>CM077674.1:72271979-74671979 GCA_039707655.1 Elymus sibiricus
TACTCAGTAGCTCCTTATGCAATATGGAAAGGGGTTTGGATCCAGAGCGAGTAGACCTTCAAGGAGACCTCAACCATGTTGGCTTTTTGCCCTCAAGATCAATCACATCAAAATATCACGAACACACGCGATAAACACTTTTAGCCAAGGGTGCGTCTCGCACCCTCTAATTCCTCTCTTTATTGCTTTTCTATTTTCTCAACTCGATACAAATCTCAGGTTACAACTTGCGCCCCATCGATATATATATATATATATATATATATATGCAAACCTGAACTGGCAACCAGACCGACTCAACTATCCAAACCGACTTTATCCAGGACACGGTCTAACACAACTCTATTGGAAACTGACTAGTACACAGACTAGTACTCGACCTTGTACACGGACAGGAACTAAACCTTGCCTAAACTAATCACCGGCGACGCTGATCACACTACTAATCCCAATCGGAATCAACACGCACATATTGCAAGATGGCATGCAAGCCAGACGCAACACAATTTGACTTATTTAACTAAAACTTACCTAGTTAAAATTACCTCACGTTTGGATTACCTAACAATCACCCCCTAATCCAAACACTTGACACTTTACTCGACGAGACACGCAGACGATCATCTGTTCATCTTGTCACGTCAGTTGCCTCCGGTGACGTGACTACCAGACCGCAATTTCTCTGTTCCGCAACGATGGCCACCACTTCATCGCCATCTTTTATTTTCCGTTCCGACGTGTAGACTCGAACCAACGATTACCTGGACTACCAGCCACGCTGCCACATCTTAGCGTGCTACATGAAGACTAAACACATAGTCTCATGCAAGAACTCAACTTAACCGGTGCGCGTCCATCCGTATGTTGGCCTTCGTCTTCTCGTTGAGACACGCAGATAGCCACCCGCCATCTTGTCTCCGCGCACGTCTTCACCCCTTGGGATACACCTTCATTGGAGCACCTCGACCATGACGTCTCATGTCTTCGCGCCTTGAAGATGCATCTCACAGGAATCCCTCGACCATGACAAACGTCTTGCAGACCAGCACTTGAACGCAACTCCACAACTTATTCTTGTTGTCGGTGACGCATCTTACCGAACAACACTTCGCGTCCGGCAGCAACACAACTCGCCATGTACGCGCAACACATCTTTCCGTACATGAACTCGCCAGAACTTGTTACCTTTGCCAAAGATCGAGCGCACGATCTCGAGGCAATCCGACTGGTCCAGCGGCAACACAACTCATCATATACGCGCAACGCAACTTCCCGTATACGAACTCGTTGGAACTCCTTGATCACAGACAGAAACGCAAGGCACAATTTCCTTTTTTTTCATCCGCTCCCAATCTCCTCCGCCAGTGACGCATCTCAACTGCAGCAGAAGACTCACACCCCCGAGCTCTTGGACGCACCTTGCAAGAACTCATGTGCACACCTTGACGACGGCTCGCAACTTCGCCATCACTACCTTGTACCCTCCATCGATGATCTTGATGAACTACTCGGTGCCAACTCAACACTTCCATAACCATCAACGATCATCAGTGCCTTGTCGACGACCGCCCGTCGCCCTCCTCCAAGTCGTTCCGCCGAACGACAATCACTCGTCGCCTCGCTTGCGGCAGCACCTCACCGCCTTCGTCATCGTCGCTCCACCGAACGACTACCGCTTGATCCTCCACGTTTCCGCACCTGCGACTGTATCACCGGCTCCTCCTCGTCGTTGTACCCTCAACGACTATATGGACCGCTCCTCGTCGCTACACCGGTGACTGTATTGCCCGTCCCTCCTTGTCGCTGCACCACCCAGCGACTATATTGCCCGCCCCGAGGCGCTAGTCGGGTCGCCACCCCGGGGCAAGCGCAGCTTCAAAACCTTGCTCTAGATACCAATTGTTGGCTTTTTGCCCTCAGGATCAATCACATCAAAATATCACGAACACACGCGATAAACACTTTTAGCCAAGGGTGCGTCTCGCACCCTCTAATTCCTCTCTTTATTGCTTTTCTATTTTCTCAACTCGATACAAATCTCAGGTTACAACTTGCGCCCCATCGATATATATATATATATATATATATATATATATATATATATATATATATATATATATATATATATATATATATATATATATATATATATATATGCAAACCTGAACTGGCAACCAGACCGACTCAACTATCCAAACCGACTTTATCCAGGACACGGTCTAACACAACTCTATTGGAAACTGACTAGTACACAGACTAGTACTCGACCTTGTACACGGACAGGAACTAAACCTTGCCTAAACTAATCACCGGCGACGCTGATCACACTACTAATCCCAACCGGAATCAACACGCACATATTGCAAGATGGCATGCAAGCCAGACGCAACACAATTTGACTTATTTAACTAAAACTTACCTAGTTAAAATTACCTCACGTTTGGATTACCTAACAAACCAGTGAATGTCCATTCATTTCACCTGATTGTGCTGCCACCAGAAGTTGGTCACAGTCTGTAATTTCTAGCCAACTGAGATATGAAAGAGCTCCAAGCACACCCAAGGATGACAAGAAAATGCAGTGTGTGATAACCATTTCTCGCAGTGCTGTGAGACTCTGGAACACCTCTGATGGTGGAAGAGACTTCACCCTGGAGCAGTTGCACAAACTTAGTGACGTAAGATTAGTCAGACCAACCAGTGAATTCAGCAGAGGAAGTTGGAGGTCACCACACTGCACCATAGAGAGTTCTTTAAGCGTGCAAGGGAGTAGTCCACCATCAACCCTCTCCATCATTCTCAATGAATAACAGCTCCCAATACGAAATTCTGTAAGATCATTCATGCTCCCAAATGATAAAGGAGCATGGATTAACTTTTTACAGTCAACAATCTTTAGGATCCGAAGAGTGCAGATATAGTGCTCCTGCAGTAGAAAGCTCTCTGCCAACGTAGTCAAATTTGAACAATTGCTGATGATGACTGATACTAGCTTGGGTGGCATGGCCTCAGAACCAATGTTACCATGGTGTACAACTATTCCCGGGAGGATGTCCAATCCAACATTATTTATTTCCAGCTGCATCAAAGTCAGAGGTAGAAGTGGCAGTTTCCTTAATCCCTGGCATCCTTCCACCACTAGGGTTTTCAGATTTTGAGGCAAGGAATCACCAGATGATTGCCCAATCTGTTTCAATCCAGTAAGGTTTTGCAATTCGAGATGCTTGAGTAGCTGTAGATTTCCAAGAGATGGAAGGCGCACCCAATTTTTGCACTGTCTCAGCTGAAGTGACACCATATTGACCAGAGGGGGATGGTTTATCCAAGGTGGGAATCGGACGCCACTGTATCCTGTAATTTCAAGATTTTCAAGACGAGCATGTGGCTCAAGTTTATCAAGAACCAGATTGTCTTCCTTCAGAGCATCATTAGTTTCACACCAGTTAAGTGACAGTGACCTAAGATAGTAAAGAATGACTTTCTTGCCAACTGCACAAAGTATCTTCCTCCCATGTCTTCTGGCCTTTCAGTTCCACCTTCTATTTGTAGGATCAGTCCTGAACCCATCCACATTTTCACTATGTCTTCCTTCTTAAACTTATGATTTTTTGGAAATATGCTACAATATCTAAAACAAAGTTGTAAGTGCTCAGGTAGATGATGGTAGCTCGATCGAAGAACAGTTGTGATGATAACATCGGTGCTTCCTTCTAAATGTTCTAATTGTCTGTGCAAGTCTTCCCAATGCTGATCACTTATGTTGCTCTGTAGATGGCCACCTGCAATCTTCGTTACCAAAGGACAGCCATGAAACTTTTTTGCTATTTTTTCAGCAATTGGCAAGAGATGTGCATAATCTTCTGAATTCAAACCATCAAATGCGTACTTCTTGAAGAGCATAAAATTTTCATCTTCATTCAATCCATTTAAATGCAAATAATCCTTTCCACTTCTCATGACACGTGTAACCATATCTGCCACAGATCTCATTCGGGTTGTCAACAGAATCTTGCTTCCTCTCTGGATACTCCGCAAAGGAGCCATTAATGTTTCCCATTCAATCATGTTGCTATCTTCCCAAACATCATCCAAAATAAGCAGAACTTTCTTAAGGTCAAGTTTGTCCTTGAGAATTTGTTGCAATGCTTGCAAAGTATCAGCATTAGGCTTCTCTTTTGTAACTGCCTCCAAGATCTTTTTCATTATCCTTGTTTGCTGAATACAGTCAAAGTTTGCTGAATCTTTCAACTCTTCGCACACAATCTGAGCAAGGGTTGTCTTTCCTATACCTCCAATTCCGATTATTGCAAAAACCGGTACTTGAGTAACAGTATCTGGATCATCAGGTACATTATCAGTCAACCACCTCATCACCTGGTTCTTCTCATTGTCACGACCAAATATCTCAATAGGCACCAAAGTGGAGCTAGTCTGGTGTACACTTCTTTCAGCACGATCTTGCAGGACAAGATTATCAACACGGCATAAAAGCTGAAGGAAACCGCCCACATCTTTAGCAACACTTTCTAACCTCTCTATGGCCTCCCTCAGCTTCTCTACCATGTTTCCCTCAGGAGTCATCCTTGCAGCCTTGCTAACAATCTGCTCTTTGAAAAACTTTGTGAACGGATTACGCACCTGTTCTAGGCTGTGGGCTTCTGCCTCTTCTTTAAGCTTGTGGTAGTCCATCTCATCAAGTGCATCCTCAGCCTCCTCGACTGCATCACGGAATCGCCAGAGCCACTCATCCAGTCCATTGCTCTGCTCACTGATCTCCTGACGATCAACAGCATCGTACACCGCTTGGATCTGCTTGAGCTTTTCTGACAGATTATTCTTGAGCTCCTCTAGATCGTTAGCTTTTCTGACAGATTATTCTTGAGCTCCTCTAGATCGTTAGGCTTATACCACTCACTGAGATAACCGAATGCCTTGTTCACGATGAATGAGATGGCTGGGGTTGCAACCGACTTCCCTGCAAAGACCAGTGCAGCAGTAGCAGCCATTGCTGTGGACAGGAGGGTTGGATCTCGCTCTCTCGACAGGAAACAGGAAGGACAAGGAGGAGTCAGAACTAGCACAACGAAAGAAAGATCCGTGCAGGGGACTACTAGTCCTTGATACAGCAATATAAGCCTTCATTGACTTTAATAACATCTCCAAGATGAAACTTTAAGCAACGATTTTATAAAATGATAGAGTATTAAAATGCTGCACATTTTTTATATAATGATAATATTTTTGTACAGCAAAGCTAGTTACTTTTATATGTTCTCAATCAAAAATAATTATTTATGTATCATGGAAGATGGAGCTAGAGCGCAATCAAAGTCCACTGTTTAGGGTGGATATTCTTTTAAAGAGTTTGGTTGACTTTGGACTTTTTTATACCAAATCATTAATTTTCGTGCGAGCACGTATCTGTTCTCATTATGCCAAAACAATAAGTTTCGTGCAAGCACGTCATATATTAATAATGACAAGAAAGATTCGTTAGAGTGTGTTACTCGGTAAACCATTAGTGTAGTTAAGTGAATACGATGGATGCGCCTAATGCGACTGACATCTTTAATCATGCAACTACAATTATGACTAATCATGATCAATCTCTCAAATGAGCTGGTTCGAAGGTAGGTCAACCTGTTCTGGCTACTGGTTTATGGCCCTTGTGTAGTTCTGCATCTAGTGCACATGGGACAACTGAAATCTGAATGCCTGAGTTGCTCATCATATCATGAGTCATGACTGACTATATCAGTTTGATATATATAGCAGTGAATCGTTCCAAACTTGTTTTAGCAAGGTACTAATGACCACCATATATCACAATCTATTCGCTGGAATTGGAAAATGCAGAATGAAGATGTCAAGGACTGTGTTACCTTAGCCAAGAATATTTTTTTTGAAGAACCTCATCGCGAGGGCAGGGGGTTCCTGCATTTCATTAAGAAGAAGAGAGATGGTCCCGTTTATAACGGAATACTGGACCCAAAAACCTAACATTTCTCGGTTAAAAAGGGAAAACTGAGTGAAAACCCAAAAAAAAAAAACAGAAAAAGACACTAGTGCTTGGGGATGGGGAAAACATAGACGCGACATCAAGGGACATCGTCAGAGCGAGACACAAGAGCGCCAAGGCCCAAAACCATTAGGCGTGGCTCAGGTGCAACCGAACTAACCACCACACGCTCAACATATCTCATCCATATCAAGCTTCGCCACCGTCTCTGCATGGAAGAATCATGGGCTAATATTATCTTGTCAGAAACATCCTGCAAGGTCCAGCTTTGACTTCCTCACAATGCCTGCCAAAGTACTCAATACTGCAATCACTTGCAGCGAAAGCGTTTTTTGTACATGTCCAGGTAGGCTTTCATCTTTCGCTCAACGCCCTCCACTTTGCTCACCTCTGGCCACTCATCAAAAACCTCCAACAACCTATACTACGCGCGCTTGGCCTTTGGGATGCTGCATGCAATGTTGTTCTTTTCCAGGCACCCGCTACGCCGCTCAGGGCGAGAGGCATCATCCTTCTCCTTGCGCAAAGGCTTTGGCATGTTGGTGCGGTTGCTTTATAATATAAAGCGGGGGAAAACCCTTTTTCGTCTCCTTGCGCAAAGGCTTTGGGGTCCCAAGCAGAGGGGATGGGACCCCGCGAGTAACCTTGCTAAGAAATTCCTCCACGGATAGTGGGGGTGCATCAACCTAAGTCACCTTGGCAGCAACACTGCTCACCTCAACCTGAGACTCAACCAGAACGGCGGGCTCGCCGAAACCTCCCATCATGCACACCATGTTGAAACCAATTTGCTCCCCCGAGTTTTGAGTCGGACGTGCGAGGAAATGTGCATCAGTAGTCGGGGAGCAGCCACTGGGCGAGGCACCGAGATCATAGCCTTCGAGCACATTGGGTCGACGAACTCCTCGTTCCCCATGTCGGAACAACAGGATCCAACCACACCTCATCACACCAATCAGAGACCTCATCACAACAGTCAGATCAGCCCACAACACAGATGACAATAGGCAATACCCGAGGACGCCATAGCTTCATCTAGCATAGGATCATCATGCCACAAAATGATGCCCACCGGCCCAGCCGAGAGCATTGCAGCAAGAACATCCTGCTCAACAGGAGCACGAGGGAGGGCACAACCATTCGTGGGACGAGCCGAGCGATCTCAAGGGGTGATGCCAAGAGAGCATCAGCGTACAAGCACCTTAGCCAAGATTTGACATCTTAACATTTAAGGATGGTTTTCCCTCAGTTGTACCAAATTTTTTCTCTTTCTCACCCCTCTTTTAGTTAAATCTCAGTCTTTTAGAGGCAAGCGAATGTTAACTCTAAAATATTACATTAAGACATAAATGGTTAGAACACATTCTTAATGTTGTCTCTAGGCTTAGATGATGTCGAGGGCTAAAAAGGACACTGCTTCTTGTACCACTGTTTTTTTGAACAATCAACGCGCGGGGGGGGGGGGGGGGGGGGGGGGGAGTTTCCCGAAAGGGAAAACCATATGTAATTTATGTTGTTGAAATGATGTAGTTTCTTGGTTTCACTTGATATTTTTACTTATGAATTTATGGGAAGAGTTCTTATGCTAGGGATCCTATAGGAGAAACCTCTGCGTGTGTAGTTCTCTGTGTAGCCCAGAGTTGGCGTTGAATGAGAACCTTGTGGCCGTAGAGAAGTGTTCCCTTCGGGTGGAACTGCCTGGGAAGACGATAAGAATTTAACCGCTAAGTTTGCATTTAAAAACATTCAAGTGAACGTAACTAGCTATATCTGATATAACATAATGATAAATATGGTGAGTACCGAGTAGGAATTTCACAGCATGCGAAGAACGAACAGGCCGTTTCGTTGGTCTCGGCAACCAGCTAATTAATCATGCATATAAACGAATATTAGCCAAATTAATAGTGAGACAAGCACCAATAATTGGAATAGTATCGAGTAGTATACCAATTATTTGAATAGTACTAAATAGTAAAGTAAATAGTAAGCTGAATATGAAGCTTACCATATCCGCGTTGTACGCGATATATCTGCATACACTGAAATAAGACCGCATATATTGTTTTAATAAGAATAGTTTTAAAAAGTTTATTTTATTCCTTATAGTTGGTATCAGGTCCAGGATATAATCATTGAAAGATTAAGGTATTTAAATTTAGAAGTTAGCGCAGGTAAGGTAATAAATACTAAAGAGAATATTAATATTAGGTGCAGAATAAATCCCTCTGAAGAGCATATTTGGCATACATCTCATAGCCAGCTAAATATAGTGGTCGACTTGATATATAACTTTTATATATCTTGGGGAAAAAGGCAAGATATACTTGACCAAAAATTTGAAAGCTTATTCAAAGAATATCAAAAGCTCGCAGACAAGTGCTCCGGGTTAAATAATAAAACAGATATCATTCTGCATAAGCTAGAAGAAGCAAAAGCAAGACAGAATATAATTTGCAAAAATAACGATTATATTAAAGAAGAAGTGTTGACAATAGGCCGTTACCTAAGTAAAGGTAAAGACTCGCTCCCACACTCCGAATCAAGACAAGATATTCCTGAAATAAAAAGGTTAGTACAAGAGGTAAAAACTCTTATCCTCTCATAGTTTTATGAGTGAATATAGTCAAGCATTAAACGAAGTTGCTAAATACTTATCACCCCCTGTCGGATTTTCTGATCACGACTCACCAAAAGAAGACTCTAAAATCATAATAACACAGAATAACACAATCCTCCAGCTTTTAATTCAAGTTTTAGAAAAGCTAAATTGTGTTCAAAGCAACAAAGATATTGTATTATCTTCATCCGGAATAGTATCTTCATCAAGGAATATTAATTCAGAAAAATGGACGTACCTAATAGCTTCTCCAGAAGAGACAAATCCCTCCAGGTAGTAAGGCAAGACTCTAAGCCTCTTGCAATGAAGCATAGATTATCATGCAAAGCTGATGATGTTGATAGTATAGAAGAAGTTGTAGATTTGCAAAAAGACTTAGAAAGATATCAAAAGGATACCCTAAGAAAAATAAAACCACAGCAAGTTTATCACATGGGTATGTTTGAAAGTAGGAGTGGTGTATACAGAATATCTAGAGAAGTAGAATTAAGTGTATTAACGCATCCAGTAGATTTACGAATTGCGAGCAAGGACATTGAAAATCATTTAAGATATTGTGGTTATAAATATATTCATCAAGGTATGTATATCATAGGAATTAAAGGCATGACAAGAAAGAAATTAGGAGCAAAGGTTTTAATAACACTATTAGATAGAAGATGGGAATCAATTGATAAAGCGGCATTAGGCTTTGTGGAAGGAGATATGAATGAAAATAGGTTAATAACATACATAGCCCCAGATTTAATAATGCCTGTTAAAGAATTTATTGAAAAAATGAGTTTTGGTTTCCAAACTAAAGGATATGAAGGTTTTAAAGGAACGAATTTGTTAGTAAGCATAGAATTTATAGGAAGACTCACTAATAGAAGTAATTCTAGATATAGAGTTAATGTTAATAACGTAATTGATAGCATGCATGCAATCAAAAGGCATACAATTTATGAATCCTCTTACAATTAGTTCTGAAGAAAGAGCAGGAGAGGAATGGAAGATAGGTGAATTAATAGAGAAGAAGGAATTAAAGCAACCTGAAAATTACATAAGTCATCAAAATTGTGAAGGAGGTAGTAGCATCAGATTCATGAATTATAAATCCGCATCCATAGAAGACACAGAATCTTTTATGTCAGAAACAGATATTAGCAATGATAAGGATAAAGGTGTAACCGAATGCATGAAAAAAACTAATATAGATGATGAAATTATACATTGGGAAAAGAAATTAAAGCATATAAAATGGGAATATAGTCATTCTATGACAACAGATTGGCCTAAAATAAGAGAAAGAGAATTGTTTTTCATTAGAGAAATTGCTAGATTAAAAAGGCAAAAAAGCGAGAAAAAGCAAGCCACTAGTTGTTCTCGTGTGATAAATAAAACTATATCATCAGAAGAAAAGGTAGACAATAAAAATAGTAATAATATTGTTACCACCGATAATAATAATAATAATAATAAGATTATTGCTTAGAGCCACAAAGATGAAATTGTGGATGAAGAAGAGCAATGGGATATAAATAATAAGCTATTACTAGAAAGTTATGAAGCAGAAGATGATTTAGAAGATAAAAATTATGATGATTCAGAACAAAATAATGATTTTTATAACTCACTAGATGATGTAGGACTACATAATCTAGATAATGCAATGGAAGCCATGGAAGTAGAAAATAGTAATAAAAGAAGAAAGGGATATGGGGAATCTTCAGTAAAAAGAGATGAAGAAAGAGAGAGACCTACCAGATCAGCTGGACAATGGCCCCCAGAAAAAGATGACTACCAACCCACATATATCCCTGGACAATATAGATATATGGGTACTAAGAGAAGAGATTTTGAAAGGCCAGTGCAATTTCAAAATTATAAAAATGATGGCGCTATATTAAATGTAGCAGCCCATGACCCGATAGATTGGCTGAATATAATTAGCATATGGAAAGGTTTAATAGTTCACAAATATATACAAAACCAGCATAATATAGGCACTAAGGTTGAAGATATGATAACATATCTTGAAACATTTTTAGGAGAATCCGTAAAAGTCCGATGGGAACAATGGGTAGAAACGTGCCCTCATCAATATCAAGAATTAAAAAGAGCAGGAAGTAATCCTAATAACTTTGCAAATGTTATTTCAAATATGATCATAGCAGAAGATCCAGAATTAGGACATACCTCTTTACAAAATGAAAGATTGAGAGAAATAGAAAAATTAACGCTGACAAGCTGGAAAGGTATAAAAGAATTCTCTCAGCATTACTTATATAATGCTACCACCGCTAAGCAAGGCTTTAATGTAGGTGTAGTAGAAAGATATTTTAATAAGTTGCCTGACCCTTTAGGGTCTATAATATTTGAAGAATATAAAAAAGAATCAGCAGGAAATATTGTAAACATATCCCAAGCCATAACATTCGTCTTTAAATAGCTAAGAAAGGTATGTACAGGTATACAAGCTCAAAGATCTATGAAGAAAACAGATTATAATTTCTGTAATAATATTGTCCAAATACCATTAACATATGGAGAAGAAAGGTATAAGCATAAAAAATATTATAAATCCCAAAGGAGAGATAATAGAAATTTCAGAACCAAGAAAAGATTTTTTTAAGAAGGTCAGATAATAGAGCTCCATTTCTACATAAAAGAAATGTAAGAAGATATAATCCTAGAAAAACTTATGATAAAACATGTAGATGTTTTATATGTAATTCTCCCGATCACCTAAGTAGAACCTGCCCTAATAAAGATCAGAAAAGATACTCTAGTAAATATGAAGAGCAAGAAAGCGTTTTAATTATAGATAGTGTTAATGAAAATATATTAGTATGTGATGATGAAATAAAAGATGATGAGTCAATATATTCAATCATTGAAACAGATGAAGTAGAAAATGAGACTCAAGAATATGATTCAAGTGAAGATGAAATAGACTTAATAGATGATTTAGCAGGTTTAAAAATAGAAATGATGAACCAAGTAGATTGTGAGCATGATTGGATTCAAGGGAAAGGTGATTATAATATCAAATGTGCTTTCTGCATATATTATTCAAGCCAAGAAAATAGGTCCACATGCAGCATATGCCTAAGACAAGCATGTACCTCCTGTCTAAAAGCCAAAAATCAAATATGGAGACAGGAAATAGAATTTGAATCAGAAGAAAGAATATTATATAGTAGGGTTAGAAATCTAGAAAATAGGATAAATATACTAGAAGTAGAGCTTGAAATATTAAAAGATAAGCTAAAGGATAATAAAGAAGAAGAATATGGTGCTGCTGGAAGCATGGAAATAAAAGAAGGAATGGTTATAAAATAATATTTAAGCATATTAAAGGAAAAGATAATATTTGATATAACATATTCTCTTGTTCATTATTTTACAGATGATGAAGAGAGGATTACACCCCCATGGGTTTGAAGCAATCAACTTTGGGGCTGAGAATAGTCTAAAAATATATGAGCCAAATAATTTTAATTTCAGGCCCAAAAAGCATATCATTCTAGATGAAATTCAAGAATGCATACTTGATAATTTCTGGAATCAATATAATAACAAAAGAGATGATAAAGGATATATGTTGTCAATCCTGAATAGTTTAGCAGAATATTTCAATACGCTAAATAAAGGAAAAATGATGAATAAAGGACAAACGTCCGCTGAAAATATGGAATATCCAGAACACAAGACGCTATATGTCTTGTTTGAAGGAAAAAAAGCCAGAAATATATACTTCATATGAAGAAATAAGCATAGAAAAGCTAATAGCAAAGAAAAATGGAGATATCATAAACTGGAAAAGTTATGCCTGGGTAGATGAAGCTTTAAAAAATGCAAAGGCTGTCATAGAACCCAAATATTATATACAACCATCAGCCAAAGAATATATTCAGAAGGTCAACAGAATAAATAGTGCCAATCCGGCAACAACAGTTCTCAGGAATTTGAAAATAGAAGAATCAAGCTCTAAATATGAAAAAGAAGATATTTCTCCAAAATATAAAACATATAAAGAATGCCTAGTCAAAGGAGTGGATCCTTTGGATGGAGAATATATAGATATGAAAATAGAAGAAAAATGGGAAGATACATCAAAAGTCTGGAAAGAAGAATTGAAAATAGAATTGAAAGAAGAAATATTAAAGGAATTAAGACAAGAAATAGTTGAAGAAATAAAGAAAGAATGTGATCGAAAATATGCTTCTCATTTGTCTGACGATGATCATATGGACATCGATGGGCATGGACATCATATAGATTAGCAATTATTGATACGAGAATATGATATTGCTATCAATTTTTCGGGCACGGAGGACCTCCCCGAATATTGATATGCGAAATATGAATATTGATATGGTATATCAATTATATTGGCGAGGAAGCCCCACATATATAGATAAAAAAACAAAAGAGTTTGTTAAGCATCAGATGCCATAATATTGCATCGAAGAAGAAGGCGGAGTTCAAGATCAAGCCAACGGTGTGAGCAATCTTTGCATATTGCTCATATTATTAGAAGACACTGGAGGCAGGCCAATTATCCACCGAGAGACAATGCCCACGTGAAAAAGGAGAAGATTCCTGAAGATTGAAGACCGTCGGGCACTCTCTCTCTCGCACTTATCCTTACCCTAGAAGGACACGCATGTACCCTAGTAGGACACGCGTGCAGGCTACCGTATGTAAAATAAATAAGTGAAGGCAGGCTCCAGAAGGCTCCCTCACAGCCGTCTCGCGGCTATAAAAGGAGAAGCCAGGCTCGAACACAAGAGGAGACACAGCGAGCACTTCAGACGTGAAGCACTCGAGCGAAGCACGCCAGAGCACTCCCTGCTTAGTAGTATTTTAGCCACCACCACCTTTCTAAGATAGCCACCTCATCGAAGGATTTGTAAGAGCTGCTACGAAGCATATTAAGGTAATTTCTTAGTTTGTGTAATCCCTTCGGGGTTTTCCCGAAAGGGAAAACCATATGTAAATTATGTTGTTGAAATGATGTAGTTTCTTGGTTTCACTTGATATTTTTACTTATGAATTTATGGGAAGAGTTCTTATGCTAGGGATCCTATAGGAGAAACCTCTGCGTGTGTAGTTCTCTGTGTAGCACAGAGTTGGCGTTGAATGAGAACCTTGTGGCCGTAGAGAAGTGTTCCCTTCGGGTGGAACTGCCTGGAAAGACGATAAGAGTTTAACCCCTAAGTTTGCATTTAAAAACATTCAAGTGAACGTAACTAGCTACATCTGATATAACATAATGATAAATATGGTGAGTACCGAGTAGGAATTTCACAACCTGTGAAGAACGAACATGCCGTATCGTTGGTCTCGGCAACCAGCTAATTGATCCTGCATATAAACGAATATTAGCCAAATTAATAGCCAGACAAGCACCAATAATTGGAATAGTATCGAATAGTATACCAATTATTTGAATAGTACTGAATAGTAAAGCAAATAGTAAGCTGAATATTAAGCTTATCATATCCGCGTACACTGACATTGTACGCGATATATCCGCATACACTGAAATAAGACCGCAAATATTGTTTTATATATATATATATATATTTTTTTTATTCCTCCCCGAATATTGATATGCGAAATATGAATATTGATATGGTATATCAATTATATTGGCGGGGAAGGCCCACATATATAGATAAAAAAAAGAAAAAGAAAAGAGTTTGTTAAGCATCAGATGCCATAATATTGCATCGAAGAGGAAGGCGGAGTTCAAGATCAAGCCAACGGTGTGAGCAATCTTTGCATATTGCTCATATTATTAGAAGACACTGGAGGCAGGCCAATTATCCACCGAGAGACAATGCCCACGTGAAAAAGGAGAAGATTCCTGAAGATTGAAGACTGTCGGGCACTCTCTCTCTCGCACTTATCCTTACCCTAGAAGGACACGCATGTACCCTAGTAGGACACGCGTGCAGGCTACCGTATGTAAAATAAATAAGCGAAGGCAGGCTCCAGAAGGCTCCCTCGCAGCCGTCTCGCGGCTATAAAAGGAGATGCCAGGCTCGAACACAAGAGGAGACACAGCGAGCACTTCAGACGTGAAGCACTCGAGCGAAGCAAGCCAGAGCACTCCCTGCTTAGTAGTAGTTTAGCCACCACCACCTTTGTAAGATAGCCACCTCATCGAAGGATTTGTAAGAGCTGCTACGAAGCATATTAAGGTAATTTCTTAGTTTGTGTAATCCCTTCGGGGTTTCCCGAAAGGGAAAACCATATGTAAATTATGTTGTTGAAATGATGTAGTTTCTTGGTTTCAGTTGGTGTTTTTATCTATGAATTTATGGGAAGAGTTCTTATGCTAGGGATCCTATACACTAGTAGAAAAAGGGCCTTATGTGAGACACATTAGTCCCGGTTTGTAACTGAACCGGCACTAACGTGACCATTAGTGCCGGTTCCAACAGCTAGGCGGGCGGCGCTCATTAGTACCGGTTCGTGGCGAACCTATAGTACCGGTTCGTGCCACGAACCGGTACTAAAGAGGTGGTGGCAGGCTGTTGTCAGGCTGGGGCCCCACCAGCACCTTTAGTACCGGTTTATGCCACGAACCGGGACTAGAAATGCACCTTTAGTCCCGGTTCGTATAACCAACCGGTACTAAAGATCATCCTATATAAACCCTTCGTCCAGCCCTAGCCGAAGCGCTCTGTTTTTCCCCTCCTCTCTGTTTTCTTCCCCTCTTGCTCGAGCTCACCTCCATTTTTGCCAAAATTTGTCCAAGATTTGAAGGCACCCCATCCATCCAAGTGATCACAAAGGTTAGCAACTTTGTCCTTTCATCTCTCATTGCTAGATTAGCTCTTGCAATGCTCTATAAGTATAGTGATTTGTGGGTTTTATTTTGGGAGGAATTATATGTGGTAGTATTTGATTTATATGCAATTATATGTGATTTAGATATATAGTTACTTGTATAATTATCTTACCCGTACGTTGTTTGTTATACATAGTGCCATGGCTTTGATATCCGTCCCCGTCGGCCCTCGTCCGGGTTATGATTCGGATGTGGTATATTCTCTTTTATAATTATTTGTTGCATTTCGTGTTTATGACAAATTATGCCCATCAAGTTGACATAGATATTTTTATCTAGGAGGTATGTGAACCGGAAATTCCAACCGACCCTATTGTCGAGAGGTTAAATTTAGTTGAAAAAGAAAACGAGTATTTGAAAGAAAAATTGAAAAGAATTGAGGGGGAGAAGATGGAATTGGAGTTGCATGTTGCCGAAGTCGTCGATGATCACAAGATCAAGATGGAGAAAATGCGCTTGAAGATTAGAAAGATTAGAAAATATGCCATCGATAGTGAGGCTTGGTATCATTATGCTGTTGGATCAATTGTTACCTTAGTTGCGATCTTGATCGCATTTGTTGTTGCATTTAAATGCTTTAGCTAGAGAGTTATTTGTATGTTGTTTTATGATAATAAGTGTTGTATGAACTTTATGTATGAACTTGTATTAATTTGGTCTTTTCGGTGCTGTGTAATGAAGATGAGCCGGCAATGGATGTACGATGACCGATGCTCTGCCCAGTTCATTAATGGCGTGCAGACTTTTCTGCTTGCGGCTGAGGCGAACAAGCGGGCGGATGGTTTTATGCCTTGTCCATGTGCTGGATGTAAGAATGATCGGAATTACTCTAAGTCAAGAACCATTCACGTCCACCTGTTTGAGTCCGGTTTCATGCTCCACTATAATGTTTGGACCAAGCACGGAGAAAGAGGGGTTATGATGGAAGACAATGAAGAAGAAGAGGACGACGACAGTTATCCTGGCCATGGGTTCCATGAATACGATGGTACAACAATGGGGGAAGAAGCTGAGCCGGCAATGCGGGAAGAAGCTGAAGAACAGGCATCAGATGAGCCCGCTGATGATCTAGGTCGGGCCATTGCGGATGCAAAGAGAAAGTGTGCAAGTGAAAAGGAGAAGCTGAAGTTGCAGAGCATGTTAGAGGATCACAAGAAACCGTTGTACCCAAATTGCGAAGATGACAAGAAAAAGCTGGGTACCACACTGGAATTGCTGCAATGGAAGGCAGAGAATGGTGTACCTGACAAGGCATTTGAAAAGCTGCTGAAAATAATGAAGAAGAAGCTTCCAAAAGATAACGAATTGCCTGACAGTACGTACGAAGCAAAGAAGGCTGTCTGCCCTCTAGGATTAGAGGTGCAGAAGATACATGCATGCCCTAATGACTGCATCCTCTACCGCGGTGAGTACGAGGATTTGAATGCATGCCCAGTATGTTGTGCATTGCGCTATAAGATCTGCCACGATGACCCTGGTGATGTTGAGGGCGAGCGCCCCAGGAAGAAGATTCCTGCCAAGGTGATGTGGTATGCTCCTATAATACCACGGTTGAAACGTTTGTTCCAAAACAAAGAGCATGCCAAGTTGATGCGATGGCACAAAGAAGACCGTAAGAAAGACGGGAAGTTGAGAGTACCCGCTGACGGATCGCAGTGGAGAAAAATCGAGAGAAGGTGGAAGAACTTTGCAGCTGACGCAAGGAACGTATGGTTTGGTTTAAGTGCAGATGGCATTAATCCTTTTGGGGAGCAGAACAGCAATCATAGCACATGGCCTGTGACTCTATGTATCTATAACCTTCCTCCTTGGTTGTGCATGAAGCGAAAGTTCATTATGATGCCAGTGCTCATCCAAGGCCCCAAGCAACCCGGCAACGACATTGATGTGTACCTAAGGCCATTAGTTGAAGAACTTTTAGAGCTGTGGAGCATAGAAGGTGTACGTGTGTGGGATGAGCACAAACAGCAGGAATTTGACCTGCGAGCATTGCTGTTTGTAACCATCAATGATTGGCCTGCTCTCAGTAACCTTTCAGGACAGACAAACAAGGGATACCACGCATGCACGCACTGTTTAGATGATACCGACAGTATATATTTGGATAAATGTAAGAAGAATGTGTACCTGGGGCATCGTCGATTTCTTCAGAGCAGGCATCCCGTAAGAAAGAAAGGCAAGCATTTCAAAGGTGATCCAGATCACCGGCAGAAGCCTCCCCACCGTACTGGTGATGATATACTTGATATGGTCAAGGATTTAAAAGTAATCTTTGGAAAGGGTCCTGGCGGACAATCTGTTCCGAATGACGCTGACAGACGCGCACCAATGTGGAAGAAGAAATCTATATTTTGGGACCTACCCTATTGGAAAGACCTAGAGGTCCGCTCTGCAATCGACGTGATGCACGTGACTAAGAATCTTTGCGTGAACCTGCTAGGCTTCTTGGGCGTGTATGGCAAGACAAAAGATACACCGGAGGCACGGGAGGACCAGCAACGTATGCACGGAAAAGACGGCATGGATCCAAAGCAGTTCCAGGGTCATGCCAGCTACGCTCTTACCAAAGAAGAGAAGGAAATCTTCTTCGAATGCCTGCTCGGTATGAAGGTCCCGTCTGGCTTCTCGTCGAATATAAAGGGAATAATAAATATGGCAGAGAAAAAGTTTCAGAACCTAAAGTCTCATGACTGCCACGTGATTATGACACAACTGCTTCCGGTTGCATTGAGGGGCCTTCTACCGGAAAACGTTCGATTAGCCATTGTGAAGCTATGTGCATTCCTCAATGCAATCTCTCAGAAGGTAATCGATCCAGAAATCCTACCAAGGTTAGAGAGTGATTTGGTGCAATGCCTTGTCAGTTTCGAGTTGGTGTTCCCACCATCCTTCTTCAATATCATGACGCACGTTCTAGTTCACCTAGTCGAAGAGATTGCCATTCTGGGTCCTGTATTTCTACACAATATGTTCCCCTTTGAGAGGTTCATGGGAGTCTTAAAGAAATATGTTCATAATCGTGCTAGGCCAGAAGGAAGCATCTCCAAGGGCCATGAAAATGAGGAGGTCATTGAGTTTTGTATTGACTTTATTCCTGACCTTAAGCCGATTGGTGTTCCTGAATCGCGGCATAAGGGCAGATTGGGTGGAAATGGCACGCTAGGACCGGAACAAATAATATGTATGGACGGGCATTCTCTCACTCAAGCACACTACACAGTTCTACAAAATTCCGCCTTGGTGGCTCCGTATATGGAGGAACACAAGAATTTTCTATGCTCCAAACACCCGGAGCAGTCTGACGACTGGATTACACGTGAACAAACGGGGACTTTCGCCGGTTGGTTGCAGACACGTGCCATGCATGACGCCGCTGTTGAAGATGACCTGTACTTGCTGTCCCAGTTACCATCTTCGAATATAATGACTTTCAAAGGGTACGAGATAAATGGGAATACATTTTACACGATCGCCCAAGATAAGAAGAGCACCAACCAAAACAGTGGTGTCCGCTTTGATGCAGCAACCAAGAGTGGAAAGGACACATATTATGGTTACATAGAGGACATATGGGAACTTGACTATGGACGTGGTTTGAAGGTCCCTTTGTTTCGGTGCAAATGGGTCAATATGACACGAGGCGGGGTAACGAAAGACCCGCAGTACGGAATGACAACAGTGGATCTCAACAATCTTGCGTACGCAGACGAACCATTCGTCCTAGCCAATGATGTGGCGCAGGTTTTCTATGTGAAGGACATGTCTACCAAGCCGAGAAAAAGAAAAGATAAGGAAGCGAATACATCATACGATGAGCCAAAGCGCCACATAGTTCTTTCAGGGAAAAGAAACATCGTGGGAGTGGATGACAAGACAGACATGTCAGAAGATTATGAAAAGTTTGATGAAATTGCTCCCTTCACAGTGAATATTGACCCGAACATCCAGTTAAATGATGAAGATTGTCCATGGTTACGGTGCAAAGGGACACACGCGAAGAAAAAGTTTCACACCCAAAGATCCCACTCTGGGATGTGACCGACTTCACTGTCATCACTTTCTTCTCTAGTGAGTTTCCGGACTAATATATCTGGAAAGTCCCACTTCGGACAAACCGGAGGGAATCTTTGTAATAGTTAATTAGGGTACTTATGTGTTTTGGCATTTGAAACGCGAAGAAATATTACGGCAAAAACTGGATGCACTTCGTGTACAAAATGGACAATCTCTTTCGAAGTATCAGGGTTTCGGACGAAAACTCGTCTGTTACAAAGGCATTTCATTTTTTTAAACTTATTACAACTCCAGACTTTTTGTGCGTTCAGTATGCACCATTCAAAGCCACGTCATCAACTTTCAACCCTTTCTGACTTCATTTGCTATTTTTCATGCATTTACTGATTTTTTTTGAGCTAAATGACCCTGAAATTGAAAAGCACTACAAATGAACTCTGAAAAGGTTGAAAGTTGGCATGGTATCATTATTTCACCCACATAGCATGTGCAAAAAAGTAGAAAGGGTTACGGCAAAAACTGGATGCACTTCGTGTACAAAATGGACAATCTCTTTCGAAGTATCAGGGTTTCGGACGAAAACTCGTCTGTTACAAAGGCATTTCATTTTTTAAATAACCTAAGTATTACCAAATTGAATATAATGATAAAACACACTAATATTAAACATAAGAAAAAAGAATCACTGAAAAATCTATTTTTAAAGTAAAGTTATTCACAAACTAGTGATTCACACAAATTTCAAATAATTCAAATTTAAACTATTAAAATTTGAAAACTACTGGCACTAACAGAAAGTTTGTAATTTTTTGTACCTAAAGCAAAAATATTCAGAAAGAAACTCTAAATACAGCAAAAAACAACTCAGAAATAAATACAAGAAAATAAATAAAGCAGAAAAGAAAAAAGAGAAAAAATATAAATAAAAAAAAGCCCGCCTACTGGGCCACAGCGGCCTGCATACGACTAGACACCCAACTTGTAGTTGGGCCAGGATGCAAGCCCGCAGGCCCAGTAGGCCCAACAAGGCATAGCAGCAGAGGTAGGCACAGAAGGCCTGCAATACAGAGGAGCTCGAGACAGCAGCCGCGGCGGGGCTTATAACCTGGTGCGGGCGCCCTTCGGCAAGCGAGGTGGGACTAAACTTGCCCGCACCGCACCTGCGGCAGCGCACCACCTTTAGTACCGGTTGGTAGATCTAACCGGTACCAAAGGGATGTCTTTAGTACCGGTTGGAGCCACGACCCGGTACTAAAGGGGGTCGCTTCCCGCCGCTTGGCCTGGCCAAATTTGACCTTTAGTACCGGTTGGTGGCTCCAACCGGTACTAAAGGTCCATCCTATATAAACAACCCTTGTGAAAATTTTCACTTCTTCTCTGTTCGCTCGTCTCCTCTGCTTCTTCGATCGACAGCGCCGCCGCCCCCCGTCGCCGCCCCCGTCGCGCGCCGTCCCCGTCGCCGCCCCCGTCGCGCGCCGTCGCCGTCGCCGTCGCCGTCCCTGTCGCCGTCGCCGTCCCCGTCCACGTCGCCGCCCCGGCCCGTCCCTGTCGCCGTCCCCGTCGCGCGTCGCCGTCTCGCCGCCGCCCCGTCGCCGCGCCCGTCGCCGCCCCCCGTCGCCGCCCCGGTCGCCCCGCTGTGAGCCCCCTGCGCCATGGCCGCGCCCTCGATCATCCGATCGAGCCCGCCCGCACACACACACACACACACAGAGTACACACACACACACACAGAGTACACACACACACACATTTTTCTTAATTATTTTCTGTTTTCTCTGTTTTGTAGTTATATAAATGTTAGATTAATGTTAAAGTTTTAGCTAGATGAATTAGATTAATGTCAATTTGTTAGATGATCGAATTAGATATATTAATGTCAAATGTTAGATGAATTACATAGAAATGTTAGATTAATGTCAAATGTTAGATGAATTAGATATATTAATGTCAAATGTTAGATGAATTAGATTAATGTCCGTTATGTTAAATTTGCATATAGAATTTGCATATATAATTTGTATATAAGAAAAAATGTTACATTTGCATATAGAATTTGTTATCGACGTCAACGATGCCCGGCCCGCATCCTCGCCGTCGACCCGTTCGCGACGACGTCCTGCTTCAGAGGAGCCATGTCCGGGACTGGGCTCCGCCGGGCTGGCACTGGGAGGTGCTACCTTCAGGGGGGCGCCGCTTGGTGAGGAACCCGGCCCCGGGTCCCGTCGACGACCCGGAGCTCCTTTGGTGGCTCCGGGCGCCACTTTCGATAATATTCGAGACGATGTATTCGAGATTATATTCGATGATGCATATTATCTACTATGATTCAGTTTTATCTTTCGAGATGCATATATATTATCTACTATTATTCGAGATGCATATCAATTATCTACTATTATTTGAGATGCGTACTAAATTGTTTTATATTTCTTCTGGATTAGTTAAATAAAAGCTATGGCGGACAATACCGGCAGAGAAGGAGAAGAGGCCGTGTTCGAGATCATACGCTCCCCTCGCGGGCCACATGATCAGAATGAAGAAGATGACGGCTCCCAATATCTGAACAATACCGGGGAGGGTGATATGATATTCGATCAAGATGACCGAATTGATGAAGTCCAGAACTATGATGATCTTGAAATAGCAAATACCGGCGAGGTACATTATAGAAGCAGGCATCTGGTGATCATCACGTGTTTTAAATGATTTTGTATATATATATATATATATTAACGAATCGATCTTTCTTCTTTCAGCCCTCCGGATCGAGTAAATCGTCTGCAGGCAGCAGAAAGCGAGGCCCGGGCAAAAAGTTGAAGGATGGCGTAAAGTACAACATCGATGCCATCAAACCTAATGGCGAACCAAGCGAGCCTAAGAAGAATGCGGACAAGTGGATTCGTCAGTGCGGAGTTCTTGTGAAGGACCAAATACCGGCGGGCAGGGCTTGGGCAAAGTTCATCAAAACGGTTCCAGGCCAATGGAAACAAAAGCTGTATTGGTATCGACCCAGGGTAATTAATTAATTAGTACTAGCTAGCTACCATCTCTTTAATTCTAGTTTCAATACCATTAATTATCATGCTTGATTAATTATTATCTGATTGAATTCTATTCTCGTAAAGTGCATGAGGCAGAAGCCGGGGAATGATTTATGTGCATACTACGTTTGCGAGAACATTCGCATGATGACGATCGAAAGTAGCACATCTGCTAGACAACAATGGGTACGTTTGCCAGAACACTATTCACAATTTTTACATCATTATCGATATCTAATCACACAACTAATACATGCATATTGATCTCCTTCTTAAAAGTTCGATATGGTGCGGGATCAGCTCCTACCAACGGATCGCGTACGAGCAATTCAAGAGGAAATAGCGGGATTTTTGCTCGACCAGGTCATAGATCCCAAAGGAGTATACCATTACCCGCTACCGCAGTAATGCCTCCATGTAGGAGAAATTGTATATACCAAATTGTATATATACATGTGTATGTGTGAATGGTGGTGCGAGACATTCGATGATATATATATATATATGATCGGTTCTACGAGAAATTCTATTTATATATATGCATAACGTGTACAATATGTAGTATCGTAAAATACCAGCAAATGAAAAAGAATTAAATGGAAAACACAAAATTAAAGGAAAAAGAAATCATAAACCCAAAACCCCCTAAACCTTTTAGTACCGGTTGGTGTTACCAACCGGTACTAAAGGTCTTCCACCCCCCGGCGCTGGCTCGTGCCACGTGGTGGCCTTTAGTGGCGGTTCGTGTTGAACCGGTACTAAAGGGGGGGGACCTTTAGTCCCCACCCTTTAGTGCCGGTTACAGAACCGGCACTAAAGGGCCTTACGAACCGGTGCTATAGCCCGAATCTGCACTAGTGATAGGAGAAACCTCTGCGTGTGTAGTTCTCTGTGTAGCCCAGAGTTGGCGTTGAATGAGAACCTTGTGGCCGTAGAGAAGTGTTCCCTTCGGGTGGAACTGCCTGGAAAGACGATAAGAATTTAACCCCTAAGTTTGCATTTAAAAACATTCAAGTGAACGTAACTAGCTACATCTGATGCAACATAATGATAAATATGGTGAGTACCGAGTAGGAATTTCACAACCTGCGAAGAACGAACAGGCCGGATATTTCGTCTCGGCAGCCAGCTAATTGATCCTGCATATAAACGAATATTAGCCAAATTTATAGCTAGACAAGCACCAATAATTGGAATAGTAACAAATAGTATACCAATTATTTGAATAGTACTGAATAGTAAAGCAAATAGTAAGCTGAATATTAAGCTTATCATATCCGCGTACACTGACATTGTACGCGATATATCCGCATACACTGAAATAAGACCAGAAATATTGTTTTATATATTTTATTTTATTTTATTCCTTATAGTTGGTATCAGGTCCAGGATATAATCATTGAAAGATTAAGGTATTTAAATTTAGAAGTTAGCGCAGGTAAGGTAATAAATACTAAAGAGAATATTAATATTAGGTGCAGAATAAATCCCTCTAAAGAGCATTTTTGGCATATATCTCATAGCCAGCTAAATATAGTGGTCGACTTGATATATAACTTTTATATATCTTGGGAAAAAAGGCAAGATATACTTGACCAAAAATTTGAAAGCTTATTCAAAGAATATCAAAAGCTCGCAGACAAGTGCTCCGGGTTAAATAGCAAAATAGATATCATTCTGCATAAGCTTGAAGAAGCAAAAGCAAGACAGAATATAATTTGCAAGAATAACGACTATATTAAAGAAGAAGTGTTGACAATAGGCCGTTACCTAAGTAAAGGTAAAGACTCGCTCCCACACTCTGAATCAAGACAAGATATTCCTGAAATAAAAAGGTTAGTACAAGAGGTAAAAACTCTTATCCTCTCATAGTTATATGAGCAAATATAGCCAAGCTTTAAGCGAAGTTGCTAAATACTTATCACCCCCTGTAGGATTTTCTGATCACGACTCACCAAAAGAAGACTCTAAAATAATAATAAGACAAGAAATAGTTGAAGTAATAAACACAGAATCTTTTATGACAGAAACTAGCAATAATAAGAATAAAGGTGTATTTGAATACGTACAAAAGGCTAATTTAGATGATGAAATAATTTATTGGGAAAAGAAACTAAAGCATATAGAATGGGAATATAGTCATTCTATGACAACAGATTGGCCTAAAATAAGAGAAAGAGAATTATTTTTCATTAGAGAGATTGCTAGATTAAAAAGGCTAAAAAGCAAGAAAAAGCAAGCCACTAGTTGTTCTCGCGTGATAAATAAAGCTATATCATCAGAAGAAAAGGTAGAAAATAATAATAGTAATAATATTGTTACCACCGATAATAATGATAAAAATAACAATATTGCTCAGAGCCACAAAGATGAAATTGTGGATGAAGAAGAGCAAGGGGATATAAATAATAAGCTATTACTAGATAGTTATGAAGAGGAAGAAGAGAAGGTAGATTTAATGAAAGAAATGATGAATCAAGTAGATTGTGAGCATGATTGGATTAAAGGAAAAGGTGATTATAATATCAAATGTGCTTTCTGCATATATTATCCAAGCCAAGATAATACGTTCACATGCAGCATATGCCTAATACAAGCTTGTGCCTCCTATCTAAAAGCCAAAAATCAAATATGGAGACAGGAAATAGAATTTGAACCAGAAGAAAGAATATTATATAGTAGGGTTAGAAATCTAGAAAATAGGATAAATATACTAGAAGCAGAGCTGGAAATGCTAAAAGGTAAGTTAGAAGATAATAAAGAACAAAAATTAAAAGATAAGTTAGAAGTTAGTAAAGAACAGGAATATGTTGTTGCTGGAAGCACAAAAATGAAGGAACAAATGGTAACTGTAAGAGATAAAAAAGGAGATAAGCTAATACAATTAAAAGATGCTATAACTAGTTTTGGAAACAAATATATAGTGCGATTGCCATTCAAAGAAGTTCTAGGAATAAGAATTCCAGTTAGAGTAAATTTAACACCAAATATTTCCTATAAAATATTGGCACTATTAGATATTGGTTGCACAAAGAACATCATCCATGACAAATACATTGTGAGATGTCCCGAAATAGTCAAAACTATAGATGATAATAAAGCCGAAGTATCTACCGATATGTCAGGAATAAAGAAAATCCATAACCAGTTGGCATATAATATAGAAGCATACATAAATGGCACAAAATATATAATAGATGAAATTACAATAAGAGATTTGTCAGTTATAAATGATGATATGATATTAGGATTAAGATTTTTGCAACAATCTTTACAAAGCACAATTATACATGAAGATGGGGTTACATTTATCCCTCATCAAGATAATGTTCCATACTTATCTGAAGTACGGAAACAAAGAAAGGCTTTGCAAAATATAGAAATATCTAATATAGATGATGAATATAGTGCAAGTTTAGATCCCCTGGAATTCTGCAAAGATGAAGAACTCAGTGAGACAATAGAAGAATATCATATAGAAAATACATGTACAGAATGCATACGGTTACAATCTTTCTCTCCAAATTGGTATAGAGATATAAAATCCAAGAAAGATATAGACAAGATTGTGCAAAGATTAGAAAATATACAAATTATTGGGGAAATACCAATGAAACATTGGGATAAGAACTCTATAATTTGTAAATTAAATATTATAAACCCAGATTATATAATTAAGTCAGGACCAATAGAAGCTACTCCCAAAGATATTGAAAAATTCAAAATGCATATTGAAGAATTACTAAAGCTAAAAGCAATTAGAGAAAGCAGAAGTCCTCATAGATCTGCTGTTTTTATAGTTAGGAATCATGCTGAAGAGGTAAGAGGTAAATCCAGAATGGTAATTAATTTTAAAAGGCTTAATGATAATACGATAGATGATGCATACAATATACCTAATAAGCAGGAATGGATCAATAGAATACAAGGAAGCAAATATTTCTCTAAATTCGATTTAAAAGCAGGTTTTTGGCAAGTGAAAATGGCAGAGGAATCTATTCCTTGGACAGCCTTTACTTGTCCACAAGGTCATTATGAATGGCTAGTTATGCCATTGGGTCTAAAGAATGCACCCGCATTATTTCAAAGAAAAATGCAAAATATATTTAATGAGAATCAAGCATTTATATTGGTCTACGTTGATGACCTATTAATATTTTCCAAATCATATAAAGAGCATATTGCCCACCTTGAAGTGTTCTTTCGAAAGGTAGAACAAAATGGGCTCATATTATCCAAAAAGAAGATGGAAATATGCAAAGAAAGAATAAATTTCCTTGGTCATGAAATAGGAGAAGGAAAAATATATTTACAAGATCATATTGCAAAGAAAATATTGGAATTTCCTGACAATATGAGTGATAAAAAGGTTTTGCAACAATTCCTAGGAATTGTAAATTATGCTAGGAATTATATAGACAATTTAACAAAGCTAGCTGGTCCATTATATGCAAAGCTAAGAAAGAATGGACAAAAATACTTCAATTCTGAAGACATAAGACTAGTAAAAGCCATAAAGGAAAGAGTCAAAAATTTAAAACCCCTTGAGTTGCCTTTAGAGGATAAATATTTTATAATTGAAACAGATGCATCTAAGGTAGGCTGGGGTGCTATTTTAAAACAAAAACCTAATAAATATTCCCCAAAAGCATATGAGAAAATATACAGATATGCTTCAGGAAGTTATAAATTAAAAACGGTAAATAATATTGATAGGGAAATCCTTGCAGTAGTAAATGCAATAAATGCTTTCAGGTTATATTTAGGATTCAAAGAATTTACTGTTCGAACAGATTATGAAGCTATATGCCAATATTACAATAAAATTAATAGTAAGAAAAGCTCGACCAGAAGATGGGTCTTATTTGAAGACACCATAGCTGGGAATGGATATAAAGTAATATTTGAGCATATCAAGGGAAAGGATAATTGTTTGCGTGACATATTTTCCCGCTCATCAATTTTACAGAAATGAAGAAAACAGAAATGAAGAGAGGAACTCTCGCAGGCGGACATGAATGTTTCATATTTGAAGAGGAAAATAAATTAAAAATATTTTCTCCAAATACATTCAATTTCAAGCCAAAGAGCCATATCCGTCTTGATGAAATCCAAAGATGCATATTGGATAATATGTGGTACCAATATACAGTCAAAAGAGACGAAAAAGGATATATGCTATCTAATCTCAATAGTCTCGCAGAATATTTCCATATGTTCAATATGTTGAACAAGAATATTCCAACACCAGCAAAAATAGATGTAGAAAAAGAAGATCCCCTATATATAATGTTTAATGGAAATAAACCAGGAATATATAAGCATTGGGAAGATATCCAAATAGAGAAGCTTGCAGCAAAGTGCAGAGACAAAGAATTATCATTTCGAAAATATGATAATATTGATGATGCCTTGAAATGGGCACGAAAAGTAATAGGACCAGATTATTATATAGATCCTGAAGCCAGAGAATATATTGAGAAGCGAAGGGGCATAGATAAAAATATACCCGCTTCAGTAACTCCCACAAAGGGAGAAGCTTCGAGCTCAAAGAATCCAAAGAAAGAAGATTCTCCAAAATATCATTCATATCAAGAATGCCTTCTAAAGGGACTTGACCCTTTAGACAATGAATATATAGACCAAGAAATGAATAAAAGATTTGAAGAATGGTAAAAAATTAATAAAGAAAGAGTTGAAAGAAGAAATATTAAAAGAATTAAGAGAAGAAATGGATGAGAAATATGAAGAAATAAAGAAAGAATGTGATGAAAAATATAATTTCCATTTGTCAGACGATGATCATATGGACATCGCTAGGCATGGACAGCCGCCTGAATATTGATTAATAGGCCATATACTTGAATTGATATCTCTATCAATTTTTCGGGCGCGGAGGACCTCCCCGAATATTGATATGCGAAATATGAATATTGATATGGTATATCAATTATATTGGCGGGGAAGCCCCACATATATAGATAAAAAACAAAAGAGTTTGTTAAGTATCAGATGCCATAATATTGCATCGAAGAAGAAGGCGGAGTTCAAGATCAAGCCAACGGTGTGAGCAATCTTTGCATATTGCTCATATTATTAGAAGACACTGGAGGCAGGCCAATTATCCACCGAGAGACAATGCCCACGTGAAAAAGGAGAAGATTCCTGAAGATTGAAGGCCTTCGGGCACTCTCTCTCTCGCACTTATCCTTACCCTAGAAGGACACGCATGTACCCTAGTAGGACACACGTGCAGGCTATCGTATGTAAAATAAATAAGCGAAGGCAGGCTCCAGAAGGCTCCCTCGGAGCCGTCTCGCGGCTATAAAAGGAGAAGCCAGGCTCGAACACAAGAGGAGACACAACGAGCACTTCAGACGTGAAGCACTCGAGCGAAGCAAGCCAGAGCACTCCCTGCTTAGTAGTAGTTTAGCCACCACCACCTTTGTAAGATAGCCACCTCATCGAAGGATTTGTAAGAGCTGCTACGAAGCATATTAAGGTAATTTCTTAGTTTGTGTAATCCCTTCGGGGTTTCCCGAAAGGGAAAACCATATGTAAATTATGTTGTTGAAATGATGTAGTTTCTTGGTTTCAGTTGGTGTTTTTATCTATGAATTTATGGGAAGAGTTCTTATGCTAGGGATCCTATAGGAGAAACCTCTGCGTGTGTAGTTCTCTGTGTAGCCCAGAGTTGGCGTTGAATGAGAACCTTGTGGCCGTAGAGAAGTGTTCCCTTCGGGTGGAACTGCCTGGGAAGACGATAAGAATTTAACCCCTAAGTTTGCATTTAAAAACATTCAAGTGAACGTAACTAGCTACATCTGATGCAACATAATGATAAATATGGTGAGTACCGAGTAGAAATTTCACAACCTGCGAAGAACGAACAGGCCGGATATTTCGTCTCGGCAGCCAGCTAATTGATCCTGCATATAAACGAATATTAGCCAAATTAATAGCCAGACAAGCACCAATAATTGGAATAGTATCGAATAGTATACCAATTATTTGAATAGTACTGAATAGTAAAGCAAATAGTAAGCATAATATAGGCACTAAGGCTGAATATAATTAGCATATGGAAAGGTTTAATAGTTCAAAAATATATACAAAACCAGCATAATATAGGCACTAAGGTAGAAGATATGATAACATATCTTGAAACATTTTTAGGAGAGCCTGTAAAAGTCCTATGGGAACAATGGGTAGAAACGTGCCCTAATCAATACCAAGAATTAAAAAGAGCAAGAAGTAATCCTAATAACTTTGCAAATGTTATTTCAAATATGATCATAGCAGAAGATCCAGAATTAGGACATACCTCATTACAAAATGAAAGATTGAGAGAAATAAAAAAATTAAGGCTGACAAGCTGGAAAGGTATAAAAGAATTCTCTCAACATTACTTATATAATGCTACCACCGCTAAGCAAGGGTTTAATGTAGGGGTAGTAGAAAGATATTTTAATAAGTTGCCTGACCCTCTAGGGTCAATAATATTCAAAGAATATAAAAAGGAATCAGCATGAAATATTGTAAACATATCCCAAGCCATAACATTTGTCTTTAAACAGCTAAGAAAGGTATGTACAGGTATACAAGCTCAAAGATCTATGAAGAAAACAGATTATAATTTCTGTAATAATATTGTCCAAATACCATTAACATATGGAGAAGAAAGGTATAAGCATAAAAAATATTATAAATCCCAAAGGAGAGATAATAGAAATTTCAGAACCAAGAAAAGATTTTTCTTAAGAAGGTCAGATAATAGAGCTCCATTTCTACATAAAAGAAATGTAAGAAGATATAATCCTAGAAAAACTTATGATAAAACATGCAGGTGTTTTATATGTAACTCTCCAGACCACCTGAGTAGAACCTGCCCTAATAAAGATCAGAAAAGATACTCTAGTAAATATGAAGAGCAAGAAAGAGTTTTAATTATAGATAGTGTAAATGAGAATATATTAGTATGCGATGATGAAATAAAAGATGATGAGTCAATATATTCAATCATCGAAACAGATGAAGTAGAAAATGATACTCAAGAATATGATTCAAGTGAAGATGAGATAGACCTAATAGATGATTCAGCAGGTTTAAAAATAGAAATGATGAATCAGGTAGATTGTGAGCATGATTGGATTCAAGGGAAAGGTGATTATAATATCAAATGTGCTTTCAGCATATATTATCCAAGCCAAGAAAATAGGTCCACGTGCAGCATATGCCTAAGACAAGCTTGTGCCTCCTGTCTAAAAGCCAAAAATCAAATATGGAGAAAGGAAATAGAATTTGAACCAGAAGAAAGAATATTATATAGTAGGGTTAGAAATCTAGAAAATAGGATAAATATACTAGAAGCAGAGCTTGAAATATTAAAAGATAAGCTAAAGGATAATAAAGAAGAAGAATATGGTGCTGCTGGAAGCACGAAAATAAAAGAAGGAATGGTTATAAAGTAGTATTTGAGCATATTAAAGAATAATATTGTATCTGATATATCCTCTCGATCATCAATTTTACAGAAATGAAGAAAAGTACACTCGCAGGCGGGAGTGAATGCTACATATTTCGAAATAATGACAGATTAAAGATATTTCCGCCAAATACATTCAATTTCAAACCAAAGAATCATAACCATATTGATGAGATCCAAAGATGCATATTGGATAATATGAACATACTCGAAAGAGAAGAGAAAGGATACATGCTATCTAATCTCAATAGCCTTGCAGAATATTCTAATATGATGAACAAAAATATACAAAGACCAACAAATGTTATGTTCGATGGAAGTAAATCTGGAATACATATGACATGGGAAGAAATAAGATATGATAAAATCAATTATGCCTTGAATTGGGCAAAGATAATGAATAGTTGTTATTTCAAGTATCGAGAAATGATGCGAAAAATATGAAAAAGAAGATATTTCTCCAAAATATAAAACATATAAAGAATGCCTCGTAAAAGGAGTGGATCCTTTAGACGGGGAATATATAGACATGAAAATTGAAGAAAAATGGGAAGATACATCAAAGGTTTGGAAACAAGAATTAAAGATGGAATTAAAGGAAGAAATATTAAAAGAAATAAGGCTTGAAATAAATACAAGGTTTGAAGATATAAAGAAAGAATGTGATACAAAAAATGATTTTCATCTCTCCGATGATGATCATATGGATATCGCAGGGCATGGCCAGCCTATTGATTAGCAATTATTGATACGTGAATATTGGTATTAATCAATAGGCCATATACTTGAATTGATATTGCTATTAATTTTTCGGGCGCGGAAGACCTCCCCGAATATTGATAGGCGAAATATGAATATTGATGTAGCCCGAATATTGATATTGTATATCAATTGTATCGGCGGGGAAGACCCCCACATAAAAAAAATCAGCCTACTGTGGCACCAATTATATGAGTAAGTGTTTGGCGGGTTTCTGTGAGCTGATCCACGCTCTCGAAGAAGCCAGAAGCCAGAAAAATATTCGCCAAGGGACAAGCCACGTGAAGCTTTTCAGAAAGTTACCACGTGAAAGTCCATTGAGGCCAGTGAAAGCATCCGCTTGTCTGGCACTCTCCTGAAGGTGTCCACGTATCAAGACTCTCAAATACCCATGAAGGAAGACACGTCGATGATGTAGAAGCCAGCTGCGGCATATTAAATAAAAAGGTGAAGCCTCTCCAGTGCTTCCCTCGCAGCTATAAAAGGAGACACCGGGCTTGAAGCGGGAAGACACAACACACAAGCTGGAGAAGAGCGAAGCAGACCGAGCGAAGCGAAGCTCTTGAGTCAGTGCACTCCTTCCTTATTAGTTTTAGCCACCACCACCACTTAGTAGTATAGCCAAGAAGGCGCTTCGATCGCCAATAATATTAAGGTAATTTCCTAGTTCGTGTGTAATCCCTTCGGGGTTTTCCCGAAAGGGAAAACCATATGTAAATTATGTTGTTGAAATGATGTAGTTTCTTGGTTTCACTTGATATTTTTACTTATGAATTTATGGGAAGAGTTCTTATGCTAGGGATCCTATGGGAGAAACCTCTGCGTGTGTAGTTCTCTGTGTAGCTCAGAGTTGGCGTTGAATGAGAACCTTGTGGCCGTAGAGAAGTGTTCCCTTCGGGTGGAACTGCCTGGGAAGACGATAAGAATTTAACCCCTAAGTTTGCATTTAAAAACATTCAAGTGAACGTAACTAGCTACATCTGATATAACATAATGATAAATATGGTGAGTACCGAGTAGGAATTTCACAACCTGCGAAGAACGAACAGGCCGTATCGTTGGTCTCGGCAACCAGCTAATTGATCCTGCATATAAACGAATATTAGCCAAATTAATAGCCAGACAAGCACCAATAATTGGAATAGTATCGAATAGTATACCAATTATTTGAATAGTACTGAATAGTAAAGCAAATAGTAAGCTGAATATTAAGCTTATCATATCCGCGTACACTGACATTGTACGCGATATATCCGCATACACTGAAATAAGACCGCAGATATTGTTTTAATAAGAATAGTTTTAAAAAGTTTATTTTATTCCTTGTAGTTGGTATATATATGCACCCTGGGTGAGGAATAGTTATTCTTCACCCCCCCCCCCCCTTTATTTTAACATCAATGCACCGTAATTTTACGTTTCGTAAATTTTGTCTTATTTCAGACGTAAAAAGAGAACGTAAGAAAATATATTATCGCCGTAAAAAATATTTTATGTTACGTAAAATTACAAATGTAAAAACATAGTGTAATATGTACATAAAATGTAATTTTTCTGGTCTTATGACCTATATTTTTTTCCTTATGCCAAATTATACGCAGTGAATCAATATGAATGTAACTATTTGTATTTCAAATGTAATTTATTTATGAAATGATCGTAAGATTACCTCGGGTGAAGAATAACTTATTCTACACCCTGCGTGATGAATAGACTTTATATATATAAACACTCTTCAAAAACATATTTGAAAAATGTTGAACAAGTATTTGAAAAATGTTGAATAAGTATTAAAAAATGTTGCACAAGAATTTGAAAAATATTAAACAAGTATTTAAAAAATATTCAATAAGTATTTAAAATGTTGATCACGTATATGAAAAATGTTGAAAAGTATTAAAAAATGTTGAACGAGTATTTGAAAAATATTGAACAAGTATTAAAATGTTAAGCAATTATTTAAATGTTGAATAAGCGTTCGGACAATGTTGAACGTGTATACAAAAAATGTTGATCACTTATTAAAAAAATGTTTTTGACATATGCGAAAATGTAGACTGAAAATGAAAACGAAAATAAGAAAAAATAAAAGAAAAACAAAAAATAGAGAAAAAAAATCAAACAATAAATGGAGAAGAAAAAAGAAAACAAAACAAGTATTTCAAAAAATGTTAAACAAGTATTTGAGAAAATGTTGATCATCTATATAAAAAATGTTGAACAAGTATTTGAAAAATGTTGAACAAGTATTTGAGAAAATGGTGAACAAGTATTTGAAGAAATGTTAATCTTGTATTTGAAAAATGTTAAAACTACTATAGAAAAAATGTTGACCGTGTATTACAAAAATGTATGATTTGTATTGAAAAAATGTTAGACATGTATTTGAAAAATGTTGTTGACATATACAAAGAATGTAGAGTAATAACCAAAAGAAGAAAGAAAACTGAAAATAGAAAAAAAATAAACAAAAGAAAAAAAAAACGAAGAAAAAAATGCAAAAATGAATGAAAGAAAAACCGAGAAGAAAAAAGAAAAGAAAGAAAAAAAAACAGAAAAAGGAAAAAATCTCGAAGAAATAGGCTGCAGTAGCCTCAAGTAGAATGCACCCCTTGGTCTCCGGTTCGATCCCTCCTTCTCGCATTTCTTTGCTCTTTTTACACTGTGCGCGGGCTGGCCCAATACAACGCGAGGGGAGAAAAAGCTTCAGCCAGAGATGCTGCTTGTATCGCTTAAGGCGATAAACAGTCGCCGCGATAATATACGTCGTACATGAACGCGTTTCCTATTTGGCCCACACACCCTCCCACGCTGGGCCCGCGCATCCATCCTTTTTATTCTATTTTTAAAACCGCAAAAAATATGTGTCCCGCAGAATTCAAACCGCACTCCTGCGGTATTTAGCACAGCCGCATTAACCAACTAGGCAACACAACCTCATGTGCTGGAAAAACACACCTTTTCTTTCTCTCTTTATTTTTTCCTTTTCTTTTTGTGTTCCCTTTTTCTTTCTTATAAATCAGAGAACTTTTAAAAATTCGTGATTTTTTTCAAAAATTATTTTTTTTCCAAATTCGTGAAATTTTTCTTCAAAATCAGTGAATTTTTTTCCTAAATTGATGATTTTTTTTTTCAAATTCATGAACTATTTCTCAAATCAACGATCTTTTTTTTTAAATTGATTAACTTTTTTTCAAAATCAATGAACTTTTAAAAATTTGTGAACTTTTTTTCAAAATCTACGATTTTTTTTTCAAAATCGTTGAACTTTTTTCCAAATCCTTGATGAGCTTTTTTTTTCAAAATCAATGAATTTTTTTTTCAATTTGCGAACTCTTTTTCAAAATTGATGGACTTTTTTTCAAGTCAATGAACTTTCTTCGAATGCGGCGAACTTTTTGAATTTCTTTAGTGGCCAGGTCAGTCGATGTGGCGTGCATAGAGCGAGCTCCACTCGCTACTTGGCGTGGGCTTGGCCGCTTGGGTCCTTAGCTCCACTCGCTACCGTGACGGTTTCTGTTTTTTTCATTCATTTTTCTCCTTTTCGCACTTTATTATTATTTTGAAACCTGTTTAAAAGTATTAACTATTGTTTCGAATACTAAAAAATGTTTTTCTTTTCAAATATTTTTTACAATTTTATAAAATGTTTTGGAATTTCGAAAATGTTCCAGTTTCGATTTTTTTTTGTTCACAAATTTAAGAAATGTGTGCATTTCAAACAAGTTGATAATTTTTTTTAAAGTATGTGGTTTGCAATTTGTGTTCACCATCAATTATTGGGATTTGTTAACAATTTTGAAAAAAAAGTGTTCTAGTCTATAAAATTTTCATACATAATTTAAAATTCCAAAATTATTGACAAATTTTAAAAAATGGTTAGGATATAAGAATATGTTCATGTTGATTAATAATGATGGAAATTACAAATAACTGAAGCATTCAAATTTGGAAAAATTACATGCTCATGGATGCACCCGTCTGGCCTAGTCCAGTACACTCCTCTCAACTGGTGGTTTGTTTGGACTACGGATAAATGACCCCAACTTCTTGCAGCAGCTTGGCACAGACATATTAGGCATCCATGCCAGGTTTGAACAACTTCGGACACCATTTGCGTGTTGTGACACGGACCATTTATCGGCCCCTTTTCACCGAGAAAACTCCAGAAAAAGCAAAACTTTGGTCATAGAAGTTGTTGGGAAAATTTGGGGTCCTTTGACGGATGTCGAAAAACAACGTGCTTTCAAACATATCCTTCTCGCCCTACCCGAACACCGTTGGTTGCACATTGTTTATTTTTGAACATCATTAAAATGACCCCAACTTTTGCAAGCACGTGTGCATGCAATGGTAGGCATCCATGCTTGGTTTGAATGACTTTCGACATCATATGCAAGTTGGAACACATGCAGACATTTATCGGCATTGTTTTACGAAGAAAACTCCAGAAAATGTAAAACTTGCTAAAACTCAAACAACTTGGTATGGTGCCTTGAATTGGTCATAGAAGGCAATGAAAATAATTGGGGCCATTTAAGGGATGTCGAGAAACGAGGTGCTCCCAAACAGACCCTTCTCGCCTACCCGAACACCCTCCGTTGAACATGGTCTAGTTTTGGACATCCTTGAAATGAACCCAACTTTTGCAGGAAAGTGGACATGCCCGTGGTAGGAATCCATGCCAGGTTTGAACGATTTCCGACACCGTATGCAAGTTGCGACACATCCGGCCATTTATCGGCCTTTTTTCACCAGGGAAACTCCAGAAAATGCAAAAAATATCAAAAACCGAAACACTTGCCAAGGTGCCTTGAATTGGTCATACAAGCCCATGGAAAAAAATGGAGCCATTTCAAGGATGTCAAGAAACAACGTGCTCTCAGATGAAACTTGCTAGCTGCCTCCGTTCAACACGCTCTATTTTTGGATATCCTTGAAGTGACTCAAATATTTTCAAGCAGGTGAGCATGCCCATTGTAGGCATCCATGTCAGGCTTGAACGATTTTCTACACCGTATGCAAGTTGCGACATGTCCGACCATTTATCGGCCTTTTTTCACCGAGAAAACTCCCAAAATGCAAAAATTGTCAAAAACTCAAACAACTTGGCACGATGCCTTGAATTGGTCATATAAGGCCATGGAAAAATTGGATCCATTTTAAGGATGTCGAGAAACAACGTGCTCTCAGACAGAACCTTTTAGCCTACCCGAACACCCTCCGTTCAACATGGTCTATTTTTGGACATCCTTGAAATGACTCCAACTTTTGCAAGCAGGTGTGCATGCCCATTGTAGGCATCCATGTCAGGCTTGAATGATTTCCAACGCGGTATACAAGTTACGGCGCATCCGGTCATTTATCGGCCTTTTTTCACCGAAAAAACTCCAGAAAATACAATTTTGTAGAAAACCAAAACAACTTGGCATGGTGCCTTCAATTGGTCAACAAGGCCATGGCAAAAAAGTTGGAGCTATTTTACGGATGTCGAGAAATAACGTGCTGTCAAATGGAGCCTTTTGGCCTACTCAGACACCCTACGTTGAACATGCTATTTTTTTAACATTCTTGAAATGACCCCAAATTTCGCAAGCAGATGGGCATGCCCATGGTAGATATCAATGTCAGGATTGAAGGAAAAAACTTATTTAAAATCATAATTCAAACAGTAACTGCTTTTTTTTTCAAAGCATTTAATAAATATTTGAAAGAAAAAGAATTTAAAACACTTCTTAATTTTTTTTGGTACTCCAAAATATTTCAAATACTTGCACATGTTTCAAAAAGAATAATAGGCGATGGCATCGCTCCCGTCGGGTGCCTGTTGGGCCAGCCAGGCGCTCGCGGTTTGAAAAAACTTCACCGATTCAAAAATGTCCCCGTTTTCAAAAAAAAATTCAGAAATTCATAAATTGTTCCTGATTAAAATTTTGATCTTTCTTTTTAGAAATGTTCATGTTTGTCATTCTTAGCAATTTTTGAAGACAAGGACATTTTCTTTAGAATTTATGTAAACTTTATTAAAATACGAATATTAATCGAAACCTACATTTTTTTAAAATTTTGAACAAATTATCAATAGCGCAAGCAATTTTTGGAAAAGGAAAAAAGAAAATAAAAAAAATGAAAATAAACAAAATACGAACAGGAAAACGTTAAAGACGTAGGTTTTCTGGAAAAAAAATTGATAATCTGAAAAGAAAAATCATGAATTTGGAAAATAGTTCCTGGATTTAAAAAAGTTCACGGGTTTTGCAAAAGAAGTTGCAAATAAACTGAAGAAGTTCATGGATTTGAAAAAACTTCACTAGAGTATTAGTAAAAAATTGAAAAAAAAAAGTTTGCCAGTTTGGAAAATGTTCATGAAATTTGAAAAAATGTTCGCGAAGTTGGAAAAGATTCATAAATTTGAGAAAAGTTTATGCATTTGGAAAAAGTTTCGAATTTTTGAAAAAATCACGCATTTGAAAAAATCCTAAAAAAGAAAAAGAAACAGAAAAAAGAAAAATAAAAGAATATAAAAACCCGAGTAAAACCAAAGAAAAAACCAGTCAAAACAGCCCGATAGAAAAGGAAAACCAGAGTCTTTCTTTTTAGCGTTATATTTGATGCACTACAAAAGATGGAAAAAGAAGAACTTAGACGTAGGATGTCAGGTGGTTAACGCGTCTGGTTATGAACTGTGAGGTTCTGTGTTTGAGCCTGACATAACACGCTTATTTTTTGAAGGTTGCAAAAAAGAAAAAAGAAAGAAAATTGGGCCGATCCCAACTCAGAGGGGGCGTGTACAGCGAAGAAATAAAGAAAAATAAAATGGAAGAAAAAAGGCCAAAAAAAACCAAAAATGAAGAAACTAGACTGAGAAGATGCACAACAAGAAGAATAAAAGAAGTAATTAGGCACAACAAGTTAGCTGTCCCAGTTGGTTACAGTGGGTGGAAGTAAACTAGGAGGTGGGAGTTTGAATCCTATCTCTCGCATCTATTTTTTGATCTTTCAAAAGGAAAAAAAGAAAATGGGCCAGGCCCAGGAAAGAGGGGTGTGATATAGTACAAAAAAAACATAGTACGTGTCACATACGGAGATGGGTATACCTTATGGTCAAATGATCATATTGTCCTTATACGGTTTGTGAGGGGGTGTACCGAAGCAAGGCTCAGAAAGAAAACAGTGAATATGAACACACACAAAATGCAAGCAGGATCAGCTGAAAGGTACATACTACTCCCTCTGATCCGAATATAAGTCGTTTCAGCGTTTTGCGTATAAAATCTGCCATGTTGAATCGAAATACCCCTTTTCCCAAATTACCCCCGGTCCGAACACACACGCCGCCCTCTCCCTCTCACTTTCCCCTCTCACTTCTCGCCTTGCCGCATGTCACCCTCGCTCTCACCGACGAGCTCCTCCCATTCCTCGCTCTCGCCGATGCGCTCGTCCCATTCCTCGCTCTCACCGGCGCGCTCTTCCCGTCCCTCTCTCTCGCTGGCGCCTACGTGCTCATCGCTCTCGCCGGCGTCGGAGCTAGTCGATACCGTCACTGTTGGTGTTGACGGCCTCACGACACACCGGCGATCACCGTGGATAAGGAAGAATGGAGAGACAAGGGACACAGAAGATTTCCAGGCGCTCAAACACCTCACCGCACGTACGGTATTCTCTGTTTTTCTCCTCGAGCACGAACTAGATCGGGGCAACACAATACACAGGCCGGAGCGCAGCTTTATACCCGCGTGCACTGACACGCCGCCCCGCGCCCTGACGCACCCACTCACCCACTCGCCAGGTCCCGCGCGGTCCGGCTCGCGCGCGCCCATCGCGCACGTACGCGATCGCCGCGGCCGCACCCCACGCCCGACGCGGTCACTACACCCGCGCATTGCGCCAACTAACCCACGCCCACGCCCACGGGCACGCACACACACACACCCGTGCACTCCCGCCACGGACCCGGCGCGGCTCGGACCGTACCCAACACGTCCCGCGCGCGCACGCACACACACCCGACGTGGTCGCCGTGGCTTATTGCCCAACACACACCCCCATAAGCCACGGCCTAGAGGAGCCCGTCGTCGTGGACGTCGGCGACCGCGGCGAACGCTTGTTCCGCCGCCTCCGCCTTCTTCGGCTTGGTGCAGTTGCGCCGGAAGTGGCCGCGCTGCCCGCAGTTGTAGCAGCGGCCACGACGCTTCCCTCCACCTCCTGACGTCGTGCTGCCATCGCCATCGTCGCCGTGGTCGTAGCCGCCGCCCTCCTGACGTTGCTGCGCCGCCCACTGCGCCGCAGTGAGCATCAGCTGATCGCCACTCCGCTCGCCGCCGGCCTGCGCGCGCCGCCGTAATCTCTCCTCGAACGCCTTGAGCCGCCCGAGCGCCTCCCCGAACGGCATCTGCTCCACGTCGCAGAACTGCTCCATTCCGGTGACGGCGGAGTACAGGCGATCGGGGACCGAGTCCAGCAGCTTCTTCACCATCGCCGGGTCGTCCAACGTCGATCCCAGCCCCGCGAACCGCGCCGCCATGCTGCCGATCTTCCCGGCGAAGGAGTCCAGTGACTCACCGTCCACCATGCGCAGCCGGTCGAAGTCGCCGCGGAGGGTGGCCAGCCGCGCCGCCCTGACCCGATCCGCGCCGACGAATTGTGCCTTGAGGCTGCTCCACACCTCCGCCGCCGTCTTCTTCGACGACACCTGCAGCAAAATGTCTTCGGCGAGCGCTCCAAGCAGATACACCCTCGCCGTCTTATTCTTCTTCGGGTCGACCGCCGCCGCCGCATCCACTGGAGCCACCGCCTCCCACAGCCCCTGCGCGTCGAGGTTGGCCTCGACCTTGATCGCCCACACGGTGTAGTTGTCACCGGTGAGCGTCGGGCACTGCAGGCTCATCGGGCTCCCCGCTCCGCCGCCATATGGCACGAGCGACATCGCCGGCGATCACCTCCTGCAACCGAAGCTCTGATGCCAAATGTTGGTGTTGACGGCCTCACGACACACCGGCGATCACCGTGGACAAGGAAGAATGGAGACAAGGGACACAGAAGATTTCCAGGCGTTCAAACACCTCACCGCACGTACGGTATTTTCTACTTTTCTCCTCGAGCACGAACTAGATCGGGGCAACACAGTACACAGGCCGGAGCGTGGCTTTATACCCGCGTGCACTGGCACGCCGGCCCGCGCCCTGACGCACCCACTCACCCACTCGCCACGTCTCGCGCGCTCCGGCTCGCGCGCGCCCATCGCGCACATACGCGATCGCCGCGGCCGCACCCCACGCCCGACGCGGTCACTACACCCGCGCATTGCGCCAACTAACCCACGCACACACGCACACGCCCGTGCACTCCCGCCACGGACCCGGCGCGGCTCGGACCGCACCTGACACGTCCCGTGCGCGCACGCACACGCACCCGACGTGGTCGCCGTGGCTTATTGCCCAACAGTCACAGCCACAGCTTTTTTGCGGCTGTACATATCCGTGGGCGGCGGCGATGGATCTGTTGGCGGCCGCGGCTCCTGCGGCGGCAACGGCGGTGACGGTGGAGGAAGAAGGTGCGGAGGCGGCGAAGGGGGAGCACGGTGGTGGTGCACTCGCACGGTGAAGCTAAGCCGCCTTCAGCTCCGTCTTGTCGCGGATTGCGCGCCGCCGTACGTCTCGCGCGCACCCGCCCGCCCGGGTTGACCCCTCGCAGGTGACGATTCTAGTCCTCCCCGTCCCTGCCTCCCTTCCTTGTTGTGTGCGCGCTAGATCTGTTGTTTGCTTGCAATTTTTCCAACTATTGTTGATGTATAGTAACTGAAATTGTTGTCTGAGATTGTTGCTTAACTGAAATCTGATGTAATTGTTACCTGGGAGTAGCTGTTAAAATCCTGAGACTGCTGTCATTGTCAAAATTCAGTTGAACACTTGTACTTAAATAAATTCAGTAAATGCCTAAGTGGAGTACTCAAAATTTAAAAAATCAGTTGCTTACAGATTGTTTGCTCTAGTTGCTTAACTCAAATAAATTAAGTACTCCTAGTTGCTTACAGATTCTTTGCTCTACTCCTTGCTGCTTAAATTCTTGCTTGCTCTAATGTGTCCAGTACAGTAAGTTTGCTTGCAAGAATTACTCCGAAATTGGGTTGCAAGCAAACTGAACTGAATTTGCTTCCTTGCAAACTGAACTTAATTTGTACTCCTTGCAAATTTGCAAACTGAACTTAATCTGTATTTCTAAAAATTCAGTAGATGCTTAACTCAAATAAATTTAGTTTAACTTGCTTGTGTTGCTTGACAATAGTCCAATACAAAGTTGTTCATAAGTATTCCAGCAGGAGTATATACAAGTACAATAGCAGCACATAAGTACTCCAGCAGGAGTATATAAGTACAATAGCAGGATTAGATACAATAGCAGTTCAGCCTCACATGAATACACACTTGAATACACACCTTGTACTCCATACAGTATAATAGTATATACAACACACAACATGCTTGGTCCCTCTTTAGTTCATTCACTTCACATCATTCAACTTTAGAGTTTCTTGTTGTGATTCATGATTTGGACATATGGGTGCCCTCTCTTTTCTTCGTGATTTGGAGTAAGTGACAAAATTACAGGTCATTTTTGGGAGTGGACTGTTTTCCATTATGTTTCTGCTTCAATCTGAATGCCATCTTACTGTTATATGGATCATCTCTCTGAATATTCCCTGATCAGGTTTCTGCTAGCCTGGGAGATCTGCGGGTGAGGAACCTGGGGCTCCGGCTGCTGCTTGTGGCGGCTAGGAGAAGCAGCAACGGCCAGGAGATCTCCCAGGTTCTGCTAGCCTGGGTGGCAGGAACCTGGGGCTCCGGCTGCTACTTGTGGTGGCTAGGAGAAGCAGCCACAGCCTGGGCGAGAAGCAGCCACGGCGAAACCTGGGAGATCTGCTGGGCGAGATGGGACCTGCAGGGCGAGATCTGCTGGGTGGGGATCTGGGCGGCGAGCTCTTGACTGGCGATGAGCGAGCCGTGGAGATTCAGATTGTTTCCTCTCTTTCTATTATTTCCCAGTAACGATTCGCTTCGCTCGTTCCTGTAACGATTCGCTTCTTTCGCCCCCTCGACTTGGGAGGGGCAGACAGGTCATTTGGGCGATTTTTGCTGGTTGTCGGAAAACTCTTTAACGACATGTATTTCGGAACGGAGGGAGTAATTAATTGTAGCAAGCCTGTTATGTCTTCATGCCAGTTGGCCAATTGACTACAGAAATTAGATAACAGGCCAGGTTGATCAAAATAAGCGATTAATTCCTATAAGCCCACTTCACGTCTGACTAGTGCATCCTACATAGAGGGTGAATTTTCCTCGCGGGTTGCAGCAAACAAGCCCCTTCTGCATCTCAGCCACCAGATTGTAACTCTAGATACCTGCAGGGCAATCACAGCATCAGTCAAACCAAATGTGTGCCATTCATTCATGAAAATGCTGTTGAAGTTTTATCAGATGATTTTGTATGACTCAAATAGTAAACATTAGCTTCACCATTGTGGAGATCTCCAAAGGCGAATCATCTCAGCATTACAAAACCAACATTAGAAACACAGAATAGGTAATTTGTAGTGTAGTGACCTTCAGCTTTTATTATTACTTTATTGGCAATTTTTGGCTATATCTGGTCCTAATAGAGGCTAAAAGATCAGTGGGCATACAAGGTGTTCATGGAGTAGGAAATCAGAAATGTCAAAGTTTTGTTTCTAGCTCATTATCGTTCTTCTTTTTAAATGCAGAAGCAGCTAGTTAGTCACTAATGGATGAATCTAATCAAATTCATGATGTAGAAGCCTGAACTGCCTTATTAACAGACAGACTTACTTCGGTCAAGAATAGATGTCTTTTTTTTCACTCTGCACAGCATTTGACCACTACTTCCAATGATAATATGTTGTTAGTACACAGTGAAATTCGTTGTGAAAGCAGTACTTATGGTGAATCCTGTCATGCCATTTTGATGATATGTTTAATATAAAGTGTTAAACATCAACCCTGATCAATTTTAAGAAATTAAACTGCCACAAAGCATATATGCATATAGTTTGCAGCAGACAACGGCCAATTGAATATGCAACTAACAATGAGAGGTGCCGAGACAATATTTAAGAAAACTGCCTAAAACTAGAATAACCTTCCACAAATCTGCAATACTTAACTGCAAGCAAACGATAAACAGTAGTACGGCATGGCACGAAGGCATGCTCTTCAAAATTTTGTTACAATAATTAGTTCACTGGGTATCACAATGATCCAAAATAAGCAGCAATGTGAAATGGCATAGCTATAAAGCCCATATAAGTGAAGGAAGTATAGAACAAATGATCAGGTTATTTTTAGTTGTCAGTCACTTACGCAGAGAAGTACATATAAATCACTAGAACCTGATCGATCCATAACGACAAAAAACTAATCAAAGGCAATGTAGCATGTGTAAAATTAAAACAAAATCCATGAATCATGAAAAAGGATGTATTTCATTCTGCTACCACTTAACATGACACCATTATAATCTATGACTGAGTAGGAACAAATTATGCACAATGGGGGTAAGGGTATCAAGTCATCAGTCATCTGAGGAGCTAGAGGGAGAAAAACCAGCACTACTAGAGGGGACTTGGGTAGTACTAAGGAGGAGGTAAACTGAAAGCAAGGTAGCTGGATGGAAGGGACAGGCAAGCGAAGAGCATATCAAGTAGAGGGGCTTAAAGCATCAGCAAATAAAAGAGAATGTAAGTGGGTGAAGGCATGAGGAAGAGAATGGAGAGCTGCTGAGGAAGGGATGATGAGAAGTGGCCAGGTTGGAAACAGTTAAGCAAAATATTGTAGAGAAAAACTTACAACCCTCTCTTGCAATTTAGTACTTGAGAATGGCAGTAAAAAGTTAAAAAAATACATGTTTTTGAAAGAACAGTTCAGGACTTCAGATACCTCAACATACATTCAGAAGATAAGCTTTCCTGCTCAACCAGTATATCATTGATTCAGCATATCTTGATCAGCTCCATCATGTCCACCACCAATGCCTGTTTCTGCAATCATAAGTCAAATAACATAATGGAAAGCTAAAGAGATACAAGGAGGCATCAACACAATATTTACATAACTCACAAATGTAATCTGGAAAAAAAATAACTCAGTTCTGATACAACATTACTAAGATAAACAAAACCATACAGCCTGTCAAATTGAAAGAATATTCCCATACATTTGTTTTCAACATGAGAAAGACCTGCACCACAGCACTAACACTACCAACATACAATTCTTATATATGTCAAAAGACAAACAGTGAAATTTAGTTCAATTGTTAGAGAAAGAATTTACCAATCTCGGTGTTCATTGTTTTATTCAATAGATATTCATATAATAAAATGATAAAGACAGTTTGCTATGTCTGACTTGAAGCACATAGTTCAATGAATAACAGTATGTGATAACGTAAGAAACTCATCGCTACATATTTGTTGACAAACCAGATACAATACAACGATGAACTGGTGACATAAAAAGCATAAAGGACACTATCAGACTAGCTACAAGTAATAGATGTGAGTCCAGATCATAACCACCAAATAAAGCTCTCACACAAGCATCAGAACAGAAACACTACTGAACAAATTCGCTATATATATGTTGAAGAGGTCAATCAAGCAGCAAAAGAAACAGGTAATATGATTATATGACACTACTTAAAATGGTTAGCTTAACACAAAAGAATGTGAACAGCATATTCCATCAAATAATTATCGAAAATCAACATGGATTTGTTATAACCAGAGTTTGAAGACATGGTATTACCTGCAGCATAGACACTTTCTAATGGATAATAGATATCACAGTTACTGTATTCGGGAAGTTTTCTGAACTGCAATGACTCAAGCTGGACCATGTAGACACTGGAAACTATTCGCAAGAAAGCCACGTTATTTTCCTCAGCATAGGCTATTATCTGTATGCGCTTTATCTCTAAATTCAGTGAAAGTAGCTTGTCCAGTTTAATAGTTCTTCCCGGCACCCACGAAGCAACACCATCACAACCAGCATTCATCTTCCATAATTGGGCGGTGAAGCCTTTCTTGCAGAGTAAACCCAGCCCACCACCCTCTGCTCGCATAACCATCAAGTATTGATCTTCGGCAAAGGTATCCATTGGCACACCTGACACAGCTAGGCTCTGGCTATCCAAATCAACCTCCAGAATCACACATGTACTATCCCCAGGGAGCAAGATGTAAAGAGAATCCCCTACCAGCACAGGGGGCATGGCTTCATATTCCATGGCCTCACGTGGAACCGGTGTTTGGATGAGATTACTCCATACACCAGTCTCCGACGAGTAAATGGCGACGATCACTCGTGCATATTTCTTTTTGTAGTTTACCAATACCACCTGGAAGTGTTGGGCGTCGGCAGCAGCGCGAAGCACCTGCCCGTCCATCGGGGTAGTGGCCATGTCGATCCCTAGGGGAGCAGCAACGCGGTGCTGATCGCCGGTGACGGGGTCCCACACCAGGACATAGTTCCACGTTGAGTAGAAGATGAGCACGAGGCCATGGCGGCAGCTGAGGATACTGTAGCTGTCATTGAGATGCAAGGAGAAGCGCCTGGCGGGGATACGATCGGGGGCCTCCATGGCAGGCGTGTAGGAGATGCCTGGATGGTCGTCGCGGAAGAAACCGAGGAGAGGAGGGCTGCGGCGGTGGTGTTGGCGGTAGCGGCGGAGGAAGCCGCTGTCGGAGACGAGGCGGCGCCAGCGCTTGCAGACGGCGGATGCGCGGGGGAGGGAGGACGACTGCGGCGGGAGGCGGAGGAGGACCTCGGAGAGCAGATCCTCGTCTTCCAGAGGCGAGCGCGAGCGGGGGCGGTGGTGGAGGGTGGCGCTCATGGCGCTCATGTGAGAGGCGGCTGCGGTGGCGGCGGCAGAGTCTAGGGTACCACAGATTGGGGGAAAATGACGCTGCGAGTGACGATTGAAGCCCAAAACCACTTTTTTTTTAATAAAAAACAACAAAATGAAGCTGCAGTGGTTTTTTTAGAAAAAAACATTTTTTAGAAAACAAAAAATTAAGTTTATTTTATTATTTTCAAATATATACAGTACAATCATATACTAACATCATTGTAATTCATCGTGCACGTCATCCTTAGTTTACCATGCATTGCGATAAATATGTTTTGTAGCCGCTCCTCAATGCCTCATTTGCTATGCCTTCCACTGCCGACGAAGGAGGTCTCATTTCGGTTATCTCTTGTTGTTGAGGTCATGTTAACATGATACTAGTGACCTCCGGTTTTTTCCCTCTCCATCGTGCCCTCCTATGCGGTCATGTCTAGTGTCAGGCGATGCTTCTATCGTGTCTCTCGCTCACCCGATCGCAAGCATAAGCTCAAACTGCTTGCATTCTCATTTTGCGGCTCTTGCACCTTTTTGAGCCGCTCTATAGTGTCACGCTTCACGCTCACCGTCGGCGGCCCCTTCCGAAGAAAATTTACCCCTACTTTTGTATGGGGTCCTAACATGGGTGCACAACGGTGGTGTGACGACGAAAAGGTAAATACACAAGTTCGAAGGGGCATCTCCTTCACAAACCGGAATATCCCACGGGAAGATCTAGGGCTTCAGTGCAAACCTCCCTGTCGGTGTCAAAACCGGCGGATCTCGGGGTAGGGGGTCCCGAGCTGTGGATCTCGGATCGATGGTAACAGGAACAAGGAAGACGATGTTTACCCAGGTTCGGGCCCTCTTGATGGAGGTAAAACCCTACATCCTGCTCTTGTTTATATTGATGGAGATGTATCGAGTATAGAGTTGATCTACCTCGAGATCGTTATGTGTGTCTAACTCTAAGGCTAGGTGAATGATGTTGCGTTGATGTCTATGACCTAGAATATGATCTATCGACTAGCCTGGCCTTGGCTTATATAATGTACCGGAGGCCTAGGATAACAAGAGTCCTAGTCGGCTACGTCGGTGGAGAGGAGTCCTTGTCTTGATCACCAAGTCTTGTGGAATCTTCCTCGTATATGTCATGGGCTGCCCGAAGTGGCCCATTAGTGAACCGCCATGGGGGTCTTCGGCCCAATCCACCTGGTCGGGAAACGACGTGGTGAGTACCCCCTAGTCCAGGACACCGTCAGTAGCCCCCTGAACCGGTCTTCAAGTTGGGGACGCTCCTCGGTTCTTCCGAACTGTTCTTCGTCTTCGGTCGTCGGTCTTGAAAGCTGGTTCAACAAATTCTTCCCATCTCTGATCTTGAGGATCGCCGAGGTGTATCCGAAGAGTTCACGCGTCAGGTACCTGAGGAGCCCCTTTAAGTTCTCGGCTTTTATCAATGCCTTGTTATTTTCACGCCACACAACGGGTTCGAAGTTTTTCCCATGCGGCGGTGTCCTCTTGCATCCGAACTCCAACGCCGGACTGCATCCGAGGTATCTTTTTGCAACCGAGCTCCAACGTCGGTCTGCATCCGAGGTGTCATAGATTACCTCGGTCTTGAAAAAGTTGAAGGAGTTCAACCGAGCTTAATGCCGGAAACGTCCTATATGGATCTAGCCACTTGCATCCGAGCTTTATGCCGGACTGCTTCCGAGGTGGTGCATCACCTCGGCCGTGGGCTGATTTTTTGCGGAATTTATTTTAGATCGGTGCAATTAATTTGCTGACAAGATGTATAGCCAGTAGCCCTCAAGGTGTGTGTCGGCCTAAAACCCGAGATGCACCTGAAGGAAAAAACAAAACCGTTGATCCCAGTAGCCCCTGAGACTCAGGTCGATTCGCGAAATCGGCTCGAGGATCGATTCCTTGCTCGGCAGCATACTTTTAGGAACAAAAAACGTGGCGTGCATAGTCCCCGAGACTCAGGTTGAGTGCGGCCGACCAACCTGAGGATCGTAATCTCCTCGGAAACTATTTTGCACTTTGAATTTTCCTACATTGAATCAGCAATGCAGTAGCCCCCGAACCACTGGTCGGGTGGCAACACCAGAGCAGGGGATCGATGTACCCATTTAATGGCTTTTAATTGAGAAGCACGAAGCCCAGTAGCCCCTGAGCCTTAATTTGGGCACGGGTGGCCGACTTAAGGATCGATATCCAGAATAAATTGACTTTACTCACAATTTATGTGTAATGATTCTATGTATCCAAGTACTTTACATCATTACAAATGCCTCTGTACTACAAACTTTGTTAACCAGCCTTCGGCTTCTCCCTCCTCGACCATTGGCCGAGGAGTGTTTCCTACTCCTGGTCCGCCGAGGCGAACCAGACTCTTCGGATAACAAGGCAATCCGGCTATTTGGTTCTACAAACAAGGTGGAACAGAGCTTATGTTATATTACGTTTAAGCGTAAGAAACATCTTCCAAGAAAAATAGTTCCTCTATAAGTTCCTTTTCTCAGGCTATCATGTTGACCATGATCGTGAAACCTCAACTCCGATCAATGTGGGAGAAAAATATTGAGGATTTAGTTTGGGGAAAGTTCCCGATCTCTGTGGTCTTTAATGAACCTAAATTTTCACTTCCGTCATTGCCGACCAATTGTATTCTTAAGATGCCTAGCTTTCGGCTTCACCCAGTCTGAGGTACTAACTCGGATGACCCGATAGTAACAATCACAGAGGTGCTCCCTTTACCCCCTAGCCGAACTATCGGGAACGTAGGGGGCAAGCACAGGAGCTAGGCAACCCAGCTTGGCCAAAATCTTAAGTCAAATTGATGCATATTTATGGCTTTATAATGATGATTACGGAAGGCAGCGCATGTATATTGAATACAAACGCCAATGATACGTTGGGCTCTCCAGGAGTCCCGATGTAACCGCGACGAGGTGCCTCAAGGGGCCCTCGGCACATGTTAGGATAGTCAGCTTTATGCTATATGTTATTTTGACTCCATTGCGACTGTTTATAATCTGAAAGTGGTCAATCGTCGGCTTCCACCCCTTTGTAGATGCTACGTAGGGTGTTTCCGTACTAACAAGACAACCCTTAGCCGACGTCTCGGTGCCTGAAGGCGGTTGTATTAGCGGAAACGAGGCAATCAGATATGCAGGCTTTATAACTTTCACTTAGTCATAGGAGCTTTAAATTGGGGAGGTTAATTACGAGCTCCCGGTTAGTGTTCGGCGTTAGCCGAGGTCAAGCCATTAACACTTCGGCCAATTTTATGAAAGGCCCATCGTTTAAGACAGGGTAACCTCTAACGGTTTTGAAACTGTCTCCGGATTGCCGACCAGTTTACGCCTATCGTGACAGTCAGCTTTCGGCTTTCTCCACTGAGGCGCTTAACCATTCGAGCTGGAAGCACAATCGCAGTGGTTCTCCCTTTGCACACCTAGCCGAACAAAGCGGAACGTAGGAGGCAAGCACAGAAGACGGGCAACCCAACTATTGACCGAAGACACAATTCGAAACTGATGCATATAAAGCAATATCCGAGAACGTTTTGCCGAGGACTCCACGGAGTACCTTGGCTTCTGGTGGGTTCGGCTCTAGTCGTAGCCCCCCGTTGATATTGCCGATGCTTTAAAGGCGTCCGGCGTTGTACCGCGAGAGTTATGCTGGAGACACACAGTAGCCCCCGAGACTCAGGTTGGGTGAAGCCGACCAACCTGAGGATCAAATCTCCTCGGGAACTAGTCCAGATGTCATGTGTGTTTCGCCAATGCCGATGTGTAGGTCGGCAGGAAAGATGCCGAGCTGCGGGTCAAAAAAGATTTCCCGAGCTGAATTATTACGCAGGGCACCTTGGTCACGAGGATGTCCCGCCTCCTGAAAGAAAAACATACAAATAGCTTAAAAGAGCCATAAGCTCGAAAAACCAAAAAACTTATGCAAAACTTGATGTCCGAACTAAATCAAGTTTTTTGGTGCCAATCCAAAAATTGGCCTTAAAATTAATTTGTTCTTCCGTCGTGCTTTAACATGACACATCCGATCTCAAGACTTCAAGCGGGTCAGCCTTCGGCTTCAACCTCCTATCCCGAAGGCAGAGTGCTTCTCAGGACAATTTAGCGAACTAAACTCTAGCGGCTTTAGAGAGAAACCAGTCTATCTGGCTATTGACCACACACTCGGGTCGAGAAAGCAGTGGTAGAAAAAGACTTTGCAATGACTTAGAAGAAAATACTTATTATAAAATGGCTCGTATAAATTTAAGAGCTCCCAGTTAACATGGGAAAAGGAATTTGTTTTTAACAAACAACTTTTTTATTTAACACAAATATGATGCTTGGTCGAACCGAACAGAAATCAAAAATTGAAAAAAGTTGAGCATGAAAGCGACTTAGCTGGTTAATGTGCTCGGTGTTGATGACGAGGTCTGGGCTTGTGGCGGGACGAAGACGTAGTCCTCGGCCTGTCCGAGGTCCCAGCCTCCAAGCCCGAGGTAACCGAGCGAGGAGCTCGGCTTGACGAAGTGGCCATGCAGCACGGTCGATGAGGCGAGGCGAAGCCCCCAGTCCAGCTAACGTGACGAAGCTGGTCGGCAGGTGACGCCGAAGTCTCCGGAGTAGGTTGATGAAAAGATGGCGAAGCCCCCGGTCCAGCCGAGGTGACGGAGCAGGTCGGTAAGGTGATGTTGCAGCCCCACTCCAGCCGAGGTGTCGAAGCAGGTCAGCGTGGTGGTCATCGGCTTGAAGAAGCAACGGCGCGGTCATGCCGACGCAGGTTGTAACTTGTGACGCAGTCAATGCCGGCTTGATGAAGTGACCGCGCGGCGACGCCGGCGCGCCCGACCCATGCAATCCGTGGGGCGACGATCTTGTCTTGACGATTATTCATCCTTCATGATGCCGAACTCTTGGTCGGCTCACCGAGGTGATGATCCGAGATGGTTGTCATCGGCTCGATGGAGCGACGGCGCAGTCAATGCTGGCGCAGGTCGGCAGCCGTGGAGCAACGTTGTCGGGCTGGTTTGACACCGGCGCGACGGTGAAGATCGCCTCGGAAAAGACTCAAAATTTGTAGGCATGTGCTTGAGAACAAAACACAATACCTAGATAAGAATTTCCTTCAAAAAGGACGTCCACTAACCCGTTCATGAAAAAGATGAACTCGGGTCGGATTCGTTTTCGCGCAGAAAACAGATCCGAAAATTGATGCACTAATCGGACGTTTCCTGGAGTTTGAACGGTCGGATCGAGCTGAAATTTTGAGGGGTGGTCGATATGGGAATTCCGCAGCCGATGAACGGTGGGATTTTTCAAACGATGTCCGAGCTGGATGCTAGACTTCTCGCCCTAAACTCGTCCATATTCCCGTCCAAATTTGACAGGGCTCCGGTATATCGGAGATTGCCGGAGATTCCTCCATCGGAAAGCGACGAAATTTTTCAGGGTTGTTCTAGACTCAATTCCGCACAATTCCATCGAAGCAATCGTCAAAGCGACGCTCGAGGAGGCGGGGACGGCGAACACAAATCCGCTGTCCAGAAAAACTGCACAATCGCGTGAGGGCAATGTTGACGTTGAGCCCCCGAGCTCTATGGACGATTTTTCCATGATCCCGGATGAGATCGAAGTTGATGATGATGAAGACTTCCGTCCGATCTTGATGATCCGACATGCAGCGTTGTCCTCGGTCCAGCCAAGGTTTCTAGTCGAGCCGGTAACGAAGATGCCGACGTCGACGATGAGGTTCGGCCCTGACGCGTAGATCGCGCCGGAGCCGATCTGAATTCCGATCGAACCGTGGCGATCACACAGCGGAACTCTCAATGAAAGCACCAGTGTCGGTGTCAAAACAGGCGGATCTCGGGGTAGGGGGTCCTGAGCTGTGGATCTCGGATCGATGGTAACAGGAACAAGGGAGACGATGTTTACCCAGGTTCGGGCCCTCTTGATGGAGGTAAAACCCTACGTCCTGCTCTTGTTTATATTGATGGAGATGTATCGAGTATAGAGTTGATCTACCTCGAGATCGTTATGTGTGTCTAACTCTAAGGCTAGGTGAATGATGTTGCGTTGATGTCTATGACCTAGAATATGATCTATCGACTAGCCTGGCCTCGGCTTATATAATGTACCGGAGGCCTAGGATAACAAGAGTCCTAGTCGGCTACGTCGGTGGAGAGGAGTCCTTGTCTTGATCACCAAGTCTTGTGGAATCTTCCTCGTATATGTCATGGGCTGCCCGAAGTGGCCCATTAGTGAACCGCCATGGGGGTCTTCGGCCCAATCCACCTGGTCGGGAAACGACGTGGTGAGTACCCCTTAGTCCAGGACACTGTCACTCCCCCTTCCAGTGCCACCGACCCACCTCCTGCTAGTAGTTGGCCTCTCTTTGGTTTTGTCATGATCTTGTGACCTGCTCAAACACAAACAATGAGTAAAACTCACATGGGGTGGTTTCTTCTGAAGAAAAGCTAGGGCTAGACGACGTGGGGCTCGTAAGAGAGGGGAACGTGCGAGAAACGTCGTAACCAGACCCCTTTTGCATTTGATCCTAACATGGATGCACAAGGGTATGTGATGAGGAAAAGTTCAATACACAATTTTGACGGGGCACCTCCTTTACAAACCTGAACATCCCGCAGGAAGATCTAGGGCTTCAGTGCGCCCCCTTCCAGGGTTGCCCATCCCAACTCATGTTATGTGTTGGCCTTTATTTGGGTTTGTCATGATCCTATGACCTACTCAAACCTAAACAAGGAGCAAAACTCACATGGGGGCCCTTCCGAAGAAAAACTAGGGCTAGATGACTCGGGGCCAGCCGGAGAGAGGGTGTCAGAACGAGTCCCCCTTTTGCATGGGGTACTAAATGGGTATACAAGGGTGGTGTGATGAGGAAAAGGTCAATACACAATTTTAAAGTGGCACCTCCTTCACAAACCGGAACATCCCACTAGAGGGCATGGCTAATGCGCGCACGCACGTTGGAGCGGTCGAATTCTGACCAGGCAAGTTTGTTCCTGATTAAGAAAGTGAATCAGGACGCATTAATTGATGGATGCATTGATGGGAGGGCCCCACCCCGTTAAAATCAGGGGGGGGATTAATTGATGGATGGAAAGGTTGGTTGGCCACGGGAAATTCAGGGGTGGTTGCGTGCATGTAGTGATAGACTACTTGAATCGTCAAAGGATTAGGTGGGGCCACCATTCAAATACATGGAAACATTGCGCTTGATTTGGAATGAGATACAACACGGTCTGAAGCTGATTTGGAGTTCAGCGAAGTGGATCGCGCATTGGCACGCGCGATCGCCAAAGAGTCTTTTCGCCCACTAGAAGACCCCGTGCTTACATTTTTATCAATAAATGAATGAATAGGAAAAATATAAAAACAAAAGTTATACAATACAGCCCGCGCAAGGATGCGACATTCGAGGATGAAGACGACTTTTCATGCGGTCTCACTTTGCGATAGCGATGATGCATTCGGTAGGTACTTGGGGATGACAACGCCCCCAGGAACCTCACACTCACGTATGATATAAGCTACTTCATTGCGTCAATATATACCGACGGCAAAATCACCGCCGATTTCAGTGAGCTTGCGTCCTCCCTTGCTCAACTTCTAATCAGGCATTGCTATCCCTCAGTCATCATCGTGGGGCGGCCAGGGAGGTCGATGATGCGGTGATGATCGAGACAAGTCGCCATAGCAGGTCCACTTTTGGGCACCGGGGCCGCGGAGTGTCTGTAAGTGAGGGCCACTAAGAAGGAAAACTAGGGGACCTTCAGAATGATCCTCTTGTGATGTGGATCAAAGCTGAATCGGCCACTTCCGTGGATGGGATATAATAAAAATACAAGAAGACTCGAAAAATAAGAAAATGAAGGATCATCCTACTGGGACACATGAAACCACTACCATTCTAGCCTGCGCATCGAGCGGGCCATTTTGCTAGTTAAGAAAATAAGAAATGCAATATGGTTAGCCAAGTTTGATGTATCTGGCCCTCGGCTTGCACGCAAGCGCTTTAAAAAAAGAAATTCTGTATTATAAGTCGAGACTCATTTGCTTGACACTCGGCAAACAACTATTGTCATCATGGAATCATTAAGAACGGCCACAATGGACACGTGTCCACGGTTTTGCCGAACAACCTCAGTTCGCTGAGTTTTGTTTGCTTTATTTGGCGAGACTGTTTTGGCTTGGGGAACGCGGTTGATGTAGTCGAACGTCTTCGCGATCCAATCACGATCCGTCCACGAACTCCCGATCAAGTGCCGAACGGACGGCACCTCCGAGTTTAGCACACGTGCGGCTCGGCGGCGTCCTCTCCGGTGAAACGTGGAGGAGTTGGGAGAGGTAACGGGCAAGGGTCCAAGGGGTGGCTGCCCCCAACGCCTCCCCACCTTTATATAGGCGTGGAGGGGGCTGGTGGCTTGCCCTCCAAGGCCCTAGGGTCGTTGGCCAAAGGGGGAGGAAGGAAATCCCTCCTTTCCTTCCCCACCGATCGCTATCCCCCCTTTTTAGGGATCCTGATCTTATCCCTTTGGGATATGATACTATTCCTTTTAAGGGAGGATCTTGGTGCGCCTAGACCAGGGTTGTGGGGACTTTCCCCACTACCCACGTTCATGTGGGTCCCCCATGCAGGTGGGCCCCACTCCGGAACCTTCTAGAACCTTCCCGGTACAATATCGAAAAAACTCGAACTTTTTCCGGAACCCGATAACAACTTTCCATATATGAATCTTTACCTCCGGACTATTCCGGAGCTCCTCGTGATGTCCCGGATCCCATCCGGGACTCCGAACAACCTTCAGACTCTCCACTATTAATATCTCAATACTACCCTAGCGCTACCGAACGTTAAGCGTGCGACCCTACGGGTTCGGGAATATGCAGACATGACCGAGACTCCTCTCCGGTCAATAACCAATAGCGGGACCTGGATGCCCATATTGGTTCCTACATATTCAACGAAGATCTTTATCGGTTGAACCACGATGTCAAGGATTCAGTCAATCCCGTATGCAATTCCCTTTGTCCGGCGATATGTTACTTGCCCGAGATTCGATCGTCGGTATCTCCATACCTACTTCAATCTCGTTACCGGCAAGTCTCTTTACTCGTTCCGTAATACAAGATCCCGTGGCTAACTCTTTAGTCACATTGCTTGCAAGCTTATTGTGATGCTGTATTACCGAGTGGGCCCTGAGATACCTTTCCGTCATACAGAGTGATAAATTCCCAGTCTTGATCCATGCCAACTCAACAGACACCCTCGGAGATACCTGTAGAGCATCTTTATAGTCACCCAGTTACGTTGCGATGTTTGATACACACAAGGTACTCCTCCGGTGTCAGTGAGTTGCATGATCTCATGGTCATAGGAACAAATACTTGACATGCGAAAACGATAGCAATAAACTTGACACGATCATATGCTACGTTCATAGTTTGGGTCTTGTCCATCACATCATTCTCCTAATGATGTGATCCCATTATCAAATGACAACTCATGTCTATGACCAGGAAACCATGGCCATCTCTGATCAACGAGCTAGTCCGGTAGAGGCTCACTAGGGACATGTTGTTGTCTACGTATCCACACATGTATTTGTGTTTCCAACCAATACAATTATAGCATGGATAATAAACGATTATCATGAACAAGAAAATATAATAATAACCATTTTATTATTGCCTCTAGGGCATATTTCCAACAGATCCCCCTCTCCTTCGGCCCCCTCCCCGTCGCCCTCCCCTCCCGCCGCCACTGGCTTGGTTTGATAACCTACAAGTATAGAGGATGAGTTGTAGATTTTTCAATAAATAAGAGTGTCGAACCCAACGAGAAGCTAAAGGTAGAATTTATATTGTCTTCAAGTTCTATCGACCACCGATACAACTCTACGCACACTTAACGTTCGCTTTACCTAGAACAAGAATAAAACTAGAAGTACTTTGTAGGTGTAATGCTAGAACTACTTTGCAAGAATAAAACTACGAGTAATTTGCAAGATAATAAATGTTAGTTGTTTAGTAGAAAGCTTTTTGTAACACAAGAGAAGGATTTGTCCATAGGCAATCGATAACTAGACCGGTAATCATTATTGCAATTTTATATGAGGGAGAGGCATGAGCTAACATACTTTCCGACTTGTATCATATGCACTTATGATTGGAACTCTAACAAGCATCCGCAACTACTAAAGATCATTAAGGTAAAACCCAACCATAGCATTAAGTAACAAGTCATCTTTACTTTCATACGCAACAACCCCTTACTTGGGTGTAAGCTTCTGTCACTCTAGCCACCCACTATAAGCGAATCATGAACGTATTGCATCACCCTACGGCGGTAATCCCACACGCTTGCGCGACATGGAGGGCACCATAGGACAACACCAAAATAAAACATACAACTCAAACCAATCACGATCATCAATCAACCCATAGGATAAAACGAATCTGCTCAAACATCATAGGATGGCCACACATCATTGAATAATAATATGTAGCATTAGGCACCATGTTTAAGTAGAGAATTACAGCGGGAATAGAGAGGTTACACCGCTGCATAGAGGGGGAGAGAGTTGGTGGTGACGGCGGCGAAGTTGTTGGTGTAGATCGCCGTCACGATGATTGCCCCGGCGGCGTTCCGGCGCCACCGGGAGAGAGTCCCCCTCCTTCTTCTTCTTCCTTGGCCTCACCCCTAGATGGGAGGAGAGTTTCCCCTCTCGTCCATGGCCGCCATGGCTCCCGGAGGGGAGGAGCTCCTCCGAGACTGGATCTCTCTCTCTGTTTCTCTTCTATTTCTCGTTCCTATTTTTTGGCCGAAAACCGTTTCTTATATTCCCGGAGATCTGTAACTCTGATTGGGCTGAAATTTTGAGGGGATTTTTATCCGGATATTAGCTTCCTTGCGGCAGAAGGACATCCCAACCGACCTACAGGGGAGCCACAAGCATGCCAGGCGCGCCCTGGGTAGGGGGGCGCGCCCCTTGAGCTTGTGGGCCCCTCGGGCATTGCTACTTGTAGCTTGCGTTGGTATTATCCCCGAAGAGGAAGGGATGATGCAGCACAGTAGAGATAAGTATTTCCCTCAGTTATGAAACCAAGGTTATCGAACCAGTAGGAGAATCACACAACACCTCATTAGCAGCACCTGCACACAAACAACAAACCCTTGCACCCAACGCAAACGAGGGGTTGTCAATCCCTCGGCGGTAAATTGCAAGATTAAATTGTATGTGATAGATAGATAGATAGAAACCAAAATACAAAAAAAAATTGCAGCAAGTATTTTTAGGGATGATAAAGTAGACCCGAGGGGGCATAGTTTTCACTGGAGGCTTTTCTCGAGAAAATAGCATACGGTGGGTAGACAAATTACTGTTGGGCAATTGATAGAAAAGCAAATAATCATGATGATATCCAAGGCAATGATCATGTATATAGGCACCACGTCCGAGACAAGTAGACCGACTCCTGCCTGCATCTACTACTATTACTCCACACATCGACCGCTATCCAGCATGCATCTAGTGTATTAAGTCCATAAAAGAACGGAGTAACGCCTTAAGAACGATGACATGATGTAGATAAGATAAACTCACGTATGAATAAACCCCATCTTTTTACCCTTAATAGCAACAATACATATGTGTCATGTCCCTTTCTGTCACTGGGATTGAGCACCGCAAGATCGAACCCATTACAAAGCACCTCTTCCCATGGCAAGATAAATCAACTCAGTTGGCCAAACCAAATCAAATAATATTCATAGATAATCTGATCATAAACTCACAATTCATCGGATCCCAACAAACACACCGCAAAAAGTGATTACATCGGATAGAACTCCAAGAACATCGAGGAGAACATTGTATTAAAGATCAAAAAGAGAGAAGAAGTCATCTAGCTACTAACTATAGACCCGTAGGTCTGTGGTAAACTACTCACGCATCATTGGAAGGGTAGCAAGGATGATGTAGAGCCCCTCCGTGATCGATTCCCCCTCCGGCAGATTACCGGAGAAGGACCCCAGATGGGATCTCTCGAGAATAGAAGCTTGCGGCGGCGGAAAAAGTATTTCGTGGACTCCCCTGAGGGTTTCTGATTTTTTGGGAATTTATAGTGGAGGAATTAGGTCAAACGGAGCTCTATGGGCCCCACGAGGTACCAGGGCGCGCCTGCCCCCCCAGGCGCGCCCTGGTGCCTCGTGGGCACCCCCTGGGGCTTTTGGCCTCCTCCCGAAGCTTCTAGTGTTTATCTTGGTCAATAAAAAATCTCCAAAAAGTTTCGTGGCATTTGGACTTCGTTTGGTATTGATTTTCTGTAAAACAAAAACATGGCAGAAAACTGCAACTGGCACTGGGCACTAAGTTAATAGGTTAGTCTCCAAAAATGATATATAATTGCTGTAAATGCTTATAAAAACATCCAAGATTGATAATATAGCAACATGGAACAATTAAAAAATTATAGATACGTTGGAGACGTATCAGCATCCCCAAGCTTAATTCCTGCTCGTCCTCGAGTAGGTAAATGATAAAAACAGAATTTTTGATTTGGAATGCTGCCTAACATATTCATCACATATTCTTTTCTTTTGTAGCATGGACATTGGACTTGTATGATTCAAAGCAATAGTCTATAATTTGACATGAAAATATAAATACTCAAGCATACTAACAAGCAACCATGTCTTTCGAAATATCAACGCTAAAGAAAGTTATCCCTAGCCCATTATGCTCAATCATTGATCCATTCATGAAACACACTCGAATATTAGTTACATCCAATGCACAAGTATGACAATAATGCTCTCTAGTTGGTGCTTTATAAGAGAAGATGGAGACTCAAATAAAAATAAAAATTGCATAAAAGTAAATAGATAGGCCCTTCACAGAGGGAAGCAGAGATTTGTCAAATGTGCCAGAGCTCAAAGCTTAAATTAGAGAGAAAAAATATTTTGAGAGGCATGCTTTTCCTGTCAATGAAAACGACCGAAAATTCCCAATATCTTCCATGCTAGACACATCATAGGCAGTTCCCAAACAGAAAGTAAAGTTTATTTCCTTTCCACCATTTCTTTTACAATCCATGGCTAGCCGTATCCACGGGTGCCCTCCATACCATCACTTTCCAAGGAATTTTGTTCTTATTAATTTTGATTTCATTGTGGGACTGGGCATCCCTATTACCAACCATCCTCTCGTGCAATGACAAGTGAATAAACACTCTTCGTGAGAATAACACACCTAGCATGGAAAATATTGGCCACCCCTTGCCGCTTCATGAGCGGTACGGGAACACAAAATGGAAAAAATATTTTGAAAATTAGAGTTGGCACACGCAAATTTACTTGGAACGGCATTGAAATACCGCATATAGGTAGATATAGTGGACTCATTTGGCACAACTTGGGTTTAAGGATTTTGGATGCACAAGCAGTATTTCCGCTTAGTACAAATGAAGGCTAGCAAAAGATTGAGAAGCAACCAACCAAAAAACGAAAACGTTCATAAACATGCATTGAACATAACTAACACCGAATAATGCACCATAAGTAGGATATAATTTCTTTGTATAACTATTGACTTAACGTGCATGCATAGGGAATCACAAACCTTAACACGAATATTTTTACTTAATCACAATTACTCACTAACATGACTCACATATCATCATCTCCATATCGCAAAACTATTGCAAGGAATCACACTTATCATATCCAATGATCTATATGAAAGTTTTTATTATATCCCTCTTGAATATTCATCAGTTTGGGACCAAATTCATATCTCGTGCAAATTACCGTTACTTTCATCAACTCTCAAAAAGATATAAGTGAAGCATGAGAGTGCAAATGTTTCTTCAAAATTTTATCAACTCTCAAAATAATATAAGCGAAGCATGAGAGTGCAATTTCTTCAAAATTTTCATCTTATCAATTCTCAAAATAATTTAAGTGAAGCATGAGAGTTTATTTCTTCAAAATTTTAACAACTCTCAAAATAATATAAGTGAAGCATGAGAGTTTATTTCTTCAAAATATAGCCACCGCCGTGCTCAAAAAGATTTAAGTGAAGCACTAGAGCAACTGCCCAGCTCAAAAAATTTAAGTGAAGCACATAGAGTATTCTAACAAATCATGATAACGTGTGGCTCTCTCAAGATAGGTGTATTCAGCAAGGATGATTGTGACAAACTAAAAAGCAAGCAAAGCAAAGACTCATATAATACACGACGCTCCAAGCAAAACACATATCATGTGACGAATAAAAATATAGCTCCAAGTAAAATTACCGATGGTTGGTAGAAGAAAGAGGGGATGCCTTCCGGGGCATCGCCAAACTTAGACGCTTGAGTCTTCCTTGAATATTACCTTGGGGTGCCTCAGGCATCCCCAAGCTTAGGCTTTTGCTACTCCTTATTCCTTCATCCATCGTGATCTCACCCAAATCTTGAAAACTTCAATCACACAAAACTCAACAAAACCTTCGTGAGATCCGTTAGTATAACAAAATAAATCACTACTTTAGGTACTGTTGCAAACCCATTCATATTTTATTTTTGCATTATACCTACTGTATTCTAACTTCTCCATGGCTTATACCCCCCGATACAATCCATAGTTCCATCAAAACAAGCATGCAACACATCAAAAACAGAATCTGTCAAAAACAGAACAGTCTTTAGCAACCTATTTAAAAGCCATACTTCTGTAACTCCAAAAATTCTGAAAAATTAGGAAAACGTGGGAAATTCATATACCAATACTTTGTAAAAATTTCAGATTTTTCTGACGCTCCAGTACAGAACCAAAATTCTAGCACTGGACGCAAAACTTTCTGTTTTCCAAACAGCATCAATTATATTATCTTCCAAGTCATCCTAAAGGTTTTACTTGGCACGAACACTAATTAAAAACAAAAAAACACAATCATAACAGTAGAATAATTGTGAAAACACACAATAACAGAAACAAAAGATAAAAATTTATTTTATTCATTGGGTTGCCTCCCAAGAAGCTCTTTCTTTATAGCCATTAAGATAGGCTTTGAAATTTCAATGATGCTCACATGAAAGATAATAATTGAATCACGAAGAGAGCATCATGAAGCATGTGAAAAACAAGTTTAAGTCTAACATACTTCCTATGCATAGGAATATTATAGGAAAACAAATTATCAAGACAAGAAATATCTAGCATATGCAAAGGAGAGGAATAAAAAATTGACAATCTCAACATAACGAGAGGTAATCTAGTAACATGAAAATTTCTACAACCATATTTCCTCTCTCATAATAATTACATGTAGGATCATATTCAAATTCAATGATATAGCTGTCATAAACAATATTCTCTTTACGATCCACATGCATAATTTTTTTATAAACTTCCAAAATAGTGGGATTATTCTTACCTAGAGTTGACACTCTTCCAAACCCACTTTCAATATTATTGCAAGCATTATTATCAATATCATATTCATCATGATGCTTAAATAAATTTTCAAGATCATAAAAAGCATTATCACCCCAGTCATGATCATTGCAATAAGTAGTGGACATGACAAAATTATCATCCCCAAGCTTGTGATTTTGCATATCATTAACACAATTGACATTAATAGAATTTATAATAACATCATCACAATCATGCTTTTCACTCAAGGGGCTATCGTGAATCACTTTATAAATTTCTTCTTTTAACACTTCATCACAATTTTTAGATTCACGAATTTCAAGAAAAACTTCATAAAGATAATCTAGTGCACTCAACTCACTAGCAATTGGTTCATCATAATTGGATCTTTTAAAAAGATTAGCAAGTGGATGAGGATCCATATCAATAGATTTTTAGCAAGCGAAGATGCAAGCAAATAGAAGGCACATGGCAACACAAGCAAAGATAGCAAACAAGCAAAAAGGCAAACGGAAAATATTTTTGTATTTTTGTAAAACATTTTAGAAGTGGGGGGGATGAAAACGAGAGGCAAATAAAGTAAATGCAAGGAGATGAGAGTTTATGCGAAGGTACTTGATAGACGTTGATGATGTCTCCTCGGCAACGGCGCCAGAAATTCTTCCTGCTACTTGTAGCTTGCGTTGGTATTATCCCCGAAGAGGAAGGGATGATGCAACACAGTAGAGATAAGTATTTCCCTCAATTATGAAACCAAGGTTATCGAACCAGTAGGAGAATCACACAACACCTCGTTAGCAGCACCTGCACACAAACAACAAACCCTTGCACCCAACGCAAACGAGGGGTTGTCAATCCCTCGGCGGTAAATTGCAAGATTAAATTGTATGTGATAGATAGATAGATTGAAACCAAAATACAAAATAAAATAAATAAAAGAAAATTGGAGCAAGTATTTTTAGGGTTTTAGTAAATGATAAAGTAGACCCGGGGGCCATAGTTTTCACTACAGGCTTCTCTCGAGAAAATAGCATACGGTGGGTAGACAAATTACTGTTGGGCAATTGATAGAAAAGCAAATAATCATGACGATATCCAAGGCAATGATCATGTATATATGCATCACGTCTGAGACAAGTAGACCGACTCCTGCCTGCATCTACTACTATTACTCCACACATCGACCGCTATCCAGCATGCATCTAGTGTATTAAGTCCATAAAAGAACGGAGTAACGCCTTAAGAACGATGACATGATGTAGACAAGATAAACTAATGTATGAATAAACCCCATCTTTTTACCCTTAATAGCAATGATACATACGTGTCATGTCCCTTTCTGTCACTGGGATTGAGCACCACAAGATCGAACCCATTACAAAGCACCTCTTCCCATGGCAACATAAATCAACTCAGTTGGCCAAACCAAATCAATAGATCGGAGAAGAAATACGAGGCTATAATAATCATGCATAAAAGAGTGCAGCAAAGACTCAAATAATATTCATGGATAATCTGATCATAAACTCACAATTCATCGGATCCCAACAAACACACCGCAAAAAGTGATTACATCGGATAGAACTCCAAGAACATCGAGGAGAACATTGTATTGAAGATCAAAAAGAGAGAAGAAGCCATCTAGCTACTAACTATGGACCCGTAGGTCTGTGGTAAACTACTCACGCATCATCGGAAGGGCAACAAGGATGATGTAGAGCCCCTACGTGATCGATTCCCCCTCCGGCAGATTACCGGAGAAGGACCCCAAATGGGATCTCTCGAGAACAGAAGCTTGCGGCGGCGGAAAAAGTATTTCGTGGACTCCCCTGAGGGTTTCTGATTTTTTGGGAATTTATAGTGTAGGAATTAGGTCAAACGGAGCTCTGTGGGCCCCACGAGGTACCAGGGCGCGCCTGCCACCCCTAGGCGCGCCCTGGTGCCTCGTGGGCACCCCCTGGGGCTTCTGGCCTCCTCCCGAAGCTTCTAGTGTTTATCTTGGCCAATAAAAAATCTCCAAAAAGTTTCGTGGCATTTGGACTTCGTTTGGTATTGATTTTTTGTAAAACAAAAACAGGGCAGAAAACAACAACTGGCACTGGGCACTAAGTTAATAGGTTAGTCTCCAAAAATGATATATAATTGCTGTAAATGCTTATAAAAACATCCAAGATTGATAATATAACAGCATGGAACAATTAAAAATTATAGATACGTTGGAGACGTATCAGGCATCGTCTCGCGTTGATTCTTTTTCTCAAAAATCATATATATTCCAACTAAATCTCCGTAAATTTTTATCGCGTTTGGACTTTGTTTGATATGGATTTTTTGCGAAACAAAAAACATGCAACAAATAGGAACTGGCACTGGGCACTGGATCAATATGTTAGTCCAAGAAAATCATATAAATTGTTGCCAAAAGTATGTGAAAGTTGTAGAATATTGGCATGAAACAATAAAAAATTATAGATACGACGGAGACGTATCAGCATCTCCAAGCTTAATTCCTACTCGTCCTCGAGTAGGAAAATGATAAAAAGATAATTTTTGATGTGGAATGCTACCTAACATAATCTTGATCATATAATCTAATCATGGCAGGAATATTAAGATACGAGTGATTCTGGGCAATAGTCTATCATTTGATATAAAGACATCAATACTCAGGCATACCAACAAACAATCATACCTTTCAGAATAAAAATGCTAAAGAACGCTATCCCTAGCCCATCATGCTCAATCATTGATCCAATCATGATGCACACAACATTAACTATATCAATGCATAAGAATGACAATAGCACTCTCAGGACTGGTGCTTTAATTGAGAAGGTGATGACTCAAAAATAAAAGTAAATAACATAAAAGTAAATAGATAGGCCATTCGTAGAGTGAAGCATGGATTTACAGATGTGCCAGAGCTCGAAGCTTAAATCAGAGATGAATACATTTTGAGAGGTGTACTTTTCCTGTCAACGTCATGACCGAGGATTCTCAATATCTTCCATGCTAAACACATTATCGGCGGTTCCCAAGTGAACATGTAACGTTTACTCCCGCTCAACCATTCAAACACAAGCCATGGCTAGCTGAATCCTTGGGTGCCCTCCATAGAATCAACTTTCCGGGGAGTTTGTTTCATTATATATTTTTCATTTTGATTACAGGACTGGGCATCCCAATTACCAGCCTCTCTCGTGCAATGACAAGTGAATAAACACCCATCGTGAGAATAACCCGCTTAGCATGGAAGATACTGACCACCCCTGCCACTCCATGAGCGGTACGAGCACACAAAACAGATGCTTATTTGAATGATTAGAGGTGGCACATGCAAATTTACTTGGAACGGCAGAGTAATACCGCATATAGGTAGATATGGTGGACTCATCTGGAACAACTTTGGTTTAAGGGTTTGGATGCACAAGCAGCAATCCCGCTTAGTACAGACGAAGGCTAGCAAATAGATTGAGAAGCGACCAACTAGAGAGCGACAATGGTCATAATCATGCATTGCAAATAATTAACATTGGATACTAACATGAGTAGGATATACTTCGTCGCATAACTATACGTGCATGCTTCGGGAATCACAAACCTTAACACCAATATTCTTACTAAACCACAATCATTCACTAATACCTCCCACATGTAAGTGCATCAAGTGCCCCTTTAGTGGTTTTGGAGTATTGAAGACAAATAGGTTGAGGAACTAATGTGTTTGTGAGTATACACAGGAGACAGAGTCCCTGAAGATTTGGTTTAACACATGGAAGACGACCCCTAAAAATAGATTTCTTCAAGTGAAGAATTTGATGATGAACTTGGTATGGCCTTTGAAGAAATTGATGTGAAGACTTTGAAGCTTGAAGACTTTGGTTTTCGTAGTTTCCTTTCTTCTTATTTGAGTCATAGGAAAAACCGTACTGTTAAAGGGGGTCTAGGTGAAACATATTTCACATTTCCAAAGTGATGCTCAAAGCTTCTCAAACTTACTAAAACCCATACACAAGCCGCTTCGAGTGAAGCCTTTGGAAATCTCCAGCACAGCTGACGCATTTGCTAGCGACAGTGACGAAGTTCATCTGGTTGCTGATGAATTTGGTCAGGCTGAGGAGTTAGGAGTTCGCCAGTGCGATCTGCCTAGAAGTGAGGAAATTGAGTGCCCCGACGAATTTGAGAGTTCAAATTCCGACCGTTGCTGCGCCACGTGCCAGCTGTCGAGTGGATCCTTATCCTGACAACGGTCGAATCTGTCAAGGGCATTTATGACATTTTATGTCGGGTTGCCCCCTGGCTATAAATAGCCGCCCCCCAACCAGTTGTTGGTTGTCTGCTCCGAGAGAACTTGACACTTGTCATTTGAGAGCAACCCTTCCTCTGACGACTTTGTGAGAACCCAAGTGAGGAAAAACCCAACCAGAGCCAAAGTGATTGAGCATCACTGAAGAGATTGATCTGTGTGATCCGACGCTTGTTACCTTTGAGGACTGTCATTCCTCCAGACGGTTAGGCATCATGTTCTGAGCACCCAAGAGTAATTTTGGCGTGCCGGTGAACAAGTCTGTGAAGGTTTCAAAAGTCTACCTTGAAGACTTACCACGAGTGATTGGGCGAGGTCTAAGTGATCTTAGCTCAAGAGGAATACGGTGAGGACTAAGTGTCCTCTGAGTTGCGACTCAGCCGCCTCAACCAGACATACAGTTGATGCAACAACTGGAACTGGTCTACCAAATATCATTGTCTTCACCAAGCCAACCTGGTTTCAAATTCCTCACCCTCTCTTACATTATTCCGCTGCTGAAGAATTTGAGATCTGTGCGCTGACGAATTTGAACTGAAGCATTTGATCATGTTATCTTTTATTTCCTCAGTTCGTATTCTTTATGCTTGTATGAGTGTATGATTGCATGTTCTTCATTGTTATGTATCCTGCTCGCATGTACTCTGATTCTGTGATGTCTTAGTTTCCCTTGCGTTTCTATTACTTCACTTTGTTCTTCGTCAAATTCTTCAGAGTTTGACGAATTTCTAAAAATCTCCCATTCACCCCCCCTCTGGGAGTTTACCTGCGCTTTCAATTGGTATCAGAGCAAGGTGCTCCCTTGTTCTATGTGATTTTGGTTTAACCACCTGGAGTTTTAGTTATGTCGACCGCATGTATGATCAAGGTCTCCGCTGCGTGCCCCATCTTCGATGGCACAGACTATCCCTATTGGAAGAACAAGATGCGAATGCATCTTGAGGCTATTGACAATGATCTCTGGTTCGTCGTTGAGAACGGCATCCCCACCATCTCACCAAGTATCAATGCTGCTGACGTGAAGAGATTCAAGCAACTGGATTCTCAAGCGAAGAACATCATTTGTGGTCATCTCAACAAAGGACAGTATGGCAGAGTGAGTGCACTGGAAACCTCAAAGCTTATCTGGGACCGGCTTTCAAAAGTGAATGAGGGTGTTTCCACTCAACGTGACTCCCGAGTTGATGTTCTGCGCAATCTCTTCAATCGCTTCAAAAGACTCGACAATGAAAATGTGCAGCAAACCTTCGACCGCCTCACTGATATCTCCAATGAGCTTCAAGCTCTTGGTGCTGCTGACATCACCGATCATGAGGTGGTGAAGAAATTGCCGAGGTCTCTGGACAGTTCCTTCGACACTTTGGCACTGATGATTCAAGAGTGCCCTGATTACAAGTCACTGGACCCAGCTGATATTCTTGAGAGGCTCAACACACATGAATTTGAACAAGCCGAAAAGAGAGACATGTATGGACCCAGCTATGGTCGCCCTCGCGCTCTGAAGGCTAAAGCAAAAACCAAGGCTATTTCTTCATCTGAAGAAGAAGAAGAGGAATGTGAGTGCAGTTCTGACGGTGCTGAGGAGATTGGCAGAGAACTGGCTATGCTAGTGAAGAAGTTCCAGAAGTTTTCCAAGAAGAATAGATTCGGAAAGTCTTCAAAGTATTACTCGAAGAACACTGGAGAAGCGTCTGCTCGAGACTACAACAAGAGAACCTGTCACAAATGCAAGAAGCCAGGCCACTACATCGCCGACTGCCATCTTTGGAAGAAGAAGAAGAGCAGGGATGATGATGAATCTGATGGGAAAAAGAAGAAATCCTCAAAATCTTCATCAAAGTCCTCATCTCACAAGAAGTCTAGTTCTAGCAAAGCTCGTGCATTCCTTGGAAAGGAGATGGATTCTGAAGAAGAATCTGATGATCAGCCAGCTGAGGAATCTGAGGAGGAGTCAGACACTGGTGTGGCAAGCCTTGCTCTCGCCACTGAGTATGTCAGCAAGTCCATCTTCAACACTGAGGATAATGGTATCTCCACCAACAACGATGACCGTGCTGATAACCACGCTCCTACCTACTGCTTCTTGGCTCGAGGTGCAAAGGTAACTTCACGAGAAGCTTACTTTGAAACTTCCAGTGATGATGACTCTGAGTGTGAATCTAAACCAAACTATAAGAAACTTGCTAAAATTGCTACTGAGCAACAACATGCCATGGAAAAGATTCAAAAACTGCTAGACAAAAGCGATGACCTGTTGGACGAGGAAATGGATCATAGTCAAGCCTTGTCTGAGGATCTCAGAAGGCTCAAGTCTCTTTATGACGAACTTGAGAGTCGTCATGTGTCCCTCTCAGCTGAACATGAGAAGCTGTCCTATGAATTTCTTCAAAGGAAGCAAGATCTCGAGAAGCTGAGAGCGTCTCATGATGATCCTCAAAAAGAAAATGATTCACTCCTCGCTCAACAGATCAGTACCGCTCAGGAAGAATTTGTTGCACCATGCTTAAAATGCCTTGAACGTGATAATGCTAATTCTTCAGCAGAATGTTCAAATGCTTCTGTGCTTGCTATTGCTTCAACTGCTACGGTGGCCACTAACCCCTCATCTGAGGAAGCCACCAGTGATACTGATGAAAATAGAGGGCTGAAGAAATTGTATGTCACTGGCAAGTATAAAAGCCTCAAAGGACATCAAACCCTGTGTGACGTGCTCAAAAAGCAAATTCTTCACAGGAACCCTAGGAAAGAGGGTATTGCCTTTGAGAGAAAGCTCAATGCTGATGGTTTGTACTGGAAGCCTGAGCAGTATCCCAAAACCACATGGGTTGCTGCAAAGGGACCTCTAGTAGACCCATCCTCCTTATCTGGTTACACTTGTGATTCTTCATATTCTTCAGATGAGTCATTTGACTCGAACTATAAACTGTTCAAGAATCAAAACGGTGAGGTCTTTGCCAGATTCATTGGTACTAACTGCAGGAATGGTCCACCTGTGAAGAAAATCTAGGTTCCCAAAAGCCTTCTGGAAAATCTTCAGGTGAATGTTATCATGACACCACCGATGAAGAAGAAACTTCCCAGGGAAAATTCTTCACAGGGATCAAAGTCGTCAAATGGACGCAGACCCACTTATGGTCGCACTAATGCCTCTGTTTCGCAGGGAAACAGACAGCGAGTTGATGAATATGAGCATTATTCTTCGAACCACTATGTTCACAAATCTTCGAAGAATTTCTCTGCTTATTCATTCAATTACTATAACCCTCCTGTGAAGAGAAATGCATATTCTTCAATGCCAAAGTTCTCCATCAATGCACTTCGTCACATTGCTTCTCAGCCACCCATTCAAATGTGGGTGGTTAAGAAGAAGAACTAATCTCTTCTGTAGGGTCAGGTCTTCAGACAACTAAATGTCTGATGAATTCGCTGAAGACCTGACATAATGCCTGTTGGGATGTAGGCTAATCATGCTGGAATGAATACTTCATTTCACACATCCCTTATGCTGGCTGATATTATATGCTGATGAAATTGTCTGACGAAATTGATCACTATCATATTCTTCACTTTGAAGTATATGAACTTGTAAGTCAGACTAATGCTTCTACAGGATGAAACTCCTTCTGCCACTGAATGGGTCTTGGACAGTGGCTGCACGAATCATATGACTGGAGATAGAATCTCCTCACTAATGCTCCCCTTACTCCGTCTCATCTGAAGCATATCACATACGCTGACAAAGGAAAAAGCAAGGTATTGGGTCTAGGTAAGGTTGCCATTTCAAAGGATCGACACATGGAAAAGGTGATGCTTGTCGAGTCCCTTGGATTCAACCTCATGTCTGTCTCAATACTTTGTGATCTTGATATGATTGTCATCTTTGGCAAATATAGATGCATTGTGCTGTTGGAATCTGAGAAATCCAAAGTCTTTGAAGGCTTTAGGAGAGGTGACTTGTATATTGTAGATTTCTCTACAGGTCCTCAGCCCGCAACATGTCTAATGGCAAAAGCTTCGGAATGCTGGCTATGGCATCGACAACTTGGACATGCTGGAATGAGGAATTTGAGCACTCTCGTCAAGAAGAAGCATATCATTGGCGTCGAGGGTGTCAAATTCGTCAAGGATCACCTCTGTGGCGCTTGTGAGTCTGGAAAGATGACCAGAGCCAAGCACCAGGCGAAGACTATCATGACCACTACTCGTCCTTTTGAATTGCTTCATATGGATTTGTTTGGTCCTACACATTATGCCACACTAACCAATGCAGCATCTCTCTATGGATTCGTCATTGTTGATGACTACTCTCGCTACACCTGGGTGCACATCATTACCTACAAGACTGAAGTTCAGAATGTCTTCAGACGATTCTCCAATCGGGCCATGATGAATTATGGTCTCAAGATCAAGCACATCAGGAGTGACAATGGCACTGAGTTCAAGAACACAGGCCTCGACGACTATCTTGATGAACTTGGTATCACTCATGAGCTCTCTGCTCCCTACACGCCTCAGCAGAATGGAGTCGTGGAGCGCAAGAACAGAACCCTCATCGAGATGGCGCGCACTATGCTTGATGAATACAAGACTCCTCGTCACTTCTGGCCTGAAGCAATTGACACTGCATGCCACATCATCAACCGGGTATATCTTCACAAATTCCTCAAGAAGACTTCTTATGAACTCCTCACTGACAAGAAACCCAATTGCATTCCTCAATGGTAAGCTTGAGGAAGAAGTATATGTTGCTCAACCACCAGGTTTTGAGGACCCAAAGCATCCTGACAAAGTCTTCAGACTCAACAAGGCTCTCTATGGCCTCAAGCAGGCCCCCAGGGCTTGGTATGATACACTGAAGGAATTCTTGAAGAAAAAGGGGTTCAAGCCCGGTTCACTTGACCCTACTCTCTTTACTAAATCTTATGATGGTGAACTGTTCATATGCCAAATATATGTTGATGATATTATCTTTGGTTGCACTAACAAGAAATACAGTGACGAATTTGCTCATATGATGCAAGAAGAATATCAGATGTCCATGATGGGGGAGTTGAAATTCTTCCTCGGGCTTCAAATTCGTCAACAACCCAATGGCATCTTCATATCTCAGGAGAAATACCTCAGAGGCTGCCTGAAGAAATTCGGAATGCAAGATTGCAAAGGCCTCAAGATACCCATGCCAACAAATGGCCAACTCAACACTGACGAAAATGGTAAAGATTTCGATCAGAAGGTATATCGCTCCATCATTGGTTCGCTGCTTTACCTATGTGCATCTAGGCCAGACATTATGCTTAGCGTTTGCATGTGTGCCCGCTTTCAAGCGTCACCGAAGGAATCACACCACCAGGCTGTGAAACGAATTCTTCGATATTTGCCTCACACCCCAACGCTTGGATTATGGTATCCCGAGGGCTCATCACTTGATCTTGCTGGATATTCTGATTCTGATTATGCTGGTGACCGAGTGGATCGCAAGTCAACATCAGGCACATGCCATTTCCTCGGACGATCTCTTGTATGTTGGTCCTCGAAGTAGCAGAACTGCGTTTCACTATCTACTGCCGAGGCTGAGTACATTGCTGCTGGCGCCTGCTGCTCACAGTTACTATGGATGAAGCAAACCCTCAAGGACTATGGCGTCAATGTGAAGAAAGTACCACTCTTCTGCGATAATGAGAGCGCCATCAAGATCGCCCACAACCCAGTGCAACACTCTAGGACGAAGCATATTGAGATTCGTCACCATTTTCTTCGTGATCATGTGCTGAAGGGAGACATCGTCATCGACCATGTGAAGACTGAAGACCAGCTTGCAGATATCTTCACAAAGCCCTTGGATGAGAGAAGATTTTGCATGTTGCGGTGTGAGCTAAACATCTTAGAATCTTCGAATGTCCTTTGAAATGGACACACATCCTAACGCTTATGCATTCTTGATGACCTTGATGCACAACACACGAAGTAACGATTTTCTTCAATCAATGAAGACTAACCCTCCAAGTGTGAAGAAATTAATGAAGAACTTGATTCTCAGAACCCTACGACAATTGTACGCGGTGTCTGAAATCATCACAGTTCTAATACAATGGGTAACGCCACCACCTCTTTTTTTGACGTTCTTCAATTCGAGATTTTCGTCATTTGCAATTTCGTCAATCTTTTCAAATTCGTCATTTGAGGTCTTTCTTCACTGCTGTTGGTGCTATTCCTATATATTTATTTATTTGAGTATTTCATGTCCTCTACAGCATCCACATATAGCTAATTCTTCAATCGTGTTTTGTTTGTCATCTATGTGGATGTGATCGGACCCGCTCCCCTCTGTGCTAAACTCAACCCACTCTGTTCACAAATTCTTCATATGCGTTCTACTTGACACTGTTCAAAGTCTTCACTGTGTCCTTGACAGCTGAAGAATTTGCGAACACATTTTGAAAAATATTCTAATCCTTTTTGGCGGTTGCCACAGTAACGTTATCCCGCGCTTCGCACGCGAGGATAAAGATGAAAATGCAAGTGTGACGTGTGTCACTCAAATGCGAATCGCCAGGGGCTAATCCGTCCAAATTCTTCGGGTCGCTCGGTTTTTACTGCGCCCCATCAACCTCAAACCATTTCACTCTCGCGCCCCTGTAACTCTCAAACCCTAGCGCCGCCGCTGGAATTCATCGTCGCCGGAGAGGAAGAGCTTCACTGCCTCGACTTCTTCGCCGTCGTACTCGCGCCGGCCGTGGATTTCTTCACCTCCGCCGCCGCCGTAGACGTCTTTCGTCGCCAAGTTAGGGCACGAAAGATCTGAACTGACGATTTCCATCGCCTCGTCATCCAGTTCGTCGAGTTCATCCTTGGGCGTTGCTTGAGGAAAATCTTCAAACATCTTCAGAGTCTTCAAAAGTTCAAAAACCTCAGCTGAAGAAAATGGCTGATGGGAAAAGGCCTCAGAAGGGAGGCAAGAGAAAAGAAGAACAGACTGCCTTTGAGATTCCTGACGAAATATATGCAGGGTACTGTACACCTGATGAAGACACTCATGGCAAGGAAACTAAGGAACAGCGCAAGACGCGACTGCAAAAGATAAAGAGATACTGGACATATCAGTGGAGAGACTACAAGTACGTCACCTCCAAATACATGAAGGACTTTGCTGTGACGCCTCCATGCAATAGGCCACCGCTTGCTGCAGGACAAGTTGCTGATCCCACAAGTATCAGAAGGGGTGAAGAATTCCCCAAAGAATGGGCCAAGCGACAAGCAAAGCTACAGAAGCAAGCCCAGAAAGCTGTTGAAGAATTCAACCGGGCCTCAAAGGCCTCAGCTGAAGCTAGTGCCAGCGGCAGTGCAAGTGCACCTAAGAAAGCCATGCAGAAGAAGCCGGCCAGCAAGCCAAAACCATCTGGCCCAAAGGCTTCAGCTGCCAATGTTTCAAAGTCTTCAGTGCCTCCTCCTGCTACAAGTTCTTCAGTGGCCGCAGCAAAATCTTCAACTCTGGTTGTGCTCGCATCTTGCCAGCGCACCGAGGGCTTTGCAATAACCTGTATCGCTGCAACAAGTGCCTCAGCTTGTGGGCAGTCATCAACATTGCCAACACTGAAGACAAAGGCAACAGCTGGCCGTGGAACAAGGCCAAGTCCAAAGAGCAAGGCCGTCGTGCCTCAGGCAGATGAACACGGGCTAGCTGACGAAGATGAGCTCGCAGATTACCTCAGAAGAAGGCAAGAGCAAGCTGCAATTGCAAAGAATTCTTCAGTACCAATGATGCTTGATCCCAAGAAGCTGTTAGACTTCATCGACATCTGGTGCAAAAAGCCAGACACACCTCTTGACGATTTGAACCTACCTCCTGGACCAAGTCATGTGCTGTCTGCCTTCATCTTGAATGAGAAGCACAAAATTGCACAAGCAAAGCTGGTGAGGAAACAACAGCTACAGAAAGAGAAAGAGCTGCGGAAGAACATGCTGTCCATTTCCCCTCAGCAACTTGTGGCTTTGCAAACTGAGATTCAACAGCTGTCTGAGGAATTTGAAAGACAATCTAGTCATTGCTGTGGTGTGCGCGACAGATTCATCACTGCAACCAACCAGGCCGTTGAAGACCACAACAAGCGCGAAGCTGCCAAGTTTGGTACTGTGCCACCCACAAGTTCTTCAGCATCACCTCCACCTGCTCAGGCCAGTGAGACTGCGCCCTTATCTCCACAAGAACCAGACAGTGCAACTGAAGAAGTTGTTCCTGAAGAAACAGCCAGGGCGACTGCATCAGTCGTGCCTGAAGAAAATGTACCATCAAATGCCTCAGCAGCACCACCATCAGTAAAGCATATCACCCTTCCTTCTGCATCAGAAGTGAAGAAGACGAAGGCTGCTGAGAAGGAAGCAAGGAAGAGAAAAGCTTCAGCTCCATCTACCAGCACTGCACTAGTGAAGAAAATGAAGATGACATCATTGTCTTCAGAAGGACCTATTGATGCCATACCAATCTCATCAGCGCCCCCTACTCCTGTAAACCTTCAGCTTATTCCATACGGGGTGGACTATGAGGTTCCTCAGGCTGATGAAGATGACATAGATACCCACTCAGCTGCTACCACAGAGCTAGTGAATGAAGAAATTGAAGTGGAAGCTGATGCTTCACTTCTCCAAGCCGTGTCACGGAAGCCCTCACCGGTTCCGATGACTGAATATCATGTCACTGCTTCAACTGGAAGTGGTGAAGAAACTGAAGAGGATGTGGATATTGATGGCGCTACAACACCTCCAAGCGTTGATGACTTTTGGGAAGCGTTCCATCCAAACTCGCCCCTCACCACACCTTTGACGCAAGTGCCTCAATCACCAGCTGTCACTGAAGAAGTTCATACGGGCTCTGAGGAGAAACAACCATCACCCCTCCAGAGCATACCTGAGGAAATTCCAGCTGCAGCAGCTGATGAAACTGCTCATGATGAGCCCACTGTTGATGTCATCAATACATCCCCTCCGCGTACTGACTCAATTCCTTCAGCAGACACAGATACAGTTCCTACCGCTACAGCTGAAGAAATTGCTAAGTCTCTTGCAGTAACAGATCCAAATGATTCAACTGGGTCCCCACGACCAGTATTTGACGTTTGCAAGAAAATGCATAACCTGGACCCAGTGTCAGTAATGCCCAAGATAGGCAGGACCCTCAAACGGTCTCAGTTCGACAACGCCAAATTCTTCGAAGAGAAGAATTTCTTCATAGGCGTCTGCGATTCTGGACAAGGACGCAGATGAACTTCTATGCCTCACTGCTATTTGATAAGAAGAAAGTATTTCCTCATCGCCATATTCCTCACGTGGATATGGAGTCACTACCGTGCTTTCGGCCAGTTCTGGCTGTTCTTCACGATGCAGGATTACTTAGTTTCTGCTCTGATGTGTGCGACTGGAATGAAGAACCCATACTTCAGTTCTATGCCACCGTTCATTTTTCTGGAGAGGCAGAAGACATTGCAACATGGGCACTGGAATGGATGAGTGAAGACACTCACTATAAAGCACCAATTGAAGAACTTCTTCGTGCTCTTCCAGTTGATCCGCCCCAAGATGATGCAAAGAGAATTTATGAAGAACCTGAACTGCCTGACCACCTCATGCAAGTACTGATGAAGCCAATGGCTAAAGAAGATGCTCCAAGGTCAACCTTCCTAGTGAAGGATTTGCTATATGTGCCCAAGACCATTTTTCGTATTCTGTCCAAAATCCTCAGTCCAATTAAGGGTCACAACTCCAACACTGAAGAAGTTGTGGGAATAATGAAGAACTTGCTGTTCCATATTATTCATGGCACTCCAATCAACATTCATGATTTCTTTCTGAGGACTTTGGTCACAGTGGCACAGTCGCCTTTTGATCTGAAGCCATACGCTCCGTGGATCATGAGATTCATTAGATCCCGTTCTGCTATTCATTACGAGGCTGACTGTCAGAACCACTTGAGCTTTTTGCCTGAAGTTGACATTCTTCAGAATACTATTTCTTCAGTAGCTGGCAAGGGCAAGACACCTGTAGATGAAGGAATTCGTCCCCTTGATGGACAATTTTGTCAACCAATCTCCAGCTCCCATGCTGATGAATCTGCTAGCCAGGATACAACGGCAAAAGCTTCAAGGCCAACAACTTCACCTGAAGCACCACGTGTTATGACAGACCGTGAGCTGCTCATTAGTCTTCACCAAAAAGTGGACAGAAATCACAGATGGGTTAAGCATCAGTTTGCCGCCATTCAAGCCAACATGACAGTGACGCATAACTCAGTGCGCAAAAACCGCTACTATCTGCATGAGATATTTGACAGATCATGGGCCATTCTTTCACATCTCAAGACCGATGAAGAACTTGCAGACATGGATTTCCAAATGAACTTTAACTAGGCGAATCCGCCAAGGAAGAAATTCAAGAACGTTCAAATTCCTCCCCTCATGCCATCATCAGAGTCTTCATCGCGCCGAACTGATGAAAATGAAGCTGTTGAAGACGATGCAACTGGTCCATCTGCTTCTCGCAAACCCAACAATGCTGGCGCTCCATAATCTTCATCGCGATGATTTTCTTCAGGGGCGTTAGTCCTCACCTTGTCTCCTTTTGGTCATCTGATGACAAAGGGGGAGAAGTCTGAGTTAGTCTTCAGCAGGTCGATATATGGGCTGTGTTTTTGCTTAAGTTGCAACTCTTGGTCTTTGCTGGATTTGCTCTTTGATGAGTTGTAACTTAAACACTGTTGGTTGTCTGACTCTTATGCTACAGTTATTATGCATGCCCTGATCTTAAATATATCTGCTCATGCATGCACAGTTTCGTCAGACACCAATTTTCATCATGCATTCATATTCCTCAAGTATCTTATGATCATGCATGATTGGATTCCAAGATATAGGGGGAGATCTCCACAATTTCAATCTGCCATGTGCATTTGCAATCCAAAGCAAATTCCTCATATGCACATCTTCAGGGGGAGTTCCTCAATATCTTGTAACCAATTTCCTCAAACTCTGTACTTACACATCAATTATTTTTACTCCCGTTGAAAGCCTAACCAATTTGTCATCAATCACCAAAAAGGGGGAGATTGTAAGTGCATCAAGTGCCCCCTTAGTGGTTTTGGAGTATTGAAGACAAATAGGTTGAGGAACTAATGTGTTTGTGAGTATACACAGGAGACAGAGTCCCTGAAGATTTGGTTTAACACATGGAAGACGACCCCTAAAAATAGATTTCTTCAAGTGAAGAATTTTATGATGAACTTGGTACGGCCTTTGAAGAAATTGATGTGAAGACTTTGAAGCTTGAAGACTTTGGTTTTCGTAGTTTCCTTTCTTCTTATTTGAGTCATAGGAAAAACCGTACTGTTAAAGGGGGTCTAGGTGAAACATATTTCACATTTCCAAAGTGATGCTCAAAGCTTCTCAAACTTACTAAAACCCATACACAAGCCGCTTCGAGTGAAGCCTTTGGAAATCTCCAGCACAGCTGACGCATTTGCTAGCGACAGTGACGAAGTTCATCTGGTCGCTGACGAATTTGGTCAGGCTGAGGAGTTAGGAGTTCGCCAGTGCGATCTGCCTAGAAGTGAGGAAATTGAGTGCCCCGACGCATTTGAGAGTTCAAATTCCGACCGTTGCTGCGCCGCGTGCCAGCTGTCGAGTGGATCCTTATCCTGACAATGGTCGAATCTGTCAAGGGCATTTATGACATTTTATGTCGGGTTGCCCCTGGCTATAAATAGCCGCCCCCCAACCAGTTGTTGGTTGGCTGCTCCGAGAGAACTTGACACTTGTCATTTGAGAGCAACCCTTCCTCTGACGACTTTGTGAGAACCCAAGTGAGGAAAAACGCAACCAGAGCCAAAGTGATTGAGCATCACTGAAGAGATTGATCTGTGTGATCCGACGCTTGTTACCTTTGAGGACTGTCATTCCTCCAGACGGTTAGGCGTCATGTTCTGAGCACCCAAGAGTAATTGTGGCGTGCCGGTGAACAAGTCTGTGAAGGTTTCGGAAGTCTACCTTGAAGACTTACCACGAGTGATTGGGTGAGGTCTAAGTGATCTTAGCTCAAGAGGAATACGGTGAGGACTAAGTGTCCTCTGAGTTGCGACTCAGCCGCCTCAACCAGACGTACAGTTGATGCAGCAACTGGAACTGGTCTACCAAATATCATTGTCTTCACCGAGCCAACCTGGTTTCAAATTCCTCACCCTCTCTTACATTATTCCGCTGCTGAAGAATTTGAGATCTGTGCGCTGACGAATTTGAACTGAAGCATTTGATCATGTTAACTTTTATTTCCTCAGTTCGTATTCTTTATGCTTGTATGAGTGTATGATCGCATGTTCTTCATTGTTATATATCCTGCTCGCATGTACTCTGATTCTGTGATGTCTTAGTTTCCCTTGCATTTCTATTACTTCAGTCTGTTCTTCGTCAAATTCTTCAGAGTTTGACGAATTTCTAAAAATCTCCCATTCAGCCCCCCCTCTGGGAGTTTACCTGCGCTTTCACCACATATTACCATCTTAATATCGCAAAACTATTGCAAGGAATCAAACATATCATATTGAGTGATCTACATGTTTTATGTAGGATTTTATGACCAACCATGCGAATGACCAATTCCTGTTGACTCTCTAAATAGATATTAGTGAAGCATGAGAGTTTGATTCTTTCTACAAAAGACTTGCCCACGCTCTAATAAATATAAGTGAAGCAAAAGAGCATTCTACAAATAACGTTTTTCTATATGTAGAGAAACATGCATCCAAACTTCAAATGATATAAGCGAAGTACATGAAGCATTCTATAAAGCCATACTCAAAAGATATAAGTGAAGTGCATAGAGCATTCTATAAATCAACCAAAGCCTATCTCATACCAGCATGGTGCATTATTAAAAGAAAAATAAAAAGCACACAACGCTCCAAGAATTTACGCATATCATGTGAACAAAACAAAACCGAGACATACCGATAGTTATCGAAGAAGAAAGATGGGATGCCTTCCGGGGCATCCCCAAGCTTAGACGCTTGAGTCTCCTTGAATATTTACTTGGGGTGACTTGGGCATCCCCAAGCTTGAACTCTTGCCTCCTCATTTTTCTCATATCGATACCTCCTTGATCTTCGAACACTTGATCCACACAAAACTTAACCGAACTTTTTATTAGAGGGGTTAGTACATATAACATCAAATCCCATCATGTCCTGATGTAACATTATTGTATAATTATAATCAAACATTTCTCACTGTATGCTATCACAATTCTATGGCTCCCAAGTCAATGGGGCTCAACAAGATTTCAAACATACGCAAATAAAGAAACTATAACAGCAATCTGTGAAAACAGAACAGTCTGTAAAGATGCAGATGAAACATATGCTTCCTTAACTCCAAAAGTTCTAAAACATTAGGACAAAATAAACAATTTGCATAGCAGTACTGTGTAAAAATTTCAGAATTTTTTGCATGTTCCAGTAAAATATAGAAATTCAAACACTACAACAAAAGTTTCTGTTTTCGCACTGCACACACCAAACAAGCAATTTAAACACCCTAAAGGTAAATCTTGGCACATTATTTTTATAATACAATGGATTTGTACAAGGGGATAATTATTTTTGTTTAAAAGTTTCTGTAATCAAGATTCACAAAGTTTCCATGGGCATGAACAAAGTTCAAGGACGTCCCCCACTTCAACGATGTTCGTCTTTCTTACTTTCACTTCTCTTTTTGAAAAGTTTTAGGTTCCCCTCTATATTTTTTTGTTTTTAAACTTTTTAAAAGCACACAACAGAAATAAATGACTCTCTAAAACTTCCGGGTTGTCTCCCAGGCAACGCTTTCTTTAAAGCCATTAAGCTAGGCATAACGTGCTTAAGTAATTGATCCACCCGGATCCCAAGGTATATCAAAGCCAATTTTAATTAACAATGCTTTGTAATTTAGTAGTGAGCACAAAGCAACATATATCATGGAACAACGAAGTCTAACTCTCTTCCTATGCATCGGCATGTCATTAAAGAACAATTCAAGCATATCAGGTAAAGGCCAATACATAGCATAATCAGTTTCTTGCAATTTTATCATATTGGAAACATAGAGAAGCGGAGATGTAGTTCCTCTCTCATAATAATTGCAAGTAGGAGCAGCAAGCACATGCATATTATATTCATCAAAATCATCATGTGTAATAGTAAAATGCAACCCATCAATATAATCCTTAATAAGTGCAAACTTCTCTGATATAGTGTAGTTGGGAGAATTCAAAAAGATAATAGGATTATCATGTGTGGGTGCAATAGAAACAATTTCATGTTAAACATAATGAACTATAGCAAGTTCATCTCCATAAGCATAATTCAAATTGGGATCATGGCCACAAGCATTGCAAGCATCAATTTCATCAAAATGGGATATTTCAAATGAATCCAAGGGATCATAGCAATCATCCTTCGGTAAGCACGAAGGGAAATTAAACATTGTATGAGTTGAAGAGTTACTCTCATTAGAAGGTGGATATGGGTAGCTCATCCGCTCTTCCTCCTTTTGTTCTTCGCTCTCCTCGTCATTTTTTTCATCTAATGAGCTCACAATTTCTTCAATTTCTTCTTCCAAAGATTCCTGCAAAATATTAGTCTCTTCTTGGACAATGGAGACTTTCTCAATAAATTCATCACTATGGGCATTGTATTTATAATTCTCATAGCAATATTTAAGTATAGCATAATTTTGAGGTCTGTAAACAACATCATCATAATTTTCATACTTTTCAAACAAAGATTCAATTTCATAAGCACCCTTAAAAGCAACAAATTCTTCTATTTGTTCCACATCATAGTAATCATATATACCCTTAGCATAAGAAGCCAAGGTTTCATTATCATTAAATTCACATCGAAAGGGAAGGTGTTTAGCCTTCATCTTCGAGCAACAAGTATAATCATATCTTAAGCATAAATTCCAAGCATACCATTGCAAACAATCAATTTGATCCCATAAGAGTTTCCCTTTTTGAGACAAGCGATAATCCCTAAAGTATTCCCGTTGATCCAAAGTATCTCCCATTATCAAGTTGAATGGGGATTTATCAGGATTATCAAAGTAGTGTTTAATATTTTCCACATAACCAGCATCGAGGGTTTTAGGAGGTTCCCCATCTCCATGAGTAGCAAGTACAACTAATTTTTTTGGTATTTCGTATTCCATATCCATAACTAAAGATAGAGAATAACATAGAACAGAAAATAAAAACTACTTAGTGATAAAGCAAACAAGCGCACACGAGAATATTCACCCCACGCTATTGCTCCCCGGCAACGGCGCCAGAAAAAGGTCTTGATAACCCACAAGTATAGGGGATCAATTGTAGCTTTTTCGATAAATAAGAGTGTCGAACCCAACGAGGAGCTAAAGGTAGAATTTATATTCTTTGCAAGTTCTATCGACCACCGATACAATTCTACGCACACTTAACGTTCGCTTTACCTAGAACAAGAATAAAACTAGAAGTACTTTGTAGGTGTAATGCTAGAAATACTTTGCAAGAATAAAACTAGGAGTACTTGGCGAGAATAAAACTACGAGTAATTTGCAAGATAATAAATTTTAGTTGTTTAGTAGAAAGCTTTTTGTAACACAAGAGAAGGATTTGTCCATAGGCAATCGATAACTAGACCGGTAATCATTATTGCAATTTTATATGAGGGAGTGGCATGAGCTAACATACTTTCCGTACTTGGATCATATGTACTTATGATTGGAACTCTAGCAAGCATCCGCAACTACTAAAGATCATTAAGGTAAAACCCAACCATAACATTAAGTAACAAGTCCTCTTTACTCCCATACGCAACAACGCCCTTACTCGGGTGTAAGCTTCTGTCACTCTAGCCACCCACTATAAGCGAATCATGAACGTATTGCAACACCCTACAGCGGTAATCCCACACGCTTGCGCGACACGGAGGGCACCATAGGACAGCACCAAAATAAAACATACAACTCAAACCAATCACGATCATCAATCAACCCATAGGATAAAACGAATCTACTCAAACATCATAGGATGGCCACACATCATTGGATAATAATATGTAGCATTAAACACCATGTTTAAGTAGAGAATTACAGCAGGAATAGAGAGGTTACACCGCTGCATAGAGGGGGAGAGAGTTGGTGATGACGGCGGCGAAGTTGTTGGTGTAGATCGCCGTCACGATGATTGCCCCGGCGGCGTTCCGGCGCCACCGGGAGAGAGGGGGAGAGAGCCCCCCTCCTTCTTCTTCTTCCTTGGCCTCCCCCCTAGATGAGAGGAGAGTTTCCCCTCTGGTCCATGGCCGCCATGGCTCCCGGAGGGGAGGAGCCCCTCCGAGATTGGATCTCTCTCTCTGTTTCTCTTCTGTTTCTCGTTCATGTTTTCTGGCCGAAAACCGTTTCTTATATTCCTGGATATCCATATCTCTGATTGGGCTGAAATTTTGAGGGAACTTTTATCCGGATATTACCTTCCTTGCGGTAGAAGGACACCCCCAACCGACCTACAGGGGAGCCACAAGCCTGCCAGGCGCGCCCCTTGACCTTGTGGGCCCCTCGGGCATCGTCTCGCGTTGATTCTTTTTCCCAAAAATCACATATATTCCAAAATAAATCTCCGTAAATTTTTATCGCGTTTGGACTTCCTTTGATATGGATATTCTGCGAAATAAAAAACATGCAACAAACAGGAACTGGCACTAGGCACTGGATCAATATGTTAGTCGAAGAAAATCATATAAATTGTTGCCAAAAGTATGTGAAAGTTGTAAAATATTGGCATGAAACAATCAAAAATTATAGATACGATGGAGATGTATCATGGTCCGCCGGGCCCTGCCCGCGCGGCGCTGGCTGCGGCGGGCCGTTCTTTCCCCGCGCGGGCAATGGGGGGCTCGGGGCCCCCTGATGGCGGCGGTGCTACTTGGCCGGCGGCGGTGTGGCTCGGCGGCGGGGTTCGCGCGGGCCTTGTGTGCCCTTGATGCGACGACACGGCCGTTGGTTGCGGGGCGGCGTGGTGGTGCTGGTGGCCGGCGGCACCCGCGCGGCCCAGATCTGGGTGGCTCGGCGCGTGATACGTCTCCAACGTATCTATAATTTTTTATTGTTCCATGCTATTATAGTTTCAATCTTGAATCTTAAATATACACTTACAAGCAATTATATATCATTTTTTGGGACTAAACTATTAACTTAGTGCCCAGTGCCAGTTGCTGTTTTTTACCTGTTTTTGTTTTTCAGAATATCAGTACCAAACGAAGTCCAAATGCCATGAAACTTTTTGGAGATTTTTTTCTGGACATAAGAGACCCTGGAAGCTTCGGGATGGGACGAGAAGATGGAGCAGTGGCCCACGAGGCACCAGGGTGCGCCCTGGTGGCTCGTGGGACCCACGTGGCTCCGTTTGACCTAACTCCGCCTCTATAAATTCTCTAAAATGTGGAAACCAACAGAGGAGTCTGCGAAATACTTTTTTCGCCGCCGCAGGTTCTTGTTCTCGAGAGATCCCATCTGGAGGCCTTTTTCGGCACTCTGCCGGAGGGGATTCAATCACGGAGGGGCTCTACATCAACCTTGCTGCCCTTCCGATGATGCGTGAGTAGTTTACCACAGACCTACGGGTCCATAGTTAGTAGCTTGATGGCTTCTTCTCTCTATTTGATCTTCAATACAATGTTCTCCTCGATGTTCTTGGAGTTCTATCCGATGTAATCACTTTTTGCGGTGTATTTGTTGGGATCCGATGAATTGTGAGTTTATGATCAGATTATCCATGAATATTATTTGAGTTTCCTCTGAACTCTTTTATGCATGATTGTTATAGCTTTGTATTTCTCTCCGATCTATTGATTTGGTTTGGCCAACTAGATTGATTTATCTTGCAATGGGAGAGGTGCTTTGTAATGGGTTCGATCTTGCGGTGCTCAATCCCAGTGACAGTAGGGGACATGACATGTATTGTATCATTGCTATTAAGGATAAAAAGATGGGGTTTATTCATGCGTGAGTTTACTTTGTCTACATCATGTCATCTTGCTTAAGGCGTTACTCCGTTATTTATGAACTTAATATTCTAGATGCATGCTGGATAACGGTCGATGTGTGGAGTAATAGTAGTAGATGCAGAATCATTTTGCTCTACTTGTCTCGGACGTGATGCCTATATACATGATCATTGCCTTGGATATCGTCATGATTATTTGCTTTTCTATCAATTGCCCAACAGTAATTTGTTTACCCACCATATGCTATTTTCAAGAGAGAAGCCTCTAGTGAAAACTATGCCCCCCGGGTCTACCTTTATCATATATTGAAAATCCTAAAAATACCTTGCTGCAATTTTACTTTATTTATTTTATTTTGTATTTTTGTTCGATCTATCTATCTATCACCATACAATTTAATCTTGCAAATAACCGCCAAGGGATTGACAACCCCTTGTTCGCGTTGGGTGCGAGAATTTGTTATTTTGTGTGCAGGTGCTGCTAATGAGTTGTTGCGTGATTCTCCTACTGGATTGATAACCTTGGTTTCATAATTGAGGGAAATACTTATCTCTACTGTACTGCATCATCCCCTCCTCTTCGGGGAAATCCCAACGCAGCTCACAAGTAGCAGGAAGAATTTCTGGCGCCGTTGCCGGGGAGACATCATCAACATCTATCAAGTACCTACGCATAAACTTTCATCTCCTTGCATTTATTTTATTTGCCTTTGCCTCTCATTTTCATCTCCCCCACTTCTAATTTTTTTTTACAAAAATACAAAAATATCTTCCGTTTGCCTTTTTCTTGTTTGCTTCTTTGCTTGCTTGTTATCTTGTTTGCCTAATCATGATGCCCCGAGAAAATTATCATGATACCTCTTATCATAAAATTTTGGCCGAAATCGAGAAAAATACTAAAGACTACATGACTACGCAGTTTGAGCACAACAATTTTTTTACTGAAGAACTCAAAGAACACTCTACTTTGTTGGACGCTATTGCAAAACAACTCGATGATGTTAGTGAATAAGTTGCTAATCTTCAATCTCAATTTGCTCTTACTGAAAATTTGCTAGGAAAAATTTCTGATGCGCAAGCTACGCTAGTAAATCAAATGGCAGCTAAGCCGGAATCATTAGCACGTAGTAATGATGAGGATATTAAAATGGTTGGTGTTTCATCTATTGATTCCTTGTTTAGCAATATAAAACTTGATGAAAGGGGACTGAAGAAGAGTCAACTTTAGCTAGAAGGCGTCCTCATAATTCGGAGGGTGAAAATCTTGATGAAAAAATTGAAGAAAGTGGGTTTGGAGAGGTAAAAACTTTAACTAGTGATGTGCCCACTCTCTTGGATTACAAAGACTTTAATTATGATAGTTGTTCTTTGATTGAATGTATTTCTTTGTTACAATCCATGCTAAATTCACCCAACGCTTATGAACAAAATAAGGCTTTTACTAAACACATTGTAGAAGCGATGATGAAAGCGTTAGAAGAAAAGCTAGAACTAGAAATTTCAATTCCTAGAAATTATATGATGAGTGGGAACCTACCATTAAATTAAAAATTAAAAATTATGAGTTCAATGCTTTATGTGATTTGGGTGCTCGCGTTTCCACAGTTCCAAAATCTCTATGTGATGTGCTAGGTTTTACCAATATGGATGAATGTTCTCTTAATTTGCACTTGGCAGATTCTACTATTAAAAAGCCTTTGGGTAGAATTAATGATGTTCTTATTTTTGCAAATAGGAACTATGTGCCCATTGATTTTATTGTACTTGACATTGATTGCAATCCGTCTTGCCCCATAATACTTGGTAGACCGTTCTTACGAACCATAGGTACCGTTATTGACATGAAAGAAGGGAATATAAAATTTCAGTTTCCATTAAAGAAGGGTATGGAACACTTCCCTAGAACTAGAATTAAGCCACCATATGAGTCAATCATGAGGGCCACCTATGGAACTAAAAACAAAGATGACTACACTTGAAACTATGCATTATGCCTAGCTAGGAGCATAAAACAATAGCGGTGTTGGGAGGCAACCCAATGAATAAAATAATTTTTTGCTTTTTTCTTCTGTTTTCTTGTGTGCACACAATTTTGCTACTGTTATGATTGTGTTTTTATGTTTTAATTAGTGTTTGTGCCAAGTAAAGCCTTTGAGATGATTTGGATGATAGTTGCTTTGATCCTGTGCAAAAACAGAAACTTTTGTGTCCAGTAGCAGAATTATATAAATTTACTGGAGTGAGATAAAATTCTGAATTTTTTACTCATGATTAATATACAAATTTCCCACGTTTTCCTAATTTTTCAGAAATTTTGGAGTTACATAAGTATGGTCAATGTTTAGATTGCTACAGACTGTTCTGTTTTTGATAGATTCTGTTTTTGATGCATTGTTTTGCTTGTTTTGATGAAACTATGGATTGTATCGGGGGGGTATAAGCCATGGAGAAGTTAGAACACAGTAGGTATAATGCAAAAATAAAATATGAATGGGTTTGCAACAGTACTTAAAGTAGTGATTTGCTTTATTATACTAACGGATCTCACAAAGGTTTTGTTGAGTTTTGTGTGATGGAAGTTTTCAAGTTTTGGGAGAGATCACGATGGATGAAGGAATAAGGAGTGGCAAGAGCCTAAGCTTCGGGATGCCCGAGGCACCCCAAGGTAATATTTAAGGACTCCCAAGCAACTAAGCTTGGGGATGCCCCGGAAGGCATCCCCTCTTTCTTCTACCAACCATCGGTAATTTTACTTGGAGCTATATTTTTATTCGTCACATATCATGAGTTTTGCTTGGAGCATCATGTATTATATGAGTCTTTTTTTGTTTTATTTTTATTTTTTCACAATCATCTTTGCTGGACACACTTATTCGAGAGAGCCATACGTTTATCATGATTTGTTAGAATACTCTATGTGCTTCACTTAAATCTTTTGAGCTAGGTAGTTGCTCTAGTGCTTCACTTATATCTTTTTGAGCACGGCGGTGATTAAATTTTGAAGAAATATTTGCACTCTCATGCTTCACTTATATCTTTTTGAGAGTTGATAATAGTAATGTTAATTTGCACAAGATATGAATTTGGTCCCAAAGTGATGAATATTCAAGAGGGATATAATAAAAACTTTCATATAGATCATTGGATATGATGAGTTTGATTCCTTGCAATAGTTTTGCGATATGGAGATGATAATATGTGAGTCATGTTAGCGAGTAATCGTGATTTAGTAAGAATATTGGTGTTAAGGTTTGTGATTCCCTATGCATGCACATAAAGTCAATAGTTATGCAACGAAATTATATCCTACTTATGGTGCATTATTCAGTGTTAGTTATGTTCAATGCATGTTTATGACCGTTTTCGCTTTTTGGTTGGTCGCTTCTCAATCTATTTGCTAGCCTTCATTTGTACTAAGCAGGAATGCTGCTTGTGCATCCAACTCCTTAAACCCAAAGTTGTGCCAAATGAGTCCACCATACTTACCTATATGCGGTATTTCCATGCCGTTCCAAGTAAATTTGCATGTGCCAACTCTAATTTTTCAAAATAATTTTCCGTTTTGTGTGCCCGTACCGCTCATGAAGCAGCAGGGGGTGGCCAATATTTTCCATGCTAGGTGTGTTATTCTCACGATGAGTGTTTATTCACTTGTCATTGCACGAGAAAGTGGCAAGGTATTAGGGATGCCTAGTCCCGAAATGAAATGAAAAAATAATGATAATATGATGATAATAATAAATTCCTTGGAAAGTGTTGGTATGGAGGGCACCCGTGGATACGGCTAGCCATGGATTGTGAAAGAATGGTGGAAAGGAAATAAACTTTATTTTCTGTTTGGGAACCGCCTATAATGTGTCTAGCATGGAAGATATTGGGAATTCTCGGTCGTTTTCGTTGACAGGAAAAGCATGCCTCTTAAAATAATTTTATCTCTCTAATTTTAGCCTTGAGCTCTGGCACCTCTGCAAATCTCTGCTTCCCTCTGTGTCGTGGTTTTAACACGGCAGATGCCCTTGTGAAAGGACTTAGAGATGAGGCCATCGCACAAGTGTGGAAGCCTAGCGGGGTTGAACGGGAACGAGAAGACGTCGGGTTACCCAGGTTCAGCCCCTCACGATGGTGGTAAAAGCCTACGTCCTGCTTGATTATATTGCTGTACATCTCGATTACAAGGATGCGGATTCGCTAACCTAGCTCTCGAGGAGGTTGCAACTTAGTCTTTTTCGTATAGGTGCTCCCCTTTGTATATACAGGTGGAACCCTAGATTACATGAGAGTCCGGGTCGTCCCTTGACCTGTCTCCTACTTGTTCTCCAAGATGGCCTTCACGCCTCTCATCTTCCTCGTGAGCCGGCCCATTGCTTAAGCTGGCCTATCCTCGCTAGGCCTCGCCGAGCCGGCCCACCAAGAGTCCTTCAGCCCCACAGTGAGTTGACCCGCTGAGCCTGCTTTATGGCCGGGTTATCACCCTGCCGGGTCTATATGCTGGTAAACATCCCCAACATTAGCCCTCAGTTTGAATTGAATTTATTAATGTTAAACTTCACCCTGTAAAACAAAACATTAGTAAGATACTCTCTAAGTGCCTCCCAAGCCGGCCCTTTAGAACGTTGTCTTTAACCGGCTCGATCTTCCGGGTTAAGTAGATTGCCGGGTCATTCCTTTGGGTTTTAGACTTAGCATTTTGTATTTCCCTTTCCTGATGACGTCGCAATTCATTTCCGCAAAATCCGGGATGACATCATGCCATATCTTTGAGTGGGTTTGTATGGTCCTGTCAGGCGCGAAAATCGAGGAACCCGCAGCCGAAAATTACTGCGCTGCCTGGGGCTCCGCACCCGCCGTTCCAATTTTAACCGTGCCTATAAAGAGGCCAGCTCACCCCCACCGTTACCTTTTACCTCTACTCTTCTTCTTCCTCGCCTCCGCCACTTCTCACGCCCAAAGCGTCGCCACCTTTGAGCTCTCCGACCACCTCGACCACGTCCTTCTCCGCCGCCCAGTCGTCGCCGGAACTCATCCAGAATACTCCGGCCACCTCCGCCGCTCATAGGTACGCCCAAATCCCTCTTTCTTTAGATCTGCACGCCCCATTTCTCATTGCAGTTCGTCGGCGTTCGCCCGTGTTCGTCAGTGTTCTTCTCCCCCTTTCACTGGTAGATCTAGATGCACCGTAATGATCTGAATAGGAGCCTTTAATATTGCGGCGGTGCCATTTTTGCCATCCAAATCTCTGGACTGCCTTCCATAGACCCCCACTGCAAACGGGCTCTCATATTCACCCATATTTAGGTTTTTAAACTTTCTTTTTTGAAGTATTTTTCAGATCTATAAAAGTAGCTGCTCGGTTGGATTCCTGTTTGTAGCTAGCTCAACACTTAGCAAAAACTCAAAATACCACTGAATTACCGACGCCGGCTCATTGTTCTTCCGGCTCACCACTGCTTTCCGTAGCTTGCATAGACCGGGTCACGTTTTTAGCAATCATGGTCGTCTTATCATGTTGCCGGGTTATACTTTATGAACTTAACACGCCGGCTTATCATTATTACCTTTGCAGTTGAAATCTGAAATCGTCATGGCCCCCAAGACCGACAAGGCCTGCAACTGGGTTAGATCCCAGGTCTCTAACCCTTATGTTGAACGAGCTCGTGGGGCAAGGCCTCTGCTGGCTCAAGAGACAATTAGCTGGCGGGCGCCTGATGAAGAGAGCTCCCCCCAGCCTAAGCAAGACGAAGTGGTGATCTTCGCAGATCATCTTCAGAAGGGTTTTCGTCTGCCCGGGTCAAAATTCTTCCGTGACGTTCTCAATTTCTTCGACCTTCGGCCACAGGATCTTGGTCCAAACTCAATCACCAATCTTTGCCAGTTTCATGTCTTCTGCGAAGTATACCTCCAGACAGAGCCAACTGTCCTTCTCTTCCGAGAGTTTTTCTACATCAATCATCAGACCGGGTTCACCGATGGCCCTAGCATAGAACTTGGCGGCGTTTCCATTCAAAGGCGAAGAAACACTCCCTTTCCTGAGGCCAAACTGGCGAGTCATCCCAAGGGTTGGAACAAGACTTGGTTTTATTGCAAAAACACTGCTCCTCAAGATGAAAACCCCCTGCTGGGTTACAGATTGGACCGGCTCAACGCCACGGTTGCCTTTCCGGGTTGGCCATCAGTAGAGGAACATAAGCAATTTGCCCCTATTTATTCCAAGCTAAGGGCCTTGGCTGCTAACGGCCTCACCGGGATTGACTTGACCCGGTGCTGGATAAGCTGGCGAATCCAGCCACTTAGCCAGAGGGGCGACTTGATGTGCAATTATACTGGTGAGCCGGCTGACGTTCAACGCTTCATCCAAGTCAATTTATCTGCGAGTGACATCAACAAAGCCACCAAGAGATTATTGGGAGAGCCTAAAGAGAAATGCAACAAAACCGGGCTAGCACCCTTCTGCTTGACCAACCCTGTGCCTTCAGCAAGTGCTTGCACCTTCTTATTATGTTCTTGACTCGCCTTCTTCATCTCATTCTTAACTGCCGACTCGTCACAAATGTAGGCAGACGACAAGTTTTGGAAAAGGAAGAAACCTCGACAACCCGCCCCCGCTCCAGTGGAGCAACAGGATGAGCCGGCTGCAGAAAATGAGGCTGAGGTAGAACTCAACTCGCTTGGTCGTCTTTTTATTCAACTTGCTGACGCCCCTTCTCTTCAGGATGAAGCTGAAATTAGCCACACCAACGAGCCAGAGGTAACTTTGATCTCTTCAGACTCTGACTCTCCAATACCTATTCGGAAGAAAACCCGAGCTGTAATCCGCAAGGTTCGAAGGAAGCCCCGGGTTGCCGTCCGTAAGGTCCCTTTTTCACACCAGGATGCTCATTTGGATCCCAAATTTGTTTTGAAGAAAACACATCAATCTGGGACCTCCAAAAGGAAGACCCAAAGCAGTGAAGGCAGGTTAAGTGGCGGGCTTCCATACGAGCCGCCATCCCGAAGAGCGTGGGCAGAGGTGCTTCTCAGTCCAACTGCCTCTTTCCCTCTAGATGGTCGTTTCAAAGAGCCCTTACATTTAAATGACTCGGCATATCAGACGTCCCCCTCCTCAGGCGAGTCAAGCGCTACTCAGGCACCGGCTTTCAACATCAACCATGGGTAAGTACTGTAACCATTCTTGTGACAGTGATTTCTTATTCCTCACCGTTTAAATGAACAACTGTTTGTTCCTTGTACAGCGCCAGGGCCATTAAGAAGAAAGCAGCCGCCGGGTCATCTGACCCGGTCATTCAAACAGGCCCTCTAGAAGAGGCCACCTTGGTCCCCCAGGATGAGCCGGCTTTCCAGAGTAGCCCACCACCTCAAGATACCGCAAGCCCGGCTCGCGCTCCCTCTCCGGCTCTTCAGGAGAGAGAGAATCCAACTGAGGAGCAGCTTGAAGAGCAGCCCAAGGTGCCGGCTGAAGAAGAACTGGTAATGAGTGAGCAGCAAACTAATGCACCAGAAGCCTCCACCGCTCTTGCCAAGGTTCTTTCCAAGCCTGAGCCGGCCCCGAAGGATAAGGGGAAGACGGCTCTTGAATTTTCTGCTTTTGAAGATCAAGACGCCAGCTCCTTACACCAAGCTGTGCTGACCCGGTTGTCTGAAAGCCGGGACACAGAAATTGCTATGATAACCTCACTGAAGAGGAAATATGAGGTAAGTTGCACCCTCTTATGAACCATATATATATGTAGCCCCAAGGGCCGGGTCATTATAGAATGATGACCCGAGACTTCAAAATTTAACTTGTAAGCAGAACTTCAACCGGTGACCCCAAAGGCCGGCTCGTCATGCATGACGGGTGGGTCTACATAACTTAACAGGATAGATCAATTTATGCATTAGCCCCGAAGTGCCATGTAGAGTGCCTGCAGCTGCATGGAACTTATGCTCCAAAGCACCGAAGGCAATTCTTCTTCCCAGCAACCCGACGTGCGCTGCAAAGGCACCATGAGCCGGGGTTTGATACCACGCAGCAATTCCTGATTGGCCCGTTCTGCTTGTCCGTTGGACTGAGGATGTGCAACCGATGCTAGATCAAGCCGGATGTGCTCCTGTTGACAGAACTGTTCCATGACTTCCTTAGAAAGATTGGTTCCATTGTTTGTAATGATACTGTGCGGGTAGCCAAATCGGAATATCAGCTTTTTCAGAAACTTGACAGTTGTAGCCGCGTCGCAGTTGCTGACCGGCTCTGCTTCCACCCACTTTGTAAATTTGTCCAGTGCGACCAATAGGTGAGTATGCTTGTTCTTCGAACGTTTGAAGGGTCCCACCATGTCAAGCCCCCAGACCGCAAAAGGCCAAGTTATCGGGATCATCCTCAACTCTTGAGCCGGAACGTGAGCCTGGCGAGCATATTTCTGGCAACCATCACACTTGCGTACAATGTCCTCTGCATCAGCATGGGCTGAGAGCCAGTAAAAACCGTGCCGAAAAACTTTCGCGACCAGTGATCTTGAGCCGGCATGGTGTCCGCAGTCACCTGAATGAATCTCATTGAGAATTGCACGGCCTTCTTCAGGTGAAACACAACACTGAAAAACACCAGTGATGCTTCATCGGTGCAACTCGCCATTGACAATAGTCATAGACTTGGACCGTCTGATGATCTGCTGAGCGAGGATTTCCTCTGTTGGCAGTTCTCCCTGGCTTAGATAAGCCAAATAGGAGACCGTCCAATCAGGGATAGCGTGGACAGCAGCCACTAGAGCCGCCTCCGAGTCAGGAATAGCCAAGTCCTCCTCTATTGGTAACTTGACAGACGGTTGTGAAAAACGTCCAGGACCACATTGGGTGGCACTGGCTTGCGCTGAGAACCCAAGCGAGAGAGTGCGTCTGCCGCCTCGTTCTGCCGGCGATCAATATGGTCAACTTGATAACCTTTGAAGTGTCCAGCAATATTTGTGACCGCGTGCCGATAAGCTGCCATAAGGGGATCCATGGAATCCCATGTACCAGAAACTTGCTGGGCCACCAAGTCTGAGTCGCCCAAACACCTGACCCGGCTCAGGTTCATCTCCTTGGCCATCCGAAGCCCATGAAGTAAGGCCTCATATTCTGCTGCATTGTTAGTACAGGGAAACATGAGTCTCAAAACATAACAAAACTTATCTCCTCGTGGGGAAGTAATCACAACTCCAGCCCCCGAGCCTTCAAGCTGCCATGAGCCGTCAAAGTGTACGGACCAGTATGTTGTGTCTGGCTTCTCTTCGGGGGCCTGTAACTCTGTCCAATCATTAATGAAATCCACCAATGCTTGAGATTTGATTGCTGTGCGTGGCACATATTTGAGATGATGCGGACCAAGCTCGATTGCCCACTTAGCAACCCGGCATGTTGCCTCCCGGTTCTGGATTATATCCCCAAGAGGTGCTGAGCTGACCACAGTGATTGGATGTTCGTGGAAGTAATGCTTCAGCTTGCGGCTAGCCATGAACACTCCGTAGACCAGTTTCTGCCAATGTGGATATCGCTGCTTGGACTCGGTTAACACCTCACTGATATAATACACAGGGTGTTGGACTGGATATTCCTTGCCGTCCTCCTTGCGCTCTACCACGACTGCCACACTTACAGTCTTGTTATTAGCAGCAATATATAGCAACATCGGCTCCTTCTCGCGAGGGGCAGCAAGGACTGGCAGCTCCGACAACTGCTTCTTGAGGGCCTCAAAAGCCTGATCTGCAGCATCACTCCAAACGAAGTTATCTGCTTTTTTAAGCAACTGGTACAACGGAATTGCCTTTTCCCCAAGCCGGCTGATGAACCGGCTCAGTGCCGCAACCCACCCAGCCAGTTTCTACACGACATTCAAATTGGCTGGCTTAGCCAGGGTCGTGATTGCTTTGATCTTTTTCGGGTTAGCTTCAATGCCACGCTCGGAAACAAGAAATCCCAGAAGTTTTCCTGCAGGGACACCAAAAACACACTTCTCCGGGTTAAGCTTCATCTGGTAGACACAGAGATTGTCAAGTGTTTCCTTGAGATCCTCTAACAGAGTTTCTTTCTTCCGGGACTTAACCACAATGTTATCAACATAAGCATGAATGTTCCGCCCAATCTGTTTATGAAAGCAGCTTTGGACACAACGCTGGTAAGTCGCATGCGCACACTTCAGACCAAACGGCATGGTTGTATAACAGAAGGCCCCAATGGGTGTGATGAAAGCCGTCTTTTCCTGGTCTTCCAACTTCATTTGATCTGATGATAGCCAGAGTAAGCATCCAGGAAGCATAAACTCTCACAACCAATCGTAGCATCGATGATCTGGTCAATACAGGGCAAGGCAAAGGGGTCACTAGGGCAAGCCTTATTCAGGTCTGTGTAATCAACACACATCCGCCAAGTCCCATTTTTCTTCAGAACAAGCACTGGGTTAGCTAGCCATTCAGGATGGAAGACTTCTACGATGAACCCGGCAGCTAGGAGCCGGGCCACTTCTTCACCAATAGCTTTCTGCCTTTCCTCATTAAAGCGATGGAGATACTGGCGAATTGGCTTGAACTTGGGATCCACATTAAGGGAGTTCTCAGCAAGTTCTCTCGGCACACCTGGCATGTCAGAAGGTTTCCATGCAAAGATGTCCCGGTTCTCACGGATGAACTCGATGAGCGCGCTTTCCTATTTGGGATCCATATTTGCCCCGATGGTGAACTGCTCAGAAGAATTGCCCGGGGTGAAATCAACTTGCTTTGTGTCTCTGGCCGACTTAAACTTGAGCAGAGGGTCTGACTCCGTCGTGGGCTTCTTCAAGGACGTCCTGTCAGACGGGTCAACATTGTCCTTATAATACCGCAATTCCTCCGCAGCGCAAGCCGTCTCGGCGTATGCTGCATCTCCTTCCTCGCACTCGAGTGCAATCTTCCGGTTGCCTTCCACTGCGATGGTTCCCCTCGGTCCTGGCATCTTCATTTTTAGATACACGTAGCACGGCCATGCCATGAATCGCGCATAAGCCGGCCGGCCAAATAGGGCATGGTATGGGCTCTTAAGCTTAACCACCTCAAAGGACAGAAACTCAGAACGCCAGTTATCCTCTGAGCCAAAGGCCACCTCGAGGGACATTCTTCCCATGGGATAGGCTGACTTGCTAGGAACAATGTCGTGAAAGACTGTAGAGGACGGAGTTAACTGCTTATCGGACAGACTCATCCGCCTGAACGTGTCGTAGTACAGAATATTGATGCTGCTGCCTCCGTCCATGAGTACCTTAGTCAGAGTATAGCCACCGACTTGTGGCGCAACCACCAAGGCCAGATGACCAGGGTGATCAAGGAGGATAGGGTGATCCACCCTGCTCCAGGTAATCGGCTGTTCAGACCAGTTGAGATAATAAGGGGTTGCCGGCTCAACCGCGTGGGCGGCTCGTCGTTGCACCTTCTGATCCCGTTTGCAGGTACTGGTGGTGAAAACATGATACTGTCCACTATTTAACTGTTTCGGGTTACTCTGAAACCCTGTCGCACCAGCTTGGTGCTGATTTCCCTGGTTGTTTCGCTGATTGCCGCCTCCAGCATTACCAGCCCCCTGAAACCCGCCGCCTTGGCCACTGCTCCCTTGGAAACCGGGTCCTGCGAAGGGCCCTTGCGAGCCGGCTGCTGAGAAGCCGGGTCCCTGGTGGGCGGGTTGTCCGCCATTGCCGCCCCCATTATGATGATTCTGGAAGACCTGCTTGGCAAATTCTTGCATGGCATAGCAATTTTCCCAGGAGTGACTGGATGGCTTACCATTGTAACTGTGTTTCGAACAAGGAGCCTTGAGAGCTTCCTCGTAAGTGAGAGGGCGATTTCCAGAGGACCGCCTCCTAGAACCGTCGTTCTGACGCTGACCTTTGTTCTCCGTGTTTGTGTTCGCCACTAGATCAGAGCTACCATCGTAACCCTTGCGTTTACCACCGTTGTTGTTCTGACCGTTACCATTGTTCTGCTGCTGACCCTTACCGCCAACTTTCTTCCCCTTATCAGATTTCTCCTCGTCCGATATCAAATCCTTGGTGTTATCTGACTCTGCATACCGGGTTAAGACATCCATAAGGTCACCCATGTCTTGGACCTTTCGCTTGAGCTGCCCTAGCTTCTGGACCAGGGGCTGAAACTTGCATGTTCGTTCCAGAACAAGCACTGCTTGCGCGGCCGAGATGCTGTCTGAGCTATGTATAACCTCCGCAACCGGCGAGCCCAGTGATGCGCTGACTCATCCTCGCGCTGGACACAACGCTCAAGATCAACAATTGTGGTTGGCCTTTTACAGGTTCCCTGGAAATTCTTGATGAAGCGCTCCTTCAGTTCCTGCCATGTGTTTACAGAATTCACCGGTAGGTTTTTCATCCAGGTGCGCGCAGGGCCTTCCAACATCAGAGGCAGGTAACGCACACACACTGACTCACTTGCGCCCAACAAGTCCATTGCCAGCTCATAACTCTCGATCCACTCGGTGGGCTCCAGATTCGCCGTATAGTTAGGAACCTTGCGAGGCCCTTTGAAATCGGGGGGTATGCGCGCTTCTCGCAGCGCTGGTGCCAAGCTGGGAGTTCCGATCATGCGGCTCGAAGAGCCCCCAAGTCGGCCATCTGTCTGGGTTGCGTCGGGCTGGTGATGCACTTCTGGCGGGTTGACATTTGGCGGCGGGTTGGCTCGCGCCGGCGTGTTGACGTGCGCCGGCGGGTTGTGCCCTGCTCGCGCATTTTCTTCCTCCCACGCTCGTAGAACCCGAGCGGCGTCCACAATGTCTTGCGGGATCCTGGGCCGGTGCTGCTCCGCCAGCGGTTGGGCGGCTCTCCTACGGTGTGCGCTGCTGGAGACCGCTGGCGACGCAGGGCGCTGACTCCTGGAGCGGCTCTGATAAGGGGTCGAGTGAAGCCGATGCTGGCTATGTGAGTAGTTGGCTTGCTGCACTACTGCTGTCTTGAGCATTGCGATGGCATTCCTGGCCTCGGTCTGAATCGGGCCGTCCCCCTCGATCGGAATGGCCGCCAAGTTGTGGGTTGCAGCCAGCACATTATCGACCGGGTTGGAGTAGTGTCCAATTGGGGTCTGGAACCGGTGAGACGGCGGCTGCTGTTGCTGATCTAGCATGCGATGCCGGGCCGGCTCCCACGGCGGAGCCGGTGGCTCCAAAGGCGGCTCTCCCGTGGGGATGACTCCAGCCCCCGGGTTCGTCAGAGTCGGCGGTGTGGTGAACAGCTGAGTCGGCTCGTGATTAGCCGGAAGCCGGCTCTGATGACGCCTCCTGTAAACGAGCTCCGACTCGGCCTGTTGATGGTTCAGGTAATGTGCCTCCTCATCCAGGCGTTGCCTCTCCGCGGCGATCCGGGCCTGCTCCTGCACCATGCGGGCATTCTCCGCATTGATGTCCTCTTGGATCTTGGCCATCTGCTCGCGACACTTCGTGATCTCTGTGTTGCGTGCCGCTGCGTTCTCCGCAGTGACCAGCTCGGTCAACAGGGCTGCCAGTGTGGTCATCAAGTCTGCGAGCGCTTGAGCCCCAGTTTTCTAAGAGCCGGTGACCGACGCGCCGACTCCTCCTGAGCCGGCAAGGATGTTGTTCTGCCCCGCCGTTGGATTGGCCGGGTCACGCACCGGATCTTGCCTACCTGCCATGTATACCGCTGCGAAGCGAGGCGGATCAGGGCTCTCTGGAAAGACGTCGTCCGTGTGCCCGAGCCCTCCATCATGCGGAGGAAGGATTGACTCGGTTTCTCCTGTCGAGGACTCGCCGTCAGACTGGACGAGTGTATCATCTTCAGACAGGGAGTTCTCTGACAAGGCCACCCCTTGGGTGAAACCTACGAAGACATGGTTTCGGCCGGCTTGACGCGGGCTGGCTCTCGCCTGGTTCTGACCAGCGCGACGCGCCGATTCGACGCCGGCGATATTCTCCAACCCGGCGGCCGGCTCGCCGACCACGCCGATGAAGGTGTGGAGCTTGCCAAAGGGGACCCGGTACCCGTACTCGATCGAGTCGGCGTCGGGGCCCCAGTGTGAATCGTCGATGTAGAACTTCCCGCGGCGGCTCTTTGTCATCATGCCAACCACGTACTTCCCAAACCCTGGAAGAGATCCCGCTAAGAACTCAACTCCACCGTGCGTAGGCCCCACGGTGGGCACAAACTGTCGTGGTTTTAACATGGCAGATGCCCTTGTGAAAGGACTTAGAGATGAGGCCATCGCACAAGTGTGGAAGCCTAGCGGGGTTGAACGGGAACGAGAAGACGCCGGGTTACCCAGGTTTGGCCCCTCATGGTGGAGGTAAAAGCCTACGTCCTGCTTGATTATATTGTTGTAGATCTCGATTACAAGGATGCGGATTTGCTAACCTAGCTCTCGAGGAGGTTGCAACTTAGTCTTTTTCGTATAGGTGCTCCCCTTTATATATACAGGTGGAACCCTAGATTACATGAGAGTCCGGGTCGTCCCTTGACCTGTCTCCTACTTGTTCTCCGAGATGGCCTTCACGCCTCTCATCTTCCTCATGAGCTGGCCCATTTCTTAAGCTGGCCTATCCTCGCTAGGCCTCGCCGAGCCGGCCCACCAAGAGTCCTTCAGCCCCGCAGTGAGTTGACCCGCTGAGCCTGCTTTATGGCTGGGTTATCACCCTGCCGGGTCTATATGCTGGTAAACATCCCCAACACTCTGCGAAGGGCCTATCTATTTACTTTTATGCAATTTTTATTTTTATTTTGAGTCTCCATCTTCTCTTACAAAGCACCAACTAGAGAGCACTATTGTCATACTTGTGCATTGGGTGTACCTAATATTGAGTGTGTTTCATGAATGGATCAATGATTGAGCATAATGGGCTAGGGATAACTTTCTTTAGCGTAGATATTTTGAAAGACATGGTTGCTTGTTAGTATGCTTGAGTATTTACGTCTTCATGTCAAACTATAGACTATTGCTTTGAATCATTCAAGTCTAAATGTCCATGCTACAAAAGAAAAGAGTATATGATGAATATGATAGGTAGCATTCCACATCAAAATTTTTGTTTTTATCATTTACCTACTCGAGGACGAGCAGGAATTAAGCTTGGGGATGCTTGATACGTCTCCAACGTATCTATAATTTTTCATTGTTCCATGCTATTATAGTATCAATCTTGGAGTTTTTATATACACTTACAAGCAATTATATATCATTTTTTGGGACTAACCTATTAACTTAGTGCCCAGTGCCAGTTGCTGTTTTTTTCTTGTTTTTGGTTTTTCAGAATATCAGTACCAAACGAAGTCCAAATGCCACGAAACTTTTTGGAGATTTTTTTCTGGACATAAGAGACCCTGGAAGCTTCTGGAGGGGACGAGAAGATGGAGCAGTGGCCCACGAGGCACCAGGGAGCGCCCAGGGGGGTAGGGCGTGCCCTGGTGGCTCGTGGGACCCACGTGGCTCCGTTTGACCTAACTCCGCCTCTATAAATTCTCTAAAATCTGGAAACCAACAGAGGAGTCCACGAAATACTTTTTCCGCCGCCGCAAGTTCCTGTTCTCGAGAGATCCCATCTGGAGGCCTTTTCCAGCACTCTGCCGGAGGGGATTCAATCACGGAGGGGCTCTACATCAACCTTGCTGCCCTTTCGATGATGCGTGAGTAGTTTACCATAGACCTACGGGTCCATAGTTAGTAGCTAGATGGCTTCTTCTCTTTATTTGATCTTCAATACAATGTTCTCCTCGATGTTCTTGGAGTTCTATCCGATGTAATCACTTTTTGCGGTGTGTTTGTTGGGATCCGATGAATTGTGAGTTTATGATCAGATTATCCATGAATATTATTTGAGTTTCCTCTGAACTATTTTATGCATTATTGTTATAGCTTCATATTTCTCTACGATCTATTGAATTGGTTTGGCCAACTAGATTGATTTATCTTGCAATGGGAGAGGTGCTTTGTAATGGGTTCGATCTTGCGATGCTCAATCCCAGTGACAGTAGGGGACATGACACGTATTGTATCGTTGCTATTAAGGATAAAAAGATGGGGTTTATTCATGCATGAGTTTACTTTGTCTGCATCATGTCATCTTGCTTAAGGCGTTACTCCGTTCTTTATGAACTTAATACTCTAGATGCATGCTGGATAGCGGTCGATGTGTGGAGTAATAGTAGTAGATGCAGAATCGTTTCGGTCTACTTGTCTCATACGTGATGCCTATATACATGATCATTGCCTTGGATATCGTCATGATTATGTCGGGGGGATGACCCACGGGTAGGCAACGGAGCCCGGATCCCCCTTCTTTTCAAAACATCGGGGCAGGCCGAGCCCCTCAGTCTGGTTAGCCTGCGAGCCGGCTCCCCAGCGCGAGCCGGCTCGGCGTGGCGACCCGGCTGGCCGGCTGGCCCGTGCCGGCTAGCCGCTAGGGGCAAGCCCTCATGACGAGACAAGCAAGGCAACAACGCCCTCTGCATTACACCGGCCCCGGCGGGCGAGGCGACAGCATTCCCTGTGCCCCCGCCCGGGGCGGGCGGTGTCTGGGCGGCGCAACCCTGTTGCTTGGCGGCGCCGACCGCCCTATGACGAACGACAAGACCTGCCACAGTGCCGAGCAGACGACCGAGCCCGTGCCCGGCGGACCCGGCGCACCCGGCGTACCCGGCGTACCCCGCGCACCCGGCGGACCCGGCGACCCGGCGGCCCCCACCGCCAGCTCCTCGACGCTGACATCAGGGCCCCACGCCCATGTAATTTACCCATGTAACCCCGGGGGGTCGAGCTATAAGACCCCCCGGAGGCCTCCATGTAGAGGGGTTGAGCTCCACTCGTAGTACACACACACACACTCAAACACAGCACCAGGAGCAACCTTGTAGCCCTTGTGCTTCCCATACACCATACGGCAAGACTAGGGGTGTTACCTCTCCGGAGGGCCCCGAACCTGGGTACGTCTTGTGTCCTGCACTTGCGCGTGCCAACCTCGCCTCCGAAACCCATCGGCGTCCTCTCGTAACCCCACCTCAAGCCATCCCATGGCATCTGCCGTGAATCGCGCACCCCGTGGGGCTGCTCGCGGCGCCGGCCGGAGTCAAGTTCCGGACGAGGCCCTTCACCAGCTCCGGCGAGCGCATCGTGCATGGTTTGGTCCACGCGCCTTGCACGGTCAACCCGGCCGACTGCAGCGCTGCGCCGAGCGCGGACGTCGCCTGCCCTGCGGGCTGCCTCGTCGTCCCTTTCGGCGCGCTGTGTGTCTTTGTCGCGCTCGTCCCCGACGTGTTTCCCAGCGAGGTGCGCGACTTCGCCGCCTCCCCCGTCCCCGTTGGCTGCGCCGTCTCCGATGACGTCGCGGCTCTCTGCGTCCGTGCGGAAGTGCTGACTATCGGCGCCAACTCCGGCTCCCCACGCGCCAAGGAGAAGGCCGCCGTGGCCGCCGCTACCGCGGCTGCGGCTTCGCCACGGCGGGCCGAGCCGCTCCGTGAAACGATCCGGAGTCTGGAAGCCCCCATCACGCCCGATGCAGACACGGCCGCTGCGGCGGCTCAGCTCAACGAGGACCGCCAGCAGCTGCTGGCCGAGGCCACGGAGCTCGCGGCGACGCGACGCCGGCTTGAATCCGCCCAGCGAGAGTACGACAGCGCCCACGGCTTCACGTCTGCCGCCGCCGAGCCCAGCCGGGTCACAGAGGTGCGGATCCGTGGGGGCGCAATCGGCCATGCGCTAGGCGCAGGCCGGCCCGTCTACGACACCCCCGTCAAGAATATGCGCGCGGCGCAGGCGGCCATGGCGGATCTCGAATTCCTGGAGGGCGAGGAGCTGCTGCAGCAGCAGCAGCGAATCCGCGACCTCATCGCCGCGGCAAACCAGCAGCAGCAACGTTTTGACCCGGCCCAGCCATCCGCCTCTGCCTCAGGAAAAATCGGAGACCCGGAGAGGGCCCTCCGGGACGCGCGGCAGACGTCCTCGCACGCCACTAGCGCGAGCCGCTCTGGCCGGCACCGGTCCGGTCGGAGCCGGCATGACCGCGCCACCACCGCAGGAGACGGCAACGCAGGCGAGACGGCCGGCGACGGCCGGGTTCAGTAGCCGGAGCCCCCCGTGTGGCCGGCTCAGCGGCCCGAGCCGGCCCCGGAAGCTCCTGCCACCCGCGGTCCCGTGGCCGACCGAATCGGTCCCGCGGTCCCGTGGCTGATGGACTCGGCCCCCGCGAGCCCTACGACGAAAGCGACGCCCGTCACCGCATCGACCGGCTGGCGCGCTCCACAGCCCTGGAGGAGGAAAGCTCTGTCGGCCCGGCGTGCTTTGCCCCCCGCATTCGCGAGGAACCCTTCCCCAAAGGCTTCTCGCTGCCCCGCGACTCCCCAAAGTACACCGGCGCCACCAAGCCGGAGGACTGGTTGACCGACTATACCACGGCTGTCGGCATAGCCGGCGGTAACCGGCACGTGGCCGTCCGGTACATCCCCCTCATGCTGCTCGGCTCGGCCCGGACGTGGCTTAACAGCCTCCGAGCCGGCAGCGTGAACTCCTGGCTGGATTTCGAAGACGCGTTCATCGGCAACTTCACCAGCACCTACAAGCGCCCCGGCAAGCCTCGCCAGCTCTCCATGTGCGTCCAGAAGCCGGGCGAGCCCCTACGTGATTTCCTCACGCGGTGGACGGAGCTCCGCAACTCCTGCGAGGGCGTCCACGAGGTCCAGGCTATCCAGTACTTCATCGACGGATGCCTAGACGGCACCCTGGTCAAGCACCGGCTGGTGTGCGATGAGCCGGAGACTCTGGCGGAGCTCATGGCTGTGGCGGACAAGTATGCTACGGCCGACTCCGCGATGAATGTGAAGATCACGATCGACGCAGACGGCAAGCTCCTCCCGGCCCAGCCGGCTCCCCCCAAGCCGGCTGGCGACAACAACCCGCGCCGGCAAGACAACAACAACAGCGGCAAGCGCCGGAACGACCAGGAAGCGCCCCGCTACGTCAACCGGCAAGTCGCCGCGGTGGAAGGGGAGCAGCCGGCTGACCAAGGCCCCAGCCAGCACCCGCGCACCGGCAAGGCCGCCTGGCAGCCCAAGCTGTCCTTCGACCAGATGCTCGACGCCCCCTGCAAAAACCACAGCGGCGCGAAGCCGTCGATGCACACGCTCCGGCAGTGCAGTTTCAGCCAGCGACTGTTGAAGGGCAACCTTCCACCCCCGCCACCCGGAGCCGGCGGAGCCGGCCCGCAGCAACCGCCGCTCCCGCCGCCTCCACCGCCACCTGGCGCCCTCGCCGACAACCCTTTCCCGCGCTCGGACGCGTCCTAGGTCGTCTTCACCAGCGAGGGGGATGACAAGCACACCTAGCGCAAGCATGCGGCCGAGGTGAACGCCGTCGTCCCCTTGGTTCCCCAGTACATGCACTGGTCCGACCGACCGGTCACCTGGACCCGGGAGGATCATCCGGCCGTCATGCCCATGCCGGGTGGCTACGCCCTCGTGCTCGACCCCACCTTCATCTCCGAGAAACGCACCTGCCGCTTTTCGCGGGTGCTGATCGACGGCGGCAGCAGCATCAACATCCTGTACCGCGATACCATGACCAAGCTCGGCATCGAGGCGCGACAGCTGGAGCCGACTCGGACTGTGTTCCACGGCATCGTGCCGGGTCTCTCCTGCTCTCCGATCGGCCGGATCCGGCTTGACGTTATGTTCGGGTCCAGCAGCCACTTCCGCCGCGAGCCGATCTGGTTCGAGGTGGTCGACCTGGCCAGCCCCTACCACGCGCTGCTGGGCCGGCCCGCGATGGCCAAGTTCATGGCGGTCCCTCACTACGCCTACCTGAAGTTGAAGATGCCGGGTCCCAAGGGCCTCATCACCATCGTCGGCGACTACAAGAAGTCCCTTGAGTGCGCCAAAGCCGGCTCCCAGCTGGCCGAGTCGCTGGTCATCGCCGAGGAGAGGCGCCAGCTCGACCGGATCGTGGCGCTGGCTAACGCGCAGCCGGCCATGCCGGCTCCGCCCAAGCCAGCCGCTGACGAAGCCTCCTTCAAGCCGGCCAAAGACACGAAGAAAGTCCCGCTCAACCCGGCCGACCCCAGCTCCAGCAAGTACGTTGTCGTGGGCACCGGCCTCGACAGCAAATAGGAAGGCGAGCACGTCGATTTCCTCCGTGAGAATCAGGATATCTTTGCATGGTCTCCCAAAGACATGCCGGGTGTCCCGAGGGAATTCGCCGAGCACAAACTTCACGTCCGCAAGGATGCCAAGCCTGTCCGACAGCCGCTACGCCGATTCTCCGAGGAGAAGCGAAGAACCATCGGTGAAGAGATCGCCCGGCTGCTCAAAGCCGGGTTCATCATGGAAGTGTTCCACACTGAGTGGCTGACCAATCCAGTCCTCGTCCTGAAGAAAAATGGCACCTGGCGCATGTGCATCGACTACACCAGCCTGAACAAGGCATGCCCCAAAGACCCGTTCGCTCTACCCCGGATCGAACAAGTCATCGACTCCATAGCCAGCTGCGAGCTCCTGTCCTTCCTGGACGCCTACTCCGGCTACCAGCAGATCAAGCTGGACCCGGCCGACGCCCTCAAGACATCCTTCATCACGCCCTTTGGGGCGTATTGCTACATCACCATGTCGTTCGGCTTGAAGAATGCCGGTGCCACCTTCCAACGCTGCATGCAGAAATGCCTGCTGCCCCAGCTCGGTAGAAATGTGCACGTCTACGTCGACGACATCGTGGTGAAGACCAAGCAGCACCTCACGCTCCTGGCCGACCTCCAAGAAACCTTCGCCAACCTGCGCCGGTTCCAGATCAAGCTCAACCCGGAGAAATGCGTCTTCGGCGTGCCGGCTGGCCAGCTACTCGGCTTCCTCGTCTCGGCGCGCGGCATCGAGGCTAACCCGGAGAAGATCAAGGCAATCGAGCGCATGCGCAAGCCGACCCGGCTGCGCGACGTCCAGAAGTTCACCGGCTGCTTGGCCTCTCTCAGCCGGTTCGTCAGCCGGCTAGGGGAGAGGGCCCTGCCTCTGTATCAGCTGATGAAGAAGACGACGGCATTCGAGTGGAGCGACCAGCCGGGTGACGCTGTTTGGCACCACCGCACTCAGCCAGAGGCCGCTCGCCATGCCTAAGCCGGCCACGAACAGCCGGTGCATGTGCCCCTCCACGGCTCGAAGATGGGCCTCGCAGGCGAGGACGATCTCCGAAAGACTCCAAGCAGCGTAGACATCGATCTCCGCCCCTGTCCCGCGCAGGTCCGCCCGATGGGTATAAACGGCCGCATCGGCCGCATCCTGCGTCTCCGGGAAGACTCCTGGCAAAGGAAAGAATCAAATCAGTCAAAGAAAGCAACTTGCCGGCTACGCCAGCCGGACCAAGGAAAAGATAGCACTTACGGGCGAAGGTCTCGTCGAGGTGCTGCGCCTCGCCCAGCATCCCGTTCTCCCATATGGCCGACGCGCCAGCCTGGGTCTCGAGATCCTTCTCGAGCTGGGCGACCCTCCTGCCGGCGTCCGCCAGCTCCTCGGCCGCCTTCCCATGCTCCTCCGCCAGCCGGCCCAGTTCCGCCTGGTGGGCGTCCTCCGTCTTGGCCTTCTCGGCCACCAGCCGGTCCACCTCGGCCTGGAGCCGGTCGCGGTTGGCAACGGCGCGATCGCGCTGCTCGCCGGCTTCGGCAAGCCGGCCTCGGAGGCCTGGCACCTCGGCCGCGTCGGTTGCGCGACAGGGTTCCCGGTCAGATGCCGGTAGCAAAGATTAGAAGAAAAAGAAAAGCTCTAAGATTCGACCCGGCTGCTCCGCAGTCCGGCCCGAATCTCGGGGGCTACACCCAGTGGGTGTGATGGCACGCACCACTGAAGGCATGCAAGACGTACCTTGGACTCGGCGCAGCTCCTCCTCCTTGGCGGCAAGCTGGGCCTTAGCCTCGCGGAACCGCTCCCAAAGCCGGTTGTACGCGCTGGCCCGCAGGTCGTATAGATGCTGCGCGCAAACAGAAGATTAGAAGAATGCAAAAGACAAGCTATAAGATTCGACCCGGCTGCCCCGCAGCCCGGCCAAACCTCGGGGGCTACACCCAGTGGGTGCGCTGGCGCGCCCCCACTGATTCAGCAATCAAGACAGGAACAGAAGAAAGAACTTACCGCGATCGCCTGCTCCAGCTGCCGCGCCCGGTCCTGCTCCTCCCGGACGAAGGCCTGCAGGCGCTCGCTCCGACCGCGAAGCTGCGAGCACAAGGCGTCTGCCGCGTTGTCCTCCCGGGTTCGCGGCCCGACCACAACTTCGCCGGAGCTCGTCCACGGCTGCTGGACTGCGGTCCCAGCGCCGGATCCGCTTCCACCCGGCCGCTCGGAGTTTGTGGCGGCTTGGGGCGGCACGACCACCAGGGTGCCGGCGTCCCCGATCGCGGCCTCCGGGGCCGTCGTCGGCTGCGCTTGGCGGGATGGCGCGGAGTCCGCCTCGCGCCTTTCTCCGCCGCCCTCGCCTCCTCCCGCCGGGTCGGCCCGGGGCGGCGTGTCCATGACGATATCCTCGTCAACGTCCGACTCGCCGTCGGCCAGCCCCGTCCGCCCTGCCGGCTCGCCCGCCCCTTCCGGCTGCGGCTCGATGATGGTGGCGTCCGGCATCACCCCCCTCTCCATCTCCGGCCAGGCCGGGTCCGCGGTGGGCCTGGCCCGCTTCGCGGAGGCCCTCTCCCACGCCTGGGCCAAGGCCTCCTCCATCGCCTTCACGACCTCCTCCCGGTCCCGCCAGGCGGCGCGTCGCCGCGTCGAGATCTTGGCCGGATTGGCGGGCCTCGAGGTCCTCCTCCGCGGTCCGGCCCGGCTCGCGGTCAATGGCGCTGCTTCGGGTCTTCCTCCAGACGGCCTCGCCCGCCGCGGCCTCTATCGCCGCCACCGCCAAGTCAAGAGCCGACCTGTACACGGCAGATTTGTCACGACGAAGGCATAAGCAAGAAAAAGACAAGCCATAAGATTCGACCCGGCTGCTCCGTAGCCCGGCCGAACCTCGGGGGCTACACCCAGTGGGTGCGCTGGCGCGCCCCCACTGATTCAACAAGCAAGGATCAGAAATAAGACCAGAGATACTTACCCGATGACCGTCGGGACCTCCCGCTTCTGCCCCACGGACGGAGGGAGCCGGTGCTTCTTCTTGACGACGGCCCTCTCGCGTACCGGACCCGTCGCCGCCGGGCCCTTCGCGGCCGGCCTCACTTCGACCGCCTCCTTCCCATGCGGCCGGCTGACGGTCGCCGCCGCGCGGGCCGGCCTGGCACCGGCCGCCTTCCGCAGCCGTCTTGGGGGGTCGATGCTGGCGTCCTCCCTGACCGAGGGCGCTGCACCGTGGGCACCGGTCAGGCCCTCCTCGTCGTCATCCGGCCAGTCTCGCAGTAGATCTGGAGGCGGAGACTTACCCGCCTTCCGCGACCCGCCGGCCGCGGCGTCGGCCAGGCGCGCTTCGACCGCCCCTTCTCCGCCTCGGCGCCAGCCTCCTCCACGTCCGAGTCGGGCAGGTCGGCCAGCAGGATCTGGGCATTCGGCCCATCGTGATTCCGCTGGCTGGCGAATAGCTGCGGCCCTCCCGCGGCGTCAGGACACAAGAATAACGTCGAAGCGGCAAAAAATAAAGACCAGGGACTCACCGCCGGCGCCGGGTTCTCCCGGTGATAGGGCTCCTTCCCGAAGCTCCACCCCTCCTCCTTCAGCCCGGCCTTGGATATGTAGTTGACCCGCTGGACGATCCCAGCCGGCGTCAGCTCCTTGGTCGACATCCGGGTCGGGTCGTGCCGGCCGATCATGTCGCAGATCCGGTGTGCCCGGCGCTGCAGCGGCAGAACCCGGCGGGCGATGAAGGCCGCGATGAGGTCAACCGGCTTCAGCCCCTCGTGCTCCGTCAGCTCCCCGACCCGGCCGCATATGTTCACCGTCTCTTGCGGCGGCTTCTTGGGGCAGTAGCCCCAGTTCGGCTTCCCGAGCGGCGGCGCGTCGACGAATGGCGGAAGATTGATGACGTCCACTGCCGGGTCGGTGTTCCGGACGTAGAAGAACGTCGTCTGCCACTTCTTGGCCGAGTCCTCAAGCGGCAGCTTGGGAAACGGCCCGTTCACTCGGCCGGTAACCACCGCCGCGCCGCAGTCGGACATGACGCCGACTGACGCTCCCTACTGCTTGAGGAAGAACATCTTCGCCCACAGCTCCACAGTAGGCAGCATCCCGAGATAGCCCTCGCAGAGCGTGGCGAACCCGCGACCTGCAGCACGGCGTTGACGCCGAGGTGATGCGGCTGCAGCCCGGAGAAGTCAAGCCACGTGCGGAAGAAGAGACTCGCGGGGAGGCCGAGCCCGCGCTCGAAATGCGAGAAGAAGACCACGTGCTCGCCCTCCCGCGGCTCCGGCACCCTCTCCGAGCCCGGCGCGCGCGCGAGCAGCGCCTCCGCCGGCGGTAGCCGCTTCGTGCGGCGAAGATACCGGATGTTCTGCTTGGTCATGATGGAGCCCTCCCAAGAGCCTTTCGGCAATGCAATTGGAGAGGGTTTTCTACGGGCGTGAAGTTGCGATGATGGAGAAGAGGAGAGAAAGAGCTGCGCGCTGCGGACCTCGGATGGCGGCGCGCGGCGGCAGGCGTGGGCGAGGCGCGCAACGGCGGCAGCGTTTCGCTCGGGCGCGGCGGAGAAGGAGCAGAAGCAGAGAAGGAGCGAGGGGCGGGGGTGCGTGCGGAAGCGTTTCCGTCACACTCTCCCCCTTGCCTCATTTATAACCACGAGAGATCGTGGGGGATTGGGATCGATTGCGCCCACGATCCCCACCCCCCCGCACTGTGCGCGCACGTTCCCCACGCACATTAACTGCGCGGGGAAGCGCAATCGCCAACGGCCGCCGCAGTAAATCCCTCGCGCATGGGCCGAGGGCGTGTCATGGCGGGCCCGGTCCATAGTCACGTCCCGTCGCGCACGTGGGCTGGCAGGCCTCGCCAGCCGCGAGGCAGCACGTGGCAGCCTGCCAAGCTGCGGCGGGCGCGAATCGTCGTGCAAAGCAAGACTCGTCCGGCGGACGTTTCCGTTTCCCGCCCAGGCCAGGTTGCCGCCGCCCGGCTTCCGGAAGCCGGCTCCCAGCGGGTGTTCCCGGTGTCCGCTGGCGCGTTGCCGGCATGCGGCCAGGCGGAGCCGCTCGGCCGGACTCCAGTGCTTCATCAACAAACCGGCTCCACAAGGGGGTAAGCTGCGAAGGCCCCCTACCTGAAGCCGGCGAACCTTCACAGCTTCGGGGACTACTGTCGGGGGGATGACCCCCGGGTAGGCAACGGAGCCCGGATCCCCCGTCTTTTCAAAACATCGGGGCAGGCCGAGCCCCTCAGTCCGGCTAGCCTGCGAGCCGGCTCCCCAGCGCGAGCCGGCTCGGCGTGGCGACCCGGCTGGCCGGCTGGCCCATGCCGGCTGGCCGCTAGGGGCAAGCCCTCACGACGAGACAAGCAAAGCAACAGCGCCCTCTCCTTTACACCGGCCCCGGCGGGTGAGGCGACAGCATTCCCTGTGCCCCCGCCCGGGGCGGGCGGTGTCTGGGCGGCGCAACCCTGTTGCTAGGCGGCGCCGACCGCCCTATGACGAATGACAAGACCTGCCACAGTGCCGAGCAGCCGACCGAGCCCGTGCCCGGCGGACCCGGCGCACCCGGCACAGCCGGCGTACCCGGCGGACCCCACCGCCGGCTCCTAGACGCTGACATCAGGGCCCCACGCCCATGTAATTTACCCATGTAACCCCGGGGGGTCGAGCTATAAGACCCCCCCAGAGGCCTCCATGCAGAGGCGTTGAGCTCCATTCATAGTACACACACACACACACTCAAACACAGCTCCAGGAGCAACCTTGTAGCCCTTGTGCTTCCCATACACCATACGGCAGGACTACGGGTGTTACCTCTCCGGAGGGCCCCGAACCTGGGTACGTCTCGTGTCCCGCACTTGCGTGTGCCAACCTCGCCTCCGAAACCCACCGGCGTCCTCTCGTAACCCCACCTCAAGCCATCCCATGGCATCTGCCGTGAATCGCGCACCCCCCACGAGAATACCACGACAAATTATTTGCTTTTCTATCAATTGCCCAACAGTAATTTGTTTACCCACCGTATGCTATTTTCAAGAGAGAAGCCTCTTGTGAAAACTATGGCCCCCGGGTCGACCTTTATCATATATTGAAAATCCTAAAAATACCTTGCTGCAATCTTACTTTATTTATTTTATTTTGTATTTTTGTTCGATCTATCTATCTATCACCATACAATTTAATCTTGCAAATAACCGCCAAGGGATTGACAACCCTTTGTTAGCGTTGGGTGCGAGGATTTGTTATTTTATGTGCAGGTGCTGCAAACGAGTTGTTGCGTGATTCTCCTACTGGATTGATAACCTTTGTTTCATAACACAGTAGAGATAAGTATTTCCCTCAGTTATGAAACCAAGGTTATCGAACCAGTAGGATAAACACACAACACCTCGTTAGCAGCACCTGCACACAAACAACAAACCCTTGCACCCAACGCAAACGAGGGGTTGTCAATCCCTCGGCGGTAAATTGCAAGATTAAATTGTATGTGATAGATAGATAGATTGAAACAAAAATACAAAATAAAATAAGTAAAAGAAAATTGCAGCAAGTATTTTTAGGGTTTTAGTAAATGATAAAGTAGACCCGGGGGCCATAGTTTTCACTAGAGGCTTCTCTCGAGAAAATAGCATACGGTGGGTACACAAATTAGTGTTAGGCAATTCATATACCAATACTGTGTAAAAATTTCAGATTTTTCTTACGCTCCAGTACAGAACCAAAATTCTAGAACTGGACGCAAAACTTTCTGTTTTCCAAAGAACATCAATTATATTATCTTCCAAATCATCCTAAAGGTTTTACTTGGCACAAACACTAATTAAAAACACAAAAACACAATCATAATAGTAGCATAATTGTGAAAACACACACTAACATAAACAAAAGGTAAAAATTTATTTTATTCATTGGGTTGCCTCCCAACAAGCGCTATTGTTTTATGCCCCTAGCTAGGCATAATGCATAGTTTCAAGTATTGTCATCTTTCAAGTTGATTCCATAAGTGGCCCTCATAATGGATTCATATGGTGCTTTAATTTTCTTCCTAGGGAAATGTTCCATACCCTTTTTTAATGGAAATTGAAATTTTATATTCCCTTCTTTCATGTCAATAACGGCACCTATGGTTCGTAAGAACGGTCTACCAAGTATTATTGGGCAAGAAGAATTGCATTCAATGTCAAGTACAATAAAATCAATGGACACATAGTTCCTATTTGCAAGAATAAGAACATCATTAATTCTACCCAAAGGCTTTTTAATAGTAGAATCCGCAAGATGTAAATTAAGAGAGCACTCATCTATATTGGTAAAACCTAGCACATCACATAGAGATTTTGGAATTGTGGAAACGCTAGCACCCAAATCACATAAAGCATTGCACTCATAATTTTTAATTTTAACTTTAATGGTGGGTTCCCATTCATCATATAATTTTCTAGGAATTGAAATTTCTAGTTCAAGCTTTTCTTCTAACGCTTTCATCATTGCTTCTACGATGTGTTTAGTAAAAGCCTTGTTTTGCTCATAAGCGTTGGGTGAATTTAGCATGGATTGTAACAAAGAAATGCACTCAATCAAAGAACAATTGTCATAATTGAAATCTTTGTAATCCAAAAGAATGGGCACATCGCTATTTAAAGTTTTTACCACTCCAAACCCACTTTTATCAATTTTCTTATCAAGATTTTCACCCTCCGAATTATGGGAATGCCTACTAGCTAAAGTTGACTCTTCTTCAGTCCCCTTTTCATCAAGTTTTATATTGCTAAACAAAGAATCAATAGATGAAACACCAATCATTTTAACATCCTCATCATTACTACGTTCTAATGATTCCGGCTTAGCTGCCATTTGATTTACTAGCATAGCTTGCGCATCAGAAATTTTTTATAGCAAATTTTCAGTAAGAGCAAATTTGGATTGAAGACTAGCAACTTCTTTGCTAACATTATCGAGTTGTTTTGCAATAGCATCCAATAAAATAGGGTGTTCTTTGAGTTCCTCGGTAAAAAATTTGATGTGCTCAAACTGCGTAGTCATGTAGTATTTTTCTCAATTTCGGACAAAATTTTATAATAAGAAGTATCATGATAATCTTCTTGAGGCATCATGATTAGACAAACAAGAAAGCAACCAAGCAAACAAGCAAACAAGGAAAAGGCAAAAAGGCAAACGGAAAATATTTTTGAATTTTTGTAAAAACTTTTTAGAAGTGGGGGAGATGAAAACGAGAGGCAAATAAAGTAAATGCAAGGAGATGCGAGTTTATGTAAAGGTATTTGATAGATGTTGATGATGTCTCCCCGGCAACGGCGCCAGAAATTATTCCTGCTACTTGTAGCTTGCGTTGGTATTATCCCCGAAGAGGAAGGGATGATGCAGCACAGTAGAGATAAGTATTTCCCTCAGTTATGAAACCAAGGTTATCGAACCAGAAGGAGAATCACACAACACCTCATTAGCAGCACCTGCACACAAACAACAAACCCTTGCACCCAACGCAAACGAGGGGTTGTCAATCCCTCGGCGGTAAATTGCAAGATTAAATTGTATGTGATAGATAGATAGATTGAAACAAAAATACAAAATAAAATAAGTAAAAGAAAACTGCAGCAAGTATTTTTAGGGTTTTAGTAAATGATAAAGTAGACCCGGGGGCCATAGTTTTCACTAGAGGCTTCTCTCAAGAAAATAGCATACGGTGGGTAGACAAATTACTGTTAAGCAATTGATAGAAAAGCAAATAATCATGACGATATCCAAGGCAATGATCATGTATATAGGCATCACGTCCGAGATAAGTAGACTGAGTCCTGCCTGCATCTACTACTATTACTCCACACATCGACCGCTATCCAGCATGCATCTAGTGTATTAAGTCCATAAAAGAACGGAGTAACGCCTTAAGAACGATGACATGATGTAGACAAGATAAACTCACGTATGAATAAAACCCATCTTTTTTCCCTTAATTGCAACGATACATACGTGTCATGTCCCTTTCTGTCACTAGGATTGAGCACTGCAAGATCTAACCCATTACAAAGCACCTCTTCCCATGGCAAGATAAATCAACTCAGTTGGCCAAACCAAATCAATAGATCGGAGAAGAAATACGAGGCTATAATAATCATGCATAAAAGAGTGCAGCAAAGACTCAAATAATATTCATGGATAATCTGATCATAAACTCATAATTCATCGGATCCCAACAAACACACCGCAAAAAGTGATTGCATCGGATAGAACTCCAAGAACATCGAGGAGAACATTGTATTGAAGATCAAAAAGAGAGAAGAAGCCATCTAGCTACTAACTATGGACCCGTAGGTCTGTGGTAAACTACTCACGCATCATCAGAAGGGCAGGAAGGATGATGTAGAGCCCCTCCGTGATCGATTCCCCCTCCGGCAGATTACCGGAGAAGGACCCCTGATGGGATTTCTCGAGAACAGAAGCTTGCAGCGGCGGAAAAAGTATTTCGTGGACTCCCTTGAGGGTTTTTGATTTTTTGGGAATTTATAGTGGAGGAATTAGGTCAAACGGAGCTCTGTGGGCCCCACGAGGTACCAGGGCGCACCTGCCCCCCCAGGCACGCCCTGGTGCCTCGTGGGCACCCCCTGGGGCTTCTGGCCTCCTCCCAAAGCTTCTAGTGTTTATCTTGGCCAATAAAAAATCTCCAAAAAGTTTCGTGGCATTTGGACTTCGTTTGGTATTGATTTTCTGTAAAACAAAAATAGGGCAGAAAACAGCAACTGGCACTGGACACTAAGTTAATAGGTTAGTCTCCAAAAATGATATATAATTGCGGTAAATGCTTATAAAAACATCCAAGATTGATAATATAACAGCATGGAACAATCAAAAATTATAGATACGTTGGAGACGTATCACCCTCCTCTTCGAGGAAATCCCAACGCAGCTCACAAGTAGCAGCGCTCGGTGGCACTGCTCCCTGGTGGTGATGTCGAGGTGGCGGTGGTCTTCGGGCGGTGGCGGCTTCGTCGGCCGGCGAGCTGCAGCGTGGCGGCAGGGGTTGTCCGGACCCTTTTGGGTCCAGCCGGGCCACTCGGGGCCTGGCAGGCCCGTGTCGCTGCGTCCGGTCAGCTCCGCGGCAGCAGTGGAGGAGGTCCCCTCCCGTCGGCTGTGTTGCGGATGCCCCCGAGCAAGTTGGGTGGTGCATGTAACACCCCGATTTTTGGCCCTTTCTTTTTCTTTTGGATTTAGTTGGATTTTTATTCAGAATTCCTTTTCGGTGGCTCTGTGGTCTTGAAACCTGGGAAGATCTTCTCTCCTGCCACTTCCAAGTGGCTTCTCATTCTCAAATCTTTCCAAAGACCATGCCATTTCCATCTTAGCCCAACCCCAACTTTTATTTCTTGGGAATATTCTTTTTTTTTCTATTAAAGGAATAACCCTTTTTGCCCTAGGTTGTGAAGCAACCTATACTTCTGTCTTTCCAAAAATTCCCACAAAATTCTTATAAATTCTTTGGGTCATGTCTTCCACAAATATGCCAAAACCCATCCTTGCCTAGTTCAAAAATAATTCAGGAATATTCATTTCCTATTCTGTCCAGTATGGCACTTTGTGAAGGAAGTGCTATTTATCTTTTCTTGGTTGCCCTCAAAATTTTTGGGCACTCTTTCATATCTAAATAATTGCCACATGCCAAAATTCAGCTTCATTTGCCTAGTATATCTTCCTCAGCAAATTTCCAAAGTTTCTGACCAGAGAGAAGCTTTGTGAAGGAAGTACTATCTAGGCTAATCCAAATGAGTTGAGATTTTGGTAGATAATTTATATGATCAAATCATTACTCTCCACCAAATTTCATTTCCATCCAACAATCTATGTGAGCACACCTTCAAATCTTGGTTTCTGGTCACAATTTCAGGTTGTGAAGCATCAATATTTTATATTGCTTCAACAATTCTGAAATTAATCCAGGACCTAAATATCCCTATATCATTTGACCATGACAAAATTAACATCCTTTTGCCAAGCCATTTTCTCTACAAAATTCCCCCAAGTTTCTGTCCAGTGTGGAGCATTGTGAAGGAAGTACCATTTAGACTTATCCAAATGAGATGACATTTTTATGGTGCCTTCATATGCCCAAATGATCATACTCCACCAATTTTCAGCTCAATCCAACACTCCATGTGAGTGCAGCTTCATGATATAGTTTCTGCACCAGATTTGGAAGTTGTGAAGCAACTATGACAAATATTGGTCCAAATCATTTCATATTTCACAGGATGGTAGTCCTTCCTACCCTAAACCTCCGTGACATCCTGGTTAGCTCTTATTCCCTCCCATTTGATCACTATTTCATGCCCAAGTTTGATACAACAAACTTTCTCTGAGCTATCCAATCAACCCAAAGCTCATTTTGTTGATCCATCACTTCAGAGGGGTCCTACTTTGGAAGGACTACACACTAGACATGTTTTTTCTAGCCAGAGTGCACCACGTGTGCCTGTGCACGCGGTGACCACGCGGCTGGGAAGCCATTGTCGTGCTCTGGATGGCGTTTAGCTTCGGGCACTCCTCTGCTCGTCGTCCTCGCGCGTCTCAGCATGTCCCAGAGCACCGCCGTAGCCATGCGCTCGCTCCCCAGCCCTGGCCCCCTCCATCTTCGCCCTCCTCGCGCCACGGCGACCTTGCCCGCATGCACACAGTGGCCGAGTGGCCGACCGGAAGTCGTCCATCCCGCGTCTGCACCTCCACTACCTCTCTCTTGTCGCCATCAACTCCTCCGCGCGTGCGCATGCGTACGCAGCCGCGTCAGTGCATCCCCGAGCGTCCGCGGCGGCATCCGGGCACGGGCATCTCGCCTCAGCTATTTAAGCCGTCCCCGAGGCCTCCCGAGACCACCAGCAGCCTCTACTCACTCCCAGCAACCTCCCCAACTTCTCCAACGAGCTCGAGGAGCTCCCTACGCTTGCCATTGCCGCCACGGCCGCCGCCTCGGCCAGCTCAAATTCGAGCACTGTCGGCCCTCCCTCCTTCTTCTGACCTCACCAACCTCTTCCCCGAGCTCCAGTGATCCTCCCCATATCCTCGTTTCATAGCCGGAGTGCGCGTGGCCGCAACCCCCAAGAACGGCCGCTGCCCCCGTCACTAGTAGAAAACAGGGCATCTGTCCCGGTTCCAGAGGGCCTTTAGTCCCGGTTCTGGAACCGGGACAAAACGATCGGGACTAATACCCAAAACCTTTAGTCCCGGTTGGCCTACGAACCGGGACCAAAGGAGCTCCACGTGGCCGCTGTGGGGCGCCCAGGCAGGAGGACCTTTAGTTCCGGTTGGTAACACCAACCGGGACTAAAGGGTCTCGACGTGGCCGCTGCGCAGCACTCAGGCAGGAGGACCTTTAGTCCCAGTTGGTAACACCAACCGGGACCAAAAGGCAGCCACGTGTCAGCAGCTCGCAGGCGCTGGGGTTTTTGTTTTTTTTTAAAGGGGGGGTTTAGGGGTTTTGGAGGGTTTAGGGGTTTCATATTGTGTTAGCTAGCTAATAGAGAGAAGTGACCTCTCTTTCTCCATGCTTGGTCGACGCTAGCTACTACATATAGAGAGAACTCGACGCTAGCTAGTAAGCAATGAAGGAACCATTAATTACACAACATCGTCATGCATGATCAATATATAGAGAGAGGTGACCTCTCTTTCTTCGTGCTTGTTGGTCGAACAACAAGTTTTCGTATATCTATTCGACGCTACTACAGATAGTACACGTTGATGCATATATCTATTCAACAAGTTTGCAATTCCTGATGGCATTTTCCGTCTTTAGGAATGACGTGGTCAACAAAGAATCCCGCCAACTCCTCTTGAATTGCGCGTAGGCGATCAGCTGGTAGGAGTACGTCCCACTTCTGCCAGGTCTAATTTAAAGAAGGGGGGTCAATATATATATATATATATATATATATATGAATGAAATCAACACAATTGATGGTGATAAAATAAAATTATGAATATTGTTTACGTACTTCAAATTGTTGTTTAGTGAAGCCCCTCTCGGTGGTCTTTTGGTGAATGAACTCGCAGACGTAGTATCCACATAAATCATTTCCGGGTTGCTACCACATGCACTTTACGAGAATAGAGTTCAATCAAAATGATAATCAACCATGATAATGGTATTGAAACTAGAATCAATGAGAGATGCGCGGAACTAGCTAGTACTACTTACTCTGGGTTGTTTAAATCGCAGCTCCGGTCTCCATTCACCCTTAACCCGCGTGATGAACTTTTTCCAAATCCTGCCCGGCAAAGAAAATGATTACTTGATATCAGGAAATGAACGAAAGTTGCCGATATAGTGCGATAATGATTGAACTTACCTCTGGAGCATTTCAATCATGTCCGCATACCCCGTAGCCTCTTTACGTCTCAAGTCCAAGACAGTTACTGCTCCCTCGTCAAGCTGAATGGCTACCAGAATAAAGTGGAACCTGCGCGCGCATAACTCATCAATTACACTTAACCTCGAGTCAGCGAAACAAAATATGCAGAAGACAGTAACACTCACTTGAAGTTGTAAGGAAAGAGTATTTCCCTTTTGTTTTGGTGTCGAAGGAACGCCAGTAGCAAGATTTTCTCAGTCTCCTCGGGGATCTTCTGTACCGACCATTCATTTACGATATTTGGGTTAATGAACCCAATGTCATAGATTTTTCCTCTTTTAAATTCGACGATCTTCAATCTGCATAATATAGTGAGGATAATTATATACATGCAATGAATGAGCTGAGCTAGAGACTTAATTACAGAAATAATACTTACAGACAATAACAAACCACGAGACTTTTGTCGAGGGCGGCTTGATTGTATAACTGAAAGAGTTCGTCAAATTCAACGTAGATCGAGTCGACTCCAACGAAGTCGTGCTCATCCTTAATTCCCACCAAGATACTGCCCGTCCCATCCTTGCAAGTTTCCAAGTACCATTTATGTAATGTTCGCATCATCGTTGGTAGATCTCATTCCAGATCATCACTTCTGATGAGACGCTTCCCGTGCTGGTATTTAAAGGTGTCTACCTTAGCGATTTCAAAATGTACATCATCGCCTAGGTAATCACCAGGATTGAAACCAGGAGGAACGGCCGCTACCCCCGGGGTATCGGTAAACAACTTGAGCAGGGGGCACGATTGCTTTTCCTGTTCGCCGAGCTGGGGAATTGTTTTCCCACTTCTTGCACCAGTACTGCTACTTCTCGACCGACTCATAGCTTCGTCATATGTCTTTGCAATAATGTGGTCATAGTTTGATAGCGGCGGAGGCGGAGGTGGTCGCGTAAGGGCATCCAGAGTGCAATTCGCCTTTACCGGATCTATTTTTTCCTTTGGAGGTGGAACTTTCCGTGCAAATTGGCGTTTCAAATCGGCAGCCACGACCTCATCGGTTTCCTTGTCAGTCAGCTCATATGGTAACTTGGCAAGAGGCTTGAGGCTTGGACCATATTTGAATTTCTTCCCACCAGCTCTTGTACTGCTTGCCACCGGAGCGGCGGCGGCTCTCTTCTGCCGTTGCTGACGAGGCGGAGTTCGCTGACGCGGCGGAGGAGGCGGAGTCCGCTAACGCGGCGCAGGAGGCGGAGTCCGCTGACGCCGTGGAGGAGGCGAAGGAGGATTCTGCTGAGGGGCCTCCTCTGCCGGAGTCGGCTGACGCGACGGAGACAGCTGAGGCGGTGGAGACAGCTGACGCGCCGGAGACGAATGAGGCAGCGGAGTCTGCTGAGGGGCCTCCTCCGGTTGAGTCTGCTGAGGAGGCGTCCAATTTGGAAGCTTGATGTTCTCCTTTCTCCATAGGCAGGTACTCCTTAAGGCATTTTCCAGAAGATTATCCCCTTCACCTGTAGGGTAGTCAAGCTCCAGCCCCTCAAATCCCTCCATTATTTCATCCACCGTGACAATAGCATAGCCATGTGGAATCGGACGGCAATGGAAAGTTCCCTCAGCTCGAGGAGGTAAGACAGAGCCGACCGCCGCCTTCAAGGTCAGGTTCTGGCATTTTGCCATTAGCACACAATGTTCAGCCTCCGTGATACTATCCACGGGGTAGCGAGGAGCCGTGATATCAGGCTGAAGGAGCTCCGTGGAAGCCACGCTGCTTCTCCGCTGAGATGGTGGGGTAGCTTCTGGGGCAGTGTCGAAGGAAGGATCTTCATGCCGCTGAGATGGTTGGCCGGTAGCTCGCTGGCTCTCAAGTTCCTCTAGTTTCGCTAATCTTGCATTGATCTTCTGCATTTCGCTTGCTTCCGCTTTCTTCTTTCTCTCTCGGCTTCTATAACCACTGCTGTCGGGAAACCCATGCACCCACGGAACGGAGCCTGATGTGCCTCATGTTCGTCCAGGGTGTTCAGGATTCCCAAGGGCCTGTGTCAGCTCGTCATTCTCTCTGTCGGGATGTAACCTCCCTTCCTGCACTGCCTGGATTGCTTCCTCAAGCTTCTTGACGGGCATTGCAAGTTGAGCTTTCGTCCAAACACACTTCCCTGTGTCTAGGTCCAAAGTTCCCCCAACCCTGAAGAACCAAGTCCTTGACTGATCTGGCCAGTGCAATGTCACTGGTTGGACCCCTTTAGCAAGCAGGTCTTGCTTAGCTTTGTCCCACGTAGGCCGGGCTTTGCTGTAGCCACCTGACCCCGTAACATGGTGATACTTCATCTTTGCAGCATTTAGCTTATTTGTCGCTGACCTTTGCTTGTCGTTGTCCGATTTCTTGTAGGCCACAAATGCGGGCCAGTGATCTTTTATCTTCTCATATGGACCGGTGAATTCTGGAGTCTTGTCTTTCTCGACAAATTTTTTGTTCAAATCTTTCTTCCAGTTCTTGAATAGTTCTGCCATCTTCTTAAGAGCAAACGCCTTGACCTTATGCGGATCCGCCTCTGGCGGTAGGCTGAAATTCGTCATCAGCGAGGTCCAAAGACCATCTTTCTGTCTATCCTGGACATAAGAAACTTCAGGGTCCTTCTTCTTATTCCATTCTTGGATGCTGATCGGGACGCTGTCCCTAACAACCACTCCGCACTGATGTATAAATGTGTCCCTGCTCCGCTTGGGAGCAATCGGTTGGCCATCTCGACCGACTTCTTCGATCGTGCACCTTTCATCTTGGCGCAACCTTTTCTTCGGGCCTCGTCTCCTTACGGAAGTTTGGCTCGATCCGGAGGGCTAATTAAAAGAAGAAAGAAGCGTTAATATATGTACATACAAAACAATTAATGCATCAAGTCAGCAGAGGCTTAATTAATATATGTATATATACCTCGCCGGACTTTGCAAAAGTTAAGGCTCCCTCCTCCGTTCGGTCACCGGAGCCGTCATGATCTCCTTCCTCCTCCGTTCGGTCACCGGAGCCGTCATGATCTCCTTCCTCCTCCACTCGATCACCGAAGCCGTCATGATCTCCTTCCTCACCATCGGTGTCATTGAGAAACGACAAGGGATCACCTCCGTCGCGGATTATATCCCCCAACAACTCTTCTTTTTCTAAGTCTCTGTCCATAGTTTCTGCAAACATTACAACATGGCAATATACAACCATGAGAGATGGATTAGTGGCAAACATGGACTTAATATCACAACAAGGAATCATATGCATATGAGCAATGGATTAGTGGCAAACATCATGCAAAGTTGACAAGTTTTATAACAGTCAATTTCAGACGATCGTCGAGGACTACTCCCCCCTCATGTCTGATGAGTCGTCCTATCTTTCGAGAGAGGATACTTTGCGGACCGCCTCTCTCATGGTCGTCGAGGATACTTGCGGACCCCCCCCCCTCATGTCGAAGTTATCGGGGATATGTTGAATTCCCGAGAGAGTTAGGGGTGTTCTAACGCGGCACTACATGATATAGGTGAAGGGGGATAACATCCGGGAATGTTTTCCCGAAGTCTGCATTTTCGGACAGATGAACCGGAGGGGGACGGTTCCAGGTTCGCTATGCTAGTTGCTTGTGACAGACGAACGGAGGGCATATTCGGATTCATCATATTTTTCTGATCGATTTTCATATATAAATTATTTTCATCGGAGTTACGGTTAATTTTCTACGAATTTCTAAAGTTTTACCAATATTTTCTATATACATCCATCCATACATACATACATATACATCTACATTATATATACACTAAGCATCTACATTATATATACACTAAGCATCTACATAAAAATAAACATAATTAATAAACATATACATGCCCGCAAAAAAAATATTCTATGAACAAAAAAAAATCATCATATGAACATTTTCTATATATATACATCCATCCATACGTACACATATATACATATATACATCCATACATCCATCCATCCATACATACATACATCCATCCATTCCATCCATACATAGATACATACATGGACAAAAAATGTTATATGAACAAAAAAAATTGTATGAACAAGGCGGCGGCGGCTAAGCAGAGCAGAGCAGGGGCGGCTAAGCAGATCAGGGGTGGCGCGGCGGCTAGCAGAGTGCAGGGGCGGCGGCGGCGGCAGCGCAGGGGAAGGGGCCGGGGAGCTCACTGGGGGTTGGCGTCGGGCAGGGAGCGGCCGCGGGCGTCGGGGCAGGGAGCGGCCGCGGGCGTCGGGGCAGGGAGCGGCGGCCGGCGTCGGGGGCGGCAGAGCAGCCTGGTGGCGTCAGGGCAGGGACGGCGACGGGGAGCGATGGAGCAGCCTGGCGGCGTCGTGCGTTTCAGCGTTGGGGGAGAGAATGGGGAGAAATTCTCTAAGTGCTGCTTATATAGTCACACCTTTGGTCCCGGTTCGTGCCACCAACCGGGACCAAAGGTGTATTTCGCCAGGCGAAAGGGCGGGAAGCCCAAACCATTGGTCCCGGTTGGTGGCTCGAACTGGGACGAAAGGGGGGCCTTTCGTCCCGGTTCGAGCCACCAACCGGGACCAATGGTCTGTGCTGCCGCATCCAAAACTTTAGTCCCACCTCGCTAGTTGAGAGGGGCTCGGAGATGTTTATAAGCGCTGCTGCCGCTTCCCTCTCGAGCTCCTCTCTACTACAGGCAGTAAATGCCTATCTGACGCCCTGTTGGGCCTGCTTGCACTGCGGGCCTGCATCGTGGCCCATCTCTAGGGTTTCTAGTCGTATGCAGGCCGTGGTGGCTAGTAGGTGGGACTTTTTTTTATTTTTTGCATATGTTATGTTTTTAATTTTTTAATGTTATTTTTTGCATATGTTATTTTTAGTTATATAATTTTAGTTGCATAAATTTTATATAATTTTAGTTGCATAAATTTTATTTTTTATTGATTCTTTTTAGTTGATTCCTTTTGCTATTAGAGTTTTATAAAAGCTTTTTAGTTTTCTATTAAAGTTTGTAACAAAAAATACTTTATGAAAATTCTTTTTACTATTAAAGTTTTTAACAAATAAATACATTGATAATTTTAGTTAATATTATTTTGATTATTTTTAGTTGATTCTTTTTGCTATTGAAAAATATTATATTTAATTGATTCTTTTTAGTTCATTCTTTTTGCTATTATAATTTTATGAAAGCTTTTTAGTTCATTCTTTTTGCTATTAGAGTTTTATAAAAGCTTTTTGATTCATTCTTTTTGCTATTAATTCATTCTTTGAGCTAAATGAACCTGAAATTGAAAAGCAGTACAAATGAACTCCGAAAAGGTTGAAAGTTGGCATGGTATCATCATTTCACCCACATAGCATGTGCTAAAAAGTTGATAGGGTTACGACAAAAACTGGATGCACTTCGTGTACAAAATGGAAAATCTCTTTCGAAGTATCGGGGTTTCGGACGAAAACTCATATGTTACAAAGGCATTCCATTTTTTTAACTTATTTCAACTCCAGACTTTTTCTGCGTTCAACATGCACCATTCGAAGCCACATCATCAATTTTCAACCCTTTCTGACTTCATTTGCTATTTTTCATGCATTTACTGATTTTTTATCTAAATGACCCTGAAATTGAAAAGCAGTACAAATGAACTCTGAAAAGGTTGAAAGTTGGCATGGTATCATCATTTCACCCACATAGCATGTGCTAAAAAGTTGAGAGGGTTACGGCAAAAACTGGATGCACTTCGTGTACAAAATGGACAATCTCTTTCGAAGTATCACGGTTTCAGACGAAAACTCATATGTTACAAAAGGCATTTCATTTCTTGACATGTAACTGCCGTGATATTCTATATCAAAGCCATCATCAGAATAGTTGTGGAGAGAAAGTCTTCACTTTTTCTTCGCGTGTGTCCCTTGCTTATTGCGCCGTAACCATGGATAATCTTCATCGTTTAACAGGGTGTTGGGTCAGCCTTCACTTTGAAGGGAGGAATTTCATGAAACTTTTCATAATCTTCAGACATGTCTGTCTTGCCCTCCACTCCCACGATGTCTCTTTTCCCTAAAAGAACTATGTGGCGCTTTGGCTCATCGTATGATGTATTCGCTTCCTTATCTTTTCTTTTTCTCGGTTTGGTAGACATGTCCTTCACATAGAAAACCTGCGCCACATCATTGGCTAGGACGAATGGTTCGTCTGTGTACCCAAGATTGTTGAGATCCACTGTTGTCATTCCGTACTGCGGGTCTACCTGTACCCCGCCTCCTGACAGATTGACCCATTTGCACCGAAACAAAGGGACCTTAAAATCATGTCCATAGTCAAGTTCCCATAGGTCCACTATGTAACCATAATATGTGTCATTTCCCCTATTGGTTGCTGCATCAAAGCGGACACCACTGTTTTGGTTGGTGCTCTTTTGATCTTGGGCGATCGTGTAAAATGTATTCCCATTTATCTCGTACCCTTGGTAAGTCAATACAGTCGAAGATGGTCCCCAGGCCAACGAGTACAGCCCATCTCCGACAATGTTGTTACCCATGAGATGTGTTTGCAACCAACTGCCGAAAGTCCTGATGTGTTCACATGTAATCCAGTCGTCAGACTGCTCCGGGTGTTTGGAGCGCAGAAAATTCTTGTGTTCATTGACATACGGGGTCACCAAGGTAGAATTCTGTAGAACTGTGTACTGTGCTTGAGCCCAAGAATGCCCGTCCCTACATATTATTGCATCCACTCCTAGCGTGCCTTTTCCAGTCAGTCTCCCCTCATACCGCGATTGAGGGAGACCAATCGGCTTAAGGTCAGGAATAAAGTCAACACAAAACCCAATGACCTCCTCTGTTTGATGGCCCATGGAGATGCTTCCTTCTGGCCTAGCACGGTTACGAACATATTTCTTTAAGACTCCCATGAACCTCTCAAAGGGGAACATATTGTGTAGAAATACAGGACCTAGAATGGCAATCTCGTCGACTAGATGAACTAGGACGTGCGTCATGATATTGAAGAAGGATGGTGGGAACACCAGCTCGAAACTGACAAGACATTGCACCAAATCATTCTTTAACCTTGGTAGGATATCTGGATCGATTACCTTCTGAGAGATTGCATTGAGGAATGCACATAGCTTCACAATGGCTAATCGAACGTTTTCCGGTAGAAGCCCCCTCAATACAACCGGAAGCAGTTGCGTCATAATCACGTGGCAGTCATGAGACTTTAGGTTCTGGAACTTTTTCTCTGCCATATTTATTATTCCCTTTATATTCGACGAGAAGCCAGACGAGACCTTCATACTGAGCAGGCATTCAAAGAAGATTTCCTTCTCTTCTTTGGTAAGAGCGTAGCTGGCAGGACCTTCATACTGCTTTGGATGCATGCCGTCTTTTTCGTGCACACGTTGCTGGTCCTCTCGTGCCTCCGGTGTATCTTTTGTCTTCCCATACACGCCCAAGAAGCCTAGAAGGTTCACGCAAAGATTCTTCGTCACGTGCATCACGTCGATTGCAGAGCGGACCTCTAGGTCTTTCCAATAGGGTAGGTCCCAAAATATAGATTTCTTCTTCCACATGGGTGCGCGTCCCTCAGCGTCATTCGGAACAGATTGTCCGCCAGGACCCTTTCCAAAGATTACTTGTAAATCCTTGACCATATCAAGTATGTGATCACCAGTACGGAGGGCGGGCTTCTTCCGGTGATCTGCCTCACCTTTGAAATGCTTGCCTTTCTTTCGACATTGATGGTTGGTCGGAAGAAATCGACGATGTCCCAGGTACACATTCTTCCTGCATTTCTCCAAATATATACTTTCGGTGTCATCTAAACAGTGCGTGCATGCGTGGTATCCCTTGTTTGTCTGTCCTGAAAGGTTACTGAGAGCAGGCCAATCATTGATGGTTACAAACAGCAATGCATGTAGGTCAAATTCCTGCTGTTTGTGCTCATCCCACACACGTACACCTTTTCCATTCCACAGCTGTAAAAGTTCTTCAACTAATGGCCTTAGGTACACATCAATGTCGTTGCCGGGTTGCTTAGGGCCTTGGATGAGCACTGGCATCATAATGAACTTCCGCTTCATGCACAACCAAGGAGGAAGGTTATAGATACATAGAGTCACGGGCCAGGTGCTATGATTGCTGCTCTGCTCCCCAAAAGGATTAATGCCATCTGCGCTTAACCCAAACCATACGTTCCTTGCGTCACCTGCAAAGTCCCCCCACCTTCTCTCGATTTTTCTCCACTGCGACCCGTCAGCGGGTGCTCTCAACTTCCCGTCTTTCTTACGGTCTTCTTTGTGCCATCGCATCAACTTGGCATGCTCTTTGTTTCTGAACAGACGTTTCAACCGTGGTATTATAGGAGCATACCACATCACCTTGGCAGGAACCCTCTTCCTGGGGCGCTCGCCCTTAACATCACCAGGGTCATCTCGTCTGATCTTATACCGCAATGCACCGCATACCGGGCATGCGTTCAAATCCTCGTACTCGCCGTGGTAGAGAATGCAGTCATTAGGGCATGCATGTATCTTCTGCACCTCCAATCCTAGAGGGCATAGAACCTTCTTTGCTTCGTACGTACTGTCGGGCAATTCGTTATCCTTTGGAAGCTTCTTCTTCATTATTTTCAGTAGCTTCCCAAATCCGTTGTCAGATACACCATTGTCTGCCTTCCATTGCAGCAATTCCAGTGTGGTACCGAGCTTTGTGTTGTCATCTTCGCAATTTGGGTGCAACCCTTTTTTGTGATCCTCTAACATGCGATCAAACTTCAACTTCTCCCTTTCACTTTTGCGTTGTCTCTTTGCATCAACAATGACCCGGCGAAGATCATCATCGGGCACATCGTCTGGTTCCTCTTGATCTTCAGCTTCCCCCGTTGCAGTATCACCGTATTCAGGGGGATAGTTATCATCATCCTCTTCTTCTTCGTTGTCTTCCATCATAACACCTATTTCTCCATGCTTGGTCCAAACATTATAGTGTGGCATGAAACCCTTCTCAAGCAGGTGCAAGTGAAGGGTTTTCGAGTCAGAGTAATCCTTCGTATTCCCACAGACAGTACATGGACAATACATAAAACCATTCTGCTTGTTTGCCTCAGCCACTTCGAGAAAATTATGCATGCCATCAATGTACTCGGAGGTGCGTCGGTCACCGTACATCCATTGCCGGTTTATCTGCGTGCATTATATAATTAAGTGTATCAAAAACCATTACAGAACATCATGAATAGAGAAGTGACCAAATTAATACAAGTTCATCATCACATTAAAACCAAAGTACAGTAGTGATCAAATTTTATTACTGAAAAAATAAATACATAAAGTTCATACATATATAGTTCTCATAGAACAACATATAGCTCTCTAGAGCATCTAATTAAAACATACATTGAAACTATGAAAAACATTTAAATGCAACTACAAATGCGATCATAATCGCAACTAAGGTAACAATTGATCCAACGGCATAATGATACCAAGCCTCATTATGAATGGCATATTTTCTAATCTTTCTAATCTTCAAGCGCATTGCATCCATCTTGATCTTGTGATCATCGACGACATCGGCAACATGCAACTCCAATTCCATCTTCTCCTCCTCAATTCTTTTCAATTTTTTCTTCAAGTAATTGTTTTCTTTTTCAACTAAATTTAACCTCTCGACAAGAGGGTCGGTTGGAACTTCCGGTTCACATACCTCCTAGATAAAAACATCTATGTCACGTTGGTCGGCATAATTGTCATAAACACTAAATGAAACAAATCATAATAAAAGATAATATACCACATCCGAATCATAGACAGGACGAGGGCCGACGGGGGCGGATACCAAAGTCATGGCACTATATAATAACAAACAATAATAAAAGTAAGAAAATTATACAAGTATCTATCTAAATCATACAAGTAAGAATTTTTGTCTTTTAAAAATATGATAAGAACAAGAGGCTCACCACGGTGGTGCCGGCGACGAGATCGGCGCGGGCGATCGACGGCGGTGAGGACGGGGACGGGGACGACACCCTAAACATGTGCAGACTCTAAGAAGTTAATTTCAGCTCAAATTGTGCATCTAAATCAAAAGAACTCCCACATACACTCCTCCACTAAAACCCACAAACCACTCTACTTCTACAGCATTTGAAATGAGCTAAACTAGCAGTGAGAGATGAAACGATGAAGTTGCTAACCTTTAAGAACACTTGTGTAGTTGGTGCACCGCCAAACCTAGACAGATCTTGGGGAAAATGTAGCTTGGAGGTCGAGCTTGGAGAGGAGAAAGCTTAAGTGTGGCTCGGGCATTTCATCAAACACCTCATGTGCATAGGAGGTGAGAACAGAGTAGCACAAACCTCCCACCCTTCCACGGCCAAAAAACAGAGGAGATGGGGGGGCTGGATATATATAGGCAAAACTTTAGCCCCGGTTTGTGTCTAAAACCGGGACTAAAGGCGAACCTTTAGTCCCGGTTCCAGCCACCAACCGGGACTAAAGGGGTTGCGCCAGGAGCGAGGCCCTTTAGTCCCGGTTCGTGTTTGGAACCGGGACCAAAGGGGTCCTGCCGAGGCCCGGCCGGCGTCCTGGCCTCACGAACCGGGACTGATGCACCCATTGATCCCGGTTCGTAGCAGAACCGGGACTAATGCTCTTATCTGGCCTGGACCAAAGCCATGTTTTCTACTAGTGCGTCCTCGGCCACCGCGAGCCGCCACGGCTGCAGTCTCTCCCTGGCGCGCGTGCTGCCCATGGGAGGGTGCGGCGCTCCGCCCCGAGGCCGCCCGTGCCCTCCCCTTGTCCGGAGATGGCCGGAGCCGCCGGGGCCATCGCCGGTCGCGCCCGGCCTCGCCTCTCCTCTTTGCCCGCGTCTGGAGGAAGGAGGCAGGAGAGAGAGAGCGAGGTTAACGCGGGCCCCACCCGTCAGCGGCTCAGCCGCCGGGCCCGCGCAGACTTAAGTGGAAACGACTTTCTGCAGAATACGTTTTCATGTTTTGAAAGCATAAACACCCGCAGCTTCAGGCTAAAATGCGCTTTCCTTCTCTGGTAAGCGTATTTTTCGAAATACGCTTTCAGTTCAACCCGCAGCCGAAACCTCTAAATAGCGAACGTTCGCCCGTTAAGCGCAGAAATGAATATTTTTATTTAATTTTCTGCCTAACGAACAAACGGCCGTATCTCCGCAACCGTGACTCCGATTCAGGTGATTCAAAAGCTCACGTTCTCTACTCGTTGAGCACGTTCTGTTGGTATCATTTTCATCAGGTTGTCACACTGTGAAAATGACCATTTTGCCCCTGTCCTTATGCAGCCCCCTCCGAGAGGGAACCGTTTCCGGCAAATTTTCCCGCGAGTGCCTCGCACTTCTCCCCGGTGAATCCTTCATCCTCAGGCAATCCACAACAACCACTTGCATGATGGCCTTGCAGTAGCCATGGTTTTCACTTGAATATTTAAATAATTGTCTGCTCATTTAATTATTTTGTGAATAATATATGCTCGTGAATCCATGTCCATGCTTATGCTATGTTCTCGTGCATATATGATTCTTCTCCATTATTAGTGCTATGGTTATTCTCATGCTTTATTCTTGTAATCACTTCCGATGCTAGTGATAATGATATGCTCACATGAGTAGTTACGGTTTGATTTGAAACTACTTGTGATGTTCATGATCCTCTTTATGCCATGCTCATCTGCATCCCGTAGAATAAATGAGTTATCATTGTTGATGTTATTTTATGTTGCCCATCCATGGTTATACTGATATCATGCTCATATGCATTGTTATTTCATTATGACTTAGCTCATCACCATTCAAGTTGAACCTGACATTAATCGAACTTGAACAATTCTGTTGGCTGAGTCATGGTGCCACCGAATCGAGCTCACCAGTGCAGCCACACTTGCCTGGATGGGGAGGCCCTAATGCGGTCTATTGCCATGCCTCTCGCCGGTGCCTCCTACTAGGGAAGGTTATGGGTGCGCGCTACCCTGATCAGGTAGGCGACCATAAGCTTGTGTGCCCGAGTTGTATGGATATCCGAAGTCCCCGTTTGGGACGATGTTATGTTTTGGCCACGACGATGGCAGCCACAGAGGTGGCGGATGTCACGAGTTGGCATCGGGGCCACCCAGGACATAGCCCAAAGGGGAGTTTGTCGGAGTGGCCGGGAGAGTGTCATGCAATAGATTGGTTTTGTCGGAATATCGTTGGTCCACCCGAATGGGAGCACGAGGCCATGAGTTCCGTAGTGTGGGTACAGTGTACTAACCTCTGCAGAGTGTATAATCTATTGATAGCCGCGTCCTCGGTCATGGACACAGTTCGTAGTAGGTCACACTATGGGTCAACAGAAATAATAACCTGAATAATAAACAACCCCGGTTCCATGAGAAAAGAAGTTGGTTGATCTTTATGTGGTCATGCGATGATCACGGGTTGAGATCAAGCTCCGTGGGGTCATGTGATGATCACGATGGTATAGTTGATACCGAGCTTGGTTGATCCTGAGGTGATCGTGTGATGTTCACGACAATAAGGTGGATACCTATGTTGGTTACGAGATAACCTCCGAGCAGAGTAAGTTGGTCCATGAGACCTTAAACGTCGACCCCCCTGGCATGCTAGTGCTAGTACCATCATGTTCATATCATGAATTGTATGTACCTGTCATGCTCATGTTGTTCTAGTAGTATTGTGTTCATCATTGATGATTAACCTGTAAATTCCATGCTATTGTTTGTCTTGATTGCTTTGGTTGATGTGACCTTGCGAGTACATTCAAAGTACTCACCTGGCGTGTCATGCCAGATTGCAGGTCATGCCGTGATTGCTTGTTTGTCGAGGATTTCTACTTGTAGCTTGCGTTGGTATTATCCCCGAAGAGGAAGGGATGATGCAGCACAGTAGAGATAAGTATTTCCCTCAGTTATGAAACCAAGGTCATCGAGCCAGTAGGAGAATCACGCAACACCTTGTTAGCAATACCTGCACACAAACAACAAACCCTTGCACCCAACGCAAACGAGGGGTTGTCAATCCCCCGGCGGTAAATTGCAAGATTAAATTGTATGTTATAGATTGATAGATTTAAACAAAAATACAAAATAAAATAAGTAAAAGAAAATTGCAGCAAGCATTTTTAGGGTTTTAGTAAATGATAAAGTAGACCCGGGGGCCATAGTGTTCACTAGAGGCTTCTCTCGAGAAAATAGCATACGGTGGGGAGACAAATTACTATTAGGCAATTGATAGAAAAGCAAATAAGCATGACGATATCCAAGGCAATGATCATGTATATAGGCATCACGTCCGAGACAAGTAGACCGACTCCTGCCTGCATCTACTACTATTACTCCACACATCGACCGCTATCCAGCATGCATCTAGTGTATTAAGTCCATAAAAGAACGGAGTAACGCCTTAAGAACGATGACATGATGTAGACAAGATAAACTCACGTATGAATAAACCCCATCTTTTTACCCTTAATAGCAATGATACATACGTGTCATGTCTCTTTCTGTCACTGGGATTGAGCACCGCAAGATCGAACCCATTACAAAGCACCTCTTCCCATGGCAAGATAAATCAACTCAGTTGGCCAAACCAAATCAATAGATCGGAGAAGAAATACGAGGCTATAATAATCATGCATAAAAGAGTGCAGCAAAGACTCAAATAATATTCATGGATAATCTGATCATAAACTCACAATTCATCGGATCCCAACAAACACACCACAAAAAGTGATTACATCGGATAGAACTCCAAGAACATCGAGGAGAACATTGTACTGAAGATCAAAAAGAGAGAAGAAGCCATCTAGCTACTAACTATGGACCTGTAGGTCTGTGGTAAACTACTCATGCATCATCGAAAGGGCAGCAAGGTTGATATAGAGCCCCTTCGTGGTCGATTCCTCCTCCGGCAGATTACCGGAGAAGGACCCCAGATGGGATCTCTCGAGAATAGAAGCTTACGGCGGCGGAAAAAGTATTTCGTGGACTCCCCTGAGGGTTTCTGACTTTTTTGGGAATTTATAGTGGAGGAATTAGGTCAAACGGAGCTCTGTGGGCCCCACGAGGTACCAGGGAGCGCCTGCCCCCCTCCCAGGCCTGCCCTGGTGTCTCGTGGGCACCCCCTGGGGCTTCTGGCCTCCTCCCGAAGCTTCTAGTGTTTATCTTGGCCAATAAAAAATCTCCAAAAAATTTCGTGGCATTTGGACTTCGTTTGGTATTGATTTTCTGTAAAACAAAAACAGGGCAGAAAACAGCAACTGGCACCGGGCACTAAGTTAATAGGTTAGTCTCCAAAAATGATATATAATTGCTGTAAATGCTTATTAAAACATCCAAGATTGATAATATAATAGCATGGAACAATCAAAAATTATAGATACGTTGGATACGTATCAGCATCCCCAAGCTTAATTCTTGCTCATCCTCGAGTAGGTAAATGATAAAAACAGAATTTTTGATGTGGAATGCTGCCTAACATATTCATCACATATTCTTTTCTTTTGTAGCATGGACATTGGACTTGTATGATTCATAGCAATAGTCTATAATTTGACATGAAAATATAGATACTCAAGCATACTAACAAGCAACCATGTCTTTCGAAATATCAATGCTAAAGAAAGTTATCCCTAGCCCATTATGCTCAATCATTGATCCATTCATGAAACACTCGAATATTCGCTACATCCAATGCACAAGTATGACAATAATGCTCTCTAGTTGGTGCTTTATAAGAGAAGATGGAGACTCAAATAAAAATAAAAATTGCATAAAAGTAAATAGATAGGCCCTTCGCAGAGGGAAGCAGAGATTTGTCAAATGTGCCAGAGCTCAAAGCTTAAGTTAGAGAGAAAAAAAATTGAGAGGCATGCTTTTCCTGTCAATGAAAACGACCGAGAATTCCCAATATCTTCCATGCTAGACACATCATAGGCGGTTCCCAAACAGAAAGTAAAGTTTATTTCCTCTCCACCATTTCTTTCACAATCCATGGCTAGCCGTATCCACGGGTGCCCTCCATACCATCACTTTCCAAGGAATTTTGTTGTTATTAATTTTGATTTCATTGTGGGACTGGGCATCCTTATTACCAACCATCCTCTCGTGCAATGACAAGTGAATAAACACTCATCGTGAGAATAACACACCTAGCATGGAAAATATTGGCCACCCCCTGCCGCTTCATGAGCGGTACGGGCACACTAAACGGAAAAATTATTTTGAAAATTAGAGTTGGCACACGCAAATTTACTTGGAACGGCATGGAAATACCGCATATAGGTAGGTATAATGGACTCATTTGGCACAACTTGGGTTTAAGGATTTTGGATGCACAAGCAGTATTTCCGCTTAGTACAAATGAAGGCTAGCAAATAGATTGAGAAGCAACCAACCAAAAAACGAAAACGGTCATAAACATGCATTGAACATAACTAACACCGAATAATGCACCATAAGTAGGATATAATTTCTTTGCATAACTATTGACTTAACGTGCATGCATAGGGAATCACAAACCTTAAAACGAATATTTTTACTTAAACACAATTACTCACTAACATGACTCACATATCATCATCTCCATATCGCAAAACTATTGCAAGGAATCACACTTATCATATCCAATGATCTGTATGAAAGTTTTTATTATATCCCTCTTGAATATTCATCACTTTGGGACCAAATTCATATCTTGTGCAAATTACCGTTACTTTCATCAACTCTCAAAAAGATATAAGTGAAGCATGAGAGCGCAAATATTTCTTCAAAAATTTATCAACTCTCAAAATAATTTATGTGAAGCATGAGAGTTTAATTTCTTCAAAATTTTAATCTTATCAACTCTCAAAATAATTTAAGTGAAGCATGAGAGTTTATTTCTTCAAAACTTTAACAACTCTCAAAATAATATAAGTGAAGCATGAGAGTTTATTTCTTCAAAATATAACCACCGCCGTGCTCAAAAAGATTTAAGTGAAGCACTAGAGCAACTGCCTAGCTAAAAAAAATTAAGTGAAGCACATAGAGTATTCTAACAAATCATGATAACGTGTGGCTCTCTCAAGATAGGTGTGTTCAGTAAGGATGATTGTGACAAACTAAAAAGCAAGCAAAGCAAAGACTCATATAATACACGACGCTCCAAGCAAAACACATATCATGTGACGAATAAAAATATAGCTCCAAGTAAAATTACCGATGGTTGGTAGAAGAAAGAGGGGATGCCTTCCGGGGCATCCCCAAGCTTAGACGCTTGAGTCTTCCTTGAATATTACCTTGGGGTGCCTCGGGCATCCCCAAGCTTAGTCTTTTTCTACTCCTTATTCCTTCATCCATCGTGATCTCACCCAAAACTTGAAAATTCAATCACACAAAACTCAACAAAACCTTCGTGAGATCCGTTAGTATAACAAAATAAATCACTACTTTAGGTACTGTTGCAAACCCATTCATATTTTATTTTTGCATTATACCTACTGTATTCTAACTTCTCCATGGCTTATACCCCCCGATACAATCCATAGTTCCATCAAAACAAGCAAGTAACATATCAAAAACAGAATCTGTCAAAAACAGAACAGTCTGTAGCAACCTATTTAAAATCCATACTTCTGAAACTCCAAAAATTCTGAAAAATTAGGAAAACGTTGGAAATTCATATACCAATACTGTGTAAAAATTTCAGATTTTTCTGATGCTTAAGTACAGAATCAAAATTCTTGCACTGGACGCAAAACTTTCTGTTTTCCAAACAGCATCAATTATATTATCTTCCAAATCATCCTAAAGGTTTTACTTGGCACAAACACTAATTAAAAACACAAAAACATAATCATAACAGTAGCATAATTGTGAAAACACACACTAACAGAAACAAAAGGTAAAAAATTATTTTATTCATTGGGTTGCCTCCCAACAAGCGCTATTGTTTTATGCCCCTAGCTAGGCATAATGCATAGTTTCAAGTATTGTCATGTTTCAAGTTGATTCCATAAGTGGCCCTCATAATGGATTCATATGGTGCTTTAATTTTCTTCCTAGGGAAATGTTCCATACCCTTTTTTAATGGAAATTGAAATTTTATATTCCCTTCTTTCATGTCAATAACGGCACCTATGGTTCGTAAGAACGGTCTACCAAGTATTATTGGGCAAGAAGAATTGCATTCAATGTCAAGTAAAATAAAATCAACGGGCACATAGTTCCTATTTGCAAGAATAAGAACATCATTAATTATACCCAAAGGCTTTTTAATAGTAGAATTCGCAAGATGTAAATTAAGAGAGCACTCATCTATATTGGTAAAACCTAGCACATCACATAGAGATTTTGGAATTGTGGAAACGCTAGCACCCAAATCACATAAAGCATTGCACTCATAATTTTTAATTTTAACTTTAATGGTGGGTTCCCATTCATCATATAATTTTCTAGGAATTGAAATTTCTAGTTCACACTTTTCTTCTAAATCTTTCATCATTGCTTCTACGATGTGTTTAGTAAAAGCCTTGTTTTGCTCATAAGCGTTGGGTGAATTTAGCATGGATTGTGTTGGTGTAATGAGAACCAGGGTCTCATCAACCTTCTTAGCATGGGTCATTCCCGTCTAGGATTGTTGCCTGGCAACCCCGGCAAGGCCAAGCCTCCCGGCGAATACCATATCTGGCAAGCATTATATTAACAAGCAAGAACAAGAGCTCGTTGGGGAGAAGCCTCTTCCCAGCGGCATGATCTCCTAGCAAGACAAGACCCGGCAAGGCTTGCCGGGGGACAGCTGGGAACAAATACAAGATTATCAAGAAGGCATTCAGGCCGATGATCAGAAGACAGAAGACCCAGGCTGGATTCCCGGCAAGATACTTGCCGGGAAGGCTCGCGAAGGCCCGGCAAGGCCTCGCACCCGGCAAGATCCCACCGCCCTGCCACCGCTCCAGCGCAGCGACCAGCCTGTCGTTTAGGGCTTGTCCTCCTGGATGCGTGTCATGGCACTGATGGCGGATGGGGTTAAGCGGCGTTGATGGGACGGGCTCTTTTTCCGTCCCCAAGAAAGTAAGGGACACCTAAACGGAGCATTAAATGCATTTGTCCTAAGACGTCAGTGGTAATCATGTAACACTGTAGTAACTTTACACCTCTTGTACTGCTGTTCGCCACTGTTGGTGACCCCCTTCGACGTATAAAAGGAGGCCCAAGGCGAAGCTACAGGGGGAAGGACCTTCTGGCCCATTCTGCATGCGTAGCTGCTCTATGAACGTACTGTTCATTGCAAGCGCTCCGTGTTCTTGAGGCTAAACACTTACAATAAACCAAAGCAGGAGTAGGGTTTTACGCTTCTCAGCGGCCCGAACCTGGGTAAAAATCCCTGTGTTTGATCGTTGGATCCGCTCTTTGTGCACATCTTTTCCCCCAGCCGAACCGTAAAGGGATCCACGCGATCCCATAGGTGTCGTACGCCGACATCTTTGGTGCGCCAGGTAGGGGAAGAGATTGCGCGAACCCGATCTAGCGGTCAGCGCGTCAGTTTTTGATCGTCTTCATCGTCATGGCGCCCAAGAAGAAGCGGGGGCGGCTGAAATTCCTTGCGAAAGGTAAGTCCTAAAACTTTAATCGCTTTCTGCTGCGTAGTCTTATCCTTGATGGTGTTTTTGTATAACCTGTGCGCGGGGGAGCGCTCTTAAAACACTCTGCGCTCCTGGTTGCTCTGGGTCCGCCCAGCAACACAGATGCAGCTGTGGTTGTTTCTAGAGCGTTAAGCTCCCGAAGAGGCGGCGTTCTCGATAGGCTGCTAGACAGGACCCGATCCTAAGCGCCAACGACCAGAACGTGCGCATTCGGAGAGCATTCCGGCAAGCGTAGGGACTCATTGTACAAAAATGCAATCATTTAAGGAAAGGCCTTAGCAAGTTTTATTTTAAGGTTTCTGCGTAAACCCGTATGCTGAGGAGCCTTCCTGGGGCTAGTTGCGCTCCTTGTCGCCTCGAGTCCACTCGGCGATGTGAGCAGCTGCACTAAAGCTGGGAAGGAAAAACCTTTTTCGGGAGGCGGCGTTCCCGGCAAGACGCTAAGGACCCGCTCCTCAAAGCGCTGCTGACTGGATCGTGCGCACCGGAAAGTGTTCCGGCAAGCAAGGGAATATTCGGCAGAAGTCAAAATTACAACGAATTAGTCATAAAGCCAGAAGCTAATTAATTTGTTGTGTTAAAACGCTGTCGTGGCATTACATGCCCGAATCAGTGTTGCAGGTATACTTATGGCGATTACTTCGCGGCCTTCCCGGCAACATCCTTGCCGGAAGCCGGCGTCGAGAACGTCAAAGTTCTCCGCTGAAGTTATAAGCCTTCCCGGCAACATCCTTGCCGGAAGCCGGCGTCGAGAACGTCAAAGTTCTCTGCTGAAGTCATAAGCCTTCCCGGCAATATCTTTGCCGGAGGCCGGCATCGAGAACGTCAAAGTTCTCTGCTGAAATCGCAAACTTTTCCAGAAATATTCTTCGGTGGAAGAATAGCAAACCTTGTCGTCGAGCCATACGCTCGGACAAGGAGGCTTTCAACCTTGTCGTCGAGCCATACGCTCCGGCAAAGGGGCTTTCAACCTTGTCGTCGAGTCATGCGCTCCGACAAGGGGGCTTTCAACCTTGTCGTCGAGCCATACGCTCCGACAAGGGGGCTTTCAACCTTGTCGTCGAGCCATGCACTCTGACAAGGGCTGTTTTTCTTAAACAACTATACTTCCAGAAGGAAAGGGCATGGCAGTCATGACCCATGCCAAATTTGGCCCCACCTCCAGCATCGAGATCTTTGAGTTCTCTGCTGAAGGCGGGCCCGGGGGCTCCTGTCGGTGTAATGAGAACCAGGGTCTCATCAACCTTCTTAGCATGGGTCATTCCCGTCTAGGATTGTTGCCTGGCAACCCTGGCAAGGCCAAGCCTCCCGGCGAATTGATGGAAATATGCCCTAGAGGCAATAATAAAGTTGTTATTATTTTATATTTCCTTGTTCATGATAAAGGTTTATTATTCATGCTAGAATTGTATTGACCGGAAACTTAAATACATGTGTGAATACATAAACAAATACCGTGTCCCTAGTGAGCCTCTACTAGACTAGCTCGTTGATCAAAGATGGTTAAGGTTTCCTAACCATAGACATGAGTTGTCATTTGATAACGGGATCACATCATTAGGAGAATGATGTGATGGACAAGACCCATCCATTAGCTTAGCATATGATCGTTCTGTTTATTGCTACTGCTTTCTTGAATGTCAAATACATGTTCCTCAGACCATGAGATCATGCAACTCCGGATACCGGAGGAATACCTTGTGTGCTATCAAATGTCACAACGTAAGTGGGTGATCATAAAGATGCTCTACAGGTATCTCTGAAGGTGTCCGTTGAGTTGGCATGGATCGAGACTGAGATTTGTCACTCCGTGTTTCGGAGAGGTATCTCTGGGCCCTCTCGGTAATGCACATCATAAGAAGCTTGCAAGCAAAGTGACTAAGGAGATAGTTACGGGATGATGTATTACGGAACGAGTAAAGAGACTTGCCGGTAACGAGATTGAACTAGGTATGGAGATACCGACGATCGAATCTCGGGCAAGTAACATACCGACGAACAAAGGGAATTACGCATGTTGTCATTGCGGTTCGACCGATAAGATCTTCGTGGAATATGTAGGAACCAATATGGGCATCCAGGTTCCGCTATTGGTTATTGACCAGAGAGGCGTCTCGGTCATGTCTACATCATTCCCGAACCCGTAGGGTCCGCACGCTTAACGTTCGTTGACGATATAGTGTTATATGAGTTATGTGAATTGGTAACCGAATATTGTTCGGAGTCCCGGATGAGATCCCGGACGTCACGAGGAGTCTCGGAATGGTCGAGAGGTAAAGATTTATATATGGGAAGTCATATTTTGGGTTCCGGAAAAAAGTGCAGTTTTTTCGGTATTGTACCGGGAAGCTTCCAGAAGGTTCCGGAGGATTCCGGAGGGGTCCGGAAGTCCACAAGTGGGTCCACCACGTCCCAAGGGATGGCATGGGCTAAGGGGAGGCGCCCTGGCCTTATTGGGCCAGGCGCACCAAGTCCTCAAAAGCCCACGCAGCTAGGGAAGGAAAAAGGGAGAGTCCTAGTAGGAATAGGATTGGACTTTGGAGTCCAAGTCCACGTGTGTACTATTCATGGTTACTGTTCACGTGGCACTATTCCTTCTACTCCAAGCCCCTACACATATATAAATAGAGGAGAGGGGGCGCCCCAAAGGAGACACAACATTGTTTTAGCCGTGTGCGGCGCCCCCCTCCACAGTTCCGTCCCTCGGTCATATTTTCGCAGTGCTTGGGCGAAGCCCTGCGGAGATAGCATTACCATCACCGTCACCACGCCGTCGTGCTGCCGGAACTCATCCACTACCTCGCCGTCTTGCTGGATCAAGAATTCGAGGACGTCACCGAGCTGAACGTGTGCTGAACGCGGAGGTGCCGTACGTTCGGTACTCGGTCGGTTGGATCGTGAAGTTGTTCGACAACATCAACCGCGTTGTTCTAACGCTTCCGCTTACGATCTACGAGGGTACGTAGACACACTCCCCCTCTCGTAGCTATGCATCTCCATGGATAGATCTTGCGTGTGCGTAGAAATTTTTTGTTTTCCATGCAACGTTCCCCAACAGTGGCATCATGAGCCAGGTCTATGCGTAGATGATATGCACGAGTAGAACACAAAGAGTTGTGGGCGGTGATCGTCATACTGCTTACCACCAACGTCTTATTTTGATTCGGCGGTATTGTAAGATGAAGCGGCCCGGACCAACCTTACATGTCCACGTACATGAGACCGGTTCCACCGACAGACATGCAACTTGTTTTGCATAAAGGTGGCTGGCGGGTGTCTGTTTCTCCTACTTTAGTTGAATCGAATTTGACTGCGGCCGGTCCTTGTTGAAGGTTAAAACAACAAACTTGATAAATCACCATTGTGGTTTTGTGCCGTAGGTAAGAACGGTTCTTGCTAGAAGCCCGTAGCAGCCACGTAAAACTTGCAACAACAAAGTAGAGGACGTCTAACTTGTTTTTGCAGGGTATGCTGTGATGTGATATGGTCAAGACATGATGTGATATACGTTATTGTATGAGATGATCATGTTTTGTAATTTATCGGCAACCGGCAGGAGCCTTATGGTTGTCTCTTTATTGTATGAAATGCAAGCGCCATGTAATTGCTTTACTTTATCGCTATGCGTTAGCAATAGTTGTAGAAGCAATAGTTGGCGAGACGACCACGACGTAACGATGGAGATCAAGGTGTCGAGCCGGTGATGATGGAGATCATGACAATGCTTTGGAGATGGAGATCAAAAGCACAAGATGATGGCCATATCATGTCACATATTTTGATTGCATGTGATGTTTATCCTTTATGCATCTTATTTTGCTTAGAACGACGGTAGCATTAAGAACGACGGTAGCATTATAAGATGATCCCTTCACTAAATTTCAAGATAAAAGTGTTCTCCCCGAGTATGCACCGTTGCTAAAGTTCGTCGTTTCGAAGCACCTCGTGATGATCGGGTGTGATAGATTCTACGTTCACATACAACGGGTGTAAGCCAGTTTTACACAAGCAGAATACTTGGGTTAAACTTGACGAGCCTAGCATGTACAGACATGGTCTCGGAACACTGGAGACCGAAAGGTCGAACATGAGTCATATAGTAGATATGATCAACATGGAGATGTTCACCATTGATGACTATCCATCTCACGTGATGATCGGACATGGGCTAGTTGATTTGGATCATGTATCACTTAGTTGACTTGAGGGATGTTAATTTAAGTGGGAGTTCATTAGTAATTTGATTAATTGAACTTAATTTATCATGAACTTAGTCTTGATAGTTTTTGCATATCTATGTTGTAGATAAATGGCCCGTGCTACTGTTCCGTTGAATTTTAATGCGTTCCTAGAGAAAGCTAAGTTGAAAGATGATGGTAGCAACTACACGGACTGGGTCCGTAACTTGAGGATTATCCTCATTGCTGCACAGAAGAATTATGTCCTTGATGCACCACTAGGTGATGGACCTACTGCAGGAGCTGCTGCACACGTTGTGAATGCCTGGCAGGCTCGATCTGATGACTACTCGATAGTTCAGTGTGCCATGCTCTACGGCTTAGAACCGGGACTGCAAAAGCGTTTTGAACGCCACGGAGCATATGAGATGTTCCAAGAGCTGAAATTGATATTTCAAGCTAATGCCCGGGTTGAGAGATATGAAGTCTCCAACAAGTTCTTTAGCTGTAAGATGGAGGAGAACAGTTCTGTCAGTGAACACATACTCAGAATGTCTGGGTACCACAACCACTTGACTCAGCTGGGAATTGATCTTCCGGTTGAGAGTGTTATTGACAGAGTTCTTTAGTCACTGCCACCAAGCTATAAAGGCTTCGTGATGAACTATAATATGCAAGGGATGGAGAAGACAATTCCCGAGCTCTTCGCGATGCTGAAATCAGCGGAGGTAGAAATCAAGAAGGAGCATCAAGTGTTGATGGTTAACAAAACCACTAGTTTCAAGAAAAAGGGCAAGGGAAAGAAGGGGAACTTCAAGAAGAACGGCAAGCAAGTTGCCGCTCCCACGAAGAAACCCAAAGCTGGACCCAGGCCTGAAACAGAGTGCTTCTACTGCAAAGGGACTGGTCACTGGAAGCGGAACTGCCCCAAGTATTTGGCGGATAAGAAGGATGGCAAAGTGAGCAAAGGTATATTTGATATACATGTTATTGATGTGTTCCTCACTAATGCTCGCAGTAGCGCCTGGGTATTTGATACTGGTTCGGTTGCTCATATTTGTAAATCGAAACAGGAGCTACGGAATAAGCGAAGATTGGCTAAGGACGAGGTGACGATGCGCGTCGGGAATGGTTCCAAGGTTGATGTGATCGCCGTCGGCACGCTACCTCTACATCTACCTTCGGGATTAGTTTTAGACCTCAATAATTGTTATTTGGTGCCAGTGTTGAGCATGAACATTATATCTGGATCTTGTTTATTGCAAGACGGTTATTCATTTAAGTCAGAGAATAATGGTTGTTCTATTTATATGAGTAACATCTTTTATGGTCACGCACCTTTTGTGAATGGTCTATTCTTGTTGAATCTCGATCGTAGTGATACACATATTCATAATATTGATGCCAAAAGATGCAAAGTTGATAATGATAGTGCAACATATTTGTGGCACTGCCGTTTAGGTCATATTGGTGTAAAGCGCATGAAGAAACTCCATGCGGATGGACTTTTGGAATCTCTTGATTATGAATCATTTGATACTTGCGAACCATGCCTCATGGGCAAGATGACTAAAACTCCGTTCTCCGGAACAATGGAGCGAGCTACTGATTTGTTGGAAATAATACATACCGATGTATGAGGTCCGATGAATGTTGAAGCACGCGGCGGGTATCGTTATTTTCTAACCTTCACAGATGATTTGAGTAGATATGGGTATATCTACTTGATGAAACACAAGTCTGAAACATTTGAAAAGTTCAAAGAATTTCAGAGTGAAGTAGAGAATCATTGTAACAAGAAAATAAAGTTTCTACGATCTGATCGCGAAGGCGAATATTTGAGTTACGAGTTTGGCCTTCATTTAAGAAAATGTGGAATTGTTTCACAACTCACGCCACCTAGAACACCACAGCGTAATGGTGTGTCCGAACGTCGTAACCGTACTTTATTGGATATGGTGCGTTCTATGATGTCTCTTACCAATTTGCCACTATTGTTTTGGGGTTATGCATTAGAGACAGCTGCATTCACGTTAAATAGGGCACCGTCTAAATCCGTTGAGACGACACCATATGAACTATGGTTTGGCAAGAAACCTAAGCTGTCGTTTCTTAAAGTTTGGGGATGCGATGCATATGTGAAAAAGCTTCAACCTGATAAGCTCGAACCCAAAGCGGAGAAGTGCGTCTTCATAGGATACCCTAAAGAAACAATTGGGTACACCTTCTACCATAGATCCGAAGGCAAGGTCTTTGTTGCCAAGAATGGGTCCTTTCTAGAGAAGGAGTTTCTCTCAAAAGAAGTGAGTGGGAGGAAAGTAGAACTTGATGAGGTAATTCTACCTTCTCTCGAATTGGAAAGTAGCTCATCAGAGAAAACCGTTCCCGTGATGCCTACACCAATAAGAGAGGAAGATAATGATAAAGATCATGAAACTTCAGATCAAGTTACTACTGAACTTCGTAGGTCGACCAGAGTACGTTCCGCACCAGAGTGGTACGGTAATCCTGTTCTGGAAGTTATGTTGTTAGACAACGGCGAACCTACGAACTATGAAGAAGCTATGATAAGCCCGGATTCCGACAAATGGCTTGAGGCCATGAAATCCGAGATAGGATCCATGTATGAGAACAAAGTATGGACTTTGGTGGACTTGCCCGATGATCGGCAAGCCATTGAGAATAAATGGATTTTTAAGAGGAAGACGGATGCTGATGGTAATATCACTGTCTACAAAGCTCGACTTGTCGCGAAAGGTTTTCGACAAGTTCAAGGGGTTGACTACGATGAGACTTTCTCACCCGTAGCGATGCTTAAGTCTGTCCGAATCATGTTAGCAATTGCCGCATTTTATGATTATGAAATCTGGCAAATGGATGTCAAAACTGCATTCCTTAATGGTTTTCTCAAAGAAGAGTTGTATATGATGCAACCAGAAGGTTTTGTCGATCCTAAGGGTGCTAACAAAGTGTGCAAGCTCCAGCGATCCATCTATGGACTGGTGCAAGCATCTCGGAGTTGGAATATACGCTTTGATGAGGTGATCAAAGCATATGGTTTTGTACAGACTTACGGTGAAGCCTGTATTTACAAGAAAGTGAGTGGGAGCTCTGTAGCATTTTTAATATTATATGTGGATGACATATTGTTGATTGGAAATGATATAGAATTTCTGGATGGCATAAAGGGATACTTGAATAAGAATTTTTCAATGAAAGACCTCGGTGAAGCTGCTTATATATTGGGCATCAAGATCTATAGGGATAGATCAAGATGCTTGATAGGACTTTCACAAAGCACATACCTTGACAAAGTTTTGAAGAAGTTCAAAATGGATCAGTCAAAGAAAGGGTTCTTGCCTGTCTTGCAAGGTGTGAAGTTGAGTCAGACTCAATGCCCGACCACGGCAGAAGATATAGAGAAAATGAAAGTCATTCCCTATGCCTCAGCCATAGGTTCTATTATGTATGCCATGCTGTGTACCAGACCTGATGTGTGCCTTGCCATAAGTTTGGCAGGGAGGTACCAGAGTAATCCAGGAGTGGATCACTGGACAGCGGTCAAGAATATCCTGAAGTACCTGAAAAGGACCAAGGACATGTTTCTCGTTTATGGAGGTGACGAAGAGCTCGTCGTAAAGGGTTACGTCGATGCAAGCTTCGACACTGATCCGGATGACTCTAAGTCACAAACCGGATACGTATTTATATTAAATGGTGGAGCTGTCAGTTGGTGCAGTTCCAAGCAGAGCGTCGTGGTGGGATCTACGTGTGAAGCAGAATACATAGCTGCTTCGGAAGCAGCACATGAAGGAGTCTGGATGAAGGAGTTCATATCCGATCTAGGTGTAATACCTAGTGCATCGGGTCCAATGACAAACTTTTGTGACAACACTGGAGCAATTGCCATAGCCAAGGAGCCCAGGTTTCACAAGAAGACCAAACACATCAAGAGACGCTTCAACTCCATTCGTGAATATGTCAAGGATGGAGACATAGAAATTTGCAAAGTACACACGGATCTGAATGTGGCAGACCCGTTGACTAAGCCTCTTCCACGAGCAAAACATGATCAGCACCAAGACTCCATGGGTGTTAGATTCATTACTATGTAATCTAAATTATTGACTCTAGTGCAAGTGGGAGACTGATGGAAATATGCCCTAGAGGCAATAATAAAGTTGTTATTATTTTATATTTCCTTGTTCATGATAAAGGTTTATTATTCATGCTAGAATTGTATTGACCGGAAACTTAAATACATGTGTGAATACATAAACAAATACCGTGTCCCTAGTGAGCCTCTACTAGACTAGCTCGTTGAGCAAAGATGGTTAAGGTTTCTTAACCATAGACATGAGTTGTCATTTGATAACGGGATCACATCATTAGGAGAATGATGTGATGGACAAGACCCATCCGTTAGCTTAGCATATGATCGTTCTGTTTATTGCTACTGCTTTCTTGAATGTCAAATACATGTTCCTCAGACCATGAGATCATGCAACTCCCGGATACCGGAGGAATACCTTGTGTGATATCAAACGTGACAACGTAACTGGGTGATCATAAAGATGCTCTACATGTATCTCCGAAGGTGTCCGTTGAGTTGGCATGGATCGAGACTGGGATTTGTCACTCCGTGTTTCGGAGAGGTATCTCTGGGCCCTCTCGGTAATGCACATCATAAGAAGCTTGCAATCAAAGTGACTAAGGAGTTAGTTACGGGATGATGTATTACGGAACGAGTAAAGAGACTTGCCGGTAACGAGATTGAACTAGGTATGGAGATACCGACGATCGAATCTCGGGCAAGTAACATACCGACGAACAAAGGGAATTACGTATGTTGTCATTGCGGTTCGACCGATAAGATCTTCGTGGAATATGTAGGAACCAATATGGGCATCCAGGTTCCGCTATTGGTTATTGACCGGAGAGGCGTCTTGGTCATGTCTACATCATTCCCGAAGCCGTAGAGTCCGCACGCTTAACGTTCGTTGACGATATAGTGTTATATGAGTTATGTGAATTGGTAACCGAATATTGTTCGGAGTCCCGGATGAGATCCCGGACATCACGAGGAGTCTCGGAATGGTCGAGAGGTAAAGATTTATATATGGGAAGTCATATTTTGGGTTCCGGAAAAAGATGCAGTTTTTTCGGTATTGTACCGGGAAGCTTCCAGAAGGTTCCGGAGGATTTCGGAGGGGTCCGGAAGTCCACAAGTGGGTCCACCACGTCCCAAGGGCTGGCATGGGCTACAGGGAGGCGCCCTGGCCTTATTGGGCCAGGCGCACCAAGTCCTCAAAAGCCCACGCACCTAGGGAAGGAAAAAGGGAGAGTCCTAGTAGGAATAGGATTGGACTTTGGAGTCCAAGTCAACGTGTGTACTATTCATGGTTACTGTTCACGTGGCACTATTCCTTCTACTCCAAGCCCCTACACATATATAAATAGAGGAGAGGGGGCGCCCCAAAGGAGACACAACATTGTTTTAACCGTGTGCGGCGCCCCCCTCCACAGTTCCATCCCTCGGTCATATTTTCGCAGTGCTTGGGCGAAGCCCTGCGGAGATAGCATTACCATCACCGTCACCACGCCGTCGTGCTGCCGGAACTCATCCACTACCTCGCCGTCTTGCTGGATCAAGAAGTCCAGGACGTCACCGAGCTAAACGTGTGCTGAACACGGAGGTGTCGTACGTTCGGTACTCGGTCGGTTGGATCGTGAAGTTGTTCGACGACATCAACCGCGTTGTTCTAACGCTTCCGCTTACGGTCTACGAGGGTAAGTAGACACACTTCCCCTCTCGTAGCTATGCATCTCCATGGATAGATCTTGTGTGTGCGTAGAATTTTTTTTGTTTTCCATGCAACGTTCCCCAACACGAATACCATATCTGGCAAGCATTATATTAACAAGCAAGAACAAGAGCTCGTTGGGGAGAAGCCTCTTCCCAGCGGCATGATCTCCTAGCAAGACAAGACCCGGCAAGGCTTGCCGGGGGACAGCTGGTAACAAATAGAAGATTATCAAGAAAGCATTCAGGTCGATGATCAGAAGACAGAAGACCCAGGCTGGATTCCCGGCAAGATACTTGCCGGGAAGGCTCGCGAAGGCCCGGCAAGGCCTCGCACCCGGCAAGATCCCACCGCCCTGCCACCGCTCCAGCGCAGCGACCAGCCTGTCGTTTAGGGCTTGTCCTCCTGGATGTGTGTCATGGCACTGACGGCGAATGGGGTTAAGCGGCGTTGATGGGACGGGCTCTTTTTCCGTCCCCAAGAAAGTAAGGGACACCTAAACGGAGCATTAAATGCATTTGTCCTAAGACGTCAGTGGTAATCATGTAACACTATAGTAACTTTACACCTCTTGTACTACTGTTCGCCACTGTTGGTGACCCCTTCGATATATAAAAGGAGGCCCAAGGCGAAGCTACAGGGGGAAGGACCTTCTGGCCCATTCTGCATGCGTAGCTGCTCTTTGAACGTACTGTTCATTGCAAGCGCTCCGTGTTCTTGAGCCTAAACACTTACAATAAACCAAAGCAGGAGTAGGGTTTTACGCTTCTCAGCGGCCCGAACCTGGCTAAAAATCCCTGTGTTTGATCGTTGGATCCGCTCTTTGTGCACATCTTTTCCCCCAGCCGAACCGTAAAGGGATCCACGCGATCCCATAGGTGTCGTACGCCGATAGATTGTAACAAAGAAATGCACTCAATCAAAGAACAATTGTCATAATTAAAATCTTTGTAATCCAAAAGAGTGGGCACATCCCTATTTAAAGTTTTTACCTCTCCAAACCCACTTTTATCAATTTTCTAATGAAGATTTTCACCCTCTGAATTATGGGAACGCCTACTAGCTAAAGTTGACTCTTCTTCAGTCCCCTTTTCATCAAGTTTTGTATTGCAAAACAAAGAATCAATAGATGAAACACCAATCATTTTAATATCCTCATCATTACTACGATAAAAATCAGGAGCAATCGCTTTTTCTAAAAATTCTCGTTTAGCTTTTAGCATGGCGGTTCTTTTCTTACTCTCATCCACGGAGACATATAAAGCTTTAATTGATTCATTAATATCAATTTTAGGTGGCAAAATTTTAGTCTTGTGATTTTCCACATCATGAATAATTCTATCAATGCTCCTAGACATGTCATCAAGTTTACTCATTTTTTCTTCTATCGCAGTGTTGAAAACTTTTTGAGCATTAATAAATTATTTAATATTACTTTCAAGATCAGAGGGCATCCTATTATTATTATTATAAGAATTACCATAAGGATTGCCATAATTGTTAGAGGAATTTCCAGGAAACGGTCTAGCGTTGAAATTACCTCTATAAGCATTGTTATTAAAATTGTTTCGCGAGACAAAATTCACATCTACGGCATCATTATTTTACTCAATCAAAGTTGATAAAGGCACATCATTAGGATCAATAGGAGCATTTTTGCGAGCAACCAATTTTATAAGCGCATCAACTTTATCATTCAGAGTATTAATTTCTTCAACAGAATTCACTTTTTTACTAGTAGGAACTCTTTCAGTATGCCATTGTGAATAATTTGCCATAATATTATCAAGCAATTTAGTAGCTTCTCCCAGAGTAATTTCCATAAATGTACCACCCGCGGCGGGATCTAAAAGATTTCTAGAGACAAAATTTAATCCCGCATAAATTTTTTGTATGATCATCCATAAATTTAAGCCATGAGTAAGGCAATTTCTTATCATTAACTTCAACCTTTCCCAAGATTGGGCAACATGTTCATGATCAAGTTGCTTAAAATTCATAATTTGATTTCTAAGGGAAATAATTTTCGCGGGCGGAAAATACTTAGTAATAAAAGCATCTTTACACCTATCCCAAGAATTGATACTATTTCGTGGTAAAGATGAGAACCAAATTTTTGCACGATCCCGCAATGAGGATAGGAATAATGTTAATTTCACAATATCATTATCCACATCTTTTTTATTTTGCATATCACACAATTCTACGAACGTATTAAGATGGGATGCAGCATCTTCATTAGGACTACCAGAAAATTGTTCTCTCATAACTAGATTAAGCAAAGCAGCATTAATATCACAAGTCTCCGCATTAGCGGCGGGAGGAGCAATTGGAGTACTAATAAAATCATTATTATTAGTATTGAAAAAATCACACAATTTTGTATTTTCTTGAGACATCGTGACTACGCAAACAAGATAGCAATCAAGCAAACAAGAAAAAGGCAAAAAGGCAAACGGAAAATATTTTTGTATTTTTGTAAAAATGTTTTAGAAGTGGGGGGGATGAAAACAAGAGGCAAATAAAATAAATGCAAGGAGATGAGAGTTTATGCAAAAGTACTTGATAAATGTTGACGATGTCTCCCCGGCAACGGCGGCAGAAATTCTTCCTACTACTTGTAGCTTGCGTTGGTATTATCCCCGAAGAGGAAGGGATGATGCAGCACAGTAGAGATGTATTTCCCTTAGTTATGAAACCAAGGTTATCGAACCAGTAGGAGAATCACGCAACACCTCGTTAGCAGTACCTGCACACAAACAACAAACCCTTGCACCCAACGCAAACGAGGGGTTGTCAATCCCCCGGCGGTAAATTGCAAGATTAAATTGTATGTGATAGATTGATAGATTGAAACAAAAATACAAAATAAAATAAGTAAAAGAAAATTGCAGCAAGTATTTTTAGGGTTTTAGTAAATGATAAAGTAGACCCGGGGGCCATAGTTTTCACTAGAGGCTTCTCTCGAGAAAATAGCATATGGTGGGTAGACAAATTACTGTTAGGCAATTGATAGAAAAGCAAATAATCTTGACGATATCCAAGGGAATGATCATGTATATAGGCATCACGTCCGAGACAAGTAGACCGACTCCTGCCTGCATCTAGTACTATTACTCCACACATCGACCGCTATCCAGCATGCATCTAGTGTATTAAGTCCATCAAAGAACAGAGTAACGCCTTAAGAACGCTGACATGATGTAGACAAGATAAACTCACGTATGAATAAACCCCATCTTTTTACCCTTAATAGCAACGATACATACGTGTCATGTCCCTTTCTGTCACTGGGATTGAGCACCGCAAGATCGAACCCAATACAAAGCACTTCTTACCATGGCAAGATAAATCAACTCAGTTGGCCAAACCAAATCAATAGATCGGAGAAGAAATACGAGGCTATAATAATCATGCATAAAAGAGTGCAGCAAACACTCAAATAATCTTCATGGATAATCTGATCATAAACTCACAATTCATCGGATCCCAACAAACACACCGCAAAAAGTGATTACATCGGATAGAACTCCAAGAACATCGAGGAGAACATTGTATTGAAGATCAAAAAGAGAGAAGAAGCCATCTAGCTACTAACTATGGACCCGTAGGTCTGTGGTAAACTACTCACGCATCATCGGAAGGGCAGCAAGGTTGATGTAGAGTCCCTCCGTGGTCGATTCCCCCTCCGGCAGATTACCGGAGAAGGACCCCAGATGGGATCTCTCGAGAACAGAAGCTTGCGGCGGCGGAAAAAGTATTTCATGGACTCCCCTGAGGGTTTCTGATTTTTTTTGGGGAATTTATAGTGGAGGAATTAGGTTAAACGGAGCTCTGTGGGCCCCACGAGGCACCAGGGCGCGCGTGCCCCAGGCGCGCCCTGGTACCTCGTGGGCACCCCCTGGGGGTTCTGGCCTCCTCCCGAAGCTTCTAGTGTTTATCTTGGCCAATAAAAAATCTCCAAAAAGTTTCGTGGCATTTGGACTTCGTTTGGTATTGATTTTATGTAAAACAAAAACAGGGCAGAAAACAGCAACTGGCACTGGGCACTAAGTTAATAGGTTAGTCTCCAAAAATGATATATAATTGCTGTAAATGCTTATAAAAACATCCAACATTGATAATATAACAGCACGGAACAATAAAAAATTATAGATACGTTGGAGACGTATCAAGGATCCCGAGGATGCGCTCTAGGATGCGTCCCAGCCAGAGTCCCTGCGGAGTGGAGTTCATCACCGTTGTCGCTGTTCTACTGCTAGAATTTATTTCGCTATGAGTTGTTCCGCTGCTAGCATAGAGCTATCTGAGCAGGCGTAGTATCGCCGTGCCTTTGTAACCTTTGTGCCTTCAGAACCCTTGTACCCCGAGTATTTGTAATAAAGAGCTGATTTGTTCTATGCTAAGCAGTGCCGTATTCCAGAAGACTTGATCTCTGGGCTGGAATACGGGGTGTTCCGTTTCCTCTGAGCCGGGGTGCCACAGAGCTTGGTATCAGAGCAGATCTAGCTGTAGGACGCCCTAGTCAGCGCGAGCGTTAGAAACCGGTAGTTTAGAGTTTAGCTTGGTTGTTGCATTTGGTTGTTGCATTTGTTTGCCGCATAGCATGCATATAGACTCATTATCTTGTCGCTAACGATCTGCTCTTGTGAGTGTAGGTGGCATCGGTTTTGATCCACTACCTGCACCCTCCAGTCTGCATACTCGTTCTTTGGTGTTTGGTGTCATCTCTGTCCCAGCGGAGTGATGCCGAGGTACCTAGTGGTGTCGATCGTTTGCAGGATTGATGCACAGGTATCGCACCAATATATTCTTTTCAGCCACACCTATAGCTTCGGTGATAGACATGTTCCTATCCCAGATCTTGCCATTCAACTTGCCGCTCTGGCAACCCTTACTGGTCTTTGTTATCAGAAAAGGGCAATGCCAGCAGACCCTACCCTATCACCCATTCCCTGGACGAGTACGGTTCCCTTCCGTCCATTTGATGATGATGTGGCCGTAACGTCCGCGTCTCGCTACATGATCACCGAGTCCGTCCTCACCTCCAAGCCTGTCCAGATGCAACCGGTGCCGAGCCAGCGCTTGGTGTAGCTTTGTTTACACCAACCTCTCCACACATTGATTCACTTTCGTGCACACCGCCACAGCATATTAGATCGTAGTACCGGAGTTTCCTCGAGAATTGTGTGCTTAAGTAGGCATGCATAGTGAGGTGAATAGCTGTGAAATGTGATGTTGCTTGTATGTAATCTTAATGTTGTGTGTACTTTTGTTTGAATCGTTTCTTTTGCTTCTTTCTTTGGGCCCTCGGTGTTACCTTATTTCCCCTTATGAAAGTTGCTCATCAACCGACACTGGACTCGAAGAATCAGTGAGGAATTCAATTATTTTGAAGCTCAGCTAAATAGTATGGAATTATCAGTGGACTACATTATATTGGGAATATCTGGTTTGAATACAAGTGATATCCTGGAGTGATTATCAACATCAAGTTTACATCAGTGTGCAACCATCACAATCGTAATGAACCAGCTGGAAGACAAGTTGTGTGCAAGACAACCGTACATTTCCTGTCAAAGGAATATCAAGGATATATATATATATATGGTATTCAATCCGCACACTATGGTGAGAAGCTTCTGGAGTAAGCCACCCAGTCTTCCTCTGCACGCTCCCAGGAAAGCTTACGAAGCAAGGTTCCGCAGTCTTCCTCGGTACGATATGTGGAAAGCTTCCAGCATAAGGTACTCTGTCTTCTTCGGTAAGCCACTGCAGGAAGCTTACAGCATAAGTCACCAAATCTTCCTCAGTAAGCAACCAGAGGAAAAGTTTTTGAAGTACGATACCCAGTCTTCTTCAGCACGCTATCCCGGCAAAAGCTTCGAACGTAAGCTATTCAGTCTTCCTCAGCACGCTACTCTCAGATAGCTTCCAACACAAGCTATCCAATCTTCGTCAGTACGATACTACAAACTATTGACAAAATTACACAGTGAGTTGGCAGTGCAACTCAAGGGTCAAGCCCATGACAGTTGGGTCAGAAACACGAGCTAGTCAGGACACAAGTCTGCCTTGTGAATCAAATGCTCAGTTACACATGCTTCCATATATATTGTGAACATGCTGCCAAGGTCATGCAAGTCACTCGTACGATGATACAAGCACGGTGAGAATCCAACAAATCCGTGAGGAAGCAAGTTATACACCTCAGTGTGATGCAATGCCTGACAAGCTATGAAGCAAGACAATGTTGGGACAATAATCTTGACAGTGGATATCAAGGCCAGCTTCCTCACACCCGACAAAGTGATACCATTAACCTCTGTCACTGTCATGTATGGCCACAGCAGTGAGCTCTATACAATAAACTGTGAACCTGGTATATGATCCTGATGAACCCTTGCTTACCTTTCCTGGTAACAGCACCACGCCTGTGTTCTGAGCTGCTTTCGGCCATCCAGGGTGGATGCCGACTTTATATTCCTCTTTTCAACAACTGGCCCGTGTTCTGAGCTGCTTTTCGGCCGTCTCGGGCAGTTGTTGAGTTTCTTTTTGTAGTAGTGACCCTATGCTCTGAGCTATTCTACGGCCATCTTAGGGAACTGCTACATTCTTCTTATCAATACTGCCTCATGCTCTGAGCTGCTTTTCAGCCGTCGTGAGCCATGGTTGAGTTATTTCAGTAATGTCCCAGATCTGAGTTATAAAGACCGTTCTGGTGGCTACTGATTTATTTGCCGATTTCATGCAAAGGTTCGGATGATCATTGCCCTACAGTTAAAGCTTGGGAGATGATAAACTTGCCAGTTAAGCATTGTTGCACGATCATTGGATAAGGATAAGGTATGCCTGCTGGAATATTGCACCTGACAACACCTATGGTCACACGAAGAATTAAGGATATATATGGCCAAGCTCTTTCGGCAAAGGATTCAAAAAAACAATAATGAAGGAGCAAGACCGGCAATACATGTGTAATAATCGTTGCCCGAACAACATGGTATGGATACCCAAGACAGTGGAGTCAGCCAAGATGATTCGGAACGCTCTACAAGTAGTCAGATTCCGCCAAGACAAGGGTTATTATTCCCAGTATGGTTTTGAACCCGGGGAACATGCACAAAGTAACCCGCTGCAATGATTAAAGATTTCGTGTCCACCGAGGGAAATCCGTTCACAACTCCATCCAATACTATCAGTGCTGGATAGACAAATGTCACGCCAAATGGAAATCACTCCCGGACTTGCGAGAAGAGCACATATTTCAGTCATGATAATATATCAAACAAGTCAGCAGACATAAAAGAATTGGAGTCAGAGTAAGATTGAACATATGAAGGAAGACCTGTCAGAATGTGGGATATGGTGAAGCAAACCACCCCAGAGCAAGGCAGTCAGGCCATATGAAATTCAGTGGAAACATCAAGGAAAATGATACCCGAGTTGGAAACGGTTTCCTTAAGTCAGAATATTCATACTTGTTCCCTGAGCAACCAAATCTCGAGGACGAGATTTATCGTAAGGGGGGTAGGTTTCTAACACCCCGATTTTTTGCCCTTTCTTTTTCTTTTGGATTTAGTTGGATTTTTATTCGGAATTCCTTTTTGGTGGCTCCGTGGTCTTGAAACCTGGGAAGATCTTCTCTCCTGCCACTTCCAAGTGGCTTGTCATTCTCAAATCTTTCCCAAGACCATGCCATTTCCATCTTAGCCCTACCCCAACTTTTATTTCTTGGGAATATTCCTTTTTTCCATTAAAGGAATAACCCTTTTCGCCCTAGGTTGTGAAGCAACCTATACTTCTGTCTTTCCAAAAATTCCCACAAAATTCTCATAAATTTTTTGGGTCATATCTTACACAAATATGCCAAAACCCATCCTTGCCTAGTTCAAAAATAATTCAGGAATATTCATTTCCTATTCTATCAAGTATGGCACTTTGTGAAGGAAGTGCTATTTATCTTTTCTTGGTTGCCCTCAAAAATTTTGGGCACTCTTTCATATCCAAATAATTGCCACATGCCAAAATTCAGCTTCATTTTCCTAGTATATCTTCCTCAGTAAATTTCCAAAGTTTCTGACCAGAGAGAAGCTTTGTGAAGGAAGTACTAGCTAGGCTAATCCAAATGAGTTGAAATTTTGGTATATCATTTATATGATCAAATAATTACTCTCCACCAAATTTCATTTCCATACAACAATATATTTGAGCACACCTTCAAATCTTGGTTTCTGATCACAATTTCAGGTTGTGAAGCAACTATATTTTATATTGCTTCAAAAATTCTGAAATTAATCCAGGACCTAAATATCCCTATATAATTTGAGAATGAAAAAATTAACATCATTTTGCCAAGCCATTTTATCTACAAAATTCCCCCAAGTTTCTGTCCAGTGTGGAGGATTGTGAAGGAAGTACCATTTATACTTATCCAAATGGGATGAAATTTTTATGGTGCCTTCATATGCCCAAATTATCAAACTCCACCAATTTTCAGCTCAATCCAACTCTTCATGTGAGTGCAGCTTCATGATATAGTTTCTGGACCAGATTTGGAAGTTGTGAAGCAACTATGACAAATATTGGTCCAAATCATTTCATATTTCACAGGATGGTAGTCCTTCCTACCCTAAACCTCTGTGATATCCTGGTTAGCTCTTATTCCTTCCCATTTGATCACTATTTTATGCCCAAGTTTGATACAGCAAACTTTCTCTGAGCTATCCAATCAACCCAAAGCTCATTTTGTTGATCCATCACTTCAGAGGGGTACTACTTTGGAAGGACTACACACTAGACATGTTTTTGCTAGCCAGAGTGCACCGCGTGCGCCTGTGCACGCGGTGACCATGTGGCTGGGAAGCCATTGTCGCGCTCTGGATGGCGTTTAGCTTCGGGCACTCCTCTGCTCATCGTCCTCGCGCGTCTCAGCATGTCCTAGAGCACCGTCGTAGCCACGCGTTCGCTCCCCAGCCCTGGCCCCCTCCTCCTTCGCCCTCCTTGCGCCACGGCGACCTTGCCCGTGTGCACACAGTGGCCGAGTTGGCGACCGGAAGTCGTCCATCCCGCGTCTGCACCTCCACTACCTCTCTCTCGTCGCCATCAACTCCTCCGCACGTGCACACGAGTACGCGGCCGCGTCGGTGCATCCCCCGAGAGTCCGCGGCGGCATCCGGGCACGAGCATCTCGCCCCGGCTATTTAAGCCGTCCCCGAGGCCTCCCCAGCAGCCTCTACTCAATCCCAGCAACCTCCCCAACTTCTCCAACGAGCTCGATGAGCTCCCTACGCTCGCCATTGCCGCCACGGCCGCCGCCTCGGCCAGCTCAAATTCGAGCACTGCCGGCCCTCCCTCCTCCTTCTGACCTCACCAACCTCTTCCCCGAGCTCCAGTGATCCTCCCCATATCCTCATTTCATCGCCGGAGTGCGCGTGGCCGCGACCCCCAAGAACGGCCGCCGCCCCCATCCTCGGCCACCGCGAGCCACCATGGCTGCAGCTCTCCCCGGTGCAGCTGCCCATGGGAGGGTGCGGCGCTCCGCCCCGAGGCCGCCCGTGCCCTCCCCATGGCCGGAGATGGTCGGAGCGGCCGGGGCCATCGCCGGTCGCTCCCGGCCTCGCCTCTCCTCTCTGCCCACGTCGGGAGGAAGAAGGAGGCAGGAGAGAGAGAGAGCGAGGTCAACGCGGGGCCCACCCATCAGCGTCTCAGCCGCCGGGCCCGCGCGGACTTAAGTGGAAACGACTTTCTGTGGAATACGTTTTCATGTTCTGAAAGCGTAAACACCCGCAGCTTCAGGCTAAAATGCGATTTCCTTCTCTGGAAAGCGTATTTTTCAAAATACGCTTTTAGTTCAGACCCGCAGCCGAAACCTCTAAATAGCGGATGTTCGCCCGTTAAGCGCAGAAATGAATATTTTTATTTAATTTTCTGCCTAACGAACGAACGGCCGTATCTCCGCAACCGTGACTCCGATTCAGGTGATTCAAAAGCTCACGTTCTCTACTCGTCGAGCCCGTTCTATTGGTATCATTTTCATCAGGTTGTCACACTATGAAAATGACCATTTGGCCCCTGCCCTTATTCTGCCCCCTCCGAGAGGGAACCGTTTCCGGCAAATTTTTCCGCGAGTGCCTCGCACTTCTCCCCGGTGAATCCTTCATCCCCAGGCAAGCCACAATAGCCACTTGCATGATGGCCTTGTAGTAGCCATGGTTTTCACTTGAATATTTAAATAATTGTCTACTCATTTAATTATTTTGTGAATAATATATGCTCGTGAATCCATGTCCATGCTTATGCTATGTTCTCGTGCATATATGATTCTTCTCCATTATTAGTGCTATGGTTATTCTCATGCTTTATTCTTGTAATCACTTCCGATGCTAGTGATAATGATATGCTCACATGAGTAGTTACGGTTTGATATGAAACTACTTGTGATGTTCATGATCCTCTTTATGCCATGCTCATCTGCATCCCGTAGAATAAATGAGTTATCATTGTTGATGTTATGTTATGTTGCCCATCCATGGTTACACTGATATCATGCTCATATGCATTGTTATTTCATTATGACTCAGCTCATCACCATTCAAGTTGAACCTGACATTAATCGAACTTGAACAAGTCTGTTGGCTGAGTCATGGTGCCACCGAATCGAGCTCACCAGTGCAGCCACACTTGCCTGGATGGGGAGGCCCTAATGCGGTCTATTGCCCTGCCTCTCGCCGATGCCTCCTACTAGGGAAAGTTATGGGTGCACGCTACCCTGATCAGGTAGGCGACCATAAGCCTTGTGTGCCCGAGTTGTATGGATATTCGAGGTCCCCGTTTGGGATGATGTTATGTTTTGGCCACGATGGTGGCAGCCACAGAGGTGGCGGATGTCACGAGTTGGCATCGGGGCCACCCAGGACATAGCCCAAAGGGGAGTTTGTCGGAGTGGCCGGGAGAGTGTCATGCAATAGATTGGTTTTGTCAGAATATCGTTGGTCCACCCGAATGGGAGCACGAGGCCATGAGTTCCGTAGTGTGGGTACAGTGTACTAACCTCTGCAGAGTGTATAATCTATCGATAGCCGCGCCCTCGGTCATGGACACAATTCGTAGTAGGTCACACTATGGGTCAATAGAAATAATAACCTGAATAATAAACAACCCCGGTTCCATGAGAAAAGAAGTTGGTTGATCTTTATGTGGTCATGCGATGATCACGGGTAGAGATCAAGCTCCGTGTGGCCATGTGATGATCACGATGGTATAGTTGATACCGAGCTTGGTTGATCCTGAGGTGATCGTGTGATGTTCACGACGGTAAGGTGGATACCTATGTTGGTTACGAGATAACCTCCGAGCAGAGTAAGTTGGTCCATGAGACCTTAAACATCGACCCCCCTGGCATGCTAGTGCTAGTACCATCATGTTCATATCATGAATTGTATGTACCTGTCATGCTCATGTTGCTCTAGTAGTATTGTGTTCATCATTGATGATTAACCTGTAAATGCCATGTTGTTGTTTGTCTTGATTGCTTTGGTTACTGTGAGCTTGCGAGTACATTCAAAGTACTCACCTGGCGTGTCATGCCAGATTGCAGGTCATGCTGTGATTGCTTGTTTGTCGAGGATACCGAGGTTGCGCTCTAGGATGCATCCCAGCCAGAGGCCCTGCGGAGTGGAGTTCATCACCGTTATCGCTGTTCCGCTACTAGAATTTATTCCGCTATGAGTTGTTCCGCTACTAGCATAGAGCTATCTGAGCAGGCGTAGTATCGCCGTGCCTTTGTAACCATTGTGCCTTCAGAACCCTTGTACCCCGAGTATTTGTAATGAAGAGCTGATTTGTTCTATGCTAAGCAGTGCCGTATTCCAGAAGACTTGATCTCTGGGCTGGAATACGGGGTGTTCCTGTTCCTCTAAGCCGGGGTGCCACAGTGCACTTCGGATCATCCGGGGTGGTGGTGGGTGGTTGGGTTATGTTGGGGATATAACCCCAGGATATAACCCGCCTGGATGTAACCCGCCCGTTTAGGGCCGGGTCAATATACGGCGACTTAGAAGAAGGCTTCTACAGATGGGCCGCGGTATCCAGAAGACCGAAGTCCAGTGGATAAGCCGCCCGGAGGAGGCCGGCTAACGGCCCAGAACCTTTCCATCGTAAGGCACCCAAAGAGTATTCTTACTTGTGAAACAAGATGAGTAGGAATTAGAGTATGACACGGGTCGTCTCTTCGACCCGGACTCTATTGTAAACCCAGGGCCTCGACCTGTATATAAAGGCGAGCCCCTGAGGCGGCAAAGATTAAGTTACAAGCTCTCGAGTACTAGGTTAGCCAAGTCGCACCCTTGTAATTGAGATCATCATCAATACAACCAAAGCAGGACGTAGGCTATTACCTCCATCGTGAGGGGCCGAACCTGGGTAAACCCTTGTCTCTCTATTCCGATCAACCCCGTTCGAGTTACCACCTAGCTTTGATGGCCTCACGACTAAGTCCTTTCACGAGGACATCTGCCGTGACAAAACCACGACAGTTGGCGCCCACCATGGGGCTATCGCTCGATGGTGTTGAGTACTTGAAGGGAACTCCCGCAGGGATCGAGGGATACGCGATCGGCCGCATGACCAAGAGTCGCCGCGGCAAGCTCTACATCAACGATTCAGGCTGGGGCCCCGAGGCCGACTCAATCGAGTACGGGTACCGGGTCCCCTTCGGCAACATCCACGTCTTCATCGGCAAGGCCGACGGATCTGAACCCGAGCCGGACATCTGCACCGACATCGTCGAGTCGGCTCGGCGCGCGCAACCCTCCCAGGCTCAAGCCGCCCGGAAGCACGTCTTCGTCGGTTTCACCCAGGGGGTGGACCTCGCAGATAATTCTGCGTCCGGCGGCGAGACCCTCGTCTACTCTGATGGCGAGTCCTCGGTAGGCGTAACCGAGTCGATCCTCCCGCTTTACGATGGCGGGCTTGGGGGCTACTCTGACGACCAGCCAGCTCAGGACTCCTTCAACACGCCCCCCCGGATTGCTGTTTATATGGCCAGCTCAGCCCCGGCCCTTAACTCCACGTTGGCTGGCGCAGCGACGGGAACCGGCACCACAGGGGCCGGCTCAGCCGTGCCGCCGGCTCAGGCCTTGACAGAATTGGCAACCGCCCTGGCGACGCTCCTTGCGACACCAGTGACCGCAGAGAACCAGGCGGAACGTAACACGGAGGTAACTAAGCTCCGCGACCAGATGGCTAAGGTACAGGCAGATATCAACGCTGAAAACACTCGCATGGCGGAGTTACAGTCTCAAGTCCAAGCCGAGGTAGAGCGCCTGAAAGCCGAAGCCTGGCGCATGGGGCTCCGTCAGAATGCCTCAGAGGCGGTTCATCAGAGGCACCACATGAGTCGTCTACCGCCCAACTATGAGCCCATGCGTCTGTTTAACACGCCGCAGGATGCGCCTGTTCAGGGGGCTGGGTCAGGCACCCCGGAAGCTCCGTTTGTACCCCCGACCGGAGGCAGGCAGTCGTCGCCGGGTCAACCACATCGACCGGCTCAGCAGCGCACGCAAGAGCCGGCCCAGCGAATCCCGCCGGTTCAGACGCCTCCGCATCATTTCCTCACACCGGCAGGTCACTTCACCAACCCTTTGGATAACTTGGTGGCAGCAGCGACCAACCTGGCCGCGCTCCCAATCACGGGTAACTCGCCGGTTGAGATTGAGGCCCGGAATTCCAATGAGATGTTAAAAACTGCGGTCGCCCAGCAGGCGAACTACTCCTACAGTCGGCAGTGAATCCACTCTACCCCGCTTCCGAGCCGTAGCAGGAGCCGCCATGATGAGTCGCCGGCTGTCTCTAGCAGTGCTCATCGACATCGTGAGCAACCTCATGACCCGCCGCGCCGTGAGCCCCTTCGCGCTCAGGAAACCGTTGACACGGCTCGGGCTCAGCAGGCAGCAGAGGCGGCGAATGCGGTGGCTCAAGCGCCGCTTGTCACAACCCAATTGACTTCCAGTAGCAGGACCATCGGGATACCGTGTTTGGTGCCAGCTTTACGCAACGAGCGCATGCCCAAGGACTTCAAAGGCCCTCGTAAGGTTCCAAATTACACGGCTGACCTTGAGCCGGCTGCTTGGATTGAGAGCTACGAGATAGCCATGGACATGCTGGATATCAGCGACGCTGTCTGTGCCAAGTACCTGACGATGATGTTGGAAGGGCCGGCTCGTACATGGTTGAAAAACTTGCCCCCTAACTCCATTAACACCTGGGTGGAGTAGAAGGACCGTTTCATCAAGAACTTCCAGGGAACCTACAAGCGTCCAATGACGATCGTCGATCTTCAGCACTGCATCCAACGTGAGGGTGAGTCGGCCCATCACTGGATGCGCCGGGTCGCGGACATTATTCACGCCTCTGACAGCATCACGGCGGCTCAGGCAGTGCTGATCCTGGAGAAAAACTGTCACTTCGAGCCCCTCATGCAGAAACTTGGCCGGCTCAAGCGGAAGGTTCAGGATATGGGCGAGCTCATGGACGTCCTCACTAGGTATGCCGAGTCAGACACCACGAAGGATCCTAACCCGGATAATGACCAGACCGGCAAGGGAAAGAAAAACAATGGTGGCAAGGGTAACCAGCAGAACAATTCAGGGAATAATGGAAACCATGGTAATCAAGGCAATGGAGGGAAGCGTAAGTATCAGGAAGGAGGATCAGATTTGGTCGCTAATACCAACACTGGTTAAAAATACCCGAAGGGGAATAATCCGGGAAGGTCCTATAGTGGCAACAAGCCCCGTAATTTTGCGAAAGCCCTCAAAGCCCCATGCCCAAAGCATAGCCTCCCTAATAAGCCGTCAACCCACTCTTGGGAGAATTGTCACATAATGCAGGCTTTCGGCGAAGAGTTCTATCAGAACCGTCAAGGCGGCGGCGGAGGCAACCCGGGGCAGCCAGGAGCCGGCTCATCCGGTGGCTTTCATAACCCGGGATTCCACGGCCCGGGCGGCTCAGGAGCGGGTTACCAAGGATCTGGCAACAACGGAGGCAATCAGCATCCGGGGCAAGGAAATCAACAGCAGGGCAATCATCAGCATGGCAATCAGTCTGGCTTTCAGAGCAATCCTAAGTAGTTGAATAGTGGGCAGTACCATGTGTTCACGACTCATACTGACAAACGAGATCGCAAACTTCAGAAACGAGCCGTCAATGCCGTTGAGCCAGCGGTCCCGGAATATCTACGTTGGTTGGAACAGCCCATTACATGGAGTAGAGAGGATCACCCTCCCCGGGTTGAGAATCCGGGTTGTCTGGCCCTGGTGGTGGCACCTCAAGTGGGCGGTTATTCACTCACAAAAGTGCTCATGGACGGGGAAAGCAGTATAAACATCTTGTACTACGACACTTTCCGACAGATGAATCTGTCTGAAAAACAGCTTCAGTCGTCTTCCACCGTGTTTCACGGGATTGTTCCTGAAAGTCTGCATATCCTATCGGGTGGATCAAGCTAGACGTCGCGTTTGGCACTGATGATAACTACAGGTGTGAGTCATTGACCTTTGAGGTGGTCAAAATCAAGAGCCCTTATCACGCCCTGTTTGGGCGACTGGCTTACGCTCGCTTTATGGCTCGACCCTGCTATGTCTACCTCAAGCTCAAGATGCCTGGACCAAAGGGCACTATCACAGTTAATGGAGATTGACAGATCGCCATTGAGTGCGAGGAAGGGGATGCAGCCTACGCTGAGATGGCTTGCGTTGCGGAAGAGTTGAAATATTACACTGCAAACGTTGACCCGGCCGATATGACGCCCTTGAAGAAACCCACCGCAGAGTCTGACCCGCCACTCAAGTTTAAGTCGGCCGAGGACACCAAGCAGGTTGAGTTTGTCCCTGGTGACCTGTCCAAAACGTTCACTATTGGGACTGGTATGGATCCCAAATAGGAAAGCGCGCTCATCGAGTTCATCCATGAGAATCGGGACATCTTCGCGTGGAAACCTTCTGACATGCCAGGTGTACCGAGAGAACTCGCTGAGCACCACCTTAATGTGGATCCAAAAATGAAGCCTGTTCGACAATTCCTCCATCGTTTTAACGAGGAGAGACACAAGGTTATTGGGGAAGAAGTAGCCCGGCTCCTAGCTGCCGGGTTTATCGTTGAAGTTTTTCACCCTCAGTGGTTGGCTAATCCAGTGCTTGTTCTAAAGAAAAATGGCACTTGGCGCATGTGTGTTGACTACACAGATCTCAACAAGGCTTGTCCCAAAGACCCATTTGCCCTCCCTCGCATTGATCAGATCATTGATGCCACGGCGGGTTGTGAGAGTTTGTGTTTCCTGGATGCTTACTCCGGCTATCATCAGATAAAAATGGTCGTCGAGGATGAGGAGAAGACGGCTTTCATCACACCCTTTTGGGCCTTCTGCGATGTCTCTATGCCTTTCGGGCTCAAAAGTGCAGGGGCGACTTATCAGCGCTGTGTCCAGAATTGCTTCCACAAATAGATTGGTCGCAACGTTCATGCTTATGTGGATGATATCGTGGTCAAGTCAGTGAAGAAGGAGACCTTGCTGGATGATCTCAAGGAAACTTTCGCTAATCTTCGGACTTACCAGATGAAGCTTAACCCGGATAAGTGTGTTTTTGGTGTTCCTGCAGGCAAATTGATGGGTTTCCTAGTATCGAAGAGAGGCATTGAAGCCAACCCGGATAAAATCAAGGCCATCACCTCACTTGCGAAGCCAGAGAATATCAATGACGTTCAGCGCATGGCGGGTCGTATTGCAGCTCTAAGCCGGTTCATAAGCCGCCTTGGTGAGAAGGCTATCCCCCTGTACCAGATGCTGAAAAAGACTGATGACTTTGTCTGGAGTGATGCAGGTGATGCAGCTTTCGAAGCCCTCAAGAAGCAGCTGGCTGAGCCGCCTGTCCTCGCTGCTCCTATTACTAAAGAGCCTATGCTCCTGTACATTACCGCTAATAATAAAGCGGTAAGTGTTGCAGTTGTGGTCGAGAGGAAAGAGGCAGGGAAAGAATATCCAGTCCAGAGGCCAGTCTATTATGTCAGCGAAGTTTTGTCCGAGTCTAAGTAGAGGTACCCACATTGGCAGAAACTGGTGTTTGGTGTCTTCATTGCTAGTCGCAAGCTCAGACATTATTTTCCGGAGCACCCCATTACTATGGTCAGTTCAGCACCCTTGGGAGATATTATCCAGAACAGGGAAGCGACAGGCCGGGTTGCCAAGTGGGCAATTGAGCTTGGCCCACATCATCTTAAATACGTGCCTCGCACGGCCATCAAGTCCCAGGCACTTGTCGATTTCATCAATGATTGGACTGAACTCCAAGCTCCGGAAGAGAAGCCTGATAACACATATTGGACTATACATTTTGATGGTTCCAGACAGCTAGAAGGCTCGGGGGCTGGAGTGGTCATATCTTCTCCTCGAGGTGATAAATTTTGTTATGTCCTGAGGATCATGTTTACCTCTACTAACAATGCAGCTGAATACGAGGCTCTCCTCCACGGTCTTCGGATGGCCAAAGAGATGAATCTCAGCCGGGTCAGGTGCTTGGGCGACTCAGATCTGGTCGCACAACAAGTTTCAGGAACATGGGATTCCATGGACCCACTTATGGCGGCTTATCAGCAGGCGGTAACCACTGTGGCAGGACACTTCAAAGGGTACCAAGTTGATCACATTGATCGGCGGCTCAACGAGGCGGCTGATGCATTGTCGCGACTCGGCTCTCAACGTAAGCCGGTCCCTCCCAATGTTTTCCTTGACGTGCTACATCATCCTTCTGTCACATTGCCTTCCGAGGAACATCTCGCTATTCCTAACCCGGAGGCACTATTGGTGGCGGCTCTTCACGCTATTCCGGACTGGACAGTTCCTTATTTGGATTATCTGACTCGAGGCGAGCTTCCTGCCGATGAACTCATGGCTCGTCAGATCGTCCGCCGCTCCAAGTCTATGACAATCGTCAATGGCGAGTTACACAGAAGAAGCATCACAGGGGGTTTTCAGCGTTGTGTCTCCCCTGATGAAGGGCGAGAGATTCTCAATGAGATTCATGCTGGAGATTGTGGTCATCATGCCGGCTCAAGATCCTTGGTGGCAAAAGCTTTTCGGCATGGTTTTTACTGGCTTACAGCTCACGCAGATGCTGAGGATATCGTACAAAAGTGTGATGGTTGCCAGAAGTTTGCACGCCAGGCTCATATTCCGGCTCAAGAGCTCCGGATGATTCCTATCACATGGCCTTTTGCAGTCTGGGGGCTCGACATGGTTGGCCCGTTTAAGCCGTCCAAGGACAAGAAGACCCATCTTTTGGTTGCTGTTGATAAATTCACCAAGTGGGTTAAGGCCGAGCCAATCAGCAATTGTGATGCAGCCACAGCAGTCAAGTTCTTGAAAAAGTTGATTTTTCGCTTTGGTTATCCACATAGCATCATCTCTGATAATGGCACAAATTTGTCAAAGGGAGCTATGAAGCAGTTTTGTCAACGCGAGCATATCCGGCTTGATGTTTCCTCAGTTACACACCCTCAGTCCAATGGCCAAGCAGAACATGCTAATCAAGAGATTTTACGCGGTATCAAGCCAAGGCTTATGGTCCCCCTCGAGCGCACGCCGGGTTTCTGGGTTGAGGAGCTTCCTTCTGTCCTTTGGAGCATACGGACTACCCCTAACAGATCAACAGGCTATACGCCTTTCTTCATGGTCTACGGTGCAGAAGCTGTCTTACCCAGCGATATTCGCCATGATTCCCCCCGGGTCACCGCCTACGTCGAAGCAGATAACGAGCAGGCTCGTCAAGATTCTCTCGATGCATTGGACGAGGAACGGCACTTAGCAGCAGCACGATCTGCAATCTATCAGCAAGACCTACGTCGCTATCACAGCCGTCGGGTTCGCAGCCGTACTTTCCAAGAGGGCGACTTAGTACTCCGTCTGATTCAAGAACAGGCGGGTATGCACAAGCTTTCCCCTCCCTGGGAAGGGCCTTTTGTCATCAGCAAGAATCTCAACAACGGTTCATATTACCTGATGGATATACGTGAGCACCATAAGTCACGTACGTCGGAGGAGGAGACCAACAGGCCTTGGAATATCGCTCATCTCCGTCCTTATTACACTTAGAGCCACCGGCTCAAGTTACTTGTACATACCTTTGTATATATTATGATCAATAAACATAAGCCGGCACCCTCGAAACTCGGGGCCTCTGTCGTTTCATCTCCAATATTGTGCATGAGTCTTTTTGTTTTTGATCATTGGTCACTTGGGGGCTTCCAACTCACCGAGTTTAGCTATCTCACCCTCTTGACCCAGCAATTAACGCCACATTATCTTGGTTAAACCTGCCTGTCTGCTTGATGCTACTCCGATTAGGTGACCCGGTGTACTCTTGACAAGTCAATCATCTCTATGACCCTGAACTTGTCTTGGTTAAAACATCGGATGTCACGTGAGAGCCGGCTTACAGAGAGCAAGGATAAACCATGGGCTATCACGCCAGCTTCATTGAAGCAAGACTCGAGCCTCGAAAGCCGGTCTATATTGTCGTGCCTCGAAAGCCGACTCAACATTGATATCTATTCATGATTTATGTTCCATTTTTACAGGGGTTACAATTGTTTCCCTTTGGCCATGAGCCGCCGGATCATGGATGAACCGGGTTAAACAAAAATCCTAACAGGTTATTTCAGACTTGTGCTAACCACAAGCCGGACAGCTATTAAGCGCTCTGGGTTATTCTATGCCTGTGTTCTGCAGTGAAGGATAAGTTACTGCTGGTTCATACAAATATAACTCGCCATATTCAACGAAGCAGTTTCTTCAAAAGGAGACTGGGTGGGTTAATATATCATCACACCAGTGCAGGTTTTTCATCCACAATACTGCCAAATTTTTAAGTGCGCGAAGGGACGTCAGAGCACCCAAGTGTTTTAGCTATCCTATTACAAAAAGCCACAATTGGGCTCCATGATGTCAAAGATTTTTGGAGACCTACTCCTGAGGACCAGTTACTGTGCCCGCCGGGTTATCAATTTCCGGGTTAGCTCTTTCTTGATGTTCGTCGGCGGCTTGGGCGTCCGGGTCATCCTGCTTCGGCTCCGCTCTTCTTTCGATCTGAAGATTGTCCAGATCCCAGTCGATCGTTGTCAAAGCTTGGAAGACGGCATCCTCTTTCATGATAATAGACGGGTCAACGTCAGGAGCAAAGATATGCTTATGCCGTGCTGGAGTTAAGTCGATGGGCGTGTAAGACGGTGGGGTGACCCGCATGTTCTCTTCATTGTAAGCCGGTTGATACCTCTTGAAGTCCAATTCCTCCACAAGTTGACTCGCCAAAACACGGGTTTCCTTGATGCACCGGGTATAATCTTCTGCAGTGAATTCGCTGCCGTCGGTGTTGAACTAAGGAAACCCGCCAGCCATCTCGGACGGATCCATATCTGGAACATAAGCTTTGACCCGGCTTAAGGCTAACATGGCGCTCGCTCGGGCGGCTGATTTCTTCAACTATTCAATTTGGGCAGGAACGGTTGAAAGTTGCTTCAACATGTCCTTTATAAAACGTGGAGGCTCTTTGTGACCCATAACAGACATAATGGTGAACAGGCTCCCTGCATACAGTTGCTCCAAGAAAGTGTAAACCACCTTGAGCTTAACACGGGGGTCTTGACGCAGATTGATGCTTCTGCTACCTGCAAATTTGAGGACACTTGGTTACAGAATTCCCATTCAAGATATAACAGATTTTGGGCAAGTTATTACTGACTGGTTGGCGGATCACTTACCAAAGATGGCCTGGGTCATATCAGTAATATAGCGCTTCAAGCCGCTTAATTCGTCAGTAACGGGCTTGAGCTGGTTCTCTGCTTCTTCAGCACATTTCAACAGCAATGATTTCTCTTTCTCATGAGAGGCCGTCAACGCTCTCAGTTTTTCGGCGGTTGTTGGTGCTGACTCTTCTAGAGACGCGGCTGCTGACTCGGCATCAGATCGAAGTTTCTTCTCCGCCTTAACTTGCTCTTGCAAGCCGGCTGCTCTTGACTCGGCATCATTCAACAGATCCTGTCATAACCAGGTCACATCAGTACAACAATATATAATCCTGAAGTCCCAAGCAGTTGCTAGCAATCTACATGGCACTTGGGGGCTAATGCAAGTTCATTTTTTTTACAACTATCAAGGGAAAGCTCCAACTCATCTCAGTACAATGAGTCGGCCCTTGGCGGCTATCACAGTCAATTTTCTTCTACATACTGAATCAATATTATGCAGACCCGGCTGTTTCACAGAAACAAGCCGGCCCTCGGGGGCTACATGTCACTTTGTTCTCAATATTTTTGAAGACCCGACTGTTTCATAGAAGCAAGCCGGCCCTTGGGGCTACACGTCACTTTTACAAAGGACAATTGTTGAAGACCCGGCTCATCTTATCAAAATGAGTCGGCCCTTGGGGACTACACGCTGCTTTTCAGACATATGTTAAAGAACCGGCTTGTTATATACATAACAACCCGGTCCTTAGGGGCTACAGTTCCGCACCGAAGTATATCATCCTGGAAGTCTTACACACATTCATGCTGACCTCTGTCTAAGACTTGGCGGCTACACAAGATATATAAGTATGGAAAGGACGAAATTCTATTTACCTCATATTTCCTTTTCAACATGTTGACCAAGTTGGCTTCCATCTCCCGGCTTGTAGATAGCCGAGTCAGATATAATTCATGAATATCAGCCGCGCTGAGTCCTTCAAGCATTGGGAGTTCAAGTTTCTTTTTCCCTTTCTCAGCCGCCACCGGGTCATCTTTTGATACAAGTTTGGTCAAAACAGTCGATGGCTCTGGAGCTTTAAAAGACGCCCCTGTGATGGTGACTTCGTCGGCAGGTTGCGGAGATGATAAAGCTATATCTTCAGTCGCCTTCCTTGGACTAGAAGGGTGAATAGGGCTTGGCGGGTTAAGATCCTCCATCGTGTCAGATGCGCCTACTTGAGTATTCACCTCTTCAGTAGTTGGCGGCTCGTTTTGCTTGGGCGGATCAACATTTGCACCAGCTTGATCCTTTGCCGTCTCATGTTGTCCTACAGGGGTCACCAAATTTGGATCTTCCGGTTCAAGGTTCTCTGGGGTCGAAGATGACTTGCTAGTTTTCCTCTTCTTGGCCTTGGCCCTGCGAAAGCACAAGCAGATTCAGATAAATAATACAACAGGTATAACCAAGCATGACTCATCGACAAGCACTTACCCTGGTTTGATGATCAAGGGTGGCAATTGAGTGGCAGATGAGTCGCCAGATGATGGCGGCGACTCCTGATAATCCGAATCAGACGGGTTAAGTGGTTGTTTAAAAAGACCGGCAAGCAGGTGAGATGGAGTGGGACTGTGAGGCACCTCATTTCGACGCTTGCGGAGGTTTGGCGTATCAGATAAGCCACCCAAAAGCTCTCCAGAGCCACTTCGAGTATGGCGCCTTATTGATTCGGCATGCTGTGATTTCTTTAAAGAAAATTTTTGGTCTAAGTAAGCAAGTGGATGAGAAAAGGGCACTTTCCTCACAGTTTTTCTTAGCTTTTGGGGAACAAAGTTGTCTGAGTCGGAAGAGATAGAAATTACCTCAACGTCATCAGCCCGGCTTACATCAACATCGTCCTGGAAATAAGAGGCGTCAGCCAGTTCAACGAAAAGACAGCCAAGGGAGTCAAGTTCTACCTCTGATTCATCATCAGCCAATGGCGACTGGCCCCTAGCTGCCGTCTCATGTTCAGTGGCCGGTTTGTTCTTTTTCCGAGCCGGCACAGCTTTGGATTTGGTGACTGCCTTCTTCGTCCTCCTATTCCAGAATGAAGAGTTGACCTGCAGTTTAATGAGATCAACAAGTAAGCTTAATTTATGGATTGATAAGTCGGATGAAATGATTACAAGAATGCTTACTGGAGGAGCTTGGTTGAGGGCATAAAATGGCTTCAGTCTGGTCTTGTTGCATGCTTCTTGAGTTTCCCCGAGTAGCTTCTTCGTAGCCTTATTTATGTCATCAGTTGACATATCAACGGGACTGAACCGTTGTGGGTCGGTTGACTCGCCAGAATAATTACACATTAAGTCGCCTCGGCGGCTTAAGGGCAGGATCTTCCAGGTAAGCCAGCACCGGGTCAAGTCAACACCAGTCAGACCGTTGACTAGCAAAGCCCTCAACCTTGGATATACGTGGGCGACTTGCGCACGTTCTTCTTGAGAAGCCCAGCCAGGAAGTTCAAAAGTTGGGGGAAGGCGTTCAGGTCTATAACCCGGCAGAGGGTTTTCCTCAGCTGGAGCTGTGTTCTTGCAGTAGAACCATGTTTTGTTCCAACCTTTAGGGTGACTCGGCAGAACAGCTGCAGGAAAAGGGACGTCTCTTCGTCTTAGAATTGAGACCCCGCCAAGTTCTAGGCAGGGGCCATCAGCACACTCAGTTTGCCGGTTGAGATAGAAGAACTCTCTGAAGAGAGGAACGGTGGGCTCTATTTGCAGATATACCTCACACAAAACTTGAAATTGGCACAGATTGGATACAGAGTTTGGACGAATGTCTTGAGGGTGAAGGTTGAAAAAATGTAGAACATCCTGGAAGAATTTTGACCCGGGAGGAGAGAAACCCCTGATAAGATGGTCTGTAAAAATCACGACTTCCCCCTCGCGGGGGTGAGGGGTGTCTTCTGCTGCTGAAGGGGCTCGATAGCCAATTACTTCTTGAGCCGGCAGGAAGCCTTGCTCCTTATAATCGTTCAGTACAAGATCAGAGACTTGAGAACACACCCAGTTGCAGACTGTGGTCTTCGCCATAGCAAGTCGCCTAAATATGAACGAGGAATGCAAAAACATAAATGGCAGGATTACTCACGTTCATGATAAGCTCGCATCATATGATCAAAGGTACAGGGGTGAGTCACCACGTTCAGTAAGTCGCCCGACTGAGATTTCAGCTATGATTATCAAAATTGGGCGGATCATAATAAGAGGACATGAGTCGCCAGGAGTAAGGGCGGCTTACCAGATGCTAAAATTTCTAGTTTTTGCTAAGTGTTGCACAAACAGGTTTCACACAGATTGGATGATATTTCAGATCTATAAAATCAGTTTAAAGAAGAATATTTTCAGCGCCGAGTTCATACACTGGAAGCCTAAGTTGATCTATCTTTTGTTTCTACCAAAGTTCAAGTTCGTCCAGATACAAAAATGATGCTATAACTAGCGGCGGGGCATTTCTAAGTCAAGGAAATGCAAAACCTAGATCTAACAATGGTAATGGCGGTATGGCCGAGGCAAGAACAAAGATGAACTAGGTTGAGCTACAGTACAGATCTATGGCGACGGGGATGAGTACCTGGTTGCGGGAGATGATCCCGAGTGGTTTGAATGAGCTCTGATGACGACGCGCGCGAGGAAGACGAGGGCTTGGGGACGCCGGCGAGCTTGAGGGCGAGCGGCGGCAGAGCTCCAGGCGCACGCGTGTCAAGAGGAAGAAGAAGAAGAGTCGAGGCGGTAAAGTGAAAATGAGGACCCCTCGGGAGCATTTAAAAGGAAAGGAGAAGCGAAACGGAAAGCGCGAGAATCAAGGCGACGCAGTGATAATAGGCGCCTCGTCTATCGGGCCTGTCAGATTCACTCAAGATTTGGAATGACGTCACGCAAGATTTGCGGATATCAGTTGAAAGGAGTCATAGATTTCAAAGGGAAGATATGACAAAGTGTGAAGCATGTTATAAGCCGGCAACTATAAGCCGGCCATGACTCAGAAGATCAGTCCGGGATATTCTTATTTTGAAGGTTGACATGAATAAATTCAAATCAACCTGGGGGCTAATGTTGGGGATATAACCCCAGGATATAACCCGTCTGGATGTAACCCGCCTGTTTAGGGCCGGGTCAATATACGGCGACTTAGAAGAAGGCTTCTACAGATGGGCCGCGGTATCCAGAAGACCGAAGTCCAGTGGATAAGCCGCCCGGAGGAGGCCGGCTCACGGCCCAGGACCTTTCCATCGTAATGCGCCCAAAGAGTATTCTTACTTGTGAAACAAGATGAGTAGGAATTAGAGTATGACACGGGTCGTCTCTTCGACCCGGACTCTGTTGTAAACCCAGGGCCTCGACCTGTATATAAAGGCGAGCCCCTGAGGCGGCAAAGACTAAGTTACAAGCTCTCGAGTACTAGGTTAGCCAAGTCGCACCCTTGTAATCAAGATCATCATCAATACAACCAAAGCAGGACGTAGGCTATTACCTCCATCGTGAGGGGCCGAACCTGGGTAAACCCTTGTCTCTTGATTCTGATCAACCCCGTTCGAGTTACCACCTAGCTGCGATGGCCTCACGACTAAGTCCTTTCACGAGGACATCTGCCGTGACAAAACCACGACAGGTTAGGAGAAATCCCTGGCGGCTTGTCCGGCTCCGACGCGGTGACGCCTGCGGGCGCCGCCAAGCCTTCCTGAAGGACGTCGAGTATACCCCTCCCCCACTGCCCTCAGCGTACCGGGGGAAACCCTAGGACTAGTTCGGGCAGTAGCGGAGTCGTCATCGCATTCGTTCCTAAAGGTGCTGCTCGGTACACGGCGCTTCGGAGTGTTAGGAGCGCGGTGGTACTTTTACGGAGGTTGCAGCGGTTGCCGGCCATCTATGCTTTGTCGATCTGCCGGTGTTGGCATTTGTTTCTCTTTCTTTCTCTTGTTTTTCTTTTGGGATTGTTTGTGCTGCGGCCCCAGCGAGCTGGACACTACAGGAAAAACATTCTAAGCCATGTATGTTTCATACACGACAAAAGGCATTTCAACCTCGGCGAACAGTACGCCGAGTGTTACACTCGGCGTATAGCACAGCTTACATTCGGTCGGCTTAGGGTCTATAATCCGAGTGCCACTTATCGGGGTTTCGGCTTACATGTAAGCCGAGTATAATGTGCTGGCACACGGCAAACAGAGCGAGATCACGGTCGGCCACACTAACGGAGATGCCACGTGGCGTGGCTATAAGCCGAGTGCTGACTAAGTGATACGTCTCCAACGTATCTATAATTTATGAAGTATTCATGCCATGTTTATTATAGTTTTGTATGATTTTGGTGCACTTTTATATGGCTTTCATATGATTTTTATGGACTAACATATTGACCTAGTGCCCAGTGCCAGTTGCTGTTTTCTGCTTGTTTTTGGTTTTCCAGAAAATCCATATCAAATGAAGTCCAAATGCAGCGAAACTTTTTGACAATTTTGCTAGAAGGAAACAGACCCAGGAAGCTTCGGGGGAGTAGTAGAAGACCCACAGGGGCCCCACAAGCCACCAGGGCACGCCACCCCCCCAGGCGCGCCCTGGTGCCTCGTGGGCCCCCTGTGGCACCTCTTTGCGTGATTCCAACGCTGAAAAATCCAATATATTCAGAAACCCCCGAAAGTTAACCTACATGAGTTTTTACGCCGCCGCAAGCCTCTGTACCAAAGAGATCTCATCTACAGCCCTTTTTCGGCACCCTGCCAGAGGGGGGAATCATAACCGGAGGCCATCTTCATCATCCCGGCGGTCTCCATGACGAGGAGGGAGTAGTTCACCCTCGGGGCTGAGGGTTTGTACCAGTAGCTATGTGTTTGATCTCTCTCTCTCTCGTGTTCTTGATTTGGCACGATCTTGATGTATCACGAGCTTTGTTAATATATTTGGATCATATGGTGTTTCTTCCCTCTCTATCCTTGTTGTGATGAATCGAATCTTTTCCCTTTGAGGTTTCGTTATTGTCGGATTGAATATTTCAGATTTAAGAACACTTGATGTATGTCTTGCATATGAATACCCATGGTGACAATGGGTTATTATATTGATTCACTTGATATATGTTTTGGCACTCAACTCGTGGATTCCCGCGGTGACATTGGGGTAATCTATGCATAGGGGTTGATGCACGTTTTCATTATCTTTTCTCCGATAGAAACTTTGGGGTGCTCCTTGAAGTTCTTTGTGTGGATTGAATATTATGATTATGAAGTTGTTTGATGCATATCGTATAATCAACTCACGGATACTTGTGGTGACATTGGAGTATCTAGGTGACATTAGAGTTGGTTGATGTGTATCATATGGTGTTATTTTAGTATGAACTCTAGGGCTGTTTGTGACACTTATAGGAATAGCTCAATAGATCGATCGGAAAGGATAACTTTGAGGTGGTTTCGTACCCTACAAACAATCTCTATCTTATGTTCTCCGCTAATAGGAACTTGGGAGTGATTCTTTATTGCACGTTGAGGGATGGTTATATGATCCAATTATATTAGCATTGTTGAGAGATTGCGCTAGCGAAAGTATGAACCCTAGGCCTTGTTTCTAAGCATTGCAATACCGTTTATACTCACTTTTGTTACTTGCTACCTTGCTATTTTTTTATTGTTCACACTACAAAAACCTATATATACTATCCATACTACACTTGTATCACTATCTCTTCGCCGAACTAGTGCACCTATACAATTTACCATTGTATTGGGTGTGTTGGGGACACAAGAGACACTTTGTTATTTGGTTGCAGGGTTATTTGAGAGATACCACCTTCATCCTACTCCTCCCACGGATTGATAAACCTTAGGTCATCCACTTGAGGGAAAATTGCTACTGTCCTACAAAACTCTGCGCTTGGAGGCCCAACACGAGTCTACAAGAATAAGTTGTGTAGTAGTCATCAAGCTCTTTTCTGGCGCCGTTGCCGGGGAGGTGAGTGCTTGAAGGTATATCTTTAGATCTTGCAATTGAATCTTTTAGTTTCTTGTTTTATCACTAGTTTGGTTTATAAAATAAAAAAAATGGAATTGAGGTTGCCTCATATTATTCATCTTTATAATGTTTTTCTTGAAAATGATGGAGCGGAAAATTGTGCTCAATTGATAGAAGAAGAATTCAATAAAATGTTTGGCATAAAATCTTTGAATGATGAGCATGATTGCAATGTTGTTAGTATGAGTTCTATGAGTATCCATGATGCTAATGATATGCAAAGCTACAAGCTTGGGGATGCTATGTTTGATGAAGATGATATTTTTAGTCCCCCAAGTTTTGATGAGAAAATTTATTATGATGATTGCATGCCTCCTATCTATGATGATTGTGATGACATGTATGCTATAATGAATAATGATAAATATGAAACTTGTCATCATGATTTTAATTTTCAATTGGATTATGCTTATCAAGTATCTCATGACTGTTATTTTGTTGAGTTTGCTCCCACTATTATGAATGAGAAGAAAATTGCTTATGTGGAGAGTAGTAAAATTTCTATGCTTGTGGATCATGAAAAGAATGCTTTATGTGATAGCTATATTGTTGAATTCATTCATGATGCTACTGAAAATTATTATGAGAGAGGATCATATGCTTGTAGGTGTTGCAATAATATCAAGTTTCCTCTCTATGTGTTGAAAGTTTTGAAGTTATGCTTGTTTTGCCTTCCTATGCTAGTTGATTCTTGCTCCCATAAATTGTTTGATCACAAAATCCCTATGCATAGGAAGTGGGTTAGGCTTAAATGTGCTAGTCATATGCTTAATAATGCTCTCTTTGTGTTTCAATTCTTTACTTTTATGTGAGCATCATTGAAATCATCATGCCTAGCTAAAAAGGCATTAAAGAAAAGCACTTGTTGGGAGACAACCCAATATTTATATATACTATTTTTGTGTGTTCACATGATTAAGATACTGTAGTAATCATGTTTTATATGTTTTCTTTCAATAATGTGCCAACTAAAGCCTTTGGGATAGTGTGGATACTTATTGATTCGATTCTGTGCAAAAACAGAAACTTTTGCGTCCAGTGCTGGAATTTCTATTCTGTACTGGAGCGTGATAAAATTCTGAAATTTTTACAGAGCATTGGGTTACAAATTATTTACGTTTTCCTAATTTTTCAGAATTTTTGGAGGTACATAAGTATGGTTTTTAAATCGCTTACTACACGCTGTTCTGTTTTTGACAGATTCTGTTTTCGATGCATAGTTTGCTTGTTTTAGTGTTTCCATAGCTTATATTGAGTAATATAAATTGTGGAAATGATAGAATACAGTAGGAATTATGTGAGAACAATTATGAATCTTGTCTTGACAGTACCTAAGTGGATGATTTGTTTTTATCATACTAACCTATCTCACGAAGTTCCGTTAAGTTTTGTGTGATTGAAGTTTTCAAGTTTTGGGTGAGATATCGATATGAGGAGAATAAAAAGCGGCAATACCCTAAGCTTGGGGATTCCCAAGGCACCCCAAGGTAATATTCAAGGAAGACCCAAGCGTCTAAGCTTGGGGATGCCCCGGAAGGCATCCCCTCTTTCGTCTTCAACACTATCGGTAACCTCACTCGGAGCTATATTTTTATTCGTCACATAATATGAGTTTTGCTTGGAGCATCATTTTATTTTGTTGATATTTACTTTATGTTATCAATAATAATGTTTTGTATCTTTTATTTCAATAAAATGGCAAGTATAGCCTTTACCATGCTCAGTTTGCAAGTTTATGTGTTGTTGTTTGAAAACAGAAAGTTTTCTGTTATGTCCAGAATATTCCTGAATAGTCAGAACATGATAAAAATCTGAAATTTTTACAAAGTAAGAATGCATAAGTTCTATGTCACATGGTAATTTTTCAGAATTTTTGGAGTTAAGGAAGTACGAATTTTAAATCCCCCTTTACAGACTATTCTGTTTTGGTAGATTGTTGTTATAGTTGCATTGTTTGCATATGTTTGCTTGTTTAATGATTCTATTTGAGGATAGGAGTATTAAATATGCAGAGACATTTAGTATGCAATGTTAAATTATAATTTTAGTGATTTGCTACAGTAGAGAATGTTAAGGCTTTGAGTTGATTTATACTAACTTATCTCACGAGTTCTTGTTGAGTTTTGTGTGGATGAAGTTTTTAAAGATTTAGGAGAAGCCATGATATGAGAGGAATAAAGGAGACACAAGAGCTCAAGCTTGGGGATGCCCAAGGCATCCCATATTAATATTTCAAGAAGTATCAAGCATCTAAGCTTGGGGATGCCCCGGTAGGCATCCCACCTTTCTTCATCAACAATTATCGGTCAGTTTTGGTTGAGCCTAAGTTTTTGCTTCTTCACATGATATGTGCTATTCTTGGAATGTCATTTTATTTTGTTTTTCTTGCTGTTTGAATAAAATAATAAGATCTGAAATTTTTAAATGAGAGAGAGTCCTCACATAGCTACCTATTTACTTAACTACTCATTTGATCTTCACTTATATCTTTTTGGAGTAGTTTGTCATTTACTCTTGTGCTTCACTTATATCCTATGAGTAAATTGTGAAAGAATTGAATATCATAAAGTTGAAATTATATGTGCTTCATATGCTTGTATCATGTCTAGTAGTAGTTTCACATTTGGGTTAGAACGTGATTTCTATTGAAGCTTGACAATCACAATATTGGTCATACAAGCAATTCATGAATGATTAGTATAAGGAAGAGAACTTTCACATATAAATATATTATCTTGGACATCTTTTATGATTGTGAATACCCATTAATTATTTTCAAACTTGAGCAAATTAGTTGAAGTTGGACAAGGAAGACAACGTAATGAGTTATGTTTGAGTATATTTGCGTAGAAGTTATATTGTTATGGATCCCCCAACATGTGGTGCTTGCTTAGGATCTTTTGCTAGCCAAAAATTCGTACTAAGTAGAGATACTACTTGTGCATCCAAAAACCCTTAAACCCAGTTTCTTGCCATGAGTGTCCACCATACCTACCTATGTATTGAATAAGATCCTTCAAGTAAGTTGTCATCGGTGCAAAAAGCAATAAAAATTGCTCCTAAAATATGTATGATCTTTTAGTGCAAGGGAAAATAAGCGTTGTACGAACTTGTGATGGTAAAGAAATAAAAGCGACGGACTGCATAATAAAGGTTGCTATCACAAGGGGTAATATAACGTGACGTTCCTTTGCATTAAGAGCTTGTGCATCCAAAAATAAAAAGCGCATGACAACCTCTGCTTCCCTCTGCGAAGGGCTTATCTTTTACTTTTATGTATTTACTTTTATGAATTTACCTTTATGCAAGAGTTAATAAGTATTCATTCTCATTTCAACCTTAATTATTCTCTAGTTGGCAAGCATCATGTGGTGGGGAAAGATCCAGGCACATATGGCCAGTCAAATATATTTGATCATGAATTATTATTGTTGACAATTATCTCTATGATAAATAAGTTGGAAGGCGAAACACTAAGCCCCTATCTTTCGCTGTGTTCGATGAATGCCATTTGTTCTAAAAATATGCTTTGAGTACTAGCAATCATAGAAGACTATATGATAATTGAGTATGTGGAGCTCTTACTTAGACTTTGTTGAAATTAAGTTAAATTGCAATTGTTTGGTGACTAAGAACATAGGTTGTTAAGTTTCAAGAGATTGCATTGTTTGAACCATAACATGTGAATTGATTGCTACTTTATCATGATGAGTTTTATGAGAAAGAGTTGCTGTTATGATGCTAGGAAAAGTGATCGAAATTATCATTGATCAAACTTATGCACTATGCTAGCATTCACACTTCATAAATTATTTCTTTTATCATTTACCTACTCGAGGACGAGCAGGAATTAAGCTTGGGGATGCTGATACATCTCCAACGTATCTATAATTTACGAAGTATTCATGCCATGTTTATTATAGTTTTGTATGATTTTAGTGCACTTTTATATGGCTTTTATATGATTTTTATGGACTAACATATTGACCTAGTGCCCAGTGCCAGTTGCTGTTTTCTGCTTGTTTTTGGTTTTCCAGAAAATCCATATCAAATGAAGTCCAAATGCAGCGAAACTTTTTGACGATTTTTTCTGGAAGGAAACAGACCCAGGAAGCTTCGGGGGAGCAGCAAAAGACCCACAAGGGCCCCACAAGCCACCAGGGCACGCCACCCCCCAGGCGCGCCCTGCTGCCTTGTGGGCCCCCTGTGGCACCTCTTTGCGTGATTCCAACGCTGAAAAATCCTATATATTCAGAAACCCCTGAAAGTTAACCTAGATGAGTTTTTACGCCACGCAAGCCTCTGTACCAAAGAGATCTCATTTACAACCCTTTTTCGGCACCCTGTCGGAGGGGGGAATCATCACCGAAGGCCATCTTCACCATCCCGGCAGTCTCCATGACGAGGAGGCAGTAGTTCACCCTCGGGGCTGAGGGTTTGTACCAGTAGCTATGTGTTTGATCTCTCTCTCTCGTGTTCTTGATTTGGCACGATCTTGATGTATCGCGAGCTTTGTTAATATAGTTGGATCACATGGTGTTTCTTCCCTCTCTATCCTTGTTGTGATGAATCGAATCTTTTCCCTTTGAGGTTTCGTTATTGTCGGATTGAATATTTCAGATTTGAGAACACTTGATGTATGTCTTGCATATGAATACCCGTGGTGATAATGGGGTATTATATTGATTCACTTGATATATGTTTTGGCACTCAACTCGCGGATTCCCGCGGTGACATTGGGGTAATCTATGCATAGGGGTTGATGCACGTTTTCATTATCTTTTCTCCGATAGAAACTTTGGGGTGCTCCTTGAAGTTCTTTGTGTGGATTGAATATTATGATTATGAAGTTGTTTGATGCATATCGTATAATCAACTCACGGATACTTGTGGTGACATTGGAGTATCTAGGTGACATTAGAGTTGGTTGATGTGTATCATATGGTGTTATTTTAGTACGAACTCTAGGGCTGTTTGTGACACTTATAGGAATAGCTCAATAGATCGATCGGAAAGGGTAACTTTGAGGTGGTTTCGTACCCTACAAACAATCTCTATCTTATGTTGTCCGCTAATAGGAACTTGGGAGTGATTCTTTATTGCATGTTGAGGGATGGTTATATGATCCAATTATATTAGCATTGTTGAGAGATTGCACTAGCGAAAGTATGAACCCTAGGCCTTGTTTCTAAGCATTGCAATACCATTTATGCTCACTTTTGTTACTTGCTACCTTGCTGTTTTTTTATTGTTCACACTACAAATACCAATATCTACTATCCATACTACACTTGTATCACTATCTCTTCGTTGAACTAGTGCACCTATACAATTTACCATTGTATTGGGTGTGTTGGGGACACAAGAGACTCTTTGTTATTTGGTTGCAGGGTTGTTTGAGAGAGACCACCTTCATCCTACGCCTCCCATGGATTGATAAACCTTAGGTCATCCACTTGAGGGAAAATTGCTACTGTCCTACAAAACTCTGCGCTTGGAGGTCCAACACGAGTCTACAAGAATAAGTTGTGTAGTAGACATCACTAAACCATGTGCCATTTGGATGACACGGCGTACGTATAAGCCGTAGGCAAAAGCTTAGCCGTGTCTTTAACCAGAGGGTTCGGCTTATGCGTATGCCGTGTGTCACCTCTCGGCGTTTTGTCAATGGTTGGGTGTCTACGGTGCTGCCACGTGTTCTCTGTAAGCCGAGTATCCTCTGTACTCGCACTCGGCTTATATATAAACCGGAAGGTGCAAAATATTTCGTCAGGGTTTTATAAGCCGAGTGCATATGCTGGGCGACACGGCTTAGTGTGCTACGCCGAGTGTTTTATCCTGGACCGTACGGCTTACTGTCTGTAAGCCGAGTGTAATACTCGGCTTATATACCAAACTAGTTTTTTTGTCCTGTTTGCTGTGACAGCCCTGCAATTGAAACAACAATATATATAGCTCCACAGATATATCTCCAACAATATATTTAGCTCCACCAACAATTGAAACAACAAGATAGTTCATCAACAATACCAACAATATATAGCTCCACCAAGTTCAACATGCATATATATATATAGCTAAATCAAGTTCACACATGCATACATAACTTCATCAAGTTCACAACATGCATAAATATCTCCATCAAGTTCAAAACATGAATACATATCCAACAATATATAGATACCATACATCAAGTTCACGAGTGCATAATATGTAACATAGTTGCATAATAGGCAATAGGTAACATAAGCTCCATGAGCTCCACCGCTATGAACATAGCATGTAAGTCCATCAAGTTCGCACCCATGAGCTCCATCGTTCACATTTTATTAAAGCATCTACAAAATAATCATGAAAGATATTTCATCAGTTATAGAAAAAGAATAACAAAGTGGGACAGCAGTAGAAAAGAAGTAACATTTGCCCCAATGTATACTAACCGTGCACAAGATATCATCAACACCAAAATGACGACGAATTGGATGAAGATTATCAAGTTCTTCAGGCCACCAAACCAGATTTGACCTACACCCATGCCTACTCCATCATCGCGCTTCGCTCTGAGCAGGAACTGGGAGCAATGATCCTCCCACGAATCGTACACTCCAGGAGACCTCGCTCTGAGAAGGAACTGGGAGTAATGATCCTCTGCCTGTTGCCTAGTTGGAAACCCTTTATATGAGCTATTGCTGTAACCGTTCACCTGTTCATGGCATCCCTCCCACGAATCATACACTCCAGGAGACCTCCCTCTACACACCGCGTACCACCTCATCTACCAATAGAAGAATATGATTTGAACAAGCAAATAAGGAGAAGCAACAAAAGTTTAGAAGAGCACAAGTAACATAGCCAACATAAGCATTAATGATTCATATACCCAAAAGCAACATCACAAGTTCTACCCAAGTTTTATACTCCGAGTCGACATCAGCAACTACATTCACTACATCAGCATCAAACTATCTAACAAGGCTACTATTAAAATGGAGCTCTAATCAGACTGGTAGTCTGTGAAGCCGGTAAGCGTGGAGTCGGAGGAGGCGGGGATCTCCCCCTCAGTGGAGGAGCAAGCATCGTTGGGAATGGCGGTCGGCGGAATCAGTGGCAAAGGGTCGACACTCTCCTTAGGTGGTGCTTCCCTCTTGGACATATCCTCAAAAAACTTAATAAGGATGAGCTGTGGGTTCTCCTTAAGGAGCGCAGCCAAGCGGTCCACACTGGCGCATGACTCCTTGACCGTGGAGTTGACCCTAGAGGAAGCTGCTTCATCGGTGGAAGCCATAACCTCGAGAACGATGCTAGCACCTTCTAGCACACAATGAAAAAATAACATAAGTATATATGGAATTCTAGGATGTCATCGCAAACTACAAGGATATGTGTGTTGAACTCAAGGATGTCAACACACATATCACTATTCCGGCGTGTTGGTTGACTTTCAGTCCTCCGAGTCTCCCCAACTCTCACCTCTCAAGTGGTGGTGTATATGGTGGGCACTCTTCCACTGATAGTTTGACCGTCGGTGATGGTGGCTTCTCCTCCTTCCCCTAGTGCATTACCAAAAGGTCTAGCACAAGGAGAAGAAGGAGAAGCGACCCCCACGACAACAGTCGGGATCCTTCCCTCAAGAACATCGATCTACACTAGCTACTACTAATAATGTTGGTGTATATGGTGGACACTCCCTCACTGATATTTCGACCGTCGGTGATGGTCGCATCCCCTTCTTCTCCGAGTGCATTACCAAGGTCTAGCACAAGGAGAAGAAGAGGATGCGACCCCCACGACAACAGTCAGGATCCTTCCCACAAGAACATCGATCTATCAAACAGGGAGCCCCATCAAACTGAAAGTCAACCTTTAGCATGGAAGGCACGCCTTTAACGACTACATTGAATACTAAGACATAATTATGCAGTGCTAGGATAGACAACAGTCGGGTCAACATTACATATATCCACAGTACTAGGATAGACAGCCCCTACTAGGACATATATACTACTCTAATATATCAACATCATGTGGGTCTGCGTCAAGCTAGTCCTCATCCTCGTCCTCGGAGACAAGGTCAACCACCTCTGGACGTCCGCCGGAGGGGCCTGCCTCGCCATCAGTGCGGGTAGCCGGCTGCACCACCTCCCCATCATCGTCCATAAAGTAGCCCTCCTCATCGAGCTCATCGAAAAGCTGGTCGACCTCCACTGATATTATGGCATCCATCTCGGCGTCCTCCTTCTTCCTCTGCTCCTTCTCCTTATTGGCCCAAAATTCACGCTCCTCGGCCATGAGGTGCGGATTGGCCTCAGCATACCTAGCCATGTACTCCTCATCCATCTTGGCCAGGCGGCGTGCCTTCTCCTCCTTGCAGGAATACATCCGGTAAGGAGTGGCAAGGAACCAAGCATGCTTGGCATCCTCGGGGAAGTTCAGCTCAGCTGGTTTCCGGCCATACATGGAAGCCACCGTGTCATATGCCCGCGTGGCGAGCTCAGGGGTGTCGAACATGCCAAGCCATAGCCGATCGCCATCGCAGGTGATCTCAGCGGTGTAGCGACCCGAGTCACGGCGTCGAACACCACAAAACCCGGTCACGGGAGGGCGGCGCGGCGCCATCCTCCTACACGAGTGTCATGCGACAACGGTCTCGATATCAAATTTAATTTTGCTAAGTTCAAAACTAAATGAAGAATACACAACAACTCTTCATGTGGGTTGACTTTCATTCCATCGATGCTCCCTTCAACAACTCTCACCTCTCAAGTAGTGGTATATATGTATGGTGGGCACTCCTTGCCTGTATATTTTGACCGTCGGTGACGGTCATTACTCCCATCCGTTGCTGCGTTATGAATGTCTCACAGCAAGAGATGAGGAGCAACGACCACCTACGACAACAGCCGGTGTCTTTCCTCTCATAACATCTCTCATCTCTCAATGTTATTTCGACCGTCGGTGATGGTGGGTCCTTCCGTCCTCCCCCTGCTTTACCAAGGTCTCAGAGAAGGAGGACGAGAAAGACCGACCACCTACGAACAGCCGGTATCCTTCCTTCAAGAGCATCTCATCTCTCACTCTCATCTCTTTCAAAAGAAAGCACCATCGGAATGAAAGTCAACACACTACATACCAAATACCAAATAGCAATGAATACGTATGGGCCCTAAACCCTACTCTAGAAGACAACATTTTACCATAGCATGCAGCAACAGCAAATCAGCAGCAGCAGCAGCAAACAGCAACACCACAACAGCAAAGCAATAACAGTATATATGCAATAACAAGCAGCAATAGTACTACCACAACCTATTCAGTGAACTAGTAACAACAACAAAGCAACAACAGTTTATATGCAATAACAACAAGCAGTAGCCTCAAGCACCAACAGCAGCAAAGTAGGAGGAGCTCACTAACCAACACAGAGCACAACAGATCCAGCAGCAGAGCAGAACACCGACGAGCAGCACCCACACGGCCGACGGCAACAATAGCTACATCAACAGTAGTGACAACAACAACAGCAGCTCAAACATCAACAACATCAACAGTAGGTTTTGCAGAATATTGAAAATTACAGATAATTACATTGATCTCTTATCCACCATGATAATAAAAAGGAAAAGAAAGGCACAATATATAGATCCTGAGACCTGCAATCAGTGATTGCTAGAAGACTAAGAATTGTGTCCTTCAATCTTTATCAATCCTAGGGAGTCCAAAGTAAGGATGTGCATTATAAGAAGTTTATCATGCCTCACATGCAAATAAATCTTGAGTTCTTGACCCAGTGGCATCATCTTCACCTTTTTAACAGCAGCTGCCTCTAGTGCTAGTAGCAGTAGCAAACAACAACAGCAAGCAGTAGCAGCAGGCAGCAACTAATTAACAACTTAAAATGCTACCTAATTAACAACTAATTAGCAGTAAACTAGCTACCTAATTAACAACACCTGCCTCTAGTGGTAGTAGCAGTAGCAAAAACAGCACCAAACCAGCAAGTAGCAACCAGCAAGCAGCAGCATACCAACAGCAGGCAGCAACAGCAAGTGCATGTATAAAAAATGCAGCGGCAGCAGAGTAGGCGGAGCTCACCAGCCGCAGAGCAGAACAGTGTAGTAGCAGAGGAGGTCGGTGACGAGCAGCACCCAAACCGCAGAGGAGCTCGGAGACGAACAACTACATCAACAGTTGCAACATCAGCAACAACAGGTCATCAAGCATAAAAAAATCAGAACAACAAACAAATTTAGGAAAAAATCAGATTTGTTACCTTTGGAAGCCGACGGTGATGGTGGTGGAGCACGGCTTGGAGATTGCTTCTGTTGACCAGGGGGGAGCAATGACGCGACGGGGAGGCACCGAAACACTAGGCGGCGGCGACCAGGGGAGAAGCAATGACGCGACGGGGAGGCACTGAAACCCTAGGCACCGGCGACCAGAGGAGGAGAGGAACGACGCGGCGAGGCAAAGGAGAAGAAAGGCGCGGCGAGGGAGGGGAGAGGAACGGCGCGGCGGCGAGGTGAGCACCACCGAAACCCTAGGCGGCGGTGACCACGGGAGACGAAGAGGAATGGCACGGTGATGGAGAGGAGAGGAACGGCCCGATAGAGATAAGACGTGGTGGCAGAGGAGTTCGCCCGGTGGGTGGAGGGGAGGAATGACGCGGTGGGTGGGCTCCGGCCGCGGCGGAGTCCGGCGGGTTGGCGGCGGCGACGAGATTTGGGGTAAGGGGGGGATTGGGTGCGCGCGCGGTGGGATTTGGGTGGGCGGCACGACTGAATGGGGGGTGGGCGGTGGGATTTGGCGTGGCGCGGTGTTTCGCGAAAAGAAACAGCGCAGAGAGGGATATTTCAGCGAACCCCGCCCGCCAACTACACACCGTGTACAGGATGTACGCCAAGTGTACTTTATCGAACACTCGGCTTACACGTATTTCTAATTTAATTTTACCTTTCATAATGTTGTATCCATAAGTTTTTTCTTATTTAGGCTAATGTATATATAAAATATCTTCCCTCAACACCATTACCACGGTCTCCAGGCCCTCCCCGGGGCGGTTTTCGACGCCGCGGCCATCCGTGGGCCCGCGCGGTCTACGGCTTTGACCGGGTGCCAGAGGGGTTTGACCGGGGGATTTTCCTCTTGTTCTGTGTCACGGCAGGTCATGCCGACGTGCCACACCAGGTTGGAGTGCATGCGGTAACATGACTCCCCCCGTCTGCTCGATGTGGGGGACTGCCACACTATACGTCCTGAACCTTCCGGCTTTGACTGTCCGGTTTGTGAGGGAGGTGCCACATCAATGTTGTGCACTGTGTATTTAAACATCTGGCCTCCATTACGTTGATATATCCGGGCCCCACGCAGGCCGGTGCGGTCTCCGGGCCCTCCCTGGAGCGGATTTCGACGCCGCGGCCATCCATGGGCTCGCGCGGTCTACGACTTTGACCGGGTGCTAGAGGGGTTTGACCGGGGGATTTTCCTCTTGTTCTGTCTCATGGCAGGTCATGCCGACGTGCCACACGAGGTTGGAGCGCATGCGGTAACATGACTCCCCCCGTCTGCTCGATGTGGGGGACTGCCACACTATACGTCCTAAACCTTCCGGCTTTGACTGTCCGGTTTGTGAGGGAGGTGCCACATCAATGTTGTGCACTGTGTATTTAAACATCTAGCCACCCTTAGGTTGATATATTCGGGCCCCACGCAGGCCGGTGCAGTCTCCGGGCCCTCCCCGGGGCGGTTTTCGATGCCGCGGCCATCCGTGGGCCCGCGCAGTCTACGGCTTTGACCGGGTGCCAGAGGGATTTGACCGGGGGATTTTCCTCTTGTTCTGTGTCACGGCAGGTCATGCCGACATGCCACACCAGGTTGGAGCGCATGCGGTAACATGACTCCCCCCGTCTGCTCGATGTGGGGGACTGCCACACTATACGTCCTGAACCTTCCGGCTTTGACTGTCCGGTTTGTGAGGGAGGTGCCACATCAATGTTGTGCACTGTGTATTTAAACATCTGGCCGCCAGTACGTGGATATATCCGGGCCCCACGCAGACTGGTGCGGTCTTCGGGCCTTCCCCGGGCCGGTTTTCGACGCCGACCATCCGTGGGCCCATGCGGTCTACGGCTTTGACCGGGTGCCAGAGGGGTTTGACCGGGGGATTTTCCTCTTGTTCTGTGTCACGGCAGGTCATCCGACGTGCCACACCAGGTTGGAGCGCATGCGGTAACATGACTCCCCCCGTCTGCTCGATGTGGGGGACTGCCACACTATACGTCCTGAACCTTCCGGCGTGACTGTCCGGTTTGTGAGGGAGGTGCCACATCAATGTTGTGCACTGGGTATTTAAACATCTGGCCGCCCTTACGTTGATATATCCGGGGCCCACGCTGGCTGGTGCGGTCTCTGGGCCCTCCCCGGGGCGGTTTTCGACGCCGCGGCCATCCGTGGGCCCGCGCAGTCTACGGCTTTGACCGGGTGCCAGAGGGGTTTGATCAGGGGATTTTCCTCTTGTTCTGTGTCACGGCAGGTCATGCCGACGTGCCACACCAGGTTGGAGCGCATGCGGTAACATGACTCCCCCCGTCTGCTCGATGTGGGGGACTGCCACACTATACGTCCTGAACCTTCTGGCGTGACTGTCCGGTTTGTGAGGGAGGTGCCACATCAATGTTGTGCACTGGGTATTTAAACATCTGGCCGCTCTTACATTGATATATCCGGGCCCCACGCAGGCCGGTGCGGTCTCCGGCCCTCCCCGGGGCGGTTTTCGACGCCGCGGCCATCCGTGGGCCCGCGCGGTCTACGGCTTTGACCGGTTGCCAGAGGGGTTTGACCGGGAGATTTTCCTCTTGTTCTGTGTCACGGCAGGTCATGCCGACGTGCCACACCAGGTTGGAGCGCATACGGTAACATGACTCCCCCCGTCTGCTCGATGTGGGGGACTGCCACACTATACGTCCTGAACATTCCGGCGTGACTGTCCGATTTGTGAGGGAGGTGCCACATCAATGTTGTGCACTTGGGATTTAAACATCTGGCCGCCCTCACGTTGATATATCCGGGCCCCACGCAGGCCGGTGCGGTCTCCGGGCCCTTCTCCGGTGCCAGAGGGGTTTGACCGTGGGATTTTCCTCCTGTTCTGTGTCACGGCAGGTCATGCCTCTCGTCTGCTCGATGTGGGGGGGACTGCCACCCGACGTCCTGAACCTTCCTGCTGTCCGGTTAGGCCCCGGGGATATATCCGAATCGGTGAATCTCTTTAAAAAATCTTTGTGTTGTTTCGTGTGATTACTTTTAGTCCTCGGTAGATCGAGTACACGTCTCTGATTTTTCTAAAAGTGATGAAATGAGATCGAAAGTGCGATGAAAACTAGCCTAAACAGAATGTGTGAGAAATAGGGGGGAGACAAAGAAATGCAACAAGTAATAGTTATAAGTCCAACTCACCAACTTAATAATTTCTTGCATTATTATATTTTGTGCTCAGTAAGCCGAGCGTATTATATCGGCCACTCAGCTTACCCACAGCACCGTCACGAAGCCGTTAGCGGGCGGTGCGCGGGCCACGTGGCAGGTACGCTTTGTCTTGAGTTGCACTGTAAGCCGAGTGCTTCACCGAGGCTGCTTCGGCTTACCTGAGTGTACGCCGTGTGCATTTTTTAAGCCGAGTGCCTGAACGCGGTGTTCACGGCGTACATGTTTGTAAGCCGAGTTTGACTTGTTCGTTTGTGTGCCTTTATGGGCGTACTCGGCTTAGCCGCTGATACGCCTTAAACCCGTGTTTCAGCACTCGGCTTACGGAATGATACTAGGCGACGTGTGCTTTTCCTGTAGTGGGATGTTCGGATGGTTGATTTATAATATAAAGCGGGGGGAAACCCTTTATCCATTGCTCTACATTTTCCTTTAGCAGCAAATCACCTGTTGATTGAATTTGTCACCCCCGATACTTTGCCGATTTGGTGCTGATTTTTCTCCAGAGAAGGTTGCTAAACTTTCCCATCGGGCGTATCTCCAGTTTGGGAAGTACGCCGATGATTTACCTCTATCAGATTTCCACACATATGATTCCTAACTCCTCCGATCTCCTTGATCTCAGGGTTCATGATTTCCTTCGCAGGAGATCCACTTCCAGGCTGAAACATGTATAGAGCCCTCCATACTGGAGCCTGAAATCTGATGGATCCTTCGGTATGAAACACAGAGTAGTCGGGGAGCATAATTTTCGGACACCATTTCTTTGAGACACCTCGCCACAACTTCAGTTCTCTTCTCTTGTCCAGTACGAGGGAGGAGATGGTGGCAAGGAAGAGAGCGGCGGTGATCGCCGCCCTGTCCGTGCTCCTGCCCCTCATGCTCCCAGGCCATCCCATCAGCAGTTCTCCGATCACTCGTGCGACTGCTACTGAGAGTGCTACTCAGGGTTCACGCTGCAGGTGGGACTGTAGATGGGCGTCCCACCACGAACCCACTCAGTCCCACCGCTGTTTGCTGGGAAGTAGTGGACAGCCCACTAAAAGTTTGATGGGATAAGTGGGATTAAGTGGGATCCCATTTAAGAATCTCTTAAGTGGGATCCCATTTAAGAATCTCATACAAGTATGCAACACAGGAATTAACACAAAAGCTCCAGCCTCCAGGATACGTGCTACATGCTACACAGTCACATACATGCCACATGCTACATGCAACAGGCTATTGTTTCTTCACTTCTTTACTACAGGATACATGTAACCACATCATAGCACCATTTGCTTTAAAAATGAACATTACAAATGCCAGAAAATTTTGATGAATTTTTGCTCTGAACATGGGTAACATACTGACATGAGCCATTTCTTTCTTCCTGTTTTGAATCCTCTGGCCGTGTGGACGGTAGCGCTATTCCAAAGGAATATCAAGTATGACAAGACCTACAGCATAAAAAGCAAATCAAACTTCTAAAAAAACTAGAAAATCAACAACCAGAACTACTACAAGATCATAATTGCAAAATACAGAACTAGGCGAATCATTTTTGTAGATTTTAAAGCATTGTCAGTTCATGGAAGAGCTTCTGGCTCAGGTTCAAACTTCAAAAGCTAATCTATTGTTGATACAATCAACTATTTTCACCAACTTCCAGTACATGAGAATTGAAGGGAAAATGGGAAAATGTTGTTGCACAAGATAGACTCCAACTACATATTAGAAAAAACTGAAACAAAGAAGTCTTATTTGTAATTTGCAATGTGGATTCAAATACATAGCCAGACAAAGGTTGTAAACTTGAAGAAGTCAATACTAAGAAAAATGAAGTCATAATCTCATCTCTAGGCTAACCTTTTTTTCAGAGCCGTCGAATAATATGAAATGACTATAGTTGCAAAGTAGTGCTCCCAGGTTATGATTAACCCATATTACATGGGCCATGTATAGTTGCAAAGTAGTGCTCCCAGGTTATGAGTAAGAGAGCTATTTTCATATCAGGAAAAAGAAGATGGACAAGAGATTTCTTCAAATACTTCCGATGGGTCCTCTCTTTTCAAAAATAGAAATATATCATGATATAATAATGTACCAAATGTGCAATGTACAACTACAGAATTACCTAGGTGGTTCCAGCATCGTCTTGATCACCACCATGGTCTCCAACTGTTGGTTCCGCCTTTTGACGATCTGCAATATTGAAGGCATTCAAAATGAAACATTCAACATGGAAGGTATTAAATAAAGTATGGAAAAATAATTAAAAACATATTACCAGCAGCTCGAAGCCAATCCTCGAGGCACATCAGCGTCTCAACAGTACTCGGGGTCAAACTACTTCTCTGATCAGTGATGATCCTTCCAGCATTGCTGAATGCAGCCTCTGCAAGCACTGTAGACGCGGACACTGCCAATATGTCCCGCGCTATAGCCGCGAGCACTGGATACTTTGGGGAGTGAATCTCCCACCACTTCAAGATATCCAATTTTTGTCGGCGAGGAAACAAGTCTTCTTCAAGATATCGTTGTAGCTCATTCGAGTTGTGGGATCTTTTCATTCTCAAATGCTTATCCCAATCGTCAAGAGTGCCCTCCCCATCCTCCTCTGCAAGCTCATCACCTTCATCAGAAGTGTTTTCAAATTCAGATGCATATTCAGCAAATAGGATCCTCATCGCATTCTTCACCTTGGTAAGATATTTCTCGGCGCCACCACCAAAAGCTGCAGTCAATCAGAAGTCAACATATTCATACTTGTACCTGGGATCAAATATCACCGGCACACAACTTGTTAAGAATGACTCCTCAAAATATTTGATCCATTTCTTCTCCATCTCTTTCACCATGGCAACAATGGTAGGATTTTCACTCAAGACTTCTTTCTCCATTAGCTGCTTCACATTCCAGACCTCGTAGAAGTAAAGGTGAGAGGTGGGATATGTCCTACCCGAGATTTTCTTTGTGGCTGTGTAGAAAGCGCCCAAAAGATGGCAAATAGCTTCAGCCATCTCCCATTGACTAGCTGAAGGAGCGAATTCATAATCTTTGTCAGCTACTTTCAAGGCTTCAAACGCTGCTCGGAACGGCAATGACGATTCAAGCATGAGGTACGTTGAATTCCATCTTGTAGGCACATCTACCGAAGGATGGTTTTTACAAGCAAGTCCCACCTGCGCAATCATCTCATCGAATTTCTCCATTCTACCTTGCGAACTCTTGACATACATCACTGATTCTCTGATTCTATCAACAACTGAAGCCATTGCTTTGAGCCCATCTTGCACCACAAGATTCAAAACATGGGCAGCACATCTAACATGCAATAATTTTCCACTGTGATGGACAAGATACCTATCCACCAAATTCTTTCTCAAGTGGCGAACCATCGAGTCATTAACTGGTGCATTGTCGAGGGTAAAGCTAAAGATTTTGTCTTCAATATTCCAATATCTCAAGCTCTTTTGTACCATATCAAATATGTTATGGGCGTTGTGTGGGGTTTCCAAGAGGCAAAATCTGATTATTTTGTTTTGTAGAGTCCATGAGTCATCAATAAAGTGGGCGGTTATGCATAAATAACCCAGTTTCTGATTGGATGTCCACATGTCACCCGTTAATGATACTCGAGAGCTTAGATTGCTAAAGAATGCTTGAATTTCTTTTTTGTGTCTATCATATGCAGCAATGCAATCCTGTTTAATTGTTTCCCTGGATACTACGTTGAACCATGGATTCAACGTCTTAACAAAGGACCTAAAGCCAGGGTACTCAACAAAAGAGAAAGGTAATTCATGTAGCACAATCAACTTTACCAGTGCTCTACGTGCACGCCCTGGGTCAAACTTCCACTCTGGATCAATTGCACTATCAGTTCGTATCTTGGCAACCATACCATCCATTTTAGCTTTCTCCTCACATACCACCAAATGTTTACCGATATGACTTGTCCCTGACTTTTTTTAGGCATGAAAGAGTTGGTTGCAATGAGTACAACGACCTTGTGCGAGTATTCCATCAACATATATCGGTTCTACTTCATTCCAAATTTTGGATTTTAATTTTCGTCGTCTGCTTGAACCAAGGTTTGCTACATTGGGTGACAAAGCTAGCAGTGAAGGCTATGACGGGGAGCTCTCTAGTGACTTAGCATTTTTTTTCCTTTCTTGCTAAGAATGACACTACCACATTGTTAAGGATTGGAGATCTTACCGCCTTTTTGGATAGTGATGGCTGCTTATTCTTGTCAATGGGCAAAGATCCAAATGATGGCTGCTTATTCTTGTCAATGGGCAAAGATCCAGATGATGGCTGCTTATTCTTGTCAATGGGCAAAGATTCAGATGATGGCTACTTATCCTTGTCAACGGGCAAAGATCCAAGTGATGGTGTAGTTGCAATATCTCTCTGAGAAACAAGAAAAGCATAAACAATAAGCTGAAAGAGACAATCTGATAGTTGTTGCAATTGAAATATCTCTCTAGGAAACAATAAAAGGGTAGACAAAGTAGCTTGAGAAGGGCAATTTGATTCAAACATAATCATTCGCAATCAAAATTCACCTTATTCAGCCTTTTCTTTTTCAATGGTGGTGCCTGCTTATCCATGTCAACGGCCAAAGGTCCAAGCGGTGGTGCCGGTGGATTAGTGCACATTTCTTCACTTGCCTGAGAGAAAAAAATTGTTGTTATCAAATAAGTATTGCCAAACAGTAAAATAGACATAAAGACTTTATGTTTATTTCTTGGACGTCGACGGCTTCATGATAAAGTAGTGTGATAATTTTACCCTCCTCTTTTTCTTGGACGTCGACAGCTTCATGACGACTTTGTTCGTTTCTTGGTGTTCCCCGTGAAGCTCGCCGCTACTCTGTCTACTTGGCTTCCTTTTCTTGCACTTTGGTGGTTCCATATGGGGCTCACTAGCACTCTTGTGCTCCTCAAGATCCGGGCCATTAGCCTTCTCAATTTTTATGGCACGCAAGAGCTCACTAGTACCCTTGTGCTCCTCAAGATCAGAAAAGTTATTAAATATGATGAGCTAAGTTCAGACAATATTAAAAGGTACAGCGGAATAAGAAAGAATGACATGGATGCCAAGATTAGCAGACAAATTGCAAGGCAAAAACATGACAGCCTTGTACTCCTTGTACGAATGCGCTTTGACTAGATAAAATTACAGATTAATTGTGGCAATACTTCCTTGAACAATACTGCGGCACAAACTCAAGAAAGAACAGGTGCAGATTAATTGTGTGTTGCTCTATTCAAATGGTCCTTGGGATTCCAGACCATCAATTACGTATTTATGGACTAGTAGAGAATGGATCTTGCAGAACCTAATATGCAGACTACATCTATCACAACTTGCTAGTTAGAGATTTTCCTTGACAGCAACTGAATCCTACATGTTACATGAAAAGGAAAGCAAGCATCTTGAATCTGATTTACCTGCTGCCGACGACTTGGGCGTCGAGGTAGGGGGTGGCGGCCACCTGGGCGTCGGGATTGATGCATCCGGCGCTCTGGGGGTCGGGGTTGAGGCAGCCGGCGACCTGGGGGTCGAGTTTGGGGCAGCCGGCGACATGGGGGTCGCGGTTGGGGCAGCCGGCGACCTGGCCATCGCGTCCGGCCGGGGTAGAAGCGGCGAGGCAGGGGAGGTCGGGAGCGGCTGACTGCGAGGCGGAAGATGAGGGGATGCGGCGGCGGCGCGCGTCAAGTGGCGGCGGTGGGACTCCACCGGCGGCGGCTGCGCCACGGCGACTCCTGTCTTCGTTTCTCTCTGCCCACGCACGAGATACGAGAGTGAGACGGGCTGGTGGATTAAGTGGGATTCCAATGGGCTAATAGGGCTAGCCCACTTAATTTTCTTCTTGTCCAGTGGGAGCCCACTATGCCACCCCACCTGCAGCCTGAGTTCTGATGATCTTGTGCTCGTGTTGGCCATTTTGCAGATGCAGAAGGCGTTGCGGATTGTAAGGTTGAGTGCTTCAAGAGGTGGGGCCATGTTTAACGCCCAGCAACCAGCAAAATAAGGAGCTGAATAGCCTGTGGATCATGGGGTCATATGATGTTGAGCGGCTGTGATTGCCGAACCAATCAATAAATAAAATGTGTTCCGCGCTCGGCGCATCACTTGTGTGAAGTTTTGCAGATCTCACAGTGGGGCATGTTTATTTCATAAGAGGATAACACATAAAAGAATTCAAGCATTAGCAATCTCATCCAAACCTCCCTGAATCCCAGTGAAAGCAAGCAACTCAACATTGATTAGTCAGAACCAGATAAAAACAAACACACCAAAGGGGACATAAGCAGTAAGCAGACATCTGACGTGGAAATTCTACCTGCCAGATGCAACATGGAAAATCAATCGAAAAGAAAACTGCGAAAATACGAACACACAGAATGCAAGCAAGCAAGATCAAGCGAAAGTTGCTGATTAATACAAGCAAGTCTTATGTCTTCATGTCAGTTGGCCAATTGACTACAGATACACAAGACATGATTGAGCAAAATAAGCGATTATTCCTACGAGTCCACTTCACAGCTGACCACTGCATCCTACATAAAGGGTAAATTTCCGTGGGCATCGCATCAAACAAGCCACTTCTGCATCTCAGCCACCGAAACGTAACTCTGATACCTGCAGGGCAATTATGACATTAGTCAAACCAATTTTCATACATGGAAAAGCCATCACATTTATATCTGCGACTTTGTATGACTCGAACAACAAACATTAGCTTCACCATTGTGGAGATCGCCAAAGTTGAATCATGACAGCATTATTAGGCGAAACCAACATCACAAACAGAGGCTAAAATATCAGTTTTTGGCTATATCTGGTCCTAATAGAGGCCAAAATATCAGTGGGCGTACGAGGGGTTCATGGAGTAGGAATAAGAAAAACCTCACAGGCATTCTTCTTATAAATACCAAAAAAGCTAGCTAGTCACTAATGGATGAATCTAATCAAATTCATGCAGTAGAAGTGTCGAGTAAGGGATCATGCATCTCTTATTGACAGATAGACATCCTTCGGTCCAAAATATATGGTCATTTTTTTTAACTTTGCACAGCATTAAAAACAATACTTTGGCTACTATTAATGATAATATGTTACTCCCTCCGATCCATATTACTTGTCTTAGATTTGTCCCGTATCTAGACAAATCTAAGACAAGTAATATGGACCGGAGGGAGTAGTAAAAAGTGCAATTCGTGATAAAAGCAGTATTCATGATGAATCCAGTCATGCCATTTTGATCATGTGTTTAATATAAAGTGTTAAACATCTACTGTGATCAAACTGAAGAACTAAACTTCCAGAAAGCATAGCTGCATATATAGTTTGGATTTTGGACCAAACAATGGCCAATTACATGTGCAAGTTAGACTGACAATGAGAGATATGCTGAGACGATTTTTTAAGCAAACTGCCTAAAACTAGACTAATTGTCCATAAAACTGTAATAACTTAACTGCAAGCAAAACGATGAATAGTAGTACAACAATTCACGAAGGCATGCTCTTCAAAATTTGTCACAATTAAGTCCAAAATAATCAGCAATGTGAAATGGCATAGCTATAAGCCCATATAAATAAAGGAAGCATGGAACAAATGCTCAGGTATCATTAGTTGGCAGTCACTTAAGAGGGGAAAACGTATAAATTACACTGCGACCTGATAGATCCATAACAGCAAAAAACAAAACAAAAAAATCCATGAAGCAAGAAAGAGGATGTATTTTATTCTGCTACCACCTAACATGACAACATTATCATCTATGATCGAGTTGGAACAAACTTCTGCGCAAAAGGGGAAAGGGTTTCGAGTTATCGTCATCTAGGGAGCTAGAGGAGAAGAACCTGCATTAGCAGAGGGAACTTGGAGAGTACCAAGGAGGTGGTAAAATGAAAGAAAGGCAGCTGGATAGAAGGGAAAGGCAAGCGAAAGAGCGCCTCCAGTGGAGGAGTTTAAAGCATCAGCTGATAAAAGATAATGTAGGTGGGTTAGGGCATGAGGAAAAGAATGGAGAGACGCTGAGGAAGGGATGAGGAAGCAGTGTCTGGAGATAAGAAACAAGATGTAGCCTGCCATGAAGGAAGCATGACAGGAGGTGGCCAGGTAGGCAACAGTTAAGCAAAGGATTGTCGAGAAAATCTTAGAGCCCTCTCTTGCGATTTGGTATTTGTGGAATGGATTGTAGAGAAAATTTCAGAGCCCTCACTTGCAATTTAGTACTTGAGGAATGGCAGTACAAAGGAAAGAAGTACAGTTTTTTTGAAAGAACAGTTCATATACCTCAACATAAATTCAGAAGATAAGCTTGCCTGCTCAACCAGTACATCATACTAGCTTATCTTGATCAGCTCCATGGCACCACCAATGCCTGCTTCTGCAATCATAAAAAGTCAAACAACCAATAACATTCAATTGGAAAGCTAAATAGATACAAGGTAGAATCAACAAGATATTTAGATAACTCACAACTGTAATTTGGGGAAAATAACTCAGTTCTGACAACATTAGGAATAGATAAAGAAAATAACACAGCCTGCCAAATTTAAATATTACGAAACAGTACATTATGATTAATATTGTGAAAATGAAGGACACGCACACTCAGGCTATTAGCTGATCAGAATAGACATGTTATCCAGAAATAATAAAATTGTTATATGCCATATCAGAAACAGTAAAATATGCTCATACCAATAAATCATAGAAATCAAAGTGATCCTGACTATAAAAGAAGAGATTATCTTTAAATATATTTAGCCTGAGAAATGACATGAAAACCTTTTTTGTGTTTCATTTGTACAAATGGACTTGCCACTCGCAGCAGGAATCTCCAACAAGAGATGAGATGAACAATTATTCATTAATTTCAAACAAATTCAGCATTACCAATTCAAGAATATTAGCCCCAATAACAATATCAAATGAACAAATATAACTAGATTTAAGAGTCCAGATATACTTATTGAGCACTATTTGACATTTCAGTTGGTTCAAGCTATTTTTTCATGCAGTTGTTTTCAACATAAGAAAAAACTATAACACAGGACTAATGCTACCAGTATACAATTCCTGAATATGTCAACAGGCAGCAATAGTGAAATCTAGTTCAGTAATTACAGGAAAAAAATTCCAGTCTTCTTGTTCATCATATTACTGAATAGATATTCATATAATAAACTGATAAAGACAGTTCGCTATCTCTGACTTGAACCACATAGTTCAACAAATACCAATATGTGATAATGTGAAATTGCATGCTACATATTTGTTGACAAACAACATAATGATGAACTGGTGATGTCAAAAGCTAAAGGACACTAGCAGATTAGCAACCAGTAACATATGTGAATCCAGACCAGAACCATCAAATAAATCTACCACACAAGCATCAGAATAGAAACACTACATAGCAAATTCGCCATATGTTGAACAGGTCATCAAGCAGCAAAAGAAACACTTAATATGACACTACCTAAAATTGTTAGCTTATAATTAACAAAAGGATGTGGAAGGCCATCAATCAATTACTGAAAATAGACATGATTTTGTTATAACCAGAATTTGATGACATGCTATTACCTGCAGCATAGACACTTTCGAATGGATAACAGGTAATAGCGTTGTTGTTTTCGGAAAGTTTACTGAACTGCAATGACTCAAGCTGGACCATAAAGATACCGGCAACTGTACGCAAGAAAGCCACATTATTTTCCTCAGCGTAAGCTAGCATCGATATGTGCCTTGTCTTATCTGAATTCAGGGGAAGTAGCTTGTCCAGTTCAATAGTTTGTCCCAGCACCCATGAAGCAACACCATCACCGTCGGTATTCCTCTTCCATGACTCGGCCGTGAATTCTGACAGGGAGAGTAAGCCCAACCTGCCACCCTCTGCTCGCATAACCATCAAGTATTGACCTTTGGCAAACATATTCGTTGGCACCCGTATCGCAGCTAGGTTCTGGTTATCCAAATCAACTTCGAGAATTACACTTATACCATCCCCAGGGAGCAGCCAGTAAAGGGAATCCCTGGCCAGCACAGCAGGCATGCCTTCATTATCCATGGCCTTGCGTGGAACCGGTGTTTGGATGAGATTACCCCATACACCAGTCTCCGACGAGTAAATGGCGACGACCACTCGTGCATCTTTCCTTTTATAGCTTACCAATACCACCTGGAAGTGGTGGGCGTCGCCAGCAGCGCGAAGCACCGCCCCGTCCATCGGGGTACTGTTCATGTCGAACCCCAGGGGAGCGGCAATGCGGTGCTGGTCGCCGTTGACAGGGTCGCACACCAGGACCTGGTTCCGCGACGAGTGGGAGATGAGCACGAGGCCGTGGCGGCAGCTGAGGAGATGGAAGTGGTAGCCGGGGTCGTCGAGATGCACGGAGAAGCGCCCGGCGGGGACACGGTCGGGGGCCTCCATGGCAGGCGTGTAGGAGATGCCTCGCAGGTCGTTGCGGAAGAAACCGAGGAGAGGAGGGCTGCGGCGGTGGTGTCGGCGGTAGCGGCGGAGGAAGCCGCGGTCGGAGACGAGGCGGCGCCAGCGCTTGCAGACGGCGGAGGCGCGGGGGAGAGAGGACGGCTGCGGCGGGAGGAGGAGGAGGATCTCGGGGAGCAGATCCTCGTCTTCCAGCGGCGAGCGGGGGCGGTGGTGGAGGGTGGCCGACATCTCGCCGTCCTGCGTGCTCATGGGGGAGGCGGCGGCGGAGTCTAGGGTGCAGCCGCAATGGGGAAAGTGAAAGTGCAAATGTGCGATTGAAGCCCAAAACAAAAAATGAAGCTGCAGTTCGATTGAAGTTTTTTTTAGAAAAAAACTATCATTTTCAGAAAAGCAAAAAAATCAGTTCTATTTCATTCTAAACTACTCCATCCGTCCCATAATATAAGAGCGTTATTATGGGACGGAGGGAGTATTTTCATTATGATTACGATCCCGGAGCCAAAACATCATGTCCTTGTTATATGTTTATAAGACTAGTTTGCTCGTGCGTTGCCATTGAACAACAATCATAGATAGAACAGCATCGATCTAACATTGTTGTAATTCACAACGTTCACGCCACGTTTAGTTTACCTAAGGCCCTAGTCCACATGCCGCTGAATGCAACAGAATTACGAGAAGATCGTTTACTCATAGGATCATACGAAGACTGGTCAATTAACGGTCTCGCGTCCGCTTGCCCCGATCCTGACTCGAACACTACAGTCGCTTACACTTTCATCGTTACTAATATTATATACTTAAGTAGTTGATATGTGTCACGAGTCATGACGCCGCTAAGTTGGAACTGTTGGGGCCTCTGGCAGCCTCGAACGGTTCAAGAACTGGTATGGCTAGTGCATACTTACAAGCCTAAGATAGTCTTCGTCTAAGAAACGCGGCAAAGCAATGGATATGTCAACAAATTGCGATGGAGGCTAGGCCTCAAAACATGTATCGTGCAAGCCGGCCATGAAAAAGGTGCGGGTATTGCTCTCTTTTGTGATGATAGTGTGGAAATAAAGAAGCTTATCGTTGGCCCGGTCTATATTGATGTTATGATCCGGCTCAATCCCTATGGCCCTCAGTGGTGGGGTAATTTTGTTTATAGCGAACATTGATACGTCTCCAACGTATCTATAATTTTTTATTGTTTCATGCTATTATATTATCAATCTTGGATGTTTTATATGCAACTTGGTGCTATTTTATATCATTTTTTGGGACTAACCTATTAACCTAGTGCCCAGTGTCAGTTGCTGTTTTTTGCTTGTTTTTGTCTTTTCAGAAAATCATTATCAAAAAAAGTCCAAACAAAGAAAAAACTTTGGATTAATTTTTTCTGGACCAGAAGAGACCCTAGAAGGTTCAGGAGAAGACCTGAGGAGTCACGAGGGAGCGACAAGCTCAGGGGGCTCGCCCCAGGGGGGTGGGCTGTGGCGCCCTGCCTGAATACCACTGTAGCCAGACGGTCGCCGCACATACCAGCCCAGGAAAATCACTCTGACATGCGCTTTTACAACAAGTATCATGAACACAAGCTTTTCTATTAATGAATATATCAGTCTTACATGATATAGTACAAGGGTGATGGCAGCGGAAAGGCTCTATCTAAGGCAGCATGGTCCTGGTGCGGCTCCAATCCACAGGGATCTGACTGGGTTACTCCTCTAGCCCGCGAACACTCTGGCTCCTCGCTAGCGGTCGCCGAATCCTTAGGTGAACCTGGCCACATTGAAGGCCGCTGAGTACTTTTGAATGTACTCGCAAGCAAACCAAACCAACAGATACACCAAGAAAAGCAATCCATGGCATTCAAGCATTCATTTGTTATCTTAACAGTATTAACTATCATGTTATGATAGGATTATCCAGCAAGATTAAACATCTAGCAGCATTAATCATCAAGTCATAGCAGAATTATCTAGCATGATAATTACTGAAGTAAATGCAGTAAAGTAAAGTATATCAGGTAAGTGATCCGAACTCCGAATATGCTCACGATCCAAATCTGATCCAAGCTTTGCGGTCACCCGACCACTCATCTCATAGCTACCTCATGGCTAGCATTCAAACCTTGGACATCATCTGATGTCCATGCATCCGTACTGCAAGTCTGACAAATCATACCCTTACCATTCTCTGGTTCAGTCTTAGTAATATTATTATATAGTTTGTTCCTCCGGACTCGACACAGACCAAATAGTGGCCTAGTACGAACTGTCCATGACCGAGGACGCGGCTATTCGAATAGATTTACACTCTGCAGAGGTTGCGCACTTTACCCACACCATGGAGCGCCTGGCCTCGTACTTTAGTACATGTTCCCATTCGGGTGGACCAGTGCTGCTCCAACAAAACCGATCTATTGCCTGGCACTCTTACGGTCCCACCGACAATCATCCCCTCCCAGGGTCATGTCCTGGGTGGCCCCTGTGTCACCCCGTGACACCTGCCACCGTCGTGGCCAAACAAAACTGTCCCAAACGGGGACCTGAGCTCAATAACCAAACTGGGCTCACAAGATTATCGCCGCCTACCGGGCCAGGGTAGCGCGCACGCATAACCTTCCCTATTTGGTAGTACCGTCAAGAGGCAAGACAATAGACCAAGTCAGGGCCGTCCCATACCGGCAAATGTGGTTGCACTGATGAGCTCGGTAGGTGACACTATGACTCGATCCAGTCGGCGGAGGAGGTTGTCATTATTAAGTCACATTTCTCAATATTGCAATAACAGTAACAATGCATGATGTAACAATTATGAAAAACATAACAACCTATCTCCATACAATATCACAACGAGTCATTAGTGAAACAATATTTAAATGGCAAGTTATAACTTTACAAGTTCTAGCTGTAAGTTACGACCATCTGAACCCTTGCATGAAACCGGCAAATAAACCAGTAGCCACCAGAACGGTCTTTACAACTCAGATCTGGGACGTTACCGGAATAACTCAACCCCGGCTCAAGACGGCTGAAAAGCAGCTCAGAGCATGAGACGGTGTTGATAAAAAGAGTGTAGCGGTTCCCTAAGACGGCCGAAGAACAGCTCAGAGCATAGGGTCACCGCTACAGAAAGAAATTCAACAGCTGTCCGAGACCGCCGAAAAGCAGCTCAGAACACGGGCCAGTTGTTGAAAAGAGAAACATAAAGTCGGCATCCACCCTGGACGGCCGGAAGTAGCTCAGAACACAGGCGTGGTGCCGTTACCAAAGAAAGGCAGGCATGTTGGAAATATGCCCTAGAGGCAATAATAAATTAGTTATTATCATATTTCCCCGTTCATGATAATAGTTTATTATTCATGCTAGAATTGTATTGACCGGAAACTAAATACATGTGTGGATAATAGACAAATACTATGTCCCTAGTATGCCTCTACTAGACTAGCTCGTTGATCAAAAGATGGTCAAGGTTTCCTAACCATGGACATGAGTTGTCATTTGATAACGGGATCACATCATTAGGAGAATGATGTGATGGACATGACCCAACCGTCAGCATAGCATATGATCGTTCAGTTTAATGCTATTGCTTTCACTATGTCAAATACACGTTCCTCTGACCATGAGATCATGCAACTCCCGGATACCGTAAGAATACTTTGGGTGTATCAAACGTCACAACGTAACTGGGTGATTATAAAGGTGCACTACAGGTATCTCCGAAAGTGTTTGTTGAGTTGGCATGGATCAAGATTGGGATTTGTCACTCCGACTATCGGAGAGGTATCTCTGGGCCCTCTCGGTAATACAGCATCACAGAAGCCTTGCAAGCACCGTGACTAAAAAGTTAGTTGCAAGATGATGTATTACGGAACGAGTAAAGAGACTTGCCGGTAACGAGATTGAACTAGGTATTGGATACCAACGATCGAATCTCGGGCAAGTAACATACCGCCAGACAAAGGGAACAACGTATGTTGACATATGAGGTTCACCGATAAAGATCTTCGTGGAATATGTAGGAACCAATATGAGCATCCAGGTTCCGCTGTTGGTTATTGACCGGAGAGTCGTCTCGGTCATGTCTACATCATTCCCGAATCCGTAGGGTCCGCACACTTAAGGTTCGATGACGATTTAGTATTATATGAGTTATGTGATTGGTGGCCGAAGTTTGTTCGGAGTCCCGGATGAGATCACGGACATGATGAGGAGTCTCGAAATGGTCGAGAGGTAAAGATTCATATATTGGAAGGCTATATTCGGACGTCGGAAAGGTTCCGAGTGATTCGGGTATTTTTCGGAGTACCGGGGAGTTACGGGAATTCACCGGGAGAAGTAATGGGCCTTATTGGGCCATACGGGAAAAGGAGAGGCAGGCCACGTGAGGAGGCGCGCGCCCCCCCCCTTGCCCAAACCGAATTGGACTAGGGGAGGGGGCGCAGCCCCCTCTTTCCTTTCCCTCTCCCTTCCCCCTTTCCTACTCCGTATGGGAGGTGGAATCCTACTAGGACTAAGGAGTCCTAGTAGCCTCCTCCCTCCCTCCTTTATATACAGAGGAGGGGCACCCCTTGGAGACACACAATTGTCCCATAGCCGTGTGCGGTGCCCCGATCTCCGTTTTCCACCTCGGTCATATTTTCGGAGAGCTTAGGCGAAGCCCTGCCAGAATCACTTCACCGTCACCGTCGCCACGCCGTCGTGCTGACGGAACTCATCTACTTCCTCGACGTCTTGCTGGATCAAGAAGGCGAGGAACGTCACCGAGCTGCACGTGTGTAGAACTCGGAGGTGCCGTACGTTCGGTACTCGATCGGTGGAGCTCGAAGGATTGTTCGACTACATCAACCGCGTTGTGAGACGCTTCCGCTAAATGGTCTACGAGGGTACGTAGACACACTCTCCCCTCTCGTAGCGATGCATCTCCATGGATAGATCTTGCGTGAGCGTAGGAAATTTTGAAATTCATGCTCCGTTCCCCAATAGTGGCATCCGAGCCAGGTCTATGCGTAGATGTGATTTGCACGAGTAGAACACAAGTGAGTTGTGGGCGTGGGTGTATACATATTGCTTGCCGTTACTAGTTGTTACTTGATTCGGCGGTATTGTGAGATGAAGCGGCCCAGACCGACATTACGCGTACGCTTACGCGAGACAGGTTTCACCGCTACGTGCACTCGTTGCATAAAGGTGACTGGCGGGTGTCTGTCTCTCTCACTTTAGTTGAATCGGTTTCAATGAAGAGGGTTCTTTTAGAAGATCAAAAAGCAATCACTACACCATGTTGTGGTTTTGCGTAGGTAAGAACGGTTCTTGCAAACCCGTAGCAGCCACGTAAAACTTGCAACTACAAAGTAGAGGACGTCTAACTTGTTTTTGCAGGGTATGCTGGTGATGTGATATGGCCAAGACATGATGTGATATAAGTTGTTGTATGAGATGATCATGTTTTGTAAATTATCAGGCAACCGGCAGGAGCCTTATGGTTGTCTCTTTATTGTATGCAATGCCAACGCTATGTAATTGCTTTACTTTACCGCTATGAGTTAGCAGTAGTAGTAGTAATAGCAATAATTGGCGAGACGACCACGACGCTATGATGGAGATCAAGGTGTCACGACGCTACGATGGAGATCAAGGTGTCACGACGCTACGATGGAGATCAAGGTGTCAACCCGGTGACGATGGAGATCATGATGGTGCTTTGCTGATGGAGATCAAAAGCACAAGACGATGATGGCCATATCATGTCACATATATTGAATTGCATGTGATGTTAATCCTTTTATGCATCTTATTTTGCTTAGGACGACGGTAGCATTATAAGATGATCCCTTCACTAAATTTCAAGATAAGTGTTCTCCCCTAGTATGCACCGTTGCGAAGGTTCGACGCTTCTAAGCACCACGTGATGATCGGGTGTGATGGATTCTTTCGTTCGCATACAACGGGTGTAAGCCAGTTTTACACACACAGAATACTTGGGTTAAACTTGACGAGCCTAGCATGTACAGACATGGCCTCGGAACACAAGAGACCCAAAGGTCGAACATGAGTCCTATAGTAGATATGATCAACATGAAAGATGTTCACCATTGATAACTAATCCACCTCACGTGATGATCGGACGTGGTTTAGTTGATGTGGATCATGTTACACTTAGACAACTTGAGGGATGTTAATCTAAGTGGGAGTTCTTAAGTAATTTGATTAATTGAACTTCAATTATCATGAACATAGTCTAAATAATCTTTGCAATTTTATGTTGTAGATCAATAGACCGCGCTGTAGTTCCCCTGTTTTTATTATGTTCCTAGAGAAAACGAAGTTGAAAGTTGATGGAAGCAACTATGCGGACTAGGTCCGTGATCTGAGGATTGTTCTCACTGCTGCACAGAAGGCTTATGTCCTTAATGCACCGCTCAGTGAAATACCCCTACGGCTTCGTCTGAGGACGTTATGAACGTCTGGCAGACAAGAAAAGATGACTACTCGATAGTTCAGTGTGCCATACTTTACGGCTTAGAACCGGAGCTCCAAATATGTTTTGAGCAACACGGAGCATATGAGATGTTCCAAGAGCTGAAAATTTGTTTTTCAAGCTCACACCCGGGTCGAGAGGTATGACACCTTCGACAAGTTCTATAGCTACAAGATGGAGGAGAACAGCTCCGTTAGTGAGCATGTACTCAGAATATCTGAGTACTTCAAACACTTGAATCAAGTGGGAGTTAGACTTCCGAATAAAGTGGTGATTGATAGAGTTCTCCAGTCACTATCACTAAGCTACTGGATCTTCGTGATGAACTATAAACATGCAAGGGATAGAAGATCCTTAAGCTATTCGCGATGCTACAATCTGCGGATGTAGAAATCAAAAAAGGGAGCATCAAGTGTTGATGGTTAATAAGACCACTAGTTTCAAGAAGGGCAAGGGAAAGAAAAGGGAACTTCAAGAAGAACGGTAAAACAGTTGCCGCTCACGCGAAGAAACCCAAGGCTGAACCAAACCCGAGACTTAGTGCTCCCATTGCAAAGGGAAATGTCACAAGGAGCGGAACTTCCCCAAAGTAACTGGCAGATAATAAGACTGGCAATGTCAACAAAGATATTTGATATACATGTTATTGATGTGTACCTTACTAGTACTCGTAGGAGCACCTGGGTATTTGATACTTGTTCAGTTGCTTGCAACTTGAAACATGGAGCTTCGGAATAAACGAGGGCTAGCTAAAGAACGAGGTGACGATGTGCATTGGAAGTGTCTCCAAGGTTGATGTGATCACCATCGCCACGCTCTCTCTACCTTCAGGATTAGTGATGAACCTAAATAATTGTTATTTGGTGCTTGCGTTAAGCATGAACATTATATCTGATAGTGTTTATTGCAAGACAGTTATTCAATTTCAGAGAATAATTGTTATTCTATTTGGATAATATCATTGATGATCATGCACTTAAAATGAAAGGTTTATTGAATCTTGATCGTAGTAATACATATGTTCATAACACGAATGCCAAAAGATAATGATAGTACCACATATTTGTGGCACTACCGCTTAGGTCATATCAGTGTTAAACACATGAAGAAACTCCATGTAGATGGGTTTTTGGAATCTCTTGATTATGAATCATTTGAGACATGTGAACCGTGCCTTATTGGCAAGATGACTAAAACTCCGTTCTTCGGAACAATGGAGCGAGCAACCAACTTATTGGAAATAATACATACCGATGTATGCGGTCCGATGAGTGTTGAGGCGCGCGGTGGATATCGTTATGTTCTCACGTTCACAGATGATTTGAGTAGATATGGCTATGTCTACTTGATGAAGCATAAATCTGAAACATTTGAAAAGTTCAAAGAATTTCAGAGTGAAGTAGAGAACCATCGTAACAAGAAAATAAAGTTCTTACGATCTGATCGTGGAGGAGAATATTTGAGTTACGAGTTTGGCAATCACTTAAGACAATGTGGAATTGTTTCACAGCTCACGCCACCTGGAACACCACAGCGTAATGGTGTGTCCGAACGTCGTAATCGTACTCTATTAGATATGGTGCGTTCTATGATGTCTCTTACCGATTTGCCACTATCATTTTGGGGTTATGCATTAATGACAGCTGCATTCACTTTAAATAGGGCACCGTCTAAATCCGTTGAGACGACACCGTATGAACTATGGTTTGGAAAGAAACCTAAGCTGTCGTTTCTAAAAGTTTGGGGCTGCGATGCTTATGTCAAAAGGCTTCAGCCTGATAAGCTTGAACCCAAAGCGGATAAGTGCGTCTTCATAGGATACCCAAAGGAGACCGTTGGGTACACCTTCTACCACATATCCGAAGGCAAAGTATTCGTTGCTAAGAATGGATCCTTTCTAGAGAAGGAGTTTCTCTCGAAAGAAGTGAGTGGGAGGAAAGTAGAACTTGATGAGGTAATTGTACCTCCTCTGGATAGTAGTACGCCACAGAAAGAAATTTCTGTGACACCGACACAGACCAGAGAGGAAGTAGATGATGATGATCATGAAGCTTCGGATCAAGTTGCTACAGAACCTCGTAGGTCAACCAGGACACGCTCCGCACCAGATTGGTACGGCAATCCTGTCTTGGAGGTCATGTTGTTAGACAATGGTGAACCTACGAACTATGAAGAAACGATGGCGAGCCCGGATTCCGACAAATGGCTTGAGGCCATGAAATCCGAGATTAGATCCATGTATGAAAACAAAGTGTGGACTTTGGTAGACTTGCCCGATGAACGGCGAGCTATTAAAAATAAATGGATCTTTAAGAAGAAGACGGACGCTGATGGTAATGTCACCGTCTATAAAGCACGACTTGTTGCTAAAGGTTATCGACAAGTTCAAGGAGTTGACTACGATGAGACTTTCTCACCCGTAGCGATGCTAAAGTCTGTCAGAATTATGTTAGCAATTGCCGCATTTTATGATTATGAAATCTGGCAAATGGACGTCAAAACGGCATTCCTTAATGGATTCCTTAAGGAAGAATTGTATATGATGCAACCGGAAGGTTTTGTCAATCCTAAAGGTGCTAACAAAGTATGCAAGCTCCAGCGATCCATCTATGGACTGGTGCAAGCATCTCGGAGCTGGAATACTCGCTTTGATAAAGTGATCAAAGCGTTTGGGTTTATGCAAGTTTATGGAGAAACTTGTATTTACAACAAAGTGAGTGGGAGCTCTATAACATTTCTAATAAGTATATGTGATTGGAAATGATGTAGAATTTCTGGAAAGCATAAAGAATTAATTGAAAGGAGTTTTTCAATAAAAACTTGTTTTTGAGTTATCCACGGTTTGGGCATCGAGATCTATAGAGATAGATCAAGACACCTGATAAAAGATTTTCACACACCTTGATGAGATTTTGAAGAAGTTCAAAATGGATCAAGTCAAAAGAAATAAGTTCTTGGCTGGTGTGAAGTGGAGTAAGACTTGAAGATCTAGGTAAAGGTTGTTTACATGTTAGGCATCAAAATCTATAGAGATAGATTGAGACGCCTCATATGACTTTCACAAAACATATACCTTGACAAGATTTTGAAGAAGTTCAAAATGGATCAGTCAAAGAAGGAGTTCTTGACTGTGGTGAAAGGTGTGAAGTTGAGTAAGACTCAAATCTCGACCACGGCAAAATAAATAGAATGGATGAAGGTTATCCCCTATGCCTCGGCCGTAGGTTCTATAAAGTATGCCAAACTGTGTGCCTTGCCATGTGTCTGGCAAAAGAGGTACCAAAGTGATCCAGGAGTAGATCACTGGACAGCGGTCAAATTATCCTTAAGATGACTAAGGAAGAATTTCTCAGGAATAGAGATGATAAAGAGTTCGTCGTAAGGGGTTACGTCGATGCAAGCTTTAAACACTGATCCGAAAGACTATGAGTCTCAGACCGGATAAGTATAGTGGGGAAATCTTTTGGAGTAGCTCCAAACAGAGTGTGGTAGCAGCATCTACATATAACATAGAGATTTGCCAAGAACACGTGGATCTGAATATTGCAGACCCGCTGACTAAAACCTCTCTCACAAGCAAAACATGATCAGCTTTAGAACTGATTAAGTGTTAATTACATGGAGATGTAATCTAGATTATTGACTCTAGTGCAAGTGGGAGACTGTTGGAAATATGCCCTAGAGGCAATAATAAATTAGTTATTATCATATTTCCCCGTTCATGATAATAGTTTATTATTCATGCTAGAATTGTATTGACCGGAAACTAAATACATGTGTGTATAATAGACAAATAATATGTCCCTAGTATGCCTCTACTAGACTAGCTCGTTGATCAAAAGATGGTCAAGGTTTCCTGACCATGGACATGAGTTGTCATTTGATAACGGGATCACATCATTAGGAGAATGATGTGATGGACATGACCCAACCGTCAGCATAGCATATGATCGTTCAGTTTAATGCTATTGCTTTCACTATGTCAAATACACGTTCCTCTGACCATGAGATCATGCAACTCCCGGATACCGTAGGAATACTTTGGGTGTATCAAACGTCACAACGTAACTGGGTGATTATAAAGGTGCACTATAGGTATCTCCGAAAGTGTTTGTTGAGTTGGCATGGATCAAGATTGGGATTTGTCACTCCGACTATCGGAGAGGTATCTCTGGGCCCTCTCGGTAATACAGCATCACAGAAGCCTTGCAAGCACCGTGACTAAAGAGTTAGTTGCAAGATGATGTATTACGGAACGAGTAAAGAGACTTGCCGGTAACGAGATTGAACTAGGTATTGGATACCAACGATCGAATCTCGGGCAAGTAACATACCGCCAGACAAAGGGAACAACGTATGTTGACATATGAGGTTCACCGATAAAGATCTTCGTGGAATATGTAGGAACCAATATGAGCATCCAGGTTCCGCTGTTGGTTATTGACCGGAGAGTCGTCTCGGTCATGTCTACATCATTCCCGAACCCGTAGGGTCCGCACACTTAAGGTTCGATGACGATTTAGTATTATATGAGTTATGTGATTGGTGGCCGAAGTTTGTTCGGAGTCCCGGATGAGATCACGGACATGATGAGGAGTCTCGAAATGGTCGAGAGGTAAAGATTCATATATTGGAAGGCTATATTCGGACGTCGGAAAGGTTCCGAGTGATTCGGGTATTTTTCGGAGTACCGGGGAGTTACGGGAATTCACCGGGAGAAGTAATGGGCCTTATTGGGCCATACGGGAAAAGGAGAGGCAGGCCACGTGAGGAGACGCGCGCCCCCCCCTTGCCCAAACCGAATTGGACTAGGGGAGGGGGCGCAGCCCCCTCTTTCCTTTCCCTCTCCCTTCCCCCTTTCCTACTCCGTATGGGAGGTGGAATCCTACTAGGACTAAGGAGTCCTAGTAGCCTCCTCCCTCCCTCCTTTATATACAGAGGAGGGACACCCCTTGGAGACACACAATTGTCCCATAGCCGTGTGCGGTGCCCCGATCTCCGTTTTCCACCTCGGTCATATTTTCGGAGAGCTTAGGCGAAGCCCTGCCGGAATCACTTCACCGTCACCGTCGCCACGCCGTCGTGCTGACGGAACTTATCTATTTCCTCGACGTCTTGCTGGATCAAGAAGGCGAGGAACGTCACCGAGCTGCACGTGTGTAGAACTCGGAGGTGCCGTACGTTCGGTACTCGATCGGTGGAGCTCGAAGGATTGTTCGACTACATCAACCGCGTTGTGAGAGGCTTCCGCTAAACGGTCTACGAGGGTACGTAGACACACTCTCCCCTCTCGTAGCGATGCATCTCCATGGATAGATCTTGCGTGAGCGTAAGAAATTTTGAAATTCATGCTCCGTTCCCCAACAAGGCAAGGGTTCAATAGCGTCACATACAGCTTACCACTACGCATACAAGCATAAGCATATTAATTCAAACACGCAAGAATAACACAGAGCAATGCTTTAGGGCATATATCAGATGGTCGGCTTGCCTGGGGGTCGAGGAATACTCCGGGAAGAAATGCGATCACCTCGCGGAAAATTCGCTGGAAAGGGTTCCCTCTCGGAAAGGCTGAATGGAGGGCAGGGGCAAAATAGGTATTTTCAGAAAGTGTCAACATGGTGAAAGTGATGTCATCGGAACGGGCTCGACGAACTGAAGAAGTGGGCTTTGGAATCACCTTGATCGGAGTTACGGTTGAAGAGAAACGGCCGTTCGTTCGTTAAGCCGATAAACAAACAGAAAACTGACCGTTTCTGTCTTTATCGGGTTAACGTTCACCAAATAGTGACTTCGGCCGGCGGCTGAGAAACGAAAGCGTACTTTAGGGAAATACGCTTTCCAGTAGGGAAAGCGGACTTCAGCCGAGGCATCTCCACTTATCCACGCTGGCAGCGCTGCTCTCGCCGACATGTGGGTCCCACCCCACCTCTTCTTTCTCCTCCTCCTTCTTTCTTCTTCCTCTATGCTCCCTCCCGACGGAAAAAGGCACAGGCGAGGCCGGCGACCCCGACGGCGAGCCCCGGCGACTCCGGCCACCATCTCCAGCGTTCCAGATACCGGCGAGCTCGGGGAAGAACGCCGCATCCGATGGTGGGTAGCGGGGACGGCGGGGGTGGCTGGGAGTGCGGCAACGGGAGGAGGCAGTAGGCGGCGGGCTCGAGCAATGGTGGGGCTCCGGCGAGCGCGGGCCTGCGGGGATGGTGGGGATGGACGTGGAACTTCACGGTGAGCTCACGGGCAGCCGTAGAGGAGGCGGGGATGGCCGGTAGCGTGAGGGCGCTGGTGGAGCTCGGCGGCGGTGGTGAGCTCGGGGCCGAGGCCATGGCCTGCCCCGGAGCTAAATGGAGGTGGGGAGGGCCTGAGGATGGTGGTGGTGCTTGCCTGGGGTGGCTAGGTGGAGCAGAGGGAGTGGGGGCGGCTCGAATTCGAGCGGAGGGTGGCGGCGGGCATGGCGACCAGGGAGGCAAAATTGAGCTCGGGAGCGCACACCTGCGGGCAGGGGAGCGAGCTAGGAGGGAGAGGAGGAGGCTGGAGGTGCCGTGGGTGCTCGGGGAGGGGCTCGGCCGCGGCTTTTATAGCCGGCTGAGGGCGAGCAGATGGGGACGGCCGCGGTGGCATCCTCATCCCCGCACTGGAGCTCCGGCGAGGTGGCGCGCGAGGAGAGGTACCGACCTGACGTTCACAGAGGGAGGGGACGGCTCGAGGAGGAAGATGCCAACGGGGGGGAGGAAGACGACGACGGACACGGGCGGACAGTACGGTGGCGGCACTCTCCGCGGCGTGGAGAAGAAGAAAGAGGAGGGTAGAAGCTGCGGGAGAGGGGCAGGTGGACTCCGTGAAGCCACTAGACACGCCGGAGCTGGCCCGCCGACGAAAACAGTGCGATGACCACTGTTTTGGCATGTCCCAAGCGTGGTCACCACGGGTGCCACGTGCTCTGGAGTTTTCCCGGATGCAACATCATGTCAACGGGGTGTATCACTGCTCATATAGATGATAGATGTGGCTGGGATCATCTAGATAGCTCTGAGGTGAGTGGTACTAGCAGAAATAGGTTCTGACAGCAAAATTGACTGGAATTTTCTGGAGAAATGGATGGAGAAATGGAGTTGAATCTTTGTCACAATGAGATAGGGTAGGAAGGACTAGATGCTTGCCAAATTTGAGGCTATTTGGACAAGTTTTGCATACACTTCCTTTGTAATGCAAATTCTGGTCCAGAAACTTGACTTTGAAGCTGCACTCATTTGGCTTGATTAAATGAGCTGAATTTTGGTGTAGGGTGATTATTTGGAGGTATGAAGGTACTGGAGAAATTTCAGCTCAATTGGAAATGCCAAAGTGGTACTTCCTTCACAGAGCTTAGATCTGGACAGAAACTAGATGGAATTTTTGAGAGAAATTGGCTAGATGAAATGATGTGAATTTTGGCATACTCACATCATATAGGGAATGTGATGTCCTGGATTAATTTGAGAATTTTTGAAGCAATATAAAATATAGTTGCTTCACAACCTCAAAATAGGTCCAGAAACTAGAACTGGATGATGCACTCAAACTTTGATCTGTGGGACTTGGGATCTTGATGGAAATGGTGAAGATATGAATAGAAGAAGCTCCACAAATTATTTGGGATTTTTCCTAGCTACCAAAATGGTAGCTCATTTGGAAAGTGCCCAAAATGCAATATTGGCTTTAAATAGGAAAAGGCAATTTCCCTTATTTAATTATGGCCAATGTTTTTGTTGGAGCTCAATATGATTACAAATAATATCTCCACAAGTTTTCATGAACTTTGGAGATGGATAGATATTTTCCTGGATTTAATTCCTTTAAGCAGCAGAAAAAGGAATTAATTTTAAATGAAAAATATTGCAAATGACTTGGCAATATTTTTGCATATCCAGGGTTTAAAGATGAGGGATGATCACTGGGAAAAGTTTGGGAGGCAACAGATCAAAGGAAATTGGGGTTCCTGTGTAACGGGAGGAATTAGGGTTTCCCTTCCGGTGACTCGATAGGTAGGGTTTCGGTGGCAAAATCCTGAGAATACATCTTGGGTGGCAAGGTTGAATCGGAGAGAATCTCTGGTTGGATAGGGAAGGCAAGGCTAAATGACCATCTTCACATACCCAAGAGCGAGAGAAAATCCAAGAACATCGAAAAAAGACGGGAGTCAAATCTCGCGAAGGGAAAAAAACAAGGAGCGAAAACCAGGGTGTCACATGGGCGCGCCCCCAGGCTTGTGGGCCCCTCGTGACACCTCCTGACCTAATTCTTCCACTATAAATTCACAAATATTCCATAACCACCAAAAAGGGAGACGAGAAAAATTTTCCGCCGCCGCAAGCCTCTGTTCTTCCACGATCCCATCTGGAGGCCTTCCCCGGTACTCTGCCAGAGGGGGAATCGACCACGGAGGGCTTCTACATCAACCTTGCTGCCCTTCCGATGATGTGTGAGTAGTTTACCACCGACCTATGGGTCCATAGCTAGTAGCTAGATGGCTTCTTCTCTCTCTTTGATCTTCAATACAAAGTTCTCCTCAATGTTCTTGGAGTTCTATCGGATGTAATCTTTTTTTGCGGTGTGTTTGTTGGGATCCGATAAATTGTGAGTTTATGATCAGATTATTGATAAGAAATATTTGAGTCTTTTCTGAACTCTTTTATGCGTGATTATTATAGATTTGTATTTCTCTCCAATCTATCGATTTGATTTGGCCAACTAGATTGGTTTATTTTGCAATGGGAGAGGTGCTTTGTGATGGGTTCAATCTTGCGTTGCTCAATCCCAGTGACAGAAAGGGACTTGACACGTATTTGTATTGTTGACATTAAGGATAAAAAGATAGGGTTTATTCATATTGCTTGAGTTTACTTCTCTACATCATGTCATCTTGCTTAAGTCGTTACTCCGTTTTATACTTAATACTCTATATGCATGCTGGATAGCGGTCGATGAGTGAAGTAATAGTAGTAGATGCAGGCAGGAGTCGGTCTACTTGTCTCGGACGTGATGCCTATATACATGATCATTGCCATGAATCCGTCATAATTATTCGCTTTTCTATCAATTGCCCAACAGTAATTTGTTTACCCACCGTATGTTCTGCGCTCGAGAGAGAAGGCTCTAGTGAAAACTATGCCCCCGGGTCTACTTTATCATATACTCCCTCCGTTCCCTTATGTAGTGCGCATAGTTCTCAGCTCACATACCAATGAGTGAGGTGGAGGGTGTACTTTGGACGTTAATACCCATCTTCTTCCATCCAGTCTCCAAGAGTACTAGTACATATTTTTCTCTCCCCGTCTCAGTTCTCTCCATCTCTACTTGGAGCAATGTCACAAATAAATTTAGATAGCTGGATCGAACTCACACGACTAGTGCGTTGATTTATTTGACGAACAGAGGACGAACTGAGCAGGCACATGCTGAGCTGAGCGTGTACTGAAAACTTGGAGAAGCGGCCACCGCGAGCGTGTACTCACCGGTCGAAGTGGCAGCGAGCTGTCGCGGCTTGGTCTCGCCGTTGGTGTGACCTGACGACTTGGTCTCGCTGGCCGCGTCCCTCGGAGACTTCGGCTGGCAAGCAAACGCCGGCCACAGATATGGGGATGCCGGCCAGATGACGCGGTGTCGCGGTGGACGCAGAGACGCCAGCCATGGCGAAAGCGGAGACACCTGCCATAGACGCACTGGACGCGGACACGCCGGCCGTGGTGGACGAGCAGACACCGGCCGTGGATGCATCCTCTAGTCCTCGAACAGCGGCGTCGCCGCCAGAAAAGGCGCCGCTCCATGTCCAAGAACTCGCCAAGACTCGCCGGCGGCTCCGTTGGCGTCGTCGCGGCAGAACCATTACCAGCTTCCACCCTGCCGCCGTCTCCTCCTTCGGCATCCGTCCGCGTGGGCCCTCCCTCTCCTACCGGCACCGTCGGCGCCCTCGCCAACCGCTGGTGCCCACCACCGCCGAGCGCCGACACGCCCATCAGTGTCCCCGACGCCGGGCTCCGGTTCGGAAAGAAAGACTCCGGCGGCGTGTGGCGTGCATCAGGCGAGGAGATCAGGAATCTTTCATTCGATTTGGTTCGAACGAGCGGACGAAGAAAGGGGAGCTCACCCTCAACCCACCCAACTTTTCTCACTGGCGCACCCTCTTTGAGGTTACGTTCCAGAAGCACGCCGTCACCGAGCACATCTCCGGTCCGCCGCGCCCCCACGATCCACTCTGGAACCAGGATGATGCACACATCGTGTCTTGGCTCTACAACCGCGTCTCCCCGGAGGTCTTCGGGCTCATCCATCAGCGCGGCGCTACTGCCGCCGCCGTCTGGCAGGCCATCTGCACGCTCTTCCTGGAGAACGCCGAGCACCAGGTGGTGTTCCTCTCCACCGAGTTCCGCCGCATCGACCAAGGCTCGTCGTCCATCCTCTCCTACTTTGCGCGCCTCAAGGACTGCGCCGACCGCCTCGCCGAGCTCAGAGCCACCGTCACCGATCGAGACCAGGTTCTGAACATGTTCCGTGGCCTGCACCCTTGGTTTCGCTATGCCGTCCCGATCCTCACGATGCAGACTCTGTTCCCGATGCTTCTCCGCTGCCGGGCGTTCCTGCTCCTCGAGGAGAGCCGCCTCGCCGCGGACACCACCACCGAAACCGCCCTCCATGCTGCCCGTGTCCCCAACACCAACAACAACGGCGGTGGCGGCGGTGGGCAAGGCAACTCCAACCGCGGCGGTGGGCAAGGCGGCGGTCGCTCACGAGGCCGACGTGACGGCAACGACTCCGGCGGGGGCCAATCCTCCAACTCCGGCAGGGGCGGCCACCAAGCGCGTCCTGCTGCACCATCGACTGCTCCCTGGACTGGCATGGTCCATGCATGGCCCATGCCGTGGCGCCCCCATGCGCCCGGCGCCAGCATCCTCGGTCCCCGTCCCGGTGGAGGGGCCCCATTCGCCGGCACGGCCACAGACCACCCCGTCATCCCCGGCGTGCCTCCTACTGCGCCCCCGATGACCTGGCAGCCCGGTGCTGTGCCCGCACATCCTCTGTACGGCATCGCGCCCGGTGGTGGCTACACTCCCCCTGCTCCAGCTTGGGACCAGAGCGCGCTCGTTCACGCGCTCAACACCATGACGATGCAGCAGCAGCAGCCGGCGCCTCCAACTGCCGACCGGTACCTCGACACGGGAGCCACCTCACACATGGCATCGTCGTCTGGTATGCTCTCCTCCTCCACCCCCTACACTTCATCTCGTATAGTGGTCGGCGATGGTTCCTCGCTTGCAGTTACGCACACCGGCCAGCACCACATCCCCACCGCAGCCCAACCCATTCTTCTCCGCGACGTTCTAGTTTCCCCTCATCTCATTCGCAACCTAATCTCTGTTAAAAAGCTCGCTCGCGACAATCCTCTTAATGTGGAATTTGATGACTTTGGCTTTTCTGTAAAGGATCGAAGAACGAAGAAGGTGATCCTCCAATGTAACTCTGATGACAATGAGCTCTACCCCACGTCCTCCTCGCCTCCCCAGCGCGCGCACCACGCCTTCACCGCCGTGTCCCGGGACGTTTGGCACCAACGCCTCGGTCATCTTGGCGATGACGCTCTCCGTCACACTCTTCGTCAGTCCACCCTTGATCACACGGGTGGTTCTTCTGCTGTTTGCCAAGCTTGTCAATTAGGAAAGAGCACTAGGCTCCCATTTGCTTTGTCAGAACATGTCTCGTATTTCCCTTTTCAACTTGTGCATTGTGATGTATGGACCTCCCCCGAGTTGAGTGTTTCTCGATGTCAATACTATCTGCTTGTGCTTGACGATTACAGTCACTTTGCTTGGACTTTTCCTCTTCGGCACAAATCAGATGTGTTCACCACTCTTCGCAATTTTCTCCAGTTCACTCGCACATACTTTAACGTGCCCGTGCTCACAATCCAAACAGACAATGGCAGGGAGTTCGACAACTCTGCTACCCGTACTCTTCTCTCCTCGCTAGGCACTGCCCTACGCCTATCGTGCCCATACACGTCGCCCCAAAACGGGCGCGCCGAGCGCGCGCTCCGCACCCTTAACGACATCACCCGTTCCCTGCTAGTCCACGCCCACATGTCGTATGCGTATTGGGCTGAAGCTCTCCAGACGGCTACGTTTCTCCTCAACCGGAGACCATGCCGTCCACGCCACGACCACATGCCTTTCTTCCTTCTGTACGGCACGCACCCAGATTACTCCCCGCTTCGTGTCTTCGGGTGCCTTTGCTACCCCAACCTCACGGCCACGACACCGCATAAGCTGGCTCCACGCTCCGCCCCTTGTGTCCTTCTCGGGTACTCATCCGATCACAAGGGCTATCGCTGCCTAAACCGCGCCACCGGGCGCGTGATCATCTCTCGCCACGTCATCTTCGACGAGTCCAGTTTTCCCTTCCGCACAAACGCACCCTCGGTCGCCGACGCGACGCAGCCTGATGGAATGAACCCTTCTTCAACCCTCTCATCCCACACCAGCCTCGCTCGCCGCCACTACGACATGCTGCCTCGGCTGCCCCAACACCCGCCATGGCAGCCGTTTCACCGCCCAGTCGTTCCGCTGCCATGGCAGCAAAATCAGCCTCGCCAGCTGCCAGCCCACCCGATCCCGACGCCTTGCCAGCCGTCCCCGAACCACCTCCGCCTCCCTCTCCAAGCACCACGCCACCGCCTCCACGTCCACCCAGTCGCCGTGCTCCACCAGTTCCCACCCATGGCATGCAAACCCGCGCTCAAGCTGGCAAGTTCTACCCAAACCCAAAATACCAACAGAACCTCACCACCACCGTTTTCGCTGCTATCTCTCCCATACCCAAAACCGTGCGTGCTGCATTACGGGATCCATGTTGGTTGGCTGCTATGCAGGTGGAGTACAGGGCCCTCATGGAGAACAAGACCTGGCGCCTCGTTCCTCGCCCCCGCGGTGCCAATATCATCACCGGCAAATGGGTGTTCCGCCACAAGCTGAAGGCCGACGGCTCGCTCGAGCGGTACAAGGCGAGATGGGTCATCCGCGGCTTCTCTCAACGCCCCGGCGTCGACTTCGACGAGACCTTCTCGTCCGTCATCAAAGCGGCTACGATCCGGGTCGTCCTCACCGTCGCCGCCGCGCGCCAATGGCCAGTTCATCAAATGGATGTCAACAATGCATTCCTCCACGGCCATCTCTCCGAGCAAGTGTACTAACAGCAACCTGCGGGTTTTGTCGATGAGGCGCACCCTGATCATGTGTGTCTCCTCGATAAATCCCTCTACGGCCTCAAGCAAGCGCCGCGTGCATGGTTTGCCCGGTTCGCCGCCTACGCCCGCACCATCGGCTTCGTCAGCTCGCGGGCCGACCCGTCGCGGTTCATTCTCAACAGTGATGCTGGCGCCGCCTATCTGCTCCTGTACGTTGACGACATCGTCCTCGCTGCATCGTCGTCATCGCTGCTTCAACGTATCCAGCGGCTCCTCTCCACCGAGTTCTCGATGAAGGATCTCGGCCCCCTCCATTACTTCTTGGGGATCGCGGTCACTCGCACGGCGGATGGCTTCTTCCTCTCTCAACGCAAGTATGCGGAGGAGCTCCTCGACCGCGCCAACATGCGCGAGTGCAAGCCTGCTTCCACGCCCGTCGATACGCGCTCCAAGCTGTCGGCCACTGACGGCTCCCCTGTTGTCGATGCCTCCGAGTACCGCAGCCTCGTCGGGGCACTCCAGTACATGACGATGACGCGTCCCGACATCGCCTATGCAGTTCAACAGTGTTGCTTGGTGATGCATGACCCGCGGGTCCCTCACTTGACCCTTGCCAAGCGCATCCTGTGCTACGTCTGCGACACCACCACCCATGGTCTTCATCTGCGTCGCGGCGCCCCGCTTGACCTGACCGCGTACTCCAACGCGGACTGGGCCGGCTGCCCGGACACCCGTTGCTCTACCTCCAGCTATGCCGTGTTCTTGGGTGACTCGCTGGTGTCCTGGTCCTCCAAGCGGCAAGCCACGGTGTCCCGCTCCAGCGCCGAAGCAGAATACCGAGCGGTCGCCAACGCAGTCGCCGAATGTTGCTGGCTCCGTCAACTCCTCGCCGAGCTCGTCGTGCCGCTGCCCAAAGCCAGCGTGGTCTTCTGCGACAACATATCGTCCGTCTACATGGCCGCCAATCCTGTCCACCATCGCCGGACGAAGCACATCGAGATAGACATTCACTTCGTCCGCGAGAAGGTCGCTCTCGGCGACCTCCGTGTTCTCCATGTCCCGACCACGCAGCAGTTCGCCGACGTTCTCACCAAAGGGCTTCCCACGCCGGCCTTCGAGGAGTTCAGTTCCAGTTTGTGCATCCGGCCGCCGGACGCTCAAACTGCGGCGGGGTGTTAGACAGTCAACTCCTCTCTCTCTCTCCTCTCCTGTATATGCACGACTGCATGATCCCACGATCTCATGCACGTCGCCACACCCGGCGCCTCGCGCCCCTGTTGTAACTCCTGTAACCCATGTATATATTGAGATCAATACGATCGGCAGCACCTAAGGGTGTCATTGCCTATTCTTCCACTCGATCACATTTGGCTTTCTACTTTCCCAAAACCACCACTCTCATTCATCAGGAAGACATTTCAGCAAACAGGACATGCGCGTGAGAGAAAAAGCACGGTGGCGCAGAAGACAGGGGAGGAGATGAAAATTCAGGTAGCAGCAGGTTGCACTCGATTTAGAGGAGGGGATAAAAACTCAACCACCATCGTTCCGTCGGGAAGGAAGAGAGCGAGTAACGCACCGTCGCCGGCCGTGGGTACGCTAGGTCTGCGGCGGGCGTCCAACGCACCGCCGCAGCGGAGGCAAGAGGAGAAAAGCGCCAGCGCGGGAGACCTCGCATCGCCGGTCCAGCAGCGCCGGTATGGAAAAGGCCGTGACGGGCGAGGTCGACGGTCGCGCCGCGTGGGGGTTAAGATTAGGTCGATTGTCGGCCGGTCGACGGAGGAGCACGGAGGCGGCGAGTCGCGGTGGAGAAGTGAATGCTTAGCGGAAGGTGCCTCTGCCGTTGGATGGTAGAGCAACAATTAAAAAAATTGACTCGTTTTTTTTAAACGGTTCAGATGGCTATTTTTTGCCAAATGCGATGTCGTGGTTTTCTGCAATGTGTGATAGGGTATGAGCCACACGGTATCTGCATCTAGAGAGATATGCCTTCCAACTTCCGTCCATCAATTTGGGTCTTACTGTTTTTTATTCTAGTCATGAAAGAATGCTATCTTTACTACTCCCTCCGTCCCACAACATAAGAGCATTTTGTACACTACTTTACTACTAAAGGAAAGCGTGTGTGTTGGCATACTACTAAATGACCGTGGCAACGCACGGACAGTCTACTAGTGTCGGCTAGTGGGGGACTTGAGACACAAACACATGCCCCTCACCGTGAGCGGCATATATTGCTCACCCATAGATTTTCCTGAGTGCCAGGCGCAACTAGAATACTGTTTTTTTTTCCTTTTTGTTTTTCTTTTATTGTTTGTTTTGGTTTATTTTTATTTCTTTCAGATTTCTTTTCCCCTTTATTTTGCTTTATTTTTATTTTCTTATGAATTAATTTTGTTGCTTTATCCTTTTTCATCTTTCCTTTTTTTCATGTTGTAATACTTCATAGTCCATTTGGTTTTTATTATTTTTATACATGTGCAGTTCTTAAAGATAGATGAACAGTTTTTGGGATAATTTAATATTTTAATATGAACATGTCTTTGGGATATATGAACATTTTTTATGCATAATTTTTTTTAAACGATGCATGAACATTTTTTGGAATAATTTAATATTTTAATATGAACATGTCTATGGGATATATTAACACTTATTACCGCATAAGATACTTTTGCCATTAGCATTTTTGTGACATCCCGGAGAATGCTAGAAAGCTCATAAATTTACTGTTCACACATGTAAAAACATATTTAGGTAATTTTTAAAAAAAATGAGTGTACAAAAACATTAATGTGTCGCAAGAAAAATGTACACCCATATGGAAATAAATGTTCATGTATTTAGAAAATAATTAAAACGAATGTGAACAAAAGGACAAGGAGAAAAGAAACAATACCCCAAAGTCATGTATCTCTAAACGAAAGAATACAAATGTTGCCATATTTGTGTCTATTATTATTTTCATTTTGTTTGTGTTTGTTTCGTTTATCCAAAATGCGAAAAAATAATAAACGAAAGAAACAAAAAATAGGGAATAGAAGTGAAAAGGAACTACACTAGACCCGTGTGGGGGCATGTTGTTAACTTTAACACAATTTTTGTCCCCGCACAAAAACAAAAACTTCAACACAATTTTTTGTCGAGGTACAGTAAAACATTTTATTGGTACATGTCTCTCGCATTTCCGCAGCAGTCATGCAGGAAATATAGGGGAGACAATCGGAGCTGGCAGCGACATGCATTATTCCCAGCTGCCTCTCCTGTTCTCTTCCTTCCGTTACGTGGGACACCTCCTAGTTTAGCTAGCAGTTAGGCAGGAGAACCAGGAGTATTGAAGGGGAGTCAAGGTCTGCGTTTCGCATTGCCATGATCAGGGCAGAACGGCGAGGAGTGGACGAGAGTCGTTCAGTCGGTCAAGGCATGCCATGCTCTGAGGTCAGTTACGGGCTCTCGCACATGCATGTGCAGTAGGAGCTGTAGTACGTGACACGCAAGCACGAGTTACTGAGTTATACTATATCTGTTGATATCGTGACTTGTGAGGAAGAAAATACCGATGTTGCCTCTTGTGTTGTGATCAGTCGTGTTGTGCACTGACATGGTGTCATGGTGGGATCGCACGTTTGGAAGGAAAAAAAAAAACAGCCCGAGCTGCACATTTAAAAAAAAAACGATTACCTCTTGCTTCTGCATCAAGCGATGCACACAATCATCTTTATTGCATTATTCAACAAGATCTTACAAAATAAATACATAGATCAACCCAGAGCCATCTTCCTGGCGACAGCTGTCGCTCTAGCTACCTACAAGTTGATGATGTGCCCCGACCGCGCGCCACGCACACCAAGAAATCTGGTGGCCTCACCAAGCCGCCCGCCGGCTAGCCGGGAGCACCAACCGGTCTAGCAGACCCTCAGCATGAACCGCATGCTCACACTGAAGAGTCCGTCACCGCCTGCTTCCATAGTCTCATCTTCAGGATCAATCAATGCACCGATCTTGCCAGACCCTTCTACCGTCGACACCACCACGACGCCGGACAGAACCAGCCTCCTGCACGCGCCCATCAAACGGTATCCAGCACCGAGACCCCGTTGCACCTTGCCTCCAAGACTCGTCGCCATCGATAATGTAGATGGCACACCACTCCACCTTGGTCATGCACCACACGAGAAGCATGCGGAGACCTGCGCCCAGCCACCCCTCTAGCCAGTAGCTGCTCCAAAACGATGTCCCCAAGAGGTAGAGCGACGCCGAACGTCGCCATTGTCCGATCCGGGAGGCCCAGATCTAGGGTTTCCTCTGGAGCAGCCCAAGGGAGGAGACAAGAACTGCACCGACAATGCCTTCATCGGTAACGACGCCCCAAGACGTCGACATCGTCTGCTGCCAAAAACGGCGTGGTTTTCACCGGCAGTCCCATCTCCTCATCCTCACCGTCGGCCGGAGCCGACGGACCAGCGAGTCGGGCGGCGACGCAGAACTCCATGGGGGGAGGGGGGAAGGGAGGCCGCATCCCCACCCCATCGCGACACATCTGGGCCGGAACCCTAGGCACCGCCGCCAAGACCACGACCGAGGCGTTGCGAGGGTGACTTGACACACGGTAGCCGCCTGCGCGGATCCGGACGGCCTAAAGGTCTACGTCAATGGACGCGGGGTTCCCCACTAGAGAACTCACCGCCGCCGGGTGGGGGCTGAGAGCGCGAGGCGGGACGACATGCCCCGCCGCCACCTTCCTGGGAGCCGGCGTGGCTTCGCCGGCCGCTCCTCCGGTGGCGGCAAGGAGATGGGCGGAGTGGAAGGGCCTGTAGCGGCGCTAGTTGGGGTTCCCCCGCCGCCGCCAGGGGAGACGACGCGGGGGTCGCGAGAGGGGGTTGGGTTGCGATCTTTTCTTTCTAGGGGTGTGGTGACCTTTGAAATTGAGGGGAGAATTTCACTTCCCCAGCCTCTGCATCAACTAAGGATGCACACATCCTTTTAAGCATGAGTACTAGGATTTTTAATCTTGGTTACACACCAAGCCTCGTCCTCTTCTCAAGGATTAATACGTGAGTACCAGGAAAGCCTGATCCCCAAGATTAAATAGAAACCTAAATTCGCCTCCGTGAGGATTTGAATCCAGATGTTGAGTTTGTACATCTACTCCCCCAACCAGCCCGAGCTGCACATGCATCTGTATTTATTCTTCTAAATGGACTCTTTTAAAACTTAAGCGCCCCGCTGCCTCAGGAAAACTTATTTTCTCCTCTGTCCCTTTCTAGTCGCGTCTAACCGTTTGGCGTGTCTTCTACATGCGATGTCGTGCAATTGTTAAGTGCGTTTGACTTTTCGCCTTCCACGGTCGTCGGTCTTCTTTCCTACTTGGCATACGCAGGAGGCGCCATATCGTTAGTCACGACGTGCTTGTCGCCACTAACATCACACATCAGAGCGTGTTAGTTGTGACTGAAAGACTGTTGTTGCTGCCAAGTACGTCCTACGCCACCTGGGCTTTGGGAGACGCTGGATTGAGTGGATCGTCATTCTCCTCTCCACCTCCGAGGGTCCTCGTTAATGGATCGCCTGGCCCGCCGATCGCCCACGCCTGCGGGCTGCGCCAGGGAGACCCCATCTCCCCTATGCTGTTCACGATGGCCATCGACGCCCTGAACTAGCTTCTCCTGCATGCCCATTGACGCAGCCTGCTATAGCGCCGCACCGCTCGCCATGCCTCTTCGAGTATTTCCCTCTACGCCGATGATGTTGTTATCTTCTGCCACCCCTCGGCCCATGACCTTCGGGTCATCCGCGAGCTTTTGCGTGTCTTCGGCGAGGCAGCTGGGCTGTGCACCAACTTCGCTAAGTGCTCAGCTGTGACGCCCCTGCTCGACCGTGCACTAATCATACACGCAAACGTGCACGCTCGAGATCAGAGACTCACGGGAAGATATCACAACACAAATCTAAACTCAAATTTAAACATAAATCTTCATATTGCAAACCAGGGGTCGCGTGGACCCGAATACATAAGTCATACACACAAATAATATCTGGGTACAGACATAGTTAGTCAGGTTTGCCTTAAGAAGGCTAGCACAAACAGCGACACCGATCGAAAAGGCGAAGGCCTCCTGCCTAGGGCCTCCGAACTACTCCTGGTCGTTGGGGATCTCCACGTCGTAGTAGGCTCCTCCGGAATCTCCTGCTCCTGGGCTCCGTCGTCTGATCGCAGCAACCGGGTATGGGGAAAAGAGATAGCAAAGCAACCGTGAGTACTCATCCAAAGTACTCGCAAGACTGACATCAGAACTATACTAAATATGCATCGGTATCAAAGGAATTGGGCTATATCTTTGGACTAAACTGCAGAAATGCCGAAATAGAGGGGGAGAGGCCTAGCCTATCGAAGACTAGCATCTTGAATCAATTCTTGCAGCATCAGAAGAGAGTAGAGTATAGCAACATATAATAGCAAATATATTTTAGTAATGCCCTGAGATCCTTCCTCGACTACCCTGCGAGAAAGTGATCCCGAGACCAGTAGTATCAGTTTATCATTGTAACGGTATCCATTTGTAGTTGTAGCAGATCGGGATACAACTCCGAGCATCCTGTTACCGTGGACACGGCTATTCGAATAGATAACTTCCCTGCAGGGGTGCACTACTGTTACCCAACACGCTCGATTACATCTGGCTGGACACACTTGCTGGGTAATGCCCGGCCTCGGGTAATCAACACGACGCAGTCCTACCTAGGCTCAGCAGAGAGGTCAACACGCCGGTCTAAATCCTAAGTGCGAAGGGGTCTTGGGCCCATCGCCCTCTGCACTCCTGCACGTTGCGTGGGTGGTCAGGGCCCAGGTGCGACACTGTATACACAAGTGACGTAACCAGCCCACCCCAACAATCAGCCCGCATCTCTGAACTGTGACATCTGAAGAGCTTTTGGCTGATACATACGACGTAGAGGGCCCCATTAAACCATTATCCCGCGTGGTGGTAGTGCGTATAGGCACTTAGCCAACTCAGATCAAATACCCAAATCCGTTAAGCATGTTTAGTAACTCGCGGAGACGAACAGGATCCCTGTCGCTTCAACTTAGTAACACGCGGACCATGATCAAGGACCAGGCCCACCTCTCTCCTAGGTGGTCTCCGCCTGCCCTGTCGTTCCGCCACAATCTCACTCGCGGGTGCTCTTGGAGCCGACCCGTCTTTAATATTATTCACTCGCGGGCACTCTTGGAGCCGGCCCGACTTTAACAGTTTGAAGTATTGCAATATGTAAACTTTTCCGCGATCACATCCAGAGTGATCACGGCCCGATATCAAGCATGGCAAACGGACAAGGGTGAAGGGCCAGCTGATGAACATAGCATGCCTAACTAAGCATTATAGGATAGCAGGTAAGATATCAATAGCAGGCGACAAAATCAGGCTATGCATCAGAATAGGAGCTATCGGAGCAACAACAGAAGCAATTCTAATGCAAGCATAATGGAGAAAGAATGGGCAATATCTGATGATCAAGGGGGTTTTGCTTGCCTGAAAGCTCTGTAAACGAAAAGGAATCTCCGGAAGTAGCCGATCACCGGATCATCAGCGGTCGGAGTCTACCGGAAAAGAAGTAACGCGGGAAATAAATAAACAACGAAGCAAACAAATGCAACACAGATGCAATGGCACGGCAATAGGTGTTGGTGATATGCTCTAATGCATTACTAACCATTTTAATTGAAGCGGGAAAATATTCCAGCTCCGAGAATTATCCGGTACATTGACTTGGGTGGAAAAGTTCCATGTTTGTTATGTTAGAGGCATGTGACAGGTATGTGGATGGCATATTCAGATTCGTTATATTTTTGTGATCATTTTTCATATATAAAACTTTTTCATCCGAGTTACGGTTTATTTTCTATGAATTTCCAAAGTTTTATACATTTTCTGAAATTTCTGAAATTTTGTATTTAGTTTAATCCGAATTGACCAAGTCAATTTGACTAGTCAAAAGGCAGGTGTGGCCCACATGTCATAGGCTAGATATTTTTAATTTAACTTAACTTTTAAATTATCAGCGGGGTCCACATGTCATATACACATTGGAATAATTAAATAACTAACCTAATTTACTAACCTAATTAAATGGGGTCCACATGTCATAGGCTAAAGATTAACCTAAACACTAATTAATATAACTAAACATTAATCAACCTAATTAGTACTAACTAATTAGAATTAGGGCCGGCCGTACTGGACAGAGTCCAGCCGGCCGCTCACACACACACTCACGCAGACACACAGAGCACACACTCAGCACACACTCACGCACACACTCGGCCATGGCCTTAGCCATGGCCAGCAGCAGCAGCAGCCTAGCAGCAGGAGCAGCAGCAAGCAACAGCGATGCAGTAGCGGCAGCACGCAGCGGCAGCAGTAGCAAGCAGAGCAAAACAGCGGCAGCAGCTTGTACGCGGACGCGCGCGCACACTGGAGCTCGGTCCACGGCGAACGACGACGTAAAAGAGCACGGATCGAAGGGGGAAAGTGGGGGAATCGGCAGAGGAACTCACGGTGGAGCTCGTGGACATGGTCGGATGGTCGGGGGCGGCCCGGAGCAGCGGCAACCGGCGACGAACGTCGGCGACCGTGGACGAAGAAGAGGAAGATGGCGAGGCTACGGGGCGTTTTGGCCTCGATCCAGAGGCGAGGGCGAAGGAGACGAGGACGACGAGGCTCCTGGACATATTTTCAGGGAGCGGGGAGGTTGGTGGCCGCGTTGACGACCATGGCCATGGAGTACGGGGGATCGGACGAGCTCCGATTCAAAGCGAGGGGCTGTTTTGTTCAAAAAAAAAGCGAGGGGCTGTGGGGAGAGAGAGAGAGCTAGGGTTTGCGTTCGGGGTCAAGGGAGGGCTCTTATGCATCGTCTTGACCGTGGGATGGTCGACAGCGGCAGCATCCAGCGCGTGCACTGGCGCCATGGCCTCCTGCCTGTGTCCAGAGGGAGAAAGGCCCTTACATGGGCTGGGCCGCACTGTGGCAGTGTAAAGCCCATTGGCACAGTAGTCTTTAGGTCCTTTTCTTTTTCCTTTTCGGTTTATTATTCCAGTCAGCGTTTTGCCTTTTCTTTTAGCATCAAAACACTTTTGTAAAATGTAGCACTTGGCCACATAATTACTTTACAATATTTGGCACTGCCATAAAAAGTTTAGAAATTATTTGAAGTTGTTTGAATTTTACATAAATGAAAAAGGGTTAAAAGGGGCTGATTTAGTATTGTTTTGGTTGCTAGATTCAAAATGACCAAACAAGCGATGTTGTTTTCCTTAACAAATAATTGTTATGGAATATCTGCTAAATCATGAACTATTTTGTAGCCATGTTTGTGCAACTTTTAATTTCACTTGCAATTTGAATTTTGAATTTGAGGTTTGATTATTTCCTAAATGCAATTTATTTAGCATGATCATGATGACATGACAATTTAATTAGCTTAATGACAGGGTTAAGATCTGGGGATGTTACAAATCTCCTCCACTCGAAGAAATCTCGTCCCGAGATTTAAGAGGTAGAGTAGGGGGAAAAGGTCGGGTAACGGAATTCTAACGGATCTTCTTGTTCTTGTTGCCCTTCTCGAAGAAGGTGATCCTTCTCGTTTATGTCTTCACACTACAAGGATTCCGGTCTATTGCAACAAAATTTATTGCTACAACTAAGTTTTGTTGCAATAAAACGCAATATTACCACAAATTCTTAGGTTGTGGTAATAGGCCGCACATATTGCCATAACTTAGTTTCGTCGCGATAAATACTAACTTTGTTGCAATACATGCCTCATATTGCAACAAACTATATCGGCGTTGCAATATGGTAGCGGTATTGCGACAAACAAATTCCGTTGCGTGAGGGCAGTCATTTTGTTGTAATAGAGACTAGGTATTTCAACAAAATAACTATCCGTGGCAATATTCAAAAAGATATTGCAACATCGGCGTGACGTTGCATTAGTTACAAATATTGTTGCAAAAAAGTGGCTAGCTATTGCAACAAACTGCATCGGTGTTGCAATATGGTAGCGATATTGCGACAAACAAACTCCATTGCGCGAGGCAGCCGTTTTGTTGTAATAGAGACTAGGTATTTCAACAAAATAACTATTTGTGGTAATATTCGGAAATATATTGCAACATCAGTGTGACGTTGCCTTAGTTACAAGTAAAACAGTGGAAAAATATATTATTCGAGATATTAAGTTATGATTTTTGCAAGCTTTAAGGAGTAATTAAAATATATTTTAATTGCACCAATTTCAATTAACCAAAACAATGGAAAAAGTTTATAAATGGATATAACACACTTTCTTGATAGAAATATATATTTAATTTGTTAAATTTGGATTTGAAATGGCCAAGTTGTTGCCATTTTAAAACTAGGGTGTTTTCTGCCAAAACAGGGACTTGTCAGATGGAAACCGAAAATAGAGGGGCCCTGGTGTGAAAATTGCCAGATCCAGATCTGGAGCTGAATCTGACCGAGGACTTCTATAGCCGCAGCCGCTGACCTGCGGGCCCGTGGCCTCGCTGGGGCATATTGGGAAGGGTGGCATCCACGGTGACCTCTAGGGGCGATGACAAGTGGGACCGGCCACCGCGTAGTAACCAAAAAAAATGTGGAGGGCTTCGCCTGCGCAAGGATTCGAACGCTCGTCCTCAGTGTTGCAGTTCATGGTTTAGACCAATGGGCTGTGCAAATGTTGGTGAACGTAGTGGGGTCTCATGTAAATATCTGGTATTCGTCCCGATCAAGAATTCAGCCACCGATGACTAGTGTCTCTTGTCCATTTAGTGGTTCGTGTCATTAAGTTGATTTCAAAAGGCTGAATCATATGGTTCGCTAAACTCTGAATAAATTATGTCAGTATGGTATACTTATTTGGTTATTCATTTGATTGCAACTTGGGAAGGCTCAATAGATATCTCCAGTTATACTGCAAGTGTATAAGCCGCAGCAAGTCGGTTTATATTTTGAGCATAGTAGATCGATGCAATGTTTTTAAGGCTGTAAGAGCATCTCTTGCAGATCCCGTATCTCTCCATCCCCTAATTTTTATTTTCTGGATCCTTTACAACCAATTTGCAGGAACGCGCAAGCTCGCGCAGAACAGATCCGGTATAAACATAATGCAAATTTAAAGTTAGATAAACTAGATAGTTTGCGCCACATAGTTCGCCAGAGTTCATACAAATGTACAAACAAACTAGATAAAACTAGCTAGATAAACTTGTTGTCGCCGGAGCCGCCGTCTACTCCTCGCCGGAGTCACTGTTATCACCCTCGTTGTCGGAGTCGCTGGAGATGACCTCGGCGGGCCGCAGCTTCCCTCCATGTTGCGTATCGTGGATGAGCTCGCCGGAGAGCCGGGTTTGGAGCTGGTACTCCGCCCATAGCGCCGGCAGCTGCGCAGCCGCATCTCCGGCGGTCCTCCACACACGGGACTTGGATCCGGCGCTGCGAGACTTGGCACCGCACTTGCGCGCGCACCTCCCGTTGCCTGTCCGACAAGAGAGGACGGAGGCCAGAGCTGTCGGCCTCATCGTCGTTCCGGTGCTTGCGGGCGAAGAAGCCGCCGCGCTCGCCGCTTCCACCGCGGCACCCGAAGCCACTGGCCTCGTCGTCGGTCCGGCGCTTGCGGGCGGAGAAGCCGCCGCGCGCGCCGCCTCCACCGCGGCACCCGAAGCTGCCAGCCTGCCACCCCCTGTGCACATTTAAGGGGGCAAAATACTAATTTCGTTCCAGCTAGGCCCTCTACTTAATATTTTCTTCACAGAATTGTCCAAACTTGGGGGCCACAGCCCCCCAGCGGTACACTAAGCTCCGCCACTGTGACATGAACATCAATCAATACCTTTACTTTGCTCTCTGCCTCTACTGCGGCTCGGATGGCTTCTGAGTTCTGAGGATGGATGCCCACCTCGTCGGACACCGGGCAGCCTGCCGCCTCGCCGGGGTCGTAGCTGTATACTTTTGTATTTCTTTTCGTCAAACTCACAAAAAAAGTGCAGCTGACAGGATCGATCCGATGATATCTCCGTACGAAAGGAAAGAACGCAAACCACTAGGCTATCCCATCGGTTGTGATATACATGCTTTTTTACTTCTTTTATTTGTTCTGTCATTTCGTGGTTTTTTCTCCTGCCGTTTTTATTCTGTTCTTCTTTTCTTTTTTTTCTTTATCCTTTTTCTTAAATGCGCGGATTCCTTTCAAATTCATGAACTTTTTTCAAATTTGATGATTTTTTTAATTAAACTACAACAGTAGCATCAATTATACCAGTAGAACTGGATATAGCAACTAAACCATGATATTCCAACAAGGACGGCGGCGGCAGGGATCCTTCGCCCCCTCGCGCGTTGGATCCGATGCGGGACGGATCTGACGGACAAGGGGTCGCAATGCAGAGGGTCGCGGCGGCGCGATCCGGGTTCCTAACGGCTATGTTGGGAGGCGCGTGATGCGGATGTGGCCTCCGGTGGTGGGGTGTGCTGGGTCTTGGTGGCGGCGGCGATCTCGCCAGATCCGTGGTCCCAAGCACCAGGTGGCGCGAGTTACGGACGATGACGGGAGGAATCCCTAGACACCTCCCAGCGCCCTGCCGTCCGCTCCTCCCCTCCCCTGTCGCTGCCAGAGGGCGTGACCGGGTGAAGCCTGGCCAGCGGCGGCGGCGGCAGGGCTCCTTCGCCCCCTCGTGCGTGGATACGTTGCAGGACGGATCTGACGGGCAAGGGCACAAATATTTGACATATATCCCAAGTTTCAATTTTGTTATGGCAACTAGGGAGTAAACAAAGATACACAATTGTAGATCCATGATGAAACAACACGTTCCTAACACAAAAGATCTTAAAACGAAATTGGTTTGGTTGTTAATTTACACAGTTGAATCTTTATGGTTTTCGTTGAAACAAAAATGACATGATTATGTTGGACCTACTCTGGCGCGGAGGAACCCTTCACAGACTGTCCGGTAAGATGAAAGGTGTTGAGATCACCCCATCTCATGATCAAAATGTGAGATCGAGATTGACATAGATCGACCGGCTCATCAACCCATCCCATTTGTACTTGTGTTCCAAGGCAAGAGTATAACCTAGTAGTTTTAAAGTGAGGGCCACATGAGATTTCCGTGAGTTGTAGTTCAAAACTGGCCAAGTTTTTGCTGCTTTCTGAAATGATTTTCGAAATTTTAGTGCAAACCTGGTTGTAGCTACAACCGGGTCGTCCGGCGACAACACCCTAGCACTGGTCGCGACCCCTACTTCCGCGCGACGGCCACCGCTACCAGGCTGCAGCTCGTGCCGTCCTGACCCGGGGGGCAAGCCCCGGCCGGCGAGCCGCCCCTCTGACCTTGCACGCCGCTCCTGGTCGGCCATGGCTCCCGTCGCCCGCTTCCTCCATCCTCGGTGCTGACCAAGCAGTTCCGTTGTCCCTCTTCCCGACCTTCGCCCGCGAGCTCGAGCCTCTCCACCGGCCATGGATGCGAGCTTCCCACACGCCGCCTACCGCCGGACTTAGGGAAGATGACGGACGTGGGACGATTTCATCGGGAATCTCCCGATCTAGTTCGGAGGGAAGATGACGGTCGTGAGACGATTTAGCAGCATATATATCTCATATTGCTTTGAAATATTATTTTTCCAATTTATATCATTATTCTAAACATTCCCTCCAAAAAGAAATACTTTCCCACCACATAATTTTGGTTTACTGTAGTTTGCGCCAATATTTTGTGTTCCCAACAAAAAAATAGTCTATTTATCCTTGCCGCTAAAGACCCTTCCTAACTACCCACGATTACTATTCTAAACCAAATCACACGACGTCTTCACGGGCGATTGGATCTGAGCTCTCATCCCTGGTTCCTCCGTGCTGACGGCGTCAACACAGCGAACCACACCGGAGTTAACTACACGGAGAATGTTTCAGGTTGTTCTTTCTCCCGATCTCCTCCCATCATAGAACATCCAGAAATCCTAGCGTCGTCCAGCGCGCCGCGCGGTGCCGCCGACGAGGAGTCGTCGTCCTCGATCTCGCCCTCCTCCCTCTCCTCCGCGCCCGCCGACGCGGGCCGCGTCTCCATGTCCTCGGCCATACCCGCTCGCCGCCGCACGCCCCGTTGGCTGCCCGACACCCGCGCGACCCAGCCCGCTCGCCCGGCCGCCCGGTCCAACGCCCGCTGCCAGAGGCCGTCGCCCTCGCCCGCTGCCAGAGACCCTGGCCTGCGGCCGCCGCCCCTCGTCCGCTGCCCGAGACTCGCGAGCGCCGCCCCGCCCGCTCGCCCCGTCCACTGCATCACAGGGCGACATCCCTTGGGAGCGCCCCCGCCCCCGTGCTGCCCGCCGCGAACCCAGGCCAGTGCGCCCTCCCTTGGCGGCGCCTACGTTCGGCGAAGTCGAGCCAGCGGGCGTCGCCTGGCTCCCTTCCCCCGGGCATTAAGATAGAAGTCTGGCTTGCCTCCTTTAAACGTGGAGGAGCCATGCACTGCTAATGTAGTATCTCTTGTTTTTGATAATTTCGCATAATGTAGTTCATGACTACAATGTTTCTTACTCTGATTTTATTGTGAAGATGTCGGATGATGAAGACGATGGTTGATCGTGATGGTGACACCCAGAGCTAGAAGGCCACGAGGAGTTCAATATGAGATGTTAGTATTCACATCTGCTCTACATAATTCTGCAACTGTATGTGTATGAGTACTAATCAAACCAAAAACTAACAATATTTCTTTTATTTTTGAAGCAACAATGGTATGAAGAATATCTGCTATTGCAGTTGTGTTGTCTTTGTAGCAGCTCATTGAGAAGTTAGGGTTTAATAATGTGACTGATAAGCCAGCTGCACTTAAAATGATGAGAGATGTATGTGAATCTGTTCTTGAATCCTCCGGAAGGAAGCAAAGCTAGCACATAGTGGCGGTCATATCTTGAAGAGTTACAGAGTGGCCGTGCGGAGGCAGCTTGGGCAGGTTAACAAGGGATTGCATTGGAATTATTTCTGATTAAGTATTAGCTCTCGAATACACCTATGGTAACGTCTCTTAATTCGGAATGCACACACCTACTTAATGTTTTACTTGACTCTTTTCTTTAACCAATTCTACATTTCCGGGCTCAAGGTGGATTGTGATAATTTACTATTTTTTGTACTGGGAAGCTTTGCGTTGATTTAGCTTTTAGATTGAACTAATTCGTTCACATCCTTGAATTGGTGGGACTAACGCTTGATAGAAATATGCATTTCACAACATTTTAGACCATATGTATTAGTAGTAGTTGTAGAAGCAACAGCAACATAATAATAAGAGGGATTGGTCCCAAGGTTAATTATTCCGGTATAATAGTTGACCTTTACATTCCCTGGCCTTTTTTTTAAGTTATCAAACCAGTTTGGTTCTCAAAGTTAACATCACAGGTTCGCAACCACATCGAGGGGAAAGTGTAGCGCCACTACTACCGTGCAATTGCTTGATTTTAACGCACGTCATAAAATAGATACTACTAATAACAATCATATGTGTTGTACATCTTACTTAGATCTTAGATGGTACTAACAACAATCGTAAATTAGATTGTACAATTGTTCAGTGCAGAAAAGTGAGTAAACATATGTATATTCAGCATGATCCCTTTGTATGCAGAACGTTACGACATTTAAAAATGTCAAAGGATGTGACGATGCAAGGAAAGAACTTGAGTAGTGTTCTACTCGCCTTGGTGGAAAGGCACCAAAGGTAATTTGTTCTATGCCAGTCTGCAAGATGCATTTTCAATCTGCTATGGACCTTTCTTTATAGAATATTCTACATACATATTTGTAGCTTAAGATATTTTTGGTTCAATGTTGATTCAATAGCTCCGAACCTTTAATAATGTTTTTTTCTTCTGAGAATGCTTTTAACTGGAGCTCTAAGAATTGGGAAGAACCTGTTCGCTAGCTTCATGTTATTCTGAACCGAGTAAAAGAACACACCCATCTATGAGGTACTTGCTATGCTTCGTACTTTGTTTTCACACACAAACAATGGATGTTAACTATGTATGTGGGAATAGAAAGGTCAAGAATTCTTGTATTTGCCCTTTTCCGCTTCCATGTTTTCTAGCAAAATGCTTAATTATATTCACTGAAAACTTGTGATGATTATTTGGTTTGCAAATTTGTGTCCTCTTTAATTCGTAGCAGGGAGCATTGCTCTTACTTTGCATGATAAAACACTTGGAAGGGCTTTGAAGAATCTTTTTTTGAGCAGTGAGAACAACCTTGATCAAGAAATAAACCTCCTTTGTGTTTTTTGACATAAAAGAACCATTGCCAATGCCTATCCTTCTACCACCTGCAGTAGGACAAATCTAAGAGAAGATGGCCAGAACAACTTATTTTTAGCGTGGTTGTGGGATGCACAAACCGAGAACAGTGGGATTTATGTTTGTTATATCAGTGGGAACAATAGCACTCGATGTCAAGTAATCTATGTTCGATACATGATTTATTTGTAATGAAAACTGCAACAACATGTGCGATTTGCGGAATGTAATGAAGTTAAAAAGTTATGTTACTACCACAGCCGAATATATATAGTATGTAGATTTTCAGCACACGAGCTCACATGCTTTCCTTTTTCAGAAAATTCAAAGAATGGAGTGTAGAGAATTCAGAAAGAAGATTTGTCATATAGATTATCTTGAGTCGAAATTTGCATGAATTTCTGTTGTTGCTTTTTTTTTCTATACAACCCAAAAGATGTAAAGATTTTCACGAAACTTGAAACCTTGACATAATAATGAATCCAACATTCCTAGAGTCGTATCAGATTAGGCAAAGAGAATAGATATAGAATTTTTCTTATCATTTGAATATTGTCAACTGACTAATGATGAGAAATATATTCATCTAGATTTTGAGCACAAGCTTCTCAACTATGTTCTGTATTAATACAATTTCGTAATAAATTTAGGTTCTTATTTTTTGATTTTTTAATTCTTTGTTAACAAGAATAAAAGACAAAAATTCTTCAAAAGGCTATACGTGCGTTGCACGTGAAAGCTAACTAGTTTGTTATAATGCATAAAATCCTGGTATGGGTTAAATTGCTAAACCTTCAAGACTGCTCATTGGAGTGAGGACGTGGTCGGACATTCACCCTACCATCCATCGACTCATTGTTGCTGATATCATAGTGCATACAACCTTTTTCACATGTGTTATTTCACCATGGATAATGCACTGCTTATGTATATTCATTTGTTGTATGCTTTACAGGACAGATGGGACCTGGAAGATACACCAGAAATAGAAGAAAAAGTTCTCAAAATTGCGGAAGAGCGATATAGAGGCTGGCGATCAACTCTAAGCTCCACTTACAAGGCATACAAAACAGATGCAGCTAGATTGGCTAATCTGCTGGAAGATTTACAACCAGAAGAGTGGGAATGGATGATTGAGTACTTTGGCACTGATTAAAAATTTCAGGTTATCTCTAAGATCACTCTTTGTCTACTATGTGTTAAGATGAAATTGCTTTTCTGTCTGGTTATATTTGGTTTCGATGAATTGATAGGAACGCAGCCAAAAGAACACCGATAGTCGTAAGAAACAGAAGACAAAACACAGAATTGGATCAAAATCTTACTCGCAACTAAGTTTTGAGAAGGTATGAGTCTAACTAAATATGATGCCTCGCTGCTAACTATGGTTTCATGTTTCAAGCATCTCATTGCTATATTACTTGCAGAGAAACTTGGAAACTGGAGAAGAGCCAGATTGTATTGCTCTGTGGGAACTCACCCACACGAAGAATGGAACATGGTCTAACACAGAGTCCCAGGATGTTTACGTGAGTACACTGACTTTTGATTATTCTATAGTTATTCAACGATGTGCATTCGGCATGCTTCTACATTAGCTGGGATTATTCATGCGTTGGATCGTGTTATTCTTGTTTCATCTTTTATAGTGTCAATACTGATGCCGCACCTATAATTGTTCTTTCCGTGTTTAGGACAAAGCACGTCTAAGATGTTGAAAACAAAGAAACTAAAACTCATGGTCCACTTTCAAGTGAGCATGTCATTGGTCTTCGTAATTAGCTAGCTGCTTCTTCTCTTTCACCATGCATTGTTGCTGCATCAAGTCACAACTTAAAAAAATGAATATGTGCTAGCCAGGGACATGAACTTAACTGAAACTATAGATTGAGCCACAGCTTAAATCAATAGTGGAAGATTTTAGTACATGTACTTGTGCTTATGCTTTAGACATTTACACTTGTAAAACTGTTCTGATCCCTCAGTTACATGCTTGCTGACACAGTATTACTCCAGTTAGTCTGGCGACAGTTCTTTTTAACAATGGGGCTGGAATAATTGTATGGCGTATGTTATGTTGGACTCATTGACTAGAACTATTTTTTTGATTTCTTGATTGCAAGATCCAAAGAACTAGCTCGACTGGACTCTAGATCACGGACAATTTAGTGTTGGCACTTTATTAGGATGGCTAAATTACATTTGAGTTTCATTTGATGGATATTTGCTATGAGAATATGAATTTTACGAATATACATATTATACGTATGGTTTTGAATATTGTAATTGAATGCCTGTATTTTTTTAGGTTGTAATAGTCTATTGCCACAACCCACTTTTGGTTGCCACATGTTAGCACCACAAAAATTTAAATTGTCGCAATAGTTTCTCGCTACAAACATTTCACCCGTTGTGATACCTATTTATCACCGCCAAAACTAGTATGTTGCAATTTCCTGTTACGACGATTGGAATATTTGTTGCCATAACTTAATGCCACAAGTGTAGCGGTTCGTGGCAAAATGCCTAATGCCACGAAAACAAGGATTGTTGCCATAGTTTGTTGCCACAATTGACTATTGCCACGGAACAGTATGCACCACGAAACGAGCGTCGTTGGCATAGGTTGTTGCCACAAATGTCTATCGCCACGAGCTATCAGTCGCCATGATTTGTTACATGTTGCATTAAAGCTATCTCCACAAAGCAAATTGTGGCATCAGATGAGTGTTGCCACGGGAAAACATGTCGCGACTTCCCACATGGTTGTTGCAATAGCTCACTTTATTGCCACAGTTGCTTTTTTGTGGCAAAAACCTATTACCATGCGTCCAGTCACAACGGCTGCCAACGAATGTTGTTTCGTGTCAATAGGTACTTATCGCCACAAATCGGCATGTATTGCGACGAACAATTTTGTTGCAATAGACCCGGATCCTTGTAGTGTCATTTTTTCTGCATCAGTGCATTGTGACGAAGTTGTCGTTCTTCCTTCAGGATCTTCATCGTACTTACTAAAAGGATAAGGGGTAACTCGGCAATGACGGAATGCTATAAGGTGTAAGCATCTGGGGTTATCCCATGAATGAACACATAAGTATCTCTCGAGTTTTGCAACACAGAAAATACATTGAGAGCGATGAAAGAAGGCATAAGAAGTTTTCAAGCGGATAGGCAATCATTCTATGCCTGCAACAGAGTGTGAGAGAGATTCAGAGCAACAGAGAATAATATTGCATCTGATACCGGAATGGAATATGTTAGGGAAGGTGGCTCGCGGAAACACATGCGAGCCAAGTGCAAAGGATAACTTTGGAATCAAGGAGGTGCAGGAGAGCCAGGTTTCGGTCCTGTGGAAATTGTGGTTAGTGTGTATTAAGAGTAGGAAGGGCAGTGACATCTTGCACTGTCACGATAATAAGGCATGTCAGAGGATAGCTTGTTAGCTATGTCGGCAACAACGTCGGTACCAAGGGCGGGGAACGAAGAGAACCATTTTCCTGCTCGTTAAAATGAGGCGGACCAATAGGCAAAGTTCTCGTTCATCGGTGGTTACCAGAATGTCATCAACAATAGTAACAGGGTCATACTGACAGAGTTATACACCGAGGTGTTTACATAAGCAGGGAATCATTACTGCTTAGATCATATAAATTATTTGAAAGGTTAAACAAACCAATGGAAAGGAAAACATGTTTATCAGATTAAACAGACCAATGGAAAGGAAAATGTGATCACTCACAAGTGTTGGTGTATATCCTTCCCAAGGACAAGCAGATCAAGATATCCATGACAGCATAGCAGGTAGATAACATTTAGGTAAAGGGGCGAGGAAATTCATGATGTTACCCATACAATGGTGTTTGGATAATTGATCAAGAAACATTTAGCATTGCGCTTCCAATGTTCTTGTTGATATTCGAAATACCACAGTCATGCTTCGGGGTAGCAATAATATGGTGTTTCAAGTAAGGGTTGGGTCCGAAGATCATAAGAAATACACAAGGAGCAATTTCAGGAATAGCAGGGAAAACAAGGTGTAAGCAAAACATGACCAAGTCTGTGTTGTCAGGAAGTCAAGGATGTTGTCGATGATAACACAAATCACCGAGGGGCAAAGATGGTATTTCTCATCATGAGCTCAATTGACATCTCAGAAGAAGCCAAAATGTTGACGACGATCACGACACAATTTATCAAAAGGTTTCAGGAAGATGTAATTGATCAATAACATGATCAAGCAGAAGAAATGGGGAAGCAGAAGGTCAATGTGTTATAGGGTGGATTTGATTCACTTATCGGTGTTCTTGGTTGACAAACAACTCAGAAACCGTGGAATGACTAAGACGGTGAAAGGCATTACTCTACCAAGGATTTAAAGGAGATAGTGCAATGGCACGATATCCTCGAGATACCAGAGGGTAATACTCGAAGGTAGGTCAGAATAGAGGTTGGATAGGCGTAATGATCTACAGAAGACAAGTGATTTAACTTGTCTGGGAAATGGAATCAAAGAAGAACAACATGGTCAGAACCATGATTGCAAGGGACCGATTCAAGGATACAAGATGAATTTATACCAAGGGGATAATTATTTTACGAGAAGCTTCTATGATAAGATCTACATCATGTCCATGGGCATGAACATAAATGTTCAAGGTCGACTCCCACTTCTTCAATGCATAACCTTCCATTCACTTCTCGCTTTCGATGAAGTTGCAGAGTTGAAAATTTATCTGACGAAACACTAGTAGAGTATAACCCGCATAACTTTCGGGTTCACACAGATTAGGGAAGGCATAGGTTCAACCCATCAGGACATTTTAGGAACCTATACAACACAATTATAGGAGCAACGGATACACGCTCGAAATCAGAGGGCTATCGACACGGAGTAGATGATACAATTCGCTAGAGGCATTTTGTATCAGGGGAAATTCGTCAATCGGTCAATGATATAAAATAAGAAGGAACTGTCGGATAGTAATCCACCAAAAGATCAGGTGGACCGCAAAGGATCTGATGTGAATATCGGTACTCAACCAGAAGAGGAAGGGATGCAAAGGCATCGGTTTATGGAAGCATCTGAATAATTCGAAGATTAAATACAAAGGAATCATTATTTCCAAATCGGGGAATCAGAAGCAGATGCTCTGATCAAGGACGTAGTAAGTTGAATAGACTTAGAGGCACAATCGATTAATACTTGATTGGCCGAGAATCAGCTCGTATCCAGAATGACGTCTGAGCCGGAAGGATAATTTCTAAGGATCAATCGACGATTGCGAGTATTCGCACACATGTTGAATCAATAGGATCAGAATGACAATGACAAGAATGTCAATGAAGATTACTAGACATATGGAATTAACCATAATGCAAGCAGGTAAGAAAAATCTCAAGGCGGTAGGCTGCAGAGGATTCTCGGAAGATCGGATAACATTACGAAGTATTTTGTGAAACACACGAACAACTGGGGGTAAACGGATCCCCGGTAAGTATGGGGAATTATTCGCAAGTGTATTTATGCGACAAGGAGCTGCAAGGCAGTAAACACAAGAGATCTCCAAAAACATCGAGGAATATCTTCGGAGTCTTCTGGCGAATCAGGAGATCATCCGTATCGAGTGGCTCTTCGGGAGAAAATGGTCACGAGATCCTAGAGTTAGAGTTAGCAAAATTTTAAGCCGAATGGAAGAGAGATCAGAGTCCCAGAGTAAAGGAGAGAAATAAAAGATCCTACTACCACCCATTGGCGATGTGGGCCCGTAAGCCACACAGCCATGTTAGTAAAATCGTTTTCCAAAGACTAGACTCAACTTCGGCCAAGGAGTTGGAAAGGGGCTTCCTACAGGCAGTCGGCTCTGATACCAACTTGTGACGCCCCTGCTCGACCGTGCACTAATCATACACGCAAACGTGCACGCTCGAGATACGAGACTCGTGGGAAGATATCACAACACAACTCTAAACTCAAATTTAAACATAAATCTTCATATTACAAATCAGGGGTCGCGAGGACCCGAATACATAAGTCATACACACAAATAATATCTGGGTACAGACATAGTTAGTCAGGTTTGCCTTAAGAAGGCTAGCACAAACAGCGACACTGATCGAAAAGGCGAAGGCCTCCTGCCTAGGGCCTCCGAACTACTCCTGGTCGTCGGGGATCTCCACGTCGTAGTAGGCTCCTCCGGGAATCTCCTGCTCCTGGGCTCCGTCGTCTGATCGCAGCAACCGGGTATGGGGAAAAGAGATAGTAAAGCAACCGTGAGTACTCATCCAAAGTACTCGCAAGACTGACATCAGAACTATACTAAATATGCATCGGTATCAAAGGAATGGGGCTATATCTTTGGACTAAACTGCAGAAATGCTGGAATAGAGGGGGAGAGGCCTAGCCTATCGAAGACTAGCATCTTGAAGCAATTCTTGCAGCATCAGAAGAGAGTAGAGTATAGCAACATATAATAGCAAATATATTTTAGTAATGCCCTGAGATCCTTCCTCGACTACCCTGCGAGAAAGTGATCCCGAGAGAAGTAGTATCAGTTTATCATTGTAATGGTATCCATTTGTAGTTGTAGCAGATCAGGATACAACTTCGAGCGTCCTATTACCGTGGACACGGCTATTCGAATAGATAACTTCCCTGCAGGGGTGCACTACTGTTACCCAACATGCTCGATTACATCTGGCCGGACACACTTGCTGGGTAATGCCCGGCCTCGTGTAATCAACACGACGCAGTCCTACCTAGGCTCAGCAGAGAGGTCAACATGCCGGTCTAAATCCTAAGTGTGAAGGGGTCTTGGGCCCATCGCCCTCTGCACTCCTGCATGTTGTGTGGGTTGTCAGGGCCCAGGCGCGACACTGTATACACAAGTAACGTAACCAGCCCACCCCAACAAGCAGCCCGCATCTCTGAACTGCGACATCTGAAGAGCTTTCGTCTGATACATACGACGTAGAGGGCCCCATTAAACCATTATCCCGCGTGGTGGTACTGCGTATAGGCACGTAGCCAACTCAGATCAAATACCCAAATTCGTTAAGCATGTTTAGTAACTCACGGAGACGAACAGGATCCCTGTCGCTCCGACTTAGTAACACGCGGACCACGATCAAGGACCAGACCCACCTCTCTCCTTGGTGGTCTCCGCTTGCCCTGTCGTTCCGCCACAATCTCACTCGCGGGTGCTCTTGGAGCCGACCCGTCTTTAATATTATTCACTCGCGGGCACTCTTGGAGCCGGCCCGACTTTAACAGTTTGAAGTATTGCAATATGTAAACTTTTCCGCGATCACACCCAGAGTGATCACGGCCCGATATCAAGCATGGCAAACGAACAAGGGTGAAGGGCCAGCTGATGAACATAGCATGCCTAAATAAGCATTATAGGATAGCAGGTAAGATATCAATAGCAGGCGACAAAATCAGGCTATGCATCAGAATAGGTGCTATCGGAGCAACAACAGAAGCAATTCTAATGCAAGCATAAGGGAGAAAGAATGGGCGATATCTGATGATCAAGGGGTTTTGCTTGCCTGAAAGCTCTGCAGACGAAAAGGAATCTCCGGAAGTAGCCGATCACCGGATCATCAGCGGTCGGAGTCTACCGGAAAAGAAGTAACACGGGAAATAAATAAACAACGGAGCAAACAAATGCAACACAGATGCAATGGCACGGCAATAGGTGTTGGTGATATGCTCTAATGCATTACTAACCATTTTAATTGAAGCGGGAAAATATTCGAGAATATTTTCCCAGCTCCATGAATTATCCGGTACATTGACCTCGGTGGAAAAGTTCCATGTTTGTTATGTTAGAGGCATGTGACAATATGTGGATGGCATATTCGGATTCGTTATATTTTTCTGATCATTTTTCATATATAAAACTTTTTCATCCGAGTTACGGTTTATTTTCTATGAATTTCCAAAGTTTTATACATTTTTTGAAATTTCTGGAATTTTGTATTTAGTTTAATCCGAATTGACCAAGTCAATTTGACTAGTCAAAAGGCAGGTGTGGCCCACATGTCATAGGCTAGATATCTTTAATTTAACTTAACTTTTAAATTATCAGCGGGGTCCACATGTCATATACACATTGGAATAATTAAATAACTAACCTAATTTACTAACCTAATTAAATGGGGTCCACATGTCATAGGCTAAAGATAAACCTAAACACTAATTAATATAACTAAACATTAATTAACCTAATTAGTACTAACTAATTAGAATTAGGGCCGGCCGTACTGGACAGAGTCCAGCCGGCCGCTCACACACACACTCATGCACACACACACACAGAGCACACACTCAGCACACACTCACGCACACACTCGGCCATGGCCTTAGCCATGGTCAACAGCAGCAGCAGCCTAGCAGCAGGAGCAGCAGCGATGCAGTAGCGGCAGCACGCAGCGGCAGCAGTTGCAAGCAGAGCAAAACAGCGGCAGCAGCTTGTACGCGGACGCGCGCGCACACTGGAGCTCGGTCCACGGCGAACGATGACGTAAAAGAGCACGGATGGTCGGGACATGGTCGTGGAGGAACTCACGGTGGAGCTCGTGGACATGGTCGGATGGTCGGGGGCGGCCCGGAGCAGCGGCAACCGGCGACGAACGTCGGCGCCCGTGGACGAAGACGAGGAAGATGGCGAGGCTACGGGGCGTTTTGGCCTCGATCCAGAGGCGAGGACGAAGGAGACGAGGACGACGAGGCTCCTGGACATATTTTCAGGGAGCGGGGAGGTTGGTGGCCGCGTCGACGACCATGGCCATGGAGTACGGGGGCTCGGACGAGCTCCGATTCGAAGCGAGGGGCTGCGGGGAGAGAGAGAGAGAGCTAGGGTTTGCGTTCGGGGTCGAAGGGGGGGGCTCTTATGCATCGTCTTGACCGTGGGATGGTCGACAGCGGCAGCATCCAGCGCGTGGACGGCGTGCACGTGCACTGGCGCCATGGCCTCCTACCTGTGTCCAGAGGGAGAAAGGCCCTTACATGGGCTGGGCCGCACCGTGGCAGTGTAAAGCCCAGTGGCACAGTAGTCTTTTGGTCCTTTTCTTTTTCCTTTTCGGTTTATTATTCCAGTCAGCGTTTTGCCTTTTCTTTTAGCATCAAAACACTTTTGTAAAATGTAGCACTTGGCCACATAATTACTTTACAATATTTGGCATTGCCACAAAAAAGTTTAGAAATTATTTGAAGTTGTTTGAATTGTACATAAATGAAAAAGGGTTAAAAGGGGCTGATTTAGTACTGTTTTGGTTGCTAGATTCAAAATGTCCAAACAAGCGATGTTGTTTTCCTTAACAAATAATTGTTATGGAATATCTGCTAAATCATGAACTATTTTGTAGCCATGTTTGTGCAACTTTTAATTTCACTTGCAATTTGAATTTTGAATTTGAGGTTGGATTATTTCCTAAATGCAATTTATTTAGCATGATCATGATGACATGACAATTTAATTAGCTTAATGACAGGGTTAAGATCTGGGGATGTTACATCGGCTACGCCCATCTGATGCAACGACTCAGAGTTGGCCTCTATCAACAACGAGCTCGCTTGTGCCGTCGTCTGCTTCCCCATCACCTACCTTGGCATCCCTCTCTCGGTGAGAATACCATCCGCAACGTCGTTGCAGCCGATCATCGAGAAACTTGCCAAGAAGCTTTCCACCTGGTGTGCGGCACTTCTCTCCTGTGGCGAGCGCCTAGCTCTGGTCCGCCACGTGCTCTGCGCGATCCCATCCCACATCATGGTGGTCATCGCTCTCTGCCCGACGATCCTCAAGCAGGTGAATATGACCATTCGTGAGTTCCTTTGGCACGGCAGGAAGGAGACCCACGGCGATAAACTTCTTCGATAATATACGGTCCTTCCCACTTAGAGAGAAGTTTTCCTGCAAAGAATCTTAAACGAGAATTGTACAATAGAACTTGCTCACCTACTTTAAATTCCCGTTTCTGAATTCTTCTATCATGCCATCTTTTAACTTTTTCTTTAAACAATTTAGCATTTTCATAAGCTTGGGTTCTCCATTCATCTAATGAGCTAATATCAAATAACCTCTTTTCACCGGCAAGTTTGAAATCATAATTTAATTATTTAATTGCCCAATATGCTTTATGTTCTAACTCAAGAGGTAAATGACATGTTTTTCCATAAACCATTTTATAAGGAGACATACCCATAGGATTTTTATAAGCAGTTCTATAAGCCCACAATGCATCGTCAAGTTTCTTAGACCAATTCTTTCTAGATCTATTGACGGTTTTCTGCAAAATTAATTTTATTTCTCTATTGCTCAATTCAACTTGACCACTAGTCTGAGGATGATAGGGAGATGCAATTTTGTGGTTGACATCATATTTAGCAAGCAATTTACGGAATGCACCATGAATAAAATGTGAACCACCATCAGTTATTAAATATCTAGGGACTCCAAACCTTGGGAAAATAACATCTTTAAGCATTTTAATAGAAGTGTTATGATCAGCACTACTAGTTGGAATAGCTTCTACCCACTTAGTAACGTAATCAACAGCAACTAAAATATGAGTATACCCATTGGATTTAGGAAGAGGTCCCATATAATCAAATCCCCAAACATCAAATGGTTCAACAGCAAGTGAATAATTCATAGGCATTTCCTGACGTTTACCAATATTACCAATTCTTTGACATTCATCACAAGAAGAGACAAACTTACGAGCATCCTTGAAAAGAGTAGGCCAATAAAAACCGGATTGTAATACCTTGTGTGCAGTTCTGTCTCCCGCATGGTGTCCTCCGTAAGCTTCGGAGTGACACTTCCGTAGGATTTGTTCTTGTTCATGCTCAGGTATACAACGTCTAATAATACCATCTACTCCTTCTTTATAAAGATGTGGGTCATCCCAGAAGTAATGTCTTAAGTCAAAGAAGAATTTTTTCTTTTGTTGGTATGTAAAACTAGGTGGTATGTATTTAGCAACAATGTAATTAGCATAGTCTGCAAACCAAGGAGTATTACGAGAAGCATTTATGACAGCTAATTGCTCATCAGGAAAATCATCATTAATAGGTAGTGGGTCATCAAGAACATTTCCTATTCTAGACAAATTATCTGCTACGGGATTCTCAGCTCCCTTTCTATCAATAATATGCAAGTCAAATTCTTGTAGCAATAAAACCCACCTAATGAGTCTAGGTTTAGCATCTTTCTTTTCCATAAGATATTTAATAGCAGCATGATCGGTGTGAACAGTTACTTTAGAATCAACTATATAAGATCTGAATTTATCACATGCAAACACAACTGCTAAAAATTCTTTTTCAGTAGTAGCATAATTTGTTTGGGCACTGTCTAGAGTTTTACTAGCATAATGGATAACATTTAATTTCTTCTCAACTCTTTGTCCTAGAACAGCACCAACAGCATAATCGCTAGCATCACACATAATTTCAAAAGGCAAGTTCTAGTCAGGTGGTTGAACAATAGGTGCAGTGGTTAAGGCTTTCTTAAGTGTTTCAAAGGCTTCTAAACAATCATCATCAAAAACAAATGGAACATATTTTTGCAAAAGATTGGTGAGAGGCCTAGAAATTTTGGAGAAGTCTTTAATAAATCTCCTATAGAAACCAGCATGACCAAGGAAACTTCTTATACCTTTAATATCTCTGGGACATGGCATTTTCTCAATAGCATCAACCTTAGCTTTATCAACTTCAATACCTCTCTCAGAAACTTTATGGCCCAAGACAATACCTTCATTCACCATAAAGTGGCACTTCTCCCAATTCAAGACAAGATTAGTTTCTTCACATCTCTGCAAAACTCGATCAAGGTTGCTTAAGCAATCATCAAAAGAAGTTCCGTAAACGGAAAAATCATCCATGAAAACCTCAACAATCTTTTCACAAAAGTCAGAGAATATAGCAGTCATACATCTTTGAAAGGTAGCAGGTGCATTGCATAAACCAAAAGGCATACGTCTATAAGCATAAGTTCCGAAAGGATAAGTAAATGTGGTTTTCTCTTGATCGGGTTGTGATACGGGTATTTGAGAAAAACCAAAATAACCATCTAGGAGACAAAAATGTGTATGCTTAGACAATGTTTCTAACATTTGATCAATAAAAGGTAAGGCGTAATGATCTTTTTTAGTAGCTTTGTTTAATTTTCTAAAATCGATTACCATCCTATAACCAGTTACAATTCTTTGTGGAATGAGTTCATTTTTATCATTAGGAACAACGGTTATACCTCCTTTCTTAGGGACACAATGAACAGGACTTACCAATCTACTATCAGCTATGGGATAGATTATACCTGCTTCCAGAAGTTTTAATATTTCAGTTCTTACCACCTCCTTCATCTTAGGATTTAATCGGCGTTGGTGGTCGACAACTGGTTTAGCATCAGGCTCCATATTAATTTTGTGCTGACATAGAGTGGGACTAATGCCCTTAAGATCATCAAGAGTATATCCAATAGCGGCTCGGTGCTTCCTTAGAGTTTTTAGTAACCTCTTTTCTTCGTGCGCTGAAAGGTTAGCACTAATAATAACAGGATATATCTTCTTTTCATCAAGGTAAGCATATTTCAATGTATCAGGCAATTGCTTCAATTCAAACACAGGGTCACCTTTAGGTGGAGGAGGACCTCCAAGAGTTTCAACAGGCAAATTATGTTTAAGGATAGGAGGTTGATCAAAGAACATCTTATCTATTTCATTTCTTTCATTCAGATGCATATCGTTTTCATGGTCTAGCAAATATTGTTCTAACGGATCAGTAGAAGGTACGGCAATGGAAGCAAGACCAATAATTTCATCTTTACTAGGCAATTCTTTATCATGAGGTTGTCTATGAAACTTAGAGAAATTAAACTCATGAGACATACCACCAAAATTAACGCTAACAGTTTCCTTAGAACAATCAATCTTGGCATTAGCAGTGTTCAAGAAAGGTCTACCAAATATAATGGGACAAAAATTATCTTGTGGAGAACCAAGGACGAGAAAATCAGTAGGGTATTTTATTTTTCCACACAAGACTTCAACATCTCTAACAATCCCAAGTGGTGTAATGGTATCTCTGTTTGCAAGTTTAATAGTAACATCAATGTCTTCTATTTCAACAGGTGCAATATCGTGCATAATTTCTTGATATAAGGTAAACGGAATAGCATTCACACTAGCACCCAAATCACATAAGCCATGATAACAATGATCTCCTATTTTAACTGAGACAACAGGCATCCCCACAACGGGTCTGTTTTTATCTTCAGGATCAGGTTTAGCAATTCGAGCTGCTTCATGGCAGAGGTAAATAACATGCCCATCTATATTATCAACCAAGAGATCTTTAACCATAGCAACATTAGGTTCAACTTTAATTTGTTCAGAGGGTCTGGGTGCTCTAATATTACTTTTGTTAACCACAGTTGAAACTTTAGCATGTTCCTTAATCCTAACAGGAAAAGGGGGTTTCTCAATATAAGCGGTAGGCACAACTGGATCAACATGGTAAACAATTGTTTCTTCTTTAACACTAACAGATTCCTCAATCTTTTCTTTAACAGGTGGATGATATTTAAACCACTTCTCCTTAGGGAGATCAACAAGAGTAGCAAATGATTCACAAAAGGAGGCTACTATCTCAGAGTCAAGTCTATATTTAGTGCTAAACTTATGAAAAGCATCGGTAGCCATAAAAGATTTAACACAATCGAACTCAAGTATTATACCTGACTCATTACCTTTGTCAAGTTCCCAATCTTCAGAGTTGTGTTTAATTCTTTCCAAAAGATCCCATCTGAATTCAATAGTTTTCTTCATAAAGGAACCAGTCGAAGAAGAATCGAGCAAATTTTGATTATCATGAGAAAGCCGAGCATAAAAATTCTGTAAGATAATTTCTTTTGAGAGCTCATGATTGGGGCATGTGTACATCATGTACTTAAGCCTCCCCCAAGCTTGAGCGATGCTTTCTCCTTCACGAGGCCAAACATTATATATATAATTCCGATCACGATGAACCAAATGCATAGGATAAAATTTCTGATGGAATTCTAGTTTCAGGCGGTTCCAATCCCATGTATCAGTATCATCACATAGCCTATAACATATTAATGCTTTTCCCTCCAAAGATAAAGGGAAAACTTTCTTCTTAACTCCATCTCCGGTTATACCTGCAAGCTTAAACAATCCACAAATTTCTTCCACATAAATCAAGTGCATATCAGGATGTACCGTTCCATCTCCTGCATAAGGATTAGCTAGCAGTTTCTCTAACATGCCCGAAGGAATTTCATATTCAATATCTTTTTCAATAGGTGCAGTAGGTTGAGGAGCAACTATTTGTGTTTCCGGTCGAGGTGAAGATACCCCGAACAAACCCCTCAAAGGATTACTTTCCAGAGTGACAAGTGATAGTTAATTTCAGCACGTAATATAATTGTTTCCTTACCAAATTCCACTTACCAAAGGCGATTCACTCCCCGGTAACGGCGCCAGAAAAGAGTCTTGATGACCCACACGTATAGGGGATCAATCTTAGTCCTTTCGATAAGTAAGAGTGTCGAACCCAACGAGGAGCAGAAGGAAATGACAAGCGGTTTTCAGCAAGGTGTTTTCTGCAAGCACTGAAATTATCGGTAACAGGTAGTTTGATAGCAAGATAATTTGTAACAAGTGACTAGTAACAATAGTAACAAAGAGTGCAACAATATAGCCCAATCCTTTTTGTTGCAAAGGACAGGCCGGAACGATCTCTTATAATAAGTAAAGCGTTCTCGAGGACACATGGGAATTTCATCTAGTCACTTTCACCATGTTAGTTTGATTCGCGTTAGCTACTTTGATAATTTGATATGTGGGTGGACCGGTGCTTGGGTGCTGCCCTTACTTGGACAAACCTCCCACTTATGATTACCCCCTCTCGCAAGCATCCGCAACTACGAAAGAAGAATTAAGACTACTCTAACCATAGCATTAAACATGTGGATCCAAATCAGCCCCTTACGGAATAGCGCATAAACTAGGTTTTAAGCTTCTGTCACTCTAGCAACCCATCATCTAATTACTACTCCATAATGCATTCCCTTAGGCCCAAAGATGGTGAACTGTCATGTAGTCGACGTTCACATGACACCACTAAGAGAATCACAACATGCACATCATCAAAATATCGAACGAATACCAAATTCACTTGATTACTTATGACAAGACTTCTCCCATGTCCTCAAGAACAAAAGTAACCACTCACAAATCATCATCATGCCCAAGATCAGAGGGGTATTAAATAGCATATTGGATCTGAACATATAATCTTTCACCAAATAAACCAACTAGCATCAACTACAAGATGCAATCAACACTACTAGCAACCCACGGGTACCAATCTGAGGTTTTGAGACAAAGATTGATCACAAGAAATGAACTAGGGTTTGAGATGAGATGGTGTTGGTGAAGATGTTGATGAAGATTGGTCCTCCCACGATGAGAGGATCACTGGTGATGTCGATGGCGACGATTTCCCCCTCCCGGAGGGAAGTTTCTCCGGCAGAATCTCTCCACCGGAGATCAAAAGTGCTCCTGCCCAAGTTCCGCCTTGAGACGGCGGCGCACCGTCCCGAAAGTCTTCTCTATAATTTTTTAGGTCAAATGCACTTATATAACAGAAAATGGGGGCCAGAAGTGGGCCAGGGGCTCCACGAGGTACCAGGGCGCGCCTGGGGGGGGGGGGGGGGGGTGGCGCGCCCTGGTGCCTTGTGGGCACCTGGGTGGCCCCCTCTGGTACTTTTTGCTTCCAATATTTTTTATATATTCCAAAATAATTCTCCGTGAAATTTCAGCTCATTTGGAGATGTGCAGAATAGGTATCTTGATAGAGCTTTTTCAGGTCCAGAATTCTAGCTGTCGGTATTCTCCCTCCTTGTGTGAATCTTGCATATTAAGAGAGAAAAGGCATTAGAATTGCTCCACAAAGTGTTATATTGATTAAAAACACTATAAATAACAGTAGGAAAACATGATGCAAAATGGACATATCAGTCAACACCAACTCTCTCCCCCTCTATGCAGCGGTGTAACCTCTCAATTCCCGCTGTAATTCTCTACTTAAACATGGTGCTTAATGCTACATATTATTATCCAATGATTTGTGGCGATCCTATGATGTTTGAGTAGATTCCTTTTGTCCTATGGGTTGATTGATGATCGAGATTGGTTTGAGTTGTATGTTTTATTTTGGTGCTGTCCTATGGTGCCCTCCGTGTCGCGCAAGCGTGAGGGATTCCCGCTGTAGGGTTTGCAATACGTTCATAATTCTCTTATGGTGGGCGGCTAAAGTGACAGAAGCTTACACCCGAGTAAGGGGGTTGTTGCGTATGGGAGTAAAGGGGACTTGATACTTAATGCTATGGTTGGGTTTTACCTTAATGATCTTTGGTAGTTGCGGATGCTTGCTAGAGTTCCAATCATAAGTGCATATGATCCAAGTACGGAAAGTATGTTAGCTCATGCCTCTCCCTCATATAAAATTGCAACAATGATTACCGGTCTAGTTATCGATTGCCTAGGGACAAATCATTCTCTTGTGTTACAAAAGCTTTCTACTAAACAACTAACTTTTATTATCTTCCAAATTACTCGTAGTTTTATTCTCGCAAAGTACTTCTAGTTTTATTCTTGCAAACCTATCCTACAAAATAGTTTCATACTTGTTCTAGGTAAAGTGAACGTTAAGTGCGCTTAGAGTTGTATCGGTGGTCGATAGAACTTGAAGGGAATATTAATTCTTCCTTTAGCTCCTCGTTGGGTTTGACACTCTTATTTATCGAAAAAGCTACAATTGATCCCCTATACTTGTGGGTTATCAAGACCTATTTCTGGCGCCGTTGCCGGGGAGCAATAGCGTGGGGTTGATAGTCCTATTGTCTTTTTGAATTATCCCAACTACACTATATCGGAGAAGTTAGCTCTTATTAAGGATTATATTGATGGGTTGCGTTTTACTACTACACATGATAATTTTGATGAATATAATATGCATGTGCTTTCTGCTCCTACTTGCAATTATTATGTGAGAGGAACTACATCTCTACCTCTCTATGTTTCCAATACGATAAAATTGCAAGAAGCTACTTATGCTATGCATTGGCCTTTACTTGATGTGCATGAATTGTTCTTTTATGACATGCCGATGCATAGGAAGAGAGTTAGACTTCGTTGTTACATGATATATATTACTTTGTGCTCACTACTAAATTACAAATCATTGTTAATTAAAATCGGCTTTGATATACCTTGGGATCCGGGTGGATCCATTACTTGAGCACTTTATGCCTAGCTTAATGGCTTTAAAGAAAGCGCTGCCAGGGAGACAACCCGGAAGTTTTAGAGAGTCATTTTATTCTGTTGTGTGCTTTTAAAAAGTTTAAAAACAAAAAAAATATAGAGGGGAACTTAAAACTTTTCAAAAAGGAAAGTTAAAATAAGAAAGACGAGCACCGTTGAAGTGGGGGGGTTCCTTGAACTTTGTTCATGCCCATGGAAACTTTGTGAATCTTGAATTATAGAAACTTTTCAACAAAAATAATTAACCCCTTGTAGAAATCCATTGTATTATAAAAATAATGTGCCAAGATTTACCGTTAGGATGTTTAAATTGCTTGTTTGGTGTGTGCGGTGCAAAAACAGAAACTTTTGCTGTAGTGCGTGAATTTACATTTTTTACGGGAACGTGCAAAAATTCTGAAATTTTTACACAGTACTTCTATGCAATTTTTTTTATTTTTTCCTAATTTTTCAGAATGTTTGGAGTTACAGAAGTATGATCAATGTTCAGATTACTACAGACTGTTCTGTTTTTGACAGATTCTGTTTTTGATGCATTGTTTTGCTTGTTTTGATGAAACTATGGATTGTATCGGAAGGTATAAGCCATGGAGAAGTTAGAATACAGTAGGTATAATGCAAAAATAAAATATGAATGGGTTTGCAACAGTACTTAAAGTAGTGATTTGTTTTATTATACTAACGGATCTCACGAAGGTTTTGTTAAGTTTTGTGTGGATGAAGTATTCAAAGATCGAGGAGGTATTGATATGAGAAGAATGAGGAGAGGCAAGAGCTCAAGCTTGGGGATGCCCAAGGCACCCCAAGTAAATATTCAAGGAGACTCAAGCGTCTAAGCTTGGGATGCCCCGGAAGGCATCCCATCTTTATTCAACAATTATCGGTATGTCTCGGTTTTTGTTTTGTTCACATGATATGCGTAAATTCTTGGAGCGTCTTTTGTGTTTATTTTTCCCTTTTCTTTTATGCACCATGCTGGTATGAGATAGTCCTTGGTTGATTTATAGAATGCTTCATGCACTTCACTTATATCTTTTGAGTATGGCTTTATAGAATGCTTCATGTGCTTCACTTATATCATTTGAAGTTTGGATGCCTGTTTCTCTTCATATAGAAAACCGTTATTTGTAGAATGCTCTTTTGCTTCATTTATATTTATTAGAGTGTGGTCTTTTGTAGAAAGAATTAAACTCTCCTGCTTCACTTATATCTATTTAGAGAGTCAACAGGAATTGGTCATTCACATGGTTAGTCAGAAAATCCTACATAAAACTTGTAGATCACTGAATATGATAAGCTTGATTCCTTGCAATAGTTTTGCGATATGAAGATGATGATATGTGGGTTGTGCTAGTGATTAATTGTGGTTTAGTAAGAATATTGGAGTTAAGGTTTGTGATTCCCTATGCATGCACGTAAAGTCAATAGTTATGCAACGAAGTTATATCCTACTTATGGTGCATTATTCAGTGTTAGTTATGTTCAATGCATGTTTATGACCGTTTTCACTTTTTGGTTGGTTGCTTCTCAATCTATTTGCTAGCCTTCATTTGTACTAAGCGGGAATACTGCTTGTGCATCCAAACTCCTTAAACCCAAGTTGTGCCAAATGAGTCCACCATATCTACCTATATGCAGTATTTCAATGCCGTTCCAAGTAAATTTGCATGTGCCAACTCTAAAATTTTCAAAATAATTTTCCGTTTTGTGTGCCCGTACCGCTCATGAGGCAGTAGGGGGTGGCCATTATTTTCCATGCTAGGTGTGTTATTCTCACGATGAGTGTTTATTCACTTGTCATTGCACGAGAGAGTGGCTGGTAATAGGGATGCCCAGTTCCACAATGAATCAAAAATTAATAACAACAAAATTCCTTGGAAAGTGTTGGTATGGAGGGCACCCGTGGATACGGCTAGCCATGGATTGTGAAAGAATGGTGGAAAGGAAATAAACTTTACTTTCTGTTTGGGAACCGCCTATGATGTGTCTAGCATGGAAAATATTGGGAATTCTCGGTCGTTTTCGTTGACAGGAAAAGCATGCCTCTCAAAAATAACTTTATCTCTCTAATTTAAGCTTTGAGCTCTGGCACATTCGCAAATCTCTGCTTCCCTCTGCGAAGAGCCTATCTATTTACTTTTATGCAATTTTTATTTTTATTTTGAGTCTCCATCTTCTCTTATAAAGCACCAACTGGAGAGCACTATTGTCATACTTGTGCATTGGGTGTAGCTAATATTGAGTGTGTTTCATGAATGGATCAATGATTGAGCATGACGGGCTAGGGATAACGTTCTTTAGCGTTGATATTTTGAAAGACATGATTGTTTGTTGGGATGCCTGAGTATTGATGTCTTTATATCAAATTATAGACTATTGCTTTGAATCACTCGTGTCTTAATATTCATGCCATGATTAAATTTTATGATCAAGATTATGCTAGGTGGCATTCCACATCAATTTTTTTTTTTATCATTTACCTACTCGAGGACGAGCATGAATTAAGCTTGGGGATGCTGATACATCTCCATCGTATCAATAACTTTTGATTGTTTCATGCCAATATTCTACAATTTTTACATATTTTTGGCAACATTTTATATTATTTTTGGGACTAACATATTGATCTAGTGCCCAGTGCCAGTTCCTGTTTGTTGCATGTTTTTTGTTTCGCAGAATATCCATATCAAACGAAGTCCAAATGCAATAAAATTTTACGGAGAATTATTTTGGAATATATGTGATTTTTGGGAGGTGGAATCAACGCAAGGCGGTGCTCGTGGGCCCCACGAGGCGCCAGGGGGGGCCCGGCGCGCCGTGGTGCCTCGTGAGGCCCTCGTAGGTCGGTTGGTGCCCTTCTTCGGCCGCAAGGAAGCTAATATCCGGAAAAAAATCGTGTTAAAATTTCAGCGCAATCGGAGTTACGAATCTCCGGGAATTTAAGAAACGGTGAAAGGCCAGAAAACAGGAACGCGAAACAGAAGAGAACAGAGAGAGAGAGATCCAATCTAGGAGGGGCTCCTGCCCCTCCGCCGCCATGGCAGCCATGGACCAGAGGGGGAACTCTCCTCCCATCTAGGGGGAGGCCAAGGAAGAAGAAGAAGGAGGGGGGCTCTCTCCCCCTCTCTCCCGGTGGCGCCGGAACGCCGCCGGGGCAACCATCGTGATGGCGATCTACACCAACAACTTCGCCGCCGTCAACACCAACTCTCTCCCCCTCTATGCAGCAGTGTAACCTCTCAATTCCCACTGTAATTCTCTACTTAAACATGGTGCTTAATGCTACATATTATTATCCAATGATTTGTGGCCATCCTATGATGTTTGAGTAGATTCCTTTTGTCCTATGGGTTGATTGATGATCGTGATTGGTTTGAGTTGTATGTTTTATTTTGGTGCTGTCCTATGGTGCCCTCCGTGTCACGCAAGCGTGAGGGATTCCCGCTGTAGGGTTTGCAATACGTTCATAATTCTCTTATGGTGGGCGGCTAAAGTGACAGAAGCTTACACCCGAGTAAGGGGGTTGTTGCGTATGGGAGTAAAGGGGACTTGATACTTAATGCTATGGTTGGGTTTTACCTTAATGATCTTTGGTAGTTGCGGATGCTTGCTAGAGTTCCAATCATAAGTGCATATGATCCAAGTACGGAAAGTATGTTAGCTCATGCCTCTCCCTCATATAAAATTGCAACAATGATTACCGGTCTAGTTATCGATTGCTTAGGGACAAATCATTCTCTTGTGTTACAAAAGCTTTCTACTAAACAACTAACTTTTATTATCTTGCAAATTACTCGTAGTTTTATTCTCGCAAAGTACTTCTAGTTTTATTCTTGCAAACCTATCCTATCACCTACAAAATAGTTTCATACTTGTTCTAGGTAAAGCGAACGTTAAGTGCGCTTAGAGTTGTATCGGTGGTCGATAGAACTTGAAGGGAATATTAATTCTACCTTTTGCTCCTCGTTGGGTTCGACACTCTTATTTATCGAAAAAGCTACAATTGATCCCCTATACTTGTGGGTTATCACCCCCACTGGCCACCGCAATGGCCTTGCCATGCTCACGATCCTAACGGCCTGGTCCATTTGGAAACAGCGCAACCGGTGTGTTTTCGATGGCGAGACCCACTCCATCTCGCGGCTCTTCGCATCTATCCAGGATGAGGCCCGTTCCTGGCCAGGGCAGGCGCGCACGGACTAAACTCGTTACTTGCATAGGTTCATAGTCTTGTTCTCGGGCTGAGCAGCCCGTCACCAATGCTCTGCGGCTCTTTGTCTTGCCTTTGGTGCACAGGACATTGAGTTTGCACCCCCTCCCTCTTCTCTGTTGTATTCACTCCTCCTATCAATGAAAAGATACGCACTCTAGCGTATTCGCAAAAAAAAAAAATCTCAGGCACTCTAGTATCATGTCATGCCGCTTGATGACCTCATAACACGCCAATTCGACGAGCGTTCCACCGAAAACTCAAACACCATACCCCATGACGTGTTTCCTTCTCCGGTGGCGCCATACAAATTGTCGTTGCAGTAAAGGGAAGACGCCAAATGACACGACGTCTTAATGTCGACATTCCCGCCATTTGTGTCGTCGTGTTTCCATTTTCATGTTGCCAAGCTATTTGGTGTAATTCCTTTGATGTGACGCCAAATTAAAAGTTGCTACAATAAACCATTTGTTTTGCCTAATGCGGCAAATATATTGGCGCTTCCTAATTTCTTACGGACAGGCATATCGTCAGGGGAGCTCCTTATTTTTTTAGAAGAGTCGGGGGAGCTCCTATGTGGCGCCTTCAGCGCCACTTGGGGAACCGCCGGCGCCTGAAGCGCCCCTCCTCATGGGTCGGCCCATGTAGAGTGATGTTGACCATTAAACAAAATAAGAAAAAACAAAAAAAATACGAAAAACTGAAGAAAAAAATACGAAAAATCTGGAAAAAGGAAAAAAATCAAAAAAATAGTGAATTCAAAAATGTTCATGGATTTTGGAAAAAAGTTCACAAACTTAAAAAAAAGTTCACGAATTTGAAAAAAAGGTTCAACAATTTTGAAAAAAATTCATCGAATTTGAAAAAAAGTTCATCGATTTTGAAAAAAGTTCAATGCTTTTAAAAAAAAGTTCATCGAAATTGAAAAAAGTTCATCCAATTTTAAAAAAGTTCATTGATTTTGAAAAAAAATTCATGGATTTTGAAAAAAGTTTATCAATTTGAAAAAAAGTTCATCAATTTGAAAAAAAAGAGTTCACGTATTTGCAAAACAATTCAGCGGGCCAGGAAAAGAAGTAAAAACAGAAAACGGAAAAGAACAAAAAGGAAAACTAAAAAAGGAAAAGGAAAAAAGAACAAACAAAAGAAAAATAGGTTAAAAGGTTAGTACATCCACGCTTGTTTGTGGGGTGGTTTCACCAACCAACATTGAATGAGGAGGTCGCAGGTTTGAATCCTTCACGGTGCGCTCTTTTTTTCCTCCTTTTAACAGAAAAAGAAGGAAAGCAAATGGGCCCAGCCCAACTAGCACGCTTGTAGGCGCCCATTTGCAGAAACAATAAGAACGGGCGCCTACAGCGCTAAATAGGAATCACCTACCGTTGGCCTGGACTGCATAGCATCCATTAATGGGCTTCTGTATGCGTCCTTTCCTTTAATTTCTTACGCGGGCAAAAGGATGGTAGCCCGCTCAACGCGAGACTGGGCAGGCCCAGCGCGACTGCGAGCGCGAAAAAAGGTTGGCCCAGTGCGCGGCAGGCCACAGGCCTCAAAAGCGCTCATTTTTTCACAGTTTTCTTTGTTTCTTGTTTTCTTGTTTTACTTTCCAATATTATATATATATATATATATATATATATATATATATATATATATATATATAGGAAAATGGGTTAGTACTCCCAGGAGTACATACTCCTATGCCACGTGTCTTCTTTTTTTTCTCCCCCGACGTGTTGAGTTGTTGCACCCGCTTAGCCTTTATTTAACTCAATAATTAATTATGTGTTTAGAGTTTGAGAGGTTGTTCCGTATTGGGTGAGAGGATAAGCCACGTTTATCTCAACAAATCAAGGTGAAACAGCCACAACAAACCGATGAAGACGAGATGCGTCAGGCCGCTCGTTAACGGCGAAGGCAACATATGGCCAGTGGCCGGTTAAAGACGACGACGATAGAAGGTCCACGGAGATCAGACGTCGAAGACGTGATGCGTCGGCCGGCGAGAAGACGCCACACCAGCCTGCTCTTCGCCGAGGAACCGGTACGAATCAATTTTCACATGCGTGCAATATGTTGAGTCATCGGTAGATCGGATCACATGACGCGGCCGGCGACATAGCCCTTGGCATGCATGTTCTCTAATCTCCGATCAACATCGATCATGTCCTTAGGCTAATATCTACAGTACTGTATGCATGCATGAATGATGCGACTACCTACGTCCACTGTTGGAGTACTAATTTATGTATATACAATGCATGATTGATCTACAGCTCATCTGAATCGGATGTTACGCGAGCTGGGATATGCAAGCCGGCGCAGGTCTTCTCCGTGCAAGGCATGCCTAGTAGATCCATTTTCTTTTCCTCAGGGCGGCTTCACGTACACAATCTGCAAGGGATTATGAGTGCGGAAGACACTGTGGTCTAGATGTGGAAGGATTGCTCCATGAGCCATGCAAGAATCACACACACAGTTTCACTCTTGTTATTTTTTTATTTCCAATAAAGTGGAAAATTCCATATTCGAAACAAAATATACTTCTTTTGCACTGTTACTTTCTGGATGCACTATACTCCTTTTTAGTTTATACTGGACTTACTTTTTGAATGAGTTGTAATGTTTCTAGAGTAGTATTTATTTCACAACAAGGGCCGGGGGTATATACTTCATCAAGAAAAAATGGTATATACTCTGTTATCGAAAAGTAAGGTTTTTTCTTCTTGGTATACAAAAAAATGAGGTTTTATCCATTGTAGCAATTTTGTATATGACGTCCTAAATTTGTACTACACGCAGGATGAAAAAATAATACAGATCACATCATAAAAAAAAAGACACAGAAGCTCACAAAAATTAAACGATATTTCATTGCTCTGTGTGAGATATTGAGATATACTACATGTAGCAATACAATTCATTCTTCCGACGGTCACACGGACATGCTATTTCATTTATACATACTCGTTCGTTCAATGTATTCTCATTAAATAATACTCCCTCCATAAAGAAATATAACAGCATTTACATCACTACTTAGTGATCTAAACGCTCTTACATTTCTTTACGGAGGGAGCATAAATGTATACAGTTGTTAAAAATAAGCGGATTATAAACTCCCAGAAAGGTATATATGCAATCAACAAGTATATTTCAGAAGAAAAATTGTGGTATATACTCACTCGTAGAACAAAAATAGTATATACCCTCGTAAGAAAGTGTGGTATATACCCACTCACAAAAAAAGTGTATATACCCTTTCAGCAATTTAAATACATCATCATAAAAAATTAGTTAATTACCACCTCAACCAACTTATAGTCTACCAACTAAAAATAGTTGTATATACCATCTCCGCCAAATATAATATATACCCTCTCACAGTGAAATATCAAGCCTCCCATGAAAGTTAATGATGTACGATGCTGTGTTGCAAGTAGTATATACTTGAAAATAGTGTGATGCATACTACTTCTAATGGTAGCATATAATACAAGCAAGAAAGAAGAGTTACGCCCACTAGTCAATTTAGTTTTGAAAGCTAATTATGCATGCACGACTGTTCCTAACTTTTAGGAAGTAGTCTACTAGTTTGTACGGTTGGATAGTGTTTTTTTTTGCGGGAGGTTGGATAGCTAGTTTGTTGGCGTTGGATATCCTAAACCTTATCCACTATGGGTGGGAGTACATACTCTTGGGAGTACAAAAGAGGTGTCCTAAACAATTTACAAGAATTTGTGAAATATGTTAATCATGCATTTGCAACATTTATAATGTATATAAAAATATTTCTGATGTATGCAAAAAATATATAATGTGTATGGAAAAATGTAGACATAAAAAAGTTAAGTTTTAAGAAAATGTTAATCATGTATTTGGAAAATGGTAAATGTGTATATAAAAAATGTACAATGTGGATGGAAAAAGTAGATATAAAAAATATAAGTTTAAAAAAAAGGTAATCATGTATTTGGAAAATTTAAACGTTTATATATAAAGTCTTCCTATGGTAAAAAAATGCACAATTGTTATGGAAAAGTAGAAATCAAAAAATATATGTTTGAAAAAATGTTACTCTTGTATTTACAAAATGGTTTTTTTATTTGCCGGGATATTTACAAAATACTCTTGTACTTACAAAATGTAAACCATGTATATAAAAAATGTCCCTTATCCACACAAAAAAGTACAATATGCATGGAAAAAGTAGACATAAAAAATGTAATTTTCAAAATGTTAATTATGTATTTGGAAAATCATAAACATGTATATAAAATATGTTCTGATGTATACGGAAAATATACAAAGAAACAAAGAAAATGAAGAAAGAAAGAAAGGCAAAAAAGGGTGAAACCCAAAAAGGAAAAACAGAGAAACAAATAAAAATGAAGAAAGAATGAAACGAAAGGAAAAAACCTAGTGAAAACCAAAAAAGAAACAAAGAAAGAAAAAACCCAGTAAAAACCCTAAAAGATACAAAGAAAACGAGTGAAAAAAATAGAAACCGAAGAAAACTTTGACGAAACAAAGGAAGCCGAAAAAAAGAAAAAAAAACAGAAAAAACGAGATCGAAAACCAATACAACGAGCGGGAGATCAATACCAAGCGAGCGAGGAGAATAAAACTTCAGGAGAGGCGACGATAGAACTCGCTACTAGTTTCCTACTAGGCCAGGGAACTAGTGATTTCATGCTAGGGAGCAACTAGTCAAGGGGTACCCCTTGTGGGAGCCCCGCAGGGGTCACTTTGGTGGGCTGAGAGCGCACCAAATGGTGCGTCCAGTCACCGCCACGTGTCGTGTGCTGGGTGCTCCCTCAGGATTTTTTCTTTCTATATGCGTTTTCGGGTTTTAGATGGTTTTTTTTTCTTTTTCGGCTTTCGCTCGATTTTGAAGGAAAAAAGTTCGATTTTTTGCGAAAAAAAATACATTTTACGAGAATTTTTTCAGTGCTTCCAGGAGAAGTATAAGTGTAGATTTGATTCTCGTGGGGGCACAGATTTGCTTTCGCGCATGTTTCTTGGGAAGGGAAAAAAATCATGTTTTTTTGTTTGCTTCTTGTGGAGGCACAGATTTGCTTCCGCGAGAAGCACAGTTGTTGCTTTTCGTGGGGGCATAGATTTGCTTTCATCGAGAAGCACGTAGGCACATATTTGCTTCCGCGAGAAGCACTATGCTTTTTGAAAAGGGGGAAAAAATCTGTCTTTTTTTTTGCTTTCACGAGAAGCACAAATTTTCTTCTCGTGGAGGCATAGATTTGCTTCCGCGAGAAGCACAGCTTGAAAAAGTGAAGAAGAAAAAAATCGTGTTTCGGGCTTTGGGTTTTTTATTCGGGTTTTTTCATGAATTTTTTTTGTCGAAACATATTAACATGTGATCTAGTTTTAAAGATCTCAAAGCGAGAACTTCAACGGTGAAAACGGTTTAGGATTTGGACGCACGGTTCAAAAGATAAAACGTTTTGAATAAACGAATTTTAAAAAAAGATAAAACTTTCAGATTGCGACAAGTGACGCACATGCAATGCATCATTTGTTAGCGTCTAAGAAGGTGAAAGTGACCTTTGAAAGGGGTACACCTTAACTAAGGATCGAACAAATAAAGCTAGTTTGAATCGTCCATGTCGTAGGATCCGGGAACAAAGGCCACCCGTTCACTTGTCGTCTAAAGTGCGCTTCAAAACACAGAAAAAGAAAAGCCGATGAAGCCTCTGCCGATGATGTTGCAGATGGGATTGTGCGCGCGAGGGATGTCGAACTCAACTCAAGGATTAAATAAATAGCCAAAGAGAATATCGACTGTGTCGCGCTGCTAGAAACTTTCAAAGAGGATTTTACTTTCGTCGAGCACAGATCTATTGACCGGCCGCTTCCATTGGGATATCTAAGGAGGCCTTTAAAACGGTCATATACTTGTTTCGAACTCACATAAACTGTGAGACTCACCCTGCGTATATATTTATAACATATATAGGTCAACATTTCATCTCAAGCAAACAATCAAACGGAAGTTGCATAAACATTATTATTGCACAGCCTCACAATTCAGCATGGTTCACCATGCTAGCATAACACTACAGGCTGCATTGCACGAGGGGTCCTGGGTGAGCTCGGCCTGGTTGGGCTGATGCAAGGATGAGCAGAGATGGGTGTTTGGTGAACTTGCATGATACGGCTGCACCTCGTGCAGAGGCGATGGCCATCTTCTGAATTTCGCTAGGCTTGCCTAATCATCGTTTGCTACTACAGCGACAGAGGAGATGGCTAGCACGTAATCTCCAGCGCTCGAGCAACCAGTCATGGCCAAAACTGCACTGCTCCAGTAACTATCTCGCATACTTGAACTGAATCATGGCGCACTCGATGACGCAGCAGCGCGGGGCGACGGGATCCGAAGCTCGGCGGCTCCAGACGGCGGGATCCAGCGTGCGGCGGCGCGAGGCAGTAGGATCTGGCGTGCAGTGGCTTGACGAGGGCGGCGGCGCTTGGTCGTAGGCGGTGACGACGCTTGGTCTAGGACGGCGGCGGCGGAGGGCGGCGGGGCTTGACGAGGGCGGCGGCGGCTGTTGGTCGAGGACGGCGGTGGCGGCGCTTGGTTGATGTGGCGATGTGGCGAAGAGATGAAAGACAGAAGAAAAGTAAACGAGCGATAGCCTGCATGCGAGATACGCGAAAAAATTGCGTTTCCCTCATCCTGGCTGAGGGGCCTCCTTTTGCATCCACGGGCCAGGCTGAAGAGGCCATGCAGCCTACCAAACGACCCAAGTTTTGCATGTCAGGTGCGAGCCACATGCAACCCAGGAAAGCAAACACCCCCTACAAGACCAACTTGTTTCGAACTCGACATAAACTGTGATAGACTCACCCTGCGTATACGTTTAACATATATAGCTCAACATTTCATCTCAAGCAAACGATCAATCGCTGCATGCAGTAAATACAATGGCAGGCCAGGGATCAAACCGAAGGTGCATACACATTCTTATTGCACAACATCACAATTCAGCATGCTTCACCATGCTAGCATAACTACAAGAGATGCAATGCAACCCTTGATCAGATAACACTAGTGACAACAACACAGCAGCTTGAGATGACACGACATCTGTAGAACTCCGAGGACGCTCAGGATCCGGGAGTCTATCTAGCTCACTCATCAATTATCGTCGCGCTTGTCCCTGTGAACCTCATCCAGGATCACAACGAGGCTCGCGATGAACACGTAGTCGACGTGCGGGAACACGGTGACACTGAACGTGTCCCTCCCGAGCAGCACGTTCGAAACAGTCAGCTTACGGCTCATCTGTGGCGACAGATGGTAACTGGTCACATTCATATGTTTTTTAGCTAGGTAAAAAAAGTTGTGAAACTCCACGGCATGATCAGACTACTTACTTGAGCTACCATGGTGTTGGAGTCGCCAAGGTAGAAGACGCATGACCTGTCGAAGTAGCTGCCCTTGATCTTGAAGTCGCAGACCTGCTGCGCGGTGTTCCCAGCCAAGAAGACATCCATCTCCGTCTTGAGTTGGATCAGCGAAGTTGTCTTCACGCTGAAGAGCAGGTCGCCTGCGTTCGTGCTGTCCCCTCTGAACACTTCCCAACGGTGGTGCATACTGAACACCTGATCAAGTGGTTGGTTGATGCTCAACTGTTATACCACCAAAATTAACTGCTACAGCGCTTCGAAATTAACATTTTGATCTAACATTCTTTGTTTTCTTTTTGAGAAATTGATCTAACATTCTGGTGTTCAGAATTGGATCTGCAGAGTTAAATCCCCATTCTGCTTGTCGCAGCAGAACAGGAAGAAAGAAAATACTCATGTTGCACAGCAGAGCAGGTCGCCTGCGTTTGTGCTGTCCCCTCTGAACACCTCCCAACGGTGGTGCATACTGAACTGCACCACCTGATCAAGTGATTGGTTGATGCTCAACTGTTATACCACCACAATTTTAACGACTACAGCGCTTCAGCTAGCTACAGCAGCATGTAATAATCTCTAAACTGACTGAAATTTGATGTTTTTCTTACAGTGTTAAACTGTTAAAAACCCTTTTAAAAGGAAAAGTATACTGCGCGCTCGTTTCAGTTTCAGTTACGAACAGTTGGCGGTTAAAATTAGTCGAATGAAATACTCGTATGTTTCACACAAGACCGAATAGTTGAAGCTGGCAAGAAGCCAAGAACAACACCAGATAAAAAGTCCATCACTCCTCATCATAAATCAGGTTCAAGTGGGGACATCGAACGAGACAGTCGTTGATAAGAATTAGTCAACTTCATTTATACACGTCGTTTTCCTTTGCTACTTCCTTGTAATGATTTTGCAATAATTTGGACTGTGACTTGTGAGCATGATGTAGAGGTCAGAAGAGATATCTCCTCAACTTGAAGAATCAATACTATTCCTCCCCCGGCTCAAAAATAAATAATACTCCCTCCGTCCCAAAATAAATAACACTTATTTTGGGACGGAGGGAGTAATAATTCGCAACGACTAAGACAATTCAAGGTCAGACCGATCTTATTCTGCTAAGAACATCCCACACAAGTCTACGGATCGAAGAAATTAGAGCCGCGCCAGGGGAGATGGACAGACAAACAAGCGAATCTGTAGTAAAGAAGGGACCTTTTCTTGCATGGTGAGGAGGGGCATCCCGGCGCCGTCGAGGATGGTGCGGCGGCTCCGGATGCTGAAGATGGCGCCCTTGACCTTGAGCACGACGGCGCCGTTGGCGTCCGTGATGGCGAAGTCGCCGTCGGAGAGGCTGAGGGCCTTCTTGGTCACCGTCAGCGGCACCACGTAGGGCGCGCAGAACTGGTGCCCCACCACCGGCAGCGGCGCCGGCGGGGCTCCGCCGGCCATCGCCATCGATCCGGTCAGGTGCCGCTTGCTTTGGCTGCTCCCGTACGGTTCTTGGCGCCTCTGAGCTCCTGGGAGACGGTGGGCGGCAGTCTGGCAGGTGGTGTCTGCTCTGCTTGCTCGGGCGATTGATTCGGTGCGCGTGCTTGGTGTGTTTCGCCGGATGGGACAGGGGAGGGAGAAACAGGGGACGGTGGAGCTCCCTCCATATATGCCGTTAGCAGAACAATAATGGTGGACGGCACAACGGGTTCCACACGACAAGTCGAGTGGCTGTGAACCTTTTTTTTTTTTGAAGTACCACGTGCCATTCATATAGCAAACATAGATAAAACATCACACGCAGCACCGAGAACAGCCCAGAACAACCAGCTGTCCGGACACTTTGCACAAAGGACCCCCAAGAAAAGAAAATTACATCCAACCCCCTGGAGACCCCTGAGCAGATCACCAACAAACGTCGTCTGCATCCGCCGACGCCGGAGACGCCCACGGAGAGGAAGACGACACGCCATGAAGCCCAGATCCGGGAAAGCTTCCTCCCAGCCAGGCTGCTTTATGGACCTCTCATGCTCCCCGTCACAAATGACGAGGCCCATGTCGCTGTGGCACATCGGCCGGGGATGAACCCCGAGCTTCCCGAATCGCAACACCGCCGCATCCAGTCGACACCGTCGACGGACAACCTCGGCACCGCCCACCAGCGCCCTCAGGCCCAGCGCCGGAACAGCCATCCTCTGGAAACTGCCGTCGTCGACGCCATCGAAGACGCCGCCCGGCGGCCAGACTCCACTGTAGAAAGCTCCCAGATCATCAGACGTTGCCGGAGAACGCACCGCCGTAGCAGTGGCAGATCTGGAGCACGCAAAATCCACCGCCTGGTCGCCGCCACCACCATGCCGACCAAGCCACGGAAGCCCCGCTACCAGCTCCGTCGCCGACCCCAGCCACGAAGTCAGCCACATCGGGGAAGGAACAGAAGCAGCTTTATTTAGTGCCGCCGTCGCCATAGCCTGACGAAACGCCGGACGGCACAAAAGCTAAACAGCTAGAGCGAAGCCGTCCGGAGGTGAGAGCGGCACAGATCTGGCCGGCGGTAAACACAACGCAGTGGTCGCTACCTCTGTCGCCTTCTCTCTCATGTAGCGAGGGGAAAGAAGAGACCGCTTTTCTAAGATGTTGAAGCAGTGGCTGTGAACCTGTGATCCTAAGCGAGTCAAGTCAAACCTTTTAGAGTTTATTAAGCGAATTTACTGAAAAAATATAACAATTTCATACAAATACAAGATAAAACCTATACTCCCCTGTAGATCTAATGATGTTGATTTGGTATTGATAATGTTAATAGTTCTCTTGATAAACTCCAGATGGGTGGCGCTCCATCAACACCTACCACGCTCCATCTAAGGATTGGCCTCCGCCACCGGCGGGATGGGTGGCGCTCTCTGTGGACGGATCTTTCTCGGTTCAGGAGGGGCACGCGTCGGCCCGGATGGTGCTACGGAGGGAGAATGGTACGATGATTTTCGCGGCTTATAGATACATCTTCAATTGTAACGATGCCACAGAAGTGGAGATTCATGCTTTGATGCAACGTATGGCACTGGCCATTTGTAACACCACTGAGTAATGAGCCACAGTGATCTTCAAATTAATACTAAGCTAATTAGTTTTGCAAATAATGATCACAGTGAAATCATATCTCATTTCAAATTCCACCACCAAATCCAATTCAAATTATGGGTGAAAATTTGAAGTTGCTCAAAATTGCTGGAAAATAGTTCATGTTGTAGCAAATATTCCAAAACAAATTAATGTTCAGGAAAACAACATCACCTATTTTCCTAAAATGGGCTAGAGCAATAAAACAGTGCAAAAACAACACTTTTAAATGCATTTCCATTTTTGAAAAATTCAAATGGACTCAAAAGTTGCCCAAACTTTCTGTGGCAGTGCAGAAAAATGCTTTGTAATTTTGTGGACAAGTTTCACATTTTTGCAAATGCATTTGGCAGCTCTTTTATGTTGCAAATCTTTCTGTGAAAAAGAAAATAGAAAAAGAAAAGCAAAAGGTCTAAACTGACTGGGCCTAAGTGCACAGTGCACTTGGCCCAGCCCAGTCGGCCCCCTTCTCCCTCCTCGCTCTCTTTCTTCGCGCGTGTCGCCGTCGCCGTGGCCGAGAGCGCGCGCACCGGCGAACGGCCGACACGGCGACTCCCGAGCCCGGGCGAGGGGATAAGGACGTTCCCCTCGTCCTCCCCGTCCTCCCTCATCCACTCGCTGCTCTCCCTCGCCTCTCCCTCGCTCGATCCCACCGCCACCCGAGCGCCGCCGTCGCCGCACTGCCTCGCCACCGCGGCCACTCACCTCGCCTCGCCTTCTCTCCGTGTCAGTCGTCTCCGCCGTCGTCGACTATGTCGTCCGCGCCGTCTAGCGCGAGCAGAGGAGCTCAATCGCGCGGATCCACGCCGTCGTCGTCTTCCTCGGGTCGCCGGCGAGCTTCTTCGATTCTGGCCACCTCATGCGCTCCTAAGCCTCTCGCCGGCCACCGTGCGCCGCTCGGTGAGCTCCTCTACCTCCCCCCCCCTCTCCATTTGCTCGCGCGTGCCCTCTAGCTGTTGATCTCGCCGTGGCCGAACTCGCTGCCGTAGCCGAGCTCGTCGCCGTCAATGGCGTCGCTGTCGAGCTCGTCTGAGCTCGCAGTTGTGCTCAGCGCCGCCGTAGGAGTCAAGCGCTGCCGCTAGATCGCTCTGCCGTGCCCGGGTTCGCCATTGCCGAGAAGCTCCCGTGAGCGCCGCCGCCTCCGCCGCTCGCCGGCGTCGATTCCGGCCGACTCCGGCGACACCACCACCACCAGTCAACGCGCAGGCGAGTGCTCGTTCGAATGAGCCAAGCCGCGCGCCAAATGGCTCGCCGTAGCCGAATTCCGGCGAGCGCCCGTGGCCTCCGCCATGTTTTTCGGTCGTCGGTGGCCGCCGACGTGGCTGGCCTGGGGCCCACCCTGGGTCGCTGACTAGTGGGTCCCTGGGCCCGGTTGACCGCGTTGACCGGTCAACCGACCTCACGTGGCGACTACTGTCGCTGACAAGTGGGGGCCATCTGCTAATTAGCCTAATTAAACTGTTTTCTTAATAAACTTAATTAATTAACCTAATTAGACACTGACATGTGGGGCCTACGAGTTAATTAACTTCGGTTTAGTTTAAACTAATTCCTAATTAGCCTAGAGCAACTGACATGCGGGACCCACTAGTCAGGTTTGACCCTGACCAGCTGGGTTTGACTGCTGACGTCACTCTGGCGTCATGCTGACGTCATGTGCTACTGTTTCGGATAATTCGAATTTAAATAATTCCAGAAATTTCAGAAAATAGTTTAAATCTTTGAAAAATCATAGAAAATAAACCGTAGCTCGGATCGAAAAGTTTTCAACATGAAAGTTGATCAGAAAAACGAGACGAATCCGAATACGTGGTCAAAATGCTTGACCATCACTCCTATCTATCTGAACATGGAACCTTCCCCTCCGGTTCAGTATACCGAAATCTGCTTAAACGCCGGGAAAATATCCCAGATATTTTCCCGCTTCGTCCGCAACGTGTAGCATTGCATTGGGTCACCTCTAACGCTGCATTTTACCATGCCATGCATCGTGTTGCTATTGTTTGCTTTTATTTATTGTTTCTTCCCCCTCTTCTCCTCCGTTAGACACCGAGACCGACGCCGCCCCGCAGGATTGCTACTCCGTCGACGACCCCTCTTTTGCCGCAGAGCTTCCAGGCAAGCAAACCCCCTTGAACATGCCTATATCACCTATTCTTTCTCCCTCCTGCTTGCATTAGAATTTGCTACTGCTTTTGATTGATCCTATTCTGATGCATAGCCTGTTTTTGTAAACTACTATTGATACCTTACCTGCTATCCTAAATGCTTAGTATAGGTTGGTTGGTAATCCATCTATGGCCCCTCTTCCTTGTCCCAGTTGCCCCGCTTAGTTAACAGTGCCCTGATCGATGTAATCGACGGGCCGAGACCAGCACATCACCACACACCCCCCTAAGTTACTCGACTTTGCAGAGCTAACATCGAGTGCCGAGGGTGATACCTCTTATCTCACTCCTGATGTTGCCTCTGTGGTACAGCTAGTTGGTTGTGGGTTACCGAGGGTGATTCCTCTTTCACCACTTCCGACGAAGCTTCTGTCGTGCAACCCCGCTAGTGTGAATACCATCGAGGGTGATTCCTCCGGTTTCACCTTGATGGACACATCGAGAGGGAAATCCAACGAGGGTGATTCCTCGGATTCCTCCTTGATGCTATGGACACACGGGTACTTTGACTTTACTACAGTTACTTGATAAAGTCGGGTCGACCCCGAGGGGTACCCGCGAGATAATTACGTGGCACGGCCGGGCATTCCTAGCCCTTGTCGTAAGTCCACGAGACGGAGCGATGGGGTCACATGTTTCGTGGATCTCTGCTCGTTTCCGCGAGCTCCCAACGCGATTAACGGATTTGTGTATTTGATCTGAGTTGGCCACTGGCCTATACGCACTACCACCATGCGGGATAATGGTTTAATGGGGCCCTCTGCGCCGTATGTATCAGCCGAAAGCTCTGTCAGACGTCTAGTTCAGCATTGTGGCACGGTCGGATCGTGCCATGTAGTACAGGGGTGGCGCTGGTAGTATCCACCCTGCTCACAACGACCCGAAGTGCAAAGGGCGATGGGCCCAAGAACCCTGAGCACTTAGGATGTAGACCGGCGGGGACCTCTCTGCTGAGCTCTAGGTAGGGTTGCGGTGTGTCGATCAGCCGAGGCCGGGCATGACCCAGGAAAGTGTGTCCGGCCAGAGTTAATCGAGCGTGTTGGGTAACAGTAGTGCACCCCTGCAGGGAAGATATATCTATTCGAATAGCCGTGTCCACGGTAACAGGACGCTCAGTAAAGTATCTCGATCTACTACTTGAACTGGTTACATGTTAATTAATTGTAAGCTCCGGGATCGCTTTCTCGCAGGGAGTCGAGGAAGAATCTCTAGGCTTTGCTGTAACAAACTTGTTACTTTATGTTATGTTACTAATCTGCACTCTTCTAATGCTGCAAGACGCTGAAGATGCTAGTCTTCGATAGGCTAGGTTTTTCCCTCTATTCCGACATTTCTACAGTCTAGTCCACTGATACAGCCATTCTTTGATACCGATGCATAAATAGTATAGATCTGATGTAAGTCTTGCGAGTACTTTGGATGGGTACTCACGGTTTCTTTGCTCCCCTTTTTCCCCCATACCCGATTGGTGCGACCAGACGACGGAGCTCAGGAGCCAGCTGCGCCAGCCGACGACTACTACTACTACCCCTCTGGAGGAGACTACTACTACGTGGAGACCGCCGACGACCAGGAGTAGATAGGAGGCTCCCAGGCAGGAGGCCTGCGCCTTTTCGATCAGTGTCGTTGTTTTGCCCTGCCTTCTTAGGGCTTATCTGTTTAGCCTTTATATCTGTACTCAGATATCTAATGCTTTCGCTGATGCTTGTATGACTCAAGCTTATGTATTCGAGCCCTCGAGGCCCCTGGCTTGTAATATAAAGCTTGTATTATTTTATTTTGTGTTTAGAATTGTGTTGTGATATCTCTTCAAGTGAGTCCCTAGGCTTGATCGTGTGCATTTGCGTGTATGATTAGTGCATGGTCGGGCCGGGGGCGTCACACCATTATGCACCCGGATAAGCCTGTCATTGTCCAGTCAGATTCTTCAAACGCTTTGGCCACCCTCGTGGGAGACACCTTGTCTAGGTCGGCCTATGGACACTTAGCTGCAGAGATTAAAGCTCTTATGGTTCATAGAGAGTTTGTTCCTCTTAAAGTTAGTAGAGATTTGAATAGGGTAGCACATCAACTGGCTCATTATAGCCGTACCGAAGCTTGTTCTGCGGTATGGTTGGACTCGAGCCTTCCACTCTGTGAGGACTTGTTGTCTCGAGATTGCAACCCGATCATTATGGAATAAAACTCTCTTTAACCTTGCAAAAAAAGTTCTCTTAATAAACTCGGTCAAGTGTAAAAAAGTTTGATTTACTGAAATGAGTTTTCAATGTCAAGATTAATCGATTGCCGACCTCCCCTCTCCAATTACATGTAAGGACCAGCTCACACTCTAAGTTGGGCTACAGGATTGTTTTCCGTCTAGTTGAATGGATAGGGCATGCGATTGCAAACAAGTTGTTGAAAAAATAAAGAACATATCCATCATTTAGGAGATTTTATCGATAGGAAGTATAACTTTACTAGCCATCTTTTTTGTTTTGAAGGAAGGGAGTCAAACATAGAAGCTCATAATATTGTTAAGTTTTCTCATCGATTGGTCAGGGTCGCCACCTGTGGCTTGGCACTCCTCATGACCCGTTATGCATCCCTATGAACATTTCGTTTGATCAACAAAGCTTAGTAATCCCCCAAAAAAGCTATTATGTGTCGTTCTCAACTCAATAACAATGGTGAGAAAGACAAGGTAGAGTGACAAGCAGGGGTTGGACTCTGCTCATCATAAACTTATTCGCGGAGGAGAGACCATACAACATGACTCGATGGAGAAGAATAAAGAAAAGGTGAATGATTTGTTTGTGCAGGAGAATAATGATAACAAAAATGGGAGAGTGGGTTCCAGGGGAGGTATTCCGCCCCCTTGCACCGTCTGCATATGTTTCACGTAGAGAGCCGAAGAAGCAAAAGAAAGGTAGCTCGCGATCTGAAAGTGGAGAAAATACACCATATGGTATCAAGTACGCCCACGAGCATACCACATAATCAAGTCGGATGTCCGCAGAAATAGTAAAATCCACAACAATATTATGTGTGACGTGATTATTACAAGTGATGTTATTTCAACAGAAAGTACATAGCATGGATACGTTCAACTTTATTGTTGAAACCCTAGTAATTTGCAAGACACATTTCACCATGAAAATATGAATTAATGCAAACAGTTCAACTTATAATCTATAAATTTTCTATAAATATGCTTAGTTAATCATACACTAGAAACAACTATTGAGATACTCTTTCGGTCGTATGCTTTAAAGATTTGTACCATGGCATTTAAAGATGCTGTCACACACACACAATTCATACTATGTAGTTTATACATTTGTCAAAATAATTCAAGAAGGTTTTTGTTACACAATAATTTAAAGTCAAAATAACTCAAGAAGGCTTTTATTACAATTTTTTTAAAGTTTAGCACATGTACTTTTACAATGATACACATATAATTGTATAAAAAAGGACGACTATAACTATTACTCCCTTTGTTTTTTATTTATTCCGCATATTAGCTTTATCTTGAGTCAAACTTTGTAACTTTGACCAAATTTATAAAAAAATATTAACGCTGACAATGACAAATTAATAGCATTAGATTAATCATTGAATATATTTTCACATCATATATATTTACTTGTTATTGTAAATGTTTATATTGTTTTCTATAAACTTGGTCAAACTCTATAAAGTTTGGAGCTAATATGCAAAGTAAATAAAAATATAGTGAGTACTTAGCAACAATGTCGCACGGATAATTATGTCAACTAAGAAAATTATATGCATTAAAAATGTAAACATAAGTACAAAGGTTTAGTATAAATTATATTGAACTATTAACCGAGTAGTGGTTATATGGGTCACTTGATGTCACCATAGTGCTTGGAATCCATCTCTTCCATCCCCCGTGACTCCTCATCATCATCTTCTGATTTCCGAAACTATGCGATGATTTCGATGGTGACGGCGGCCGGCAGGCAAATCAACGGTGGGGTCGGACGTGACAACATCAAGGGTGTGAGTGGTGTGTGATCGATGCAAGGAAACGTGGCGTAAAAAGGTTGACTACAGAATTTTGTCGAACCGAGGAAGGACTTGCCAAATCTGGGCTTGCCCGGTAGCACGCAGGCATGGCACACCCCAGGCTAAATGGGTTGTGCCTAGCACGCGACACGCCAGGGGTCGTGCCTAGGCCTGGAGGTTGGGCACGCGGGCCGTCACGACATGACCCTTTTTATTATTATTTTCTGAATTATATAAATATATATGACCTATATAAAGGGGTGCCAAGTTATTGTGCTCTTTTTTTTGAAAAGTTCAAAAACAATGTATAAAATTTTCCCAAAAAATAAAAAAAAAATCTATGGAAACTTGTACGGATCGATGAAATCTTGTCTTCAAAAAAGGTAATTTGTAAGCTGTATAAAAAAACAAATTTCCGACCCAAAAACAAACAAAAAGCGGTTCATATGAAAATACATATTTGTCTTTCTTTTTTACGCCACATTTGAAAGTACAACGTTATGGAAATTTGCACATACGTAATATACATCTGTGTGTGTTTACAAAATAAAATCAATTTTTTTTACGATGTAGAAAATGTATTTTTAAAAACAGGCACCAAGGAGCCCGGTCACCGCTGGTAATTTCCACTATATAAAGAGTCTAATATGCCGAAAATGGCCCAAAAACATCCCATAAGGCCGAACTGCATGTGGGCCAAACGTGCTAAATGGGCCAGCATGCCGGCCCAATTAACGAAGGGGCCGTGCCTGGGCCTGAAGGCGCATACGCGGGCCGGCACGGCACGGCCCGTTTACTAACCGTGCCCCCGTGGGCCGGGCCTGGCCGTGCATGGGCTATTAGCATGGACCGGGCCGGGCCGTGGAAACCTGCTAACCCTACATCCCCCACCTCATCCCACACACACTCTGGTCCTGCAGGCGGCAGCCGCCACCCCCTTCGACACCCACCTCCGCCGCCTGGGCTCCAAGGTCCAGGGGGCGAAGAACCGCGTCGTTATGTCTTACTGCGTTTTCTGCGGAATTATCTCAAGGGAGACGGAGGCGGAAGAGTCCTTTTCCATCTGCAATCGGGACAGAGAGGAGATTGATTTCGGTTTGTTTTCCACTAGAAAAGGAGCAATTTTTACTAATCTGTGCGCCGGGAAGTTGTAACCGGGATCCTTCTCCCTCTCCTCTGAAAATCTCCTCCCTCTTGGAGGGGGAGAAGCCGGCGATTAGTCCGCCGCCCTGAATAAACAGAGGAGTCGGAGGAGTAGGAGGAGACGCTCATCGATCGAACAAGTTGGCGTCGCCCATCAAAGAAGCAACATCAATCATATCAGTAGAAGGCCAGTTTTTTCATTTATCCCATCAGCCATGAAGAACAAGAAGGGTCGCTGCGGCCGCAATGTAAGTGTGTTGTCTGTCCTTCACTTCGATTCATCATCTAAGGCTAATTTGGTGATATGTTTTTCCTGCTAAATCTAATACAGAAACCAACAAGCAACGAAGACGCTGGTTGCAAAGCAAACGGAGACAGGCTTAGCAGGCTGCCCAATGATCTTCTACTCAACATCCTGGAGAGGGTGGAGACGTTTGATGCCCTCAGAGCCTGCATCCTCTCGAAGCGAATGCTCAAGCTCCCTGCCATGTTCTCGCGGATTGTTATCGATGTTGGTTCCCTCGCTGCTCGTCACGATAGCTCCCGTGGCCGCGGATTTGGCATCCGTGACATGGTCCGAATCAACGGTGCTGTGGCTAATGTAACGGACAACATCTTGAGCACAAGGAGCCCAGGAATCGCCATCCGCAAAATAAACGTCAGATTGATCTTGATGCGTATCACTTCCGCACTGTGGGCAAATCTTTTGCCGATGCCATGGCAGCCCAGAAGGTCGAGAAAGCTGAGATTGAGATTGTGACGGAGAAGGCTTGCCAGAATTGCACATCTGACGATCTACTAAACTTTGCCAAACTGTTCAACACTATCCTTTCTGATTCTTTGGATGCATTTGCTGGCCTCACGCTCCTATGGCTGCAAAATATGAGGTTTGGTGAACAGGATATTCCCAACATCCTTAGCACTTGCAAGCGGTTGGAATCTTTGTGTTTCTCCTACCGCGACTCTGGTATCTGTTCCGTGCTGCATTTAGAACATGATCAGCTCGTTGAGGTTGAGATTGACTATGGGCAGTTTGAGACGGTTGTGCTCAGCTGTCTACCGAAACTCCAACGATTCAGCTATAATAACTGGTGCTCTTATGATGATCAGCCGTTGTCTTTTTGGTTTTGTCCCGCAGCTTTCAAAGCTAAGGCTGTGTTTGGTTGGACTTTTGAAGCCAACTTCTAGCTTTCCAAAGCTAAAAGCTAACCAAAGGGATTTTTTTGGAAGCTGAAATTGTAGAAGCCACAACTTCATCGTAGTGTAAAACTCGCAGCTGGCCCAACCCTAACTTTTCCAACTTTTAAACTGACCACTTTTAGCTGTCCCCTTGATGTTGGGTGCTATTTACCCACCAATGCCACTCCCAAGTCAAAAAACGATTCGATCAGATAAGGCCGACGAACAAAGCAACAGGCACCGGCCCATCCAGTCGCCCTTGCTCTGCTCCTGAGCCCGACGGCTAGGGTTCCTAGCCGCGACATTCGCCGCCGCCGCCGCTTGCGGCCCTCCGGCGCCACGCGCCGAGCCGGCCCTCCGCCTCCGCCTCCAGTTTCCTCCCGCCCAGCTTCCCCCGTCGACCAGATCCTCCCGCCCAGCTGCGCCACCACGCGACGCCGACGACCGGCGCGACGCCGGCAACCTGCGTGACGCCGCAAGGTAGCAGAAGTCCTCCCTCCCTCCTTCCTCCCTCTTCCCTCATCTCCTCCCTCCCAGCTTAGGTTTTTTTTAAGTAACCAGAGTATCTTTTTTTAGGGGAAACCAGAGTATCTTCTATATGCGCAGCTACCTACCAGCTTCCTGTTCTTGCTGTACTTCTACATTGATTAGTGCATAAGCTGATGTATATTGATTGATAAGAAGCTGGTTAGTGCAGGGTACAGCAAGTATATGTTACTGATTAGTGCTTATTAGTGCAGGGTACAACAAGTATATGTTACCTATTAGTGCATAAGCTGTTCTATATTGACTAGAACATGTATATTAATTGATAAGAAGCTGATTTCTTATGTTGGTTCCCTATTCCTCCCTGAAGATAAGCTGTGTAAATATATTGCTTGTCATATTGGTGAATACTGCTGAAAAGTGGATGAATTATCATATTGTTGATAGTATTGCTGCATATTGTTGTATGTTGCTGTACAGAGGCTGATTTATTGATGAATACTTGCTGTACATTGGATGATTTTTTGGCCTAATTTTGTGTAATGCTTATAGTTTGATCCATTGCTATGTAAATGCTTGTATGAAGTGACCTTCTGGTATGAATATATATGTTTTGAGTGCATGTTGTGTATGGAAAATATGATGATTACTTCCTGTGTATTGTCCTTCCTTTGTGTTTTGGCTTATGATTGGGTGCTTTTGTTGCTTGTTTGTTGATGTTGGTGTGTGAGGAATTGGGTAGGGGAATAATTTTGTATACAATATTCTACCTGAGGCCATGCATTTGATTTCTGTAACATAGCAAAGATCTATCTGTATTAAGTTGATCTGACATTAATGCCTATGGAGGTACTGTATATATCCATGACTGCTTCCTCATGTTTAATTTAGACATTGTTTGTTCAGTGGTTCCTAAAAATTGATTGCAGGCATGCAAGATTGTTGAAGGGCAAAGGTATTCTAGAGCAAACTTCGTGCGTGTCCATTGAAAAGAAGAATGCCAACTCCCTGCCTCATGCTGCAAAGGTTCTCGACGAGTTCCATCTTGAGATCATCAGTGTGGTTGGACAGCTCAACGGGGAGGCGGAGAAAGCTCGACGTCGACGATGGAACCGGTGGTGAAGGTCGACACGGAGGCCATGGAGTAGCTGCTGCGCGGGACGGAGTTGCAATGTGATGACTTGTGTAATGAAAGGGATAGCATGGTGTTGTGGATGTTTGCTTGAGTGCTTATCAATTAGTGTACATTGTGTTGTTGTGATGACTGAAGTCATTGCATTTTGTTGCTTGATTGAAGTATGTGTGAGAAGGCAGTATTGGATGGTGCAAATGTGAGGCATTTCATTGATATTTGCCATCTACGTATGCAACATTTAAATAAAAAATGAAATTTTCCTTCCCAAAATGGTCATTTATATGTCAATTAACTTACAGATTAGTTTTTTACGGTCAATTAGCATATAAACAGTCTCTCAGGCCCTCGGGGGCGTTACAGACAATTCCTATCAAATCCACAGTTTCACAGTTGTTTCAACCAAACAGCTTCCAGCTTTTCCACAGCTGGAAGTTCACAGCAGCTTTCTCACAGCTTACAGCTCACAGCAGCTTTTTCAGAATCTGCAGCTCAACCAAACACAGCCTAAGTCTCGCTAAAACTGGCGTCCGCTCAGACAGGCCTCTGGAGCTAAGTCAGCTCCTTGCCAATTTCCCCTCCATAAGCGAACTGCATATGGATTTCCAAAGCGAAAAGGTACGCAATCTAATCATTTGTCTCGTTCCTGCGCTATGATGGTTGTATTGTATGTACTACCTCTATCAGGGTTTGTAAGTCGGGCACAGGTTTTTAGGTCCTCAATTTGACTAGCTAAACATGTGTTATATGCCCTTAAAAATATATCATGGAAATTGTCGTTGAATTAAGATTCTGAATAAACATATACTTTCTGTGGCATATTACACACATTTTATTAATCAAATTGAAGACCTCAAAACCAGTGCCCGACTAACAAACCTGGATGGAGGGAGTAACTGTTTGTAATTTGAGTGATTCTTCTCTGCCATCCTAGAATGTAATTTCTTCGCAGCTTGCACTCAATTCCTGATATGCTTCTTTCCCAGGCTATGATGGTTATATGTAACAGTAACAACTTAGTGATTCTTCTCTACCACCCGAGAATGTTGTAATTTTTTCTGCAGCTTGCACTCTTTTCTTAATACACACTCTTTCTTTCCCAGATTTGGGTTCTACCAGAATGCCCGAAACTGCTCGCGCCTGTGCTCGGCAAACTACGGCTTGTGAATCTGGACAACCTTCCTGAAGGATGTGATATTGCCTGGACAATGTTCATTCTTGAAGCTGCGCCCGTCCTGAAGGAGCTATCCATCACGGTATGGGACCACTATTGCGACATGGTGATAGACAAGGAGCGCCGGAAGGCAGATGGCTACTGCGGCAAATCAAACGTGGAGTGGAAGCCATCTGCTTCTGATTTCAAGCACAAGAATCTTGCCAAGCTCACCATCTATGGCTTCCAAGCCGACAATGACTTCATTCGATACATCAGGCGCGTCATGGTAGCTGCGGTGAACATGGAGGAGATATCGCTGCACGACAGGAAGGTGTTGAATTGCTGCAGTGACTCGAATCCTAAGACAAGGTACCCATGGACCGATGAGGAGAGGATGCATGTTATGGAGGAACTGGGAGCGGCTCGGCCTGCCGTGGTTTGCTTCCGGCCCTGATTAGAAAATGAGATGCATTGCATTCTATCATATTGTTTTATGTGGACCATATGGCATCGTCACCATGATATATCCTCTAATGAGTTGAAATGGAGCTCCTGAAGTACGCAATTCGGTTGTTGCCGCACGTTATATTTTTGTTTCTCCTTAGATTCAAACCTGTTGTACTGTTGCCCAATTCGGCAGGGGAAACAACAGCCATAGCTGCGGTGCTGTAGCATCAGTTACTTTGTTGTTGTTGGCAAGTAGTTTAACTGTTGCTACTGGGAGTCAATAGCACATGTCCCCTGCAGCTGTGAACTGCTGTTTTTTTCATGGGATGGTGACCGACCCAGGTTCTTCCAGTTTGGGCAGACAGAAGTGATGCTTGTTGGCGTGGTATCCAATCTCTTTGGTTAAGAGTATGTATAAGCGCATTTGCATTGAAGATGGCCCTAATAAAAGTATTAACAAAGATGCATATGGTAAAATTTTATGATCAAGAAAGACATGACAGTGGACTGAAAAGCGCTTTACTTGGGCTAGCTCCTCGTCCGTTTATCTGCACAAGAAGAAGAATTGGCAATCAAAGTTCCTAGCCTCTGCATCCAGGGCAAGAAATATTTCAGGATTCTGGCCGGCGCTTAATTTCATGAAATCAAGTGCACCAAGCAGCCGTATTAGTAGAAGAATTAATTAATTACCGTAACATGGAAGGCTCTTTGTTGCATTTTTCTGTGGTTTAATTTCTTTCATTCAGGAGAGATCCCATGGTAGGCAAGATCGAAACGCATTGGGTTGAGGTGAATCCATGGCCCGTCATAGTGCTAGCTGACAGACCCCTGCGTTTTATGCCTATGTAATGTGTCACGAGCTACTCACGGATACAGTGGATTTCAGGGTAAATTTGTCTCTCATAAACCTCAGAGAAAGAATTGGGGAGGGGATCTAGAGCCGGCGGGGAGGAAGAGGGGTTCAGGGTTGGTGAGAAGGAAGGAGCCGTCCAGTGTTCTGTTCTTTCGTGCCTCTCCACCCACTCCTTGCCAGTCACACGGGAGGAAGGCCGTCGAGTCCTCTTGGGCCGTTGCACTGGGCCGCCGGTATATGTAGATGTAGAAGGGCCCATGACATAATGTACGTCGTTGTGATCGTTCTGGGCCCTCGCTGGCTGTTCGTTGCGTCCTCTTCTACGGCCACGTCTCTTCCTCTCCTTTTCCATAAGCGGGCGTATTGTTACTAGAGCCCTGTGTTGCAACGGGAAAGAAAATAACACACACTCTTACCCCAATAACCATGACTCAAGACTCTAATAGGTTCACGTCCTTTATTTTCACATGGCATCACATTTGTGTTGCCGACGATGGCCTCAGTGCTCACACAACGAAAACGCGTTTGAATGTGGTCAGTCCTAGGACGTCTCTCTCTCTCTCTCTCTCTCTCTCTCTCTCTCTCTCTCTCTCTCTCTCTCTCTCTCTCTCTCTCGCTCGCTCGCTCGGAATAAGATGAGAAATATGTTGTTTTTCCCCGTGTGGTTTTTCAGAGGTGTGCATGCGTGGTTATCAATGTTTTCTTTCCTCTCAATTTGGTTACTGGATGTTTATTTGCAATTCGGATCGCCGTCGGTATGAAAGAAAAAACAGATTGTGCACTATAAATTAAGTTTGCACAAAAAATAATATTTTAGAAATATGTAACAGCTAAAAATAACATCATATTTAGATTCTACACATTTTTCTAATCAAATTTCATATATAACATGTTAAAATCGGAGTTATGGTTTAAAAGATATGGATAATTTTGTTTTAGATAAACTGCGGATTGATTAACCGAAAAGTCAGGGGGCTTTCTGTTAAAACAAAAAAAAGATTCGGCTGATTTAAATATGGACGGCGGGTTGATTACCTGAAAGGTCAGGTTTTTTTTGAGAAAATGCAAAAAAAAGGTTCGGCTGTGACTTAAACATGTACTGCAGGTTAATTTATAGAAAACAGAGGGGTTTTTTGTAAAATGACGCGACAGTGAGCGGACAGAAGCACTCCGTGCTTTATTATTAGGTAAAGACTTCAACGCCTACCAGTAACTCTCTTTGTGTAATAGCATGATACTATACGCACCGCAGACATGATAACTTTTTTTTTTGAGGAAAGCCATCATGGCGATTCTTATTGATTTGGAATTACAGTTACATCATCAGCTAAAAAAACACGAATAAAATTTGGAGGTTCGTGCCAAGAATGATTCCCCTCACTAAATCTGGCCAGGATATGGGCTGCTCTATTAGCTTCCTTAGGGCAATGCGAGAAAATTACACATGTAAAATTACGGCATAGAAAAGTACATTCTTCATAAATGCCTGCCGCCACACCTAGAGAATTACCGCCATTTTGCATGACTTCCACAACTTCCATGCAATCACTTTCAACTAGGAGTTTGTTGCATCCTACGTTACCTGCAATGATCAAACCATCACGAAGTGCACATGTGATACGTCTCCATCGTATTTATAATTTTTGATTGTTTTATGCCAATATTCTACAACTCTCATATACTTTTGGCAATATTTTATATGATTTCTTGGACTAACATATTGATCCAGTGCTCAGTGCCAGTTCCTGTTTTCTGCTTTTTTTTTGTTTCGCAGAAAATCCATATCAAACGAAGTCCAAACGCGATAAAATTTTACGAAGAATTATTTTGGAATATATGTGATTTTTGGGAGGTGGAATCAACGCAAACGGAGGCCCACGGCCTCCACAAGGCATCTTGGCGCGCCTCCCCCCTGGCCGTGTGGTGTTGCCTTGTGGGCGCACCGTAAGTCGGTTGGGGCTCTTCTTCGGCCGCAAGGAAGCTTATATCAAGAGAAAAAATCGTGTTAAAATTTCAGCGCAATCGGAGTTACGGATCTCCGGGAATATAAGAAACGGTTTTCGGGCAGAAAACAGGGACGCGAAACAGAAGAGAAACAGAGAGAGAGAGATCCAATCTCGGAGGGGCTCCTCCCCTTCGGGAGCCATGGTGGCCATGGACCAGAGGGGAAACTCTCCTCCCATCTAGGGGGGAGACCAAGGAAGAAGAAGAAGGAGGGGGGCTCTCTCCCCCTCTCACCCGGTGGCGCCGGAACGTCGCCGGGGCAATCATCGTGACGGCGGTCTACACCAACAACTTCGCCGCCGTCAACACCAACTCTCTCCCCCTCTATGCAGCGGTGTAACCTCTCTATTCCCGCTGTAATTTTCTACTTAAACATGGTGCTTAATGCTCCATATTATTATCCAATTATGTGTGGCCATCCTATGATGTTTGAGTAGATTAGTTTTGTCCTATGGGTTGATTGATGATCGTGATTGGTTTGAGTTGTATGTTTTATTTTGGTGTTGTCCTATGGTGCCCTCTGTGTCGCGCAAGCGTGAGGGATTCTCGCTGTAGGGTTTGCAATACGTTCATAATTCTCTTATAGTGGGTTGCGTGAGTGACTGAAACACAAACCCGAGTAAGGGGGTTGTTGCGTATGGGAGTAAAGAGGACTTGTTACTTAATGCTATGGTTGGGTTTTACCTTAATGATCTTTGGTAGTTGCGGATGCTTGCTAGAGTTCCAATCATAAGTGCATATGATCCAAGTACGGAAAGTATGTTAGCTCATGCCTCTCCCTCATATAAAATGGCAATAAAGATTACCTGTCTAGTTATCGATTGCCTAGGGACAAATCTTTCTCTTGTGTTACAAAAACTTTCTACTAAACAACTAACTTTTATTATCTTGCAAATTATTCGTAGTTTTATTCTCGCAAAGTACCCCTAATTTTATTCTTGCAAAGTAGTTCTAGCATTACACCTACAAAGTACTTCTACTTTCATACTTGTTCTAGGTAAAGCAAACGTTAAGTGTGCGTAGAGTTGTATCGGTGGTCGATAGAACTTAAAGAGAATATTGATTCTACCTTTAGCTCCTTGTTGGGTTCGACACTCTTATTTATCGAGAAAGACTACAACTGATCCCCTATACTTGTGGGTTATCAACATGCTTCAGCAGTCGACGGTGTATCAATGAATGGCAGACACGAGCTACCCCCAACAATTGGAGCTCCTGTACGATCACGAATAATTGCGCCCGTCCGCCCTGTGCATGTTTCCTCGTCAAAATCAGCGTCCACATTTAATTTCACAAATCCCTTTGATGGTTTACTCCAGCCATGTCTGATCACTTGGGCGGCTCTGAATTTTTTTCATTCCAGCAAAGTTTAAAGCCAGCACCGAGATGGCTTGATCTGATGTGAACTTCCTCCGTTCCTACCATGTGTACCAGGAGGCTACAGCCACAAGATCACACCTCCGAATCCCTGCCATCATAGGCACATTGTTAGTGTCTAACAATAGCCGTTCAAGGGGGCCAATCCCATCCACCTCCGCAAAACAAGCCTCCTCAACAATTCCAGTCATACCCAGGTGAGACCAGATTTCTTTTGCTCTTTGGCATTTAAAGAATATATGGTTTATGCTTTCACAGTTGATTGAGCAGATAGGGCATTCGCTCCAGCTTTGCATATGACGATTTGCATGTACACCATAGCATGGGATTGCACCATACAAAGCACGCCAACAGTGGATCTTCACCTTAGCCGGAGTTTTTAAATCCCATAACGCCTTCCATACCGGATTACGTGAGGAAGTATCATATTGGCCTTGTAGACCGTAACTTCTGGCAATGCTGATGATCCCATTCAAAATAATAAGCTAACTTAACTGTGAACAATCCATTCTTATTATGATGCCATGACACAAAATCTTCCATCATCCTTATAGCCAGGGGTATTTTGAGAATTCTTTCCGCATCTACCGCCCAAAACAACTCTCTGATTAGTGTTTCATCCCAAACTCGAGCATCGTGATCAATTAGTTCACCAACTTTTGTGAATACAATATTACCTCTCCTAGTCAAAATCTTCCTATTCGGACTGCTCGGAATCCAACAATCATCCCATATATCAATATTGTTCCCATCTTCAACTCGCCAAATATGTCCTCTTTTAAATGTTTGTATACCTGCCCACAAACTTTGCCAAGTATAGGAACTTTCCTTCTTCAATTCACTGTTCAGAAGGTCCCCTGACGGGCAATATTTTGCACGAAGCACTTGGGCACATAGAGAGTTTGGCTCACAAAGTAGTCTCCAACATTATTTAGATAGCATAGCCAAATTTAAACTCTCCAAATCCTTGAACCTCATACCTCCTTGTCTTTTTGGAACACACATTTTCCACCATGCAAACCAGTGCATATGCTTCTGTTGGTCATCGTCTCCCCACCAGAATTGGGATATTGCAGAGATTATCCCTTTGCATACCTGCTTGGAGAGCCTGAAAACTGACATAGCATAAGTTGGAATAGCTTGGATGATAGATTTAAGTTTCTTTCCCACCGTAAGACAACATTTTCTCCTTCCATCCACATAAAAGTTTTGTAACTCTGTCAATAAGAAATTGGAAGCACTCTGTCTTGTCCACCCCAACAATGGGTGGAAGCCCCAAATATTTTTCAGTAATAGCCTCAGTCATGATGTTCAGGATAGAGCACACTTCTGATTTTGCCTCCTCGGAGGTATATGGACTGAAAAAAATACTAGACTTGGCCTCACTAACCAACTATCCAGAAGCAGAGCAATATTATTTAGATTTCCATCATTTGCCTTCATAAGGATAAGAGAGTCATCAGCAAAAAGAAGATGTGAGATAGAAGGGGTCGTTCTGCAAACTCTCACACCCTCCAGATTACCTAGGTTCTCCTCATGAGAAATTAGGCTAGTCAATCCCTCTGCACAAAGCAAGAACAAACAGGGTGACAGAGGGTCCCCTTGTCGGAGGCCCCTCGAAGGATTGATAAAGTCAGACATAGTATTATTTAATCAAACTTTGTATCTGACTGAAGAAACACACTCAAAGATCAGATTCACCCATCCTGAAGAAAAACCCAGCTTCAGCATTACCATCTCAAGAAATTACCATTCCACTCTATCATATGCTTTGTGCATATCAAGTTTCACTGCGCAAGTGCCAAAACTGCCTGTTCTTCTGCTTTATAGAATGAAAACATTCATAGGCCACTAGAAAATTATCAGTGATTAATCTTCCCGGAACAAAGGCACTTTGCATGGGTGAAATAACTTCCGGTAAGAGCAGTTTTAGTCTTGCCGCAAGTAGTTTTGAAATAACTTTGTAAACTACGTTACACAAGCTAATGGGTCTAAACTGAGAAATATGCTCAGGATTTGATAACTTGGGATAAGCACAATCGTGGTATCGTTCCACCTCTCTGGCATTTTTTTTTGAATTGATAGCTATCAGCACTTCATCAATTAAAACTTCACCAATAACATGCCAGAATTTCTTATAAAAAATCGCGTGAATAAATCACCAATATTGAAGAGTGCTTTCTTTACCTCCTCACGTGTATAAGGTGCATTAAGAGTGCCATTCATCATCTGGCTAATTCTCAGCTGAATTTTGTTGATAGTATCTTGGCTTGGATTTTGAACATCCGCAGTAAACAAACCTTCGAAATAATGCGCTCCGCACCGGGCAATTGATCTTCTTCCTCCATCCAAACACCCGCGTCATCTTTCAGTTTCTTAATATAATTTCTTTTGCGTCTAGCAGACGCATAGTTTTGAAAATAAGAAGTGTTTTGGTCCCCAAAGCACAGCCAATCCACTCTTCCTCTCTGCGCATAAAAGAGTTCTTCTTTCTCCTGTAGGTCCTCAATCTTAATCTGCAGCTCTTTTTGTTTTACCACGGCGTCATCAGTTAATGGACCCGACAGAATCGCATCTGGTTCTTTCTGAAGCTCTTGCAGCTTCGTATGTGGCCCCTTGAGAACTTCATAATCCCACCGGTGCAAGGTCCTATGGACCTCTTCTAGTTTCTGCACAAGCGGTGTGTTCGGATCACCATTTGCTCGATCCCAAGCTGACTGCACAATTCCATCTATCGAGTCCTCACGTAACCACCGAGCTTCAAATTTTCTTGTCCCCATCGGCCTATTAGTTTGTGCCCCATTGTAGTATTCTGTATCAAGCAGAACTGGCCGATGGTCAGATTTATCAAATTCTTCATGGACCACCCCATGCATCAGAAACATGTCCTTCCATGATTGAGTACCCACAATACGATCAAGCCTCTCCCTAATTCTTCCTCTTCTCCATGTGAGGATCCAAGGGCGGGTAAGACCGGATGTGTTGTTTCTGTCTGAAACACATCTGGACAAAGCTAAGGCAGGCAAATTAATGCGACGGCTGAAGTTTGACGAGATGGAAATTCATGAAAGTTATGGTAGAAGTGGGGGTCTGCTTATGATGTGGAACAACGATATTAATGTCACATCACGTGAGGTTCATCCAAATTATATTGATATCAGGATTGATGAATTGTCAAATAATGAATGTCGGTTTACTGGTATATATGGTGAGCCAAGTGCTGATCGCAAACACCTTACTTGGGACTATATACGTGAGCTACAAGGGATGATCAGTCTCCCATGGATCGTTGGTGGGGATTTTAATGAGATATTATTTGGGAGTGAGAAAGAAGGAGGCAACATACGGCCCCAGAGATGCATGCAAGGATTCAGGGACGCGTTAAACTTTTGCTCCCTTCAAGATCTTGGCTGTATTGGGGACGCACACATGATAACTTAGGTACAAACACCGCGGTAACTTTACCCGGGGAAAAAAGATGTTGAAAGTAGACTCGGGTAACTTCTATGTAAATGGTAATATACGCATCATAGACATGATAACTTACGTACAAACACGCGCTAACTTTGTCCACGGGAAAAGAAAGTTGTTGAACATACCCTCCGCAACTCCTGTGCACTTTCACAAAAAAAGTAACTCCTGTGTAAATGGCATGGTAGTACACACTCCGTATGTGTGTTAACTTATGCACAAACATCATGGGTAATTTTGACCCCCAAAAAAGGTTGATGAAAACATACCCACGGTAACTTTACGTAAACAACATGATAATATACGCACCATGGCAATGTTTCTTATTCGCACCAATATCATCCAATTAAACTTTTTTGGGCCCTGCACTCCACCAATGCTTATCCATGTGTGTGAATTAGTTTGGTGTTTGGAGTTTATATACGGATAGCTTGGGATGAGCATGTCCTGGATCATCACTGTGAGAGAATTGGGATAGCGATTTGCTGGCTAATTAAGATTTGTGCTCTTTGCCATGGCCTTAAGCCCTTAACAACGAGAATGGCGTTTTGGTAACCGAGCTCCATGGAGCCCTTTATTTTTGAAAAAATCAAAATTCAAACTTTCCGATTTCAAAAAAATCTGAAAAAAATTATGCAACTATACAAGGATGAATAGTATCATGTGTTAAAAAGCCCCAGATTTGTTTTTTTTTGCGCAGCCCTCGTTTAAACGTATTTTGTCCTGAAAATTTACACACATGTACATTATGCCTCCATGTATATATATATTTTTTTTCAGAATTTTTTGAAATGTAAAAATATGAATTTTGACAAATTTTGAAATTTGCAAAAGAAGGCCTCCATTGAGCTCGGCCTTCAAAAGCAATTTTCGCTTAACAACATGTTATTTTTTAGTGGGCCCTCTTTTGATGCTTATAGAATTTTTGTAGCATTTCAAATATTTGTGCATGCCCATTCGATCAGAGAAAATAAGACGAACATTTCTATCGATTGCATGAGATGTTTGGTAGTCTTTCTCATTTTCCCTAATCCACAAACCCTCAGCTTGCGAGCCAGTCATCGATAGCTACAAGTGTCTAATGGAGTAGTTTCTATACAATTGAATTCTACATGCAGGCTTTGATATACTCCGTATCTTATTACTGTAATTGTTGCGGTTTCAGCGATAGATTAAATCCAGGTATATACAGTACTAAATGCAGGACCACTGAAGTCATGCAACGAGCCACATTGCAATCTTGCATGTTAAAGGAAGCATCAGAAAACAGAATACTGAGGACACTGAATTAAAGGGTAAACAAAAGTGCAACAACTGTAACACTGAATTACAGAGTTCAGCAACTCCTTTCAACTACATAGAGTAAGTAGGACATCACCTTAAAGAAAAAAAATACAGAGGATAGGTCACCAGCAATTTCCACACCTTTGCCAGTCTCTCCTCCTGCTGAAACTGGGCAACAGTACAGCTTTGAATTTACGGGGAGACAAAAGTGTAACAGCGGTAACAACCGAATTACGCAGTTCAGTAACTCCTTCCATCATGGTGATGCCATGTGATTCACATAAAACAATAGATCAGTGTAATCCAATGTCACTCATTTTTCAATTAGGACCGGAAGTGAACCACGGCAGGAAGATCCATTCCCAGTTCCTCTATAACATGCTGCCTCTCCTCATCAGTCCGTGGATACCTTGTATTGGGATCCGAGTCAGTACAGCACTTCCACACCATCCTGTCATGAAGAGATATCTCCTCCAAGTTAACCGCAGCTACCATGACACGCCTGATGTATCGAATGAAGTTATCATCGGCTTGGAAGCCATAGATGGTGAGCTTGGCAAGATTCTTATGCTTGAAATTAGAAGCAGATGGCTTCCACTCTACGTTTCCTTTGTCGCAGTAACCACTCGCCTTCCGGTGCTCCTTGTCTGTCACCATGATGCACCAATGATCCCATACTGTGATGCATAGCTCCTTCAGGACGGGTGCAGCTTCAAGAATGAACATTGTCCAAGCAATATCACATCCTTCAGGAAGGTTTTCCAGATTCACAAGCCGCAGTTTGCCAAGAACAGGCGTGAGCAGTTTCGTACATTCTGGTAGAACCCAAATCTGGGAAAGAAGAAGCATATTAAGATTAGAGTGCAAGCTGCACACAAAAACAACATTCTAGGGTAGTAGAGAAAAATCACTAAAGTCACTACTGTCACATATAACCATACCATAGCCTGGGAAAGAAGAAGCATACTAAGAATTGAGTACAAGCTGCAAATAATATACATTCTAGCATGGCAGAGAAGAACCACTCAAGTAACTACTGTTACAGTCTTACAGACAAGATACAACCATCATATAGTGTGGAAATAAGGCAGATGCAATTGAGTACCTTTTCACTTCGAAAATTCAGATGCAGTTCGCTTATGGAGGGGAAATTAGCAAGGAGCTGGCTCAATTGTAGAGACCTGTATGAGCGAACAGCAATTTTTGCGAGGCTTAGCTTTGAAAGCTGCGGGACAAAACCAAAAGACAGGGGCTCATCATCGTAAGAGCACCAGTTATTATAGGTCACTTGTTGTAGTTTCGGCAGCCAGTTGAGCACAACTGTCTCGAACTGCCCATAGTCGATCTCGAGGTCAACGAGTTGAGCATGTTCTAAACACAGCACAGAACGGATCCCTGAGTCACAGTAGGATAATCGCAAAGATTTCAACCGCTTACAAGTCCTCAGGACGTTGGGGATGTCCCCTTCACCAAATCGCATATTTCGCAGCCATAGGCGCGTAAGGCCAGCGAATGCATCCAGACATTCAGGAAGGATAGTATTGAAGAGTTTGGCAAAGTCGACGAGATCGGCAGATGTGCAATCCATGCAAGCCTTCTCCGTCATGAACTCAATTTCAGCTTTCTGGACCTTCTGGGTTGCCATGGCGTGGGCAAAAGATTTGCCAACAGAGAGAACGTCATAATGCCTCAAGATCATTCTGACATTAAGCTTGCGGATGGTGATTCCTGGGCTCCTCATCCACAAGATGTTATCCGTTACCTTAGCGACAGCACCATTGATTCTGGCCACATCACGGATGCCAAATTCACGGGAGCTATCGGGATCAGCGACGAGGGAACCAACATTGATAACAATCTGCGATAGCATGGCGGGGAGCTTCAGCATTCGCTTCGAGAGGATGCAGGCTCTGAGGGCGTCAAACGTCTCCACCCTCTCCAGGATATTGAGCAGAAGATCATTGGGCAGCCTACTAAGCCTGTCTCCGTTTGCTTTGCAAGCAGCGTCTTCGTTGCAAGTTGCTTTCTGCATTAAATTTAGCAGGAAAAAAACAAGAAAACACTAAATCAGCCCTGGAGGATGAATCGAAGTGAAGGACAGACAAAGAACTTACATTGCGGCCGCGGCGACCCTTCTTGTTCTTCATGGCTGATACGCTAAAGTAAAAGAACTGGCCTTTTAGAGATCTGATTGATGTCGCTGCTTTGATGGGCGACGCCAACTTATTTGATCGATGAGCGTCTCCTCCTCCTCCTCTGTTTATTTAGGCCGGCGGACAGATTTCTAGAGGGAGAGGGAGAAGGATCCCGATTACAACTTCCCGGCACACAGATTAGTAAAAATTGCTCCTTTTCTAGTGCGCTTGGAAAACAAACCGAAATCAATCTCTTTTCTGTCCCGATTGCAGAAGGAAAAGGACTCTTCCGCCTCCGTCTCCGTCTCCCTTGAGATGATTCCGCAGAAAACGCAATAATAAGACATAATAACGCGGTTCTTCGGTCCCCTGGACAAGCCCAGGCGGCGGAGGTGGTGGCAGCTGCAAGGGCGCGGAGGAGCAGGGGGTTGGGTGTCGCAGGGGATGGCGGCTGCCGCCTGCAGGACCGGAGTGTGTGGGAGGAGGGGATCGAGTGGAAAGAGATGGGATCTAGGGTTAGCACTTAGCAGGTTTTCTGTACCTTTTCGTTTTTGAGGTAAGGTTTTCTATACCTGAATTGGTTGGTGGGTCAGAGCATCTCCAGCCGTCCCCCCGAGAGCCCCCAGGAGGCCTTTTTTATCGCCGGCGCACACTTTTTCGCCCAGTCGTGCCCCCAAAAGCTCAAATAGCGCCGGATTTGGCCAAAATTAAGTCCGGCGATCCCAACCCAAACCCAGGGAGCTGGGGGGCAGCTGGGGGCGCCGGCGCTATTTTTCGCATGCGAAAACCCCACAAGTCAGCCTCTCTCCTCACTCTCTCTCCTCTTTTCCTCACAGGCCCACCACGTGCATGCCCGGCGAACGCCTTCTTCAGCGTGTCATACCCCTGCAACTCCAGGTACGTGTGAACCCGTCGCCCTCGTTCGTGTCGCCGCAGCCGTAGGCCACGCCGGGGAGCTCCGTCTTGGCCAGCGTGAAGGTCTCGGCGGCCAGGACGCCCTGCGTCGACGAGGAGTGCGGCCGTGGTCCAGGCGGCCGGCGACGCTGTGGGCAGGCGCGGGCGGCGAGGCCTACCACGGGCGGCCCCGGCACCGGGCGCGCCGGCCACGGGCGGCCCGGGCCCCGAGCGTGGCGACCACGGCCGGCCCCGAGCGCAGAGGCCACGGGCGGCCCCGGCCCCGAGCCACGCACCGGCGGGCGCAGCCCTCGCACGGGCACGGCTGGCGGCGGCCAGCGGGGAGCCAGGACGAGCGCGGCGGCCAGGGCGGGAGGCCGGGCGGCGCGTGGGGCGGCCGGGCTGGTCGAGGCGTGGCGTGTCGGGCGTCAGGGCCACGTCCAGGCGGCCGTGGTGTGCGAGCGAGCGTCTGGCGTTCCCGGCCTGCCTGTGCCCGACGATCAGCGTCGGCGGCCATCTCAGCGGCGGCAGGTTCGGCATGCTGCTGCGCAAGTACGGCCTCGCCGCCGACAACGTCCTGGACGCCACGCTCGTCGACGCCAGCGGGAAGCTCGTGGACAAGCAGGCCATGGGGCCGGACGTGTTCTGGGCCATCCGCGGGGGCGGCGCCGGCGGGAGCTTCGGCGTCGTGCGGCGCGGCCTCCACGCAGAGCAGAACGCCGGCGCCACCGACGGCCATGGCGGAGGAGGAAGGACGGGGTGGCCTGGGGTCGTCGCCGGCGAGCTCGAGTCCGGCGTGGTGGGCATGCCCAGAAGGTGTTTGTTGGAATGACCGGACACTAAAATTGAAAAAAAATGACTACCTATTGGGGGGCGGCTGGGAAAATGCACCCCCCATACCAAAAATTTCGCCGGGGCAACCCCAGGAGGCCGAAAAAACGCCTCATGGGGGGCACAACGGCTGGAGATGCTCTTAGGGCATGTATATTGGTGACATATGGATACAGATGCCTCGTGAGAAAAAATAGTGTGAGGCATCTATATTATTTTTTCTCCCCAACGCAAGCCACTACTAGTGGGCCTCACCAAAGAACAGAAAGTAGACTCCCATTACATATGCATCCTTACTTTTTTTTGAAAAAAAAACCCCAACTTTATTAATTGGAAATAACGGTTACATCATCTATAATTAAAGGTACAATCTCATCGAGAGGCTTCTCCATCCAGTTTCTACTAGTTGATAGTTTCGCTAACCTAGCAAGTTCGTGAGCAACGTTATTCGCCTCCCTATTACAATGTTCAAAACTAGTAAGAGGAAAATCACAAGCCAGAAAATAACAATCATCAAAAATTGCCGCCGCCACTCCCGCAGACTTTCCTCCATTCTTCATTGTATCAATGACTTCCAAGTTATCCGAATTAATAACAAGCCGATTGCATCCTGCCCTTTGTGCAAGAGATAAGCCAAATCTAAGGGCCAGAGCTTCTGCCGTCAGAACATCAGCGCACCAATCAATCCTCCAATTTCCGGCAATAATGAACTTTCCTTTGTCATCTCTAAGAACAGCGCCAGCTGTGCCCCTAAGCAGATCATGATCAAAAGATGCATCCACGTTTAACTTAACAAAGCCCGTAGGGGGTCTAATCCATCCCCCTTTTTACTAGAAGCCATTGGTGAAAGGGCATTAACAAAGTTTGTCGTTAAAGCACGCACCCCCATAGAGATTTGGCATGCATTTTGAAACTTTCCTTCATGAACCAATTTATGCCTCTCCCACTATAAGTACCAAGCTGTGATGGCAATCACTTCACGAGTATTCTGGAGGCCCATTATAAAAAGATCCTGGTCTGGCAAAAGTAGTAGAAATTCGAGAACTGCCTCTCCCGCACGATCAATGGCGCAGGCTCTGCTAATCACCTCATACATTCCCAGTCGATTCCAAACCTCCCTTGCTTTCTCACATAGGAACAACACATGTTTTGTATCTTCTGGCCCATTTTCACAGGATGGACAAGTGGGCGTAACTTTCATGTGTCTGTTTGCAAGCGTAACACGACACGGCAGAGTTCCATGCAATGTACGCCAAATAAAAAAATTCACCTTTGCCGGACACGATAGATTCCAAATTTTACCCCAAATGGGATTGACATTACTTCGCCCCATACCATTCGTATAATGCAATTTTGTCCCATGTTGTAGGGTCCATTCCGCCAAGTAAGCTGATCGAACAGTGAATAACCCATTTTTTGTATAACTCCACGCAATAAAATCCGACATGTTGTGCGAAGGGAGGGGGATCGCGAGGACTCGTTGAGCATCGATTGGCCACATCATTTGACTCACCAAATCTTCATCCCACAAATTCGTGGTTGGGTCAATAAGATCAGAAACCTTTGACAAGATGTTCCCTCCTCTTGGGGTAATAATTTTCCTATTTGTACAATTCGGAATCCAAGCATCTTTCCAAATATCGATACTCTGTCCATTTCCCACTCGCCAGATATACCCATTTTTCAGTGATTTAACTCCCGCCATAATACTTTCCCGTCACCCCACCAAAATTGCGACATCGCGTCAATGATTCCCTTGCAAAAAAATTAGGAATTTTAAAGACTGACATGGCATAGGTGGGAATAGCTTGTATAACAGACTTGAGGAGTATTTCCTTCCCTCCAGCAGATAGCAATTTTTCTTTGCATCCACTAATTTTCATAATAATACAATCGATCAGGAATTGAAAATAGTCGCTTTTGTCCATACCCACGTTGGCTGGCAAACCCAAATATTTGTCGTTAAGAGCCTCAGTCATAATATTCAGGATTGTGCAAATTTGCGCCTTATCTTCCACTTTCGTATTGGGACTAAAAAAGATGCTCGATTTCTCTACACTCACCATCTGCCTCGAAGCGACACAGTAGGAGTCTAATGCAGCTTTCAGCGCCTCGGCTTTCATGGCATTAGCTCTCATAAGAATCAGAGAGTCATCAGCAAAGAGAAGATTAGAAATCGCTGGGGCTTCTCTGCTCACCTTAACTCCAGACATGTTACCACTCTCCTCTGCATTCGCTAAAAGGGCTGTCAGACCCTCAGTACACAACAAGAATAAGTAGGGCGAGAGAGGGTCCCCCTGCCGTAATCCTTTCGTAGGTTTAAAACTCTCTGTTTCTTCAGCATTAAAACGGACACGGTACTCCACCGTGGAAACACACTGCATGATTAGATTCACCCAATTCTCCTTGAATCCCAATTTCAGTAAAATTCCTTTCAAGAAAGCCCACAGACCCTCCTCACCCGCCTTTTTCTTCTTTATAGTATGGAAGCACTCATATGCCACTAAAATATTATCAGTAATCAGTCTTCCAGGCACAAAAGCACTCTGAGTTGGGCTGATAATCTCTGGTAGAATTAGCTTCAAGCGGGCCACACTCATTTTTGATATAACCTTGTACACCACATTACACAAGCTGATCGGTCTAAATTGAGTTACCTTCTCCGGAGAATTAACCTTTGGGATCATTACAATTGCAGTATGATGACCCACAAGTATAGGGGATCAATCGTAGTCCTTTCGATAAGTAAGAGTGTCGAACCCAACGAGGAGCAGAAGGAAATGACAAGCGGTTTTCAGCAAGGTATTCTCTGCAAGCACTAAAATTGTAGGTAACAGATAGTTTGATAGCAAGATAATTCGTAACAAGTAACAAGTAGTAACGGTAACAAAGGTGCAGCAAGGTGGCCCAATCCTTTTTATAGCAAAGGACAAGCCGGAATGATATCTTATAGTAAGTAAAGCATTCTCGAGGACACATGGGAATTTCATCTAGTCACTTTCATCATGTTTGTTTGATTCGCGTTCACTACTTTGATAATTTGATATGTGGGTGGACCGGTGCTTGGGTGCTGTTGTTACTTTAACAAGCCTCCCACTTATGATTACCCCCTCTCACAAGCATCCGCAACTACGAAAAGAAGAATTAAGATAAATCTAACCATAGCATGAAACATATGAATCCAAATCAGCCCCTTACGGAATAGCGCATAAACTAGGGTTTAAGCTTCTGTCACTCTAGCAACCCATCATCTAATTACTACTCCACAATGCCTTCCCTTAGGCCCAAAGATGGTGAAGTGTCATGTAGTCGACGTTCACACGACACCACTAAAGGAAGCAACAACATACATATCATCAAAATATCGAACGAATACCAAATTCACATGATTACTTATGACAAGACTTCTCCCATGTCCTCAAGAACAAAAGTAACTACTCACAAATCATATTCATGTTCAAGATCAGAGGGGTATTGAATAGCATTAAGGATCTGAACATATAATCTTCCACTAAATAAACCAACTAGCATCAACTACAGAGAGTAATCAACACTACTAGCAACCCACAAGTACCAATCTGAGGTTTTGAGACAAAGATTGAATAAAAGAGATGAACTAGGGTTTGAGATGAGATGGTGCTGGTGAAGATGTTGATGAAGATTGGTCCTCCCACGATGAGAGGATCGTTGGTGATGCTGATGGCTTCGATTTCCCCTTCCCGGAGGGAAGTATCCCCGACGGAATCGCTCTGCCGGAGAGCAAAAGTGCTCCTGCCTAGGTTCCGCCTCGAGACGGCGGCGCTTCATCCCAAAAGTCTTCTCTTGATTTTTTCTAGGGCAAATGACATCATATAGTGGAAGATGGGCCCCAAAGGCCTGCCAGGGGCCCCACAAGCTCAGGGGGCGCGCCCCCCAGGCCTGTGGCTGCCTAGTGGGTCCCCTTCTGTTGATTCTTTCGCCAGTATTTTTTATATATTCCAAAATAATTCTCCATAAATTTTCAGGTCATTTGGAGATGTGCAGAATAGCTATCTCTGTTTCACCCCTTTCTGGTCCAGAATTCCAGCTGCCGGCAATCTCCCTCTTTATGTGAAACTTGCAAAATAAGAGAGAAAAGGCGTAAGAATTGTATCATAAGGTGAAATAATGATCAAAACATAATAAATAACAGTAGTAAAACATGATGCAAAATGGACGTATCAACTCCCCCAAGCTTAGACCTCGCATGTCCTCAAGCGAAAAACCAAAATCGATAATCATGACCACATGTTTAGAGAGAGAGGTGTCGATAAAACAAAATACGGACATGAAAGCATCATGATCATTATTATAAAAACCATATATCATCATATAACTTCTCATAAATAAGGGACAATTCATTCACAAGTCTTAAAGTATGAACCATAAACCATATTGAAAATTAACAAACTATGATCTCAGTCACTGAAGCAATTGCAATTCATCATATTATTAGAAAGAGTCTATGTAAGAGCTTTGTTTAGCAAGTTCACATACTCAACTATCATTTAGTCTTCTATGATTGCTGACACTCGCGGCATACTTAGGGAGCAAAAGTTTCAGTCAGACACATAGAAAGATAAGGGCTTATTATTTTGCCTCCCAACGTATTTACCTCAAGGGTAATGTCAACAATAATAACTCATGATCACTTATATCCAACCGGATATATGTGCCTAGATCTTTCCCCACCACATGATGCTTTGCAAGAGAATAAAATAAAACGGAAGAGAGAAGAACACTATTGACTCTTGCATAAAAGTAATTGCATATAAGTAATTGCATAAAAGTAAAGGATAGGCCCTTCACAGAGGGAAGCAGAGGTTGTCATGCGCTTTTGTATTTTTGGATGTGCAAACTCTTAATGTAAAGGAACGTCACTTTATATTACCCCTTGTGATAGCAACATTTATTATGCAGTCTGTCGCTTTTATTTCTTTACCATCACAAGTTCGTACAAAGCTTATTTTCCCTTACAATAAAAGATCATACATATTTAAGAGCAATTTTTATTGCTTTTGCACCGATGACAACTTACTTGAAGGATCTTATTCAATCCATAGGTATATATAGTGGACTCTCATGACATGAAACTGGGTTTAAGGGTTTTGGATGCACAAGTAGTATCTCTACTTGGTGCGGATTTTTGGCTAGCAAAGATAGGGGGCAAGCACCACATGTTAGAGGATCTATGACAATATAACTTCTATGTGAATATAAACAAACATAACTCATTACGTTGTCTTCCTTGTCCAACGTCAGTTATTTGACATAGAATATTTAATGGGGGCTCACAATCATAAAAGATGTCCAAGATAGTTGATGACCCACAAATATAGGGGATCAATCGTAGTCCTTTCGATAAGTAAGAGTGTCAAACCCAACGAGGAGCAGAAGGAAATGACAAGCGGTTTTCAGCAAGGTATTTCTGCAAGCACTGAAATTATCGGTAACGAGTAGTTTGATAGCAAGATAATTTGTTACAAGTGACAAGTAGCAATAGTAACAAATAGTGCAGCAAGGTGGCCCAATCCTTTTTATAGCAAAGGACAAGCCGGAACGATCTCTTATAGTAAGCAAAGCGTTCTTGAGGACACATGGGAATTTCATCTAGTCACTTTCATCATGTTGGTTTGATTTGCGTTCGCTACTTTGATAATTTGATATGTGGGTGGACCGGTGCTTGGGTGCTGTTCTTACTTGAACAAGCCTCCCACTTATGATTAACCCCCTTTGCAAGTATCCGCAACTACGAAAGAAGAATTAAGATAAATCTAACCATAACATTAAACATATGGATCCAAATCAGCCCCTTACAGAATAGCGCATAAACTAGGGTTTAAGCTTCTGTCACTCTAGCAACCCATCATCTAATAACTACTCCATAATGCATTCCCTTAGGCCCAAAGATGGTGAAGTGTCATGTAGTCGACGTTCACACGACACCACTAAGAGAATCAATAACATACATATCATCAAAATATCGAACGAATGCCAAATTCACATGATTACTTATGACAAGACTTCTCCCATGTCCTCAAGAACAAAAGTAACTACTCACAAATCATCATCATGTTCAAGATCAGAGGGGTATTGAATAGCATAATGGATCTGAACATATAATCTTCCACCAGATAAACCAACTAGCATCAACTACAAGATGTAATCAACACTACTAGCAACCCACAGGTACCAATCTGAGGTTTTGAGACAAAGATTGAGTACAAGAGATGAACTAGGGTTTGAGATGAGATGGTGCTGTTGAAGATGTTGATGAAGATTGGTCCTCCCACGATGAGAGGATCGTTGGTGATGTCGATGGCGATGATTTCCCCCTCCCGGAGGGAAGTATCCCCGGCGGAATCTCTCCGCCGGAGAGCAAAAGTGCTCCTGCCCAAGTTCCGCCTCGAGACGGCGGCGCACCGTCCCGAAAGTTTTCTCTATATTTTTTCTAGGGCAAATGGGCTTATATACCAAAAAATGGGGGCCAGAGGCTGGCCAGGGGCCCCACGAGCCACCAGGGCGCGCCTGGGAGGTGGCGCGCCCTGGGGCCTCGTGGGCACCTAGGTGGCCCCCTCTGGTACTTCTTTCTTCCAATATTTTTTATTTATTCCAAAATAATTCTCCGTGAAATTTTAGCTCATTTGGAGATGTGCAGAATAGGTATCTCTGACATAGCTTTTTCAGGTCCAGAATTCCAGCTGCCGGCAATCTCCCTCTTTGTGTAAACCTTGCATATTAAGAGAGAAAAGGCATTAAAATTGCTCCACAAAGTGTTATATTGATCAAAAACACTATAAATAACAGTAGCAAAACATGATGCAAAATGGACGTATCAACTTCCCCAAGCTTAGACCTCGCTTGTCCTCAAGCGAAAGCCGATATCGATAATCATGTCCACATGTTTAGAGAAAGAGGTGTCGATAAAAACAAAATACGGACATAGTAGCATCATGATCATTATTATAACAGCAATATTTATTGTCATAAACTTCTCATAAGCAAGTAACAATTCATCACAACATCGAAGTGTAAGGCATAAACTTTCTTGAAAACTAACAAACTATGTTCTTAGTCAACAATGCAATTGCAATTCATCATATTTTCAGGAAGGGTCTCATGTAGGATCTTATTAGCAAGTCCACATACTCAACCATCATTTAGTCTTCTATGATTGCTAACACTCACGACATATATATGGAGCAAAAAGTTTCAGCCAGACACATAGAAAGATAGGGGCTTATAATTTCGCCTCCCAACTTATTCACCTCAAGAGTGATGTCAACAATAATAACTAATGATCACTCATATCCAACTGGATATATGTGCCAAGATCTTTCCCCACCACATGATGCTTGCAAAAGAGAAAATAAAAAGGAATAGGGGAGAACACTATTGAGTCTTGCATAAAAAGTAAATACATGAAAGTAAATGCATAAAAGTAAAAGGTAGGCCCTTCGCAGAGGGAAGCAGAGGTTGTCATGCGCTTTTCATTGTTGGATGCACAAGCTCTTAATGCAAAGGAACGTCACTTTATATTGCTCCTTGTGATAGCAACCTTTATTATGCAATCTGTCGCTTTTATTTCTTTACCATCACAAGTTCGTACAAAGCTTATTTTCCCTTACAATAAAAGTTCAGACATATTTAGAGGCAATTTTTATTGCTTTTTGCACCGATGACAACTAACTTGAGGGATCTTATTCAATCCATAGGTAGATATAGTGGACTCTCATGACATGAAACTGGGTATAAGGGTTTTTGGATGCACAAGTAGTATTTCTACTTGGTGCGAATTTTTGGCTAGCAAAGATATTGAGCAAGCACCACATGTTAGAGGATCTATGACAATATAACTTCTATGTGAATATAATCAAACATAAATCATTACGTTGTCTTCCTTGTCCAACGCCAACAATTTGACATAAAATACTTAATGGGGGCTCACAATCATAAAAGATGTCCAGGATAGTGTATTTGCATGTGAATCTTCTCTTCCCTTATTAATTCTTTCATGAATTGCATCATTGACTAATGCTATGCTTGTTAACTTTCAATAAATTTTACCACTTATACTTTTCTTTATGTAATGTCATTACTTTCCATAAGATTAGCATATGATCTTTTTCATTATTTTCATTGCTAGGATTGAAACATAAAAGTAAAGAAGTAAAAACTCAAACTACTCTTTATTATATAGCTCTCAACTCGATTACATAGATAGATAGATCACACAACTAGCACTCGAAAATAGATCATACTAAACTTTTATTCAACTAGATCACGAAATAACTAAGGATCGAACTAAAATAGGTAAAGATGATAAAAGTGATGGTGATACGATACCGGGGCACCTCCCCCAAGGCGGACACAAGAGATTTCTTGTATTTGGTTGCAGGGTTGTTTGAGAGATACCATCTTCAACCTACGCCTCCCACGGATTGATAAACCTTAGGTCATCCACTTGAGGGAAAATTGCTACTGTTCTACAAACCTCTGCGTTGGAGGCCCAACACGAGTCTACAAGAATAAGTTGTGTAGTAGACATCAAGCTCTTTTCTGGCGCCGTTGCCGGGGAGGTGTGTGCTTGAAGGTATATCTTTAGATCTTGCAATCGAATCTTTTAGTTTCTTGTTTTATCATTAGTTTGGTTTATTAAAGAAAACTACAAAAAAATGGAATTGAGGTTGCCTCATATTATTCGTCTTTATCATGTCTTTCTTGAAAATAAGGATTCCGATAATTGTGCTCAATTGATAGAAGAAGAATTCAATGAAATGTTTGGCATAAAATCTTTGAATGATGAGCATGATTGCAATGTTGTTAATATGAATTCTTTGAATACCTATGATGCTAATGATATGCAAAGCTACAAGCTTGGGGATGCTATGTGTGATGAAGATGATATTTTTAGTCCCCCAAGTTTTGATGAGAAAATCTATTATTATGATAACATGCCTCCTATTCATGATGATTATTGTGATGACTTGTATGCTATAAAGAATAATCATAACCATGAAAATTGTCATCATGATTTTAATGTTCAATTTGATTATGCCAATCAAGTATCTCATGATAGTTATTTTGTTGAGTTTGCTCCCACTATTATTTATGAAAAGAAAATTGCTTATGTGGAGAGTAGTAAAATTTCTATGCTTGTGGATCATGAAAAGAATGCTTTATGTGATAGCTATATTGTTGAATTTCTTCATGATGCTACTGAAAATTATTATGAGAGAGGATCATATGGTTCTACATATCTCAATAATATCAAGTTTCCTCTCTTTATGTTGAAAATTTTGAAGTCTTGCCTGTTTTGCCTTCCTATGCTAGTTGATTCTTGCTCACATAAATTATTTGCTCACAAAATCCCTATGCATAGGAAGTGGGTTAGGCTTAAATGTGCTAGTCATATGATTCATGATGCTCCCATCGTGTTTCAATTCTTTACTTCTATGTGAGCATCATTGAAATCATCATGCCTAGCTAAAAAGGCATTAAAGAAAAGCGCTTGTTGGGAGACAACCCAATATATATCCTTTCTGTTTTAGTGTGTTCACATGATTAAGATACTGTAGTAATCATGTTTTATATGTTTTCTTTCAATAAAGTGCCAAGTAAAACCTTTGGGATAGTGTGGATACTTGTTGATTCAATTCTGTGCAAAAACAGAAACTTTTGCCTCCAGTGTTTAATTTCCCAGATTTTACTGGAGCGTCAAAAAATTCTGAAATTTTTACAGGGAATTGGCTTACAAATGTTTTACGTTTCCCTAATTTTTCAGAATTTTTAGAGTTCCAGAAGTTTGGTAGTTGCTCAGATCATTACAGACTGTTCTGTTTTTGACAGATTCTGTTTTCAATGCATAGTTTGCTTGTTTTAATGTTTCCGTAGCTTATATTATGAGATATAAATTGTGGAAATGATAGAATACAGTAGGAATTATATGGGAACAATTGTTAATCTTGTCTTGGACAGTACCTAAGTGATGGTTTATTCTTTATCATACTAACCGTTCTCACGAAGTTCCGTTAAGTTTTGTGTGTTTGAAGTTTTCAAGTTTTGGGTGAGATATCGATATGAGGAGAATAAGGAGCGGCAAGACCCTAAGCTTGGGGATTCCCAAGGCACCCCAAGGTAATATTCAAGGAAGACCCAAGCAACTAAGCTTGGGGATGCCCCGGAAGGCATCCCCTCTTTCGTCTTCAACATTATCGGTAACCTCACTTGGAGCTATATTTTTATTCATCACATAATATGAGTTTTTGTTGGAGCGTCATTTTATTCTGTTTATATTCACTTGGTGTTATCAATAATCATGTTTTGTATCTTTTAGTTCAATAAAATGCCATTTATAGCCTTTACTATGCTCAGTTTGCAAGTTCATGTGTTGCTGTTTGAAAACATAAAGTTTTCTGTTATGTCCAGAATATTCCTGAATAGTCAGAACATGATAAAAATCTGAAATTTTTACACAGTAAGAATGAATGAGTTCTCTGTCACGTGGTAATTTTTCAGAATTTTTGGAGTTAGGGAAGTATGTATTCTTATTCACCTTTTACAGACTGTTCTGTTTTGGCAGATTGCTGTTATAGTTGCATTGTTTGCATATGTTTGCGTGTTTAATGTTTCTATTTGAGGATAGGAGTATTAAATATGCAGAGGCATTTAGTATGCAATGTTTAATTATAATTTTTGTGATCTGCTATAGTAGAGAATGTTAAGGTTTTGAGTTGATTTATACTAACTTACCTCACGAGTTCTTGTTGAGTTTTGTGTGGATGAAGTTTTTAAGATTTATTGAAACCGTGATATGAGAGGAATTAAGAAGACACAAAAGCTCAAGCTTGGGGATGCCCAAGGCATCCCAATATAATATTTCAAGAAGTCTCAAGCATCTAAGCTTGGGGATGCCCCGGTAGGCATCCCACCTTTCTTCATCAACAATTATCGGTCAGTTTCGGCTGAGCCTAAGTTTTTGCTTCTTCACATGATATGAGCTATTCTTGGAATGTCATTTTATTTTGTTTTCTTTGCTGTTTGAATAAAATAATAGGACCTGAAATTTTTAAATGAAAGAGAGTCCTTACATAGCTACCTAATTGTTTCTCTATTCATTGATCTTCGCTTATATATTTTGGAGTAGTTTGTCATTAATTCTCATGCTTCACTTATATCTTTTTGAGAGTTAATAATAGTAATGGTAATTTGCACAAGATATGAATTTGGTCCCAAGATGAATATTCGAGATGGATATAATAAAAACTTTCACATAGATCATTGGATATGATAAGTGTGATTCCTTGCAATGAAAATAATGAAAGAGATCATATGCTAATCTTATGGAACGTAATGACATTACATAAAGAAAAGTATAAGTGGTAAAATTTATTGGAGGTTAACAAGCATAGCATTAGTCAATGATGCAATTCATGAAAAAGTTAATAAGGGAAGAGAAGATTCACATGCAAACATACTATCTTGGACATCTTTTATGATTGTGAGCCCCCATTAAGTATTTTATGCCAAATTGTTGACGTTGGACAAGGAAGACAACGTAATGAATTATGTTTGTTAATATTCACATAGAAGTTATATTGTTATAGATCCTCCAACATGTGGTGCTTGCCCAATATCTTTGCTAGCCAAAAATCTGCACCAAGTAGAGATACTACTTGTGCATCCAAAACCCTTAAACCCAGTTTCTTCTCATGAGTGTCCACCATATCTACCTATGGATTGAATAAGATCCTTCAAGTAAGTTGTCATCAGTGCAAAAAGCAATAAAAATTGCTCCTAAAATATGTATGATCTTTTATTGTAAGGGAAATAAGCGTTGTACGAACTTGTGATGGTAAAGAAATAAAAGCGACGGACTGCATAATAAAGGTTGCTATCACAAGGGGCAATATAACGTGATGTTCCTTTGCATTAAGGGCTTGTGCATCCAAAAATAAAAAGCGCATGACAACCTCTGCTTCCCTCTGCGAAGGGCCTATCTTTTACTTTTATGTATTTACTTTTTATGCAAGAGTCAATAGTGTTCTCCTCTACTTCCTTTTTATTTTTCTCTTTTGCAAGCATCATGTGGTGGGGAAAGATCTCGGCACATATATCCAGTTGGATATGAGTGATCATGAGTTATTATTGTTGACATCACCCTAGAGGTGAATAAGTTGGGAGGCGAAATCACAAGCCCCTATCTTTCTATGTGTTTGGCTGAAACTTTTGCTCCATATATATGTCATGAGTGTTAGCAATCATAGAAGACTAAATGATGGTTGAGTATGTGGACTTGCTAAAAAGCTCCTACATGAGACCCTTCCTGAAAATATGATGAATTGCAATTGCATTGTTGACTAGAATAGTTTGTTAGTTTCCAAGAAAGTTCATGCCTTATACTTCATTGTTGTGATGAATTGTTACTTGCTCATGAGAAGTTTTATGATAATAAATATTGCTGTTATAATAATGATCTTGCTTTGAATCATTCAAAGTCCAAAGTCCATGCTATAAAAGAAAAGATTATATGATGATTATGATAGGTAGCATTCCACATCAAAATTTCTGTTTTTAATTGCTACTTTATCATGATGACTTTTATGAGAGAAAGTTGTTGTTATGATGCTAGGAAAAGTGATTGAAATTATCATTGATCAAACTTATGCACTATGCTAGCATTCACACTTCATAAATTATTTCTTTTAACATTTACCTACTCGAGGACGAGTAGGAATTAAGCTTGGGGATGCTGATACGTCTCCAACGTATCTATAATTTATGAAGTATTCATGCCATATTTATAACAATTCTATATGGTTTTGGTATGATTTGATTAGAACTAACCCGGACTGACGCTGTTTTCAGCAGAACTACCGTGGTGTTGTTTTTTGTGCAGAAATGAAAGTTTTCCAAATGAGCTGAAACTTTTTGGAGATTTTTTATTGGACAAATAAAAAATATTGGCACCAAGACCCACTGGAGGGGGGCCACCCAGTGCCCACGAGGCACCAGGGCGCGCCACCCCCCCAGGCGCACCCTGGTACCTCGTGGGGCCCACGTGGCTCCGTTTCGCGTGATTCCAACGCTGAAAAATCATATATATTCAGAAACCCCCGAAAGTTAACCTAGATGAGTTTTTACGCCGCCGCAAGCCTCTGTACCTCCACGATCTCATCTACAGCCCTTTTTCGGCACCCTGCCGGAGGGGGGAAGGCATCACCGGAGGCCATCTTCATCATCCCGGCGGTCTCCATGATGAGGAGGGAGTAGTTCACCCTAAGGCTGAGGGTTTGTACCAGTAGCTATGTGTTTGATCTCTCTCTCTCTTGTGTTCTTGAGATGGCACGATCTTGATGTATCGCGAGCTTTGTTGATATAGATGAATCATATGGAGTTTCCCCCTCTCTATATTCTTGTGATGAATTGAGTTTTCCCTTTGAAGTTTTCTTATCAGATTGAGTCTTTAAGGATTTGAGAACACTTGATGTATGTCTTGCATATGGAATATCTGTGGTGAAAATGAGATATTCACTTGAGTCACTTGATGTATGTTTTGGTGATCAACTTGCGGGTTCCGTGACCTTGGGGATCTATGCATAAGGGTTGGCACACGTTTTCGTCTTGACTTTCCGGTAGAAACTTTGGGGCACTCTTTGAAGTTCTTTGTGTTGGTTTGAATAGATGAATCTGAGATTGTGTGATGCATATCGTATAATCAAACCCGTGGGTACTCGTAGTGACATTGGAGTGCCTAGGTGACATTAGGGTTTTGGTTGATGTGTATATTAAGGTGTTATTCTAGTACGAACTCTAGGGCTGTTCGTGACAATTAATGGGGATGGCTCATAAGATTGATCGGGAAGGATAACTTTGAGGTGGTTTCGTACCCTACAACAATTTCTTCGTTTGTTCTCCGCTATTTGTGACTTTGGAGTGAACTCTTTGTCGCACGTGAGGGATTTACATATGATTCAACTATGTCAACAATGTTGGGAGATCGCACTAGTGAAAGTATGAACCCTAGGCCTTGTTTCTAAGCATTGCAATACCGTTTTTATGCCCGTTTACTATTTGCTACCTTGCTGTTTTTATATTTTCAGATTACAAAAACCTATATCTACTATCCATACTACACTTTTATCACCATCTCTTCGCTGAACTAGTGCACCTATACAATTTACCATTGTATTGGGTGTGTTGGGGACACAAGAGATTTCTTGTATTTGGTTGCAGGGTTGTTTGAGAGATACCATCTTCAACCTACGCCTCCCACGGATTGATAAACCTTAGGTCATCCACTTGAGGGAAAATTGCTACTGTCCTACAAAACTCTGCGCTTGGAGGCCCAACACGAGTCTACAAGAATAAGTTGTGTAGTAGACATCAATGTCCCCCATTGATTGGCCGTCCACCTTGTTTTAACGGGTGAATTACGTGATCATGGAGTGGTTGGCGCTTGATACGACTCCAACGTATCTATAATTTTTTATTGTTCCATGCTGTTATAATATCAATCTTGGATGTTTTTATAATCATTTACAGCATTTTTATATTATTTTTGGAGACTAACCTATTAACCTAGTTCCCAGTGCCAGTTGCTGTTTTCTGCCCTGTTTTTGTTTCACAGAAAATCAATATCAAACGAAGTGCAAATACAGTGAAACTTTTTGGAGATTTTTTCTTGGGCAAGAAGAATACCAGAAGCTTCGAGGGGAGGCCAGAAGACCTTGGTGGGCCCCACGAGCCACCAGGGCGCGCCTGGGGGGGGGCAGGCGCGCCCTGATGCCTCGTGGGCCCCACCAAGCTCCGTTTGACCTAATTCCAGCACTATAAATTCCAGAAAAATAAAAAACCCTCAGGGGAGTCCACGAAATACTTTTTACGCCGCCGCAAGCTTCTGTTCCAGAGAGATCCCATCTGGGGTCCTTCTCCGGCAATCTGCCGGAGGGGGAATCGATCACGGAGGGGCTCTACATCAACCTTGCTGCTTCTCCGATGATGCGTGAGTAGTTTACCACAGACCTTCGGGTCCATAGGCAGTAGCTAGATGGCTTCTTCTCTCTTTTTGATGTTCAATACATTGTTCTCCTTGATGTTCTTGGAGATCTATCCGATGTAATCTTTCTTTGCGGTGTGTTTGTTGGGATCCGATGAAATGTGAGTTTATGATCAGATTATCCATGAATATTATTTGAGTCTTCTCTGATCTCTTTTATGCATGATTATTATAGCCTTGTATTTCTTCTCCGATCTATTGATTTGGTTTGGCCAACTAAGTTGATTTATCTTGCCATGGGAAGAGGTGCTTTGTAGTGGGTTCGATCTTGCGGTGCTCAATCCCAGTGACAGAAAGGGACATTACACGTATGTATCGTTGCTACTAAGGGTAAAAAGATGTGATCTATTCATTGTGTTTATTAATTCGTGAGTTTGTCTTGTCTACATCATGTCATCGTTCATAAGGCATTACTCCGTTCTTATGGACTTAATCCACTAGATGCATGCTGGATAGCCCATCGATGTGTGGAGTAATAGTATTAGATGCAGGCAGGAGTCGGTCTACTAATCTTGGACGTGATGCCTATATACAGGATCATTGCCTTGGATATCGTCATGATTATTTGATTTTCTATCAATTGCCCAACATTAATTTGTCTACCCACCATATGCTATTTTCTCGAGAGAAGCCTCTAGTGAAATCTATGGCCCCCGGGTCTACCAAAATCATATTACTAAAACCCTAAAAATATTGCTGCCATTTTCTTTTATTTATTTTATTTAGTATTTTTTCTGCAATCTATCAATCTATCAAATACAATTTAATCTTGCAATCTTACCGCCACGGGATTGACAACCCCTTGTTTGCGTTGAGTGCAAGGATTTGTTGTTTGTGTGCAGGTACTGCTTACTAGGTGTTGTGTGATTCGCCTACTGGTTCGATAACCTTGGTTTCATAATTGAGGGAAATACTTATCTCTACTATGCTGCATCATCCCTTCCTCTTCGGGGAAATACCAACGCAAGCTACAAGTAGCAGGAAGAATTTCTGGCGCCGTTGCCGGGGAGACATCATCAACATTTATCAAGTACCTTTGCACAAACTCTCATCTCCTTGCATTTACTTTATTTGCCATTTTCCTCTCGTTTTCATCTCCCCCACTTCTAAAACGTTTTTACAAAAATACAAAAATATTTTCCTTTGCCTTTTTGCCTTTTTTTTTCTAGTTTGCTTGTTTGCTATTTTATTTGCGTAGCCACGATATCTCAAGAAAATACCAAATTGTGTGATTTTTCCAATACTAATAATAATGATTTTATTAGTACTCCGATTGCTCCTCCCGCCGCTAGTGCGGAGACTTGTGATATTAATGCCGCTTTGCTAAATCTTGTTATGAAAGATCAATTTTCCGGTAGTCCTAATGAAGACGCCGCATCCCATCTTAATACTTTCGTAGAATTGTGTGACATGCAAAAGAAAAAAGATGTGGACAATGATATTGTGAAATTAAAATTATTCCCGTTCTCATTGCGGGATCGTGCTAAAATTTGGTTCTCATCTTTACCACGAAATAGTATCGATTCTTGGGATAGGTGTAAAGATGCTTTTATTACTAAGTATATTCCTCCTGCGAAAATTATTTCTCTATGAAATCAAATTATGAATTTTAAGCAACTTGATCATGAACATGTTGCCCAATCTTGGGAGAGGATGAAATTAATGATAAGAAATTGCCCTACTCATGGTTTAAATTTATGGATGATCATACAAATTTTTTATGCGGGATTGAATTTTGTCTCTAGAAATCTTTTAGATTCCGCCGCGGGTGGTACGTTTATGGAAATTACTTTGGGTGAAGCTACTAAATTGCTTGATAATATTATGGCAAATTATTCACAATGGCATACTGAAAGAACTCCTACTAGTAAAAAGGTGAACTCCGTTGAAGAAATTAATACTTTGAGTGATAAAGTTGATGCTCTTATGAAATTGGTTGCTAGTAAAAATGCTCCTATTGATCCTAATGATATGCCTTTGTCCACTTTGATTGATCAAAATAATGATCCCGTAGATGTGAATTTTGTCTCACGAAACAATTTTAATAGTAATGCTTATAGAGGTAATTTCAACGCTAGTCCGTTTCCTGAAAATTCCTCTAATAATTATGGCAATCCTTATTGTAATTCCTACAATAATAATAGGATACCTTCTGATCTTGAAAGTAATATTAAAGAATTTATTAATGCTCTAAAAGTTTTCAACACTACGATAGAAGAAAAATTGAGTAAAATTGATGATATGTCTAGGAGCATTGATAGAATTATTCATGATGTGGAAAATCTTAAGACTAAAATTTTGCCACCTAAAATTAATATTAGTGAATCAATCAAAGCTTTATATGTCTCCATGGATGAAAGTAAGAAACGAACCGCCATGCTAAGAGCTAAACGAGAATTTTTAGAAAAAGCGATTCCTCCCGGTTTCTATCGTAATAATGATGAGGATATTAAAATGATTGGTGTTTCATCTATTGACTCTTTATTTAGCAATATTAATCTTGATGAAAAAGGAACTGAAGGAGAGTCAACTTTAGATAAAGAGCGTCCTTATAATTCGGAGGGTGAAAATCTTGATAAGAAAATTACTAAAAGTGGGTTTGGAGAGGTAAAAACTTTAAATAGTGATGTGCCCACTATTTTGGATTACAAAGATTTTAATTATGATAATTGCTCTTTGATTGAGTGTATTTCTTTGTTGCAATCCATGTTAAATTCACCCAACGCTTATGAGCAAAACAAAGCTTTTACTAAACATATAGTAGAAGCCATGATGAAAGCGTTAGAAGAGAAGCTTGAACTAGAAAATTCAATTCCTAGAAAATTATATGATGAATGGGAACCCACCATTAAAGTTAAGATTAAAAATTATGAGTGTAATGCTTTATGTGATTTGGGTGCTAGCGTTTCCACAATTCCAAAATCTCTATGTGATGTGCTAGGTTTTACCAATATAGATGAATGCTCTCTTAATTTGCATCTTGCGGATTCTACTATTAAAAAGCCTTTGGGAAGAATTAATGATGTGCTTATTCTTGCAAATAGAAATTATGTGCCCGTTGATTTTATTGTTCTTGATATTGAATGCAATTCTTCTTGCCCTATAATACTTGGTAGACCGTTCCTACGAACTATAGGTGCCGTTATTGATATGAAAGAAGGGAATATAAATTTTCAGTTTCCATTAAAGCAGAGTATGGAACACTTCCCTAGAAAGAAAATTAAAGCACCATATGAATCAATTATGAGGGCCACTTATGGAATCAACTCCAAAGATGACAATACTTGAAATTATGCATTATGCCTAGCTAGGGGCATAAAACAATAGCGCTTGTTGGGAGGCAACCCAATGAATAAAATAAATTTTTGTTATAAGTTTCTGTTATGGTGTGTTTTTACTGTCATGCTACTGGTATGATAGTATTTTTATGTTTTTAATTGGTGTTTGTGCCAAGTAAAGCCTTTGGGATGATTTGGAAGATAGTATAATTGATGTTGTTTGGAAAACAGAAAGTTTTGCGTCCAGTGCCCGAATTTTGTTTCTGTACTGGAGCGTTAGAAAAATCTGAATTTTTACATAGTATTGGTATATGAATTTTCCACGTTTTCCTAATTTTTTAGAATTTTTAGAGTTACAAAAGTATGCTTTTAAATAGATTGCTACAGACTGTTCTATTTTTGACAGATTCTGTTTTTGATGCACTACTTGCTTGTTTTGATGAATCTATGGATTGTATCGGGGGGTATAAGCCATGGTGAAGTTAGAGTACAGTAGGTATAATGCAAAAATAAAATATGAATGGGTTTGCAACAGTACTTATAGTAGTGATTTGTTTTGTTATACTAACGGATCTCACGAAGGTTTTGTTGAGTTTTGTGTGATTGAAGTTTTCAAGTTTTGGGTGAGATCACGATGGATGAAGGAATACGGAGTAGCAAAAGCCTAAGCTTGGGGATGCCCAAGGCACCCCAAGGTAATATTCAAGGAAGACTCAAGCGTCTAAGCTTGGGGATGCCCCGGAAGGCATCCCCTCTTTATTCTACCGACCATCGGTAATTTTACTTGGAGCTATATTTTTATTCGTCACATGATATGTGTTTTGCTTGGAGCGTCTTGTATGATATGAGTCTTTGCTTTGTTTGCTTTTTAGTTTGTCACAATCATCTTTGCTGCACACACCTATTTTGAGAGAGCCACACGTTATCATCATAATTTGTAGAATACTCTATGTGCTTCACTTAATTTTTTTTAGCTAGGCAGTTGCTCTAGTGCTTCACTTAAATCCTTTTGAGCACGGTGGTGGCTGAAATTTTGTAGAAATAAACTCTCATGCTTCACTTATATTATTTTGAGAGTTGATTGAAATTTTGTAGAAATAAACTCTCATGCTTCACTTATATTATTTTGAGAGTTGATTGAAATTTTGTAGAAATAAATTCTCATGCTTCACTTATATCATTTTGAGAATTGACTTGATTAAAATTTTGAAGAAATGAATTCTCGTGCTTCACTTATATTATTTTGAGAATTGTTAAGATTGAAATTTTGAAGAAATATTTGCACTCTCATGCTTCACTTAAATCTTTTTGAGAGATGATGATAGTAACGGTAATTTGCACATGTTATGCAATTGGTCCCAAAGTGATGAATATTCAAGAGGGATATAGATAAAAACTTTCATATAGATCATTGGATATGACAAGTGTGATTCCTTGCAATAGTTTTGCGATATGGAAATGATGATATGTGATGCCATGTTAGTGACTAATTGTGCTTAAGTAAGAATATTAGTGTTAAGGTTTGTGATTCCCTATGCAAGCACGTTAAGTCAATAGTTATGCAATGAAGTTACATCCTACTATGGTGCATTATTCGGTGTTAGTTATGTTCAATGCATGTTTATGACCGTTTTCGTTTTTTGGTTGGTTGCTTCTCAATCTTTTGCTAGCCTTCATTTGTACTAAGAGGAAATACTGCTTGTGCATCCAAAATCCTTAAAACCAGTTTTGCCTTATGAGTCCACTATATCTACCTATATGCGGTATTCCAATGCCGTTCCAAGTAAATTTGCGTGTGCCAACTCTAAATTTCAAAATATTTTTTTTCTGTTTTGTGTGCCCGTACCGCTCATGAAGCGGAAGGGGGTAGCCAATATCTTCCATGCTAGGTGTGTTATTCTCAAGATGAGTGTTTATTCACTTGTCATTGCACGAGAGTGTGGCGGTAATAGGGATGCCCAGTCCCGAATTGTTAAATTGCTAAAATGCCAAAATTGCAGTAATGCAAAAAAATAATGAAAACAAAAGCAAATCTCCCTCGGAAAGAAATAAAAAAAATCTTAATGAAGGGGAGTACTCTCGCGGAAAGAAAAATCTTAATGAAGGAGAGTATAATTTATTTTCTGTTTGGGAACCGCCTATGATGTATGTAGCATGGAAGATATTGGAAATTCTCATTCGTTTTCGTTGACAGGAAAAGCATGCCTCCCAAAATATTTTTTTATCTCTTTAATTTCAGCTTTGAGCTCTGGCACATTTGACAAATCTCTGCTTCCCTCTGCGAAGGGCCTATCTATTTACTTTTATGCAATTTTTATTTTTCTTGAGTCTCCATCTTCTCTTACAAAAGCACCAACTAGAGAACACTATTGTCATACTTGTGCATTGGTTGTAGCTAATATTTGAGTGTGTTTCATAAATGGATCAATGATTGAGCATAATGGGCTAGGGATAACTTTCTTTAGCGTTGATATTTTGAAAGACATGGTTGCTTGTTAGTATGCTTGAGTATCTATGTTTTCATGTCAAATTATAGACTATTGCTTTGAATCATATAAGTCCAATGTCCATGCTACAAAAAGAAAAAGAATATGTGATAAATATGTTAGGCAGCATTCCACATCAAAAATTCTGTTTTTATCATTTACCTACTCGAGGACGAGAAGGAATTAAGCTTGGGGATGCTGATACGTCTCCAACGTATCTATAATTTTTTATTGTTCCATGCTGTTATAATATCAATCTTGGATGTTTTTATAATCATTTACAGCAATTTTATATTATTTTTGGAGACTAACCTATTAACCTAGTGCCCAGTGCCAGTTGCTGTTTTTTGCCCTATTTTTGTTTCACAGAAAATCAATATCAAACGAAGTCCAAATACAGTGAAACTTTTTGGAGATTTTTTCTTGGGCAAGAAGAATACCAGAAGCTTCGAGGGGAGGCCAGAAGACCTTGGTGGGCCTCACGAGCCACCAGGGCGCGCCTGGGGGGGGGAGGCGCGCCCTGATGCCTCGTGGGCCCCACCAAGCTCCGTTCGACCTAATTCCAGCACTATAAATTCTAGAAAAATCAGAAACCCTCAGGGGAGTCCAGGAAATACTTTTTACGCCGCCGCAAGCCTCTGTTCCAGAGAGATCCCATATGGGGTCCTTCTCCAGCAATCTGCCGGAGGGGGAATCGATCACGGAGGGGCTCTACATCAACCTTGTTGCTTCTCCGATGATGCGTGAGTAGTTTACCATAGACCTTCGGGTCCATAGGCAGTAGCTAGATGGATTCTTCTCTCTTTTTGATGTTCAATACAATGTTCTCCTTGATGTTCTTGGAGATCTATCCGATGTAATCTTTCTTTGCGGTGTGTTTGTTGGGATCCGATGAATTGTGAGTTTATGATCAGATTATCCATGAATATTATTTGAGTCTTCTCTGATCTCTTTTATGCATGATTATTATAGCCTCGTATTTCTTCTCCGATCCATTGATTTGGTTTGGCCAACTAAGTTGATTTATCTTGCCATGGGAAGAGGTGCTTTGTAGTGGGTTCGATCTTGCGGTGCTCAATCCCAGTGACAGAAAGGGACATGACACGTATGTATCATTGCTACTAAGGGTAAAAATATGGGATCTATTCATTGGGTTTATTAATTCATGAGTTTGTCTTGTCTACATCATGTCATCGTTCTTAAGGCATTACTCCGTTCTTATGGACTTAATTCACTAGATGCATGCTGGATAGCCCATCGATGTGTGGAGTAATAGTAGTAGATGCAGGTAGGAGTCGGTCTACTAATCTTGGACGTGATGCCTATATACATGATCATTGCCTTGGATATCATCATGATTATTTGCTTTTCTATCAATTGCCCAACAGTAATTTGTCTACCCACCGTATGCTATTTTCTCGAGAGAAGCCTCTAGTGAAATCTATGGCCCCCGGGTCTACCAAAATCATATTACTAAAACCCTAAAAATATTGCTGCCATTTTCTTTTATTTATTTTATTTAGTATTTTTGCTGCAATCTATCAATCTATCAAATACAATTTAATCTTGCAATCTTATCGCCAAGGGATTGACAACCCCTTGTTTGCGTTGGGTGCAAAGATTTGTTGTTTGTGTGCAGGTACTACTTACTAGGTGTTGTGTGATTCTCCTACTGGTTCGATAACCTTGGTTTCATAATTGAGGGAAATACTTATCTCTACTGTGCTGCATCATCCCTTCCTCTTCGGGGAAATACCAACGCAAGCTACAAGTAGCAGCGCTGAGTCCGCGTTCCACCATCCCTTGGCACTTGAAGATCTCCTGCTCCACCGCTTCGAGCCTGGCCTCCACGCTCCCGGTCTTCTTGGGTCCTTGAACATCCCGGATGTGAAGCACCCCCTCACGCATCTCGATGGCTTGAGGGTGTTTCATCACCTCCAGAAGGTAAGGGTTGATGACCTTCTCGTAGAACTTGTCCTTGGAAGAGCTTGCTGGAGCCATAGCGATCTAGATCTGTCAGAAAAATAGCACGAAACAAGAACAGTGGAGATCTCTGCGATACGGTGGTCAAAACGTCCGGGAGTATATATAAAGAATTTTTATCTTGCAAAACAAGTAATCCAGGAGAAAACGGAGTCGGGAAGGCACACGTGGGGCCCATGAGCCACCAGGGCGCGCCAGGGGGGGTGGCGAGCCCTGGTGCCTCGTGGGCACCAGGTGGGTCCCCTCGGCTGTTTCTTATTTTTGTATTTTTTCTAATATTCCAAAACTGACAGAAAATATTTTTATGGAATTTTTGGAGTCCGTTTACTTACCGTATCACATACCTACCCCTTTTCAAGGTTCTGGAGTGTTCTGGAAGGTCTCTCTTATGTATTCCTCCGGTGTATTTGTTTCAATAATATTAGTTTCAACATTAATAGGGGTACCTGAAATATAGTGCTTGATTCTTTGCCCATTCACCACTCTCGGATTATTGCCTTCAGAGTTATTTATTTTGATGGCTCAGGAGCGATAAACTTCTTCGATGATATATGGTCCTTCCCATTTAGAGAGAAGTTTTCCTGCAAAGAATCTCAAACGAGAATTGTATAATAAAACATGATCACCTACTTTGAATTCCCGTTTTTGAATTGTGTATCATGCCATCTTTTAACTTTTTCTTTAAACAATTTGGCATTATGATAGGCTTGGGTTCTCCATTCATCTAACGAGCTAATATCAAATAACCTCTTTTCACCAGCAAGTTTAAAATCATAATTAAGTTCTTTAATTGCCCAATATGCTTTATGTTCTAACTCAAGAGGTAAATGACATGCTTTTCCATAAACCATTTTATACGGAGACATACCCATAGGAATTTTATATGCAGTTCTGTAAGCCCATAATGCATCATCAAGTTTCTTAGACCAATTTTTCTGGATCTATTAACAGTCTTTTGCAAAATTAACTTTATTTCTCTATTGCTCAATTCAACTTTACCACTAGATTGAGGGTGATAAGGAGATGCAATTCTATGGTTGACATCATATTTAGCAAGCAATTTACGGAATGCACCATGAATAAAATGTGAACCACCATCAGTCATTAAATATCTAGGGACTCCAAACCTTGGGAAAATAACTTCTTTAAGCATTTTAATAGAAGTGTTATGATCAGCACTACCAGTTGGAATAGCTTCTACCCACTTAGTAACGTAATCAACAACAACTAAAATATGAGTATACCCATTGGATTTAGGAAAAGGTCCCATATAATCAAATCCCCAAACGTCAAATGGTTCAATAACAAGTGAATAATTCATAGGCATTTCCTGACGTCTACCAACATTACCAATTCTTTGACATTCATCACAAGATAAGACAAACTTACGAGCATCCTTGAAAAGAGTAGGCCAATAAAAACCAGATTGTAATACCATGTGTGCAGTTCGGTCTCCCGCATGGTGTCCTCCGTAAGCCTCGGAGTGACACTTCCGTAGGATTTGTTCCTGTTCATGCTCAGGTATGCAACGTCTAATAACACCATCTACTCCCTCTTTATATAAGTGTGGGTCATCCCAAAAGTAATGTCTTAAATCGAAGAAGAACTTTTTCTTTTGTTGGTATGTAAAGCTAGGTGGTATGTATTTAGCAACAATGTAATTAGCATAGTCTGCATGCCAAGGAGTATTACGAGAAGCATTTATGACAGCCAATTGTTCATCAGGAAAATCATCATTAGTAGGAAGTGGGTCATCAAGAACATTTTCCATTCTAGACAAATTATCAGTTACGGGATTCTCAGCTCCCTTTCTATCAGTAATATGTAAGTCAAATTCTTGTAGCAATAGAATCCACCTAATGAGTCTAGGTTTAGCATCTTTCTTTTCCATAAGGTATTTAATAGCAGCATGATCAGTGTGAATAGTTACTTTAGAATCAACAATGTAAGATCTAAATTTATCACATGCAAACACAACTGCTAAAAATTCTTTCTCAGTAGTAGCATAATTTCTTTGAGCACTATCTTGAGTTTTACTAGCATCATGGATAACATTTAATTTCTTATCAACTCTTTGTCCTAGAACAGCACCAACAACATAATCACTAGCATCACACATAATTTCAAAAGGCAAGTTCCAGTCAGGTGGTTGAACAATAGGTGCAGTGGTTAAGGCTTTCTTAAGTGTTTCAAAGGCTTCTACACAATCATCATAAAAAACAAATGGAACATCTTTTTGCAAGAGATTTGTAAGAGGCCTAGAAATTTTAGAGAAGTCTTTAATAAACCTTCTATAGAAACCAGCATGACCAAGGAAACTTCTTATACCTTTAATATCTTTAGGACATGGCATTTTCTCGATTGCATCAACCTTAGCTTTATCAACTTCAATACCTCTTTCAGAAATTTTATGCCCCAAGACAATACCTTCATTCACCATAAAGTGGCACTTCTCCCAATTCAAGACAAGATTAGTTTGTTCACATCTCTGCAAAACTCGATCAAGGTTGCTTAAGCAATCATGAAAAGAAGTTCCATAAACGGAAAAATCATCCATGAAAACCTCAACAATCTTTTCACAAAAGTCAGAGAATATAGCAGTCATACGTCTTTGAAAGGTAATAGGTGCATTGCATAAACCAAAAGACATACGTCTATAAGCATAAGTTCCAAAAGGACAAGTGAATGTGGTTTTCTCTTGATCGGCTTGTGAAACAGGTATTTGAGAGAAACCAGAATATCCATCAAGAAAACAAAAGTGTGTATGCTTAGACAATCTTTCTAACATTTGATCAATAAAAGGTAATGGGTAATGATCTTTTCTAGTAGCTTTGTTTAATTTTCTAAAATCAATTACCATCCTATAACCAGTTACAATTCTTTGTGGAATGAGTTTATTTTTATCATTAGGAACAACGGTAATTCCTCCTTTCTTAGGAACACAATGAACGGGACATACCCATCTACTATCAGCTATGGGGTAAATTATACCTGCTTCCAGAAGCTTTAATATTTCAGTTCTTACCACCTCTTTCATCTTAGGATTTAATCGTCGTTGGTGGTCGACAACTGGTTTAGCATCAGGCTCCATATTAATTTCGTGCTGACATAGAGTGGGACTAATGCCCTTAAGATCATCAAGAGTATATCCAATAGCAACACGGTGCTTCCTCAGAGTTTTTAGTAATCTCTTTTCTTCATGCTCTGAAAGGTTAGCACTAATAATAACAGGATATATCTTCTTTTCATCAAGATAAGCATATTTCAATGTATCAGTTAATTGTTTCAATTCAAACACAGGGTCACCCTTAGGTGGAGGATGACCTCCAAGAGTTTCAACAGGCAAATTATGTTTAAGGATAGGTGGCTGATCAAAGAACATCTTATCTATTTCATTTCTTTCATTCATATGCATATCATTTTCATGGTCTAGCAAATATTGTTCTAACGGATCAGTAGGAGGTACGGCAATAGAAGCAAGACCAATAATTTCATCTTTACTAGGCAATTCTGTATCATGTGATTGTCTACGAAACTTAGAGAAATTAAACTCATGAGATGTACCACCAAAATTAACACTGACAGTTTCTTTAGCGCAATCAATCTTAGCATTAACAGTGTTCAAGAAAGGTCTACCAAATATAATGGGACAAAAATTATCTTGTGGTGATCCAAGAACAAGAAAATCAATAGGGTATTTGATCTTACCACACAAGACTTCAACATATCTAACAATCCAAAGTGGAGTAATGGTATCTCTGTTTGCAAGCTTAATAGTAACATCAATGTCCTCTATTTCAATAGGTGCAATATCATTCATAATTTCTTGATATAAGGTAAACGAATAGCACTCACACTGGCACCCAAATCACATAAGCAATGATAACAATGATCTCCTATTGTAACAGAAACGACAGGCGTGCCTACTACAGGTCTGTTTTTATCTTTAGGATCTGGTTTAGCAATTCTAGCAGCTTCATCACAGAAGTAAATAACATGCCCATCTATATTATCGACCAAGAGATCTTTAACCATCGCAACATTACGTTCAACTTTAATTTGTTCAGAGGGTCTAGGTGTTCTAATATTACTTTTGTTAACCACAGTTGAAACTTTAGCATGTTCCTTAATCCTAACAGGAAAAGGTAGTTTCTCAATATAAGCAGTAGGCACAACTGGATCAACATGGTAAACAATTGTTTCTTCTTTAACACTCATGGGTTCTTCTTTTAATTCAATAGGTGGGTGATATTTAAACCACTTCTCCTTAGGGAGATCAACATGAGTAGCAAAGGATTCACAAAAGGAGGCTACTATCTCAGAGTCAAGTCCATATTTAGTGCTAAACTTGTGAAAAACATCGGTATTCATAAAAGATTTAACACAATCGAACTCAAGTGTTATAACTGACTCATTACCTTTGTCGAGTTCCCAATCTTCAGAGTTGCATTTAATTCTTTCCAGAAGATCCCATCTGAATTCAATAGTTTTCTTCATAAAGGAGCCAGTCGAAGAAGAATCGAGCATGGTTTGATTATCATGAGAAAGCCGAGCATAAAAATTCTGTAAGATAATTTCTTTTGAGAGCTCATGACTGGGGCATGTATGCAACATATACTTAAGACTCCCCCAAGCTTGAGCGATACTTTCACCTTCACGAGGACAAAAATTATATATATAATTCTGATCACGATGAACCAAATGCATAGGATAAAATTTCTGGTGGAATTCCAGCTTCAACCAGTTCCAATCCCATGTGTCAGTATCATCACATAGCCTATACCATGTCAATGCCTTTCCCTCCAAAGATAAAGGGAATACTTTCTTCTTAACTCCATCTCTGGATAAACCTGCAAGCTTAAACAATCCACAAATTTCATCCACATAGATCAAGTGCATATCAGGATGTGCTGTTCCATCTCCTGCATAAGGATTAGCTAGCAGTTTCTCTATCATACCCAGAGGAATTTCATATGAAATATTTTCAGTAGGTGCAGTAGGTTGAGGAGCAACTATTTGTGTTTCCGGTCGAGGTGAAGATACCTCGAATAAACCCCTCAAAGGATTACTTTCCATAGTGACAAGTGACAATAAATTTCAGCACGTAATATAAATGTTTTCTTACCAAATTCCACTCACCAAAGGCGCTTCACTCCCCGACAATGGTGCCAGAAAAGAGTTTTGATGACCCAAAAGTATAGGGGATCAATCGTAGACCTTTCGATAAGTAAGAGTGTCGAACCCAACGAGGAGCACAAGGAAATGACAAGCGGTTTTCAGCAAGGTATTTCTGCAAGCACTGAAATTATCGGTAACGAGTAGTTTGATAGCAAGATAATTTGTAACAAGTGACTAGTAGCAATAGTAAAAAATAGTGCAGCAAGGTGGCCCAATCCTTTTTATAGCAAAGGACAAGCCGGAACGATCTCTTATAGTAAGCAAAGCGTTCTTGAGGACACATGGGAATTTCATCTAGTCACTTTCTTCATGTTGGTTTGATTCGCGTTCGCTACTTTGATAATTTGATATGTGGGTGGACCGGTGCTTGGGTGCTGTTCTTACTTGAACAAGCCTCCCAGTTATGATTAACCCCCTTCGCAAGCATCCGCAACTATGAAAGAAGAATTAAGATAAATCTAACCATAGCATTAAACATATGGATCCAAATCAGCCCCTTACGGAATAGCGCATAAACTAGGGTTTAAGCTTCTGTCACTCTAGCAACCCATCATCTAATAACTACTCCACAATGCATTCCCTTAGGCCCAAAGATGGTGAAGTGTCATGTAGTCGATGTTCACACGACACCACTAAGAGAATCAACAACATACATATCATCAAAATATCGAATGAATGCCAAATTCACATGATTACTTATGACAAGACTTCTCCCATGTCCTCAAGAACAAAAGTAACTACTCACAAATCATCATCATGTTCAAGATCAGAGGGGTATTGAATAGCATAATGGATCTGAACATATAATCTTCCACCAGATAAACCAACTAGCATCAACTACAAGATGTAATCAACACTACTAGCAACCCACAGGTACCAATCTGAGGTTTTGAGACAAAGATTGAATACAAAAGATGAACTAGGGTTTGAGATGAGATGGTGCTGTTGAAGATGTTGATGAAGATTGGTCCTCCCATGATGAGAGGATCATTGGTGATGTCGATGGTGACGATTTCCCTCTCCCGGAGGGAAGTATCCCCGGCGGAATCTCTTCGCCGGAGAGCAAAAGTGCTCCTGCCCAAGTTCCACCTCGAGACAGTGGCGCATCGTCCCGAAAGTCTTCTCTATATTTTTTCTAGGGCAAATGGGCTTATATACCAGAAAATGGGGGCCAGAGGCTGGCCAGGGGCCCCACGAGCCACCAGGGTGCGCCTGGGGGGGTGGCGCGCCTTGGTGCCTCGTGGGCACCTGGGTGGCCCCCTCTGGTACTTCTTTCTTCCAATATTTTTTATTTATTCCAAAATAATTCTCCATGAAATTTTAGCTCATTTGGAGATGTGCAGAATAGGTATATCTGACATAGCTTTTTCAGGTCCAGAATTCCAGCTGCCGGCAATCTCCCTCTTTGTGTAAACCTTGCATATTAAGAGAGAAAAGGCATTAGAATTGCTCCAAAAAGTGTTATATTGATCAAAAACACTATAAATAACAGTAGCAAAACATGATGCAAAATGGACGTATCAATAGTATATTTATATGTGAGACCTCTCTTCCTTTTATTACTTTTTCATGAATTGCAACAATGACCAATGCTATGTTTGTCAACTTCCAACAAGTTTTATCAAGTATACTTCTTTTATGTGAAGCCATCACTCCCCGTGGGATTAGCATATGATCTTTTTCATTCTTTTATTCTTCTTGATTGAAACATAAAGGTAAAGAAGCAAAATCAAACTACTCTTTATTATATAACTCTCACACTTGATTACATAGATAGATAGATCACAAAGCAAACACTTGAAACTAAATCATACTAAAACTTTATTCTTCTAAATCATGAAATAACTAAGGATCGAACTAAGATAGATAATGATGGTAAAAGTGATAGTGATACGGTACCGGGGCACCTCCCCCAAGCTTGGCACAAGCCAAGGGGAGTGCCCATACCCGTGTACTCAAGTGTCTTTCTTTGGTGATGGTGGTGATGATGAGGTAGGCTTGTCCTTCAAAGTGTTCGGTAATATATCCTTCAAGCTCTGTATTTCCCTAGACAACTCCTGAATCATGGTGGTATTCTTTTGTACTTCAACCATAATGTGTTTATTCTCTAGCCACCATGAGCCCTTCCCTGCACCATTCTCACTTGGACGGGAAATATCCCAATTGGAAGGTATGTCCATACGAGGAGTGTTTTCAACCCCATAATTGTGAACCAAATTATGAAAAATGTTCCGATGTAACCTATGTAAGGGCCTCCTAAGAGGGAATCCTTCTTGCACCTCTGGACTCCCATGGCTTGCAGTGCTTCTCATGGCTTGATGGGGATTTGGAGTTGTGGAGATGCCGGCAAGGGTACCCCTCTCGGAAGCCGGAGGGTAGACTTCCAATGAATCTCCATCATCTTCTTCCATGGTGACCCCTTCCTCCTCCTCTCTCTTGAGTTCCATCTGAAGCAACCAAGCATCATCTCCCACATTGTTAGAGGAAGAGGAAGACATGATACCTGGCCCTGAAAGCCTGACAGAAAACAGCACGAAACAAGAATAGAGGAGAAACTTGCGATGTGGTGGTCAAAACACCCATAAGTATATATAATGAATTTTTCCCATGCCGGACAAGTAATATGGAAGAAAAACAGAGTCCGGAAAGTCCACGAGGGAGCCACAAGCCTGGTAGGCGCACCCAGGGGGTAGGGCGCGCCCCCCAGGCTTGTCGCCTCCTCGTGCACTTTTCAGACTGTTTCTTATTTTTGTAATTTTTTATATATTCCAAAACGGACAGAAAGTACTTTTATGGAAGTTTTGGAGTCGGTTGACTTACCGTACCACATACCTACCCCTTTTCAGGGTTCTGGACCGTTCCGGAAGGTTTCTTCTATGTGTTCTTCCGGTGTCATTGTTTGAATAATATTAGTTTCAACATTAATGGGTGTACCTGAGATATAATGTTTAATTCTTTGACCATTAACCACTCTCGGATTAGTGCCTTCGGAGTTGTTTATTTTGATGGCTCCGGAGCGATAAACTTCTTCGACGATATATGGTCCTTCCCATTTAGAGAGAAGCTTTCCTGCAAAGAATCTTAAATGAGAATTGTATAATAGAACATGATCACCTACTTTGAATTCCCATTTTTGAATTCTTTTATCATGCCATCTTTTAACTTTTTCTTTAAACAACTTGGCATTTTCATAGGCTTGGTTCTCCATTCATCTAGGGAGCTAATATCAAATAACCTCTTTTCACAGGCAAGTTTAAAATCATAGTTAAGTTCTTTAATTGCCCAATATGCTTTATGTTCTAATTCAAGAGGTAAATGACATGCTTTTCCATAAACCATTTTATATGGAGACATACCCATAGGATTTTTATAAGCAGTTCTATAAGCCCATAATGCATCATCAAGTTTCTTAGACCAATTCTTTCTAGATCTATTAACGGTCTTTTGTAAAATTAATTTTATTTCTCTATTAGTTAATTCAACTTGACCACTAGACTGAGGATGATAAGGAGATGCAATTCTATGATTAACATCATATTTAGCAAGCAATTTACGGAAAGCACCATGAATAAAATGTGAACCACCATCAGTCATTAAATATCAAGGGACTCCAAACCTCGGAAATATAACTTCTTTAAGTATTTTAATAGAAGTGTTGTGATCAACACTACTAGTTGGAATAGCTTCTACCCACTTAGTAACGTAATCAACAACAACTAGAATATGTGTATACCCATTAGAGGAAGGAAAAGGTCCCTTATAATCAATACCCCAAACATCAAATGGTTCAATAACAAGTGAATAATTCATAGGCATTTCCTGACGTCTACCAACATTACCAATTCTTTGACATTCATCACAAGAAATGACAAACTTACGTGCATCTTTAAAAAGAGTAGGCCAATAAAAACCAGATTGTAATACCTTGTGCGCCGTTCTGTCTCCAGCATGGTGTCCTCGATATGCCTCGGAGTGACACTTACGCAAGATTTGTTCCTGTTCATGCTCAGGTACACAACGTCTAATAACACCATCTACTCCTTCTTTATATAGATGTGGGTCATCCCAAAAGTAATGTCTTAAACCAAAGAAGAACTTTTTCTTTTGTTGATAGGTGAAACTAGGTGGGATATATTTAGCAACAATGTAATTAGCATAGTCTGCATACCAAGGAGTGTTATGAAAAGCATTTATAACAGCTAATTGTTCTTCAGGAAAATCATCATTAATAGGAAGTGGGTCATCAAGAACATTTTCCATTCTAGACAGATTATCAGCTACGGGATTCTCAGCTCTCTTTCTATCAATAATATGCAAGTCAAATTCTTGTAGCAGAAGAACCCACCTAATAAGTCTAGGTTTAGCATCTTTCTTTTCCATAAGATATTTAATAGCAGGATGATCGGTGTGAATAGTGACTTTAGAATCAACAATGTAAGATCTGAATTTATCACATGCAAACACAACTGTAAAAATTCTTTTCAGTAGTATCATAATTTCTTTGAGCACTGTCTAAGGTTTTACTAGCATAGTGAATAACATTCAATTTCTTATCAACTCTTTAACCTAGAACAGCACCAACAGCATAATCACTAGCATCACACATAATTTCAAAAGGCAAGTTCCAATAAGGTGGTTGAACAATAGGTGCAGAAATCAAGGCTTTCTTAAGTATTTCAAAGGCTTCTACGCAATCATCATCAAAAACAAATGGAACATATTTTTGCAAGAGATTAGTAAGAGGCCTAGAAATATTAGAGAAATCTTTTATAAACCTTCTATAGAAACCAGCATGACCAAGGAAACTTATTATACCTTTGATATCTCTAGGACATGGCATTTTCTCAATAGCATCAACTTTAGCTTTATCAACTTCAATACCTCTTTCAGAAATTTTGTGCCCAAGGACTATACCTTCATTTACCATAAAGTGGCACTTTTCCTAATTCAAGACAAGATTAGTTTCTTCACATCTCTGCAAAACTCGATTGATAACCCACAAGTATAGGGGATCAATTGTAGCTTTTTCGATAAATAAGAGTGTCGAACCCAACGAGGAGCTAAAGGTAGAATTAATATTCCCTTCAAGTTCTATCGACCACCGATACAACTCTACGCACACTTAACGTTTGCTTTACCTAGAACAAGCATGAAACTAGAAGTACTTTGTAGGTGTGATGCTAGAACTACTTTGCAAGAATAAAACTAGGAGTACTTGGCGAGAATAAAACTACAAGTAATTTGCAAGATAATAAAGTTAGTTGTTTAGTAGAAAGCTTTTGTAACACAAGAGAAAGATTTGTCCCTAGGCAATCGATAACTAGACCGGTAATCATTGTTGCAATTTTATATGATGGAGAGGCATGAGCTAACATACTTTTCGTACTTGGATCATATGCACTTATGATTGGAACTCTAGAAAGCATCCGCAACACCAAAGATCATTAAGGTAAAACCCAACCATAGCATTAAGTAACAAGTCCTCTTTAATCCCATACGCAACAACCCCCTTACTCGGGTGTAAGCTTCTGTCACTCTAGCCGCCCACTATAAGAGAATTATGAACGCATTGCAAACCCTACAGCGGGAATCCCTCATGTTTGCGCGACACGGAGGGCACCATAGGATAGCACCAAAATAAAACATACAACTCAAACCAATCACGATCATCAATCAACCCAAAGGACAAAAAGAATCTACTCAAACATCATAGGATTGCCACATATCATTGGATAATAATATATAGCGTTAAGTACCATGTTTAAGTAGAGATTATAACGGGAAAAGAGGTATTACACCGCTGCATAGAGGGGGAGAGAGTTGGTGTTGACGGTGGCGAAGTTGTTGGTGTAGATCGCCGTCACGATGGTTGCCCCGGCGGCGTTCCGGCGCCACCGGGAGAGAGGGGGAGAGAGCCCCCCTCCTTCTTCTTCTTCCTTAGCCTCCCCCCTAGATGGGAGGAGAGTTCCCCCTCTGGTCCATGGCCTCCATGGCGGCGCAGGGCCAGGAGCCCCTCCGAGATTGGATCTCTCTCTCTGTTCTCTTCTGTTTCGCGTCCCTTTTTTCTGGCCCTTCACCGTTTCTTAAATATCCGGAGATCCGTAACTCCGATTGCACTGAAATTTTAACACGATTTTTTTCTCGATATAAGCTTCCTTGCGGCCGAAGAAGAGCCCCAACCGACTTATGAGGTGCCCACGAGGCACCACGGCGCGCTTGGGGGGGGCCTGCGCCCTGGTGGCTTGTGGAGGCTGTGGGCCTTTGTTTGCGTTGATTCCACCTCCCAAAAATCACATATATTCCAAAATAATTCTCCATAAAATTTTATTGCATTTGGACTTCGTTTGATATGGATTTTCTGTGAAACAAAAAACAAGCAGAAAACAGGAACTGGCACTGGGCACTGGATCAATATGTTAGTCCCAAAAATAATATAAAATGTTGCCAAAAATATGTGAAAGTTGTAGAATATTGGCATGAAACAATCAAAAATTATAGATACGATGGAGACGTATTGTGACACCCAGGTTTTTGGCAACTTTTTCTTTTCAAAACCTTTCTGGTTTTATTTGCAATTTGGATGGTTTTTGAACCTTTTCAGTTGACTTTGGACTTATGAATTCCTCTAATTGATCCAAAGCCCCCAGCATCTTGCCAAAATCTTGTCACTCACCTTCTGGATCAAATTCCAATCCTTCATCTTTCCCAATTATTCACTTTCTTCATTTGGGTAAATATGTCATCACTTTGGGTTACACAGCAACCTATAGTTCTGATGATCAGAAAAATCCCAAATTAATACCACACCTTCTGGTCATCATTTACTCCCACAATCTTCAAAAACATTTCATGGTCCAGTACAAAATTTAGTCCAGAAAACTCCATTTGTCTTCTGGACAGTACTGGCCATTTGTGAAGCAACTCATATTTTCCCAACTCAGAAAATTCCCAAATAATTCCCTGAGATACTAGGGAACCTATCTTGCCACAATATCCGAAAATATCATCTTGTCCAGTACAAATTTTCATCAGCAATATTCTGCCAAGTTTCTGTTCAATTGGAACCTCTGTGAAGGAAGTAGCAGCTAGAGGTATCCAATTGAGCTGAAATTTTTATGGCATCTTCTATCCACCAAACAACCCTCCCACACCAAAATTCAGCTCCAGCAGATCAGCCAGATGAGTGATACAAGCTCATCTAGCTTCTGCTCCAGTAACCACACTTGTACATGAACCATATCCAAACTTTGATAAAATTTCCTCAAACTTTGCCAGCTTGGAGTCCTTCTAAGATAGATCACCCCAGACATCTCCATTGGCTCCATCTCCAGCTCACCTCTCCTCTAGATCCCTCTCAAGTTTTCTGTCAGAAACTGTAGCTGAAGCTACACTTCGCATCAGAGTGAATCTAGTCGAACCAGAGGCATAGAGAGACTAAGGGGTCAAGGGGCGACGTGCTAGACAAGAAACGCCAGGCTTGTGTGGCCTCCAGACACCAATGCCCGTGGTGAGCACGGCAATGGCATGCCAAACCACGCGCTCTGCATCGCGCCCGTGTCTGATGAGTCGCGTCCGACTGCCTCGCGTGATCTTTCCTTGTCCCAGCTCGCCGACGTCTTCTCCTTCCCCCACCTGGCCGTTCTGGCACCCGTGCGGCCACAGTGGCTCTGCTGCTCGTCATCTTCCTCCCGCAAGCCGCACTGCCGCATTTACTCCTCCTGCTCTCTCCTATCCCGTCGCCCGCTCCCGGCCAGCCAGCGAGGCGTCCTCGTGCCGGCGACGTGGCCGAGCTTCGCCAGCTTCCAGAGAGCTCGCCCCCGCCTATAAAGGCCATGGCCAGCCTCCCGAGCTCCTCATCCCACTCCTCCACCTCCCAATCGAGCTCCCGAGCCCCGAGCCAAGGCCGAGAGGCCCTCTGGCCTCGCTTCTCGCCGGAGATTCGCCGCCACCCGAGCCCAGCCTCCTCGCCGTTCCATTCCACCCCGGACTCCACTGATTGCACACGCGAGCTCACCGCACTCCACTGACCACGCCTGAGCTCTTCCCGATCGAATCTCCGCCGGAATCGCCGTCTCCGGCAACACCCGAAAGCTGTCGCCGCCGGAGAGGAAGGGGACGACGCCGTTCGGCCATCTCTCTCCAATCCACGGGTACGTGCGTGTTCGTCTTGATGCGCTCGATCCATTCCTGTAGTCGCCGAACCTCGCCGCCGTCTGTATCGCCGGCGACCATCGCCGGAGTGCCGCCGCTCTCTGTTTCCCTTCCCCCCCTTTTAAATCTGACAGCGGGGCCCATTCGTCAGTGGCACGCCGAAGCGGTAAGTGGAGGCTCCCTGGCAAAATACGCCTTCGACGTGGCCCTCTGCTGGATTTTCTATTTTCTGTTTTAATTCAAATTTGGACCAGGAACTTTGACCATCCATAACTTTTTATCCATAAGTCCAAATCAATTGATTCTTTTTGCTCTGGGTTTGTCTTGAGCTCCTCTATTTTTTGGTAAAATTTGGTATTTTTCTCCCACTCACAGAATTTCTGGTGAACAGAACAGTAATATGTTACATTTTCCTTTGCACTTTTAAAATATTTTCAGAGGGAAACTCTTTTGGTTTTGAAGCCCAGGAGTTTGTGGACAACCCAACAGAGCAAGGCAAGCCATGTCATCTATTGCATGAAGCATTTCAATAGTGTTGGTTGCTTAATTGAATTATATGCATTATTTTAATATGTGATATTCATAGTAAATTACTTGGATGCCTAGCTACTGCCATGTTAAATTATTTTCAATTGAAATATCCATGCTTGATAAATGCTTGTCAACACTAAACCTAATTGGTTGATCTAGTGTCACCTATCCGGACTTATCCGTGCAGCCACATTTGCTGGTATGGGACGGCCTTGACTTGGTCTGGCTTTGTGCTCTTTTATCGGTACCACCACACTAGGGAGGGTTATTTGTGCGTGCTACCCTGATCAGGTAGACGACGATAATCCTGTGAGCCCAGTTGAGTTATTTTGCCGGCGTCCCCGTTTGGGATAGTTAGTGGCCACGACGGTGGCAGGTGTCACGGGGTGACACAGGGGCCATCCAGGACATGACCCTGGGAGGGTATGATTGTCGGTGGTACGATAGAGGAGTCACGGGTCAGGCATGTTTCGTTGGAGTAGCCCCGGTCCACCCGAATGGGAGCAAGAGGCCAGGAGCTCCATAGTGTGGGTAAAGTGCGCAACCTCTGCAGAGTGTATGAATCTATTCGAATAGCCGCGTCCACGGTATTGGACAGTCCATACTAGGCCACTGTATGGTCAACCACAATAAAGATAATAATGAGGGAAGAACTTGTCTTATGATCGGAAGTGCTCAGTGGATTATGAGTATTCCGAGGGTTGTGGGACAACCCAGAGGAGAGTAAGTTGGTACTGGGTACCAGTAAGTGAGCAACTTAAGCACTTAACTTGTTAATTGCCATGCTATTGTTTGCTGCATTGTTTTGGTTGCCATGAGCTTGCGAGTACATTCCAAGTACTCACCTGGCGTATCATGCTAGATGCAGGAGAAGCCGAGGACGGAGGCCCCGAAGGTTCGTGCTACGCTAACTAGGCCGTGTCCACAGCAGTGTCCCTGTGGATGGAGTTTTCCGCGCTATGTTCCGCTACGCCGTAGAGTTATCCAGTAGTATCGAGGCCCTGCTATGTTCCATAAATAATGTAGATACTGTCATAGCACGTGCAGTGCTTCTGGCCTCGCTATCGATGTAAATTATGAGCTTGTACTCGAGATATTTCAATAAAGTTCAGTTCTGTTCTGTTCCAAGTTGTTGTGTGTTTCCAGAAGACATGATCTCTGGGTTGGAAACACTGGTAAACCGGTTCTCTGAGCCGGGGTGCCACACGTATCAGCATCCCCAAGCTTAATTCCTGCTCGTCCTCGAGTAGGTAAATGATAAAAAAGATAATTTTTGATGTGGAATGCTACCTAGCATAATTTTGATCATATAATTTAATCATGTCATGAATATTAAGACACGAGTGATTCAAAGCAATAGTCTATAATTTGATATAAAGACATCAATACTCAGGCATCCCAACAAACAATCATGTCTTTCAAAATAAAAATGCTAAAGAAAGTTATCCCTGCAAAATCATATAATCCTGTCATGCTCCATCTTCTTAACATAAAATATTTATCATGAACAACCCCGGTTTTAGCCAAGCAATTGGTTCATACTTTTTAACGCGCTTCAGCTTTTTCAACCCCCACGCAATACATGAGCGCAAGCCATGGATATAGCACTATAGGTGGAATAGAATGCAGTGGTAGAGATTAATATGGAGAAGACAAAAAAGGAAGAAAGTCTCACATCGACGCAGCTAGTCAACGGGCTATGGAGATGCCCATCAATTGATGTCAATACGAGGAGTAGGGATCGCCATGCAACGGATGCACTAAGAGCTATAAGTGTATGAAAGCTCAAACTGAAAACTAAGTGGGTGTGCATCCAACTTGCTTGCTCTAGAAGACCTCGGGCATTTGAGGAAGCCCATCATCGAAATATACAAGCCAAGTTCTATAATGAAAATTTTCCACTAGTATATGAAAGTGATAACATAGGAGACTCTCTATATGAAAACATGGTGCTACTCTGAAGCACAAGTGTGGTAAAGGATAGTAACATTGCCCCTTCTCTCTTTTTCTCTCATTTTCATTTTTTTTGTTTTTCTTTTCTTTTTCTTTTTTTTCTTTTTTTTCTTGGGCTCTTTTTGGCTTCTTTTTTTTATTTTTTTATTTTGTCCGGAGTATCATCCCGACTTGTGGGGGAATCATAGTCTCCATCATCCTTTCCTCACTGGGACAATGCTGAATAATGATGATCATCGCACTTCTATTTACTTACAACTCAAAATTACAACTCGATACTAGAACAAATATGACTCTATATGAATGCCTCTGGTAGTGTACCAGGATGTGCAATGATCTAGCGTAGCAAAGATATCAAAAAATGGACAAGCCATGAAAATATCATGCTAGCTATCTTACGATCATGCAAAGCAATATGACAATGAATGCTCAAGTCATGTATATGATGGTGATGGAAGTTGCATGGCAATATATCTCGGAATGGCTATGGAAATGCCATAATAGGTAGGTATGGTGGCTGTTTTGAGGAAGATATAAGGAGGCTTATGTGTGATAGACCGTATCATATCACGGGGTTTGGATGCACCGGCGAAGTTTACACCAACTCTCGAGGTGAGAAAGGGCAATGCACAGTACCGAAGAGGCTAGCAAATTGCGGAAAGGTGAGAGTGCGTATAATCCATGGACTCACATTAGTCATAAAGAACTCACATATTTATTGCGAAAGTTTATTAGCCCTCGAAGCAAAGTACTACTACACATGCCCCTAGGGGGAAGGTTGGTAGGAGTTAACCATCGCGCGCCCCCGACCACCACACAAAGGAAGACAATCAAGAATAAATCATGCTCCAACTTCTTAGCATAACGACAGACCATACGTGCATGCTTCGGGAATCACAAACCTTAACACCAATATTCTTACTAAACCACAATCATTCACTAGTACCTCCCACATATCACCATCCCAATATCGTAAAACTATTGCAAGGAATCAAACATATCATATTCAGTGATCTACAAGTTTTATGTAGGATTTTATGACTAACCATGTGAATGACCAATTCCTGTTGACTCTCTAAATAGATATAAGTGAAGCATGAGAGTTTACTTCTTTCTACAAAAGACCACACTCTAATAAATATAAGTGAAGCAAAAGAGCATTCTACAAATAACGGTTTTCTATATGAAGAGAAACAGGCATCCAAACTTCAAATGATATAAGTGAAGCACATGAAGCATTCTATAAAGCCATACTCAAAAGATATAAGTGAAGTGCATGAAGCATTCTATAAATCAACCAAGGACTATCTCATACCAGCATGGTGCATTATTAAAAGAAAAAAAAAGCACACGACGCTCCAAGTAAAACACATATCATGTGATGAATAAAAATATAGCTCCAAGTGAGTTACCGATAGATTGTAGACGAAAGAGGGGATGCCATCCGGGGCATCCCCAAGCTTAGACGCTTGAGTCTTCCTTGAATATTACCTTGGGATGCCTTGGGAATCCCCAAGCATAGGCTCTTGCCTCTCCTTATTCCTTTATCCATCATAGTCTCACCCAAAACTTGAAAACTTCAATCACACAAAACTCAACAAAACCTTTGTGAGATCCGTTAGTATAATAAAGCAAATCACAACTTTAAGTACTGTTGCAAACCCATTCATATTTTATTTTTGCATTATGACTACTGTATTATAACTTCTCCATGGCTTATATCCTCCGATACAATCCATAGTTTCATCAAAACAAGCAAAACAATGCATCAAAAACAGAATCTGTCAAAAACAGAACAGTCTGTAGCAATCTGAACATTGACCATACTTCTGTAACTCCAAAAATTATGAAAAATTAGGAAAACGTGGGCAATTTGTATATAAATCATGTGCAAAACATTCAGAAGCTTTTGACGCTCTGGTGATTTTTAAGAATTTCTGCACTGGACGCAAAAATTTCTGTTTTTGCACAGAATCAAGTCAACTATCATCCAAATCATCCCAAAGGCTTTACTTGGCACAAACACTAATTAAAACATAAAAACACAATAATAACAGTAGCATAATTGTGTGCACACAATAAAACAGAAATAAATGACTCTCTAGAACTTCCGGGTTGTCTCCCTGGCAGCGATTTCTTTAAAGCCATTAAGCTAGGCATAACGTGCTCAAGTAATTGATCCACCCGGATCCCAAGGTATATGAAAGCCAATTTTAATTTACAATGATTTGTAATTTAGTAGTGAACACAAAGCAACATATTTCATGCAATGATGAAGTCTAACTCTCTTCCTATGCATCGGCATGTCATAAAAGAACAATTCATGCACATCAAGTAAAGGCCAATGCATAGTATAAACAGTTTCTTGCAATTTTATTGTATTGGAAACATAGAGAGGTGGAGATGTAGTCCCTCTCTCATAATAATTGCAAGTAGGAGCAGCAAGCACATGCATATTATATTCATCCAAATCATCATGTGCAACGGTAAAACGCAACCCATTAATATAATCCTTAATAAGCACAAACTTCTCCGATATAGTGTAGTTGGGAGAATTCAAAAAGATAATAGGACTATCATGTGTGGGTGCAATAGAAACAATTTCATGTTTAACATAAGGAACTATAGCAAGTTCATCTCCATAAGCATAATTCATATTGGCATCATGGCCACAAGCATAGCAAGCATCAATTTCATCAAAAATGGATATTTCAGACGCATCAAAGGGATCATAGCATTCATCCTTTGGTAAGCACGAAGGGAAATTAAACAATGTATGAGATAAAGAGTTACTCTCATCAGAAGGTGGGCACGGGTGATCAATCCGCTCTTCCTCCTTTTGTTCTTCGCTCTCCTCCTCAATTTTTTCATCTAATGAGCTCACACTGTTGTCAATTTCTTCTTCCATAGATTCCTACAAAATATTAGTCTCTTCTTGGACAGCGGAGGTGTCCTCAATATATTCTTTAACATAAGCATTAGAAGCATAGTTTTCATAGCAATATTTAAGTATGGCAAAATTTTCAGATTTGTAAAGAGTAGCATCACACTTTTCAATCAAAGAAGCAATTTCATATGAACCCTTAAAGGCAACAAATTCTTCTATTTGTTCAATATCATAGTAACTATAAACACCTCTGGCATAAGAAGATACGATTCCATTATCCTTAAACTCACATTGGTACTGAAGGTTTTTTTTAGGGTCTTCAGAACAACAAGTAAAATCATGTATTTCACATAAATTCCAAGCATAGCATTGCAAACGATTAATTTGATCCAATAAAAGTTTCCCTTTTTGAGACAAGCGGTGTCACACAAAATAAGCATGCTCATCTAATGATTTTCCCTCAACTAAGCTAGTTGAGTTTTCAGCACTAGCACAAACGGATCGAAGATGATCCAAGTAGAAAGCTTCAGCAGTACAATAGATTTTGGGTGGTTCTTCAACCATTGGTTTAGCAAGTACAACTAATTTTTTTGGTATTTTACGTTTCCTACCCATAACTAAAGATAGAAAACAAGAGCACAAAATAAAACTACTTAGTGATAAAGCAAACAAGCACACACGAGAATATCAACCCCACGCTATTGCTCCCCGGCAACGGCGCCAGAAAAAGGGTCTTGATAACCCACAAGTATAGGGGATCAATTGTAGCTTTTTCGATAAATAAGAGTGTCAAACCCAATGAGGAGCTAAAGGTAGAATTAATATTCCCTTCAAGTTCTATCGACCATCGATACAACTCTACGCACACTTAACGTTTGCTTTACCTAGAACAAGTATGAAACTAGAAGTACATTGTAGGTGTGATGCTAGAACTACTTTGCAAGAATAAAACTAGGAGTACTTAGCGAGAATAAAACTATGAGTAATTTGCAAGATAATAAAAGTTTGTTGTTTTGTAGAAAGCTTTTGTAACACAAGAGAACGATTTGTCCCTAGGCAATCGATAACTAGACCGGTAATCATTGTTGCAATTTTATATGAGGGAGAGGCATGAGCTAACATACTTTCCGTACGTGGATCATAAGCACTTATGATTGGAACTCTAGCAAGCATCCGCAACTACCAAAGATCAGTAAGGTAAAACCCAACCATAGCATTAAGTAACAAGTCCTCTTTACTCCCATATGCAACAACCCCCTTACTCGGGTGTAAGCTTCTGTCACTCTAGCCGCTCACTATAAGAGAATTATGAACGCATTGCAAACCCTATAGTGGGAATCCCTCACGCTTGCGCAACATGGAGGGCACCATAGGACAGCACCAAAATAAAACATACAACTCAAACCAATCACGATCATCAATCAACCCAAAGGACAAAAAGAATCTACTCAAACATCATAGGATTGCCACATATCATTGGATAATAATATATAGCATTAAGCACCATGTTTAAGTAGAGATTACAGCAGGAAAAGAGGTGTTACACCACTGCATAGAGGGGGAGAGAGTTGGTGTTGACGGTGGCGAAGTTGTTGGTGTAGATCGCCGTCACGATGGTTGCCCCGGCGGCGTTCCGGCGCCACCGGGAGAGAGGGAGAGAGAGCCCCCCTCCTTCTTCTTCTTCATTGGCCTCCCCCCTAGATGGGAGGAGAGTTCCCCCTCTGGTCCGTGGCCTCCATGGTGGCAGAGGGGCAGGAGCCCCTCCGAGATTGGATCTCTCTCTCTCTCTCTCTCTGATCTCTTCTGTTTCACGTCCCTGTTTTCTGGCCCTTCACCGTTTCTTAAATATCCGGAGATCCGTAACTTTGATTGCGCTGAAATTTTAACACGATTTTTTTCTCGATATAAGCTTCCTCGCGGCTGAAGAAGAGCCCCAACCGACTTACGAGGTGCCCACGAGGCACCACGCCGCGCCAAGGGGGGTGCCCGCGCCCTGGTGGCTTGTGGAGGCTGTGGGCCTCCGTTTGCATTGATTCCACCTCCCAAAAATCACATATATTCCAAAATAATTCTCTGTAAAATTTTATTGCATTTGGACTTCGTTTGATATGGATTTTCTGTGAAACAAAAAACAAGCAGAAAACAGGAACTGGCACTGGGCACTGGATCAATATGTTAGTCCCAAAAATAATATAAAATGTTGCCAAAAATATGTGAAAGTTGTAGAATATTGGCACGAAACAATAAAAATTATACATACGATGGAGACGTATCATCGATCAAGGTTGCTTAAGCAATCATCAAAAGAAGTTCCATAAACGAAAAAATCATCCATGAAAACCTCAACAATCTTTTCACAAAAGTTAGAAAAGATAGCAGTCATACATCTTTGAAAGGTAGAAGGTGCATTACATAAACCAAAAGGCATACGACGATAAGCATAAGTTCCAAAAGGACAAGTAAAGGTGGTTTTCTCTTGATCTTCTTGTGATACAGGTATTTGAGAAAAACCAGAATATCCATCTAAGAACCAAAAGTGTGTATGCTTAGAAAATCTTTCTAATATTGGATCAATAAAAGGTAAAGGGTAATGATCTTTCCTAGTAGCTTTATTTAATTTCCTGAAATCAATTACCATCCTATAACCAGTTTCAATTCTTTGTGGAATAAGTTCATTTTTATCATTAGGAACAACGGTAATACCTCCTTTCTTAGGAACACAATGAACAGGGCTTACCCATTTACTATCAGCTATGGGATAAATTATACCTGCCTCCAGAAGCTTTAATATTTCAGTTCTTACCACATCCTTCATTTTAGGATTCAAGAGACGTTGATGATCAATGACAGGTTTAGCATCTGGCTCCATATTAATCTTGTGCTGACATAGAGTGGGACTAATGCCCTTAAGATCATCAAGAGTATATCCAATAGCAGCACGGTGCTTCCTCAGAGTTTTAAGTAATCTCTTTTCTTCATGCTCTGAAAGGTTAGAACTAATAATAACAGGATATATCTTCTTTTCATCAAGATAAGCATACTTAAGCGTATCAGGCAATTGCTTTAATTCAAACACAGGATAGCCCTTAGGTGGTGGAGGGTCTCTGTGACGCCCCTGGCTTAATCATGCACTAATCATACACGCAAATGCACACGATCAAGCCTAAGGACTCACTTGAAGATATCACAACACAACTCTAAACACAAATAAAATAATACAAGAGTTATATTACAAGCCAGGGGCCTCGAGGGCTCGAATACATAAGCTCGATGCCATACAAGCATCAGCAGAAGCATCAGGTATCTGAGTACAGACACAAAGTTAAACAGAATAGGCCTTTAAGAAGGCGGGGCAAAATAAAACACAGATCGAAAGGCGCAGGCCTCCTGCCTGGGTGCCTCCTAACTACTGCTGGTCGTCGGAGGGCTCCTCGTAGAAGTACTCGCCAGCGGGGTAGTAGTAGTATCCGCCAGGGGTGTAGTAGTGGTAGTCATCGCCGGCTGGCGCAGCTGGCTCCTGGGCTCCGTCATCTGGTCTCATTAATCGGGTATGGGGAAAAAGGGAAGCAAAGCAACCGTGAGTACTCATCCAAAGTACTCAGCAAGACTTACATCAGATCTATTCTAAAATATGCATCATTATCAAAGGAAGGCTGTATATGTGGACTGATTTGCAGAAATGCTAGAATAGAAGGGAAAAGCCTAGCCTATCGAAGACTAGCATCTTCAGGGTTTTACAGCATTAGAAGAGTACAGATTAGTACAATATAAGGTAGTAGCAACAAGTAGCAATCTCGCCCAGAGATCCTTCCTCGACTCCCTGCGAGAAAGCGATCCCGGAGCCAATACATTAAACCCATTTCTAGTTGTAGAAGATCGGGATATTTTCCGAGCGTCCTGTTACCGTGGACACGGCAATTCGAATAGATATACTTCCCTGCAGGGGTGCACCAACTTACCCAACACGTTCGATGGATCTGGCCGGACACACTTGCTCAGTCGATGCCCGGCCTCGGACTATCGACACGTCGTAGCCCTACCTAGGTTCAACAGAGAGGCCAGCACGCCGGTCTACATCCTAAGTACTCAGGGGTCTTGGGCCCATCGCCCTTTGCACTCCTGCGCGTTGCGAACGCGGCCGGTGAGCAGTCCTAGCCCCCTTAATACAAGCGCAGGCTTTACCAGACCAACCCGGCGCGCGCCGCTCAACTGCTGACGTCTGAAGAACTTCGGCTGATACTACGACGCCGAGTACCCATATTATTCCCACGTGCTGGTTAGCGCGAAAAGGCCAGAGGCCTACTTAGATTACATATCCTAACCCTTAGTGCATTAGGAGCGCGCGGTAACGAGCAGAGACTCACGATCCTATGACCCCGTCGCCCCGTCTCGTGGACTTACGGCAAGGGCTAGGAATGCCCGGCCATGCCACGTAATCACCACGGGTACCCTCTTGGTCAACCCGATATTACATCGCTCGCGGGTACCCCTCGGGGACGACCCGTCTTATCAAAGACCGTCGGGAACTCAGGTCCACCTCAACCGGGGTGGTACCGCCTGTCCCTTCAGTCCTGTAATAACAGTAACAGTAATGGCAACAAGTAAAGGTGAACGTGTGGCCGTAACATCAAGAGGGTAATCCGAGGAATCACCCTCGTTGGATTCCCACTCGATGTATCCGTCAAGGTGAACCAGGAGGAATCACCCTCGATGGTAATAACTCTGGCGGGGTTACCGACAAAGCTTCATCGGAGGTGGGGAAGAGGAATCACCCTCGGTACCCATAACCGACTAGCTATACTACAGAGGCATCACCGGGAGTGAGATAAGAGGTATCACCCTCGGCACTCGATGTTAGCTCTGCAGATTCGAGCAACTTAGGGGTGTGTGGTGATGTGCTGGTCTCAGCCCGTCGATCACTTCGAACGGGGTACTGGTACTACAGTGGGGCAACTAAAGCAAGGAAGAGGGCCACAGATGGTTTACCATCCAACCTATACTAAGCATTTTGGATAACAGGCAGGTATCAATAACAGTTACAAGGACAGGCTATGCATCAGAATAGGATAAAACAGTAGCAGTGGCAAATTCTAATGCAAGCATGAGGGAGAGAGAATAGGTGATATAGGCATGCGTCAAGGGAGGGTTGCTTGCCTGGAAGCTCTACGGCAAAGGAGGGATCGTCAGTGGGGTCGTCTGTCTCCTGAGCTGCGTTGGTCTCGGGGGCTATCGGAGAAGAAGAGGGGGAAGAAACAATAAATAAAGGCAAATAATGCAACACAGATGCATGGTATGGCAGTATGCAATGTTAGTGGTGACCTAATGCAGTGCTACATGTCGCAGACGAAACGGGAAAATATCTGAGATATTTTCCCTGCGTTTAGGCTGACTTCGGTATACTGAACCGAAGGGAAAGGTTCCATGTTTGCATGGTTGTGGGCATGTGACAAATAAACGGAGGGCGTATTCAGATTCGTCTCGTCGTTCTGAGCAACTTTCATGTAGAAAGTTTTTCGATCCGAGCTACGGTTAATTTTCTACGATTTTTCGAAGTTTTAAACTATTTCTGAAATTATTTAAATTAACAGAATTCCAGAAAAGGCATATGACGTCATGCTGATGTCATGCTTGCGTCAGCAGTCGGCTGACCAGCTGACTGGTCAAACAGACAGGTGGGACCCACCTGTCAGCCTCAGAGGATTAAAATAGATTTAATTTTAAACTAACAGACTGATTAATCAGTGGGCCCAGCCTGTCAGTGACCTAACTAACTAGCTGATTTAACTAATTAGTCGTTAGTAGTTAATTAGCCACGCGGGCCCACACGTCAGTGACAGCTATGAACAGTAACCCGCGTCAAACCAGGGCGCAGGGGCCCACTGTCAGCGACTCTGAGGCGAGCCACGTCGGCGCCACGTCGGCGTCGCCGGAATCTCGCCGCCAGCGACCCGAAATGCGGCGGAGGGGCTCGGACTTCGCCGGAAAACGGCTGTGGTGCACCGTTTCGCGTGATTCCACTTGCGTTCGAAAGCTAGTGAGCTCGCGCGTCGAGCCGTGCCACCGGTTGGACTCGGGGGCGGCCGGAACGTCGCCGGCGTCGAGGTTTGGCGGAGGCCGAAGTCCGGCGAACTCGTGCGCGGTGAAACGGAGGCCAAAACGGGCGGCGCTCTACTCCTATGGCGTCTACTCGAAGCCACATACGCGCTGGTGATGGCCACTGCCGCGACGGCAGCGAGCTCGTCGGCGGAGCTGAGCTCGGCCATGGCGGATCCGGCCGCTCCGGGTGCGGAGAAGAGCGAAAAGAGAGGGGAGGAGGTGAGGAGCTCACCGCAGCGGCTCACGGTGGCCCTTGGCGGATTTGTAGCGCAGGGGCGGCGACGTACGGTGCGGCGGAGCTCCGGTGACCCGAGGCGGACTCCGGCTTGATTCGGCCAATGCCGTGGCCTCGGGCTTGAGCGCATGGCCGGAGAGGAAGGAGGAGTCGATGGCGGAGCTCGTGGACTGCTCGAGTGGTCGGGGTGGCACCGGTGGCCGCGGATCGACGTCGGGTATGGCGGTGGCAGCGGTGGGTGAGAGAGAGGGGGAGCGCGCGAGCACTGTGGAGAGGGAGAGGGAGAAAGGAGAGGCACGGCGACCAGGGGGATGGCTCGGGAGCGTCCTTATCCAGGAGCTCACCTGACCCGTCGCGGTGGCGGCTGGAGACGGCGCGGCGAGCCCCTGTCCCCGGCGACGGCAACACGCAGCGCGGGAGGACGGCGGGCAGGTGAGAGTGGTTGGATGTGGGCTGGGTTGTCGCGGCCCAGAGCCAGGTAAGCTTTCTGATTTTTCCCTTTTCTGTCTTTTCTCTTTTATTTAATAAACAGAGAGGGGAAAATAAATATTTAGGCATCCAATTCATTTTAGAAAAATGTGTGACTTGGCCCATTAAATACTTTGCATTTTTAGGCACTGCCACAATTATTTTGGGGGGCAGAGGAATTCCTTTTGCAATTTTCATAATTGAATTGGCATTATAAATTGCTGGATTTGTACTGGATTAAATGCCACTGTCCATTTTAGCATCATAGTGATGTTGTTTTCCTGAACAACAATTGTTTTGGAATATTTGCTAATTGATGAACATTTTTCCAGCAATTTTTGTGCAACTCCAAAATTCAATTGCATTTGAATTTGAATTCAGGGGCAGAATTTGAAATGAGATATTAATCCAACTTGATTATCATTGCAAATCTCAGATGACTTGGCATTAATATGGTGGATCACTATAGCTCATTACATAGGGGTGTTACAATTCTCCTCCTCTAAAAGAAATTCTCGTCCCGAGAATTCAGGAGGTAGAAGGAAACAAATCGGGGTATTCCTCCCAAAGACGATCCTGGCGTTCCCAAGTGGCTTCATCTTCAGTATGATTCGACTACTGCACTTTCAGGAACTTGGTAGTCTTCTGGCGGGTCCGACGTTCAGCTTGATCGAGAATGCGGATCGGATGCTCTTTATAAGATAGGTCATCTTGCAATTCTAGCATCTCATGATCCACAGCTCGGTGCGGAGATTCCTTGAAGCAACGGCGAAGTTGCGACACATGGAAGACATCGTGGATGTGAGAGAATTGCGGCGGCAACTCTAATTTATAAGCCACATGTCCACGTCTGGCGAGAATGCGGAAGGGGCCGATGTAGCGAGGAGCTAACTTGCCCTTGATTCCGAAACGGTGAGTGCCCTTCATAGGAGTGACACGCAGATAAGCATGATCACCAGGTTGATAGGTCAATCCCCATCGTTTGCGATCATAGTTGCTCTTCTGGCGGTCCTGGGCCGCCTTGAGATTTTCGCGGAAAACACGGACTTGCTCTTCTGCGTGTTGAATTATTTCTGGACCAACGAGCGGTCGTTCCCCAGTTTCTGACCAATTCAGAGGGGTTCGACACTTACGTCCATATAGCACTTCGAAGGGGGCCATTTTCAAACTTGCTTGATAGCTGTTGTTGTAAGAGAATTCGGCATACGGGAGAGATTCTTCCCACTTCTTGCCAAATGAAATAACACAAGCACGCAGCATATCTTCAAGCACTTGATTCACTTGTTCAACTTGGCCTTGAGACTGGGGGTGATAAGCTGAACTCCAGGTAATATGAGTTCCCATAGCTTGTTGAAAACTATTCCAGAAGTGTGAGGTGAAGAGGCTGCCACGGTCCGAACTGATCTCCTTCGGAATACCGTGGAGTGATACAATCCTGGAGATATACAACTCTGCTAACTGACTAGCAGTGATCGTCTCCTTGACTGGCAGAAAGTGTGCAACTTTGGAGAGTTGGTCGACGACGACAAGAATAGCATCGTGACCCTTCTATGACTTGGGAAGGCCAGTAATGAGATCCATTTGAACCTTATCCCATTTCCATAAAGGAATAGGGAGCGGTTGCAGAATTCTAGCAGGCTTCTGATGTTCTGCTTTAACGCGACGGCAAACGTCACATTCAGCAACATATCGAGCAATATCCTGCTTCATTCTAGACCACCAGTACCTTTGTCGGAGATCACGATACATCTTGGTGCTACCCGAATGAATAGACAGTGGTGTATCATGTGCCTCCTTCATGACCTTGTCAGTCATCAATTCGAACCAAGGTACCACAATGCGGTCTTTGAAATACAAGGTTCCATCTTCAGCAAGCGAGAAACCCCTGTACTTTTCAAGGTGAAGACCTCTTTTCATGAGATCAACTTCAGCATCTTTAGCTTGTGCACGTTTAACAGCCTGCTCAAGGTCTGGCTGTATAACAAGGGTATTAAGAGAACCCTGTGGAACAATGCAGAGGTTCAGCTGGCGTAGTTCTTCATACAGACGAGGTTGAGCTCGCTGAACCGTGAGGTTGTTACAATAGGACTTGCGGCTCAAGGCATCTGCCATCACATTAGCCTTGCCAGGGGTATATGAAATACCACAGTCATAGTCCGTAATCGTTTCCAACCATCGCTGTTGGCAGAGATTGAGATCCGGCTGAGTAAATAAATACTTCAGACTTTGATGATCAGTATAAATCTCACATCGGTTACCAAGGAGGTAATGTCGCCACAGCTTCAATGCATAAATCACTGCAGCAAGTTCAAGATCATGCACTAGATAATTCTCTTCGTGAGGACGCAACTGTCGCGAGGCATAAACAATTACTCTTCGTTCTTGCATCAGGACACAGCCTAATCCTTGAAGAGAGGCGTCACAGTAAATCACGAAATCCTTGCGAGAATCCGGAGGAGCAAGAACTGGAGCAGAAGTGAGCTTGTCCTTGAGGGTCTGGAAACTTTCCTGACATTTATCTGTCCACTCAAACTTTACGCCTTTGTGAAGCAGATTAGTCAGTGGCTTGGCAATCTTTGAGAAGTTCTCGACAAAGCGACGACAATAACTTGCGAGTCCGAGAAAACTTCTGACTTGCTTGACATTCTTCGGAGGAGTCCAGTCAAGAATAGCCTGAACTCGTTCTGGGTTAACAGCAATGCGTGGGCAGGTAGGCAAAGAGGTTGTTGATGATAACACATATCAGCGAGGGGCAAGGATGGCATTGCTCACCATGAATTCGATTAACATCTCGGCAGAAGTCAAAATGTTGACTTTGATCAGGACACGTTTTGCCGAGAGGTTCCAAAAGTGTCAAATGACAGTGTGAGAAGCATATGATAACTTGGAAAGAAAGGTTAAACAGACCAATGAAAAAGAAAAGATGATTATCAGATTAATCAGTCCAAAGGAACGAATTAGTTGCAGACAATCCAGCTCTCCGGGTGAATGTGATTACGAGAACCTAATGTCAGAGTTAGCAAAATCATTTAACCCAAAAAGATGAGAGATCAGAGTCCCAGAGTATAGGTGAGGAATAAAAGATCCTAATACCACCCATTGGCGACGTGGGCCCGTAAGCCACACATCCATGTTAGTAAAATCATTTTAGAAGTACTAGACTCAACTTCGGCCAAGGAGTTGGAAAGGGGAATCCTACAGGCAGTCGGCTCTGATACCAACTTGTGACGCCCCCGGCTTAATCGTGCACTAATCATACACGCAAATGCACACGATCAAGCCAAAGGACTCACTTGAAGATATCACAACACAACTCTAAACACAAATAAAATAATACAAGCTTTATATTACAAGCCAGGGGCCTTGAGGGCTCGAATACATAAGCTCGATGTCATACAAGCATCAGCGGAAGCATCAGGTATCTGAGTACAGACACAAAGTTAAACAGAATAGGCCTTTAAGAAGGCGGGGCAAAATAAAACACAGATCGAAAGGTGCAGGCCTCCTGCCTGGGTGCCTCCTAACTACTCCTGGTCGTCGGAGGGCTCCTCGTAGAAGTACTCGCCAGCGGGGTAGTAGTAGTATCTGCCAAGGGTGTAGTAGTGGTAGTCATCGCCGGCTGGCGCAGCTGGCTCCTGGGCTCCGTCATCTGGTCTCATCAATCGGGTATGGGGAAAAAGGGAAGCAAAGCAACCGTGAGTACTCATCCAAAGTACTCAGCAAGACTTACATCAGATCTATTCTAAAATATGCATCATTATCAAAGGAAGGCTGTATATGTGGACTGATTTGCAGAAATGCTAGAATAGAAGGAAAAGGCCTAGCCTATCGAAGACTAGCATCTTCAAGGTCTTGCAGCATTAGAAGAGTACAGATTAGTACAATATAAGGTAGTAGCAACAAGTAGCAATCTCGCCTAGAGATCCTTCCTCGACTCCCTGCGAGAAAGCGATCCCGGAGCCAATACATTAAACCCATTTCTAGTTGTAGAAGATCGGGATATTTTCCGAGCGTCCTGTTACCGTGGACACGGCAATTCAAATAGATATACTTCCCTGCAGGGGTGCACCAACTTACCCAACACGTTCGATGACTCTGGCCGGACACACTTGCTCAGTCGATGCCCGGCCTCGGACTATCGACACGTCGTAGCCCTACCTAGGTTCAACAGAGAGGCCAGCACGCCGGTCTACATCCTAAGTACTCAGGGGTCTTGGGCCCATCGCCCTTTGCACTCCTGCGCGTTGCGAACGCGGCTGGTGAGCAGTCCTAGCCCCCTTAATACAAGCGCAGGCTTTACCAGACCAACCCGGCGCGCGCCGCTCAACTGCTGACGTCTGAAGAACTTCGGCTGATACTACAATGCCGAGTACCCATATTATTCCCACGTGCTGGTTAGCGCGAAAAGGCCAGAGGCCTACTCAGATTACATATCCTAACCCTTAGTGCATTAGGAGCGCGCGGTAACGAGAAGAGACTCACGATCCTGTGACCCCGTCGCCCCGTCTCGTGGACTTACGGCAAGGGCTAGGAATGCCCGGCCGTGCCACGTAATCACCACGGGTACCCTCTTTGTCAACCCGATATTACATCTCTCGCGGGTACCCCTCGGGGCCGACCCGTCTTATCAAAGACTGTCGGGAACTCAGGTCCACCTCAACCGGGGTGGTACCGCCTGTCCCTTCAGTCCTGTAATAACAGTAACAGTAATGGCAACAAGTGAAGGTGAACGTTTGGCCGTAACATCAAGAGGGTAATCCGAGGAATCACCCTTGTTGGATTCCCACTCGATGTATCCGTCAAGGTGAACCAGGAGGAATCACCCTCGATGGTAATCACTCTGGCGGGGTTACCGACAAAGCTTCATTGGAGGTGGGGAAGAGGAATCACCCTCGGTACCCATAACCGACTAGCTGTACTATAGAGGCATCACCGGGAGTGAGATAAGAGGTATCACCCTCGGTGCTCGATGTTAGCTCTGCAGAGTCGAGCAACTTAGGGGTGTGTGGTGATGTGCTGGTCTCAGCCCGTCGATCACTTCGAACGGGGCACTGGTACTACAGCGGGGCAACTAAAGCAAGGAAGAGGGCCACAGATGGTTTACCTTCCAACCTATACTAAGCATTTTGGATAACAGGCAGGTATCAATAACAGTTACAAGGACAAGCTATGCATCAGAATAGGATAAAACAGTAGCAGTGGCAAATTCTAATGCAAGCAGGAGGGAGAGAGAATAGGTGATATAGGCATGCGTCAAGGGGGGGTTGCTTGCCTGGAAGCTCTGCGGCAAAGAAGGGATCGTCAGTGGGGTCGTCTGTCTCCTGAGCTGCGTCGGTGTCGGGGGCTATCATAGAATAAGAGGGGGAATAAACAATAAATAAAGGCAAATAATGCAACACAGATGCATGGTATGGCAGTATGCAATGTTAGTGGTGACCTAATGCAGTGCTACATGTTGCAGACGAAACGGGAAAATATCTGAGATATTTTCCCGGCGTTTAGGCTGACTTCGGTATACTGAACCACAGGGGAAGGTTCCATGTTTGCATGGTTGTGGGCATGTGACAGATAAACGGAGGGCGTATTCGGATTCGTCTCGTCGTTCTGAGCCACTTTCATGTAGAAAGTTTTTCGATCCGAGCTACGGTTAATTTTCTACGATTTTTTGAAGTTTTAAACTATTTCTGAAATTATTTAAATTAACAGAATTGCAGAAAAGGCATATGACGTCATGCTGATGTCATGCTTGCGTCAGCAGTCGGCTGACCGGCTGACTGGTCAAACAGACAGGTGGGACCCACCTGTCAGCCTCAGAGGATTAAAACAGATTTAATTTTAAACTAACAGAGTGATTAATCAGTGGGCCCGGCCTGTCAGTGACCTAACTAACTAACTGATTTAACTAATTAGTCGTTAGTAGTTAATTAGCCACGCGGGCCCACACGTCAGTGACAGCTATGAACAGTAACCCGCGTTGACCGTGGTCAACGCGGTCAAACCAGGTCGCAGGGGCCCACTGTCAGCGACTCTGAGGCGAGCCACGTCGGCGCCACGTTGGCGTCGCCGGAATCTCACCGCCGGCGACCCAAAATGTGGCGGAGGGGCTCAGACTTCGCCGGAAAATGGCTGTGGTGCACCGTTTCGCGTGATTCCACTTGCGTTCGAAAGCTGGTGAGCTCGCGCGTCGAGCCGTGCCACCGGTTGGACTCGGGGGTGGCCGAAACGTCGCCGGCGTCGAGGTTTGGCGGAGGCCGAAGTCCGGCGAACTCGTGCGCGGTGAAATGGAGGCCAAAACGGGCGGCGCTCTACTCCTACGGCGTCTACTCGAAGCCACAAACGCGCTGGTGACCTCGGTGGGCTGTGACGGCCACTGCCGCGACGGCAGCGAGCTCGTTGGCGGAGCTGAGCTCGGCCATAGCGGATCCTGCCGCTCCGAGCGCGGAGAAGAGCGAAAAGAGAGGGGAGGAGGTGAGGAGCTCACCGCAGCGGCTCACGGTGGCCCTTGGCGGATTTGTAGCGCAGGGGCGGCGACGTACGGTGCGGCGGAGCTCCGGTGACCCGCGGCGGACTCCGGCTCGATTCGGCCAATGCCGTGGCCTCGGGCTTGAGCGCGTGGCCGGAGAGGAAGGAGGAGTCGATGGCGGAGCTCGTGGACTGCTCGAGTGGTCGGGACGACGCTGGTGGCCGCGGATCGACGTCGGGTACGGCGGCGGCAGCAGCGGGTGAGAGAGAGGGGGAGCGCGCGAGCGCTGTGGAGAGGGAGAGGGAGAAAGGATTCAGTTTCCATAAAAGACTTAACACAATCAAACTTGAGATTTATACCCGACTCTTTACCTTTGTCGATTTCCCAATCTTCAGAGTTGCGGTTAATTCTTTCAAGAAGATCCCATTTGAATTCAATAGTCCTCTTCATAAAGGAACCAGTAGAAGAAGTATCGAGCATGGATTGATCATTATGAGAAAGCCAGGCATAAAAGTTCTGAATAGGAGAAAATTGTTCTCATTCGAATTCAATAGTCCTCTTCATTAGGACTACCAAAAAATTGTTCTTTCATGACAAGATTTAACAAAGCGGCATTAATATCACAAGTCTCCGCACTAGCGGCGGGAGGAGCAATCGGAGTACTAATAAAATTATTATTATTAGTATTGGAAAAATCACATAATTTTGTATTTTCTTGAGACATCGTGACTACGCAAACAAGATAACAAGCAAGCAAAGAAACAAACAAGAAAAAGGCAAACGAAAAATATTTTTGTATTTTTGTAAAAAAATTAGAAGTGGGGAAGATGAAAACGAGAGGCAAAGGCAAATAAAATAAATGCAAGGAGATGTAAGTTTTATGCGTAGACTTGATAGATGTTGATGATCTCTCCCCGGCAACGGCACCAGAAATTCTTCCTGCTACTTGTGGCCTGCGTTGGTTTTTTCCCCGAAGAGGAAGGGATGATGCAGTACAGTAGAGATAAGTATTTCCCTCGGTTATGAAACCAAGGTTATCAATCCAGTAGGAGAATCACGCAATAACTCGTTAGCAGCACCTGCACACAAAACAACAAATCCTCGCACCCAACGCGAACAAGGGGTTGTCAATCCCTTGGCGGTTAATTGCAAGATTAAATTGTATGGTGATAGATAGATAGATAGATAGATCAAACTAAAATACAAAATAAAATAAATAAAGTAAAATTGTAGCAAGGTATTTTTAGGATTTTTAATAGATGATAAAAGTAGACCCGGGGGCCATAATTTTCACTGAGGCTTCTCTCGAGAACATAGCATACGGTGGGTAAACAAATTACTGTTGGGCAATTGATAGAAAAGCAAATAATCATGATGATATCCAACGCAATGATCATGTATATAGGCATCACGTCCGAGACAAGTAGACCGACTCCTGCCTGCATCTACTACTATTACTCCACCCATCGACCGCTATCCAGCATGCATCTAGAATATTAAGTTCATAAAGAACGGAGTAACGCCTTAAGCAAGATGACATGATGTAGACAAAGTAAACTCACGCATGAATAAACCCCATCCTTTTACCCTTAATAGCAATGATACATATGTGTCATGTCCCTTTCTGTCACTGGGATTGAGCACCGCAAGATCGAACCCATTACAAAGCACCTCTCCCATTGCAAGATAAATCAATCTAGTTGGCCAAACCAAATCAATAGATCGGAGAGAAATACGAAGGTATAACAATCATGCATAAAAGAGTTCAGAGGAAACTCAAATAATATTTATGGATAATCTGATCATAAACTTGCAATTCATCGGATCCCAACAAACACACCGCAAAAAGTGATTACATCGGATAGAACTCCAAGAACATCAAGGAGAACATTGCATTGAAGATCAAAAAGAGAGAAGAAGCCATCTAGCTACTAACTATGGACCCGAAGGTCTGTGGTAAACTACTCATGCATTATCGGAAGGGCAGCAAGGTTGATGTAGAGCCCCTCCGTGATCGAATCCCCCTCCGACGTAGTGCCGGAAAAGGCCTCCAGATGGGATCTCTCGAGAACAGGAACTTGCGGCGGCGGAAAAAGTATTTCGTGGACTCCTCTGTTGGTTTCCCAATTTTAGAGAATTTATATAGGTGGAATTAGGTCAAACGGGGCAGAGGTGGGCCCACGAGGCACCAGGGCGCGCCTGCCCCCCCTAGGCACGCCCTGGTGGCTCATGGCCACCTCCTCTGTCTTCTGGTCCTCTCCCGAAGCTTCTAGTGTCTCTTATGTCCAGAAAAAAATCTCCAAAAAGTTTCGTGACATTTGGACTTTGTTTGGTACTGATATTCTGGAAAACCAAAAACAGGCAAAAAACAGCAACTCGCACTGGGCACTAAGTTAATAGGTTAGTCCCAAAAAATGATATATATAATTGCTTGTAAATGTATATAAAACATCCAAGATTGATACTATAATAGCATGGAACAATCAAAAATTATATATACGTCGGAGCTGGTGTCGGTGGGGGTGTGTTGGCCTCCACGCGCGGTCGCTGACTCCGCGAGTGCCTACGCAAGGCCCGACCACCTAGCTAGCTCGTCGAGCTCTGACTCCTTGATGGCCCTTCTGGTGGCCTCCTTGAGGTCGGCGACGTAGACGTCCTCCTCCTCCTTTACCACTACCGGCACGAGATTAGTCCCTTTAGTGATCCGGTAAAGGAGCAGCAAGGATTCTCGCCTTTTCCCCCAGAGGTGACCCTGAGTTATCGAACCCACGAGAGGATGGTACCCTTTAACTCAAGGGTTTCTAACAAGATTTTGCAACAATATTAATTACAGCTTTTAACCGGATCAAAATCAAGTTGACAACTACTAACACTTACAATAAAAATAGGCATGGGTATGAGGACTTGTTCTTACAACCATATATATGTGATGGGGCCATTATGATCTTAATTTCTACCCTATAAGTCATCCGTTGAGATGTGCTTGCAACATATCAAAGTGGAGGATGTGTCCAAATTACATCTTGACCGGCACGCTGAAAGTGCAATCATGCCCTTAAACATATTTTGATGTTGATGACAATATACATATAGGAGACTAATCATGTTTGTCAAGTATATCTCAGGTTTAGTCCCCGAGGAATCAATGTGTGGATCATGACTACATAGATATATATGCTGCTCAAGAACGAAGAAACAAGATTAATAGCGTAGGGCTTTCGGTTTGCTCTTGAGTATAGGGATTCCGCACTATTAAGAGGGGATCATCGGGACTCGTGAAAGACATGCTCAAAACCCATGGTTTCCTTCTATCTTTCACTCACATCACTTTATCATGTCACACATACACCTACTGGTCTCACCTAGGCATGTTGTCGTGCATCCCACTTGTTATACCCCTGGATGTACTCTTTTGGTCTTTGTCTCACCGGACGACCGGTATCTATCGAACATGCGGTCACTCCTTGCCTACCGGACGTTCGGTACCTAACGGAAATCCGATAATCTTGACAGAACCAAATTGTCGGACTTCTGGCCTCTTTCAGAAATCCGGTCTATCCTTTACCGAGACAAAATGTCGGTCGACCAGTGTTCTCCGGACGACGGTCCTTCCGGTGCCACCGGACGCCCGGCATCTTCCAGAAATCCGTTGTGGACCCAACATAGCCAAATCAATGTATATCTGGTACCCACCAGAAATCCGGTCCACCCTATCCAGAAGCAAACTGTCGGATGTCCGGTGAGTGCCAGACGTCCGAGAAACCTACACCCTACCAATATGACTGCATCCATCCGTTGGCACACTACAGCTGTCGGATGTCCGGTGATTCACCGGAGTTCCGGTACTTGGTTTACCACCGGACGACAGGTAATCCACCGGACGTCCGACACTTACACAACCCAAGTGTCTCCAACGGCCACATTTGAGTAGCACTATAAATACCCCTCTCCCAATCAGAGAGAGGGTTGGCCACTCTGATAACCCACAAGTATAGGGGATCGCGACAGTCTTCGAGGGTAGTATTTCACCCAAATTTATTGATTCAACACAAGGGGAGCCAAAGAATATTTGTGAGTATTAGCAGTTGAGTTGTCAATTCAACCACACCTGGAGAACAGATATCCGCAGCAAAGTATTTAGTAGCACAGTAGTATGATAATATTGATACCAGCGGTAACAGTAGCAATAGTAACAGAAACAGGAACAATAGCAGTTTTGTAGTGATTTTAATAGCAGCAACAACAAAGTAAGTTAGCAGAAACCAATATGAGAAAGTCGTAGGCATTGGATCGGTGATGGATAATTATGTTGGATGACATTCATCATGTAATAGTCACAACCTAGGGCGATAGACAATAGCTCCAATTCATCAATGTAATGTAGGCATGTATTCCGTATATAGTCATACATGCTTATAATAAGAACTTGCATGACATCTTTTGTCCTATCCTCCCGTGGCAGTGGGGTCCATAGGAAAATTAAGGGATACTAAGGCCTCCTTTTAATAGAGAACCGGAATAAAGCATTAACACATAGTGAATACATGAATTCCTCAAACTACGGTAATCACCGGAAAGAATCCCAATTATTGTCACCTTGGGGTTTGCGGATCATACAACGTAATAGGTGCATACAACTTGCAAGATAGGATCAAGAACACAAATATATTCATGAAAACATAGAGGGTTCAGATCTGAAATCATGGCACTCGGGCCCTAGTGACAAGCACTAAGCATAGCAAAGTCATAGCAACATCAATCTCAGAACATAGTGGATACTAGGGATCAAAGCCCTAACAAATTAACTCGATTATATGATAAATCTCATCCAACTCATCACCGTCCAGCAAGCCTACGAAGGAATTACTCACGCATGGTGGTGAGCATCATGAAATTGGTGATGGAGGATGTTGATGATGGCGATGGCATCGAATCCCCCTCTCCGGAGCCCCGAACGGACTCCAGATCAGCCCTCCCGATGAAGAACAAGAGGTGGCGGTGGCTCCGTAGTGTAAAACGCGATGATTCTTTTTCTCTAATTTTTTCTGGACGAATAGGTATATATGGCGTTGGAATTAGGTCAAACGGAGTTTCCAGGGGCCCACAAGCCTGCAGGTAGGCGCGCCCCTGGGCTTGTTGCCCCTGGGTGGCTCCCCTCCAGTAGATCTCTTCGCCAGTATTTTTTATATATTCTGAAATAATTCTCCGTAAATTTTTAGGTCATTCCGAGAACTTTTATTTATGCACAAAAACAACACCATGGCAATTCTGGTGAAAACAACGTCAGTCCGGGTTAGTTCCATTCAAATCATGCAAATTAGAGTCCAAAACAAGAGCAAAAGTGTCTGGAAAAGTAGATACGTTTGGGACGTATCAACTCCCCCAAGCTTAATGCATTGCTTGTCCTCAAGCAATTCAGTTGACAAACTGAAAGTGATAAAGAAAAACTTTTACAAACTCTTTTGTTCTTGTATCCGTATATAAGCTTAAATAGCACCCATGTTTTCAGCAAAGATCATGAACTAACCATGCACATGATAACACTTAGAAATTATATTCACTCATATCAATGGCATAATCAACTAGAGAGCAATAATAACATATTTCCAATGCCAACAATTTGTCAAAACAATCATGATATAATATGATAACATGGTATCTCGCTAGCCCTTTCTGAGACTGCAAAACATAAATGCAGAGCACCTCCAAAGTTCAAGCAGCGACTAAACATTGTAATTCAGGGTAGAGGAGATCCAGTCATGATTTACCCAACATTAACTATACTCAATGCATAAGAATGACAATAGTGCTCTCAGGATTAGTGCTTATAGTGAGAATGTGAGACTCAACAATAAAAGTAAATAACATAAAGTAAACAACATAAAAGTAAATAGATAGGCCCTTCACAGAGGGAAGCATTGATTTGCAGAGGTGCCAGAGCTCGAAGCCAGCACCTCCAGGATAATACTGAGGCTGCTGAGGAACCCACTGGTAAATGGCCTCCTGAAGCTCCCACCGTACGGCTCTGGCTCAGGTGCAGGCTCTGGTGCTTGGGGCTGTGTTAGGCCCCAATAAGCATAAATGTCCTCAGGCATGATGATGTATCTGCCCCTGTGAAGGTCAAAGAAAGTAGACGCAGGCAAAGTAATAATCTCATGCGTCCCCTGACTAAATACCAAGTTATATTTAAAGCGGACGTCTCCAGAATTAATAAAGTTATGCCCAACCATGCTGTCATAATCAAGATACATAGTGGGTAAAAGCCTCTCTTCCGCCTCGTTGTGTCTAATAGGAATCTCGAAATGTTTAGCGAGGCGAGAAGCATAAATACCACCATAAATAACGCCCTTCGAGCGGTTGGTGTGTAACCGTCGGGCGATCATAGCACCCAAACTGAAAGTCCTATCAGCGTAAAGTGCATGGCGCAAAATAGCAAGGTCAGGCGAGCTGAGCGTTCCAGTCTCCCACCGGCCAGTCAAACAACTCCCTGTAAATAATGAATAATAGCGCAAAGCGGGGAAATGTAAACTACCAACCCTAGCCTCAGAAACTCCACTCGACTCCCCTACGGTCACCTCAGAGATGAACTCCGAGACATCCCTAGGATGTGGCTCTACTGGGCTGCCCTCATTAGGAAGTTTGCATACTTGGCAAAAATCCTCAAGTGTCATCTCTCTAGGAATATCATATAAGTTAAATGACACCATGGGTGTATCTCTACTCGAATGAAAGTGAAAACTTTGCATGAAAGTATTAGTGAGGAGAAGATATTGTTCACACTTATCTACGAGGAACGGGATGAGGCTGCTACTTGTAGTCTGCGTTGGTTTTTCCCCGAAGAGGAGAGGATGACGCAGTACAGTAGAGATAAGTATTTCCCTCAGTTAAGAACCAAGGTTATCAATCCAATAGGAGAACCAAGCAAAATTCCATTAAAACACACCTGCACACACAAGAGCAAACACTTGCACCCAACGCAAATAAGAGGGTTGTCAATCCTCTTAGCGGTTAATTGCAAGGATTAAATCTTATCGAGGTAAAAAGATAAACTAAATTACTAATAAAAATAAAAGTAAATAAATTGCGGCAAGGTATTTTTGGGTTTTTAATATGATAAAGATAGACCCGGGGGCCATAGTTTTCACTAGAGGCTTCTCTCTCGAGCGCAGAAACATACGGTGGATAAACAAATTACTGTTGGGCAATTGATAGAAAAGCAAATAATTATGACGGATTCATGGCAATGATCATGTATATAGGCATCACATCCGAGACAAGTAGACCGACTCCTGCCTGCATCTACTACTATTACTCCACTCATCGACCGCTATCCAGCATGCATCTAGAGTATTAAGTTAATAAAAACAAAGTAACGCCTTAAGCAAGATGACATGATGTAGAGAAGCAAATTCAATCAATATGAATAAACCCCATCTTTTTATCCTTAATGGAAAGAATAAAAATACGTGTCATGTCCCCTTCTATCACTGGGATTGAGCACCGTAAGATTGAACCCATCACAAAGCACCTCTCCCATTGCAAGATAAATCAATCTAGTAGGCCACACTAAACCGATAGATCGGAGAGAAATACAAAGCTATAACAATCATGCATAAAAGAGTTCAGAGAAGACTCAAATATTTCTCATGAATAATCTGATCATAAACTCATAATTCATCGGATCCCAACAAACACACCGCAAAAGAAGATTACATCGGATAGAACTCCAAGAACACCGAGGAGAAGATTGTATTGAAGATCAAAAAGAGAGAAGAAGCCATCTAGCTACTAGCTACGGACCCGTAGGTCTGTGGTAAACTACTCACACAACATCGGAAGGGCAGCAAGGTTGATGTAGAAGCCCTCCGTGATCGATTCCCCCTCTGGCAGAGTACCGGAAGAGGCCTCCAGATGGGATCGTGGAAGAACAGAGGCTTGCGGCAGCGGAAAGGTTTTTTCTTCTGGCTCTCTGGGGGTTTCCCAATATTTGTGAATTTATAGAAGTGGAATTAGGTCAAATGGAGTAACGTGGGCCCCATAAGGCAACACGGCGCGCCCCCCTGGGGCGCGCCCTGTTGCCTTGTGAAGCCTCCGTGAGGCTTCTGGCCTCCTCCCGAAGCTTTCAAGGTTTCTTTTGTTCAGAAAAAAATCTCCAAAAAGTTTCGTGGCATTTGGACTTCATTTGGTACTGTTTCTCTGAAAAGCCAAAAACAAGCAGAAAACGGCAACTGGCATTGGGCACTAGGTTAATAGGTTAGTCCCAAAAAATGATATACAATTGCATATAAAAACATCCAAGATTGATACTATAATAGCATGGAACAATCAAAAATTATAGATACGTTGGAGACATATCAAGCATCCCCAAGCTTCATTCCTGCTCATCCTCGGGTAGGTAAATGATAAAAACAGAATTTTTGATGTGGAATGCTACCTATCATGTTTCATCATGTAATCTCTCTCTTAAGGTATGAATAATAAGATCCAAATGATTCAAAGCAATAGTCTATAGTTTGATATAAAGACATCAATACTCAGGCATACTAATAAACAATCATGTCTTTCAAAATAAAAATGCTAAAGAACGTTATCCCTACAAAATCATATAACCCTGTCATGCTCCATCTTCTTCACACAAAGTATTTATCATGAACAACCCCGGTTTTAGCCAAGCAATTGGTTCATACTTTTTAATGCGCTTCAGCTTTTTCAACTCCCACTCAATACATGAGCACAAGCCATGGATATAACACTATGGGTGGAATAGAGTATGGTGGTAGAGATAAATAAGAGAAGTCAAAAATGGAGAAAGTCTCACATCAACGAGGCTAATCAACGGGCTATGGAGATGCCCATCAATTGATGTCAATGCAAGGAGTAGGGATTGCCATGCAACGGATGCACTAAGAGCTATAAGTGTATGAAAGCTCAACATAAAAACTAAGTGGGTGTGCATCCAACTTGCTTGCTCATGAAGACCTCGGGCATTTGAGGAAGCCCGTCATCGGAATATACAAGCCAAGTTCTATAATGAAAAATTCCCACTAGTATATGAAATTGACAAAATAGGAGACTCTATATATGAAAAACATGGTGCTATTCTGAAGCACAAGTGTGGAAAAGGATAGTAACATTGCCCCTTCTCTCTTTTTCTCTCATTTTTTTTCTTTGGCTCTTTTTCGCCTCTCTTTTTTTTTCGTCCGGAGTCTCATCCCGACTTGTGGGGGAATCATAGCCACCATCATCCTTTCCTCACTGGGACAATGCTCTAATAATGATGATCATCACACCTCTATTTACTTACAACTCAACATTACAACTCAATACTAGAACAAAAATATGACTCTATATGAATGCCTCTGGCAGTGTACCAGGATGTGCAATGATGCTAGTGTAACATGTATAACAATGATGAACGGTGGCTGAGCCACAAATACTATGTCAGCTATATGATCATGCAAAGCAATATGACAATGATGATGTATGTCATAAAAATGGAACGGTGGAAGTTGCATGGCAATATATCTTGGAATGGCTATGGAAATGCCATGATAGGTAGGTATGGTGGCTGTTTTGAGGAAGATATAAGGAGACTTATGTGTGATAGAGCGTATCATATCACGGGGTTTGGATGCACCGGCGAAGTTTGCACCAACCCTCGATGTGAGAAAGGGCAATGCACGGTACCGAAGAGGCTAGCAAATTGCGGAAGGGTGAGAGTACGTATAATCCATGGACTCACATTAGTCATAAAGAACTCACATACTTATTGCGAAAATTTATTAGCCCTCGAAGCAAAGTACTACTATGGATGCCCTGAGAGGGATAGATTGGTAGGACAAGGTCCATTGCTCATCCCCGACCGCCACTCATAAGGTAGACAATCAATAATAAATCATGCTCCAAATTCTTAGCATAACGACAAACCATACGTGCATGCTTCGGGAATCACAAACCTTAACACAATTATTCTTACTAAACCACAATTATCTACTAATACCTCCCCCATATTACTATATTAATATCGCAAAACTATTTCAAGGAATCAAATTTATCATATTCAGTGATCTACATGAAAGTTTTTATTATATCCCTCTTGAATACCTATCATATCAGGACCAAATTCATAACCCGTGCCTATTACCATTGCTATCATAAGACTCTCAAAAAGATATAAGTGAATCATGAGAGTGCAACTATTTCTTTAAAATTTAACCACTGCCGTGCTCTAACAGATATAAGTGAAGCACTAGAGCAACTGCCTAGCTCAAAAGATATAAGTGAAGCTCATAGAGTATTCTAACAAATCACGAATAATGTGTGTCCCTCTCAAAAAGGTGTGTTCAGCAAAGATGATTGTGACAAACTAAAAAGCAAACAAAAGCAAGCAAACTATTTCACAAGACGCTCCAAGTAAAACACATATCATGTGATGAATAAAAATATAGCTCCAAGTGAGTTACCGATAGATTGTAGACGAAAGAGGGGATGCCTTCTGGGGCATCCCCAAGCTTAGACGCTTGAGTCTTCATTGAATATTACCTTGGGGTGCCTTGGGCATCCCCAAGCTTAGGCTCTTGCCGCTCCTTATTCCTTTATCCATTGTAGTCTCACCCAAAACTTGAAAACTTCAGCACACAAAACTCAACAGAAACCTCGTGAGATCCGTTAGTATAACAAATAAATCTTTAACTCTAGGTACTGTTGTAAACTAATTCATAATTAATATTGGCATAATGCTACTGTAATCCAACTTCTCCATGACTCATACCCCCCGATATGATCCATAGATTCATCAAAATAAGCAAACTATGCAACAAAAACAGAATATGTCTAAAACAGAACAGTCTGTAAAGACCTATTTGAAAGCCATAATTATGTAACTCCAAAAATTCTGAAAAATTAGGACAATGTAAACAATTCATATACCAATAGTGTGTAAAAATTTCAGATTTTCTGATGCTACAGTACAGAATTAAAAATCCAGCACTGGGCGCAAAACTTTCTGTTTTCCAAACAGCATCAATTATACTATCATCAACATCATCCCAAAGGCATTACTTGGCACAAACACTAATTAAAACATAAAAATACAATAATAACAGAAGCTATAATTGTGCAAGCACTCAAAAACAGAAGGTGAAAGCAAAATTTTATTTTATTCATTGGGTTGCCTCCCAACAAGCGCTATTGTTTTATGCCCCTAGCTAGGCATAATGTATAGTTTCAAGTGTTGTCATTGATAACCCACAAGTATAGGGGATCGCAATAGTTTTCGAGGGTAGAGTATTCAACCCAAATTTATTGATTCGACACAAGGGGAGCCAAAGAATATTTGCAAGTATTAGCAGTTGAGTTGTCAATTCAACCACACCTGGAGACTAAATATCTGCAGCAGAGTGATCAGTAGCACAGTAGTATGATAGTTTGATAGCAATAGCAATAGTAGTAACGGTAACGGTAACAGTAGCAGCAATAGTTTTGTAGCAGTGGTGACAGCAGTAGCAATAGTAACTTAGCAAGAACAATATGTGAAAAGCTCGTAGGCATTGGATCGGTGACTTATGTTGGATAACATTCATCATGTAACAGTTATAACCTAGGGCGACACAGAACTAGCTCCAATTCATCAATGTAATGTAGGCATGTATTCCGTATATAGTCATACGTGCTTATGGAAAAGAACTTGCATGACATCTTTTGTCCTACCCTCCCGTGGCAGCGGGGTCCTTAAGGAAACTAAGGGATATTAAGGCCTCCTTTTAATAGAGAACCGGAACAAAGCATTAACACTTAGTGAATACATGAACTCCTCAAACTACGGCAATCACCGAAAAGAATCCCAATTATTGTCACCTTGGGGTATGCGGATCATGACACGTAATAGGTGCATACAACTTGCAAGATCGGATCAAGAACACAAATATATTGGTGAAAACATAAACGGTTCAGATCTGAAATCATGGCACTCGGGCCCTAGTGACAAGCATTAAGCATAGCAAAGTCATAGCAATATCAATCTCAGAACATAGTGGATACTAGGGATCAAGCCCTAACAAAACTAACTAGATTACATGATAAATCTCATCCAACTCATCACCGTCCAGCAAGCCTACAAAGGAATTACTCACTGCCGGCGGTGAGCATCATGAAATTGGTGATGAAGGATGGTTGGTGATGACGATGCCGGCAGATCCCCCTCTCCGGAGCCCTGAACGGACTCCAGATCTGGCCTCCTGATGAAGAACAGGAGGTGGCGGCGGCTTCGTATCGTAAAACATGAGGTACCAGGGCGCGCCTGGGGGGCCACCTGTGGGCCCCATGAGGTACCAGGGCGCGCCTGGGGGGCACCCTGGTGGCTCGTGGGTACCAGGTGCCCCCCCTTCTGTTGGTTTTTGCGCCAATAATTTTTATATATTCCATAAAAATTCTCCAAAAAGTTTCATCCAAATCCAAGAACTTTGATTTCTGCACAAAAACAACACCATGGCAATTCTGCTGAAAACGGCGTCAGTCCGGGTTAGTTCCATTCAAATCATGCAAATTAGGGGCCAAAACAAGAGCAAAAGTGTTTGGAAAAGTAGATACGATGGAGACGTATCAACTCCCCCAATCTTAACTCATTGCTTGTCCTCAAGCAATTCAGTTGACAAACTGAAAGTGATAAAGAAAAACTTTTACGAACTCTTTTGTTCTTGTGTCTGTATATATGCTTAAATAATACCCAGGTTTTCAGCAAAGATTATGACTAACCATGCAAATGATAACTCTTAGAAATTATATTCACTCATATCAATGGCATAATCAACTAGCGAGCAATAATAAAATATCTCAAATGCCAACACTTTGTCAAAATAATCATGATATAATATGACAACATGGTATCTCGCTAGCCCTTTCTGAGACCGCAAAACATAAATGCAGAGCACCTCCAAAGTTCAAGCAGCGGCTAAATGCTACTTGTAGCTTGTGTTGGTATTTCCCCGAAGAGGAAGGGATGATGCAGCACAGTAGAGATAAGTATTTCCCTCGATTATGAAACCAAGGTTATCGAACCAGTAGGAGAATCACGCAACACCTAGTAAGCAGTACCTGCACACAAACAACAAATCCTTGCACCCAACGCAAACAAGGGGTTGTCAATCCCTTGGCGGTAAGATTGCAAGATTAAATTGTATTTGATAGATTGATAGATTGCAGCAAAAATACTATATAAAATAAATAAAAGAAAATGGCAGCAATATTTTTAGGGTTTTAGTAATATGATTTTGATAGACCCGGGGGCCATAGATTTCACTAGAGGCTTCTCTCGAGAAAATAGCATACGGTGGGTAGACAAATTACTGTTGGGCAATTGATAGAAAAGCAAATAATCATGACGATATCCAAGGCAATGATCATGTATATAGGCATCATGTCCAAGATTAGTAGACCGACTCCTGCCTGCATCTACTACTATTACTCCACACATCAACCGCTATCCAGCATGCATCTAGTGTATTAAGTCCATAAGAACGGAGTAATGCCTTAAGAACGATGACATGATGTAGACAAGACAAACTCACGAATTAATAAACCCAATGAATAGATCCCATCTTTTTATCCTTGGTAGCAATGATACATACGTGTCATGTCCCTTTCTGTCACTGGGATTGAGCACCGCAAGATCAAACCCACTACAAAGCACCTCTTCCCATGGCAAGATAAATCAACTTAGTTGGCCAAACCAAATCAATAGATCGGAGAAGAAATACGAGGCTATAATAATCATGCATAAAAGAGTGCAGCAAAGACTCAAATAATTTCATGGATAATCTGATCATAAACTCAAAATTCATCGGATCCCAACAAACACACCGCAAAAAGAGATTACATCGGATAGATCACCAAGAACATCAAGGAGAACATTGTATTGAAGATAAAAAAGAGAGAAGAAGACATCTAGCTACTGCCTATGGACCCGAAGGTCTGTGGTAAACTACTCACGCATCATCGGAGAGGCAGCAAGGTTGATGTAGAGCCCCTCCGTGATCGATTCCCCCTCTGGCAGATTACCGGAGAAGGACCCCAGATGGGATCTCTCTGGAACAGAAGCTTGCGGCGGCGTAAAAAGTATTTTGTGGACTCTCGTGAGGGTTTCTGATTTTTCCTGAATTTATAGTGCTGGAATTAGGTCAAACGGAGCTGGGACGGGCCCACGAGGTACCAGGGCGCGCCACCCCCCTGGGGCGTGCCCTGGTGCCTCGTGGCCCACCTCTTCTTCTTCTAGCCCTTTCCCGAAGCTTCCAGTATTTATCTTCATAAATAAAAAATCTCCAAAAAGTTTCACTGTATTTGGACTTCGTTTGATATTGATTTTCTGTGAAACAAAAACAGGGCAGAAAACAGCAACTAGCACTGGGCACTAGGTTAATAGGTTAGTCTCCAAAAATGATATAAAATTGTTGTAAATGATTATAAAAACATCCAAGATTGATATTATAACAGCATGGAACAATCAAAAATTATAGATACGTTGGAGACGTATCACTAAACATTGTAATTCATGGTAGAAAAGATCCAGTCATGATGCATTCAACATTAACTATACACAATGCATGAGAATGACAATAGTGCTCTCAGGTCTGGTGCTTGTTTGAGAAGGTGATGACTCAACAATAAAAGTAAAATAACATAAAAGTAAATAGATAAGCCCTTCGCAGAGGGAAGCAGGGATGTGCAGAGGTGCCAGAGCTCGAAGCTTAAATCAGAGATAAATATAATTTTGGGAGGTATGCCTTTCCTGTCAACGTCACGACCGAGAGTTTTCAATATCTTCCATGATAAACAAATTAGCGGCGGTTCCCAAGCGGTAAGGTAAAGTTTACTCCCCCTCCACCAACAATCATAAGCCATGGCTAGCCGAATCCTCGGGTGCCCTCCATACCAACAACTTTTCGGGGGAGTTTGTTTTATTATTTGCAATTTAATAATGGGACTGGGCATCCCGATTACCAGCCCCTCTCGTGTAAGGACGAGTGAGTAAACACTCATCATGAGAATAACCCGCTTAGCATGGAAGATATTGACCGCCCCATGTCACTCCATGAGCGGTACGGGCACACAAAACAGATGTTCATTTGAATATTTGGAGGTGGCACATGCAATTTACTTAGAACGACAGAGTAATACCGCATATAGGTAGATATAGTGGACTCATCTGGAATAACTTTGGTTTTAAGGATTCTGATGCACAAGTAGTATTCCCGCTTAGTACAGGCGAATGCTAGCAATTAGGTTGAGAAGCGACTGGCTAGAGAGCGAAAACGGTCATAACCATGCATTATGAATAATCAACATTGAATACTAGCATGAGTAGGATATAAGCACCATGAACATAAATATCGTGGAGGCTATGTTGGTTTTGAATCAACTACATGCGTGAACATGTGCCAAGTCAAGCCACTTGAAACATTCAGAGGAGGATACCATATCATCATACTACATCACAATCATTTTAATGCATGTTGACACCCAAGATAAATCATTATCCACTCCTAGCTACTTAAGCATGGCATGAACAACTATAATCTCTAATTTTCATCATAAACATGTTTAATCATAATATGCTGAATCATGGATACCGAGTTAAACATATTTACAAAAACGAAAAACAAGTTGAGTTCATACCCGCTTTTCTTTGCCACAGTCACTTCATCAATTCATCGTCATTATTGCCTTTCACTTGCACGACCGAATGATGTGAAAATAATAATAGTGCAAGAGAGCCGTGGACTAAGCTGGAATCTGCAAACATTTTATTCAAAGGAGAAGACAATGTAATATGGGTTCTTTGTTAGATCAACAATAAAGCATATGAGAGCCACTCAACATTTTCATCGTGGTCTTCTCCCTAGGACGACTCAACAAAAGAAAAGAATTTCAGAGAAACACACTGAAATATTTTTGGAGTTTTTAGTTTTTCTGAAGAAAGCAAATTAAAGAAGAAAAACGAAAAACGAGAAATACTATTTACACGGGAAAGCTCCCAACAAGCAAAAGAAGAAAGGAGAAATCTTTTTGGGTTTTCTTTTACAACTACGAATTAACTAGACAGGAAAGAAACTACAACTAATTAAACTAAAAAGAAAACCGAAAAGAAGCGAGAAATATTTTTGGATTTTCTCAAAGTTTTTAAAACACACAAGAAGAAAGCGAGAAAATAAAACTAGCATGGATTATACAATGAAAAATTATGAACGCCGACAACTAGAATGAATGTGTGAACATGAATGTAATGTCGGTGAGAAATACGTACTCCCCCAAGCTTAGGCTTTTGCCTAGCTTGGTCTACTGCCATGGCTGTCCTGAATAGTAATCGAAGTGGTAGCTCATAGAGGCGTTCTGGGCCGCCTCCTCAGCCAGGCGGGCAGCCTCAACTGCCGCCTTGTACTCGCGCAGCTCGCTCTCCAATAGATAATGTCTCCGTCTGTTCTGAAAATCAAAGAGGGCAGGAGCAGGCAAAGCAACATACACAAAGCGGTTTTTATTGAAAACTAAGTTGTATTCAAACCCACGTGTGTCGCGTCTTAAAAATTTATGTTCTCTCATTGTTTCAAAATTCAAATATTTGTAAGGTAAGAGGGGATCATTAGAAACGGGCGAGACCCTGAGCCTTGCAGCTACGCGGGAGGCATAAATTCCTCCATACAAATGACCACTACTCGTGTTACGCTGCAGTCTACGTGCAACAATAGCCCCAAGATTATAATGCTTGTAACCAGTCAAAGTTGTATGAATAAGACTCAGATCAGGGGCGCAAAGCGTACTGCAGTCTTGTTTGGCAACAATGCATTTTCCATTAAAAAGTGCAAAATATCGAATAGCAGGAAAGTGAATGCTACTTATTTTGGCCTGTGTAACCCGCCTATCCTCACCATTGCAAAGGCCATTGAGAAATGGCTCATAATCGGATTTTAGTGGTTCATCCAATGAACCCCAATATGGAATTTTGCATGGATCACAAAACTCTTCTAGAGACATAGCATAAGATCTGTCATAGAGACGAAATAAAACTTTAGAAGTGTGCGGATGATATTCAAAAAAATTAGTAAACGAATGAGTGAGGTTGTAATGCTGGGGTGGCTTATCTACGATGAAGGCGGAGAGGTCGGAGTTGTGAATATACTGGTCAAATTCCTCCTTAATGCCTGCACCTAGCATGAACTCATTGCACGGCCATCTACATGATTTTGCTTCGGTATCTCGCACCGAGCTTGCCCTTGGTTCAACGTATGATAGACGTGCGGGGCTCTCGCTAGATGATGCCTCAGCGGACCTCCTCCTGGAAGAACTCCTCTGAAAGATATTCATTTTCCTAAGAACAAATTTCTGAAAAAATTTGGACCACAAAATGATGTTAACAAAACTTCACAAAATTGATAGCAACTACTCATACAAGTGCCTAGAGGCCATATCAAGCATTCAAACTACCTAGGACTCAAAGAATTCAACATGCAAGCCCATTTTCTGTAGCACCAAGAGTAGCTAATTATGCAAAATATAATCCACTAGAACAAAAACTAATTGGAGCAATGGAGGAGTCACATACCAAGTAGCAATCTCCCAAAACAGTTTCAAAAACGGAGCTCTGAGCAAAGAGATCGAAAATTTCAGGTTTGGGAGCAAGAACACGAGAGAGAGAGCTACCAGGAATTTTTGCTAGAGGTAAGAGATGAAGTGAGCTAAAGGGATAAGTGGGGGGGTCCCTGTGGGGCCCACGAGCCACCTGGGCGCGCCAAGGGGGGGTGTTTCCAGTGCCGAAAATTCTTAAATATTAAATAAAAAATCATATCAAAATTTTATTGCATTCTGAGCATTTTTATTTCTGGGCACTTTTTTATTGCACGGATAATTCAGAAAACAGGATAAACATGGCATTTTATTTCAATTAACTAAAAATAACAGAAATAAAAAGGTGGATACAGAAAGTTATGCTTACTAAATTCATCGACCACATGCCCCTAAAAAAGAATCCATTAATAAGGTTGATCAAGTCTTATTAACAAACCATTTCCGAGTAACATGAAACCGAAGAATTTTCGTAAAACACTAGGTTACCTCAACGGGGATATGCATCTCCCCAATTATAAGTGTTTCATATTTCTTTTTAATAGTAGGAAGAGGGACTTGAAAACTTCCAATAGTAATTGTCGGAGACTTTTCAATAATATGAATACCATTTACTTGCAATTGCTTCTTCGGAAAGTGCACCGTATGTTCATTACCATTGATATGAAAAGTGACCTTGCTTTTGTTGCAATCAATAACAGCCCCTGCAGTGTTCAAAAAGGGTCTACCAAGGATAATCGACATGTTGTCATCCTCGGGCATATCAAGTATAACAAAGTCTGTTAGGATAGTAACATTTGCAACTACAACGGGCACATCCTCACAAACACCGATAGGAATGGCAGTTGATTTGTCAGCCATTTGCAATGATATTTCAGTGGGAGTGAGTTTATTCAAATCAAGTCTTTTATATAAAGAGAAAGGCATAACACTAACACCGGCTCCCAAATCACACAAAGCAGTATTGACATAATTTCTTTTAATGGAACATGGTATAGTTGGTATTCCTGGATCTCCTAGTTTCTTAGGTACTCCGTCCTTAAAAGAATAATTTGCAAGCATGGTAGAAAATTCAGCTTCAGGTATCTTTATTTTATTTGTGACAATGTCTTTCATGTATTTAGCATAAGGAGGCATCTTTAAAATATCAGTCAAACGAGCACGCAAAAAGACTGGCCTAAGCATTTTAGCAAAGCGTTCAAATTCTTCATCATCTTTTTTCTTAGATGGTTTAGGAGGAAAGTGTTGGAAATATGCCCTAGAGGCAATAATAAATTGGTTATTATTATATTTCCTTGTTCATGATAATCGTTTATTATCCATGCTATAATTGTATTGATTGGAAACTCAAATACATGTGTGGGTACATAGACAACACTGTGTCCCTAGTAAGCCTCTAGTTGACTAGCTCGTTGATCAAAGATGGTTAAGGTTTCCTAGCCATTGACATGAGATGTCATTTGATAACGGGATCACATCATTAGGAGAATGATGTGATGGACAAGACCCAAACTATAAACGTAGCATATGATCGTGTCAGTTTGTTGCTATTGTTTTCTGCATGTCAAGTATCTGTTCCTATGACCATGAGATCATGCAACTCCCTGACATCGGAGGAGTACCTTGTGTGTATCAAACGTCGCAACGTAACTGGGTGACTATAAAGGTGCTCTACAGGTATCTCCGAGGATGTCTGTTGGGTTGGCATGGATCAAGACTGGGATTTGTTACTCCGTATGACGGAGAGGTATCTCAGGGCCCACTCAGTAATACAACATCACAATGAGCCTTGCAAGCAATGTGACTAAAGTGTTAGCCACGAGATCTTGTATTACGGAACGAGTAAAGAGACTTGCCAGTAACGAGATTGAACTAGGTATAGAGATACCGACGATCGAATCTCGGGCAAGTAACATACCGAAGAACAAAGGGAACAACATACGGGATTAACTGAATCCTTGACATAGAGGTTCGACCGATAAAGATCTTCGTAGAATATGTAGGAGCCAATATGGGCATCCAGGTCCCGCTATTGGTTATTGATCGTAGAGGTGTCTCGGTCATGTCTACATAGTTCTCGAACCCGCAGGGTCTACACACTTAACGTTTGGTGACGATTAGTATAGTTGAGTTATTGTGTTGGTGACCGAAGGTTGTTTGGAGTCCCGGATAAGATCCAGGACATGACGAGGGTCTCCGGAAGAGTCCGGAGGTAAAGATTAATATATGTGATAATAGTGTTTTGATCTCCGGAAAGGTTCCGGAATTCACCGGAAGGGGTTCCGGGTGTTTACCGAAGTGTTCGGGTGCAGCAACACTTTATATGAGCCAAAGGGGTAAAGCCCACGAGGTATTGGAAAGTGCAAAAGGAAGTTTTGCTACTGCCTTAAGCGGTACTACCGCTGGTAAAGGCAGTACTACCGCGTAAGCGGTACTACCGCTTGTTGGAAGCGGTACTACCGCCCAAGCGGTACTACCGCTTGTGTGAAGCGGTACTACCGCTTGTGCGCGGTACTGCAGGGATCCGAGTTGGACTCTTTCCCTGCGGGCCAAACCGACCTTGTGCGGGCAAAACCGACTTGGAGGAGGCTTTTACTCCAAGTTTAGACCCCAAGGCTCAACATATAAATAGAGGGGCAGGGCTAGCACACGGGACACATCAAGATTTCCCAAGCCGTGTGTCGGCAACCCTAACCCGTCATAATCTCCGTAGTGCTTGGCGAAGCCCTGCAGAGATTGTTCCTCACCAACATCACCACGCCGTCGTGCTACCGGAACTCATCTACTACTTCATCATCGCTCGCTGGATCGAGGAGGTGAAGGCGTCATCAAGCCGTACGTGTGTTGAACGCGGAGGTGCCGTCCGTTCGGCACTAGTTCGTGATCGGATCGAGGGACGACTTGCGATTTGGATCGCGGAGACGTTCAACTACATCAACCGCGTTTCTTAACGCTTCCGCTTAGCGATCTACAAGGGTATGTAGATTCACTCTCCCTCTCGTAGATGCTCATCACCATGGATAGATCTTGTGTGTGCGTAGGAAATTTTTGTTTCCCATGCAACGTTCCCCAACAGAAAGGGCATGGGTTTTTGAACCCATGGTTCTCTTTCTTTACCATGTTTTCTAGCAACAAAGTCTCTTTTTTCATAACGTTTATTTTTAGGAGGTGGGTTATCAAGATCAACAGCAGGTTCTATTTCAACATCATTGTCAGGTTCTTTATCATTATCTGGTTGAGCATCCACATGAGCATCATCATTATCTTTATCATTATCAATATCATTATCACTAGGTGGTTGTTCATTGCCACATTGTGTTTCAGCATCAGAAATAGAAACATCATTATTATCCTCCAAGGGTTTTTCTACCTCAGGTTCACTAGAAGTATGCACAGTCCTATCATTTTTCTTTTTCTTTTTCTTTTTAGATGGAATAGGTGCATCAATATTAATTCTTTGAGAGTCTTGTTCAATTCTTTTAGGGTGACCTTCAGGATAAAGTGGCTCCTGAGTCATTCTACCTCCTCTAGTCATTACTCTAACAGCATGATCATTCATATTGTTATTCATTTCATTGAGCAATTCACTTTGAGATTTAGCAACTTGTTCTAACTGGGTTTGAACCATAGAAGCATGTTTACTTACACCCTTGACATCGTTAACAATTCTAAACAACAAGTCACTCAAGCGATCAATCATATAGGCATTTCGTTTTAATTGTTTCATAACATTTGCATTGAAATGATCCTGCTTAATAATATATTTGTCAAATTCATACAAGCATTGACTAGGAGGTTTGTTATAAGGGATATCACTTTCATCAAACTTTATAAAAGAATTTACCTCCACCACCTGTGGTGGTGTGTCGAGACCGTGTATTTCTTCAATGGGTGCCAAATTCTTAACATCTTCAGCTTTAATGCCGTTTTCTTTCATACATTTCTTTGCTTCTTGCATATCTTCAGGACTGAGAAATAAAATACCCCTCTTCTTTGGAGTGGGTTTAGGCGGTGGTTCAGGAAGTGTCCAATCATTATCATTCTTCAATATATTATTCAATAGTTCCTCAGCTTGTTCAATAGTTCGTTCCCTGAAAACACAACTAGCACAACTATGTAGGTAATCCCTAGAAGCATCGGTTAGTCCATTATAGAAGATATCAAGTATTTCATTTTTCTTAAGAGGATGATCAGGCAAAGCATTAAGTAATTGGAGAAGCCTCCCCCAAGCTTGAGGGAGATTCTCTTCTTCAATTTGCACAAAGTTGAATATTTCCTGTAAGGCAGCTTGTTTCTTATGAGCAGGAAAATATTTTTCAGAGAAGTAATAAATGATGTCCTGGGAACTATGCACACAACCAGGAGCAAGAGTATTAAACCATTTCTTAGCATCACCCTTTAATGAGAAAGGAAATAACCTACGGATATAGTAATAGCGAATTTTTTCCTCATGAGCAAATAGGGTGGCTATATCATTTAATTTAGTAAGATATGCCACAACAGTTTCAGTTTCATAACCATGGAAAGGATCAGATTCAACCAAAGTAATTAACTCAGGATCAACAGAGAATTCATAATCTTTATCAGTAACAAATATGGGAGAGGTAGCAAACTTAGGATCATATTTCATTTTCTCCCTCATAGATTTTTCTTTCATTTCAGCAAACAATTTTATAACTTCATCTCTATCATTGCAAGCAAGAATGGCTATAGCCGTCTCCTTATCAAAGACATTTTCATCAAGTGATTCAACTCTAGTAGGAGAGCTAGGCACAATAGGTGAATCATAATTCTCAAGAGTTTCAACATTTTCTGCATTCTCAATTTCTTTAGCTTTAGCAATTTGTTCATTAAGAAATTCACCAAGTGGCACAGTATTATCAAGCATAGTACTAGCATCATCATAAGTATCATTCATAGTAGAGGTAGCATCATCAATAATTTCGACATATCAGAATTAATAGCAGGTGGTGGTGTTGCAAGCTTACTCAAAATAGAAGGTGAATCAAGTGCAGAGCTAGATGGCAGTTCCTTACCTCCCCTCGTCTTAGAGGAAACGATCTTGGTCTTAGAGTCTTTCAGATTCTTCATAGTGATCAAGAGATATAAATCCCAAGTGACTCAGCAAATAAAGCTATGCTTCCCGGCAACGGCGCCAGAAAAAGGTCTTGATAACCCACAAGTATAGGGGATCGCAACAGTTTTCGAGGGTAGAGTATTCAACCCAAATTTATTGATTCGGCACAAGGGGAGCCAAAGAATATTTGCAAGTATTAGCAGTTGAGTTGTCAATTCAACCACACCTGGAGACTAAATATCTGCAGCAGAGTGATCAGTAGCACAGTAGTATGATAGTTTGATAGCAATAGCAATAGTAGTAACGGTAATGGTAACAGTAGCAGCAATAGTTTTGTAGCGGTGGTGACAACAGTAGCAATAGTAACTTAGCAAGAACAATATGTGAAAAGCTCGTAGGCATTGGATCGGTGACTTATGTTGGATAACATTCATCATGTAATAGTTATAACCTAGGGCGACACAGAACTAGCTCCAATTCATCAATGTAATGTAGGCATGTATTCCGTATATAGTCATACGTGCTTATGGAAAAGAATTTGCATGACATCTTTTGTCCTACCCTCCCGTGGCAGCAGGGTCCTTAAGGAAACTAAGGGATATTAAGGCCTCCTTTTAATAGAGAACCGGAACAAAGCATTAACACTTAGTGAATATATGAACTCCTCAAACTACGGCAATCACCGGAAAGAATCCCAATTATTGTCACCTTAGGGTATGCGGATCATGACACGTAATAGGTGCATACAACTTGCAAGATCAGATCAAGAACATAAATATATTGGTGAAAACGTAAACGGTTCAGATCTGAAATCATGGCACTCGGGCCCTAGTGACAAGCATTAAGCATAGCAAAGTCATAGCAACATCAATCTCAGAACATAGTGGATACTAGGGATCAAGCCCTAACAAAACTAACTCGATTACATGATAAATCTCATCCAACTCATCATCGTCCAGCAAGCCTACGAAAGAATTACTCACTCCCGGCGGTGAGCATCATGAAATTGGTGATGAAGGATGGTTGGTGATGACGATGCCGGCAGATCCTCCTCTCCGGAGCCCTGAATGGACTCTAGATCTGGCCTCCCGATGAAGAACAGGAGCTGACGGCGGCTCCGTATCATGAAACGTGATAAAACTTCCTCTCCTATTTTTTTTCTTCAGGAAAGTGAATTTATAGCATTAGAATTAGGTCAGAAGGCCACCTGTGGGCCCCATGAGGTACCAGGGTGCGCCTGGGGGGTGGCGCGCCCTGGTGGCTCGTGGGCACCAGGTGGCCCCCCTTCTGTTGGTTCTTGGCCAATAATTTTTATATATTCCATAAAAATTCTCCAAAAAGTTTCATCCAAATCCAAGAACTTTGATTTCTGCACAAAAACAACACCATGGCAATTCTGCTGAAAACAGCGTCAGTCCGGGTTAGTTCCATTCAAATCATGCAAATTAGGGGCCAAAACAAGAGCAAAAGTGTTTGGAAAAGTAGATACGACGGAGACGTATTAGTCATCCTTCAAGTTAATTCCATAAGTGGCCCTCATAATGGATTCATAAGGTGCTTTAATTCTTTTTCTAGGGAAGTGTTCCATCCCTTTCTTTATTGGAAATTGAAATCTTATATTACCTTCTTTTATATCAATAATAGCACCAATAGTTCGAAGAAAAGGCCTACCAAGTATTATGGGGCAAGAAGGGTTGCATTCAATGTCAAGAACAATAAAGTCCACGGGCACATAATTTCTATTAGCAAGAATAAGAACATCATTTATTCTACCCAATGGCTTTTTAATAGTGGAATCCGCAAGATGCAAATTAAGGGAACAAGGATCCATGTCGGTGAGACCTAGCACATCACACAAAGACTTTGGTATAGTGGAAACGCTAGCACCAAGATCACAAAGAGCATTACATTCATAATCTTTAATTTTTACTTTAATAGTAGGTTCCCATTCAACTTGTAATTTTCTAGGAATTGATACTTCCAACTCAAGCTTTTCTTCATGTGCTTTCATCATGGCTTCTACAATATGTTTAGTGAAAGCCTTATTTTGTTCACATGCATTTGGTGAATTAATCATGGATTGCAACAAGGAAATACACTCAATTAAAGAACAACTATCATAATTAAAGTCCCTGTAATCCAAAGTAGTGGGTGCATTAGTATTTAAAGTTTTGACCTCTCCAAACCCACTTTTTTCATTTTTACGATCAAGATTATCACCCTCCAAGCAAGTGGGACTCCTTCTATCTAAAGTTGACTCTTCTCCAGTCCCTTTTTCATCAAGTTTTATGTTACTAAATAATGATTCAATAGGAGTGACACCAATCATTTTAATATCTTCATCATACCTGATAGTGATTTTGTTTGGCAGCCATCCTATTCACTAGAGTTGTTTGTTTATCCGAAATTTTTCCTAGTAAATTTTCGGTATTAGCAAGTTGAGCCTGAAGGTTTGATACTTCTAGATTAACATCTTCAAGTTGTTTATTAATGGCATCCAACAAGCTAGAATGTTCTTTAAGCTCTTCGAAAAAGAATTTATTTTGCTCAAATTGCGAAGTCATAAAACCCTTAGTGACATTTTCAATTTCAGACAGTCTTCTACTATAGAAACTATCGCAAAATTCCTCTAACGACATAGTGATAGAACTAGCGAACAAGCATATAAATTAATTTTTTTGTAAAAAAAAATTAGAAGTGGGGGAGATGAAAACAAGAGGCAAATGCAAATAAAAGGTAAATAAAGTAAATGCAAGTGAATAATAATTTGTGCGAAGGTACTTGGTAATTTTAATGATGTCTCCCCGGCAACGGCGCCAGAAATTCTTCCTGCTACTTGTAGCCCGCGTTGGTTTTTCCCCGAAGAGGAGAGGATGATGCAGTACAGTAGAGATAAGTATTTCCCTCAGTTAAGAACCAAGGTTATCAATCCAGCAGGAGAACCAAGCAAAATTCCGTTAAAACGCACCTACACACACAAGAGCAAACACTTGCACCCAACGCAAATAAGAGGGTTGTCAATCCTCTTAGCGGTTACTTGCAAGGATTAAATCTTATCGAGGTAAAAAGATAAATTAAATTACTAATAAAAATAAAAGTAAATAAATTGCAGCAAGGTATTTTTGGGTTTTTAATATGATAAAGATAGACCCAGGGGCCATAGTTTTCACTAGAGGCTTCTCTCTCGAGCGCAGAAACATACGGTGGGTAAACAAATTACTGTTGGGCAATTGATAGAAAAGCAAATAATTATGATGGATTCATGGCAATGATCATGTATATAGGCATCACGTCCGAGACAAGTAGACCGACTCCTGCCTGCATCTACTACTATTACTCCACTCATCGACCGCTATCCAGCATGCATCTAGAGTATTAAGTTAATAAAAACAGAGTAACGCCTTAAGCAATATGACATGATGTAGAGAAGCAAATTCAATCAATATGAATAAACCCCATCTTTTTATCCTTAATGGTAACAATACAAATACGTGTCATGTCCCCTTCTGTCAATGGGATTGAGCACCGCAAGATTGAACCCATCACAAAGCACCTCGCCCATTGCAAGATAAATCAATCTAGTAGGCAAAACTAAACCGATAGATCAGAGAGAAATACAAAGCTATAACAATCATGCATAAAAGAGTTTAGAGAAGACTCAAATATTTATCATGAATAATCTGATCATAAACTCACAATTCATCGGATCCCAACAAACATCGGATAGAACTCCAAGAACATCGAGGAGAACATTGTATTGAAGATCAAAAAGAGAGAAGAAGCCATCTAGCTACTAGCTATGGACCCGTAGGTCTGTGGTAAACTACTCACACATCATCGGAAGGGTAGCAAGGTTGATGTAGAAGCCCTCCGTGATTCCCCCTCCGGCAGAGTACCGGAAAAGGCCTCCAGATGGGATCACGGAAGAACAGAGGCTTGCGGCGGCGGAAAGGTTTTTTCTTCTGGCTCTCAGGGGGTTTCCCAATATTTGTGAATTTATAGAAGTGGAATTAGGTCAAACGGAGTCACGTGGGCCCCACAAGGCAACACGCCCCCCCCGGGGCGCGCCCTGTTGCCTTGTGAAGCCTCCGTGAGGCTTCTGGCCTCCTCCCGAAGCTTCCAAGGTTTCTTTTGTCCAGAAAAAAATCTCCAAAAAGTTTCATGGCATTTGGACTTCATTTGGTACTGTTTCTCTGAAAAGCCAAAAACAAGCAGAAAACAGCAACTGGCACTGGGCACTAGGTTAATAGGTTAGCCCCAAAAAATGATATATAATTGCATACAATTGCATATAAAAACATCCAAGATTGATATTATAATAGCATGGAACAATCAAAAAATATTGATACGTTGGAGACGTATCAGAGGCCGGCATTGTCCGCCAAATAATAGAAATCATCATGAAGTCCCGCGTCCCTCAAGAACGTGTCACATGGCCATTCGCACGGCCACACCTCGGCCGCGCGAGGAAGGTGATACTTGGGTTTCGGAGCCTCCTTAGGACTCCGGCTTGAAGAACCTCTCAACCTCCACTTGAGCATTTTCTTTTTCTGAAAATTTCTGAAATTTTTAATGACTTGAAATAAAAGTGAACCAAACTCAACAAAATTGATAGCAACTACCCCCACAAGTATCTAGAGGCTATATCATGCATTAAAACTACTTTGGACCATACAAATTCAACATGCAAGCTCATAAACATAGTCACCACAGCAGCAAAAATTTGCAAAATATAAAGTACTAGAACAAAAACTAATTGGAGCATTGGAGGAGTCACATACCAAGGATTAATCTCCTAAAACAGTTTCGGAAATGGAGTTCCGAGCAAGGAGATCAAAAATCACAGCAAAATGAGCAAGAACACGGGCTTGGGAGTAAGTTTGATTTTTTCTGGAGGAAGAAGAAGGGTGTGGGTGGCTGGGATAAGTAAGTCGGTTCCTGTGGGACCCACAAGCCTGCATGGCGTGCCCAGGGGGTGGTCGCGCCCTGTGAGCTTGTGGCTCACAGGTGCACCCCCTTGGGGTGTGATCAGTGCCAAAAATTCATAAATATTCTATAAAAAATCTTACTAAATTTTCATGGTATTCTGAGAACTTTTATTTTTTGGGTCATTTTTTCTTGCACGAAAAATTCAGAAAACAGGATAATCATGGCATTTTAACTTTATTAAATTGTAAACAACAGAGAGCAAAACGTAGGTACAGAAAGTTGTGCTCACTAAATTCATCAATCACATACTCCTCAAAAAGAATCCATTAATAAGATTGATCAAGTCTTATTAACAAACTATTTCCGAGTGATACGAAACCGAAGAATTTTCGTATAACACTATGTTACCTCAACGGGGATATGCATTTCCCCAACAATAAGAGTTTCATATTTCTTTTTGACTGAAGGAAGAGGAAATTCGAAACCTCCAATAGTGATTGTAGCAGTTTTTTCAATAATATTGATACCATTCACTGAAGTTTGTTTCTTCAGAAAATAAACCGTATGCTCATTACCATTGACATGAAAAGTAACCTTACTTTTGTTGCAATCAATAACAGCCCCTGCAGTATTCAAAAAGGGTCTACCAAGGATGATCGACATATTGTCGTCCTCGGGCATATCAAGAATAACAAAGTCCGTTAAGATAGTAACATTCGCAACAACAATGGGCACATCCTCACAAATTCCAATAGGTATAGCAGTTGATTTATCAGCCATTTGCAAACATATTTCAGTAATAAAGAGAAGGCCATAACACTAACACCGGCTCCTAAATCGCATAAAGCTGTTTTGACATAATTTCTTTTAATGGAGCATGGTATAGTAGGTATTCCTGGATCTCCTAGTTTCTTCGGCACTCCACCCTTAAAAGAATAATTTGCAAGCATGGTGGAGATTTTAGCTTCGGGTATCTTTCTCTTATTAGTGACAATATCTTTCATGTATTTAGCATAAGGGGGGCATTTTCAACATATCAATCAGGTGAGTGCGCAAAAAGACAGGTCTAAGTATTTCAACAAAGCACTCAAAGTCTTCCTCATCCTTATTTTTAGATGGTTTAGTAGGAAAAGGCATAGGTTTTTGAACCCATGGTTCTCTCTCTTTTCCATGTTTTCTAGCAAAGATCACTTTTATCATATCTTTTATTCTTAGGAGGTGGGTTATCAAGATCAACAGCAGGTTCTATCTCTACATCATTATCTGGTTGAGCATCAACATGAACATCATTATCATTATCTTTAGGTGGATGTTCATTACCAGATTGTGTCTCAGCATCAGAAATAGAAGTATCATTATGATTCTCAGGAGGTTTTTCTACCTCAGGTTCATTAAAAGCATGCATAGTACTACCATTTTTCTTTTTCTTTTTCTTCTTAGATGTACTAGGCATATCAATATTAGTTCTTTGAAAGTCTTGTTCAATTCTTTTAGGATGACCTTCAGGATACAAGGGTTCCTGAGTCATTCTACCTCCTCTAGTAACAACCTTAACAGCATGATCATTCATTTTATTATTCATCTCATTAAGCAAATCATTTTGTGACTTACCTATTTGTTCTAACTGAGTCTGGACCATAGAAGCATGTTTACTCAAACCCTTAACAGCATTAGCAATTCTAAACATCAAATCACTCAAGCGATCAATCATGATGGCATTTCTTTTTAATTGATTGCTAACATACATATTGAAATTCTCTTGCTTAACAATATAGTTATCAAATTCATCCAAGCATTGACTAGCAGATTTATTATATGGAATATCACCTTCATCGAATCTATGAAGAGAATTTACCTCTACTACCTATGTCAGGATATCGAGTTCATGTATTTATTCAATAGGTGGTATATTCTTAACATCTTCAGCTTTAATACCTTTTTCTTTCATAGATTTCTTAGCTTCTTGCATATCTTCTGGACTGAGGAATAGAATACCTCTCTTCTTCGGAGTTGGCTTAAGTGGTGGTTCGGGAAGTGTCCAATCATTATCATTCTTCAATATATTATTCAATAGTTCTTCAGCCTATTCAACAGTTCGTTCCCTGAAAACACAACCAACGCAACTATCTAGGTAGTCCCTAGAAGCATCGGTTAGTCCATTATAGAAGATATCAAGTATTTCATTTTTCTAAAGAGGATGATCAGGCAAAGCATTAAGTAATTGGAGAAACCTCCCCCCAAGCTTGAGGGGGATTCTCTTCTTCAATTTGCACAAAGTTAAATATTTCCTGTAAGGCAGCTTGTTTCTTATGAGCAGGAAAATATTTTTCAAAGAAGTAATATATCATATCCTGGGGACTACGCACACAACCAGGAGCAAGAGTATTAAACCATATCTTAGCATCACCCTTTAGTGAGAAAGGAAACAACTTAAGAATATAGTAATAACGAATTTTTTCCTCATGAGCAAATAGGGTGGCAATATCATTCAATTTAGTAAGGTGTGCCACAATAGTTTCAGTTTCATAACCATGAAAAGGATTAGATTCAACCAAAGTAATTAACTCAAGATCGATAGAGAATTCATAATCCTTATCAGTAAAAAATATAGGAGAGGTAGCAAACTTAGGATCATATTTCATTCTCTCCCTCATAGATTTTTCTTTCAGCTTAACCAGTACTTCTCTAACTTCATCTCTATCATTACAAGCAAGAATTGCCCTAGCTGTCTCTCCATCAAAAACATAACCATCAGGTATCTTAGGCATTTCAACTCTAGTAGGAGGACTAGGCATACTAGGTGAATCATAATTTTCAAGAGTTTCAACATTTTCAATTTCTTTAGCTTTAGCAATTTGTTCATCAAGAAATTCACCTAGTGGCACAACATCATCAAGCATAGTACTAGCATCATCATGAGTATCATTTATAGCAGAAGTAGTATCATGAATCACTTGCGACATATCAGAATGAATAACAGGTGGTGGTGTCGCAAGCCTACTGAAAACAGAAGGTGAATCAAGTGCAGAGTGTGATGGCAGTTCCTTACCTCCTCTAGCCATAGAGGGGACGATCTTGGTCTTAGAGTCTTTCAGATTCTTCATAGTGATCAACAGATATAAATCCCAAGTGACCCAACAAATAGAGCTATGCTCCCCGGCAACGGCGCCAGAAAAAGGTCTTGATAACCCACAGGTATAGGGGATCGCGACAGTCTTCGAGGGTAGTATTTCACCCAAATTTATTGATTCGACACAAGGGGGGCCAAAAAATATTTGTGAGTATTAGCAGTTGAGTTGTCAATTCAACCACACCTGGAGAACAAATATCTGCAGCAAAGTATTTAGTAGCACAGTAGTATGATAATTTTGATAGCAGTGATAACAGTAGCAATAGTAATAGAAACAGTAACAGTAGCAGTTTTGTAGTGATTGTAACAGCAGCAACAAAGTAACTTAACAGAAACCAATATGAGAAAGTCGCAGGCATTGGATCGGTGATGGATAATTATGTTGGATGACATTTGATGACCCACAAGTATAGGGGATCAATCGTAGTCTTTTCGATAAGTAAGAGTGTCGAACCCAACGAGGAGCAGAAGGAAATGACAAGCGGTTTTCAGCAAGGTATTCTCTGCAAGCACTGAAATTGTAGGTAACAGATAGTTTGATAGCAAGATAATTCATAACAAGTAACAAGTAGTAACGGTAACAAAGGTGCAACAAGGTGGCCCAATCCTTTTTATAGCAAAGGACAAGACAGAACAATTTCTTATAATAGGCAACACGTTCTCGAGGACACATGGGAATTTCATCTAGTCACTTTCATCATGTTTGTTTGATTCGCGTTCGCTACTTTGATAATTTGATATGTGGGTGGACCAGTGCTTGGGTGCTGTTCTTACTTGAACAAGCCTCCCACTTATGATTACCCCCTCTCGCAAGCATCCGCAACTACGAAAGAAGAATTAAGATAAATCTAACCATAGCATGAAACATATGGATCCAAATCAGCCCCTTACGGAATAGCGCATAAACTAGGGTTTAAGCTTCTGTCACTCTAGCAACCCATCATCTAATTACTACTCCACAATGCCTTCCCTTAGGCCCAAAGATGGTGAAGTGTCATGTAGTCGACGTTCACACGACACCAGTAAAGGAAGCAACAACATACATATCATCAAAATATCGAACGAATACCAAATTCACATGATTACTTATGACAAGACTTCTCCCATGTCCTCAAGAACAAAAGTAACTACTCACAAAACATATTCATGTTCAAGATCAGAGGGGTATTGAATATCATTAAGGATCTCAACATATAATCTTCCACCAAATAAACCAACTAGCATCAACTACAGAGAGTAATCAACACTACTAGCAACCCACAGGTACCAATCTGAGGTTTTGAGACAAAGATTGAATACAAGAGATGAAATAGGATTTGAGATGAGATGGTGCTGGTGAAGATGTTGATGAAGATTGGTCCTCCCACGATGAAAGGATCATTGGTGATGTAGATGGCTTCGATTTCCCCCTCCCGGAAGGAAGTTTCCCCGGCGGAATCGCTCCGCTGGAGAGCAAAAGCGCTCCTGCCCAAGTTCCGCCTCGAGACGGCGGCGCTTCGTCCTGAAAGTCTTCCTCTGATTTTTTCAAGGGCAAATGACATCATATAGTGGAAGATGGGCCCCACAAGCTCAGGGGGCGCGCCCCCAGGCTTGTGGCTGCCTGGTGGGTCCCCTTCTGTTGATTCTTTCGCCAGTATTTTTTATATATTCCAAAATAATTCTTCGTAAATTTTCAGGTCATTTGGAGATGTGCAGAATAGCTATCTCTGTTTCACCCCTTTCCGGTCCAGAATTCCAGCTACCGGCAATCTCCCTCTTCATGTGAAACTTGCAAAATAAGAGAGAAAAGGCATAAGAATTGTATCATAAGGTGAAATTATGATCAAAAACATAATAAATAACAGTAGGAAAACATGGTGCAAAATGGACGTATCAACATTCATCATGTAACAGTCACAACCTAGGGCGATACACAATAGCTCCAATTCATCAATGTAATATAGGCATGTATTCTGTATATAGTCATACGTGCTTATAATAAGAACTTGCATGACATCTTTTGTCCTACCCTCCCGTGGCAGTGGGGTCCATAGGGAAACTAAGGGATATTAAGGCCTCCTTTTAATAGAGAACCGGAACAAAGCATTAACACAAAGTGAATACATGAACTCCTCAAACTACGATAATCACCGGAAAGAATCCCAATTATTGTCACCTTGGGGTATGCGGATCATAACACGTAATAGGTGCATACAACTTGCAAGATAGGATCAAGAACACAAATATATTCATGAAAACATAGAGGGTTCAGATCTGAAATCATGGCACTCGGGCCGTAGTGACAAGCATTAAGCATAGCAAAGTCATAGCAACATCAATCTCAGAACATAGTGGATACTAGGGATCAAAGCCCTAACAAATTGACTCGATTACATGATAAATCTCATCCAACTCATCACCGTCCAGCAAGCCTACGAAGAAATTACTCACGCCCGGTGGTGAGCATCATGAAATTGGTGATGGAGGATGGTTGATGATGACGATGACGTCGAATCCCCCTCTTCGGAGCCCCGAACGGACTCCAGATCAGCCCTCCCGATGAAGAATAGGAGGTGGCGACGGCTCCGTATCGTAAAACGCGATGATTCTTTTTCTCTGATTTTTTCTGGACGAATAGGTATATATAGCGTTGGAATTAGGTCAAACGGAGTTTCCAGGGGCCCACAAGCCTGTAGAGCACGCCCTGGGGGTAGGCGCGCCCCTGGGCTTGTGGCCCCTGGGTGGCTCCCCTCCAGTAGATCTCTTTGCTAGTATTTTTTATATATTCTGAAATAATTCTCCGTAAATTTTCAGGTCATTCCGAGAACTTTTATTTCTGCACAAAAACAACACCATGGCAATTCTGCTGAAAACAGCGTCAGTCCGGGTTAGTTCCATTCAAATCATGCAAATTAGAGTCCAAAACAAGAGCAAAAGTGTTTGGAAAAGTAGATACGTTTGGGATGTATCACCCTTCACTCAAAACATCACAAGAACCCTAGAAGTGATCCCTCTCTCTTTCTCACACCAAATCTTAGACCCCGAAAGCATTCGTGTGAGTTCTTGAGAGTTGTTCCAATCAAGATAGATCTACTCCCTCTCCTTCTTGTGACTCTTGGAGGTTGGAGACTCCTAGGCAGTAGGAGTTCTTCGGTGAGGAATCAAGCATTGTGATTACCCCTGGAAAGTTTGTGAAGGTTTGGAGACCACCTCAAGGTCTACCACAAAGTGGTTGGGAAACGCCTTCGTGGTGTTATCCCAAGGGGAGAATAGGGTAAGCCTTCGTGGCGTTGGTGTGTGTTCGTGGTAACATCCACCTCTCTAACGGTGACTAGCTTCCCTCCAAGGAAGTGAATATCGGCATACATCCTCGTCTCCCGGAGTTACGGTTATCCCTAACTCCTTAATTACTCGCAGTTATTTGTCTCTTAGTCTTTACGTATTTTACCTTGTGCTTGCTTAGCTTACTACTTGTTGTTGTTGCTTATATTGCCTAGCACTAGAATCACCTTTGCAATTGTTAGGCTCATTTTTCATATTTTGCATTATCGCCTAAAATTGCTAAGTAATAATTAAATTTGTAATTGTACCTATTCACCCCCTCTAGGTCCATCTTGATCCTTTCAATTGGTACCATAGCCTCGTGCTCTAATCTTGTGGCTTAACCGCCCTAGAGCGAGATGAACACCGATGAGAACCTCAGGGTTACAAATCCTAAAGAGATGCCTCTCCTTCGGTAGAGCACAAGTCGTTCTCCTCTGAGGATTTGGAATAGTCCCTTGCTAAGCAAAAGGAGGAGCATGATGCTTCTGTTGAGGCCTTGGTCCAAATGAGATTGGCCGCATTAGTTTCGAATCCTACACCACTTGTGAATTCAAGTAGTGTGGCTCCAGGACCAAATGTGACTCTCCCCCCTTTGGGACAACAACCACATGTGAGTGATAACTCTGGTGTTTTGTGGTTATATGCAAAATCTAAAGTGGATAAACCAAAGTATAACCCTGGGGATAAACCTCCATTACTTGATGACACTGCCAATTTTGCTCTTTGGAGGGTTGGTATGCAGGACCATCTTCGATTTGCCAACGACGAGATGTTGGAGATTTTTGGAGAATGGCTACAACCCCGTCAACCTGAAGAATCTCACTCCGGGAGAAGCATATGATAAGCACCTATATGATACCGCAATTATGCTTATAAGAAAGGGCATGTCAGACAAACAGAAAAGTCCCTACATTCACATCACAAATGCCAAGGAGTTATGGGATAGCATTGTGATGACCAAGACCGGAACCTCCTCACTTCGCTTGCACAATATGAGATTGCAAAAGGGGCATTGCAATACTTTTGTATGGAAAAGGGTGAGAACGCCAAGTATCTTCTCGAGCGCCTAATGATTCTTGCCGCTTGAGTCCTATGATTGTGATAAGAGTCAAGATGGATTCAACTTGACCAAGAGATTCCTTGTGGACAAATTGCTAAATGCACTTGCCCCTTATCATCACCAAAATGGTGTGGGACATAAGAAGAGAGCATGGTTTCAAGGACATGTCTCCCGATGATGTCATTTCCACATTCAAATTGTTTGAGGAATCCAAGACCAATGCAACAAGATATCTTGCCATGCATGGTACCTCATCACTTAAACTACCAGCGGTCCTCTGGTAGAAAAACGCCACTAGATTGAGCCAATTGTAACAGCGTTCATCTTTGGCAAACGTCACCGAGTCGTACCAACTTAGCAGCGTGCAGGTAAAACGCTGTTGGTTGTGAGACCACTAGCAGCATTCCACATGCCCGCTGCTGAAGCACAGTCATTAGCAGCGTCCAGCGCGAACGCTGCTAGCTTGTACTTACCGGTGGCACTGCACTGGTGGCGCGCCCAGTGAACACTGCTATTGATCAGTTCTGAATGCTGCTAATAGGGGGTTTATGTACTAGTGAAAGTCACTCGTACCCACACACAAAATACAACACAAACTTGTCCCCAACATGTCAAGAAGGTTGTCAAGCTTCTTGTCCTGCTGGTTACAAGGTTAAATTGCATGGTATGTTAAGAATTGATAGATAGATAAAACAATACAACAAAGAATAGTAATTGTAAAGAAGATTTTAGTAATAGAGAATAGATAGAGGGGCCATGGTATGGTTGAATGTCGTGGCATCGAGAGGAGGTGACAGTGAGAAGCCGTGATGGGAAAGAGCAGGGCAGGGGAATGAGATGTGAGTGTGAGCGTTGTGTCATGCAGTGAGAGAGTAAATTGTTCTTTTAAGATAAGAAGAAGATGAGTTTTTGTTTGGAAAAGCGGTTGTTTGATATGAGAGAATCTTCACACTCTTTTATATAGTAAAAATATCAGAAACCCTAACAAGTCATTTCTGAAAAATAATTATCAACAAGTGATTTACATGTGAGCCTACATGTTAATAAAGTTGGGATGCAACTCACTCTACTAAAAAGCACAATGCCAGTGAACCTAACTAAAAATGGTCACCTACTTGCATCTAGCAGCTGACCAATGAATGTATATTGTATATGAGTTTTTTCATTTCCTATTTTAACATATGTTTATATGTTTGATTTTGTAGATCAAAGATAAACTAATGGATTCAGATGATGCTTTGAAAATGTCGATTGACAAAGTCATCGACGTAACTATGATGGACCGGATTGAAAACTCATCGAGTTTTACACAATCAGAAGAGATGCATACAAATAACTTTTCTTCTTTCTATATATGTTGCACATGATAATACAAAAGATGTATTTTTATATATGTTTATTTTTGCAGATTGTGAGAAAGATGGAGATGGATTATGTCGACGTTCAAAAAGAATCCGCCGACAAGGGTCCCAAGGCGATGTTGTCGAAAGGGGCAAAAAATTCACCGAATTTTATACACCATACATGTATATATATGCAATCAGGAAAAAATTGAAAGGCTCGTGGCAGTGCACATGTGTTCTACTAGTAAGAATACAAAAACTAAGAAAATCTCACACCAATGCAGCTGACCGTTAGGCAATGAAGAGGCCTTACAAACGATATAAGTGTGAGGAGTAGAAATTGTCATGCAACACATGCACAGAGCTATTAGTGTATGAAGGTCTCCAAATGAACTAAATGAGGTGTGCATCCAACTTGCTTGCTCGGTTGAAAAGCTCTCCCATAGAGCTTTGGAGCTCGAGGCCATGGAGGGTGTGGTACCGAGAGGAGATAGGGAGCGGAGGAGGTTGGATGCGGCTGTTGTCGGGCCTGACGTTTAAATAGCGGGTGGATGGTAGGCCAAGCAGCGAGATGGTTAATGGTGGCCGGTAGACGGACGGACGGGTGACACTCTCATACGCGCGCTGGAGTAGGTTCCTCGGCAACCGCACATGATTAATGAATGGAGGCGGACAAACCGGTTGTCATTTGAATGCGGAGAGAAGGTACGTGCACCGGGAAGCGGCGCAAGCGATGCACCGCTTTAATGCCGGCTCCAATGAGAGGTCGTGCCTGCTCTGGGCCGACATAAATGTGACGTTGACCGTTTCGGGCGAGAAAGTTTGTTGGCGAGCGAGAGGACTTTGGGTGGGCCAAGTTGTCGGACGCATGTGTGGCAGTGGTCAGGACGTCCGTAAAGCCCCCGACGAATCACGTCCGGGCCATGCAGTCCGAACGGATGCGGGTGGTTTAAGACTACCCATAGTGGGGAGTAACTTAGACTAGTAACATGCATGTCTATGTTACTACCTCTATAATGGGGAGTAACATATGTATGGTGTCATGCAACACTTCATTTATTAGGTTGTAGACTCATTTTGTCTTGATATGTGTGATGTTACTCAGAGCAAGTACAATAGGTCCTACTCAGCAGGCTATAAGCCATTCCACATCAGCAAAATCCCATGTGGAAGAGAAAGAAGGGAGGAAAGAGAAGAGAGCCGACGCTTCACTAGTCGCTCGGCAGTAGCACGCCACACGAGAGGAAAGGACTGCATGCAACCCTTCAAAGCTGGCTTTGCTTTCTCCTTCCCAATCAGTGCGTGGCCCTTCTTCTCTGTACATGCAAATATTAATTACTGTAGCCGGTTGAGCAGGTCCTCTACAGCCAGCCTTAGTTTTTTATGAAGACTATAAGATGACATGGCACTAGTATAGAGCTCGTAGCCGGCTCTTCTATTAACCATGTTCTCATAGTAGTACTCCCTCTCTCTCAGTTTACAGGGCGTGCGCGTACCCCTAGGTCGTCAATTTGACCAACCTAATACAAGTCATATATTACAAAAAATATACCATTATAAACTTCAGATGTTCTATTTTCAAACGGTATAATTTTTGTGTTATATAGTTTATATTAGGGTGATAAAATTGGCAACCTAGGTATACGCGTAGGACTTGTAAACTGAAACGGAGGGAGTACCACATGTCTCTCTTTTCTCATTAATTACTTGTCACATCAACTATTTTGCCTAAATATATGTAATATTACCACTTAGAGCAAGTACAATAGAGTGACGTAGGCGGGCTATAAAAGGTGCCACATCAGATTTGTGTCTAGTTGGAGAAGAGAAGAAATGAGAGAGAAGAGAAGCAGGCTACAAGCTTACAGCCGGCTGTAGCACGAGACCCAATAATCTTTGTGAGAGAAAGAAGTGGGCCATATATTAATTGTGTGACATACTAGTAGGACTAACTATTGTATGAGTGGCCTATTAGGTTGGCTGTAAGTGACATGACATTATTATATAGTCGACTCTTGCCTATATTATTAACCATGCTATTATGTTAAAAAGAAAGCCATAATGGGGAGCGATTTATTCGCGTTTAATCCCATTGATTTGTTGCCAAAAGAAATACCCGATTAACTCATTTCTATAATTTCTTTGCCGCACCCGTTTCCACAAAGATTCGCAGAAGATAGGTGTTGCCGCGGTGGTACAGTTGTTTCCCTTACACGCGGGACCTAGAAGGTATCTGGCCCACACGTCATTGACGTAGCTCCTCACATTTTCTTAGGCCGAAGGGCGGCCATCCCCTTTCCTCCCGGCCAAGATGCCCTAAGGGAGGCAGTTCTTCGTTCGATCTGTTAGAAATAATAACCTGGTGGTTATTAAGGGGATAATCCCCGCTCCTCATTGGTCGTGCGGTTTCGAACCGTCACGGCAGTTGCTTCCCGTGGAGGCATCCCTACCGAACCGTCATGTCTTTTCCCATTGTATATAAGCACAAGTACATCATCAATAAAGGCAGTTGAATCATTTTTGTCATCTCTCTCGTTTGTCTCTCGATTTCTTTCAACACGTTATCAGTCACGTGTCTCTACCGAGAGCAATCAGGCCACACAACGCCGGGCCTCTCGCCCCTGCAGCCGGACCGCGCCGGCCGCGCCCGCCCCGCGCTAGGCTGTGGCCGCCCCTGGCCGCGCCAGCCCGTCCGCTCCGAGCAGCGCCTGCGCCGCGCCCCGCGCCCGGAATCGCCAAGCCGTGGCCGCCCGCACTCCGCCCGTCGGCCGCGCCGAGGCCTCGCCCTCGGCCGCCCGCGCCGAGGCTCTCGCCCTCGCCCGCCGCGCCCCCGTCCGTCCGGCCGCCGCGCCGGCTCGCGTCGCGCCGCGCCCCGCACTCGTCCGTGCGCCGCGCTCCGCCCGCGGGACACGGCCACCGCGCCGTTGGACGAGGCCACTGCGCCGGCTGCGCCGAGACGGTTCGCCGCCTCGGCCCTCTTCTGCTGCTTCCGGCCTCTCCACGAGTCACCGGTGATGCATCTGCCATGGGCGGCCTTCGCGTGTGTTGGTCTCGGCCGCATCGCGTGATTCGGGGGATGGATGCTACTGGAATTTCTCTGGTCGCTCTCTCCCTTATCCAACTAGTTGAACAGGCTAGTGCTAGCGATGGTGTCTTAATTGGTCCACGTGCATGGTACTGGGCCACCAACACCCCCGTTCATTTGCTTAATTGCTGAGAACATTTCAGCTTTTAGCAAACTAGTGTTCTAGCAGCACTTCTAGCAGTGATTTAACTCTGTTTTAAACACTGCTAATTACAGTACTTAAATTTCAGTACTGTAAATATGTTGAGTACTATGTATTCCATATAATATGTTGATGTAATATAACTCCATGTTTCTTACATGTTGAGACTAATTACATCTATTATTTGCAATTGAGATTTTTTATCTCTTGCAAAGATAAACTCAGTACCTCTAAAGTACTGATTTGCAATTGAGAATTTTCTTCTCTCGCAAAACAATCTTATTGCGATTGAGATTAAAAAATTTATTGCAAAATATTAATTCACTTTGCTGAATTATCTTGCAACTTGATACAAGATCATCTCATTTAATTTGAGGTCTATACAATTCAAGTTTTTCACTTGAACATCAAGTTTGCAACATCATTACTATTCATTACAATAGTAGTGTATTTCTGTTGAGTACGATGTATTCCAGAATGTATGTATCTCCATGTTCGCTACATGTCGAGATTACTATGTCTATTTGCAATTGAGATTTTCAATTTCTTGCAAATACAGATGCAAAATTCAAAGTGATTTCTTCAAATTGATGCTTGGGATCACAAGGTAGTCATATGGATCTACTGCCTACGCAGATTATCGATGACTACTGTTAAAGCCTACATTTTGTCATCTTGACATTATGATTGTTTTACAAAGTGCTCTCCCGCACATTTTACTAAGTCATGACATAAGGCATTACGAGTGAGTATCTACTGATTTCATCAGATTATACCCCCTAGTGCTGCGAGATCTACTCCATTTTGGAGATTATCTTCAAGGTGTCATATTTAGCAATTTGAGATTCACACTGATGGTTTCAAGATAACTTCTTGAAATACCCATTAATTTTGCTAAGTTCATTAGAACATCAACCATGATGGTTTTTAATTTACCGACCGTAAATTAATTATCTCTGGTAACTGATGGCTAGGGAATTTGAGGCTTCGCCCTCAATGGCCACCGTACCACTACCCTACCTGGGCATGGACATCATGATCGCTCTTGTGTCTCGTGGGATAATGTGTGCAATCCAGGATTCACCTCTAGTCAGGAACACACCGCTAACAGAAAAATGTTGTCTTATACATTATAAGGCATTAGATTCAGATCTCAGCATCTGATTATTCTGTATCAGCAATTCCTGGGATACAATGAACTCAAGGGCAAAGATTTGAATCTCACTTCAACCTTCAACCCGACATCACCAGTTGTGATGGGACCCTATGGGTACGGAGAACATGATGGTTGAATATGCCTCAACCGACATGTTTGGAGACTATGAATAGTCTCTGAGTCTCCTGAGTGATCAATATAATTTATGTCCATTAATGATGTTGTAACAATAACATAAATATTGTTGTCATCATATATTGTATATCACAATATATTGTATCAGCACTTTGGTACAAATACATTTGTATGTATTCTATATATCCGACAGTGATTTTCTTTAGAATCTTCATGTCTATATATAGATTTCTACGGGGGTCAATCTGATGAAAGATGATTTGTGCCTTGTGGACATATGCACCACGAACTCTATACTCAGGGAAGTGAAATGTTTCCACTCTCTTTGAGAGAAAGGAGATATTTTAAAATCGCTAGACGTGATGAGGTATTTGTTGGCTCAACTCGAGTCATATTTACTATCCCTGTGGGTACTCGAGTAACGTGAGGATGCTTTATTGCTTCCTGGTTTAACTCATACCCTACTAAAGTATAGAGTTATCCGTCAAAATAGTTTCCATAGCGAAACTTATGATGACAACAAAGAGGACTAACTTCTCTTTACTATATGCAACGGATATGGCAAGCACATTCTCTATATATCATCTGGATTGTACTACACATACTACAAACCCGTATCACATGTTGCGTCCAAGATAGTTTTCCAAAATGTCTTGTATATGACAAACTTGGCATACTCGCCTTGGTCATCTAAACATTGGGTTGAAACCGAAACTATCAGCAATTCCAATAGTTTATGATTATTATGATGCTAAATTCTAACAATATTTGGATTTTATGTGCACTACATGTGACACAGGGAAGCTAATTTTAAGGCTCACGCACCTTAAAATCTACGCTGAACCACCCAGACTCCTTGAACGCATCAAGTTGAGGTAAGTGGCTCTTCCCATCCATTGACTAGACTATTCAGGTGTTTCATGGTTCTAAAAGACACATCTATACGATGGTCTCAAGTGTGGTTTATCCACACGAAACCATTGGCTCATTATCCTGACATCGATTTCAAGCAAATCGAATGGATAACATTGCGGAATTCTCCTTGAGTGCCTTCTCTATGGCTCTTGGATTGAATCTTAGCAATTTATCCTAATGTCTAGACTCAAAATGGTTTGGTAGAATCCTATATCCAAAGAGTTAAGCTCATTGCATTATCTTTACTTTGGAGTTGCAACTTACCAACTTTACGTTGGAGTCATGCAGTTTTACACGCTCATGACCAAACTGCATACTATTATTCCCCTCTATCTTTGATACGTGGAAATCTACCAAGTATTTCCCATCTGCGGTATTTCGGTTGCATACCGATATCACCACCCCAACATACATCATTGGCCCCTCAACATATAGTTGGGATCTATGTGAGGAATAACTGTATTTCCGTCAATACCTCAAGCCCCTCGCATGGGGAGTTATCCAAGGCCAGTATGCTGATTCATGAGGAATATTTCCAGGCATTAGGGGGAGATTTCAAGTACCATAAAGAATGCCAGGAAATTAGTGGAATGTTCAACACATTTCTGCCTCAATTCCACGTACTCAAAGATCTGAACCATGCGTTCAGAAGATTTGCAACACATTGCAAATAACCTGCCAGATTCATTTACTGACTATAAAGGTGTCACACAATCCTACAATCCTGCATAAGTAAGCCTGAAAGAGTGGAGGTACCAACAAAATCCACTCCACTCCCCGTTCAAAGCAACAAGGGGAGATGTATGGCAAAAGTACATCAGGATTCAGCTTCTCGCAAGCAAGGATATCAAGGCCTGTGAATCAGTAAATGCAAGTCAACTTCACGTTGACAGACACCTAATGGGTAGTATATACCCAGTGGATGGGAAACCTCCACCAACCCGGTTCATAGTGCACACAATGACCGGGACATCGGAATACCCGACTCATCCGCTTTGGGAAATCACGTGCAGTCACCATGGGTAACGATATTTCCATCAACTCTATATTGATATATAGATTCTGGAGAAACATATAACCGGAAGTCTACAATTGTCGACATACATTTCTCAACTAGATTGCAAAACCTTTCAAATGATTCAGATCCTAAGACCATGGCCATGGCAAAGTGTGAACAACACTCGGACTGAACTCAAGCAAAGGGTATAATCTAGGTAGAAATGGTCTTGCTCAATAATGGGAAGGTATTCATAAGCAATACCTACACCTGTTTTCTTCTGGAAACATAATTGAGAACAACGAGGTGGTGAAACAAAGAGCAAGTATTGTAGCACAAGGGTTCACGCAGATACCCAACTATTCTCCAGAGGTGGAATCTCTTTCCGATAACTTATATCATTGGCAGTACAAAATCATCTATCTCTGCAGTGGATAGATGTAGTGATCACATATCCATGTGGATCACTAGATTCAGACATATATGATTGATTTCCGATGGAATCTCAATTCTGAATCGGACTCCAAAATGCAACATACATTGTGTATTATCAGTAAGTCATCATAAGACTTATTGTTGTCGGTACATATGGTACAACCGATGTAGTGAGTTCCTTATACACACGGATTACTCCTACAATAATGATTATCCATGTTTTTGTGTCTGTAATGACGACACATGTAATCATCTAAATGACGGAGTTTAAAATGAAGGATTTGGGTAAACCAAAATAACGCTCGTTACTACAACTTGAGCGCCTTCATTCATACATTATGGTATACTATGTTGTCTATATCCAAAATATATTGGAGAAATTCATTGTGGACAAATCTTATCCATCCATAACTCTCATGGTAGTTCATTCTCTAGACGTAGAGAAAGATCTATTTAGACCAAGAGATGATGGAAATGAGATATTGGGACTCAACGTTCCATATGCCATTGGATACACCAAACACAATTGGTTGGTACTCATGAATATCTTTCGATATCTCCAAGGCATCAAACATCTTGTCCTGGTTTGTCAGTTTCACAAAAATGTGAACACCGATATCATTGGATACATCGATCAGATCCCCACTATGTCGGATCGTAGACAAGCTTAGTGTTCCTACTAGGTGTGGAAGCCCTCTCATGAAGAGTCTTTGAAACAGACCTCATGGCTACATCCACCAACCATTATCTTAACGATAATGTTTCTTGTGTTGCCCGGATGCAAACAGGTTACATAATAAGCAATATCACTATATTGCATATCTTGCAAGTCAAATCATGCGACTGATTTGTTCATCAGGTCTCTACCAACTTCTATGTTCCAGAAATGTGTTCATGGAATTGGTATATGACGACTTCAGAATATGCAAGAATCAGGGGGAGTATCTTCCTGAATTGTTCCTGTTAAAAGCATCATATTATACTCTTTTTCCCTTCATGAGTTTACTTTATAGGTTCTCATAAAGGTTTTTAATGAGGTAATATCAACACAAGACCATATGTCATATTTTCTGTTTTCCCCACCGGGGTTTTTAAGAAAGTATATACGACATACTTATTGTCCTCTAAACTCTATGAGTTTTCTCGTATTGAGTTAAAAGAGACAATAACCATTATATGTTGCATCATTTTCTCCTTATTTTTCCCACTGGGTTTGAAGGAGTTTTAGCAACATATCCTACACTACTCCTCATATTTTTCCCACAGGGTTTTTGGAGGAGACTTAATCAAGATGATGGATTCTTATGACAAGCGGTGATTAGGGGGAGTGTTAGAAATAATAACCTGGTGGTTATTAAGGGGATAATCCCCGCTCCTCATTGGTCGTGCGGTTTCGAACCGTCACGGCAGTTGCTTCCCGTGGAGGCACCCCTACCGAACCGTCATGTCTTTTCCCATTGTATATAAGCACAAGTACATCATCAATAAAGGCAGTTGAATCATTTTTGTCATCTCTCTCGTTTGTCTCTCGATTTCTTTCAACACGATCGGCAGCCATGGTTGGCTCCCGTGGCACCCTCGTCGCCCCAAGTGGCGCTGTCCCCGGCGACGGCGAGGTGACGCCGGTGCGGACATTGAGGACCTGATCGCGTTTTTGATCTTTGGTTCAAGGTCCTTTCTGCAAAGTTTAGGGACTTATGTGTACTTTGTAGTTTCTCTTGGGTCCTTTTGTAATATGCGCTGTACTCTTTCGAGTTGAATATAAAATCGTCGGGCCCACTGCTGTTCAAAAAAAAAAAAGGCATATACACCTGTGGGCCCAGCATTCAGAGCCCCCTGCTCACTCCCTCGTGAGCCGCTGCTCCACTCGGTCAGCTGGTTTTTGGAGCTAGCCCGTTGTACGTAGTAGTACTTGACAGCCATTAATATTTGTCTATTATAAAGCGAAATTTGGAGACTAGCGAATTTTTTGGGAACCGCCGATTGCGATGCCACCAGCGGATTATTCGGAGATCTGGCCCGCTCCACCCACCGATAAATGCCCTTTGCGTGCACCACCAAACACGTCTCCCTCCCTCTGTCGCATCTTGGATCCGGAGCCCCTCCTCCATGGACCATGAGTGGAACCAAGCTCGAGCCATGGAGCTCCTGCTCCCTCCTCCATGGCCGGCCGGCCATGAGAGGAAATGGAACCCGAGCCAAGGGTCTGGGTCTGGCTGGGAGCCACAAGGACATCGAAGACGGCTGATTCGTGCATGACCGTAAGCCACTCTTCCATCCATCCCCTGGGATTTTCGCCATCGCGTTTGCACTTGTCTTCCCATCAGCTTCGGGTTCGGTTCGTGCCTGTCTTCTGGGTAGCTGCTGGCCTTGATTTGATTTGATTGGATTTGTTGGTGATTTGCTTGCCACGCAGTTCGCCGGAGTCAGTGGATCTGCGCAACTCACAACGCATGATTCTGCCGTTCATATCGAAAAGAAAAAGAAAATAAATTGTTTGGTCTTTCGGATTGCTCCTGAGCACCAGTTCGTATTTTGGCCGAAAATTTGATTGTTGATTTTTTAGGGGAATTTGATTGCTGATTGGAAGGAAATTGCCGGATCCCCTTTTCCGTACATCCTCCCCAGTCATTCCTGCAGTACTATTACTTTTTTTTTCCCTGGATCCGGACACATTACTCGTAAGCCCATTTTAATCCTGCAACCCGCGCTGATTTCCCCCTTTTCCGCTCACTACGCAGGCCCACATCACCCGCGCTGCTGGATCAGGGCTGCTCGCCATGAATCGCAAGCAGTGAGCACCGCCCTGTGGCCTTTTGATCCGCCATCCAGGCCCATCTGGGAGTGCAGTGCTTGCCGATCTAGGTTAACCCTCGCTATAAAAGAGACCACCGCACTGTCCCATCACGACCCCACACCTACAGCCCCCGCCGCCGCCGCAGGAATCGCCCTCTGTCCGCCGACGAACCAGTGCGGTTCCTTCTCTTGTCCTCCGACCCTGCCTCCCTCCCCCTTCTCCGGTCGCTGTAGCTTACACGTGTTGGGCTGCAATGCAGGTCTCGAACAGCTTCTGCCGTCAAGGAACGCGACCTCGGCAGCCATGGCCGGCAACCCACCACCGGCCGTGAAGTGAGAACCCCCGTCGACTTGCCCTCATGGCCCCCCTTGTCATCCTGTCCTCTTATATCGTAGAAACTAGAGTAATTGTTGGCGATGCAAGAAATCGTTCCTTCTTAGGGGTTTTTTCTCCTGGATTTTAGGACGGGGACGATTGATATTTGTTCTCGTTATTCGTAACTGTGGACTGTGCCATCGTCTTGCCTTGCCGACCATTTTGTTATGTCACCACGCCCACGATTAGATCCATATTGCCGACGAGTACTGTTTTTCTTTGTCCGTGGCGGAGTAGTAAATAAACTAATAAAATATATACAAGCAATATGTCTGAATTTTCTTCATGTGGAATAATCTAATCTTCTTTGCGTGGCCAATCGTCTTCCTGGTTCTAAATGAAATCACTAATGATTACCTAATCTACTGCCTTCCTTCTGAGGCATCACGATTCCTGGAATCCTTTTATGTTTTCGTGTCAAGTTGTTTTTGTCTCTCTCTTGAATTAGTGGTTTGCCCAGGTCTGGTGATTATCACAATTCACAAGTGCACACTGCTTTGCCCAGGTCTCTTGAATTACTTGTTTATCCAGTTCGAAAGATGGTCACAAGTGCATGGTGGTTTGCCAAGGTCCACTTGAATTAATTGTTTGTCCAGGTTAAATAAGTACGGTACTATCTTTGTTTGACCTATCTATGATTAAACTGAACTAGTAGACAAGCATACTTGTCTCTTTGCTTAATCTGAAAAGCATGATTAGTAATGTGGTTAAAATCTGTCTGTTTTTGTAGTTGTTTAACCTGTCTGATGTCTGGTGATGTTCACAAGTGTTCAGATCACCAAAACTATGATTACTTAAACAAAATAATCTTATGCTCCTAGCTGGCGACCTTTGCTTTGCCTGGTTAATTTAAATTTGAATTGCATATGAGAAACAGTATTTTAGTTGGTAAAGCTATTTCCATTTGACAAATAAATATAGTGAAATTTTTATTTGTTTGGGTTTGTTCCAGTGATGAGACAATTCGATGAATATGATCTTCCAGGTGTGATTATCAATCGCTATGTTCTTACTGAGCTTGTATGCGTTTGCTAGTGAGGTTTCTTCGTTTGTTGTTGTTATCTGCTCTCTTATCTTCTAGATTCAAGTTGATTGCAAAGAGAACAAGTTCTTCCAAGTCGTTTGACACATTGATTTGGATTGGACAAGAGATACTTTGATGTTTGGAGTGATTTTCCTAGCTTTTTACCCCCCCCCCCCCCCCCCTTTGATCTGGTTGGTGTTCCTACGTGCTACTCCCCTTTGATCTGGTTGGTGTCTCCACGTGGTACTTCCCTTTTGATTTGGTGTCTGTTCATCTGCCTGTTCTGGCTGCTGTTCCCCTATAATTTGACTTGTTTTTGATGTTTCTGCCCTGAATGATCTCAGCTTGAAGGAGATCCCGTTCAACAAGTCGAAGCATGATAGGGTTCAGAAGGGTGGCCTTGTGGCCGACAAGGATTGCGCGCTCGGTTACCCTGTCTACGAAATGCCCGAGGGTAATTGTTTCATCTTCTCCCCTCTTGATTCAGTCCGTTTGTGAGCTCTTTGTAATTGTGTTTGTGTTGCTGACACATGCTTTTCTCTGTTCACAGACATCCTGTTTGACCGTGTGGCGTTCTCGGCCCTCCCAGCCAACCTTCAAAAGGAGTTAAAGTCGCAGAACCTCGGCGGCCAGGGCGATACCTGCAAAGACAAGTCTGCCTAGGTGACGAGTCCCCGCTGCCGCGCCTTTACGAATCGTCGTCCACCTATTACCTTCTGACATTACTAGTATATATACCACCTATTATCTCTTGCCACCACTAGTATATATATAGCATATAGCATCTTTTGTCACTGTTACCGATTAGTTTTGAGTCGACATGAACTGTTATTGGTGATGAGGTCGATATTATCTATTGCCACTGGTACCGATGGGTTTTGAGTCGACAGGAACTGTTATTGGTGATGAGGTCGTTTCTTGTCATGAAGTGCTAATGCAGAGCAACTGTTTTAAACCTGTTCACTGTGTTTCTCTGCATTCTTTAATGCAGTGCCGATTAAGATGCCGTGCTGCTGTTTTTATCATGTTCATATCCTGTTCACTGTGTTTTGTGGGAAATATATGCACTTCGGTGTTGGTTAAGCTATAGAGCTACTATTTTTATTCTGCATTATCTCGTGAGTCTCATTATATGGATTAAGTAAAAGGCATTTCAGTGTTGGTTATTATGTATTGTGTTGAGAATTCTTGTTCAGGCTTTCAAACCAGAACTGACTAGAGTTAACTGAACCAGACTTGAGAATTGCAGAGATCCAGAGCAAGTCGACGCAAGTTTGCTAGTAACATGTAATTTCACTCCACGGGATTCCCCCACTTGCTACTAATACCTTTATTTTTGTGGAAGTAGTTGGGGAGCTTGGCATTTTAGCTGCCATTTCTGGAGACACAAAGGTAGTGCTCCCACTGTCTACTAATGCTGTTGCAGTAATTTTACCAATGCTGATGCACACTAGAAATGTATTTTTGGCTGCCCTTAATGCCCATAGCTGAATGCATAGACACCAGTAACAGTGTTATCCTCAGGTTTCTCAGCGATTTCTTATTCGAAATCCTCATAATCAGTGACAAAAATGATTTCAGAGCTACTCCTATCTATGTCCTGAGACATCATTTCTGTTTTGAGGGGCAATTGATAGTACTGTTTTGGTTAATCTAGTTTTCAGTTAAATAGGTGCAGAATCTATGCCATGGCACATTGTTTGCAGAGTATCCAGTTCCTCTCCAGTGGCTTCTAGTCTCTATCCTCTGGACCTGCCCCCGCGTCGCTCTGTCCCCAGGGGCGACACGGGCGGCGACCCCAGCCACCGCGGCCCTCGGCCCCTCCACCCCCTCCTCCCCCTCGCCGTCGCCGGTGCCTCCCGCGGGCAAAGCTCGCGTGGAGCTGGCGGCGGCGGGGTCTCCTCTCGCGTTGGCGGCCGCCGCAGGTTGGGGCTCTCGTGGCGGCGGGCGACGGCTGGTGTCGGCGAGCGGCCTTGGGCCCCGCCGTGGAGGCGGTGTTCCTGCTGCGGCTGGCGCGGTGGCGTCCTGCAGCGGTCCGGCGGCTCGGCGGTGGCAGCGGGGATCGGGCGGCTCGATGGGGCGGCGGGCCCCGATCTGGCGGAGTGGATCTGGTTGGTGGAGGTGCTCCGGCGGCTCTTGTCTGCGTGGATCCGGCGGGCGGTGCTGCGGTCGGAGGCTTCTGGCTGTTCGGCGGCGACCCCTGGCTGGTGCTGCGACTGCGGCAGTTTTGCTCGGGTTTCGATCTAGCAGCTCTGCCCGGTGAGATGGGGCGGGGTGGCGGCCCCCCCTTCCTGCCTGGTGCTGCGGTTCTGGCCGGTTTGCTAGCCCGGCGTGGCTGGCAGCGTGGTGGTGGCTGCCGGGGCGGCGGCCCCGGATTTGGTGGAAGCGGCTTCGGTTGGGGAGGTGGTGCGTGTCTGGTCGCGGTGGATCGAGGGATCCCGCGATCGGAGTGAGGTTGCTCTCAGCAGGGGTGGTGGTTGGTAGGCGGTGGTCGGTGGCGGCTGATGGTCGGCGCAACTCCGGGAGAAATCCTTGCTCCGGTTCCATCGGAGCCGGTGACGGCGGCGCCCGCGGGTGCCGCGATCTTTCTTGGAAGCGTCATCGTGGAGGTGCTCCTGCTTCTCCCCACGGCTTTGGCTCCGGAGGGAAACCTCAGATCCGCTAGATCGGGCGATGGAGGCGTCTTCGCGTCTTTCTCCTCCTTGGGGGCATCGTCTCGGAGCCGGCTACGACTGGGAGACCGGTGGATGGCGGCATCTTCGCCGCGGGGGTTGCGGCATCTTCGCCGCGTGGTTTGCGGCATCTTCGCCACGTAGTTTGCTGAGGCGGCATTTTCGGGGGCGCGGATTTCTGTTTGGCAACGATGATGGCGTCGAGAGGAGCTCTGGTCGCGGCTCGGGCTTCGGTAGTCGGATCTTCCCGGCATGTCCGAGGTGCTCTTTAGGGCACGGTCGGCGCAAGTCCTGCATATTTCCCGTGTGATGATCGTCGTCAAAGTCGGAGCTGTCGGTTGTTCGCGCGTGTGGCCTTCTGTTGGCATGTGCCGTCATGGTTTCTGTGCAGCTGTTTGCGGGTTGGCTTCAACGATGATGGTCTACGGTGAAGTCGGAGTCGCCCGTTCGGAGGTAGCCGGTGATGACGATGACGCTTGCGACTGCTCGACGGATGTCTTTTCCTCTTTGTAGCTCTATGATCCCATGTCGGTGGCCAGGTTGGCCGGTGGTACCCATTTTATGTGGGTTGGATTGTATCGGTTTTAGCCCGGTTTTCCGTCAATTAACCGGGCAATTCTCACTCCTTAATTAATGAAATGGCAAGTCTTTTGCCTCGTTTCAAAAAAAAAAAAGTTCCTCTCCACCATTGCACAGCAGGCCCCTTTAAATATTGGTCCAAATTTTGTTTCCAAGAATCTGCATCCTCTTCCTCAAATTCAGTAATGTTGAGTTTGCTGGTTTAATTGTCAGAACATTCCTGTTGTTCATCTTGGGTGGCAGGTCTGTATCTTCTCACGCTTCCTGTTGTTCATCTTCTACAAGTTCTTCACAATTGATATGTTCTGGTTGCTGTTGAGCCTATTCTCAGCACTCCCATTATTTGGATGTCTGTATGCAACTTTGGGTGTACCATCCAAATTTATTTCTCTGGCAGTATGGTTTTTCAGTACAGCTGAACCCATAGTAGCTGGTGTTTGTTTCTCCTGAACTAGTACGTGAGGAGACAAATGCTTTGGTCTTCCAGGAGTAGTACCCACTTGAGTCATTCTCTGCGTAACACTTCCTTGTGCTGATTGTTCTTCTTGTTTGTCCTCTTCAACCTCTAGTTTCAAGTCCAATAGTAAGCGCCGAAAAATTTCTTGCATCTTGTAAAAGAAGTTCTGCATAGCGATGAAATTCTTGTTTGAAGTAGTTTGGAATTCTTGAAAAATAATAATCCGGTCTTTCTCCCTATCCTGCCTCGAAGCTTTGATGTCCAACTGAAGGGATTCTAGTTCCAAATCGCTAGTATCTCTGGGTTCAGTGATTTTCGTCATGGTTCACAGGGTTTTACCTCTTCAAGGACAATCTCACTTGACAGCCTTGGAACCTGGGTGGGACGGTGGGAGTCGATGCGGCCGCTCACTGAGAACTTCCTCTTCCTCTTCTCAAATGAGCTCGGGTGAACAGTACATTTTTTTTTTTAAATGTTTAAAAAAATCTGATTTTTTTTATGGCAAACTTCGACAAATGTTTTAAGAGCTTGCAAAATTTCATCACGAACTGACTTCATTTTACTGAACTGTAACCCTTTTTTGACATGAACTGTACTCTTGATCGAACCCAACCGTCTTCTTTGAGAAAATTTCATATTAAAAAAAGGAAAAAAGAAATTTTCGCAAAAAAAATGTCTTTCAGAAAAACAACGACACTACGCTGTAACTCTTTTTTTTTTTTGAAAGACTACGCTGTAACTCTTGGTCGAACCCAACCGAGTAGAAACAAGGCTGAAGCCGGTTCTCGCGGAAGACCCCAACCTGCCTCGCTCAGCTCCGACTCTTCCCTCCAATCCCCACCCGAAACCCTCGCTTCCGCCGTCCATGGCGCCGCTGATCGACGACGTCACCGCCGAGATCCTCCTCCGCCTCCCGCCGGACGAGCCCGAGCACCTCTTCCGCGCGGCCCTCGTCTGCAAGCCGTGGCTCCGCATCCTCTGCGACCCCGGCTTCCACCGCCGCTACCGCGCCTTCCACGACGCCCCTCCCCTCCTCGGCCTCCTCCACAGGCTCAGGGTGATCGACGGGGACGCGCCCGCCCGCTTCACCTCCACCACGTCGGTGCCGGACTTCCCCCACCCGAGCTCCGACGGCGGCCGCACGCGCCCCCTCGACTGCCGCCACGGCCGCATCCTCGTCCGCATGCTGGAGGACGAGGACGTGGACTACCTCGTCTGGGACCCCGTCACGGGCGACCGCCACGCCGTCCCCGCGCCGGACATCGAGTGGCTCATCGAGTCCGCGGCGGTGCTCTGCGCTGCCGACAGCTGCGACCACCTCGAGTCCTCGACTACCGGGGCGGAGACAGGCCCCAGGCCGGGGGGGCCCATTTCGTTCGTATACTGCAGCAAAACACTGTAGTGATCGCTACAGTAAACAAAGGGGGCCCGGGGCGCTGGGCTGGGCTGGATCCGCCACTCTACCATGGCGGCCCCTTCCGTGTGGTCTTCGCCGCCACCCACAACTACGAGAACACCATATGCGCGAGCGTCTACTCGTCGGAGACGGGGGCATGGAGCGAGCCGGTGTGTCTCGACAACAGTTGTGAATCCTTTGCAAAGCACATGCGAGAGGGAGAAGCATATAGACGCTACTACACACCCTATCTCCACCCTAAGCGAGGCACCCTTGTCGGAGATGCGGTCTACTTCACGGTTCGGCTGGGTAACGCAATCGTCAAGTTTGACTTGGGCAGGAACAGCTTATCCTTGATTGACCCGCCGTCGCACACCATGTACTGCATTGCCCTCATGGCGATGGAGGAGAACAATTCACTTGGCTTTGCCTACATTAAGGATTCCAGCCTCTATATATGGTCAAGGAAGGTGGATACGGAAGGACCTGCAGAATGGGTGCAATTCATGGTCATCGAACTGGAGAAAACGATACCTGTTGCCAAACCAGATGACAGACCAATTGTTGTTGGGTCTGCAGAGGGCGTGGGTGTCATCTTCGTTAGCACAGGTGCTGGCTTATTTATGATCAAGCTCAGCTCTCGGTAGCTTAAGAAGGTTGATGAGCCTGGGGTCTACTTTAGCGTCCTACCCTACATGAGCTTCTACACTCCAGGTATGATACTGGCCCTTGCTTGTCTGTTGTCATGCATTTTCCTTGCAACGTCTGTATGTTTGCTTATTTAGTTGGTTCTGTTTCTTCAACAGTTGTCTATACAATTTGTGTATGCTAGTGAAAACTGAATATGTGGCATGGGAAAACAGAATGTAGTTTTGCGTTTCATGTTGTTGTGGAGTGCTATGGCATGGATCTGTCGAATTGCTAAATGTGCACGCAAACTTGAGGATATTGAATTATCCTGTAACCTTGCTTTAGATTTTATTTTTGTTAAGAAAGACACTTTTATTTTCTAGCATATGGGCATATGGCTGTAGCACACGTATCAGGCTCAGTCTTGTAACCTTTGTAATTAGTACTAGCGCATACGTCACCAAAGTGGAATGCTGAGTTGAACTGCTGGTTATTAGTTTTCTGCATGGTGCATTTTTAGATCATGGCACATTGTTATCGCTATGACTAACTGACCTCTGAGTCGTTTATTTTCTGTTGAGCAGCTTACATACTGATTGTGCAAGTCGTTATAATCATCTGTGCTTTTTTGTGTGTGGAGTTTATCCTGATGATGTTGTTGTAAGTCACTGTCCGGATAATGCTTGACTCTGCTACTTAGAGCTGAAACTAAGTGTAGTCTATGCTGTTTCTCCATACTGAAATCTGAATTTATCTCGTCTTCAGAAGGACTAAATAGTAAATAGCATTGCCAGACTTTTTGGCATATCATTCGAGGTGCAGGGATCCAAGATGTAATTTAGTCTCATTATAAAACGTTTTCGATCTGTAAATCAACTGAAGAACATATTTTAGTTTAACAGGTGTGCAACTCAGATGTTTTACGCTTCTACTGCAAACATGGAAAAATGTAGTCAAGGACTTAAGGTTGTGGTGTCCTAAAATAAAAGGCACATGTTGTCTCGTTGGTGAATCTGGACCCATGTGCTATTCACTCCCAGAATAAAATTTCTTCTTTTCGTTAGAGGGTTCATTGGTCAAGTAGATGATGAAGCATGACCGCTAGGCTAAAATGGAGATTGCTAAATAATTGAATAAACAAGTTGATATAATAATGTCCTGTTGCCCTGCTTTAGATTTTCTTGAAAAACTGCATGTTATTTTCTTACATGGCTAAAGTTCATATCTGACCCATCAATGTAATATTTTGAACTAAGAACAAGTACATGGCACGGCAAATTATAAATTCTTAAGTTGGTCATGAGTTTTGTGCTTGGTATCTTTACAGATTGTGGCAGAATGTTGTCGATCGCTGGTGAGGACTAACTGATCTCCGATGTGCCGCGCAGCAGTGTGCATGGCATAATGGACGAATCCGCCGTCTAGAGTCTGCTGCTGTTGCCTTTTTTGTTGAGCAGTTTAAGCATGACAGTTGTAACTCAATTGTGGTTGTTCTTGTTCAATTCATCCTGGTCACGTGGCCAAGAAGGTTATTATTTCAGTTTAGCATGTTGGCTTCTTCTTATCTGTTGAACAGCTTAAGTAGGAATGTTGTCTAGTAGCAGTAAGAGTTGTGGGAATGTCATCTGTTGTAAGAAGCAGCTCTGTTTTCTCCCGTGGTTTTCTAATCATGGGCCCAAGTGACTGGTGGGTGAAAAAGGATTCTAGTGTTGACCTGGAAGTCATATGTTTCTTCCCCCTTTTACTGCGTTACAAAGCTGCGTTGCCGACGCGAAATGAACTGGCAGAAAGCCCACTTCATTTGCTTGCAGTGATGTACTATACCCCTGTGCTTTAGTGTGCTGGGGACGTGGTGTGTTGCCCCTTTCGACCTGGGGAATGGAATGAATCTTTTTGTTTATAATGCATGTTCCCGTGCGAGTCAGTCCCATTTCAATGACAAATCTCACGTAATTTCGCCGGCTCGTTCCACTTGCTTAAAAAAGAGGCTAACTGATGAGAAGTCTTGTAAATTAATTGTTTTTTGTAAACCTTGCCCCTTGTCGGGCTTGTCATTTGAGTGTCGGCTCTCTGGGTGAAAACCCAAGTTTCGGCTTTGCCGGAGTGGGCATCAGAGGCGTGCTTGTCGCTTCCCCCTAGAGGCATGGTCTTCCGTCGGATGGTAGCTAGCGAGAGGAGGAGCAACGGCTCCGAGAATTGCCTTCGTGTTTATGGTGTCAGCTTCGGAAAGCCACCTCCTTTATGTGTTGACTTAATGACTTAGCTACGGCATGTGCAAAATCATAGCTATGTCATCGAAAAAAAAACTTTTAGACTATATCTAGATGGTTTTTAAGAATGTCCGATTTTGAAAGCGAGAGATCAGACTCAATGCGTCTGGTGAACTTCTGCAGTTATATAGGACTAATATGTATCACCACTCAAGAACTCTTTATTTAAAACTGAGGCAAAACCTTTGCCTTTTCATTAAATAAAAAGCTCGTTTAATAATAGTAAGAAATACTCCCTCTGTAAACTAATATAAGACATTTTAGAACCTGGATCAACGCATCATTGGGTCAAGAGAAGTTCCGATTGAAATTCAATATGAATCTTTGGGGACTTATCATGAAATTCAAGAGAAGTTCTAATAATGGGAAATAGAAAGAAAAAAAAGAAATTCGTTCGATATACATTCGAACCACTCTTGGTCATATTACTTTTTATAGAGAAATAGAGGAAGCCCGTAGTGATCTAAAACGTCTTATATTAGTTTACAGAGGGAGTATGTAGCATATCCTATTTCAATTGATATGAACGGTTAGAAAAAAACGATGTACAAAGGGATTACAAATGATCTTTTTCTTTTACAACTAGAAAAAAAATGATCTCTAGTTGTTTACAAGATTCAGCATTTCAATGACTGACGGATTGGTCAGGGTGTGCAAAACCGAACCAAAAAAACCAAACCGAACCAAAATTTCAGTTTTTTCAGGTTTCGGTTTCAATTTCAGTTTTGAAATGTGAAAACCATTTGCATTTTGGTTTTTTCGGTTAGAAACCGAAAACCATTTGGTTAAACCGAATTAACCAAAATTGAGGTTTTTTGGGTTCAAAAGCGTAATGGGCTGCTATAGTACAATACTTTCTGGCCCATTTAGTGCTTCAGTTTACGTGATTAGCCTTACTACTTATCCAACGTCCCTTCTTTATCCTTTTCTAATTGTTTTTCCTCATTATGATATACTAGCAAAAGGGCCCGTTCGTTGCAACGGGGAAAAAAAAATCATAATCTCCAATGCCGATGACCACATTTTGTTCACATCTCATCACATGATTTTGAAAATTTGTTCACAAATGCAAGAAAATGTTTTTTTTTTAAATTTATTCACTAATTGAAGCAATGTTCACATTTTCAAAAAAAATACCATGGTTGTCTTGGTAATTCAAAGAATTATTCTGAATTAAAGAAACGTTTTTTAAAAAACATACTATAATATTCCGATCCACCCCGACAGTTAATTCTTCAAAATTCACGCCGGTATATAGTCACAAAGACTCAGAAGCATTACTGTTTAACTACATACTCGATCATTCGTGAACATTTTTACAAATTTGGAAACATTTTTAAAAATTGTGAAAACTTTTTACTATATACAAACTTTTTTTTAAATTGTGAACATATTTTTATATTGCGAACGTTTTTTAAGCATTTTCTTTTGAATCAGCGAACCATTCTAGAATAGACGGACATTTTTTTCGAAATTGGTGGATTTTTTTTTAAATTCACGAACATTTTTTTAAATGCATGAACATTTTCTGAATCAGCAAACATTTTATGAATAAATAAATTCTTTTGTAATTCACGATTTTTAAAAAAAATTTAGGACATTTTTTAAAATGCATGAACATTTTTTGAATTAGCAAAATTTTTGTTCAATTTCATTAATAATTTTTAATATATGGATTTTTTTCAAAATCATGTACTTTTTTTGATTTTACGTACATTTTTTTTCAAAATTGCGAACATTTTTTGAATATGCAAACATTTTTAGAAAAATTTCGAGCATTTTTTGAATTCACAAACATTTTATGTTTTCTTGAACATTTTATTTCAAAATTCTCAGTTTTTCTAAATTCAAAAGTTTTTTAAAGTGCCAAATTATTTAAAGTAGTAAAAAACAAAAACGGAACAGACAAATAAGAATAAAAAATGAAATTAAAACAAGGGCGCCCACACATGGGTGGGCCCAAACGGGCGCGCTGTGTCTTCTCCAGCGCGCAGAGCGCAGTATAGTATGTCCCTATGCGTGGGCCGGACCAGGCGGGGGATTCCCTGCAAAACGTTTTTTTGTTACTTATAGGTGGCATTGGTGGATAATATTTTGCAACTTTAGGGGCAATTTTAATGACGTACCGGCAGAAGCAATAGCCCTTTATTATTAGGTATAGATATAGATATCATGTATTTACACGTGGAAAAAATTATGTGTTGGCTCAAAAATTCGCGTCAACTTTGGTTAATTTGGTTATTACAGAAACTGAACCGAAAGTAAATGGTTATTACCAAAACCGAACCGTATCTATGTATAAAACCATATAAACCGAAGTTAAAAACCGTAAACCGTATAAACCGAACCGAATCAAACTGAAAAGACCGAATGCACATTGCTAAAACTTCTGTTGCTAGGGGTTATTAGTATGAGCATATTTCCTTTTGTTTAAATGTTACTGGAACGAGTTTAAGAATAATTCTAGATGATTTCTCTTTCTCTCTTTTGGTTAGCTAATAGTCTGAGTATGCTTCACATGGATATCGACCTTCTACGTTGCATGCATTGTTCAACTAGCAAGTGGACTTGTAGAATTATTAATCATTTAATTTGCTAACTTCCCTCTGTTATCTAGTTTCTGGACACAATTTGCCAGCTGACATGATGAAGACACAATGACTTGCTCCAATCAATTAGTTCTTGTGGCGCAATGCATCTTATTTGGACAGCGCTTCAGGTCATTATCTGATGCTTACCCTGGTGCTATCTTTGCTTGGACAACACTTCAGCCAAAGAGCTAATAGTAAGTATTGAAGTTGCTTGTTTGGCCAATTTATGTTGCAGTTACTGACCGATCCTGTCATCCTATTGCTTGTTTGGCCAATTTATGTTGCAGTTTGGCCAATTTATGTTGCAGTTAACTTGAAGATTTAAGCTTGGTACAACTATATGATGCCGTGATTGAGAGTTGTTCAGTAAAGTACCTTTGATCTTTCTATTTGGTGGAGGCATCGCTACTTTGGTTGAATTGATGATTTTTTTCTCTAATACATTTGTAACTCATTCCTGGAAGCGAGTTTCAACTTAGCCAGTTAAATGTTTAAAGTTATTTTTCTTTTCTTTTCTTTTATTTTCCGTGTAGTGAACAGTGGAGCAATGTGTTACAATGCTTCTTTGTCTAGGAGTAAACTATACACCAGTTTTATCTGAAGTCGTCGTTTCTTGATCACGATTCACGCCTTGATGTTCTTGCAAGACTCTGGCAAAGACCTGCAAAAGCTCGACTTGTAGAAAAAGCTGGACTAACGTCCACCATTACCGTCACCACAGTGATGCTCTTTTGTCGACACCATTGTGATCGCTGTTTGGTCTAAGGATTGTGTGGAGAACATTGGTCAAAACCTTGAAACCACCGTGAATGTTGCCATTGCTGAAGTGGACCAAAGCGGACGATAATCGGCAAGATCAAGAATCATCGACCAGTGAGACCGCCTTAGTTGTCGAGCGAGATGTATAGGTTGCTTACTAAGTGTCATTGGTCTACAGCTTTAGGTCATCGAGAGGATTTTAAGAAATCGAGTGTTGAAAACGGGCTCTGGAATGTTTCCTTTGTGGATGGCCTTCCTTCTCAGAGATCCGAGGAGGAAAAATAGCAGGCCTTTGGGTTACCCCAATTGTTTGATTTGAATAATAATACAAATTTGAATTTTGAAAAATTGACCTCACAAAATAGGCAGGCGGGTAAAGTGTCCATGGACTTTTTTTTCTTTATTTATTACTCAGCACTCATCGTGGGCTTCACCTTTGGTTTCACGGCCTGCACTGTGTTTCGCTCCGCATTGGTACGAGCCCACCATGCACATTCAGCACTATAGGAAATCCTCAACAAAAAAAATCCAGCACCATAGGGTAAGATGAGCAGTCCCCGCTCGCCGCCGGCGGCGCCGCCGCCGCTGGACGACGACGACCTGCTCGTCGAGATCCTCCTCCGCCCCCCCCGCAGCCATCCTCCCTCCCCCGCGCCTCCCTCGTCTGCAAGCGCTGGCGCAGCGTCGCCTCCGACCCAGCCTTCTCGCGCCGCTTCCGCCGCCACCACCGCCGCAACCCTCCCCTCCTCGGTTTCTTCCGCGTCGACGTCAAACTCCCCTTCGTACCTACACTCAAGACCCCGAATCGCGTCTCTCCCGAACGCTTCTCCTGGCAGCGAGGCGACGACGGCGGCGACCACTTCAAGCCCCTCGGATGCCGCCACGGCCTCGCGCTAATCCTCAACGCATCGCGGAACCAGGTCCTGGTGTGGGACCCTATCACCGGCGACCAGCACCGCATCGCCGTTTCCCTGGGGCTCGAAATGGAAGAAACCCCAATCAGCGGGGCGGTGTTTCGCGCCGCCGGAGACGCCCACCACTTCCGGGTGGCCTTGGTAGGTAACAGAGAGGAGCAAATTACACAAGCTGTCGCCCCGCGTTTACACATCGGAAACTGGTGTGTGGGGCGATCTCATCTCGACACCGCTTCCATCTGAGGATCCTGCCCATTTTCGCATCGTCGTTTGCACACTCAAGCCTGCCGTGATGATCGAGGATTCCCTTTACTGGGTTCTTATGGGGAGTTCGGATGGGATTCTTGAGTTTGATCTTGATAGGCAGAGACTATCTGTGATACCTATGCTAGTGAGCTATTTCCATTTCTCAGTTATACGAGCAGATAGCGGTGGGCTCTTGGTTTCCTATTTTTGTCAGGCTTCAACGCCCAATTTTGGAAGAGGAAGACTGATTATGATGGTGTTACTTCATGGGTGCTGGGAAGAACTATTGACATTGATAGGTTACTTCCTTTGGATGCAGAGCAGAGATGGGCCCTAATGATACTAGAGTTTGCCGAAGAGAATAATGTGGCTCTCATGTGGACACATGATGTTCTCTTCACACTAGTAGAAAACAGGCCTTTCGTCCGGAGCATTAGTCCCGGTCGGGTTTTGGACCGGGACTAATGTGACCACTAGTCTCGGTTCCAACGGCTAGGCTTTAGTCCCGGTTCATTTGTGACCTCTAGTCCCGGTTGGTGTTACCAACCGGGACTAAAGGGGTGGTGGCAGGCTGGCGTCAGGCTGGGGCCCCTGCGAGCCCCTTTAGTCCCGGTTGGTATCACCAACCGGGACTAAAGATATCACTATATATAGTGCTTCGTCCAGCCCGAGCCCAAGCTCTCCTTTCTCTGTTTTCTCCTTTCTCTCCTCTGTTCTCTTCCCCTTGCTCGAGCTCATCCTCCATTTTTGCCAACATTTGTCAAGATTTGAGGCACCCCATCTATCCAAGTGTTCACAAAGGTTAGCAACTTTGTCCTTTCATCTCTCATTGCTAGATTAGCTCGTGCAATGCTCTATAAGTATAGTGATTTGTGGGTTTTAGTTTGGGAGTAATTATGTGGGAGTTTATTTGATTTATATGCAATTTCAGCTCAAATTAACTTCTTAGTTTGCATATGTGTAGGTGTGGTTTACTTAGTGCCTTCCCGTCCCCGTCCTAACCACCGTCGATCGCCCGCACCGTCTCGTCACCGGCACCACCTTGGTGAGCCTCTTGTTCTTATCCTTTTTATAAAAAAAATCTTATTTGTATGATTTAGATAGTTACTTGTATAATTTTCTTACTTGTATGATTGTTTGTTATACATAGTGCCATGGTTTTGATATCCGTCCCCGTCGGCCCTCGTCCGGTTTATGATTCGGATGTGGTATATTCTCTTTTATAACTATTTGTTGCATTTCATGTTTATGACAATTATGCCCATCAAGTTGACATAGATATTTTTATCTAGGAGGTATGTGAACCGGAAATTGCAACCGACCCTCTTGTCGAGAAGTTAAATTTAGTTGAAAAAGAAAACGAGTATTTGAAAGAAAAATTGAAAAGAATTGAAGAAGAGAAGATGAAATTGGAGTTGTATGTTGCCGATGTCGTCGATGATCACAAGATCAAGATGGATGCAATGCGCTTGAAGATTAGAAAGATTAGAAAATATGACGTTAATAAAGAGGCTTGGTATCATTATGCTGTTGGATCAATTATTACCTTAGTTGCGATTTTGATCGCATTTGTTGTTGCATTTAAATGCTTTAGCTATATAGTTTTATGTTGTTTTATGAGAATAAGTGTGTATGAACTTTATGTATGAACTTGTATTAATTTGGTCTTTTCGGTGTTGTGTAATGAAGATGAGTCGGCAATGGATGTACGATGACCGACGCTCTCCCCAGTTCATTAATGGCGTGCATAGTTTTCTGCGTGCGGCTGAGGCAAACAAGCGGAATGGTTTTATGTGTTGTCCATGTGGTGTCTGTAAGAATGATAGGAATTACTCTAGCTCAAAAGTCATTCACGTCCACCTGTTTACGTCCGGTTTCATGTCCGGCTATAACTGTTGGACGAAGCACGGAGAAAGAGGGGTTCTAATGGAAGAGAATGAAGAAGAAGAGAATGATGACAACTATCCTGGGTTCCCTGAATACGATGGTACTACAATGGGGGAAGAGAACGAAGAAGAAGAAGCTGAAGAAGAGGCATCAGATGAGCCCACTGATGATCTTGGTCAGGCCGTTGCTGATGCAAAGAGAAACTGCGAAAGTGAAAAGGAGAAGTTGAAGTTGCAGCGCATGTTAGAGGATCACAAAAAATTGTTGTACCCAAATTGCGAAGATGACAAGAAAAAGCTGGGTACCACACTGGAATTGCTGCAATGGAAGGCAGAGAATGGTGTATCTGACAAGGGATTTAAAAAGTTGCTGAAAATGTTAAAGAAGATGCTTCCAAAGGACAACGAATTGCCCGACAGTACGTACGAAGCAAAGAAGGCTGTCTGCCCTATAGGATTAGAGGTGCAGAAGATACATGCATGCCCTAATGACTGCATCCTCTACCGTGGTGAGGAGTACGAGAATTTGAATGCATGCCCGGTATGCGGTGCATTGCGCTATAAGATCAGCCGCGATGACCCTGGTGATGATGTTGAGGGCGAGCGCCCCAGGAAGAGGATTCCTGCCAAGGTGATGTGATATGCTCCTATAATACCACGGTTGAAACGTTTGTTCCAAAACAAAGAGCATGCCAAGTTGTTGCGATGGCACAAAGAAGACCGTAAGAAAGACGGGAAGTTGAGAGTACACGCCGATGGGTCGCAGTGGAGAAAAATCGAGAGAAAGTGGCCGGAGTTTGCAGGTGACGCAAGGAACTTATGGTTTGGTATAAGTGCAGATGGCATTAATCCTTTTGGGGAGCAGAGCAGCAATCATAGCACCTGGCCCATGACTCTATGTATCTATAACCTTCCTCCTTGGTTGTGCATGAAGCGGAAGTTCATTATGATGACAGTGCTCATCCAAGGCGCTAAGCAACCCGGAAACGACATTGATGTGTACCTAAGGCCATTAGTTGAAGAACTTTTACAGCTGTGGGACATAAAAGGTGTACGTGTGTGGGATGAGCACAAACAGCAGGAATTTGACCTACGAGCGTTGCTGTTTGTAACCATCAATGATTGGCCTGCTCGTAGTAACCTTTCAGGACAGACAAACAAAGGATACCACGCATGCACACACTGTTTAGATGAGACCGAAAGTATATATTTGGATAAATGTAAGAAGAATGTGTACCTGGGACATCGTCGATTTCTTCCGATCAAGAATCTCTTAAGAAAGAAAGGCAAGCATTTCAAAGGTGAGGCAGATCACCGGAAGAAGCCTGACCACCGTATTGGTGATCATATACTTGATATGGTCAAGGATTTAAAAGTAATCTTTGGAAAGGGTCCTGGCGGACAATCTGTTCCGAATGACGCTGACGGACACGCACCCATGTGGAAGAAGAAATCTATATTTTGGGAGCTACCCTATTGGAAAGTCCTAGAGGTCCGCTCTGCAATCGACGTGATGCACGTGACGAAGAATCTTTGCGTGAACCTACTAGGCTTCTTGGGCGTGTATGGGAAGACAAAAGATAGACCGGAGGCACGGGAGGACCAGCAACGTATGCACGAAAAAGATGGCATGCATCCAAAGCAGTATCAAGGTCCTGCCAGCTACGCTCTTACCAAAGAAGAGAAGGAAATCTTCTTTGAATGCCTGCTCAGTATGAAGGTTCCGTCTGGCTTCTCGTCGAATATAAAGGGAATAATAAATATGGCAGAGAAAAAATTCCAAAACCTAAAGTCTCATGACTGCCACGTGATTATGACGCAATTACTTCCGGTTGCATTGAGGGGGCTTCTACCGGAAAATGTTCGATTAGCCATTGTGAAGCTATGTGCATTCCTCAATGCAATTTCCCAGAAGGTAATCGATCCAGAAATCCTACCAAGGTTACAAAATGATTTGGTGCAATGTCTTGTCAGTTTCGAGTTGGTGTTCCCACCATCCTTCTTCAATATCATGACGCACGTCCTAGTTCACCTAGTCGAAGAGATTGCCATTCTGGGTCCTGTATTTTTACACAATATGTTCCCCTTTGAGAGGTTCATGGGAGTCTTAAAGAAATATGTTCATAATCGTGATAGGCCAGAAGGAAGCATCTCCAAGGGCCATGAAACAGAGGAGGTTATTGAGTTTTGTGTTGACTTTATTCTTGACCTTAAGCCGATTGGTGTTCTTGAATCGCGGCATGAGGGGAGACTGAGTGGAAAAGGCACGCTAGGAAAGGATTCAGTAATATGTAGGGACGGGCATTCTTGGGCCCAAGCACACTACACAGTTCTACAAAATTCCACCTTGGTGGCTCCGTATATCGAGGAACACATGGATATTGTACGCTCCAAGAACCCGGAGCAGTCTGACCCCTGGATTAAACGTACACACATGGCGACTTTCGGCGGTTGGTTGCAAACACATCTCATGAATGACGACAGTGTTGGAGATGAGCTGTACTTGTTGGCCAAGTCACCATCTTCGACTATATTGACTTTCAAAGGGTACGAGATTAATGGGAATACATTTTACACGATCACCCAAGATAAAAAGAGCACCAACCAAAACAGTAGTGTCCGCTTTGATGCAACAAACACCAATAGGGAAAATGACACATATTATGGCTACATAGAGGAGATATGGGAACTTGACTATGGACGTGAGTTTAAGGTCCCTTTGTTTCGGTGCAAATGGGTCAATCTGACAGGAGGCGGGGTAAAGGTAGACCTGCAGTATGGAATGACAACAGTGGATCTCAACAATCTTGGGTACACAGACGAACCATTCGTCCTAGCCAATGATGTGGCGCATGTTTTCTATGTGAAGGACATGTCTACCAAACCGAGAAAAAGGAAAGATAAGGAAGCGAATACATCATACGGTGAGCCAAAGCGCCACATAGTTCTTTCAGGGAAAAGAAACATCGTGGGAGTGGAGGACAAGACAGACATGTCAGAAGATTATGAAAAGTTTCATGAAATTCCTCCCTTCACAGTGAAGACTGACCCAAGCATCCTGTTAAATGATGAAGATTGTCCATGGTTACGGCGCAAAGGGACACAAGCGCAGAAAAAGTTTTATACCCCAAGATCCCACTCTGGGATGTGATCGGCTTCACCATCATCACTTTCTTCTCTAGTGAGTAGCCGAGATAGTCCAGTTTGTACACGAAGTGCATCCGGTTTTTGCCATAACCCTCTCAACTTTTTAGCACATGCTATGTGGGTGAAATGATGATACCATGCCAAGTTTCAACCTTTTCAGAGTTCATTTGTAGTGCTTTTCAATTTCAGGGTCATTTAGCTCAAAAAAATCATTAAATGCATGAAAAATAGCAAATGAAGTTAGAAAGGGTTGAAATTTGATGATGTGGCTTTCAATGGTGCATATTGAATGCACAAAAAGTCTGGAGTTGAAATAAGTTTAGACTAAAGTTATTCACAAACTAGTGATTCACACAAATTTCAAAGAATTCAAATTTAAACTATTCAAATTTGAAAACTACTGGAACTAGCGAAAAGTTTATAATTTTTGTGACCTAAAGCAAAAAGATTCACTCAAAAACTCGAAATATTGCCTGTTAATTAGTAGAAACAAAAGTAAAAAAATAAAGCAAAAAACAAAAACAGAAAACATGAAAAACACCTTTAGTCCCGGTTGCCACCACCAACCGGGACTAAAGGTCTTTCTCCCGCCCGTAATTTGGACCGCCGAAAATAGACCTTTAGTCCCGGTTGGTGGTGGCAACCGGGACTAAAGGCCAGGGTAGGCCTTTAGTCCCGGTGCGTGGCACCAACCGGGACTAAAGACACTTTAGTCCCGGTTGGTGCCACGCACCAGGACTAAAGGCCTCTGGGTATTTAAACTGCCCCCTTCTCCCCCAAATCTTCCTCTCCCTCGCCCGATAGACCAGCTGCTCCTCGACGCGTCTGCTCCCGCCGCCGGCCTCCACGCGACGCCGTCAGGCTGCCCGACCGCGCCCTCGACGTCAGCTCCCGCCGCCGGCCTCCACGCGTCGCCTGAGCCCGCCGGCGCCGCTCTCCTCCTTGCGCCGCGCACTCTCCTCTACGTGCCCCGACCGGCCTCACCTCGCCGACGCGCGCCTCCGCCCCCTCTGCCGCCTCTGCCCGACGCCGAAGCGCGCCTCTCACGGCGGGCCGCCCCCTCTGCCCGACGCCGGCCGCGCTGCCGTCCTCTGCCCGACGTCGCCGCTCCTCCACGCGGCGCCACGGCCCGAGCCCGCACCGGCGCCGCTCCTCCACGCGCCTCCCTCCGTCTCTGGCGTCCTCCCCGCCTCCCTCCGTCCACCGGCGCGCCTCCTTCCGTCTCCGGCGTCCTCCCCGCCTCCCTCCGCCCCGACGATCCCGCTTGGTGAGCCTCTCCTCCTCCTTTTGTTCATCTTTCTTTTTTCATTTTTTTAATTTGTTCATATTTTTTTGTGTGTAGATGAATGTTAATTAGATGGATTTATTATGTATTTTTGTGTGTAGATGAATGTTAGATGGATATGTAGATGGATAGATGTTATATTGATGTATCTTAGAATGATGGATGAATAGAAATGTTAGATAGATGGATGTTAAATGGATGAATAGAAATGTTGTTCAAGTGTGGGTTCCCTATAAAAAGAATGGTTGGATCAATGCTATAAAATGTTGTTCAAATTTGCCCATCTACTATAGTTGTAAAAGTTTATTAAATATGAGTAGCATAATAAAATGATAATTATTGCATAGGAATTTGTTTTCATAAGAATTTGTTCTCGACGTCGACGATGCCTGGCCCGCATCCTCGTCGTCGACTCGACGGCGACAACCTGCTTGAGAGACGCCATGTCCGGGACTGGGCTCCGCCGGGCTGGCACTGGGAGGTGCTACCTTCCGGGGCGCGCAGCTTGGTGAGGAATCGGGCTCCCTTCGTTGACCCGGAGCTTCTTTGGTGGTGGTCGCGTGGGCCACTATCGGTGTGGAGGCAGCCGGCCCCCGAGGAGGTGGTACGTCGCCGTGTCAGGGAGGAGGACGAGCACGTCCGTCGCTACATGGTTGCGTTGGACATCAGGTTCTCCAATACCTGGCAGGTTCTTCAGGGATCTCACCCGAGCTATGATCCTGTGATGGTTCCTTCTCTTTGGGTGTCCACCGCCCGCGCCTCAGGAACCGCGAGTCAACTGGATTATTCGATAATATTCGAGCTGTATTAGTGGTGTTATATGATAATATTCGAGATGTATTAGTGATAATATTCGATGATGCATTAACTGGATTATTCGAAATGTATTAGTTTTTGCTTATTGAATGCATTCTAATTTGAATACTAAATTGTTTTATCTTTCTTCTGGATTAGTTAAGCTATGGACTATAGCGGCAGAGACTGGGAGAAGCCATACGTGGTCTCATTGTATGGAGAAAGGAATGCATCGTGTTTCCAAACTCGGTGCCAAGGCCACTGACTCCTCCTCCAAGTCCGTCGCGTCAGCCGACTCCAACCCACCTCGAGACGGAGCGCAGCGCGATTCCGCCATATCGATCTCCGCCGCGTCAGCCGAATCCACCCCACCTCGAGACGGAGCCCAGCGCGAGTACGCGATATCGATCTCCGCCGCGTGAGCCGACTCCAAAGCGGAAGAGAGCACCAAAGAAGAAACCCGAGCTTCCTGCCAAAAAGAAGTTAGCTTACGAGATGACTGAGGAGGAAAACAAAGGGGTCGTGGATGCCCAAGTGAAGGCCCATTTTGCACCGAAACCGCCCCCGCCGCCGAAGGAGAAAATACCTGAGAAAGTCGTACAACACTTTGTGGATCTTGCTAAACCGGCTGTGGAGAAAAGGCGATCAGACTATGAACGCTCTATTAGCAAGTCATATTATCAACAAAAAAATCAGCAGTCGAGCCTTACATGTAGTAATAAAAGCGGGAAAACTGTTCCCCAGCTCGGAGAACAGGCAGTGCAATCGATGCCCCCGCTCAAGGTGAGTACCGATAAGGCGGTAACCGACGATGATAGAGAGATGGCTAGAGAGATGGGTATCACTGTTGAACAACTCCTAGGCATCGAGGAAGTCCCCACGATGGATCCGAAGGAACTAGCATGGAAATATGTCCCCGGGAACCCTCTGGTCAGGCCTGACGAGGAGGAGCTTCTATCAACGCAAATGCGCAGATTGCATGACTGGTACCTGAGAGAAATAAAGGCCGGGCGAGAGAGCCTCATGGTGAAAGTCAAGCCAGAGCATTACTTCCATGGAAAAGATGTGTGGATTGAATTTCCAGACATTTTTCAGTTATTCAATCAAGACGCACTCGACAAATCTCTCGTCAGTTGCTATTGTCTGTAAGTGATTTCTTTCTGTAATTTAAGTCTCTAGCTCAGCTCGTTCATTGCCTGTAATTATCCTCACTAAATTCTTTTGTGTGGTATTATGCAGAATGAAGATTTTTGAATTGAAAAGAGATGGAGTCTATGGCATTGGGTTCATTGACCCAAATACCGTTAATGAAAATGTGTTAAATAACCACAAACAAGACACAGAGAATAGCTTGCTAATGTTTTTGAAGGAACTAAATACCAGACCAGAAATACTTTTTCCTTACAACTTCAGGTGAGTGTTACTGTCTTGTACTACAAATTCTATTTTTGCTTACTCGATGTTAAGTGTAGTTGATGAGTTATGCATGCCCGCTTATACAAACGTGTGCGCAGATTCCACTGGATCCTGCTAATCATTAGAGTTGACGAGGGAACTGTTGAAGTACTGGACTCACTAGGTAAAGACTCTGAAGAATACATCAGCCTGTTTTTGATGCTCGACAGGTAATTTCAATCATTATCGCACTATGTCGGCCTCTTTAGTTCATTTCCTGATATCAAGTAATTAATAACTCCTTTATTCATTTTCTTTGCCGGGCAGGGTTTGGAAAAAGTTCATCAAAGAGGTTGTCGGTGAATGGAAACCACAGCTGAAATGGCGACGGTCCAAGGTAATTAAGTAGTACTAGCTACGTCCGCGCATCTCTTTAATTCTAGTTTCAATACCATTATCATGCTTGATTATTATCTGATTGAATTCTATTCTCGTAAAGTGTATAAGGCAGGAAAAGGGGACTAATTTATGTGCATACTACGTTTGCGAGAACATTCGCTTTATGACCGAAAGGAGCGGAGATGCAAGACATCTTTGGGTACGTAAACACTATTTACAATTTTTTTTATCATGATCTAATATATATACACACAATTAATATATTCATATTGATCTCCTTCTTTAAAGATGGTGGAGATGCGGGATAGGCTCCTACCAAAGGACCGCATACGAGCACTTCAAGAGGAAATGGCGGGATTTTTGCTTCAGCAGGTCATATCTCCCAACGGAGAATACCATTTCACCTAATGCCTGCATGTAATGATCTGCAAATTGTAGGAGAAATTGTATATACCAAATTGTATATATATATATATGTGTATGCATGGTCGTACGAGAAATTCTATGATATATGATTGGTTCTACGAGAAATTCTATTATATATGCATAACGTGTACAGTATGTAGTAGCGTAAAATATGTTTGAAATGAAAAAGAATTAAATGGAAAACACAAAATGAAAAGGAAAAATAAAAAATAAACCCTAAACCCCTAAACCTTTAGTCCCGGTTGGTGTCACCAACCGGGACTAAAGCCCCCCCCCCCCCCCCCCCCGGCGCGCGCTGCCGGCCACGTGGCAGGGATTTAGTCCCGGTTGGTGTCACCAACCGGGACTAAAGGTCCCCAGCCCCCGGCGCGCGCTGCCGGCCACGTGGCAGGGATTTAGTCCCGGGTCGTGGCCAACCGGGACTAAAGGGTGGGGGCCTTTAGTCCCGATTTATTAGTCCCGGTTGGTGAACCGGGACTAAAGGCCCTTCCCAACCGGGACTAAAGGCCATTTCTCCACTGGTGTCATGATCCAGCTCAAGTCATTGAAGTTTGAGAAACTCTTGGGAATCAAGACCATAGGTCACTTTCACTCATTTGAAAGTGTCTACACTGCAGGTGATAGCATGCTTTACATCATGGGTATGAAAAAACCAAGTTAATTTTTGATAATTGATTGATGGAATTACCGTGCACACCCTTTCTTGTTAAGCTAACAATTGGAAGTAGCGACATATCACTTCTTTCTTTTGCTGCTTGATGACCTTTCAAAATAATAGTGATGATGTTCTGCAGTGTTCTGTTTTGATGCTTGCATGGCGCCGTTCTATGTAATGATTATGATCTAGAAAATATATATTACTGCTATCTAATTTATTTTGTTCTGTAGCCAGGTTGTCGGCTCTTGACCTACAGTTAGCCATTTTGTAATACTTGTGGTTCAAGTCAGAGCTAGCAAACTATATTACATGAATATCCACAATATAAAATAATGAATACCAAGATTGCTGGCGAAATCTTTCTGTAATAATTGAACTAAATTTACTGTTGCATGTGTATTGACATATGCAAGAATTGTATAATGGTCATTTTAGTGTATAGCTGCAGTGCAGTTTCTCTTTCAAGATAAGATACTATAATAGTGTGAAGTTGAAGACAATTACATGAAAACTTGCTTCAATCAACTGAAATATCAAGTAGGAAGCTTAAAAGTAGTTTTATATGTTTCATTCAATATTGTTATCTCTGATCATGCTACTAATCTTAAATTTGTAATGACGCTTTTGTTTGAAATTTACACATGATAGTTCATTTTATCACTTTGAAGAAAGTCCCTGCTTCGAGTAGCAAGTACATTTGTACCAGGGAAACAAATAATTTCATATAATTTTTCAAGCTAAATGTGCTCAAGAGAGATATCTAAATCTGAATAATCTCAATCCTTTTTGTTGCTAGTGTTTATTGGCATGTTTCTTTCAGGTTAAATTTGTTTGAAGATAAGTTATATCTGAATAGTCTTGTTCACTTTTGTTGCTAGGATTTATTATCATGAATATGTTTCTATTTTTCCTATGGCGTGGAATGAGCTTAATAATTCTTGTTATGTTGTCTCTTCAGATAAGCTAATAGTCTGAGTGTGCATCTTCTTCATTTTATATAATCAGTTTGTACTGTTTATGGAATATTCATTATATTTGAAAGTAGAACTGGTTTTGTTTATCTTTCCCTTGTGTTGTCTCAAATTTGTTTTATTTAAACTACAGCCGTGAGTTACTGATTTTATCACTTTATCTAAATATCTTGATGCATACTCATATATGTTTGGCTTTTCTTTGGAATGTAGTTAGTCGTTTGACTTTTTACGCTTGCTGAAGCAGGCATTTATGGTGGATTTGATGGAGCTGATCTTCGGCGCAACACATAAGATGATTGCCCAGTCAGATACGCTATTGTGATGTACTGGTTGAGCAGGTAGGCTTATCTTCTACATGTAGGTTGGGGTAGTTGAATTCTTCTTAAGCAAAATGTATTAGTTTCCCTTTTACTGCCATTTCTCAAGTACAAGAGAGGAGTCAAAGATTTCTCCACAACTCTTAGCTTAGCTGTTGCGAACCCACCTGGACACCTCTTGCCACACTTTCATCACAGGCTGCATATTTGATCTTTTCTTGACACCCTGCTTCCTCACCTCTTCATCGGCAGCTCTCCATTCTCTTCCTCATGCCTTCGACAATCTACCTTCTCTTATTTGCTGATGTTCTACCCCCTCTCCCTTCGATGTGTTCTTTCCTTACCTTCCCTGTCCATCCAGCTGCCTTTCTTTCGGCTATCTCCTCCTTAGTACTCTTTGGCTGGATTCACCCTAAATACTGCTTTCATTATGAATTCCATCTTTGACTAACATATTATCATTAAAAGCGGTGGGCAAAGTATTTTTTTGATGCTATACTCCGTAAAAAAGATGACATATATTGTAGATTGAAGGAAGTGTATGTGCTAATAAGATGATGCACGATCTCTTAATTGAGGCTTCTACTGCATGTATTTAATTAGATTAGATTTGCTAGCCACTACTAAAAAGTACGAGTACAAGCTCAAAATCAGATGTTTCTCCTTTTCTACTCGATGAACCCCTCATGTGCCCATGATAACAAAGATTATCTCAAATGATTTGATAAGCTAGGCTGTTCAAACACTAGTAGAAAAACTACTTTACGTGAGATACATTAGTCCCGGTTTGTAAACGGACCGGCACTAATGTGACCATTAGTGCCGGTTCCAACGGCTAGGCGAGCGGGCATCATTAGTCCCGGTTCGTGTTGAACCTCTAGTACCGGTTCGTGCCACGAACCGGGACTAAAGTGGTGGTGGCAGGCTGGTGTCAGGCTGGGGCCCCACCAATCCCTTTAGTCCCGGTTCGTGGCACGAACCAGTACTAGAAGCTCACATTTAGTCCCGGTTTGTGTCATGAACCGGGACTAAAGGTTTTCCTATATAAACCCTTCGTCCAGCCCGCGATCGAGCTCTCTGTTCTTCCCCTTTTCCTCTCCTCTCTGTTCTTCCCCAAAGCTCGAGCTCATCCTTCATTTTGCCCAAAATTTGTCAAGATTTGAAGGCCCCCCATCCATCCAAGTGATCACAAAGGTTAGCAACTTTGTCCTTTCATCTCTCATTGGTAGATTAGCTCTTGCAATGCTCTATAAGTATAGTGATTTGTGGGTTTTAGTTTGGGAGTAATTATATGTGGTAGTTTATTTGATTTATATGCAATTTGAGCTCAAATTAACTCTTAGTTTGTATATGTAGGTGTGGTTTACTTAGTGCCTTCCCGTCCCCGTCCTAACCACCGTCGATCGCCCGCACCGTCCCGTCGCCACCACCTTGGTGAGCCTCTTGTTCTTATCTTTTTTATAAAAAAAAATCATGTTTGTGTGATTTAGATATATAGTTACTTGTATAATTTTCTTACCCGTACGTTGTTTGTTATACATAGTGCCATGACTTTGATATCCGTCCCCGTCGGCCCTCGTCCGGTTTATGATTCGGATGTGGTATATTCTCTTTTATAACTATTTGTTGCATTCGTGTTTATGACAAATTATGCCCATCAAGTTGACATAGATATTTTTATCTAGGAGGTATGTGAACCGGAAATTGCAACCGACCCTCTTGTCGAGAGGTTAAATTTAGTTGAAAAAGAAAACGAGTATTTGAAAGAAAAATTGAAAAGAATTGAAGAAGAGAAGATGAAACTGGAGTTGTATGTTGCCGATGTCGTCGATGATCAGAAGATCAAGATGGATGCAATGCGTTTGAAGATTAGAAAATTTAAAAAATATGCCATTGATAGTGAGGCTTGGTATCACTATGCTGTTGGATCAATTGTTACCTTAGTTGCGATCTTGATCGTATTTGTTGTTGCATTTAAATGCTTTAGCTAGAGAGTTTGTACGTTGTTTTATGAGAACAAGTGTGTATGAACTTTATGTATGAACTTGTATTAATTTGGTCTTTTCGGTGTTATGTAATGAAGATGAGCCGGCAATGGATGTACGATGACCGATGCTCTCCCCAGTTCATTAATGGCGTGCGTACTTTTCTGGTTGCGGCTGAGGCAAACAAGCGGGCGGATGGTTTTATGTATTGTCCATGTGCTGGCTGTAAGAATGATCGAAATTACTCTAACTCAAGAACCATTCACGTCCACCTGTTTGAGTCCGGTTTCATGTCCGGCTATAACTGTTGAACCAAGCACGGAGAAAGAGGGGTCCTAATGGAAGAGAATGAAGAAGAAGAGGATGACGACAGCTATCCTGGCCATGGGTTCCCTGAATACGATGGTACAACAATGGGGGAAGAAGCTGAGCCGGCAATGCGGGAAGAAGCTGAAGAAGAGGCATTAGATGAGCCCGCTGATGATCTTGGTCGGTCCATTGCCGATGCAAAGAGAAACTGCGCAAGTGAAAAGGAGAAGCTGAAGTTGCAGCGCATGTTAGAGGATCACAAGAAATTGTTGTACCCAAATTGCGAAGATGACAAGAAAAAGCTGGGTACCACACTGGAATTGCTGCAATGGAAGGCAGAGAATGGTGTATCTGACAAGGGATTTGAAAAGTTGCTGATAATGTTAAAGAAGAAGCTTCCAAAGGACAACGAATTGCCCGACAGTACGTACGAAGCAAAGAAGGCTGTCTGCCCTCTAGGATTAGAGGTGCATAAGATACATGCATGCCCTAATGACTGCATCCTCTACCGCGGTGAGTACGAGGATTTGAATGCATGCCCGGTATGCGGTGCATTGCGCTATAAGATCAGCCACGATGACCCTGGTGATGTTGAGGGCGAGCGCCCCAGGAAGAAGATTCCTGCCAAGGTGATGTGGTATGCTCTTATAATACCACGGTTGAAACGTTTGTTCCAAAACAAAGAGCATGCCAAGTTGATGCGATGGCACAAAGAAGACCGTAAGAAAGACAGGAAGTTGAGAGTACCCGCTGACGGATCGCAGTGGAGAAAAATCGAGAGAAAGTGGAAGGACTTTGCAGATGACGCAAGGAACGTATGGTTTGGTTTAAGTGCAGATGGCATTAATCCTTTTGGGGAGCAGAGCAGCAATCATAGCACATGGCCTGTGACTCTATGTATCTATAACCTTCCTCCTTGGTTGTGCATGAAGCGGAAGTTCATTATGATGCCAGTGCTCATCCAAGGCCCCAAGCAACCCGACAACGACATTGATGTGTACCTAAGGCCATTAGTTGAAGAACTTTTAGAGCTGTGGAGTATAGAAGGTGTACGTGCGTGGGATGAGCACAAACAGCAGGAATTTGACCTGCGAGCGTTGCTGTTTGTAACCATCAATGATTGGCCTGCTCTCAGTAACCTTTCAAGACAGACAAACAAGGGATACCACGCATGCACGCACTGTTTAGATGATACCGACAGTATATATTTGGATAAATGTAAGAAGAATGTGTACCTGGGACATCGTCGATTTCTTCCGAGCAGGCATCCCGTAAGAAAGAAAGGCAAGCATTTCAAAGGTGAGGCAGATCACCGGAAGAAGCCTCGCCACCGTACTGGTGATGATATACTTGATATGGTCAAGGATTTAAAAGTAATCTTTGGAAAGGGTCCTGGCAGACAATCTGTTCCGAATGACGCTGACGGACGCGCACCCATGTGGAAGAAGAAATCTATATTTTGGGACCTACCCTATTGGAAAGACCTAGAGGTCCGCTCTGCAATCGACGTGATGCACGTGACGAAGAATCTTTGCATGAACCTGCTAGGCTTCTTGGGCATGTATGGGAAGACAAAAGATACACCGGAGGCACGGGAGGACCAGCAACGTATGCACGGAAAAGACGACATGGATCCAAAGCAGTATCAGGGTCATGCCAGCTACGCTCTTACCAAAGAAGAGAAGGAAATCTTCTTCGAATGCCTGCTCAGTATGAAGGTCCCGTCTGGCTTCTCGTCGAATATAAAGGGAATAATAAATATGGCAGAGAAAAAGTTCCAGAACCTAAAGTCTCATGACTGCCACGTGATTATGACGCAACTGCTTCCGGTTGCATTGAGGGGGCTTCTACCGGAAAACGTTCGATTAGCCATTGTGAAGCTATATGCATTCCTCAATGCAATCTCTCAGAAGGTAATCGATCCAGAAATCATACCGAGGTTAGAGAATGATTTGGTGCAATGTCTTGTCAGTTTCGAGTTGGTGTTCCCACCATCCTTCTTCAATATCATGACGCACGTCCTAGTTCACCTAGTCGAAGAGATTGCCATTCTGGGTCCTGTGTTTCTACACAATATGTTCCCCTTTGAGAGGTTCATGGGAGTCTTAAAGAAATATGTTCATAACCGTGCTAGGCCAGAAGGAAGCATCTCCAAGGGCCATGAAACAGAGGAGGTCATTGAGTTTTGTGTTGACTTTATTCCTGACCTTAAGCCGGTTGGTGTTCCTGAATCGCGGCATGAGGGCAGTCTGGGTGGAAAAGGCACGCTAGGAAAGAATTCAGTAATATGCCATGACGGGCATTCTTGGGCGCAAGCACACTACACAGTTCTACAAAGTTCCGCCTTGGTGGCTCCGTATATCGAGGAACACAAGAATATTCTACGCTCCAAACACCCGGAGCAGTCTGACGACTGGATTACACATGAACAAACGGGGACTTTCGCCGGTTGGTTGCAGACACGTCTCATGCATGACGACACTGTTGCAGATGAGCTGTACTTGCTGTCCAAGTTACCATCTTCGACTATATTGACTTTCAAAGGGTACGAGATAAATGGGAATACATTTTACACGATCGCCCAAGATAAAAAGAGCACCAACCAAAACAGTGTTGTCCGCTTTGATGCAGCAAACACCAATAGGCCAAAGGACACATATTATGGTTACATAGAGAAGATATGGGAACTTGACTATGGACGTGGTTTGAAGGTCCGTTTGTTTCGGTGCAAATGGGTCAATCTGACAGGAGGCGGGGTAAAGGAAGACCCGCAGTACGGAATGACAACAGTGGATCTCAACAATCTTGGGTACGCAGATGAACCATTCGTCCTAGCCAATGATGTGGCGCAGGTTTTCTATGTGAAGGACATGTCTACCAAGCCGAGAAAAACAAAAGATAAGGAAGCGAATACATCATACGATGAGCCAAAGCGCCACATAGTTCTTTCAGGGAAAAGAAACATCGTGGGAGTGGAGGACAAGACAGACATGTCAGAAGATTATGAAAAGTTTCATGAAATTGCTCCCTTCACAGTGAATATTGACCCGAGCATCCAGTTAAACGATGAAGATTGTCCATGGTTACGGCGCAAAGGGACACACGCGAAGAAAAAGTTTTGTACCCAAAGATCCCACTCTGGGATGTGACCGGCTTCACTGTCATCACTTTCTTCTCTAGTGAGTTTCCGGACTTATATATCTGGAAAGTCCCACTTCGGACAAACCGGAGGGAATCTTTGTAATAGTTAGGGTACTTATGTGTTTTGGCATTTGAAACGCGAAGAAATATTATGTCCAAACAAATTATTTCATGCATTTACTGATTTTTTTGAGCTAAATGACCCTGAAATTGAAAAGCACTACAAATGAACTCTGAAAAGGTTGAAAGTTGGCATGGTATCATCATTTCACCCACATAGCATGTGCTAAAAAGTTGAGAGGGTTACGGCAAAAACTGGATGCACTTCGTGTACAAAATGGACAATCTCTTTTGAAGTATCAGGCTTTTGGACGAAAACTCATCTGTTACAAAGGCATTTTATTTTTTTAAATAACCTAAGAATTACCAATTTGAATATAATGATAAAACACACTAATATTAAACAGCGGAAAAAAGAATCACTGAAAAATCTATTTTTAAAGTAAAGTTATTCACAAACTAGTGATTCACACAAAATTCAAATAATTCAAATTTAAACTATCCAAATTTGAAAACTACTGGCACTAACAGAAAGTTTATAATTTTTTTTACCTAAAGCAAAAAGATTCACAAAGAAACTCTAAATAAAGCAAAAACCAACTCAGAAACAATAGAAAATAAATAAAGCAGAAAAAATGAAAAATAAATAAATTAAAAAAGCCCGCATACTGGGCCACCACGGCCTGCATACGACTAGAAACCCAACCTCTAGTGGGCCAGGATGCAGGCCCGCCAGGCCCAATAGGCCCAACAGGGCAGCGATGGTGCGGTATGCCCGGAAGGCCTGCTTTAGAGAGGACCTCGAAGGAGCAGCCGCGGCGGGGCTTATAAACCAGTGCGGCTGCCCTTCGCTGGGCGAGGTGGGACTAAACTTCCTGCACCGCGGCTGTGGCAGCACGAGACCTTTTGTCGCGGTTGGTGGCTCCAACCGCGACTAAAGGGGGGCCTTTAGTCCCGGTTGGAGGCACCAACCGCGACTAAAGGTCTGGCTTCCCGCCACTTGGCCTGGCAAAAATTGACCTTTAGTCGCGGTTGGTGCCTCCAACCGGGACTAAAGGCCTCCGCATATATATACAACACTTGAAATTTTTTCAGTTTCTCTCTGCTTTCGACCACTACACAGAGGAGATCGCCGCCCCCGACGCGCCGCCTGCCCCGACGCCGTCGCCGCCCCCGACGCGCCGCCCACGCCTTCGCTGCCCCCGACGCGCCGCCCACGCCGCGCCCGCGCCCGCCTGCCCCGACACGCCGTCCCGCCGCCCCTCCTCGACCTCGCGCGCCGTCGCCGTCGCCGTCGCAGTCGCCGTTGCCGACGACTCGCCTCGCCTCGCCGGCCGTCGCCCCGCTGTGAGCCCTTGCCGCCATGGCCGCCCCTCCCATCGAGCCCGCACACACACACACACATGCATGAACACACACACACACACATATTCTTATTTTCTGTTTTTCTGTTTCTTAGTTTTTTATACTTTTAGTTATAGAAATGTTAGATGAAGTGTTAGATATATAAATGTTAGATGAATGTTTTTTAGTTTTTTATACTTTTAGTTATAGATTCTCTTAGTCCTTTAAGGGATTTATCAAGAATGCCCCCATTATGGATGTGAACAAGTTGATCCAAATTTTTTTCTGATCTCATGCATCTACCCTTCTATATGTCACGTTTTGTCTAGTGTCAAAGTATTGAATAAATTCATGGCTTCATAATTAGCCGGAAGTAACAGGCGCATGATGGTACGAAGTTTTTCAAAGTTGTTTTGGAACGGAGTTCTTGATAGAATAATTAGCTTTTTGGTACGAAGTTCAGCAAAGGCCTTCCAAATAGCGATATTCGGAAGGCTCTTGCTGAACTTCGTACCAAAAAGCTAATTATCCTATCCGGGACTCCGTTCCAAAACAACTTTGGACAGCTTCATACCATCATGCGCCTGTTACTTCCGGCTAATGATGAAGCCATGGTTTTCTTGAATCCTTTGACACTAGACAACGTGACATATAGAAGGGTAGATGAGATCAGGAAAAATATGGACCATTTTCTGCACATCCACAATGGCGCCATTTTGTTAAATCCCTTAAAGGTTAAGAGAATCCGTTATGATTCTGAAGGTTCCTCGTATATAAGAAATCACAATCAAGCATTTAAAAAATGTTAAATTTGCATAGAATTTGTTCTCGACGTCAACGATGCCCGGCCCGCATCCTCGTCGTCGACTCGTTCGCGACGACGTCCTGCTTCAGAGGCGCCACGTTCGGGACTGGGCTCCGCCGGGCTGGCACTGGGAGGTGCTACCTTCAGGGGCGCGCAGCTTGGTGAGGAACCCGGCCCCGGGTCCCGTCGTCGACGCGGAGCTTCTTTGGTGGCGTTCGCGTGGGCCACTTTCAGTGCAGAGGCAGCCGGCCCCGCCGGAGGTGGTACATCGCCGTGTCAGGGAGGAGGACGAGCACGTCCGTCGCTACATGGATGCGTTGGACGTCAGGTTCTCCAATACCTGGCAGGTTCTTCAGGGATCTCACCCGAGCTATGATCCTGTGATGGTTCCTTCTCTTTGGGTGTCCACCGCCCGCGCCTCAGGAACTGCGAGTGAACTAGATTCTTCGATAATATTCGATCTGTATTAGCTAGTGATGTTATATATATATATGATAATATTCGAGATGTATTAGTGATAATACTCGAGATGTATTCGAGATTATATTCGAGACGATGTATTCGAGATTATATTATTCGATAATATTCGAGACGATGTATTCGAGATTATATTCGATGATGCATATTATCTACTATGATTCAGTTTTTCCTTATTGATTGCATGCATTCTAATTTGAATACTAAATTGTTTTATCTTTCTTCTGGATTAGTTAAATAAAAGCTATGGACAATACCGGCAGAGAAGGAGAAGATGCTCTGTTCGACATCATACGCTCCCCGAGCCTAGATGATCATGATGACGGCTCGCAATATCTGAACCCTTCGGGTGAGGGTATGATGTTTGATGAAGACGAACGAATAGATGAAGGCGACAACAATGATGACGAAGGAAATGTTCTTCAAATAACAAAGACCGGCGAGCTAGAGGTATATTTATTATATAAGCCATCCGGTGATCATTACATGTATTAATTGATTTGTATATATTAACGAATCGATCTTTCTTCTGTTAGCCCTCCGGATCGAGCAAATCTTCTACAAGCGGCAGGGCAGTTCGAGGCCCGGCCAAAAGGTTGCAGGCTGGCGTAAAGTACAACATCGATGCCATCAAATCAAATGGCGAACCGCTTGAACCTAAGAAGAATGCGACCAAGTTCACTCGTCAATGCGGAGTTATTGTCAGGGACCAAATCCCGATCTCCGTTCAAGAATGGAAAAAGCCAGCAAAGGGAGATCCAGGAGTTACTTTTGTCGACAAAAGAGCAAAAGATCTGCTTTGGGAATCGCTCATGTCACATTTCACCCTACCAGATCATTTGACAGATGCAAATCTGGCGAAAGTCAGGAAGAGTGCTCTTAAGAAGATGGCGATAGCATTCAACAACCACAAGAAAAATATATGGGCCGCGTACGTCAGAGCAGGAAAGCGGACTCCAGAATTCAATGGAACACTGGAGAAGGCAAAAGATCACTGGGACGATTTCGTGAAGTTCAAGGAATCGGAACTAGCTCAGGAACGGTCGAGACAAAACAAGATTAATGCTGCGAAAAAGAAGTGGCACCATACTCTGGGGCCAGGTGGCTACTAGGTGGCCCTGCCTAAGTGGGATCTCGCTGAGCAAAAGATGATGGATGCAGGGGTCACTCCAGTTACATTGGACTGGCCCCCCAGGTGCAGGACTTGGTTTTATGCGCATGGGGGGAAGTTGGACCCAGAGACAGGGCTGATTATGGAGCGGGCAAGTCTTAAAAAAGCTCAGGACGATTTACTTGTTGCAATAGAAGAAGCTCGAACGGGGGTGTTCACGCCCAACAGAGAGAACGACGAGCTTACGCGCGCCCTGAAGAATCCTGAACACCCGGGAAGAACACGAGGCAAAGGCGTTGTTCCGTGGTTTGAGGGGTTTGCGGATTGGAACGCCGATTACAGAAGCCGTGCGAGAAAGAAGCAGCAGGAAGAGCAGAAGAGGAAGCTGGAGGAGGAGAAGAGGAAGGAGGAGCACTCCTCCTTCAAGGCCTATACTTTAGTCACTTGGAGTTGGAACGCGCTTTCAAGCGGCAGCAGGAGCAGATCGACTCACTTAGCCAGGAAAGGGCGTCTCAGCGGCAGCAGGAGCAGATTGATCCAGCATTGGATAGCACCGTCCCATCTATGCCGAGAAGCAGCGTGGGTTCCACCCCGGCCGATGATGCACTACTGGGTAGATACCCTGTGGATGATATCAAAGATAGGACTACTTGTGAGCTACACATGAAAGTGAAGAACCTATCCATGAAGGTGGCGGACGGCTATGCTTTAACAAATCCCCCTGAAGCAACCTTCCATTGCAATCCGATTCCAGCTGGCTATGCTCGTGTCGGGGTTGATGAAGTGATGTCAGGATATTACGAGCTACAACTTGACATTCCTGGAGGTGATGAGGAGAGCACACTGGGAGAGGCCATACATCGTATCATTCTATGGAAGAAGGATTGCATCGTCTTTCCAAGGCCACCGACTCCTGCTACAACAAGTCCGCCGCCGCGTCAGTCGACTCCTCCTCCTCCAAGTCCGGCACCGCGTCAGCCGACTCCTCCTCCTCCAAGTCCGGCACCGCGTCAGCCGACTCCTCCTCCAAGTCCGGCACCGCGTCAGCCGACTCCTCCGCCTCCAAGTTCGGCACCGCGTCAGCCATCTCCGCCGCCTCAGCGGGCTCCGCCGCCTAGGCAAGAGCGGAAGAGAGGCGCCGCAGCTACGGCGGCTAGCGGTACGACAGGCAAGAAATACAAATATGGTCCAAGCCTCAAGCCTCTTCCAAAATTGCCTTACCACCTAACTGAGGAGGAAAGCAAAGCCGAAGTGGCTGCCCAATTGAAGGCCCATTTTGGACCGAAACCGCCCCCGCCGCCAAAGGAGAAAGTACCTGAGGATGTCATACAACACTTTATTGATAACTCTCAACCGGCTGTCAAGCATACGGACTCAGACTATGAGCGTTGTATCAAGAAGTCATATCAGGCACAACAAAAGAAGGAGTCGAGCTCGAGCTCGAGCCAAGCAGTTGGCAAAAAAAGCGGGAAAACTGTTCCCCAGCTGGGAGAACAGGCAGTGCAATCGATCCCCCCGCTCATTGTACAAACACATGTGAGTACCGCCCATCAGCTGGTAATAACCGACGATCATAAAAGACAGGCTAAAGAGGCCGGTCTCACTGTTGAACAACTCCTAGGCACCGAGGAACTCCCCGTGTTTAAAGAGGAGGAACTAAAATGGAAATATGTCCGCGGCCAACCTCTGGTCAAGCCTGAGCAGGTCCCGCTTCTACCAACGAGAATGTACAATTTGCATAAGTGGTACATGCAAGAAGCAGCAAAGACCGATCGAGAGTCCCTCATGGTGAAAGTCAAGGAAAAGCATTACTTCCATGCAAAAGATTTGTGGGTTGAGTTTGAAGAGATGTTTCAGTTATTCAATCAAGACACACTCGACAAATCTATCGTCAGTTGCTATTGTCTGTAAGTGATTTCTTTCTGTAATTTAAGTCTCTAGCTAGATGTGCTCGTTCATTACCTGTAATTATCCTCACTATATTCTTTTCTGTGGTATTATGCAGAATGAAGATTGATGAAATGGAAAAAGCTGGACGCTATGGCATTGGGTTCATTGACCCAAATACGATTAATCAAAAGACATGGTCAATTGAATGGTCGAGAGAAGACACAGAGATCAGCTTGCTAGAGTTTTTGAAGCGACTAAACACCCAACCAGAAATACTACTTCCTTACAACTTCGGGTGAGTGTTACTATATCTTGTACTACAAATTCTATGTTTGCTTACTAGATGTTAATAAGTGTAGTTGATGAGTTATGCACATGCCCGCTTAATTATACAAACATGTGCGCATGCAGTTTTCACTGGATCTTGTTAATCATTGAAGTTGACAAGGCAAAAGTTCAAGTACTGGACTCACTATATAAAGAGCCATCCGAATACGAAATCGTGAAGGGGATGTTCGACAGGTAATTTCAATCATTATCGCACTATGTCGGCCTCTTTAGTTCATTTCCTGATATCAACTAATTAATAACTCCTTTATTCATTTTCTTTGCCGGCGGGCAGGGCTTGGCAAAAGTTCATCAAAGAGGTCCCCGGCGAATGGAAAGAACGGCTGAAATGGGTGCGACCCAAGGTAATTAAGTAGTACTCCCTCCGTCCGAAAAAGCTTGTCTCTCAAATGGATGTATCTAGCACCAAGTTAGTGCTAGATACATCCATTTGAGGCACAAGCTTGGGACAAGCTTTTTCGGACGGAGGGAGTACTAGCTAGCTTGATTAATTCTAGTTTCAATACCATTATCATGCTTGATTAATTATTATCTGATTAAATTTTATTCTCGTAAAGTGGCTGAGCCAGGTGCCGGGGAATAATTTATGCGCATACTACGTTTGCGAGACCATTCGCATGATGACGTCCGAAATGGGCAGATCTGAAAGAATACTTTGGGTACGTTTGCCAGAACACTATATATCCACAATTTTTTTATCATGATCTAATATATATACACACAACTAATATATTCATCTTGATCTCCTTCTTTAAAGCTGAAGGAGATGCGGGGCAAGCTCCTACCAACGGATCGCGTACGAGCAATTCAAGAGGAAATAGCGGGATTTTTGCTCGACCAGGTCATAGATCCCAAAGGAGAATTCCATTACAAGCTGTAATGCCTGCATGTAATGATCCGCAAATTGTAGGAGAAATTGTAGATACCAAATTGTATATATATATATATGTGTATGTGAATGGTCGTACGAGAAATTCGATGATATATATATGATCGGTTCTACGAGAAATTCTATTTATATATATATGCATAACGTGTACAGTATGTAGTAGCGTAAAATATGTTTGAAATGAAAAAGAATTAAATGGAAAACACAAAATTAAAAGGAAAAATAAACCATAAACCCCTATACCTTTTAGTCCCGGTTGGTATTACCAACCGGGACTAAAGGCCACCAAGCCCCCGGCGCGGGCTCGTGCCACGTGGTGCCTTTTAGTCCCGGTTGGTGTTACCAACCGGGACTAAAGGTCCCCCAGCTCCCGGCGCCGGCTCGTGCCACGTGGCGGGCCTTTAGTCCCGGGCCGTGTTGAACCGATACTAAAGGGGGGGGGGGGGGGGGGCTTTAGTCCTCACCCTTTAGTGCCGGTTCCTGAACCGGGACTAAAAGCCCTTATGAACCGGCACTATAGGCCGATTCTGCACTAGTGAAAAGTGGCCTCTAATGAACTTATCACCGATATCTTAGCCTCTACTATGATCAAATTTAGCCAAAGACCAGATGGTGACATTAGAATTGCTAGGCATGCCACTATTCTAAAAACCACCTATTGCTTCTCCATGTTTGTATTGTTAGCGTTGTGTTAATGCTGAGGGGAACCAAAATTGGAGCTTTTGGTACTTGTCCACAATACTAGTGAAGCCAATGTTTACTGTTTGAGTCGTACAAAAATTGTGAGAGATTTTAACTTTAACAGCTTTTCCATGAATGCCTTACACAAATTGGTTTGACTGATGAAATTGATTGCTTCCGCAGGTATCTAGAATTACATTCTGGTGGTTGAGATGCAGAAGTGGCTTTCCGCCCCTGTAGATTCGTCCATTTTGTATGCTGTGCATGTAGAGACTAGTCAACTGGCATGAAGACACAATCACTTGTTCGGATTAATAATTAGTATTATCCCTGTCAGTTAATCTCACCGATCATTTTTTTCTATGCTCGCAAGCAAGCATGTTGAGGCAAGCCAAAGTGCCAGTTGCGTCATTGTTTGCTTATGTTCCTTTGCGTAAGGTTGATATTTCAACTTTAAATCTCTGCTTTTGTTTTGTCTTTTGTCCCATGAGATTCCCCTTGTTATGATGTGCTTGTGTACAGGCGTGTCCTTGGATTCTTATTAGATAAAACTTTGTATGTCGAAAAGGTATCATTGCTGCAGTGATGCTACTATGAGTTGAATATGTATCATGATAAGGCAGGTGTCTGAATCAGATTACTCTTTGTGGAGTATAGAGATCACATGTTTGCTGCCGGAATGCCTGTTGAATTCGTTGTTTGTTGCTTATGATGCGGAAAGCTGTTCTGACATGAATTATCTCAGGAATTACATTCAGAAGTGTTGTTTTTACCCTCTGCAGCTCTGTAGCTAAACGAACCCCTAGGATGAAGGTGCCTGTGTCTCTGCTGCTCATGTTTCATTTTGCTGACCCTTATGAAGCTGCTGAATGTGTTGACGCAGAAAGAGAACTGAATGCACGCAGTGATGGTTATTGCACATTTAATCGTTTCTGTTTAGCCGTGAAGCTGCTAGTTTAGCCACTAATATGATTTGGCTGGTACAAACTATTTTCAGCAATGCTTTATGCACAGTCTAATTTATTCAGTTTTGGCCACCATGGATATTAAGTACAACATCCGTTCCTAAATATAAGGCGTTTTCGCAGTTTAAATTGAACCAACAGGATGTCTTATATCTGGAAACAGAGGGTGCATTTCATATCGAACACAGGCTAAAAAGGCATGATAATAACATGCTATATGTTTTTTTTGGAGAAACGTCGGCACTTTATTAATCAAGCAACATAATTACAAAGAGTCTCCCGGATACAGTCCGGGGCAGAACGAAAGCAACAGAGGCCACTAGAGTTCATACAAGATTTAGGAACATGAGCTAAAACATTATAATGCCGACGAACATGCTTAAAGATCGCACAAGTAAAGCCCGAAGCCGCATGCTTGATATCCGCCACCACTGAACCCATGATAGAGCGATCGCGGACAGAGGAGTTAACACGTTGCACCAAAGATGGACAGTCCGAGGCAAAGATCACGGAACAACACCCTTCATCACGTGCCAAGTACACCGATCGGCAGAGGGCCATTGCTTCAGCCAACTCTGGCTCGGGTTTCCCAGGAAAAGATTCACAACAAGCCACCACAAACTGACCAGCATGATTCAAAGCAACAACACCTGCACCCGCTTTGCCAAGATCAGCAAAAACTGCAGCGTCAGACATGAAATATAGAATACCTGATGGTGGCGGAGACCATTGGTTGCATGATGCATGGGTCTCACGTCTATGATCAGGGACTAGCTTGAATAGGTGTTGCACAATAATATCAACATAAGCCAAAATCTTGCCGGCAGTACGACGCGGGTGAGGCACCTCCACATCATTCTGAGCAGAATTGCGCGCCTCCCATATATGCCATATAGTCACAGTCATCACGGTTGACATTAGATCGTTGGCACGGGAAAGAAAGTCGAACAACCATTGCCTTGGGGAAGTGAAGGTCGAACGACAAAGATTAATATCCAAAAATAGCTTGACCTGCTCCCAGACTTCTCTAGCAAACTGACAGAACAATAAACAATGCTCGATACTTTCACTCCTGCCACAGAAACAACAAAGCTCACATGTTGGAATATGTCGGCGTTGTAACTGCTCACCTGATGGGAGGCAATCATGTGCGAGCCTCCACAACACCACTTTCATCTTATTTGGTGCCTTAATTGACACAATGGCCTTCCAGCTCCGCTCTACCACAGCACTATCCGACGCCATGCCACAACCATTTACACTTTGGGCAAGCTGAAAACGAGCGCACCGAGCCATGTTATAGGCCGAACGGACAGAAAACTCCCCAAACTTGGTGTGAGGCCATCTTGCGTAATCCTCACCACCATGTTGGCTAATCAGAAGCTGCAAAATCTCCTCAACAACATCATCATGGAAGAAGGCGCGAACAGACTCCTCATTCCGTGTGCCAAGTTCATCATCAAGGGGACAATGGACAGTATCATTCGCCGGGATTGGAGACTTAACATGGAGCAGTTCTGGCGGCATAGAAGGAATAATGGTCTCCCATAATACGAATTTTAGTGCCATCTCCAATACCCCATTGTACACCACGCTTGAGATGTTCCCGTCCAAACAGAATGCTACGCCAAGTATAGGAAGCAGAACGTGGAGCTTCGGCATGCCAGAAATCTCCTTGAGGAAAATACCTTCCCTTGAGGACGCGTGCACACAGAGAGTCCGGCGAGGAGAGTAGTCGCCAGCCCTGCCGTGCAAGCATGGCTTGGTTGAACAAGGCCATGTCACGGAACCCCATGCCACCAAGAGCCGTAGGGGTGGTCAACCACTCCCAGGAGCCAATGCATCTTTTTCTTTCCATCCTCATACCCCCACCAATGATCCGCAATAATCTGCCTGAAACGCTCACAGGTGGAAATAGGGAACTGAAAGCAGCTCATCACATGAGTCGGAATCGCCTGAATAACAGATTTGAACAATGCTTCCTTCCCAGCACGAGAGACAGGACGATCCGACCAAGCATGCATACGCTGCCAAGCCTTGTCAGGCCGTATCTTGAAGATGGCCGTGGGTGTCATACCCACTTCAGTTGGCATGCCAAGGTAAGTTTACTGAAGAGCTTCACTATTAATTCCCAACTGAGTTTTGACACGAAGTTTCACCTCCTCGGCACAATGGTTTCCAAAGAAAAGAGACGATTTTTCCTTGTTGACAAGTTGGCCTGAACCCTTACAAAACATATCCAGAGTACACTCAAGAGCAGCCACACTACGTGGCTCACTTCTCGCAAAGAAGATACTGTCATCGGCGAAGAGAAGATGTGAGATAGGTGGGCCAAGACGACCGTTACGAATACCTTGTAGCTCGCCACATCTCTCTCTCTCTCTCTCTCTCTGTAACAGACTTGACAATCCTTCAGTGCAAAGTAGAAACAAATAGGGGCTGATAGGGTCACCCTGGCTATATGTTTTACTGTGGTGAAAGTACTCCTTGAAAGCTTGACAAAGTCTTTTAAGGGGAAAGTAGTCCAACCAAGGCAGGGTAATAACATGCTATATGTTTCACTGTGGTGAAAGTAATTATTGAAAGCCCGACAAAGTCTTTGAGGGGAAAGTAGTCCAACCAACTAGACCGAAATCGGACAAAAAGTACCAGTCGTACCAAGAACCAAAGGCGACAGCTCAAAAAATAAGATACATAATTGTAGTTAACGGGTTCGCTCGCCCTCGCATGTCACTAGCGTGTCAAGTTTCTCTCTTTCCAATCAGGATTTTTTTAGGTGTGAGTGAAGTTCATCAGAAAGGCTGTCAAGAGTAAAAAATGGTGTTGTATATGTTTTGGGTTGAAGGAAGTGACAATTAATAAGAAGTGAAGTCCATTGCTTGAGGCTTGTATTGCTTGAATTATTTGCTGGCTCGTACTTTCTAATAAGCATGCCTATGAGCTACCGGGGTGTTCTTTCGGCCTGTACTCAGACTAGTGTTGACAAAATACTTATAAAATTTGAAGTTGAAAGTGTACTACCACATTGCAAATTTTCTACCGCTGTTCTCTGTTTGAGATGGTTCAGCTTCGGAGCTTTTGGCGCAATCTTCATGATTGTGAAGCTGTTGTCTTCTGTTGCAGTCATAGAGGATAGCTCCAGCAGCTTTACCTGAATGGGTAGTACGATTTTCTTGAACCGATTCATCTATATCTTTTCTTATGTGGTGTACACGAAAGGCAAATGCATGTACCAAATGGGGTCACATTTTCTTTTTCCACCAAAAACTTGTCATTTTGTGTAACATTTAAACCAATGTACTCCTCCGTACCGGAAAAACGTCTTATATTTTGGTACCGAGGTAGTACTTATTATTTAATAAGTTTTACCGGTACATAGGAAACAATTGTATGCACCCACAGATTTTTTAAGAAATTTTTTGAATCTTTTTCAGTTTTTTTGAGAACTCGCAAGTTTGAACACCGCATAACGAATCTGTTTTTTTTTTTAGCCGAACGAATCTGCTTTTCCCCCCTATACTGCTACACTCATCATGGGCTTCTAATCGTGTGTTTTGGGCTGACAACTTCAGCGTTGCCACAAATTTGGGCCTGCCACTCTCGCACTGGTACCAGTCCAACGCAATCCCAAATGAGCAGCCTCCACCTCCTCCCCCGCTCGCCGGCGGCGACGACGCAGCTAGACGACGAGGACCTGCTTCCCGAGATCCTCATCCGCCTCTCCCCGCAGCCTTCCTCCCTCTCTCCGCAGCCTTCATCCGTATCCAAGTGGTCTTGGTAGGCAACAATGACATACGGAGTACAAGATACACAAGCCGTCGCCTTTGTTTACTCGTCGGTGAGCGTTTTCCTGATATATCTTGCCTTCCATCTGCGTTGGCCGCATGCACTACCTGAGATTCTATGCCAAGTTTGAAACTAACAAGTTTGTTTTTGCAGTTAGTATTACAAAATTGTACAGGCCACTCTGCTAGGGCAGTTCAGTATTACAAAACATCAACCATCGACATGAAACAAAACAAAGCTGGAAACCAAAATCAGGTACCGGGTTCATCATGACCCAACCAGTACAAACCAATAACAGTTACATGCATCAGAAAAAGTTCATATCACAAGTATATCATAGACAAAAACACACACTTGTACAAGCTGCTAATAAATACTTCTTCACCTTCATTTATTCATGGAGCACAGTAATAGAGTGCCACCGGCATTATTCGATTTAGCACGTCACACAACTTGCAGTCGCCTTGGTGTTTATCCGGCCCCAAGTAACAACAACAAACACATACACCTTGTCACATAGCTCGTCGAAGAGGCGGAAATAGGCATATCTCCACGCCCTTTTGAACAGGAAAGCACAGAACACAAGCCAGAGTCCGACCACAAAGCCAGACGTTAGCCCAATGTAAAAGAAGAGTGAAATGCGCCACTAGTCCATGAACTCAAACTGATTGCACACTTTAGGCCAACAACTCGTGAAGTGATCGGATTTAGTCCGCAAACTCGTTGATTTGATCAAATAAGGCCAAAACCGGCCCGATAGTTAAAAAACCGGCGACGTGGATTTCATGTCATTCTATTGACTGGTCGTGACTTCATTCTTTTTTACAGGGGTCTATTTGTAAATTCGACGATTTTTTCTCAAAGACCATGTTAAGGGCGTTTGGAATTAAAAATATATTTAAAAACTTGCATCACTCAAGATTTGAACCTGGGCTGTTGGGAATTTGGAATGCCTCACTGACCACCAAACCAACAGCAAGCTGATACACTAATTCGTAGCCTACTGCATATATGTTCACGTAGAATCAGGAGAGAGATTTTTTTTCCAGAAGATCCCTCTAGATCGTTTTTCAATCAGGCGATCTCTTTCCTTCTGTTTCGCTTGACAGCTACCTTGTTTGTCGCTAGATCGTAGCGTTCCCTAGTTTCTGAAATCAACTAATTCTACATACATATTTAACTAATGATTCTGCGAAGATAAATAAAGTAGGTTGCCTGCTGGTACATGAATGAGTTCGTGGTGTATCGGTCTGGAGGACAATTTCTAACGCAATGACCTGGGTTCAAATCTACAGAACTCGCGTTTTAATATTTATTTTTCTTCTGAATCTACGTGAATATATATATAGAGCCTGGGTTGTATTTTAGTGTACAAGCCTGATGTTGGTTTGGTGGTCATTGAGGCATTCCATATTCCAAACGGCCCAGGTTCAAGTCCTGTGCAATGCAAGTTTTTTCTTTAATATTCTTTTCACTCCAAACGCTCTTACCATGGTCTGTGAGAAAAAACCGTCAAATTTGCAAATAGACTCCCGTAAAAATTAGTGAGGTCACGAGCGGTCAACGGAACGATGACTTGACATCCACGTGGCCGGTTTTTTAGCTCCCGGGCTGGTTTTGGTCTTATTTGATCAAATCAACGAGTTTACGGATTAAATCCGATCACTTCTTGAGTTGTTGGCCTAAAATGTGCAATCAGTTTGAGTTGATGGACCGGTGACGCATTTAACTCGTAAAAGAACATCACTGGGTCATAAGCATTTTCACTTCTCTGCTGATTCCCATGCTCTGGTGGACTGTAGCCTGAGCAATTCCTTTGAAGAGGAATTCCGTAAAGGCGACTGTTGCCATCATAGATGAACGGATCTTTTGCGTACAGAGTGTCTAGTTGACGGCCTGTTGGAATTCTTCCTGCAAGATTGTTGTATGACAAGTCCAAGGTGCTTAGATATGTCAAATCTGAGAGGCTCGTTGGGATTTCACCGGAGATATTGTTCCTTGACAAGTCGAGTGATTCCAGTGATTTCATATCCCCAATCTTCATAGGAATTTTTTGGCTCAGATGATTCCGTGATAAATTCAAACTCAATAGTCCATTCAGAGAAGTTATCTCATCTGGAATTTCACCGGTCAAGTGGTTGAGCGACAAATCAATGCTGACCATGTCAGTAACTGCAGCACCTCTAAACTTCAGTTCTTGCCACTTCATCACCACGGACAAAATATCCGCCGGCTGCGTGCTGGTGCCTTCAAACCACACTGGTCCAAGTCTCGGCGGATGTTTCAGGGTCATAGCTATTAATTTTGACAATGACGATGGAATTGATCCTGATATATTATTGCTCGCTAAACTGAATTGTTGAAGTAGTACAAGACTTGAGATGTTAGCTGGAATATCCCCATAGAACATGTTATGGTTTAGCTGCAGAAACCGCAAGTTCACTAGGACTCCGATCCATACTGGTAGTGCTCCATCGAACTGGTTCATTGCAAGATCAAGGGAAGTCAATTTTGAGCAGTTTTGGAGCAATGGCGGGAAACTTCCGGAGAAGTTATTGTTACTAAGTGTAGGAATGTCAAGTTTGGCATTAAAGAACACCTGGGAAATTCTCCCACAAACCTATTCTGGGACAAATCCAAGAAAACTAGGTTTTGCAACTCGCAAATAGATCTAGGAACGTGACCAGTGATGTAATTGGAGGATAGACTTAGTACTGTAAGGTCTGGAGCTCCAAAATCTGATGGCAAAGGTCCTGACAATCTGTTCATGGACAAGTCCACTTCGGTGAGGCTTCTCGGCAATGTTGGTATCTGGCCACTTAGTTGGTTCAACCCGAGAGCGACTAAGTGCAAACTAGTACAATTCACTAATCCAGTTGGTATAGCTCCAGTAATGCTGTTATTATAAAGGGAAAGGGACTCCAAGCTGGTGAAGTGCCCCACCATATCTGGCAGCATTCCTGCCATATTGTTGTGATTTGAGCTCAAGACCCGCAATTTGCTGGACGAACATTGTGGCAGTTTCATTACGAAGTCTGTCAGGTTCCCAGACACAAGACTCCCATCGAGCCATAGGTTATCTAAATCACATAGATTTTTCAAGTCCACCGTCATTGTGGCTGAATTACCGTTGTTGGTAAATTTCAGCTGCTGGAGGGAAATCATACCTCCTAGCGCATCAGGGAATGGACCATAAAGATAGGTTGAATCGAGTCCTAGGTTCTTGATGCTTGTTAGGTTCCAGAACCAACATGTTTCAATTCGATGGCCCAAATAGTTTTCGGAGAGATCAAGCCGCTCTAGTTTTGTGAGGTTTACGTGCGTAAGCGACTGGTTTGCATTTGGAAGTGAGCAATTGACAAGAATAAGGGCCTTGAGAGATGGGATTGTGTTGGCCACGAGAAACACATCGGCGCTGCTGAGATTTATATGACTCATGTCAACATATTCCAGGAAATGGAGATGAGTTAACCATGAGATATCTGATGTGTGTATATCTTGCATGGAACTGAGCTCAAGGTGTCGCAAGTTTGAAAGGTTTCCGAGCTGAGGCGGCAGTATACCCGACATGCTAGTGCCGGAGAGGTCGAGATACTCCAACTTTGAAAGGTTGAAAAACTGAGGAGACACTCTACCAGAGAATGGTGTGCCTGAGAGATCGAGATGTCTCAAGTTTTTACAAGACAAGAACTCTGGAGCGCGACCATTAGGCCCGTGCAGGGATGTCTCTGAGAGATCGAGGTACTCCAAATTTGAAAGGTTGGCAAGTTGAGCAGGCAATCTACCAGTGAATGGTGTCAATGAGAGATCGAGGTGCCTCAGGTTGCTTAAAGAACACAAGAATTCTGGGAACAAATAAGTACCGTCTGGTCCAAGTAGGTTGGTGACGTTGAGATTTAGGTACTCCAGATGCTCGAGAGAAAGCAGGGAAGGACTTATCTTGCCCTCCAAAAAGGTGCGACCAATGTCAAGCTCGATCACATGGCCGGTCTCGTTGCTGCAGGTGACGCCCCTCCACCGGCAACAATTTTTGTGCCGTTTTTGCCACGAGGCGAGGTGGTCGTAGGTGTCGTTGCCGGCTTGCTTGAAGGCCAGCAGTGCGTCCCTCTCGTGCGGCAGGCAGCTCGCGCCAGCCGCATGGGCCGGCTGGAGCTGCCGTGCATGGGGGGCGACGGAGAAGACGGCCGTGGCGAGGAGCAAGGCGAGCAGCTTGGCAAGCGAGCGATGCATGGCGAAGGTGCAGCGCTATAGCTACTGGCTTCAGGAACAGGTTCTTGCTCTTCAGGAGTATTTTACAGGCAGTGCCACTGATTGTTTGGAACGTGGAGTCGTCGTTCATAGTCGTATTTGTGTGGAAGACGTCAATAGTCTGGTCGTCTTGCCTGTCGCGACTGAGACACTCGAGAGAGCAACGTATCGGACACGGCTCGACCTCACGGTACGAATGGTGAGTTAGGGATCACACATATGCAAATATCCGTGTGGAAACTAAGCCATCACTTTGACCGGACGTCAACCGTGTCAATCATTGATCGGTTGACCGATGACCGGGTGATTTTTAGAAAAGTTCACAGGATTAAAAAAAGTTTAGCAATTGTGAAAACTAGCCAAAATTCAAGAAATGTTCATGAATTCAAAAAAGTTCAGGAACATGAAAAATGTTCGTGACCTAGAAAAGGTCCGTGAATTTTGAAAAAGCTCACAGGTTCAAAAAATAGTTTGTGGATTTGAAAATGTTTGTGAACTCAAAAAAAGTTCATGAATTCAATTTTTTTGCAGGATTTGAAAAAAGTTAGTGAATTTTTAAAAAAGTTCTGTTCGTGGAATTGAAAAAAGTTCATGGATTTGATTTTTTTTGTGTATTTGAAAAAGTGCATGGATTTGAAAAAAAATCGTGAATTTGAAATAAGTCCACACATTCAAAAAATATACGTTGGATCTGAAAAAAGCTTGTGCCTTTGAAAAAGTTCACACATTGAAAAATATGTTCGCGTAACTATGAAAAAAGAAAAGGGGAAAAATATAAAAACCAAAAAAAAGAAAAAAAACAGATGGAAAATAAAAAAACAATCAAAAGCTTCTAGAAGCTTCCCAAAACCGGTAGAAAGTTTCATTGGCTAGCCGATTCACGTGTGATGCATGCGCTGTAGAGAAATAAAGAAAAAAACTAATGGGCCGAGCCCAAAGTGGAGGGAGTGTGTGAGCCGGTTTGCAGATTTTTGCCTATGACTGGCGCTAAGGGTGCCAAATAGGATTAGCGTTGAACCAGGGACCTTCCCTCGAGCATTCGCTACAACGTTATTTACAACACAACCTCGAAAATTCGAAATCACTAATTGAGGAGTACTCCTTCCAAAGACCATTCCCACCTCCTCAGGTTGCGACAAGTGGTGCACTGCATGCGCGCCACTTGAGAGTTTTCCCTTTTTTCATACATCCGTTTATTCAGAACGTTTTATCTCTTACATCGTGCGTCCAAATCTCGAACCGTTTTCACCATTGGTTTCCTCGCGTCGAGATCTTCAAAACTAGATCCTATGGTGATAGGTTTTGACGATTTTTTTTTTCACGAACCGAACGAAAAACCAAACCGGGAGCACATTTTTTTCCCTTTCCGAAAGAGGCACGGCCGTGCCTCTCGCGGACGCAAAACCGTGCCTCTCGTAAAAGAAAAAAACACAGAAAACGCGTTTTTTTCTGTTTCCGATAGACATGGCCGTGCCTCTCGCGGAATCAAAACCGTGCCTCTCGCGCAAGAAAAAAAACAGAAAATATGTTTTTTTCGTTTCCGAGAGGCACGCGGAAGGAAAAAAAAACAGAAAACACGTTTTTTTTTCGTTTCCGAGAGGCACAGCACGAAAGCAAAACCGTGCCTCTCACGGAAGTAAAACCGTGCCTCTGACGGCAGGGAAAAAAACAGAAAACACGTTTTTTATTCCTTTCCGAGAGGCATGGCCGTGCCTCTCGCGAAAGAAAAAAAAACATGTTTTTTCGCGCAATATTTTTTTGGGTCCAAAAGCTAAGGAAGACCGGGGGAAAACCAAAAAGCCGAAAAAAAGGGGGAAAACTGTTTAAAAAGCCAAAAACGCGTGCGGAAAAATAAAAAACAAAATCCGGAGGGAGCACCCAGAGAGCGCGCCAAGTGGCGCGCTCTCAGCCCACCCGAAGTGATCGTTGGGAGGCTCCCGGAGCGCTCGTCAACTAGTTACTCTCCCGAAAATTGGCCGAGACTATAGGGAGCGTGTAGAGAAAAATGGACTAGGCCCAGTTAGTTGCTTTTTGCAAAAAAAAAGTGCCATGGGAAAAACACAATTTTGTAAGGCCTTAAAATTGTCATCTCAAAACACAAGAAGACTGGGGGAAAATATACATATAAAAAGTGAGTTGCCATGACCATGATTAAAATCCACCCTACATATAAAAGAAAAATCGATGTGTTTAAAGATTTGATATACAAAAAAGAATAAAAATAAAATAAGGAAACAGAGAGAAACTACAATGACACAACGAAAAAAACATGCCTAGTCTATAAGTACTATGAAATTGCTAAAAAATAAAAACAATTTGCCATGGTATGCTCAGAAAATTTGCCATGGTATATATAATAAATTTGCAGTGATAAAACACACACAGGATAAAATTACGATGATATTTGTACGGGAAAACGTGCAAAATTAAAATTTGCCATGGTGCAGGGCAAAAATATGATAGGAATTATAAACACTAGTAGAACGCCCGTGCGATTGCTACGGGCTACAATTCACATAAATGAATCAACCAAATGATTAGGTCGTCTCCAAGGTTGAAGTTCATTTTTCCCTCATACGTCCTAGCGTGTACGGGTTGCTACGGGCTATAATTCACATAAATGAATCAACCAAACGATTAGGTCGTCTCCAAGGTTGAAGTTCATTTTTCCCTCATACGTCCTAGCGTGTACGGATATCAAACAAGCGTCCAGGATCACCCAAATCCAACCATCTGGACAGTCCGGGCCCCTAAATCCAGCCCATATGTGAAGGAGAAATATGGTTGTTCAGACTATCCGCCATGTTGTCTCCAACACGCGGTCCAAAAAAAACACCCCACGACGTACCCTTCCCTTTTCCTGTCGGACCCTCCCCTTCCCGCTCGGTTTTCCGACATAGCAGGACATTTCTCCCTGAAGCCCAATCCTTGAAAACCGGATGACACCCACCTCACCGTCGCCATGGTGCCCTCTCTCCTTCACACCATACTTCCCCACAGACAGCCAAGGAGGAGTCCCCCCGCCAACTGCCCCGCTCTCCGCCTTGATCCCCTCTCCTAGTGTTCATGTCGATCCGCCGCCGCTATCAAGGGGGAAGAGGTGTGCGCCAAAGTAACATTCATCATATGAGATGGTACCATACTTTTCAAGTCAGGATGGGAGATCAGAAACAACGTTTTAAGGCCTTATAGCTACCGAGAGTTAGGTTTAAAGTTGTTGCAGGCAGTTTTTCATTACTTATCTTGCTATAAATAAAGATCATTGATGACACTATAAAAAATTCTAAGCATTTGGGTTGATCACAAATAACAAACCACATAAAAACAGATGATATGTGTGAACCTCGTGTATTTTGGGGACAATGTTGCAAATTGCAAGTTAATACTTTTTCTCCGCAAGAGAATTTACATACATGCTTAGTAAGGCAACATCAATGTTTGATTATGCAACATTAGATGCCAAGACTGCACTCATACATTTTCAAGGCAATATTATTTCAAACCAAACAGATGCACGCTGGTTAGCTTCTTTTACCCTGGAGATTAATTCATCCATATTATCTTGTAGACCATCCATCACTTTGTTTTGCCTGCAATTGTAGTATGTACAAGTACAATGCCATTCAACAGGATACACTTGCACAGAATAGTAGCAAGAAGACAAGTTGGGAGTTGTACATCTCAAACTGATAACGATCTTGTATCTATTTTGTAAAATGATTTCTTAATAGCTGATTTTTATTGGTGACAAGATTATGTGGAAGTTTTTTTCTAACTGAATAAAACCCTTCGGCAGCTGTTGCGGCTCTTATACTTCTAACTGAATGAAAGTCATCCAACTTAAATCAGAACAATGGGATGACGAAAAGACCGATTTCGTACCAAAATATTTAGAATTTTCTCGAGAACCATAAAACTGCGGCTTGATGGGTCCCTAAATTTAAGGATCTCTTGCGGTGTGCACCACCAAACCAAAGCATACTAGTAGAACGCCCGTGCGTTGCTACGGGCTACAGTGCATATACTTTAGAAAACATCTCTGGTATGAACTCTTAATCCAATTGCCCCTCAATCTAGTCTGTTATACCTACTGCTTTTTTTAAATGCACTCTTTGTTATTTTGGTTGTTGGTATATCATAGAGACATGCATGACCTTGGTATCAAGAATGATTGCTTACATAATTTTTGGAACGTGTGTTGACACACATATCCATTTTAAAAGAAGAACGATATTTATATTAACAAAAATCTGAGAGTTTGTACAATTCGTTATTATGGGGACTTGTAATGATTGTGGGTGCCACTCATGTCTCGTCCACTTGCTGGATGCAGCATCCCCGCGAGATGACGATTGCTTCCGCTGATCATTAAGGGGGTAAGGGGGAGCATCTTTAGGGGTGTCGGTGCCGCGTGTGCAAGCTGGGGCACTCGCTGACAACGCAAAAAGTATTTATGTCTGCAGCAAGGGTAGTGGTCATCACGCGAGGAGGTTCATGGCGCCAGCAGCAACATCCCACGCTAATGAGTTGGAGGTTCATGGCGCCAGCAGCAACATCCCACGCTAATGAGTTGGAGGTTCATGGCGCCAGCAGCAACATCCCACGCTAATGAGTTTGGGGAACACGGTTCCCTGCTAGCATCTAGCACCGAGGCAGCGGCCGGGATGGTATGGTGGATGCTTTGGTGTGTCTCACACCGTTGTGTAGTGGCATGGAGTAAAGGCAGCACCCCCCCTCCTTATGGTCGTGGGCTCGTGGCGGTGGTCTAAGGTGGGGAGTCATCCCACCAATCTGCTACGGGACAAACGCCAGTTGCCATGAATAACTTAACAATAAAATAAATTGAGTTACAATTGAAGAAATCATATGCACTGTAGCCCACTAAAACTATTTGCATACCATACATGGGCGAAGAAACTTGCAACAAAATCGACTTTAATGTGTATAGGAACAAAAGAAATTACAATCTTCCTCAGAAAAACAATGGAACCACCTTTTGTTATATCCCAATTCTTGATTTAAAGTAAAAAAAAGTTGCAGTTTCAGAATTACATCGAAAGGAGGCCAACTACTTCCTGATCTGGAAAAGATTTTTCGAGTCTGCACGATAACAATACTGTCCTTGACAGTGTTAGATGTGTGTGTTGAGGTGTGTTGGGCGGTACTACCGCTTGGTGTAGCCGGTACTACCGCCCGAGCGGTAGTACCGCTCAGGAGTGCGGTACTACCGCTTATACTGTAATCTTGTATATGTTCTGGCCTTTGGCCCCTGTGAATGTTAGTTGCTCATTCCTAACATGGTATCAGATGCTTAGGTTGCTCTCCCGCTCCCGCACGCTCGCAGCTCCGTGCTCCTCCCGTCGCCGTCGCCGTCCGATCGGCCGGCCGCCTCCTCCCCGTCCGGCAGCCGCCGCCGTCGCTGCCTGCCCGGCCGCCGCTGTCGCCGCCTGCCTCGCCCCCGCCTCCTCCTCGTCCGGCCGCTGGGGCTACCGCCGCCGCCGCCTGCCTCGCCCCGCAGTGGCCGCCGCCCGCCTCGCCGCCAGGCCTCCCCCCCCTCCGCCCGGCCTCCTCCTCCTCCTCCGCGCCGTCCCGCGCCCGGCCGCGACTGCTCCTCGCTCGGCCTCTGCCTCGATCCCGATCCAGATCGCGGCTCTGCGCGGTACTACCGCTGGCAAAGAGCGGTACTACCGCTCGAAGCGGTACTACCGCCTGTTACTGCCGCTCTACTTCCGCTTAAAGGCCAGGCATTCCAGTAGGTTGAAGCGGCACTACCGCTAGGAGCAAAGCGGTACTACCGCTCGTATCAAAGCGGTACTACCGCTTCCAAGAGGCGGTACTACCGCTTGAGAAGCGGTACTACCGCTGCCCAGAGCGGTACTACCGCCCTGGCGGTACTACCGCTGGTACTGCCGCACTGCAGGTTGAGCTCGTCATGTCTTCCTCGGGCTATGTGGCTGTTCCTCGATGCTCGGTAATCTTCGATGGCACCAACTATGCTGAGTTTGTGGGCTTCATGCGTATCCACATGCGCGGTCTTCTCCTGTGGGGGGTTCTCTCTGGCGAGGTCCCCTGTCCGCCATGCCCTGTTGCGCCCGTGGCCCCAATACCCCCGGTGCCACCGGTCCTTGCTGCTGATGCTTCTCAGGCTGACCGGGATGCAGCCAAGGCTCTCGATGATGCTGCGGTTGATGCCTATGATCAGCAGGTATCCGCCTATTCACATGCTCTCTCTGTGTACCGTGATGATCTGTCTGCTTACACTCAGTGGTGCAATGATGATGCTCGTGCTGCTGCCGTTCTCACAGCGAGTGTCCTCCCTCAGTTTGCTTCGGAGTTCATGGGACTTGGCCCAGTTGCATCCATGTGGTCTTACCTCTGTCAGCGGTATCAGCCCTCTGGTGATGCGCTCTACCTATCTGTGGTGCGTCAGGAGCACGCTCTTCAGCAAAGTGACTCTTCTGTTGATGAGTTCTACACACAGAGTTCTGCCATCTGGCGCCAGCTTGACTCTCTTCGGACAGTTGTTTGTGGAACCTGCCGTTGCTGCCAGACTGTGAGGTCCGACTTGGAGTTTCAGCGTGTCCATGAGTTCTTATCTCGCCTCCGTTCCGAGTTTGAGCCTCGACGTGCTCACTTGCTTGCTCGTGGTCGTGTTCCTCTCTCGGAGGTGCTTGCTGAGCTTCGTGCTGAGGAGACCCGCCTCCGTTCTGCTGGATTGCTTGCTGTTCCCTCTGTGTTGGCTGCTCGAGCTCCTGTGTCGTCTGCTCGTCTCACTGCTCCACCGCTTCTGCCCACACCTTCAGGGAGGGGCCGGTCGCGCCGTGACACTTTCTGTGGCTACTGCTCCAGGCAAGGTCATCCAGAGTCTGAGTGCCGCCAGAAACAGCGAGACCAGAGGCGCTCTTCTTCCAGTGGGACTCATGTGTCTCCCTCGACTCCGTCACTCACTGACCAGGACATTATGCGACTCAAGCGCATGCTGGCTTCCTCTGGTTCTTCCTCGACGGGTTCTGCTGCTGCCGTGACTGCCACCACCACTCAGCCCCCGCCGGAGCCTACTCAGTCAGGTACATCCTCGTGGGTTCTGGATTCTGGAGCATCCTTCCATATGTCCTCTGATTCTTCTGTTTTATCCTCTCTTCGACCTCTTGCTTTTCCTCTTAATGTTCTCACTGCCGATGGCACTCCTCTTCCTGTTTCTAGTCGAGGCATTCTTTCTACTCCATCGTTTTCTGTTCCTAGTGTTTCTCATGTTCCTCGTCTTACCATGAATCTTTTTTCCGCTGCCCAACTTACTGATTCTGGTTGTCGTGTCATTCTTGATACCGACTCTTGCTCCATTCAGGATTGCCGCACCAAGGCTTTGGTTGGTGCTGGCCCCCGGCGCCGTGAGTCGGAGGGCCTTTGGGAGGTTGACTGGCTCTGTGTTCCTTCCGCTGCCACCACTTCTGCCAGCTCCCATGCTCTTGCTGCCTCTTCGTCTGCGTCCTTCCAGCAGTGGCATCATCGCCTTGGTCACATCTGTGGCTCTCGCTTGTCTTCTTTGGTTCGTCAGGGCCTCTTAGGGTCTGTAACTGGAGATGTCTCCTTACATTGTAATGGTTGCAGACTTGGCAAACAGACCCAGTTACCTTATCCCACCAGTGAGTCTGTATCTCAGCATCCTTTTGACTTAGTTCATTCTGATGTCTGGGGTCCTGCTCCCTTTGATTCGAAAGGTGGTCATCGCTACTATGTGTTGTTTATTGATGATTTCTCTCGCTACACTTGGCTCTACTTCATGAAATCTCGTAGCGAGGTTCTCTCTATATATAAACGATTTGCTGCCATGGTTCACACCCAGTTTTCCACGCCCATTCGTATCTTTCGTGCTGACTCAGCTGGAGAGTATATCTCTCATATGTTGCGTGGATTTCTTGCGGAGCAGGGTACTCTTGCCCAGTTCTCTTGCCCCGGTGCCCATGCTCAGAATGGTGTTGCTGAACGCAAACATCGCCATTTGCTTGAGACGGCTCGGGCGATGATGATCGCTGCCTCTCTTCCACCCCATTTTTGGGCTGAGGCAGTTTCTGCATCCACCCACCTCATCAACATTCAGCCATCGGCTGCCTTGCAGGGTGGTATTCCTATGGAGCGTCTCACTGGTCGCTCTCCTGACTACTCCGCTCTTCGTATGTTTGGATGCGTGTGTTATGTTCTTCTTGCTCCGCGAGAACGAACCAAGTTGACTGCTCAGTCCGTTGAGTGTGTTTTCCTTGGCTACAGTGATGAGCACAAGGGCTATCGGTGTTGGGATCCTGTTGGTCGCCGGCTCCGCATTTCGCGGGATGTGACGTTTGATGAGTCTCGTTCTTACTATCCGCGTCCCTCCTCATCGAGCTTTTCCGTGGAAGACATTTCCTTTCTTCTCCTTCCTGACACCTCTCCCTCTGTGCCTCCTGTTCTACACTCTCCCTCGGTGAGTCCCCCTCCTCCACCGGTACCACCATCCCCTCCCTCCTCCTCCTCTCCCTCGTCTCCACCATCTCCTCCCTCCTACCCCTCTCCCTCGTCATCTCCCTCCCCACCCTCCTCCCCAGTCTTTCGCCCTCACTCCCCTTTTCCTCTCCACTACACTCGTCGTCCTCGTGCTGTGGATGATCCTTCTGATGTGCCCTCCACTTCCAGTGCTCCCCCGCTCACACCTACTCCGGTCCATCACCTCCGTGTTAGGCCTTGTCCCCCCCCTGATCGCTATTCTCCTGACCGGTACGGCCTCTCTGTCGTTGCTGAGCCGACTTCCTATCAGGCTGCCCTGACCCAGCCTGAATGGCAGCTTGCGATGGCCCAGGAGCTTGCTGCCCTTGAGCGTTCTGGCACGTGGGATCTGGTTTCCCTCCCTTCTGGTGTTCGTCCCATCACATGCAAGTGGGTCTATAAGATTAAGACTCGCTCTGATGGTTCCCTTGAGCGCTACAAAGCTCGTCTTGTGGCTCGTGGTTTTCAGCAGGAACAGGGACGCGATTATGATGAGACATTCGCTCCTGTGGCCCACATGACCACTGTTCGCACTCTTCTTGCTGTCGCTTCTGTTCGTCATTGGTCTGTCTCTCAGCTTGACGTCCAGAACGCTTTTCTCAATGGTGAGTTGCGTGAGGAGGTCTATATGCAGCCACCCCCAGGGTACTCTGTTCCTGATGGTATGGTCTGCCGTCTTCGCCGCTCTCTCTATGGTCTTAAACAGGCCCCTCGTGCCTGGTTTGAGCGGTTCGCCTCTGTCGTCACTGCCGCGGGCTTCTCGCCCAGTGATCATGATCCCGCCTTGTTCGTTCACACGTCTCCTCGTGGTCGGACTCTTCTCCTTCTCTATGTTGATGACATGATCATCACTGGTGACGACTCTGACTACATTGCCTTTGTTAAGGCTCGCCTTCGCGACCAGTTCCTCATGACTGATCTTGGTCCTCTTCGCTACTTTCTTGGGATTGAGATCTCCTCGACCTCTGATGGCTTCTTCATCTCCCAGGAGAAATATATTCAGGATCTTCTTGATCGCGCCGCTCTTGGCGATGAGCGCACTGTTGTGACTCCTATGGAGCTCAACGTTCAGCTCCGTGCTTCTGACGGTGATCCTCTTCCTAATCCCACTCGCTACCGTCACCTCGTTGGGAGCCTTGTCTACCTTGCTGTTACGCGTCCTGACATCTCCTACCCTGTCCACATCCTCAGTCAGTTCGTTTCAGCCCCCACCTCTGTCCACTATAGTCACCTCCTCCGTGTTCTACGATATCTTCGTGGCACGATCTCTCATCGCCTTTTCTTTCCCCGCTCCAGCTCTCTCGAGCTCCAGGCCTACTCTGATGCTACATGGGCTAGTGATCCCTCTGATCGACGCTCGCTGTCTGCTTTCTGCGTTTTTCTTGGTGGTTCTCTCATTGCCTGGAAGACAAAGAAGCAGACTGCAGTTTCTCGCTCGAGTACAGAGGCTGAGTTGCGAGCGATGGCTATGCTGACGGCTGAGGTGATCTGGTTACGATGGTTACTTGAGGACTTTGGTGTGACTGCTGCTACATCGACTCCCTTATTGTCAGACAGTACCGGTGCTCTCAGTATTGCTCGTGACCCGGTGAAGCATGAGCTCACCAAGCACATCGGTGTGGATGCCCACTTTGTGCGTGCTGCAGTGCAGGATCAGACTCTCGCACTTCACTATGTGCCCTCTGAGTTACAGTTGGCGGACTTCTTCACGAAGGCACAGACTCGAGCGCAGCATGCCTTTTTTCTCTCCAAACTCAGTGTTGTTGATCCACCATGAGTTTGAGGGGGGGTGTTAGATGTGTGTGTTGAGGTGTGTTGGGCGGTACTACCGCTTGGTGTAGCCGGTACTACCGCCCGAGCGGTAGTACCGCTCAGGAGTGCGGTACTACCGCTTATACTGTAATCTTGTATATGTTCTGGCCTTTGGCCCCTGTGAATGTTAGTTGCTCATTCCTAACAGACAGTATCAACACTTCAACAGGATTAGCTTCGTGTACAATATACGCTGGATATGGTAGCCATGACCCAGTTGAGGACGGGATGCTTGATGTCTTGGAATTTGTAAAGATGATTTCTGCGGCAACTATACAAGGAGTTTCATCACCATGTGAAAGTCTCAAAACAAGCAAATTAACAGGCAAATGAATGTCCTTTGCATCTGAAACCAGTGCAGCTATGGCTATACGCCTATGCCTGGTCATTTTGCAAAGCAACATTCAGTTTGGTTGCCTTTGCATCTCAGCCAACGGAGTGTGAAGGCCACACCGAAGCTCCCAACTTTTACAGCGATCAGCTTTCCCTCTTTTAACATGCAAATTCTATATATGTTCAAGTTGGAAGCTGCAATTTGAAGCCATGCACTGAACGTGTAACATTCTGAGAATGAGATTATATCAGTCATGATCAGTTTTGGCTAGATTTAAATATCAGAAAGTGGCTCATTCAAAATTACAGTTCAGAAGAACATTCCAGGTTATGTAGGAAAATTACTATTCTCCTAGATACTCTGTAGCATCAGCAAAACACAACTACACAAATGACACATTCTAGCCCTCTATGTTTACTACTGGAGCTAGACACATAAGCAATTGACATAATCTTTTAGTAAACCTCTTATTTGTTTCAAAGTAAGTTCACATCCATCTAACTCTTGTCTAGGTTTTCTGTAAGTTAGGTGAGACAGTGCGAATGTGCCATCACATAAGCGCAAATTCAGTTATTCACCAATGAATTAGTATCTACACAATCCAATTCCATACATGCTCATTCATGCCAAGGACTCACAACCGACAGAAATAAATTATGCCCCAGAACATAATACTATTGTAGGCTCGTACCACAGAGATAATCATTTCGAATCATACTAAAGAAATATGATTTTGTTATGCACCCATCTTCTGAAATTAGTACTATCAAATTTAAGGGTTGATATCAATGGACCAATATTCACTCGAACCTACAAAAAAATCACGATAGAAAAAGAGATATAAGAGTAATCCAAGTTAATCCAGGGATTAACAACGTAAACAACTCTGCAATTTGAGTATTGGCTTTTAACATGGGAGAAGCAAACTTGCACTCTATAAATTAGGATATCATAAAGAAGTTATGGTCCTCTCCTCATCTAGGACAATGAACCAAATGGTCAATTTGCTTGCTTTTGCCTCCTCGTTCTTGCATGGAACAAAATCGTGACCATTACTTTCTATGCAACAAAAATTAATGACCAAGGAAATTAACCTAATTCATTTGGTGAGTCGTTTTGTTAATAGGCCATTGATCCAGTGATACATTGGTTCAGGATAACACTACCAGTTTGGAAATACAAGTATCATTTTATTAATGTACCAGCGGACTTCAACCAAACGGATAGAAAATATATTTGTGAGTCATTTTGATCTAAGTTTGTTAAATTAATCGGCCGTCGATCCAGTGGTAAAATATAGATAACTAAATGTCATTTGGCTACATGTCTCTACTGAATCAAAATTATAGCATCTCAAATTTCTCGCAATACATTCCCCAAAAAATAAAATGTCCACGTAAATGTCTTCCTGTTCAATGCAATGAAACGCAAACTCTTTTGCGTTTTCTCGAAAAAAATGTCCACGTAACAGAATTGGTCTTGTACAAGAAGACTCGAATGCATCAGAATATAAGAGTTTGGTGTCAAGACTGTATACATTAGAACTTTCTTCTCGGGCAGGTGGTTCTAGTTTTTTTTCCAAAGAATGTCCTACTAACATGGACATAATCTAAAAGTGAAAACAACAAGATGGTCTGGCCAACTGACCACACCCAACCAGAAGTTTTCTGTCCATAGCTTTCTTTTACAAATGCATGTTTGCATTACTTCCAAACGTTTTGTTCCAATTGTTAGTCAACAATGGAAAATTAGCATACTACAGATGAACATATGTGATAAAACATACTACGATTGACACTACAGAGATAGAGCAACATGACAAATAAAAAACCATCCTTCTCATCTTCAGGCTTCTATAGTTCAAAAAATGGCAACTAAACTTACCACTCTTTTCAACACCTTCCACATCATGCTGGCCACATAAATTATCTTCCCATCACGATTGAGCTACACTTGTGAAGGTGCTAATCGTCTCCAGAGCTCATCTATAACAGGCGTTACATTATCATCTGAAGGACGCCTCAGAAAAACCTGAGCCTGGCCAAAACCAGTAACTATAAGTATATCACAAGATTGCTGGACAATCAAGAAAAAATATACACTGCATATCAAGTTGAGATAGTTCAGAACTCCCAGGACATATTTTAAGATGCACACATATCATGCTTCTCAGCTCCCAGGAGATTCTCTCGATCAAGTCGAGATAGGTCATACCATAAACTTTTACAACACACCACATAAATAGCAACCAAGAATTAATTTTTGGCTATCTATTATATAGATTTCTCTTTCTTTGTAACAAGTAGCTACTTATCAGCATGAAAGTAAATGTCTCAAATGTGTGCATGATACCTGAGTAGTTACTCCTAGTAACGTCGATTGGAAAATTTGGCATTATACAACCATATACTTGGAGCAGTCTATGATTCCGATCAAAGTATTTTCTATGGATGCACATATGATGAAAGTATGTTGAGAATTTGCAGAAAGTAAGGCCTATAAACGGAACTGAAACAAAATGTTAATCCTGTCCACATTGAAATTGATTCCTGCACGAGGAACGCCACACAAAGCAAATTCGAATCCAAGAAAAACTAACATCAAGCGACAGCGACACAGATAGCTACCTCATTGCCGTCCAGATATGCTATACACGTTCCCTCCAGATAACTACAATACTCCTGTTAAGCACACAAGAAGGCGTAATCCAATTCAATTAATTTCATATAAACAAGCTAATAACTGATTAGTGAAGAGAGGGTGTAGGAGGAGGAATCGACTACAAACTTGGTACATGTGTGCGATGCCGTCATGTTTGAGGTCCTCGATGAGCGTGGCCCAGACGGCCCGAGCTGCACGTGCACGCTCGTGTGAGGCAGAGATTCCGCTTCCCGATCTTGGATCCATGAATTCCGCTTCCCGGAACGGAGACTACCAACTGCTCCATTAGGAGTAGAGATGACTTGCTGCTAATAAAATTTAACCAGTACTAAGCGTACAGTGTTCTGGCAGCACAATACTATCGGTTAGTCCCAGAAAAGCTGCATGTAGGAATGAAAAAAATAACTCCTTGTCACCCTGTGTGTACCAGTATCAGTCTGTTCATATTACCATTGATTTTCACATTACAAGGTTATCAACACCAATGAGGTGTTTAGTACCAAATCTGCCCTCCCAAACGAAAAGGACGACTCCAAGCTCGTAATCTTGTACTGGGTCGTGTATTTGGATTATAAATCTATGAAAATAAACAACCCGTAAATCTGAACAATGTTTTGGGTCGATCTACTTAAGAAGACAATAAATAAAATCTACCAACATGTTATGAGAAACCTGACGGTGCACTGCCCTCAAAACAATCTGTGAACACTGCCATACGTGAGAGTCATTTGTCCTTCTAAACCTGCCGTCCTTCTATATATAAACACCATAATGATCATGTAAAGTATAAAAAAAGAGTAATCAAATTAGCACAAATGAGGGAGAGGGATAGCACAGACAACGACCACGACACGATGCATCACCTTGAAATATTTTGGTTCATATAGAAGTGGACGTGCCAGATCTACACTGGGTAGAGCTAATTAGTGAAATAATCTCCTGAAGTCATACCTGGATCAAGGGACAACAGCCGCTCGTACTACGGCAAGACATCAAGTTCAACATGGTCGTGCTCGGATGCTCTCTTGTCTCCCCCAAGACATCTTTATCGTGAAGGACAACATGGATGAGAACGTCACAGGATGTTGTGATGAGCTCTGCTCGTTATATCTGACTGAAGATCCTGCAGGCTAAAGCAAAGCAAGTTATCATCTGAGGCCTGCAACTAACAGAGTGAAAAAATAAATCTGGCAAATCTAATTGGATACTATGTGCAAAAATTAACAAATTTGCTAGCCAAAGCCTCCACGAACATATCTGATGACCTATAGAACAACAGAATTCAGTAGTACTCGTGTGTGTGGGTGTGGGTGTGGGTGTGGGTGTGTGTGCGCGTGCGTGTGTGTGTGTGTGTGTATCTTTTGTATTTTGTTATCGTCATAGGTAAAACTACCATAATCAAATCCTTAAAACTATCAGACATCCACATTGCCATCCATTATTTTTCAAAACGATGTTAACTGAGTGTCTTGTTAATTCAGGGCAGAAAGAAGTAAATCATATCAGGCGTGTTCTCACTCAAAGCATCAGATCACACAGCTCATATAGATTGCAGGGAGATAGCAAAGTAGCTATAACAATTAAGAGCAGATGCGGGGAATATACAACAGTTTTTCCCCAAAAATCTAGTTAAAATCTAGATGTGTCACTTCAATTGTATGGATGGTTAACCTGCATGATTATATCACCAAAAAGCCTACACATACAGAAGGGCCAATATGCAGATTGGTACTTCAGTTTAACATGAAGTTGTTCCATTGAGGTACAACTATATATTGGTTGTGAGGCCACCCATTCATGTTGAATGATAATATCCGAACAATTACGATCATGCACAGATGCCTTACCGGCAAGGTTAGTAAAATTCAGTATGATCCAACATAAATGTAATTTCCGTGAACATGCTTTGAAAAAGATTATCATGATATCTACATCTGTTTGCTCTAAAAAGCTGAAATCAAATGTGCCATGGCACAGAAATGTCATAGTACGCACCCAAAAATATTTTTCTTCTATACATGGACACAGAGCAAGCTCTAATCAGAGATAACAAAACAAATGTCATCTGAGAGAATATAACTATAATATATCATGACAAACCGTCTCAAAACAAAAGCATCACAAAGTACATACTTATTATCCTAACCATCAGACATCAATAATTAGAAGCACCAAGAAAAGGGAAATTTTCACCTTTGCACATATGTCAAGTGTGTAGTGCAGACTGCTAGGTGTTGCTGTCTCCTCAACCACACATATCTGAAGTCTGAACAAATTCTTCTGCATTTCTCCCTTTTGGATTGTAGCTACGGCTAAACAAAATGTGATACATCCTTCAACATTGACAAGCCGGTACAATGAAATTACTTCCAATTTCAGAGAACAAATGCACATAGCATTTCTTAAAGAAAAATAGATATTATATTTAGTGGTAATCACTATGTAGCAAGTATCAGACAGTCTTGCTATTTTGAAGTAACAGTAAGCAACTCCATACCTATTCGTTAATGTAGGGATGAACAATTGATTCAAGCAGACACCGTAGTATTCTTGCTTTAATTCAGATCGCCTCCTGTAATAAAAATGAACTACAGATCAAAAAAATAAGTAAGCTTGCTTGGCTGGAAGTAGCATGAAGATGAGATGATTCCAAATTATTCTCAGAGATTCATGCATACCATACGTGACCACAACCAAGACGATTGGGACATGTATTTCAAATACCATGTCGCAGGAGGCATGCACCTGTAGGAGTTCTCCGGCTACTCGGAACACAACAGAGATGCAAGACTGGCAGTGGGCAGGCGCGGCCACAATAATCGGCCTCGGTGGCAGCCTGTCATCCTCGATGGTGGCGTTTCCAGATCGGTGCTCGATGGTCGTCCTCGGTGGCGATACCCAGAGTCCTCAACGGAGGTGGTTCCGGCTCAGACCTCGACAGCAGCGCCCACCTCGACGCCATGTTGCCGATCCCCATGTGTGGCCCGGATCTGACCGCCACGGTCCCGCGTGGCAACCAGGCCTCATCGGCGCACGGATTCGGCCGCTGCCTTCCCCGTTGCTCTCCCGCGTACCTTCGGTAGGTCGCCGCTCTCATGCCGCCCCGCTGCAAATCCGCCGCCCCGCCCGCTGTTGGGTCGGCGTGGGAGGTGAGGGAACAACTGAGAGGGAGAGGGTGGCGGCGCTGAGAGATGGGACTGTTGGCGGCGTCAGCGGCATCTCCAGATTGAGAGAGGGAGAGACGCGAGAGGGTGGCGACGCTGAGGGTGGTGGCGTGCGTAGGTTTCTGCTATTTTTATCTTTTGGTTTTCTATTGTGAAAAAAAAACAGATACAGGAGGAGGGAGGAGGGGGAGAAAAATCGGTGGAGGGGAAGTCCTTGGATCGATGGGTTTGGAAAGAAATCGATGGGTTTGGAAAGATCTATTTTGAATATAGATTGATAGATTGATTAGATTAGATAGATACATTAGGAAAGCGTGGTGAGGGATAGATTAGGAAAGTGTGGGTTTTTTGTGGTGTTTTTCTCCCTGGTTTTATGCCCACCGGTTTTGTAGGGGAGAGGAAAAAATCGGTGGGGATGGGATCGATCGGTGGTGGAGGTATCGTTCGATGTGGGGGGGGGGGGGGGTGACGAGACGAAACGACAACGGACTCTTCCATTAGGAGTAGAGATTAGGTCTTTCACAGAAAGGCAGACTAGGAAATAAATTGGTTTCTCTAGAATTCGTCGCAAATTTATAAAAATATCCTTTAGTGTTCACATGCAAATTCTGCATTGCAAAAAGAAGATTGGGGAAGAAGTCGTCGTTGGTGAAGTCATCGCTGCCAGCAGTCGTGCGAGTGTGCTCCCCAAAAACTTGATCGCCCCTCTTGTATGGGAACGCGACAGAAAACAAAAAATTTCGATACATCGAGTGTCGGGGGGATGACCCCCGGGTAGGCCCAAGACGGCGAAACGACACTTCAAAACTTTGCCAGGGGAGCGTCCCGTCCGGCTCGCCACCCCGCGTCCCGTCCGGCTCGCCACCTGGCGACCCGGCGACCCGTCCGGCTGGCCACCTGGCGACCTGCCTGGCTGGCTGGAACCTGGCCGGCTGGAACCTGGCTGGCTGGAACCTGGCCGGGTTCAGCCTGTCCGGGTCCAGCCTGTCCGGGTGGAGCTCGCCGCCCGGCATCCCGTCCGGCTCGCCACCCCGCGTCCCGTCCGGCTCGCCACCTGGCGACCCGGCGACCCGTCCGGCTGGCCACCTGGCGACCTGCCTGGCTGGCTGGAACCTGGCCGGCTGGAACCTGGCCGGGTCCAGCCTGTCCGGGTGGAGCTCGCCGCCCGGCATCCCGTCCGGCTCGCCACCCCGCGTCCCGTCCAGCTCGCCACCTGGCGACCCGGCGACCCGTCCGGCTGGCCACCTGGCGACCTGCCTGGCTGGCTGGAACCTGGCCGGCTGGAACCTGGCTGGCTGGAACCTGGCTGGGTTCAGCCTGTCCGGGTCCAACCTATCCGGGTGGAGCCGTCCGGGTGATGCCGCCCGGCTGGAGCCCGTCCGGCTGGAATCCGGCCAAGTCAACTTCAGACGTCCCGTCGGACCTGCGCAGACGAAACGGCCACGCTCTATAGTAGATCACTGTAGATGAGCGGCTGGCACTGTATACGGACAGCCGGCACTGTTCACACGTCTGGTGTCCCCCCAACAGTGTAGTTGGGCCAGGTGGGCCCCTCTTGTCCCTTGGGCACCCCTTTATAAGGTGACCCAGGGAGCTCATGCTCGGGGGCATGCACTCAGGCTCACTCATCTCTCACTCTCATTCTCACACATATGAGGCAAGAAGCAGAGCACTCTCAGCCAACTGCTCCCTCCTCTAAATACAGCTCCAGGAGCAACCATGTACAACCATATACACTCCATGTACATTAGACATGCAGGAGTAGGGGTGTTACCTCCCATGGAGGGCCCCGAACCTGGGTAAACCACCGCGTATTATTACCCAATCCCGTCCCGGATCTCCGCAGTAGCCTTGCCCTCACCTCAAGCCACTCCATGGCATCTGCCGTGACGCGCTGCCCCTCGCGAGAATACCACGACAGTTGGCACCCACCGTGGGGCTAGCTGCTGCTGGAGTCGCGGTCCGGGCGGGACCCTTTTTCGTCACCACCACCGCGGCGTCGCGCCGGAGGCGGCAGGGTCGCGTACCTTCGCGCGTCCGCTCCCCGCCGGCTCCGCCTCGCTCCGGCTTCCGCGCATCCGCTCGTCACAAGCTCCCCTCCGATGGCTCCTCTGCGCATGCTCACGGCTGCTCCGCTCTCCACCGCGCTCGCTGGTCAGCCTCGACCACACACGAGCCCCCGTGCGACCCTCTCTTCTCTGGCCGCCCATCCCGCTGCTAGCTGCTCCGCCCTCGCGCCCCGCTGCGCGCCCCACCCGCGCAGCCTCCGCCTTGCCGGCCGCGCCGCCGCTGTGGTCGCCCCCTTCCTCCACGCGGCAGGGCCCCGCTCGCTCCGCCTCACCGACGCCGCGCTCGCCATCCTCGTCGCGCGCCACGGGAGCCTCGCCGAACTCCGCATCAGTCCCGACCCGCTCGCCCCGTGCTGAAGCCCCGGCCGTCCTCGACCTCGCCCCGTGCGGGGCTGGGGCCCCGGCCGTCCTCGACCTCGCCTCGTGCCTAGGCCACGCCCACCTTCCCTGCCAGGCTCTTCTGCAGCCTCCCGCCGTCCCCGTCGCGGGCCTCCTCGGCAACTTCCGCCCGTGCTGCGGCTCCTCCACCCCGCGAGCGCCTCTGCGGCCGCGCGCTGCTCCACGCGCGCGCATCCGTCCGCGCCCACTTCGCCGCGCCGCCCTGCTCCCGAGCGCCTCCGCGGCCGGCTGCGTCGCCCCTGCGCCCGCTAGCCCCGGGCCGGCTGCGGCTCCTCCGCCCCCTCAGCCCCGCATCCGCGCGCGTCTGCTCCGCGCTCGCCCGCTCGCCACGGCCCGCGTCTTTCCACGTTGGCTCACCGCTCCGCCCCTGCGCGCCTGCCTCCTCCGCCCCCCGCGCCTGCGCTCCCCGCCACCGGCTTGCCGCCGCGGCCGGCCGCAGCTGTGTCTCGCCCGCCGGCTCGCCGCCCCGCGCAGGCCGGCTCCCGCGCGCCCCGGCCGGCTCCCGCGCGCCCCGGCCGGCTCCCGCACGTCCCGCGCATCCCGCGGAGGCCGGCTCCCGCACGCCCCGGGCGGCTCGCCGCCCCGCGCTTCGCCGGCTCCCGCGCGCCTTGCTCCGCCTCCCGCCGCGCTCCCCTGCCGGCTGGAAAAAGAGGCGGGCCGGCTGCCCAGGAAAAGTCAAGGGCCGGCTGCCCATCCGGAAAAAAAAGTTGCTGCCGGATAGAGAGACGACAGCTGTTCCCGGTCTGCCCGCGTCGCCACCCGGCCGACTGGCCCGTCTGCCCGCGTCGCCGCCTGGCCGGCTGGCCTGCCCGCCCGCTTGGACACCGGGCCGGCTGGAGAGCCGGCTCGGCTGCCTGCCGCTCCGCTGCCCGGCCGGCTAGGGCGCCCCTCGACCGCCCGAAGGCTTGGGCCATCTGCCGGCGGACACCTCCGACCCGTCTGCGCCAAAGCAATGTGAGCTCCTCATTCGCATACCTTTGCACCGTGAAAACAACAGATAACCCCGAGCGACCCTCGGGGGCTATCTCCGCATTTTTCCAGCTGCTTTACTATCCACCCCAGCGCCAGCTAGTCTCGGCCCAGAGGCTGGCCGTTTGGCCCGATACGTTCTTCCCCGCAGACGGCATAGTAGTGTGCACGGTACCGAAGGCCCGCTCTTTGCCTCAGCTACAGACCGGCTCCCGGCTGTCCGGCTAGCGAGAACAAAAGCTGGAGGTCACCCCACGCGAAAAAACGTCCGGGGAAGAAAACGGCTTGGGCGACCCAGTCGTTCCCTTTGTGAGTTTTCGCCCGGTCGAATCTGCTCCTAGAGTCCGAGTACTGTACACTCTACTCCGCGGCCCACTCTTCGCCTCAGCTACAGACCGGCTCCCGGTTGTCCGGCTGGCAAGAGCAAAAGCCAAAGAGTGGAGGGGACATGAAAAAGACTAAAGGGGGCTCGGACAAAACCGAGTCGGCACCCTCTGCATAAAACTTGCGCTGCCAAAGCTAAATATTTGATATATCTGCACTGACTACCTTTGTCTTTCGCATGATCATTTTCGTGGGGAACCCACCTCCTCGCCCGGAGGCTCAGAGGCTACACCCAGTGGCTGCACCGGTGCGCCCCGCTGGAAAAACGCCTCGCCGGCTGCCGCCGAAATCATCGACGCGACCGTCTGCTCCATCAATAGCGAAGACCCTCCGCCCGACTCTTTGAGTCGCCCGGAGGCTCGGAGGCTACACCATGTGGGTGCGCTGGCGCCCCCACTGGAAAGAGCCAGCCGACGGACTCCGCTCCACGCCCGGCGGCGCCTCGCGCCCACCTGCCGGCGGACTTCGCGTCCTCGCCCGGCGGTGCTCCGCAACCATCTGCTACAACAAACAACGAAGACCCTCCGCCCAACTCCTCGAGTCGCCCAGAGGCTCGGAGGCTACACCCAATGGGTGCGCTAGCGCGCCCCCACTAGAAGCAAGCCGCGCCGGCTGCCGCCCGCAGCCGGCTGTCATCGACGACTTCTGCTACAACACCTGCGGAAACCCTCTCCTCGACTCTCCAAGTCGCCCGGAGGCTACACCCAGTGGGTGCGCTGGCGCGCCCCCACTGGAAACAGCCAGCCGGCGGACTCCGGTCTGCGCCCGGCGGCACCTCGCGCCCACCTGCCGGCGGACTTCGTGTCCGCGCCCGGCAGCGCTCCGCGCCCATCTGCTGCAACAAACTGCAAGGACCCTCCGCCCGACTCTTCGAGTCGCCCGGAGGCTCGGAGGCTACACCCAGTGGGTGCGCTGGCGCGCCCCCACTAGAAGCAAGCCGCGCCGGCTGCCGCTCGCAGCCGGCTGTCATCGACGACATCTGCTACATCAACGCCCGCGAAAACCCTCCGCCCGACTTTCCAAGTCACCCGGAGGCTCGGAGGCTACTGTCGGGGGGATGACCCCCAGGTAGGCCCAAGACGGCGAAATGACACTTCAAAACTTTGCCAGGGGAGCGTCCCCTGGCATGCCGGCGTCCCGTCCGGCTCGCCGCCCGCCGTCCCGTCCGGCTCGCCACCCCGCGTCCCGTCCGGCTCGCCACCTGGCGACCTGCCTGGTTGACTGGAACCTGGCCGGCTGGAACCTGGCCGGGTTCAGCCTGTCCGGGTCCAGCCTGTCCGGGTCGAGCCGTCCGGGTGATGCCGCCCGGCTGGAGCCCGTCCGGGTAGAGCCGTCCGGGTGGAGCCCGTCTGGCTGGAATCCGGCCAAGTCAACTTCAGACGTCCTGTCGGACCTGCGCAGACGAAACGGCCACACTCTACAGTAGAGCACTGTAGATTAGCGGCTGGCACTGTATACGGACAGCCGGCACTGTTCACACGTCTGGTGTCCCCCCAACAGTGTAGTTGGGCCAGGTGGGCCCCTCTTGTCCCCTGGGCACCCCTTTATAAGGTGACCCAGGGAGCTCATGCTCGGGGGCATGCACTCAGGCTCACTCATCTCTCACTCTCATTCTCACACATATGAGGCAAGAAGCAGAGCACTCTCAGCCAACTGCTCCCTCCTCTAAATACAGCTCCAGGAGCAACCATGTACAACCATATACACTCCATGTACATTAGACATGCAGGAGTAGGGGTGTTACCTCCCATGGAGGGCCCCGAACCTGGGTAAACCACCGCGTATTATTACCCAATCCCGTCCCGGATCTCCGCAGTAGCCTTGCCCTCACCTCAAGCCACTCCATGGCATCTGCCGTGACGCGCCGCCCCTCGCGAGAATACCACGACAGCGAGCACGCCCACGATCACTATGGAGATGCATACAAGGTTTGGATCTGATCGTTACCGACTCGTAGCGCAGCGGAAGTAGAGTCGATGTAGATCGTTGGTGCAGATCCCCGCAGCTAGGATTTACAACCTCCCAACCGCGAAGATGTACTCCCTCGCCTGCCCCTCGGACAGCCCTCCGGGAGGCGGTCGGACAGTCCCCTGGACGATGTCATGGACAGCCCTTCGGGAGGACCCTCGAAACTCGGACAACCATTCGGGAGGCACTCTCGAACAGCCCCTCGGGCAAAAAGATCGAACCTACAACCTCTCTACGGGGTTGCACACATACGGTGTCATCTATCTGGCAGGGCTTCGCCATCCAGAACTAGTTCCCACCAGAACCCAGACAGCCTTTCGGCTCTACGAAACTGTTTCGTGTGAGGGAGAGAAGAAAGGCAGATCATGCATGCCATTTGGTGAGAGAGTTGGAGTGAGTGTGGAGAGCTCCTCTCCACCTCTATTTATAGGAGAAGGAGGGGTGGAGGGGCTGAAATTTCAGCCACAAAAAGGGGTTCCTTCCCTCCCAAGCCTTCTCCAAGATCTTTTGGTAAAAGCCCCAAAAAGTGGCTTTCCAAAAAGCAACCAAAAAATGCTTTTCACTATTCACGGAAACATTTTTCCGCGACCGTTAAATCCGAAAATATTTCTGTAGGTCTTAGAATATTTCCAGTACCCACTAAAATAATTTTGGACGCATTCCGAAACAATTCCGGATTAGTGATTTTCATCTGCGAAAAGCAACCAAAGCGGTTCCGACAGCTCTAGAACATTTCTGGGTTTTTTCTCTGGAAAAATCCCAGAAGTTCCCAGAACAATCCTGGCACCCTCCAAGAATTTCCAGGCATGTGCCGAAACCAATTTGACTTAATGGTATACCCCGAAACAACTTTTCAGTTTTACCGAAACTCTTCCGGTGTTCTCTCTCCGGAATTCTTCCGCTGTCTCCGAAACTTTTCCGGTGACTTTCTCTCAGACTCCCTGTCTAGTATTCAGCAGATAGATGACCCTTAAGCATGTGACCCTATAGGTTTGGTGAAGTATAGACATGACCGGAACACTTTCCGATCAATGATCAACATCGGAGCCGTGGACACCCATATTGACCCCTATACCCACATGAATAAATATTCGAGTGAACCTCCAGTTGCCGTGTGCTATTCCTGTTGCTTCGCAATATGTTACAAACACCCGAGGTGAGATTTATCGGCATCCCCGTGGATCAACAACTTGTCCACTATGCCTATTACCTCGTTACCGGTTTTGTTCTCTTTTCTCGTTCCCATGTTCCGGCATCCCTGTGATCAAATCACATTGTGTCTGGCCAGACGATGGTGGATACCGTAACACCGAGAGGGCTCAGAGATATCTCTCCATCATCGGAGGAGCAAATCCCAATCTTGAGCTATCAAGTCCCTTGACATACTTTTCCATGAACCGTTAGCCGCCGTAATAGCCACCCATTTACGGATGACGTTTAACAAACCCCAAAGTTCATGAAGCAAGCATGAAGAAACTCGATACTCTCATGGTCTAAGGAATTATGCAAACGTTAACATCCTCTGTGTTATTAACCATTAACTTGTGACGAATGTATCTCATAGCATAACATCAATCGGGTCGATTCAACACAAGTGTTCTCCTAACATTGTGCCCTCAAAGTTGCCGGCATAGTCATGCCCACGATCAGGAAAATAGAAACATCATGCAACACTTGAGCTAGTCTTAGAGGCAAGACTAGGAATACATTTTACCGTTTATTATTCCACACGTGCATATGAGTTTGCCTCCGAGCATCGTGGTTATTGTAGACTCGAGAACCATAGCAGTTATAGCATGAAACATAAACATAATTATGAACATGGAGATAAATAATAGCATTTATTATTGCCTCTAGGGCATATCTCCTACAGACTCCCACTTGCACTAGAGTTAATAATCTAGTCAATGCTAATGCACTTAAACCTATGGAATACTGGTGTAAATTATGCTTCGCTTGTGGTATAGTCTGATGTCCAACGGATCTGACAACTTCAGTTCCGTGTGTATCTTTGCATGTCCTTGCGTTTTCACGGTTTCACAAAATTCATATTTTGTGTGGACTTGGCTTTGTATATATATGTGAATCACTGGTCGAACCTTGATTCCTCAGACTGAGCTATGGAGCAACTATCTACAATAGTGTCCCAGTGACCAAAGGCATCTTGGAACCATACTAAGTTCATGAATGAACTATATGATTTGACATCTTCTTTGTCGCTTCTAAAGCGGCAACATATTTAGCCTTTGTTATAGAATTCACCACAGTAACCTGTTTAGAACAATTCCAACTTACTGTGCCACCATATCATGTATTACACAAAACACTTAACTTAAATCAAAAATCGCATGGAGCATTGATGAAGATTGTATCTTTGTAACTTCTTACAACGAACTCTTCATAATCTCCGCTTGCGAGAAAACATGTCATCAGTGCAACTTTAGTACTCAATGATATTTTTCACTGTTGTCCCATGATCAGTACTTTGATCACTTTGGTATCTATACTCGCAACAGCTTGGGAGTATCGGACATATCTGGTTGTTTTACATACCATGGAATACATGATTAATCCAAACACAAGAGTGTGTGGAATCTCCATCATGTATTTTGCTCATTAGTGTTTAATGCTAAACTGTTTCAACAAGTCTTGCAAAAACTCTTTCCATGTGACTTCGGCAAGAATCACTCCTTGGCGTTTTTAATGCTAAACTGTTTTAGCATCTTGTCAATATGTATTTTTGCTTAGCCCTATTAGGCAATTCTATCTCCGTAGATAAATATGCCTAATATCAAGGCTACTCAGCCCAAGTACTTCATCGAAAAACTAATTTTCAATGAAGTCCTAATTTGTGTCAAGAAATTTATATTATTTCCAATCAACAATGTGTCAAGCACACAAGGATTTTAGAAATATTATTATGCTCCCACTTACTTTCTTATAACCACAAGCATCTTTGTTATCCATTGATGAAATCAAACTCTTTTGACTATTTCATCAAAAACGAAGATTCCAACTCCATTTTGCTCTCTTCTGTCCATTGCTGGAACTCTGAAGTTTGCATACTCACAAGCATCCTCTGGATAGACAAAATACCTTGGACTATATCACATGCAAGTCCTAGGTAGTATTTCCATCACATGGAAATCCTTTTGGCATCCAAGTATCATATCTCATCATTGAAATATGTATTAATTGCTAGTTTAACCCGAACTGACTTTAAGCATCGCTGCGGTGAGACAATCTCATCGCAGTTAATTCCTTGAATTTGTCATAAGCAACAAGTCGAGCTTTATGGATAAAACATTTTTATCCGTATCATTTTATAGTTCCATTTATATTCGTTAGACTCTAAGTCTTCCGAAAGGGGTATCAAGATTTAATCTTGAATCATTTATATGGAAACTATCTCGGATTATATTGGCATTTAGCCAAGGAACATTTACATTTGTGCCCCTAACTGGAACCCACTACTCAGATTTGCCCCTAATTTCGAAGCATGCTCAAATTTGCCCCTCTGCCGTTAGTTGCCCTTATAGAAATGCCCTTCTGCGCCGTTACCGTCCGGTCAAAGGGCTTTGACCGTCTCGAAAAAAATAGCAAACAAATTCAGAAAAATCTGAAATTTTGTGGGATCAAAGATACTCAGGTGCGCAAGGTGCGTGCAAATTTTTGTGCTATTTAGACATACCAGGAGCTCGTGGAAAGGAAAACAATAAATATGTACGCGTGTGAATAGTAAATTCAAAAAATAGAAAGAAAATTCAAAAAAATATGAAATTTTTTGGCATCCAAGATGCTCGGGTGCGCAAGGTGTGTGCAAAATATGTTATCAAATGACATGCGAGGAGCTCTAGCAAAAAAACAAAATAGTGTATTTTTTTAAAGTTTTTTCTGAGCCAAATTTTGTTTTTTTCTCCACGAGCTCCTACAATGTCCAAACACAACAAAATTTTGCACACACCTTGCGCACCCAAGCATCTTGGATGCCAAAAAATTTCATATTTTTTTGAATTTTCTTGCTATTTTTTTCGAATTTACTATTCATAGGCGTACAGATTTACTGTTTTTCCTTTGCCACGAGCTCTTGGTATGTATAAACAGCACGAAAATTTGCACACACCTTGCACACCTGAGTATCTTTGATCCCACAAAATTTCAGATTTTTCTGAATTTTTTTGCTATTTTTTTCGAGACGGTCAAAGCCCTTTGACCGGACGGTAACGGCGCAGAAGGGCATTTCTATAAGGGCAACTAACGGCAGAGGGGCAAATTTGAGCATGCTTCGAAATTAGGGGCAAATCTGAGTAGTGGGTTCCAGTTAGGGGCACAAATGTAAATGTCCCTTTAGCCAATTCCGGAGTCAGGGCCCATCAACGCTTCCTTGTGTATCGTAGGTATACTGTTGTCTAGCAACAATATCTCGTATGCGCACCTGAGGGGTTTGCACGAGTTTTGCCTACGTGGTTCAGCTGCAAGTTCGACCGAAGTCCATACATCTCATGTAGAGGTTTCCGTATCAGTCGCGGTAGGAAACTCTGGAATCACTTCCAAGGTTTCTTTTCTTTGACCTGATGACGAAGATATTGTTATCTCGTCGAGTTGCACTGTCCTCCCACTCACCTTTTTGCAAGAAACATTTTCTTTCAAAATCATACCGTTCTTGTGGCAAAACATTTTGCCTCGGTATAGTGATGGAGGAATTCCCAATAATTTAGGATAACCTACAAAGTAGCACTTGTCAGATTTGGAATAGGTTTGTAAATATTTTACACAAGCCCCATATTCCAAATGTTAAGAAAAGATATAACATGGTTGGGTGTACCATACCATGGAGTCATTACAACAGATCTGATGGCGCTCTTTTCAGTGTAAAAGCCGTAGTCTCTAAAGCATTACTTTAAAAGGGATAATGACAAATTGATTTATGTCATCTTTGATCTTACCATGTCATAAATGGTTTGATTACATCATCACGGTCATTCCACTTACTGTGGTGTTCCGGGAGGTGTAAGTTATGAAACTCTTTTCACAACTCATCAGACATTCGCTAAACTTGTAACTCAAATATGCCTTTCAGAAACATAATTTTCTTGTTACAATAATTTCTACGTCATTTTTGAAAACCTTATGAATGATTTCAAAAAATCCAGACTTACGTCTCATCAAGTAAATATTCATATATCTACTTGAGTCATTTATGAAGATAGATAAATCCACTACTAGCAACAACATTTATCGGACTACACACATCAAAATGTATGATCACCAATAAGTTTGTTGCTCGTTCCTTATGGCCTGTGAACGGTATTTCAGTCACTTCACTTTTCGGACAAAAGTTGCAAGTGTCAGATGATTCATAATCAAACGACTTCAAAAATCCATCATAATGGAATTTCTCCATGCGGGTTTCACCAATGTGACCAAATGCAGTGCCACATATATGTGGTATTCTTTTAGTCTTGCGACATTTAGCGTCAGTGTTATGGATGTATCATATTACCATCAATATTCATAACATACATCCCATCCTAGATGGAAGCATGGCCCTGATGTTATTCATGATACCGAACAACAATTGTTCTTTTATGAACAACCCTCTTGCAACAAACATTGTGCAACGGGCTAGAGTGTATACAACTCTAAAATGAATTATGAAAGTAAACACAGAGGTAATATATTATTATTATTATTCATAACATACATCTCATTCATAATGAAAGTATGGCCCTTATGTTATTCATAACTCCGAACATCAAAAGTTCTCTTATGAACAACCTTCTTGCAAGATACTTTATGCAATGGGCTAGAGTGTATGAAACTCCAAAAATGAATCATGAATATAAATACAGACGGTAATACACCGATGGAAGGTATAGTAACATTTACTATGTTCCCAACGCGTATCTAAACCTCACTCCGGCAAGTCTTTTAGGCCGTAGTAGTTCTTGCATCGAGTCGCAACAGAATGCAACCGAGCGGATATCTTTGTGATCAACTCACAATACCCAAGAATTACGGACTAACAGTTTAATCACAATTCCCAAGAACTATTTCTTTTGACCAGCCTTCCATACATCAATAACTTGTATGACTTTCATACACGAGCTGGACATTCCAGTCTTCTTTCTTTTTGCCTTTATACTTCTAACAGTTTAACTTTTAGTATTTCTCCTACTCTCAGAAGAAGCTTCCAACTTTAGAGTGGCGTTAGCTCCGGACTTCCTAGGCATGTAAGTCACACTAACACCCTTTGGACATTTCCTTTCTCTTTAAGTTGTTTGTTTTATTCACCTTCATCATATGACAGGCATTCTTCTGGATCCCTCTCTCATCAGTCAAATGCTCGGTAAACACTTTACTAATACTTTGCAAACAAACATTGCTTTGGATATTTAATGTCTTTTAGCCTTTGTTTGTATCTGAAACTAATTTTCAGTTCCATGAATATCACATAGCTATCCCAAACTGTTGAAGTTCGGGTCTCATGGAAACAAACATATTGCACTTGACCGTAATGGAATTCTAGCTTTTGGATCGAAGGACGAGAGTCACATCATCCATAGCATTAGCGGGAGAATACCAAAAGCATGCGATAGGACAAAGTCTTTCTCGACACTCTTGAGGACAATCCTCACATTACGTTACCAACCGTAAAGTTTTAATCAGATATTTCACAACTATTCAATTTTAATAGGGAAGGTGGAAACGCGAGTCATTATTCTACAACTATTATGCAAATCACACTTAGACAGTGTCCATAATTAATTGCACCGAGAATTAAACAAGTTAATTCTATAGTGCGCTCCCACTCAAATCAATATCTCTCATAATTGATTGTGAGTTATGTAAGACCCACATTTCCATTCAACGCCATTGTTCAAGATGAACACTGATGGCGCCAACTTCAATCGGTAGGCAAACTTGCCGATCATATCTCTATGTGACTCTTGTTCATCTTTCGATGCGTGTGTTCCGAGCTCAGTACGATCCTGCCATGAACGTCAAGACAACCAAGTGATCTTGCTGCGAGGTCTGACCTCACCCGCCTTACACCCGTACAATCGTTCGTACCCATGTAGATCATGGCGCACCCCGAAAGGAAAGATGCTGTGACGGTGCTACACTTGGGAGAACACCAACTACTTGATATTTTAAGTGAGAGATCACCCTAATAAAAAATGACTACCGCGCAATCAAAAGGGTGCATCATAAGGGATAAACATCTCAGGAAATTCATAATAGCATGATATGGTATAGCCCTTTCTGACGGAGAAGTCTTTAATTTCTTCGTCTTCGGCATTTGCGTCGGTGTTCACCATCGCGAAGATTGCTGCTACTTGTAGCTTGCGTTGGTATTATCCTCGAAGAGGAAGGGATGATGCAACACAATAGAGATAAGTATTTCCCTCAGTTATGAAACCAAGGTTATCGAACCAGTAGGAGAATCACACAACACCTCGTTAGCAGTACCTGCACACAAACAACAAACCCTTGCACCCAACGCAAACGAGGGGTTGTCAATCCCTCGGCGGTAAATTGCAAGATTAAATTGTATGTGATAGATTGATAGATTGAAACAAAAATACAAAATAAAATAAATAAAAGAAAATGGCAGCAATATTTTTAGGGTTTTAGTAATATGATTTAGATAGACCCGGGGGCCATAGTTTTCACTAGAGGCTTCTCTCAAGAAAATAGCATACGGTGGGTAGACAAATTACTGTTGGGTAATTGATAGAAAAGCAAATAATCATGACGATATCCAAGGCAATGATCATGTATATAGGCATCACATCCAATACAAGTAGACCGACTCCTGCCTGCATCTACTACTATTACTCCACACATCGACCGCTATCCAGCATGCATCTAGTGTATTAAGTCCATACAAGAACGGAGTAACGCCTTAAGAAAGATGACATGATGTAGACAAGATAAACTCACGTATGAATAAACCTCATCTTTTTACCCTTAATAGCAATGATACATACGTGTCATGTCCCTTTCTGTCACTGGGATTGAGCACCGCAAGATCGAACCCATTACAAAGCACCTCTTCCCATGGCAAGATAAATCAACTCAGTTGGCCAAACCAAATCAATAGATCGGAGAATAAATACGAGGCTATAATAATCATGCATAAAAGAGTGCAGCAAAGACTCAAATATATTCATGGATAATCTGATCATAAACTCACAATTCATCGGATCCCAACAAACACACCGCAAAAAGTGATTACATCGGATAGAACTCCAAGAACATCGAGGAGAACATTGTATTGAAGATCAAAAAGAGAGAAGAAGCCATCTAGCTATTAACTATGGACCCGAAGGTCTGTGGTAAACTACTCACGCATCATCGGAAGGGCAGCAAGGTTGATGTAGAGCCCCTCTGTGATCGATTCCCCCTCCGGCGGAGTACCGGAGAAGTCCTCCAGATGGGATCTCTCGAGAACAGAAACTTGCGGCGGCGGAAAAAGTATTTCGTGGACCCCCCTGAGGGTTTCCGATTTTTTCTGAATTTATAGTGGAGGAATTAGGTCAAACGGAGCTCTGTGGGCCCCACAAGGTACCAGGGCACGCCTGCCCCCCCCAGGCGCGCCCTGGTGGCTCGTGGCCCCCTCCAGGGTCTTCTGGCCTCCTCCCGAAGCTTCTAGTGTTTATCTTGGCCAATAAAAAATCTCCAAAAAAAATCGTGGCATTTGGACTTCGTTTGGTATTGATTTTTTGTAAAATAAAAACAGGGCAGAAAACAACAACTGGCACTGGGCACTAAGTTAATAGGTTAGTCTCCAAAAATGATATATAATTGCTGTAAATGCTTATAAAAACATCCAAGATTGATAATATAACATCATGGAACAATCAAAAATTATAGATACGTTGGAGACGTATCAGCATCCCCAAGCTTAATTCCTCCTCGTCCTCGAGTAGGTAAATGATAAAAACAGAATTTTTGATGTGGAATGCTGCCTAACATATTCATCACATATTCTTTTCTTTTATAGCATGGACATTGGACTCGAATGATTCAAAGCAATAGTCTATAGTTTGACATGAAAATATAGATACTCAAGCATACTAACAAGCAACCATGTCTTTCAAAATATCAACGCTAAAGAAAGTTATCCCTAGCCCATTATGCTCAATCATTGATCCATTCATGAAACACACTCGAATATTAGCTACATCCAATGCACAAGTATGACAATAGTGCTCTCTAGTTGGTGCTTTATAAGAGAAGATGGAGACTCAAGAAAATAAAAATTGCATAAAAGTAAATAGATAGGCCCTTTGCAGAGGGAAGCAGAGATTTGTCAAATGTGCCAGAGCTCAAAGCTTAAATTAGAGGGATAAAAAATATTTTGAGAGGCATGCTTTTCCGGTCAACGAAAACGACCGAGAATTCCCAATATTTTCCATGCTAGACACATCATAGGCGGTTCCCAAACAGAAAGTAAAGTTTATTTCCTTTCCACCATTTCTTTCACAATCCATGGCTAGCCGTATCCACGGGTGCCCTCCATACCATCACTTTCCAAGGAATTTTGTTGTTATTAATTTTGATTTCATTGTGGGACTGGGCATCCCTATTACCAACCATCCTCTCGTGCAATGACAAGTGAATAAACACTCATCGTGAGAATAACACACCTAGCATGGAAAATATTGGCCACCCCCTGCCGCTTCATGAGCGGTACGGGCACACAAAACAGAAAAATTATTTTGAAAATTAGAGTTGGCACACGCAAATTTACTTGGAACGGCATGGAAATACCGCATATAGGTAGATATAGTGGACTCATTTGGCACAACTTGGGTTTAAGGATTTTGGATGCACAAGCAGTATTTCCGCTTAGTACAAATGAAGGCCAGCAAATAGATTGAGAAGCAACCAACCAAAAAACGAAAACGGTCATAAACATGCATTGAACATAACTAACACCGAATAATGCACCATAAGTAGGATATAATTTCGTTGCATAACTATTGACTTGACGTGCATGCATAGGGAATCACAAACCTTAACACAAATATTCTTACTTAATCACAATTACTCACTAACATGACTCACATATCATCATCTCCATATCGCAAAACTATTGCAAGGAATCACACTTATCATATCCAATGATCTATATGAAAGTTTTTATTATATCCCTCTTGAATATTCATCACTTTGGGACCAAATTCATATCTTGTGCAAATTACCGTTACTATCATCAACTCTCAAAAAGATTTAAGTGAAGCATGAGAGTGCAAATATTTCTTCAAAATTTCAATCTTATCAATACTCAAAATAATATAAGTGAAGCATGAGAATTTATTTCTTCAAAATTTTAATCTTGTCAATTCTCAAAATAATATAAGTGAAGCATGAGAATTCATTTCTTCAAAATTTCGATCAACTCTCAAAATAATATTAGTGAAGCATGAGAGTTTATTTCTTCAAAATTTCAATCAACTCTCAAAATAATATAAGTAAAGCATGAGAGTTCATTTCTTCAAAATTTAGCCACCACCGTGCTCAAAAAGATTTAAGTGAAGCACTAGAGCAACTGCCTAGCTCAAAAAATTTAAGTGAAGCACATTGAGTATTCTAACAAATTATGATGATAAACGTGTGGCTCTCTCAAGATAGGTGTGTTCAGAAAAGATGATTGTGACAAACTAAAAAGCAAACAAAGCAAAGACTCATATAAGACAAGACCCTCCAAGTAAAACACATATCATGTGATGAATAAAAATATAGCTCCAAGTAAAATTACCGGTGGTTGGTAGAAGAAAGAAGGGATGCCTTCCGGGGCATCCCCAAGCTTAGACGCGTGAGTCTTCCTTGAATATTACCTTGGGGTGCCTCAAGCATTGTGGCACCCCGGCTCAGAGAGACCGGAACACCCCGTATTCCAGCCCAGAGATCAAGTCTTCTGGAATACGGCACTGCTTGGCATAGAACAAAGCAGCTCTTTATTACAAATAACACGGGTACAAGGGTCTGAAATAACAAAGGTTACAGGGGGCACGGCGACACTTCGCCTGCTAAGGTAGCTCTATGCTAGCAGCGGAATAACTTCTAGCAGCGGAACAACGACGACAGTGATGAACTCCACTCCGCAGGGACTCTGGCTGGGACGTATCCTAGAGCGCAACCTCGGGGTCCTCGACAAACAAGCAATCACGGCATCACCTGCAATCTAGCATGACACGCCAGATGAGTACTTTGAATGTACTCGCAAGCTCACAGCAACCAAAGCAATCAAGACATACAACAGCATGGCATTTACAGGTTAATTATCAATGATGAACATGATACTACTAGAACAACATGAGCATGGCAACAACATGAGCATGACATGTACATATAATTCATGATAGGAACATGATGATACTAGCACTAGCATGCAAGGGGGTCGACATGTAAGGTCTCGTGGACCAACTTACTCTGCTCGGAGATTATCTCGTAACCACAAACTTACCATCGTGATCATCACATGACCACACGGAGCTTGATCTCTACCTGTGATCATCGCATGACCACATAAAGATCAACCAACTTCTTTTCTCATCGAACCGCGGTTGTTATTATTCAGATTATTATTTCTGTTGACCCATAGTGTGACCTACTACGAACTGTGTCCATGACCGAGGACGCGGCTATCGATAGATTATACACTCTGCAGAGGTTAGTACACTGTACCCACACCACAGAACTCATGGCCTCGTGCTCCCATTCGGGTGGACCAACGACGTTCCGACAAAACCAATCTATTGCATGACACTCTCCCGGCCACTCCCGACAAACTCCCCTTTGGGCTATGTCTTGGGTTGCATCTGATGTCAACTCGTGACATCCGCCACCTTTGTGGCTTCCACCGTCGTGGCCAAAACAAACTAATCCCAAATGGGGACACCCGGGTACAACACAACTTGGGCACTCAAGGCTTATGGCCGCCTACCTGATCAGGGTAGCGCGCGCACATAACCTTCCCTCGTTGGAGGCACCGGTGAGAGGCATGACAATAGACCGCATTAGGGCCTCCCCATCCAGGCAAGTGTGGTTGCACTGGTGAGCTCGATTCGGTGGCACCATGACTCAGCCAACAGATTTGTTCAAGTTCGATTAATGTCAGGTTCAACTTGAATAGTGATGAGCTGAGTCACAGTAAAATACATAATGAAATAACAATGCAGATGAGCATGACATCAGTGTAACCATGGATGGGCAACATAACCATTTAACATCATAAGGATAAATCAGATATGCTACGAGATGCAAAAGCATGGCATAGCAATGATCATAACTATCACAAGTATTTTCATATCAAACTGTAACTACTCAAGTGAGCATAGCATTATCACTAGCATCGAAAATAATTACAATAATAAAACATGATAAGAATATCCTTAGCAATTAATCAAATCACTTACTAGATGAAAATGAACATGGCATAAGCATAGACATGGATTCATAAGCATATTCGAAGTATTCACAAAATAATTAAATGCGCAAACGATTCTTAAATATTCAAGTGGAAACCATGGCTACTGCAATGCCATCATGCAAGTGGCTGTTGTGGCTTGCCTGGGGGTGAAGAAACCACCGGGAAGAAGTGCGGAGATACTCGCGGAAAAATCGCCGGAAAAGATTCCCTCTCGGAGGGGGCTGAATAAGGGCAGGGGCAAAATGGTCATTTTCAGAGGGTGACAACATTATGAAAATGGTACCATTGGAACGGGCTCAATGAACTGAGATCGTGGGCTTTGGAATCACCTGATTCGGAGTTACGCTTGCCGAGATACGGACGTTTGTTCGTTAGTCAGAAAACAAACAGAAAAGTGTTCGTTTCTGCCCTAAACTGACAAACGCCCGAACCTTAAGGATTTCGGCCGGCGGCTGGAAAAACAGAAGGCACCTTTTGATAAATACGTCTTCACAGTACTGAAAACGTAGTTTGAGCCGAAGACGTACCAAAGTACGCTTTCAATAACTGAAAACGTATTTTCCAGAAGTGCGCCTCCACTTAAGTCTGTGCGGGCCCGGGGTTGACTTGTGGTTTGCTGACTGGTGGGACCGCATGGGGGTGGGGCCCGCCCGGCCTGGCTTTCTTCTTCCTCCCGCGCGGCGCGCGCCTGGCCGAGACAGAGGCCGGCCCCGACGGCGATTGCCGGAGCTACCGGCCGTCTCCGGCGGCGCTCCGGTTATGGAGATGCTTAGGGCGATGCGGCACACCCATCCATGGAGGGAACGGAGCTTGGGGAGGGCGGGAGCTCGTGCTCCCTTGGCAATGGCGGACGGCTGCGTCGGGCACCAGAGAGCTCACGGCCACGGGCCACGGGAGGAGGGGCTGGGGATCTGAGAGGCTTTGGGGAGGCTAGGGAAGCTCCAAGGTGAGGTGAGGGAGGAGGAAGGGACTCGGCACTGACTGAATTTAGGAGGGGCAGTGCGGCGGCCATGGCGGACATTGGAGGTCCAAAGAGCTCTTCGAGCTCGGCTAGGTGGTCGGGGTGGGGGCTGGGAGAGAGGGAGCGAGGTTGGTGTGGAGAGGAGGGCTCGGGGAAGGCTACTTATAGCCGTGGCCAGGGTGGTGCCGCCCCCGGATGTCACCGCGGCCGGGCGAAGCGTGCTCAGGCGTGGTCAGTGGCGGCTAGCGGGGCGGCGCGGCGTTGCCGACTTGACGAGGCTCAGAGCGAAGTGACGGCTCGGGGAGAGGAGACAACGGCAAAACGACGTCGACCGAGAGGTGCACAGTGCACGCGTGCCCGTCGATTTGGCTCGGTCCGGCGAGCTCCTACCGGGGGAGGGCGAACAAGAGAGGCGAGGGCGAGCTGGGGAAGGACTGCAGCAAGGCGAGGTGTCGCGAGGACGGCATTTGGGCGGCGACCGAGGGCCCAGATGCTCAGAGCACGCGTTCTGCCTGCAGTGCACGCGCTCTCTGCGTGGTCACCGCGTGAACAGACGCACGCGGGACTTTAGGGCCAGCAAAAGGATGTATACCGTGTTGTCTCTCCTAAGTGGGTCCTACCTGAGGTGATAGATCGAAGAAAGACACTGTGGGTGGATGGGAGAGGTCGACTGAACTTTACTGTTGCCAACTTAGGCATGATGCTGTGGTCAAATGGGGTGAGATAAGAGATAACCAGAATGTCTCAGGGGTTTAGGGTAGCAAGGACTATGATACTGTGAATTTTGAGGTCATTAGGACAAATATTTAGCATAGTTGCTTTGCAACTGCAAAATCTGGTTCAGAAATAAGATCAGGAAGTAGCACTCACATGGATGCTTGGATTGGGCTTAAAATTGGTGGAGTGTGGTCATTTGGGCATATGAAGGTACCATAAAAATTTCATCCCATTTGGACAAGTTAAAATGGTACTTCCTTCACAATGATCCACACTGGACAGAAACTTGGGGGCATTTTCCAGAGAAAATGGCTTGGCAAAATAATGTGAGTTTTGGCATGCTCATATTATTTAGGGATATTTAGGTCTTGGATTAATTTCAGATTTTTGGAAGCAATATAAAATGTAGTTGCTTCACAAACAGAGATTGTGACCAGAAACCAAGATTGGATGGTGTGCTCACATAGATTGTTTTATGGAGGTGAAATTTGGTGGAGAGTCATGATTTGACCATATAGAGGATCTCCCAAAATTTCAACTCATTTGGATAAGCCTATCTAGTACTTATTTCACAAAGCTTCTCTCTGGACAGAAACTTTGGGAATTTGCTGAGGAAGATTTACTAGGCAAATGAAGTTGAATTTTGGTATGTGGCAATAATTTGGATATGAGAGATTGCCCAAAACTTTTTAGGGCAATCAAGTAAAGATAAATTGCACTTCCTTCACAAAGTGCCATTCTGGACAGAATGGAAAATGAATATTCCTGAATTATTTTTGAACTAGGCAAGGATGGGTTTTGACATATTTGTGAGAGATATGATCCAAATAATTTATGAGAATTTTGTGGGAATTTTAGGAAATACAAAAATATAGGTTGCTTCACAACCTAGAGCGAACATGGTTATTCCTTTAATATAAAAAGGAATATTCCCAAGAAATAAATATTGGGGTTGGGCTAAGATGGAAATGACATGGCCTTGGGATAGATTTGAGAATGACAAGCCACTAGGCAGTGGCAGGAGAGAAGATTTTCCCAGGTTTCAAGACCACATAGCCACGGAAAAAGAACTCCAAATAAAAATTCGAAGAAATCCAAAAGAAAAAGAAAGGGCCAAAATCGGGGTGTTACAAACCTACCCCCCTTACGATAAATCTCGTCCTCGAGATTTGGTTGCTCAGGGAACAAGTATGAAGATTCCGACTTAAGGAAACCGTTTCCAACTCGGGTATCCTTTTCCTTTCTAAATTGTTCCCACTGAATTGCATCTGACGGACTGCCTTGCTCTGGGGTGGTTTGCTTCACCATACCCCACATTCTGACAGGTTTTCCTTCATATGTTCATCCTTGCTCTGACTTCAATTCTTTTATGTCTGCTGGCTTATCTGACATATTATCCTGACTGGAATATGTCATCTTTTCATAAGTCCGGGAGTGATTTCCATTCGACGTGCCATTCTTTTATCCAGCACCGATAGTAGTCAATGGAGTCGTGAACAAATTTCCTCGGTGGTCATGAGACATTTATTCCTTGCATCGGGTTACTCGAGTACATGCATGTCCTCCGGGTTCAAAATAATGCTGAGAATCATAACCGTGCTCTTGGTAGAATCTGACTGCTTGTAGGTAGTTTTAAATCTTGCTGACTTCTTTGTCTCAGATCTGTGTCGATGATTCAACTGTTACCTTGATATGAGGTCCTTACAAACAGAGTAGACCCCTTGGGTGTGTGTTCATGGTGATCGATACGGAATCAGACTGTCTTGGGTATCCGTACCGTGTTGTTCCTACACTGATTATCATACCTGTATTACCGGTCTTGCTCCTTCATTATTGTTCTCTTTTTCTGAATCCTTTGCTGAAAAGGGCTTGGCCATTGATATCCTCAATTCTTCATGTGACCATAGGTGCTGTCAGGTGCAATATTCCAGCGGTCATACCTTATCCTTATCCTCAGGCAGTGCAGCAACGTTTGACTGGCAAGTTTATCATCTCTCAAGCTTTAACTGTATGGCAATGATCATCCGAACCTTTGCATAAAATCGGCAAATAAATCAGTAGCCACCAGAACGGTCTTTACAACTCAGATCTGGGACATTACTGAAATAACTCAACCATGGCTCACGACGGCTGAAAAGCAGCTCAGAACATGAGGCAGTGTTGATAAGAAGAATGTAGCAGTTCCCAAAGACGGCCGAAGAACAACTTAGAGCATAGGGTCACTGCTACAAAAAGAAACTCAACAGCTACCCGAGACGGTCGAAAAGCAGCTCAGAACACGGGCCAGTTGTTGAAAAGAGAAATATAAAGTCGGCATCCACCCTGGACGGCCGAAAACAGCTCAGAACACAGGCGTGGTGCCGTTACCAAAGAAAGGGAAGCAAGGGTTCATCATGATCTTATACCAGGTCCATAGTTACTTGTATAGAGCTCACTGTTGTGGTCCATCATACATGGCAGTGACACTGGTTAATGATATAACTTTGTCAGGTGTGGGGAAGCTAGCCTTGATATCCCCTGTCAGGATTGTTGTTCCAGATTGTCTTACTTCATAGCTTATCAGACATTGCATCACACTGAGGTGTATACTGGCTTTCTTCCTCTTCATGTGGTTGTCGGATTCTCACCGTGCTTGCATCATCTTATGAGTGACTTGCATGACCTTGACAGCATGCTCACAATGTATATATGGAAGCATGTGTATCTGGGCATTTGATTCCCGAGGCAGACACTTGTGTGTTGACTGATTCTTGCTTCTGACAAACTGTTGCGAATCTGATTCTTGGGAGGCACTGCCATAAGCTGCCAACTTACTGTGTAATATCTTGTACCAATGCCGATGACTGTTTGTAGTGCCGTACTGACGAAGACTGGATAGCTTGTGTCGTAAGCCATCGAGAGTAGCGTGCTGAGGAAGGCTGGATATCTTGCACTTGAAGCTTTTGCCGGGATAGCGTGCTGAAGACGGCTGGGTACCGTACTTCAGAAGCTTTTCCCTTGGTTGCTTACTGGAGAAGATTCGGTGCCTTATGCCGGAAGCTTTCTGCGGTAGCTTACCGAAGAAGACTGAGTATCTTGCACTGAAAGCTATCCACATATCGTACTGAGGAAGACTGTGGAACCTTTCGTTGTAAGCTTCCCTGGTAGCGTGCGGAGGAAGACTGGATTGCTTCCACCAGAAACTTTTCTTTCTGATATGCGGACTGAATGCCATATATATTTACACCTTTGATATTCCTTTGACCGGAAAGGTACTGTTGTCTTGCACACATATTGTCTTCCAGCTGGTTCATGACTGCTGTGAAGGTTGCTCTACTGATGTAAATCTTGATGTTGATAGTCGATCCAGAATATCATTTGTATTCAAACCGAATATTCTCAATATAATGCAGTCCACTGATAATTCCATTCTGTTTAGCTAAGCTTCAAAATATTTGAAATCCTCACTAATTCTTCGAGTCCGGGGTCAGTTGATGAGCAACTTTCATAAGGGGAAATAAGGTAACACCGAGGGCCCAAAGAAAGAAGCCAAAAGAAACGACTAAAACAAAAGCACACACAGCATTAAGATTACATACAAACAATATCACATTTCACAGCTATTCACCTCACTATGCATGCCTACTTAAGCACACAATTCTCGAGGGAACTCCGGGACTACGATCTAATATGCTGTGGCGGTGTGCACGAAAGTGGATCAGTGTGTGGAGCGGTTGGTGTAAACAGATCTACACCAAGAGCTGGCTCAGCACCGGTTGCATCTGGACCGGCTTAGCGGTGAGGGCGGACTCGGTGATCATGTAGCGAGACACGGATGTCACGACCACACCATCATCAAGCGTACGGAAGGGAGCCGTACTCGTCCAGATAGGGTAGGATAGCGGTGGAAAGAAGGGTCTGCTGGCATTGCCCTTTTCTGATTACAGAGACCAGTAAGGGTTGCCAAAGCGGCGAGTTGGAAGGCAAGATTCGGGGTAGAAACATGTCTACCACCGAAACGATAAGCGTGGCTGAAGAGAATTTATTGGTGCGATACCTGTGCATCAATCCTGCAAGTGATCGACACCACTAGGTACCTCGGCATCACTCTGCTGGGACAGAGATGACACCAAACACCAAAGGGCAAGTATGCAAAACTGGAGGGTGTAGGTAGTGGATCGAAACCGATGCCACCTACACTCACAAGATCAACTGTTAGTGACAATATAATAAGTCTATATGCATGCTATGCGACAAACAAATGCAGCAATCAAATGCAGCAAGCAAGCTAGACTCTGAACTACCGGTTTCTAACGCTCACGCGGACTAGGGCGTCCTACAGCCAAACTTGGCTCTGATACCAAGCCTTGTGGCACCCCGGCTCAGAGAGACCGGAACACCCCGTATTCCAGCCCAGAGATCAAGTCTTCTGGAATACGACACTGCTTGGCATAGAACAAATCAGCTCTTTATTACAAATAACACGGGTACAAGGGTCTGAAATAACAAAGGTTACAGGGGGCACGGCGACACTTTGCCTGCTAAGGTAGCTCTATGCTAGCAGCGGAATAACTTCTAGCAGCGGAACAACGACGACAGTGATGAACTCCACTCCGCAGGGACTCTGGCTGGGACGTATCCTAGAGCGCAACCTCGGGGTCCTCGACAAACAAGCAATCACGGCATCACCTGCAATCTGGCATGACACGCCAAGTGAGTACTTTGAATGTACTCGCAAGCTCACAGCAACCAAAGCAATCAAGACATACAACAGCATGACATTTACAGGTTAATTATCAATGATGAACATGATACTACTAGAACAACATGAACATGGCAACAACATGAGCATGTCAACAACATGAGCATGGCAACAACATGAGCATGGCAACAACATGAGCATGACATGTACATATAATTCATGATAGGAACATGATGATACTAGCACTAGCATGCAAGGGGGTCGACATGTAAGGTCTCGTGGACCAACTTAATCTGCTCGGAGATTATCTCGTAACCACAAACTTACCATCGTGATCATCACATGACCACACGGAGCTTGATCTCTACCTGTGATCATCGCATGACCACATAAAGATCAACCAACTTCTTTTCTCATCGAACCGGGGTTGTTATTATTCAGATTATTATTTCTGTTGACCCATAGTGTGACCTACTACGAGCTGATTCCATGACCGAGGACACGGCTATCGATAGATTATACACTCTGCAGAGGTTAGTACACTGTACCCACACCACGGAACTCATGGCCTCGTGCTCCCATTCGGGTGGACCAATGACGTTCCGACAAAACCAATCTATTGCATGACACTCTCCCGGCCACTCCCGACAAACTCCCCTTTGGGCTATGTCTTGGGTTGCCTCTGATGTCAACTCGTGACATCCGCCACCTTTGTGGCTGCCACCGTCGTGGCCTAAACAAACTCGTCCCAAACGGGGACACCCGGGTACAACACAACTTGGGCACTCAAGGCTTATGGCCGCCTACCTGATCAGGGTAGCGCGCGCACATAACCTTCCCTCGTTGGAGGCACCGGTGAGAGGCATGACAATAGACCGCATTAGGGCCTCCCCATCCAGGCAAGTGTGGTTGCACTGGTGAGCTCGATTCGGTGGCACCATGACTCAGCCAACAGATTTGTTCAAGTTCGATTAATGTCAGGTTCAACTTGAATAGTGATGAGCTGAGTCACAGTAAAATACATAATGAAATAACAATGCAGATGAGCATGACATCAGTGTAACCATGGATGGGCAACATAACCATTTAACATCATAAGGATAAATCAGATATGCTACGAGATGCAAAAGCATGGCATAGCAATGATCATAACTATCACAAGTATTTTCATATCAAACTGTAACTACTCAAGTGAGCATAGCATTATCACTAGCATCGAAAATAATTACAATAATAAAACATGATAAGAATATCCTTAGCAATTAATCAAATCACTTACTAGATGAAAATGAACATGGCATAAGCATAGACATGGATTCATAAGCATATTCGAAGTATTCACAAAATAATTAAATGCGCAAACGATTCTTAAATGTTCAAGTGGAAACCATGGCTACTGCAATGCCATCATGCAAGTGGCTGTTGTGGCTTGCCTGGGAGTGAAGAAACCACCGGGAAGAAGTGCGGAGATACTCGCGGAAAAATCGCCGGAAAAGATTCCCTCTCGGAGGGGGCTGAATAAGGGCAGGGGCAAAATGGTCATTTTCAGAGTGTGACAACATTATGAAAATGGTACCATCGGAACGGGCTCAATGAACTGAGATCGTGGGCTTTGGAATCACCTGATTCGGAGTTACGGTTGCCGAGATACGGACGTTTGTTCGTTAGTCAGAAAACAAACAGAAAAGTGTTCGTTTCTGCCCTAAACTAACAAACGCCCGCAACTTAAGGATTTCGGCCGGCGGCTGGAAAAACAGAAGGTGCCTTTTGATAAATACGTCTTCACAGTACTGAAAACGTAGTTTGAGCCGAAGACGTACCAAAGTACGCTTTCAATAGCTGAAAACGTATTTTCCAGAAGTGCGCCTCCACTTAAGTCTGTGCGGGCCCGGGGTTGACTTGTGGTTTGACTGACTGGTGGGACCGCATGGGGGTGGGGCCCGCCCGGCCTGGCTTTCTTCTTCCTCCCGCGCGGCGCGTGCCTGGCCGAGACAGAGGCCGGCCCCGACGGCGATTGCCGGAGCTACCGGCCGTCTCCGGCGGCGCTCCGGTTATGGAGATGCTCAGGGCGATGCGGCACACCCATCCATGGAGGGAACGGAGCTCGGGGAGGGCGGGAGCTCGTGCTCCCTTGGCAATGGCGGACGGCTGCGTCGGGCACCAGAGAGCTCACGGCCACGGGCCACGGGAGGAGGGGCTGGGGATCTGAGAGGCTTTGGGGAGGCTAGGGAAGCTCCAAGGTGAGGTGAGGGAGGAGGAAGGGACTCGGCACTGACTGAATTTAGGAGGGGCAGTGCGGCGGCCATGGCGGCCATTGGAGGTCCAGAGAGCTCTTCGAGCTCGGCTAGGTGGTCGGGGTGGGTGCTGGGAGAGAGGGAGCGAGGTTGGTGTGGAGAGGAGGGCTCGGGGAAGGCTACTTATAGCCGTGGCCAGGGTGGTGCTGCCCCCGGATGTCACCGCGGCCGGGCGAAGCGTGCTCAGGCGTGGTCGGTGGCGGCTAGCGGGGCGGCGCGGCGTTGCCGACTTGACGAGGCTCAGAGCGAAGTGACGGCTCGGGGAGAGGAGACAACGGCAAAACGACGTTGACCGAGAGGTGCACAGTGCACGCGTGCCCGTCGATTTGGCTCGGTCCGGCGAGCTCCTACCGGGGGAGGGCGAACCAGAGAGGCGAGGGCGAGCTGGGGAAGGACTGCGGCAAGGCGAGGTGTCGCGAGGACGGCATTTGGGCGGCGGCCGAGGGCCCCGATGCTCAGAGCACGCGTTCTGCCTGCAGTGCACGCGCTCTCTGCGTGGTCACCGCGTGAACAGACGCACGCGGGACTTTAGGGCCATTAAAAGGATGTATACCGTGTTGTCTCTCCTAAGTGGGTCCTACCTGAGGTGATAGATCGAAGAAAGACACTGTGGGTGGATGGGAGAGGTCGACTGAACTTTACTGTTGCCAACTTAGGCATGATGCTGTGGTCAAATGGGGTGAGATAAGAGATAACCAGAATGTCTCAGGGGTTTAGGGTAGGAAGGACTATGATACTGTGAATTTTGAGGTCATTAGGACAAATATTTAGCATAGTTGCTTTGCAACTGCAAAATCTGGTTCAGAAATAAGATCAGGAAGTAGCACTCACCTGGATGCTTGGATTGCGCTGAAAATTGGTGGAGTGTGGTTATTTGGGCATATGAAGGTACCATAAAAATTTCAGCCTATTTGGATAAGCCTAGCTAGTACTTCTTTCACAAAGCTTCTCTCTGGACAGAAACTTTGGGAATTTGCTGAGGAAGATTTACTAGGCAAATGAAGTTGAATTTTTGTATGTGGAAATAATTTTGATATGAGAGATTGCCCAAAATTTTTGAGGGCAATCAAGAAAAGATAAATTGCACTTCCTTCACAAAGTGCCATTCTGGACAGAATGGAAAATGAATATTCCTGAATTATTTTTGAACTAGGCAAGGATGGGTTTTGACATATTTGTGGGAGATATGATCCAAATAATTTATGAGAATTTTGTGGGAATTTTAAGAAATACAAAAATATAGGTTGCTTCACAACCTAGAGCGAACAGGGTTATTCCTTTAATATAAAAAGGAATATTCCCAAGAAATAAATATTGGGGTTGGGCTAAGATGGAAATGACATGGCCTTGGGATAGATTTGAGAATGACAAGCCACTAGGCAGTGGCAGGAGAGAAGATTTTCCCAGGTTTCAAGACCACATAGCCACGGAAAAAGAACTCCAAATAAAAATTCGAAGAAATCCAAAAGAAAAAGAAAGGGGCCAAAATCGGGGTGTTACAGGCATCCCCAAGCTTAGGCTTTTGCTACTCCTTATTCCTTCTCATCCATCGTGATCTCACCCAAAACTTGAAAACTTCAATCACACAAAACTCAACAAAACCTTCGTGAGATCCGTTAGTATAACAAAATAAATCACTACTTAGGTACTGTTGCAAACCCATTCATATTTTATTTTTGCATTATACCTACTGTATTCTAACTTCTCCATGGCTTATACCCCTCGATACAATCCATAGTTCCATCAAAACAAGCAAGCAACACATCAAAAACAGAATCTGTCAAAAACAGAACAGTCAGTAGCAACCTATTTAAAATCCATACTTCTGTAACTCCAAAAATTCTGAAAAATTAGGACAACGTGGGAAATTCATATACCAATACTGTGTACAAATTTCAGATTTTTTTGACGCTCCAGTACAGAAACAAAATTCGGGCACTGGACGCAAAACTTTCTGTTTTCCAAACAGCATCAATTATATTATCTTCCAAATCACCCCAAAGGTTCTACTTGGCACAAACACTAATTAAAAACAAAAAATCACAATCATACCAGTGGCATAATTGTGAAAACACACAATAACAGGAAAAAAAATTATTTTATTCATTGGGTTGCCTCCCAACAAGCGCTATTGTTTTATGCCCCTAGCTAGGCATAATGCATAATTTCAAGTATTGTCATCTTTCTTCTTCTTATCCAAAGATGTACTTTTATCAGAGGGTTTTTCAAAAGTAATATGAAACACATCATCCAAGAACATCAAGGAGAACATTGTATTGAAGATCAAAAAGAGAAAAGAAGCCATCTAGCTACTGCCTATGGACCCGAAGGTCTATGGTAAACTACTCACGCATCATCGGAAGGGCAGTAAGGTTGATGTAGAGACCCTCCGTGATCGAGTCCCCCTCCGGCGGAGTACCGGAGAAGGCCTCCAGATGGGATCTCTCGAGAACAGAAACTTGCGGCGGCGGAAAAAGTATTTCGTGGACTCCCCTGAGGGTTTCTGATTTTTTCTGAATTTATAGTGAAGGAATTAGGTCAAACGGAGCTCTGTGGGCCCCACGAGGTACCAGGGCGCGCCTGCCCCCCCAGGCGCGCCCTGGTGGCTCGTGGCCCCCTCCAGGGTCTTCTGGCCTCCTCCCGAAGCTTCTAGTGTTTATCTTGGCCAATAAAAAATCTCCAAAAAGTTTCATGGCATTTGGACTTTGTTTGGTATTGATTTTCTGTAAAACAAAAACAGGGCAGAAAACAGCAACTGGCACTGGGCACTAAGTTAATAGGTTAGTCTCCAAAAATGATATATAATTGCTGTAAATGCTTATAAAACATCCAAGATTGATAATATAACAGCATGAAACAATCAAAAATTATAGATACGTTGGAGACGTATCAATTGCCACCACCTTGTCGATGCACCAGATAATATTGCTATCTCTATAGCTAATAAAATAATGCATTACAACAAGGTTTACTCGCAGGTCATTTAAAGTGACAATCATATGGCTCCAGCCATCATGCCGAATCTTGACACGCAGGTCATGTTAATTTTACATTATATAGTCATCTCATACATAATCAAATTAATATGAGAACTGCTATACCACATCACATGGACATCCTGCAAAACCAAGTTAGACGCCTCTAATCGGTTTATGCAAAAAATTATTTTACGTGGCTTCTAAGGTTTCGAAACAAACCGAAGCTACCAACGTCCATCATCAAGTATGATTATTCAAGTCGCTAGATTAACTTTGCGGGGTGTATGAAACACGAGATAATAAAATCTTGAGCCCCATACTGAACTTCGTCATACGCATGACCCCCGTGCAGATCATATCTGCATTGCCCTTTTGTCTGCGAAACATCCATCTTTCTTTAACTATGGTGGAACCCAAAGACACTGAAGCACTTCGTTGATCTGTCAATCAGCATACTCAGGAGCAGCATGAAAGGATCGCGGATTGCCAGAACTTTGTCAGATTCCACCATGCCGTCAAGATCAGGACTACGCAAATTCAAGGGAAGCAACAGGAACATCGGGTAACAGATTTCATCTGCTACCCGCACAAATAATTTTGAATAATAGAACTCATCTACTACAAATTATATTGTGCAACACCCATACATCTCTATGTATTCTAGATCGTAACCTGCATCTACGCATAGCACGGCTCATGATGCCACTGTATGGGAACGCGACAGAAAACAAAAAATTTCGATACAGCGAGCACGCCCAGGATCACTATGGAGATGCATACAAGGTTTGGATCTGATCGTTGCCGACTCATAGTGCAGCGGAAGTAGAGTCGATGTAGATCGTTGGTGCAGATCCCCGCAGCTAGGATTTACAACCTCCCAACCGCGAGGATGTACTCCCTCGCCTGCCCCTCGGACAGTCCCTCGGACAGCCCTCCGGGAGGTGGTCGGACAGTCCCCTGGACGATGTCACGGACAGCCCTTCGGGAGGACCCTCGAAACTCGGATAGTAACTCGGACAGCCCTTCGGGAGGCACTCTCGAACAGCCCCTCGGGTAAAAAGATCGAACCTACGACCTCTCTACGGGGTTGCACACATACGGTGTCATCTATCCAGCAGGGCTTCGCTGTCCAGAACTAGTTCCCACTGAAACCCAGACAGCCTTCCGGCTCTACGAAACTGTTTCGTGTGAGGGAGAGAAGAAAGGCAGATCATGCATGCCATTTGGTGAGAGAGTTGGAGTGAGTGTGGAGAGCTCCTCTCCACCTCTATTTATAGGAGAAGGAGGGGTGGAGGGGCTGAAATTTCAGCCACAAAAAGGGGTTCCTTCCCTCCCAAGCCTTCTCCAAGATCTTTTGGTAAAAGCCCCAAAAAGTGGCTTTCCAAAAAGCAACCAAAAAGTGCTTTTCACTATTCACGGAAACATTTTTCCGCGACCGTTAGATCCGAAAATATTTCTGTAGGCCTTAGAACATTTCCAGTACCCACTAAAATAATTTTGAACGTGTTCCGAAACAATTCCGGATTAGTGATTTTCATCTGCAAAAAGCAACCAAAGCGGTTCCGGCAGCTCCGGAACATTTCCGGGTTTTTTCTCCGGAAAAATCCCAGAAGTTCCCAGAACAATTCTGGCACCCTCCAAGAATTTCCAGGCATGTGCCGAAACCAATTTTACTTAATGGTATACCCCGAAACAACTTTTCAGTTTTACCGAAACTCTTCCGGTGTTCTCTCTCCGGAACTCTTCCGCTGTCTCCGAAACTTTTCCGGTGACTTTCTCTCAAACTCCCTGTCTAGTATTCAGCAGATAGATGACCCTTAAGCATGTGACCCTATAGGTTCGGTGAAGTATAGACATGACCGGAACACTTTCCGATCAATGATCAACATCGGAGCCGTGGACACCCATATTGACCCCTATACCCACACGAATAAATATTCGAGTGAACCTCCAGTTGCCGTGTGCTATTCCTGTTGCTTCGCGATATGTTACAAACACCCGAGGTGAGATTTATCGGCATCCCCGTGGATCAACAACTTGTCCACTATGCCTGTTACCTCGTTACCGGGTTTTTTCTCTTTTCTCGTTCCCGTGTTCCGGCATCCCTGTGATCAAATCCCATTGTGTTTGGCCAGACGATGGTGGATACTGTAACACCGTGTGACGCCTCTGGCCCGACCGTGCGCTAATCATACATGCAAATGCACACGATCAAGCCTAGGGACTCACTTGAAGATATCACAACACAACTCTAAACACAAAATAAAATAATACAAGCTTATTATTACAAGCCAGGGGGCCTCGAGGGCTCGAATACATAAGCTTGAGTCATACAAGCATCAACGGAAGCATCAGATATCTGAATACAGATATAAAAAGAAAACAGATATGCCTTAACAGGCGGGGCAAAACAACAACACAGTTCGAAAAGGCACAGGCCTCCTGCCTGGGAGCCTCCTAACTACTCCTGGTCGTCGGCGGTCTCCACGTAGTAGTAGGATCCTCCAGAGGGGTAGTAGTTGTCGTCGACTGGGGTGGCTGACTCCGGGGCTCCGCCATCTGGTCGCAGCAATCGGGTATGGGGAAAAAGGGAAGCAATGCAACCGTGAGTACTCATCCAAAGTACTCGCAAGACTTACATCAGAACTATTCTACTTATGCATAGGTATCAAAGAAGGGCTGTATCAGTGGACTAGACTACAGAAATGCCAGAGTAGAGAGAAAGGCCTAGCCTATCGAAGACTAGCATCTTCAGCGTCTTGCAGCATTAGAAGAGTGCAGATTAGTATCATAACATAAAGCATTAGGTTGTAGTAGCAAAGCCTAGAGATCCTTCCTCGTCTCCCTGTGAGAAAGCGATCCCGGAGCTTCCAATTAATTAACTTGTATCCAGTTCAAGTAGTAGATCGGGATACTTTACTGAGCATCCTGTTACCGTGGACACGGCTATTCGAATAGATATATCTTCCCTGCAGGGGTGCACTACTGTTACCCAACATGCTCGATTAACTCTGGCCGGACACACTTTCCTGGGTCATGCCCGGCCTCGGCTGATCGACACACTGCAGCCCTACCTAGAGCTCAGCAGAGAGGTCCCCGCCGGTCTACATCCTAAGTGCTCAGGGGTCTTGGGCCCATTGCCCTTTGCACTCCGGGTCATTGCGTGCAGGGCGAATCCAGGCACCACCTCTGTCCTGGATGGCGCCGGCCCAGCCGTGCCGCAATGCTGAACTGGACATCTGACAGAGCTTTTGGCTGATACATACGGCGTAGAGGGCCCCATTAAACCATTATCCCATGTGGTGGTAGTGCGTATAGGCCAGTGGCCAACTCAGATCAAATACCCAAATCCGTTAAGTGCATTGGGAGCTCGCGGAAACGAGCAGAGATCCACGAAACATGTGTCCCCATCGCCCCGTCTCGTGGACTTACGGCAAGGGCTCAGAATGCCCGGCCGTGCCACGTAATCATCTCGCGGGTACCCTCATGGTCAACCCGACTGCACATCTCTCGCGGGTACCCCTCAGGGTTGACCCGACTTTATCAAGTATCTGTAGTAAAACCCAGGTAACCGTGTGTTCATAACATCAAGAGGGAATCCGAGGAATCACCCTCGTGGGACCCCCACTCGACGTATCCGTCAAGGTGAACCCGGAGGAATCACCCTCGATGGCATTCACGCTTGCGGGGTTGCATGACAAAAGCTTCATCGGAGGTGGTGAAAGAGGAATCACCCTCGGTAATCCACGACCGACTAGCTGCAATACAGAGGCAACATCGGGAGTGAGATAAGAGGCATCACTCTCGGCACTCGATATTAGCTCTGCAGAGTCGAGCAACTTAGGGGGTGTGTGGTGATGTGCTGGTCTCAGCCCGTCGATCACATCGATCAGGGCACTGGTAATTAAGCGGGGCAACTAGGACAAGGATGAGGGGCCACAGATGGATTACCAACCAACACTAGGCATTTAGGATATCAGGTAAAGTATCAACAGAAGTTACAATAAACAGGCTATGCAACAGAATAGGATCAATCAAAAGCAGTAGCAAAATCTAATGCAAGCAGGAGGGAGAAAGAATAGGTGATATAGGCATGCGTCAAGGGGGGTTGCTTGCCTGGAAGCTCTGCGGCAAAGGAGGGGTCGTCAACGGGGTAGTCGGTCTCCGGAGCTGCGTCGGTCTCAGAGGCTATCGGAAAGAAGAGGGGGAAGAAACGATAAATAAAAGCAATCAACTGCAACACAGTACATGGCATGGCAAAATGCAGCGTTAGAGGTGACCTAATGCAATGCTACATGTCGCAGACGAAGCGGGAAAATACTTGTGATATTTTCCCGGCGTTTAGGCGGACTTCGGAATACTGAACCAGAGGGGAAGGTTTCATGTTCAGGTAGTTAGGAGTGATGGTCAAGCATTTTGACCACATATTCGGATTCGTCTCGTTTTTCTGATCAACTTTCATGTAGAAAACTTTTCGATCCGAGTTACGGTTTATTTTCTATGAATTTTCAAAGATTTAAACTATTTTCTGAAATTTCTGGAATTATTTTATTTAATTAATTCGAATTATCCAGAATAGTGAATGATGACATCAGCATGACGTCAGAGTGACGTCAGCGAGTCAACTGAGCTGGCCAGGGTCAAACCTGACCAGTGGGTCCCACTAGTCAGTGACTCAGGGCTGATTAGAGGTTAATTTAAACTAACAGAAGTTAATTAGTGAGTGGGCCCTACTGTCAGTGTAACTAACAGTAGATTAGCACTAATTAAACTAACTGACACACAGGACCCACCTGTCAGAGTCAACGGTGTACAGTCAGCGCGTTGACCAGAGTCAACGCGGTCAAACGGGGTCAGGGGGCCCACTGGCAGTGACCCAGGTGGGCCCCAGGTCATGCCACGCTGGCGGCCAGGTCAGCAGCGTCGCCGAAAAAAGCTCCGGCGAGCTAGTTTTCGCGGCGGCGTGTCGGGAGCTTGCCGGAAATGCGCTAGGAGGCACGGTTTGACGCGTGCTTGGGCTGGTTCGAACGCCTGCACCGAGCCGCATCCAATGGTGGCGGAAGCAGTGGCCGGGGTGCAGCGTAGCGACGGCGTGCGACGGCGGCCGGAATCGGCGCGCGAACCAAAACTACAGGGGGCACTGGGAGGCCACCCTGAGCACGAGGGCGTGCTCGGCCGGCCACGACAGGGGTTAGAACGTCGGCGGCAAGCTCGACAACAAGGTGGGGCTACGGCAATGGCGTCCGTGGCGGTTCGGCTAGCTACGGCACGGAAACGGAGCAGAGAGAGAGAGAGAGGAGGAACGGCTGCTCACCGGGGAGGCGCAAGGACGCCCGGTGTAGGCTTAGGAGCGCGGGGCGGCGTCGGAATCGTCGGGGATCACCGGCGACAGAGAGTTGATGTCGAGCTCGATCCGCTCAATGAAGAGCTCCCCGGCTCCCGTAGGTGGTCGAGGACGACGTTGCGGTGCACGGCTCACCTCCCAGACACGGTTGCGGGGCTCGGGGACGCCGGTGACCGCGCGTTCCACGGCGGAGTGACGGCGATGCGTTCGGGCGACTCTGGATCGGACAGAGTGAGCGAGGGGAAGGGGAGGAGCGGCGTCTAAGGGGTCGAGGGTCGCCCGGGGTGGCCTTATCCCCTCCGCCCAACCGCTCTGTCGCCGTGGCGAGCGGTGGCCGGTGCGGCGCGCGCTCGGCCGCGGGCGAACTGACACGGAGGGGGAGCAGGTAGGCGACGGCGTTAACGGGCTGGGCCGGCTCGGGCCGCAGGTGAGCGCCAGGTAAGCTTTTCCTTTTTCCAGTTTTCTGTTTTTCTCTTTTATTTAATAACAGAGTCAGAAATGGAAATTTTAGGGCCACCAAAAGGCTAAGGAAAAATGTGGGGCTAGGCCTATTAAATACTTTGCATTTTTAGGCACTGCCACAAAAAGTTTGGGATTTATTTGAACCCAATTGGAATTTTCAAAAATGAATTTGCATTTTAAATTGCTGGAATGGCACTGTTTTAAATAGGTTAGGGCCATTTAAATAATTCAATTAATGTTGATTCTATTTTTATAATTGCTTTGAGATTATTTACAACATCATGAACTATTTTGTTTTAAAATTTGATCAACTTTTATTTTGACTTGCATTTTGAATTTTGAATTGAAGTTGGAGTATTTTCTAAATGAAATTTATTTAGAAGGATGATGATGACATGGCTAATTAATTAGCTTAATGACAGGGTTGAGATCTGGGGATGTTACAAATCTCCCCCACTACAAGAAATCTCGTCCCGAGATTTAAGAGGTGGAAGTAGGGCATCTTCGGGATCAATGATGTTTAGGAGAGTCAGGTTTCGATCCTGTAGAACTGTGACTAGTGTGGATTAAGTATAGGAAGATGGGGTGGCATCCTGCGCGGTCACGACAACAAGACGTGTCAGAGGAAAGTCTGTTAGCTATGTCGGCAACACGTCGGTACCATGGGCGGGAACGAAGAGAACCATTTTCTTGCTCGTTAAAATGAGGCGGACCAATAGGCAAGGTTCTCGTCCATCGGTGGTTACCGGAATGTCATCGACAATAGTAACAAGGTTTTATTTGGGGTTGTTGACTTAAGCAGGGAATTATCACTGTTCAGATAAAGACAGATTACCAGAAAGGTTAAACAGACCAATGGAAAGGAAAATGTGATGATCAGATTAAACAGACCAATGAAAAGGGATAGTTGCAGACAATCCAGCTCTCCGGGTGGATGTGAATACGAGAACCTAATGTTAGAGTCAGCAAAATCATTTAACTCGAAAAGGAGGGAGATCAGAATCCCAGAGTATGGAAGAGGAAAAAAAGATCCTAATACCACCCATTGGCGACGTGGGCCCGTAAGCCACACGGCCATGTTAGTAAAATCATTTTCAAAGACTAGACTCAACTTCGGCCAAGGAGTTGGAAAGGGGCTACCTATAGGCAGTCGGCTCTGATACCAACTTGTGTTCCGGCATCCCTGTGATCAAATCACATTGTGTCTGGCCAGACGATGGTGGATACTGTAACACCGAGAGGGCCCAGAGATATCTCTCCATCATCGGAGGAGCAAATCCCAAACTTGAGCTATCACCTCCCTTGACATACTTTTCCATGAACCCGTAAGCCGCCGTAATAGCCACCCATTTACGGATGACGTTTAACAAACCCCCAAAGTTCATGAAGCAAGCATGAAGAAACTCGATACTCTCATGGTCTAAGGAATTATGCAAACGTTAACTTCCTCTGTGTTATTAACCATTAACTTGTGATGAATGTATCTCATAGCATAACATCAATCGGGTCGATTCAACACAAGTGTTATCCTAACATTGTGCCCTCAAAGTTGTCGGCATAGTCATGCCCATGATCAGGAAAACAGAAACATCATGCAACACTTGAGCTAGTCTTAGAGGCCAGACTAGGAATACATTTTACCGTTTATTATTCCACACGTGCATATGAGTTTCCCTCCGAGCCTCGTGGTTATTGTAGACTCGAGAACCATAGCAGTTATAGCATGGAACATAAACATAATTATGAACATGGAGATAAATAATAGCATTTATTATTGCCTCTAGGGCATATCTCCTACACCTCTCCCGTACAGGATCACGAGAGGCGGGGTTCCGGAGGCCTGATATCCCTTCTCGCGGTGCACGCCGGAAGCAGGGATGGAGCAGACTTGCGTGGCGGCGCAATGTTCTGGAACGGTGTGAAACGATATGCTGTGGCGGTGGCTAGGATAGACGTCTGCCTGTCTATATAGTGCAGGTCGGGTACCCCACGTTCAAGTCAATAACAGCCTCATGATCCAAAAGAATTGGAAACGGCTGAGTAATTAACGCGTCTGTTAATTAGTAATTAATGACTCACTAATTTTTCCCGGCCAGTAAAAATATAGACAACATGCATAGCTTTGTCCTCTGCTCGGCTCATTCCCGAAACCCGACGCGGCACGTCGTGACGTGGCGTGGCGAGGCGAGCGAGGAGGAGGAGCGCGCGTGTAGGTCTCCTCTTCTCATGCTCATACAAGTGGTAGAAGAGCTCACCTTATAAAGTGGTGCAACTCACTCTCACCTAGCAGTATGGGACTAAACTCTAGTCCCACTCACACCACACAGCCATGCATGAATGGGCCATGAGAATTTCAGATTTTAGTCGGGCTTTGGGCCAAAGGCCTACTAGTAAAATCCAACAATCCCCCACAAAGTCTCATTGGCACATCTCATCATTTGGTTCAGAAACATTGTTCATATACCGGTGCTTAGTGGAGACTGTTAAGTTGAACTTCCACTTAGAAGTTTATGCTACACTAGATCACAACTTGAATAGTGGACTATGCCTTGAACTACAAGTTTTCTGCGAGATTAGTTTCACACAAAATCTTGACCGATACTGGGTGCCGCAAGGCTTCCCCGCGGGTGGAGCGTATACGTCATACTCCGGGGCCTTTCATGAATTTATTAGAGAACACCCAATTCTCACAGACTGCGACGTTTAACAGTCAAATTCATATAGGTGCGTTCCTCAGGAGATGCTCTGCAGGGCAACATCTCTGCTTACACAAATAAGCCACTTGAAACACATTAAGATGAGTATCAACCTGCCATGCAGATCAGGAGAGTATTACATCATCACGGAGTAGGATAATTGATATAGGGATACTCTCCTCCCAGCTGACCAACAGCTTGTCTCCCACTTCTACTTCAGGGATCTGCCAAGTTTCTAGACGTTTGGATACAATCCAACGTAATAACTCTGGAGTTCTTTAATTTTCTGACAGATTTTAATCTTCTCTTCACATGCCTTGAGGACTTCATATTATCCTTAGAACTGTTTATCTTGATGATCATAGTTTGATTATCACAGTTCATCAGGATAGGGGGTATTGGTTTTTCAACCATAGGTAAGTCCATCAAGAGCTCACGAAGCCACTCTGCTTCAACAGTGGTAGTGTCTAATGATGTGAGTTCTGCTTCCATAGTTGACCTCGTTAAGATGGTCTGCTTGCAAGACTTCCAGGAAACAGCGCCACCACCAAGTGTAAACACATAACCACTCGTGGCCTTAATCTCATCAGCATCAGATATCACGTTTGAGTCACTATAAGCCTCCAGTACCCTCGGGTACCCGGTGTAGTGAATCCCATAGCTCGCAGTGCCTTTCAAATAGTGCATAACTCTCTCAAGCGCATGCCAATGATCATCTCCCGGTTTTGACACAAACCGACTCAGTTTGCTCACAGCAAACGAGATGTCAGGCCTCGTGGCACTCGCCAAATACATAAGCGAGCCAATAATCTAAGAATACCTCAGTTGATCTCTAGCAATCCGTCGATTCTTTCGAAGCAACACACTAGCATCATATGGGGTTGGAGAGGGCTTGCAGTCGCTATACCCAAAATGACTCAAGACCTTTTCCACTTAGTGAGATTGAAGCAGTGTAATCCCACCATTCTCAGAATAACATCAGCTACTCCAAGATTCTTCATCTCAAAACAACGAGATAGGAAATCCTTAACCTCCTTGATTAAATCAAGTTTGGTTCTAAAGATCAGTATGTCGTCGACATACAGACAAAGAATAACTCCTTCGCCCCCACCATGGTGATAGTACACACACTTGTCACCTTCGTTTACAACAAAGCCTGCAGCAGTTAATGTTCTTTCGAACTTCTCATGCCACTCCATAAGAGCTTGTTTAAGGCCACATAAAGACTTTAATAACTTGCACACCTTTCCTTCCTGACCAGGTACTAGAAAACCATCTGGCTGATCCATGTAAATTTCCTCCTTCAACTCCCCATTGAGGAAAGCCTTCTTAACGTCCATTTGATGAACGAGAAGACCGTGTGAGGCAGCCAGTGATAGTAGCACCCGAATAGTGGTCAGTCTAGCCACACGTGAGTAAGAATCAAAGAAGTCTTCTCCTTCTTTCTGGGTATAACCCTTGGCCACAAGCCGTGCCTTGTACTTTTCAATCGTACCATCAGGTCTAAGCTTTTTCTTGAACACCCACTTACATCCTACAGGTTTGCACCCATAAGGACGATCAATGATTTCCCAAGTTCCGTTAGCTAAGATGGAACCCATCTTGCTACGGATAGCTTCCTTCCAGTAGTCAGCATCAGGAGATGCATAGGCTTCTGAAATAGTCTTGGGTGTGTCATCCACGAGGTATACAATGAAATCATCATCAAAGGACTTTGCAGTCCTCTGTCTCTTACTCCTTACAGGAGTTTCATTGTCATCCTCCACAGGATTCTCAACGTGTTCCATCGCAATGGTGGGTTTAGGAATTATAGCTAATTCCTGACTGGATAGAGTAGGTATATCCTGATTTGATAAACTTGACATATCCTTCATAGGAAATATGTCCTCAAAGAAAGTTGCATCATTCGACTCCATAATTGTACCAACATGCATGTCGGATACCTCAGATTTTATTATCAAAAATCTATAGCCAATGCTATGAAAAGCATAGCCCAGAAGAACACAATCCACGGTTTTTGGTCCAAGCTTGCGCTTCTTGGGAATTGGTATATTGACTTTCGCCAAACAACCCCAAGTATGTAGATAAGAGAGTTTCAACCTTTTCCTTTCCCATTCCTCAAATGGAGTCATGGTCTTATGCTTTGTGGGAACTCGGTTTAGGACATGACATGCAGTCATTAGCGCCTCCCCCCACCATGCCTTGGAGAGACCCGATGTGTCTAACATGGCGTTAACCAAATCAGTTAGAGTTCGGTTCTTTCTTTCAGCCACCCCATTTGACTGAGGTGAGTAGGGAGGCATCCTCTCATGGACTATACCATGTTCTGCACAAAACAAATCAAAATCATTGGAAAAATACTCTCCACCACGATTAGACCTAAGCCGTTTAATTTTCCGATCAAGTTGGTTCTCTGCTTCAGCTTTATAGTTTTTGAAGAAATTTAAAGCCTCATCTTTTGATTTCAGAAGATACACATAACAATATCTAGTAGAGTCATCAATCAACGTCATGAAGTATTTCTTTCTACCTTTTGTCAACACGCCATTCATCTCACAAAGATCAGAATGTATAAGCTCTAGTGGCGCCAAGTCTCTTGCCTCTGCAGTCTTATGGGACTTGCGAGGTTGCTTAGCTTGCACACACACTTGGCACTTGGAGCCCTTGACAGTAGTGAATTTTGGAATTAAACTCATATTGGCTAGCCGCGTCATGCAACCAAAGTTAATATGACAAATTTATGAATGCCAAATATTAGACTCATTATCGTGGCAAACATGATTAATAACTTTAGTGCAAATATCTGACCAAGACAGGCGGAACAAGCCTCCGCACTCACAACCTTTTCCAACAAATTGTCCATACTTAGATATTACAACTTTATTGGACTCAAAAACCAACTTAAAACCATCTCGGCATAAACGTGAACCGCTGACGAGATTCTTATTGATGGAGGGCACATGATGAACGTTCTTCAGGCGCACGATCTTCCCCGAAGTAAACTTCAGATCAACCGTCCCGACACCTTGAACAATCGCATGTGACCCGTTCCCCATCAGCACGGGAGAAGTCCTTGTGGCCTGATAAGAAGAAAACATGGAGGCATCAGCACAAACATGTACATTGGCACCGGTGTCAATCAACCAATCAGGAGAATGACATACTGAAAGGATGGTAAGAAAAATACCGTACCCAGATTCCTTCATATCAGTATCACCGATGACAACATTAGCGGACTTGCCGCTCTTCTCAAGTTCGCGCTCCTCAAAGTGGTTAGGACATCTCGGAGCCCAGTGATTAGGGTCACCGCAGACATGGCATAGTCCCTTCCCCTTCTTATGAGAATTCTTCTTGAAGTTGGTAGAATGTGACGGCTTGTTCTTTGCATCAAACTTGCCTTTGCCCTGAGATTTGATCTTGTTGTTTTTGAACTTGTTGGGCCGGAAGTTCTTCTTCTGTACCATGTGGGCACTGGAAAGCTCCCTCGGCAACTCGAGCACGTGTGTCTTTTGCTCTCACCTTCTCTTCAACATCAAGAGTGCTAATGAGATCCGAAACGGACAACTCCTGTCTCTTGTGTTTCAGAGAAGTAGCAAAATTGTTCCACGAAGGTGGAAGCTTGGCAATGATGTCTCCGGCAACAAATTTGTCCGGCAACACACACTTGAAGTACTCAAGTTTCTTTGCGAGCGACTGTATCTCATGAGCCTGCTGAACAACAGAGCGCTCATCAGTCATCTTGTAGTCACAGAATTGCTCCATGACGTACAGCTCGCTGCCAGCGTCCGAGGCCCCAAACTTGGCCTCGAGCGCATCCCACATGTCCTTGCCGTTGTCAAACGACATATACGAATCCACAATGGAATCGTCAAGAACACTCAGAAGGGCACCCTTAAAGAGGGTATCGATCTTCTCAAAAGCTTCCCTCAGGCTTGCCCTTAGTGGCGTCATGGCAGTACATGGTCTGAAACCAGTAAACTGCTCTCGTGCGTCACCTCTTATATTGCACCCCCTTGAAGGTAGGCGGCTTCAAATGCGCAGCAAAACCACTCGGAGTAAATTGCCTATAATCAGGTTTTTGGATTGTTGAATATATGAGAAAATTACTACGAGATTTAATCCGAACAAACAGTAAATAAATCATAACGGCTATAACAAAGATTGAACTAATCATGCGGATTAGTACAGTAGATGAACAGATCGTATCTAAGTCACAGACTAGGAATAGGAATTCTAGCACGATCTCAAACAAAGAGGACAAGATCACATACGGTGCGGCGGGAGCAGAACCGTTGGCGTTGACGTTGTCGTCCATGTCGTTGATGAAGAGGTTGCCGAGATCGGGGAAGAAGTTGTCATTGGTGAAGTCGTCGCTGCCAGCAGTCGCGCGAGTGCGCTCCCCAAAAACCCATGATCCAAAAGAATCGAAAACGGCTAAGTAATTAACGCGTCCGTTAATTAGTAATTAATGACTCACTAATTTCATAGCTTTGTCCTCGGCTCGGCTCATTCCCGAAACCCGACCCGACCCGGCCCGGCCATTAACGCGTCCGTTAATTAGTAATTAATGACTCACTAATTGCATAGCTTTGTCCTCGGCTCGGCTCATTCCCGAAACCCGGCCCGGCAGGGCGAGCGAGGAGGAGGAGCGCGCGTGTAGGTCTCCTCTTCTCATGCTCATACAAGTGCTAGAAGAGCTCACTTTATAAAGTGGTGCAATTCACTCTCACCTAGCAGTATGGGACTAAACTCTAGTCCCACTCACACCACACAAGCATGCATGAATGGGTCATGAGAATTTCAGATTTTAGTTGGGCTTTGGGCCAAAGGCCTACTAGTAAAATCCAACGTGATCATGGAGGAGATGCCGTGCCGTTGGTTGCTTGGGGATGCAGCATGAGAGGCCGCCCACCGGTCGATGAAGTTGTCATCCGCGTCGGGTGGGCGGATCGCCGTACGACACCAGGAGAGGACCTCGTGCCAAGTCTGTCTTGAGAACGGGCAGCCTACCAGCAAATGTTGCATGGTCTCGGGAACTTGATCACAGAGCACGCAGCTGGGCGCATGCGGTAATCCACGCCGAAGCAGCCTGTCAGCAGTCCAGCACCGGTCCTGGAGAGCCAGCCAGATGAAAATCTTGGTTCGTAATGGTGCCCATGACTTCCAGTTTAGTTGCCATTGATACGCAGTGGTTGAGCCAAGAAGCATTGCCGAGTAGCAGGAGGTCGAAGAGTACGCGCCGTTGCTGGTCATCTTCCACGTGATTCGATCTGGCACGTCCGAGAGCTGCAGGAACTGCAGGCTTGTCCAGAGCTTGATGTACTGGATGGTGGCCTCGACGGAGAGGGGGCCGTGCAAATCTTGCACCCAAGATCGCTCGTGGATGCCATCGGCCACCGTGCGCCGCTTTCGTCTTCGCTTAGGCACCATGGCATAAACTGCCGGTATAAACAAAGTTACATCAAGTTTGACTAAACTTGTCGTTTCTTTTTTTTCCATGGTAATATGTGTCTCATTTATATCATAAGATCACGTACATACCGACCTGGCAAAACTGAACGAATAGCAGAACGCTAGCCTTTGCACAAAATAACACCAGCCAAGAAGTAAAATAACAAACAAGACCGAAGAAACTTTTGAGCTTGACACCAACGCCCGTCACCTGCCTCTGGCACCACCACAATAGCCACCAAAAGAAAATATGACGGATCACCTCCACACCCGAGCTCGACGCGACTCCATCGCTGGTATGTAGTTTTGCGAACCTCCAAGGTGGCTCGCCAAAGGCGAAACCATTACCGTTGAACGAATCAGACAGGGGCAACACCCCGGACACGCCATCAAACTCCAGATCTGGCACCCCCACATGACTAAGACGTCGGAGGAGGAAACCATACCTTCCATCCACGTACCACGAACCCGACACACGATCCACCATCTCCCAGATGCCGCCGATGCAGACCACAATCTGCATCCGCTCCTGGACTACCTCCCAAGCTCCACGCCGGCGCTGGAGCAAACGCCGTCGCAACGGCGGAGCCCGAGGACACAGGTCCACCACGAGGATGCCGCCGCCGCCACACCATCCTTGTTTGAATAGACTGAATTCCAAATCCATCCCCAACCATAGGACCAATCGCCTCATCGGAGTAGGATCTGAAGAAATTTTATTCAGCGCCACCATCGCCGCCGCCGAAGCCAAGACGATGAAAAGTCTAAAAAACTAAGCTACTTTGGCCTAAAACTATCCACACGCGTGGATCCGGCGACCCCCCTCACCACCTACGACCGAGGTCGTCGGCGGAGGGGAGCCACCGGAGAACAGCGGTGGAGGTGAATCCCTGGCGGCGAAAAGCAAGATCGCTTTTCCTGTCTTCGGGAGGAGAAAACAAACTTGTCGTTTCTTGATCACCCATTCACATCGGTGCGTTCTTACAAGCCTCTTAGAAGTAGGGTTATTATCTAAAAATAAGTTGGTTGATCCGGTACATCCCTACGTATCACTATTTTGAGACGTATCACTATTTTGAGATTTTATTTTCCTTTTTTTTGTTTGAGAAAATTGAGATTTTATTATCCTGAAAATGAAAATTCACAAACTTCAAAACCTTCTTGGGATTTACACTCTTCGTGGGCTTGAGTCTCCAACCTTGTCTCGTTGTTTTGGGCTTCCCGACGTCATCCTCCCTTTCTTTTGGGCTCTTCTTCATTGTCTCGTTGGAGAGAGCCTGCAGATCCCGCATCGTTGTCTCAAAAAAAAAAAAAAAAAAAGCAGATCCTGCATCGTGAGGAGATGCGCAGCCACCCTAGCTCGTCGGCGGCGGCGCCGCTGGACGACGAAGACCTCCTCCGCCTCCACCCGCTGCCGTCCTCCCTCCCCCGTGCATCCCTCGCCTGTAAGCTCTGGCGACGCATCGTATCCGACGCCCGATTTCTCCGCCGCTTCCGCGAGCGCCACCACCATAACCCTCCCCTCCTCGGTTGCTTCGTCCAAGGTATCTCCCCCGCCCATTTCGAACCTACGCTAGAGGCCCCCAATCGCGTCCCGCAAGCCCGCTTCTCCTTTCCCATCGACGCCGGCAACACCTTCATGATCCTCGGATGCCGCCATGGCCTCATGCTCATCTTCCATCTGTCGCGGAACCAGCTCTTGGTATGGGATCCCGTCACGGGTGACCAGCACTGCCTAGATATTCCCCCAGGGTTCGACAAGGAGGAAACCGTGATTAACGGAGCGGTGCTTCGTGCTTCCGGAGAGGCCCACCACTTCCAGGTTGTCTTGGTAGGCAACAGCGACATACAACTTACACAGGCTGTCGCCTCTGTGTACTCGTCGGAGACTGGTGTATGGAGTAATCTCGTGTCGACACTGCTTCCGGCTGACGATCCTGATGTACTCACCAGGGTTTACCATGACATGTGCTCTGTGATGGTTGGGAATTCCCTTTACTGGTTGCTTTTTGGGAATTGGTTTGGAATACTTGAATTTAATTTGGATAGGCAGAGCCTAAGTGTGATACATGTGCCAGTGGACATTGTTGATGTCGACAATTGCTCCTTCACGGTTATGCGGTCGGAGGGTGGTGGCCTTGGTTTCCTCTTCCTTTCGGGGAACTGCATCCAATTATGGAAGAGGAAGACGGACTGTGATGGTGTAGCTTCATGGGTGCTGGGAAGAACTGTTGCACTAGACAATCTACTTTCCATGAATTCAGAGGGGAGTCAGGGCTCAAGGATACTCGGGTTTGCTGAGGACAATAATGTGGTGTTACTGTGGACAATTTTCGGTGGCGTCTTTGTGCTCCAGTTTGAATCATTGCAGTTAAAGAAACTTTTCGAATCCTACCGCTCTTACCGCTGGCATCGCTATTATTCATTCGAAGGTGTCTATACTGAAGGTAAAAAGAAACCAAGTTATTTTATATTCTCATGTTTTTATTGTTGAGTTATGTGGTTCGAGTCAGAGGTAGCAAACACTTTATCTGTTTATTATATAGATGTTCATGGAGTAAAACAACGAACAGAATGACTGGCAGAAATAATATATTTGAGGCAGATTGGCAAATTCTGTGTATAATTAGCGAACTATTCTTTATTGTTGTGGGCCTATTGCCATACTCAAGAATTTCATTATCAGATACAGCTGAATTGTTTTCTGGAATTATAGCAGTGTGTATAAATCTAGTTAGCATCCGCTTGTACGCATTTAACTGTTCATTGGAATCTCATTGGTTCCTGGACTTCCTATTCTTGTAGACGCGGGCATTGGTGTGGTGGACACGATGGAGTTAAACTTTTGCACAATACATAATATGATTTGTCCGGATAGGCATGCTATCATGATGTATTGACTGAGCAGGTAACTATCTATTAGTAGTTGCAGATTGGAATATTTTTTCTTTCCCTGTCTTTCAAGGGTATTTTTTTTTTGTTTTTACTTTTGCTGGTTGCTACATTGAATTGAGTTTTTTCTGTGTGTATGTCAAGTTTCAAGTTTGAGGATGATTTATTTGTTGTTCCATCAATACAAATATTTGATAACTAACAACGCCCTCGCATTTGGCTTTAAACTTCTTTTATTAATATGGGCTTGCAATTTCTTTCACATTATTGCTCATTCAGGATCGTTATAATACCCAAAGATCGCTTGCAGTCGTTATTGTATAATCATGCTAATCTCAAGCAGTTTGGTTATATATTTTCTGAGCATGCCTCTATTTGTTAGTTTACTCAGATAACATCCAATATAGTTTTTCTGATCCAAACTACAATTTTCTTTGTGCTCTGCTGGGTTGGCAGTCAGCCATTCCCCGCGTACTGGCACTCTGTTCGAATGTTGGTTTCGTTTTCGATGAAAATGGTACTGGGAGGAGCCTTGTTGTTCTAAAAACGTGTGGTTTCTGTGCAGTCTATTTTCTTCGATTTTGATCAATATGGATGTTCAATATTTGTTGTACTGAATACATGATAAAAATGACAAGACCAGATGCAGCGAAAAACTTGAGAATATGCTAACAATAAGAATTGAAGGTGTGCTGCTACAAATTAATTGATCTCCTATTGCTCTTCTGTCTGTATAATACTGGTTTTGTCCAATAATGCTGAGTTGATTCAGTTTTGAGCTTCTGGCGCAATTTCCAGTGTTTGAATCAAACAAAAATTGTGAGATTAGTTAGGATGATATTATAAATCAGTCTGGCTGATGGCATTGGTTGCTCTACAGGTATCAAGAGTTAGGATTTCGTTGTCTGAGATGCAGAAATGGATTATTCGCTGCAGGTTCGTCCATTCTGTATGCAGAAATGGAATTAATCTTCTCAACTGTGAATTGCCGTCTGTTATCTGATTCATGTAGGCAATATTCGAACTGGCAGGAAGAGAAATGAACTTGCTTAGCGTTGGCTCTGTCTCTGAATCTTGCAGTTCATTTGCTTGCATTGTATGCACTATTTTGTGTGCGTACAAATATTTTTCAGCGTGGTTTGCTCATGTACCACGATCTCTGCTTATGTCCATGACGTTTCATTCTTTGTGTGTGTTTGAATTTGTACTCTAGTCCCACAGCATCTCTGAATTTGAGTCGCCTTCTTGAGAAATGAAACGTACCGAACGTACAGACAATGCATATATACCCCTGTTCTTCAGTGAGCTGGGGACCTAGTGTGTTGCCCCTTTCGACCTGGGAATGGAATGAATCTTGTTTATAAAAAAAATAGAGTGAACCTTGCCCTGTAGAATCCTCTCTATTAAAATCCTCTTAAAAAATAGGCTATCTGATGAAAAGTCTCTCGCAAACTAATTATTTCTAGAAAACCTAGACGATGGGTGCTTGTCGCTGCCCCTCGTCGCCATAGCCGTGACAGGGCTCGTCATTTGAGTCTCGGCTCTCCAGGTGAAACACCAAGTCTTGGCTCTCGGCTCATCGCTTCCCCCTAGGGGTGTCACCTGAGGTTTGGTCTTCCGTCGGATTGTAGCGGTTCATGAAAAACCGGAAACGCAACGGCTCCGGAAATTGCCTTCGTGTTTAGGGTGTCGGCTTCGGAAAGCCACCTTGTTTATGTGTTGACTTAGCGATGGGGTCGGCTTCGGAAAGGCACCTTGTTTATGTGTTAACTGAGCGATGGCACCTGCAAAATTGCATCAGTGTTATCAGGGAAAAGAAACTTCTAGTGAAGTGAAGTGACTATCTAGACGATTTTAAGAATTGTCTGATTTCGAAGGCCAGAGATCAGACTCAAATGCGTCTGGAGAACTTCTGCTATTATATACAAGGACTAATATATATTGACTGTTCAAGAATTCTTTTCTTTAAAACCGAGGCAAACTGTTGCCTTTTTTCAATTAAATCAGAAGAAGACTGTTGCTTCTATATATAGAGAAAAACAATGATGTGTTGGTTGAGTAGGTAAGCTTATCTTCTGCATGAGTTGAGGTATCTTGAATTGTTCTTTTGAAAAAAAAGAATAGCTTTCCTTTTGACTACCATTTCCCTCCAAGAGAGGACATGGCTGGCTGTATCTTGGATTATCTATCTAGGCCGTGTTTCCTCATCACTGTCCTTATCAGCATTCCATTGCCTTCATCATGAGTTAACCTAACCACCTTCTCTTCGATTCACTGATGTTCTCCCTGTTGGATGTGCTCTTTTGCTCGCCATCGCTTCCATCCAGCTGCCTTGCGTTTAGTTTCTCTCTGCCTTCTGGTAGTATGAACTCTTCTCCCTCTTAGTAGCCCAGTTCCTTCTGGTAGTGCGGGTTCTTCTACCTCTAGCTCCTCAGATCTCAGATGACCAATGACTTAGGGCCCATTCCCATTCCCAACTTGTGAATATGTTTGTGCCTGCTGCCCTGCTCATATATGAGAATGATGTCATGTTAAGTATAGTAGCCAAATGAATACTATCCATTTGATCTGCTTGTGGATCTTCTAGTGTTCTACTTTAGCCAGTTGCTACATTGTATTTTCTTGATATTTTTGTGGTTATGGATCTGTCGTCCCAGTGTGATTTGTATGTTGTGTCCTGTACATGAATAAACGATAAGTAATACTCGAACAGGCTTCAAAATCGTTTATTTATACTACCTCCGTTCCTACATATAAGCCCTTTTAGAGATACCAATGTGAACTACATACGGAGCAAAATGAGTGAATCTACACTCTAAAATACGTCTATATACATCCGTATGCAGTCCGCATTGAAATCTCTAAAAAGTCTTATATTTAGAAACGGAGGGAGTACTGCTTATAGATTAGATGCCGTTCAACATTGCTGCTCATTTTGTATTATTATGGTACCTAGGGTACTAACGATTTTCACATTGCTTGAACAACGTGCATCCGTTTAATCCAATCTTGAAGAACCAACATGCCTATTATTTGCTTGCAGTTACAGGTTTCTGGATATGTTTTTCTATTGGTAGGTACTTTTAACATTTTGTCAGCATATCCCTTGTTGTCAATCTAACTTGCATATGTAATTGGCTATTACACACTAGGCATAGTTTCTGTTTTAAGCTGGTAGCTATGTTTTTGTGCATTCCAAGTTCTTTGATTTTGCCGCCACAGATATTCCTAAATGTAAGACATTTTTGCAGTACAATTTGAACTGCCAAAACGTTGTACATTTAGAAACAGAGGTAGTACTTTATATTGAATGGATGATCAAAGTGATAAGACTAGTTTCATCATGAATTCCATTTTTTTTACTAAACATACTCCCTCCGTTTCAAAATACATTGCATATTAGATTTCGTTAGGACAAGCCTTTTAAATATTATAGTAGTGGTCTGGTCAAAGTGTTGTTTTTGTGATACAATGCAGTGTAAAGAATGACTTATATATTTTGTTCTGAAGTAGGTATTAAGTAAAAAGATGTTGTATGATCCCTTGCTTGAGGCTTCTACTGCATGAATTTGATTAAATTCAGTTTGATAGTGGCCACATAGCTTATACATATCTAACAATTATGCCTTTGAGTTAGAAACCAGAATTATCTGCTTTGTAACCATGAACTCCTCATATGTCCTTGATAATAAAGAATATATCAGATTATTTGGTAGGCTAGATGGTTCAGGATTTATCTCTATGGAAGGTATTTGAACCACTGTTCCCATGGCCTCTGCTGAGAACAGATGGCAAAAATACTTGAGAATATGCTAGCAATAGAAGTTGAAAGTGTGGCTGAGATGATTGAACCTTGGATTCTTTGTTTCTACTGCAGTTTTTTTTTTTTGCCAATAATGCTGAGATGATTGAACATTGGAGTTTTTTGGCACAATGTCCATTTTGTATTGTAAAACAAACGTGAGACTGTATATAACTTCTTAACTGTTTTTCCATGAATGAATAGTACAGATGGGTTTGACTAATGACACTGATTGCTCCACAGGTACCTAGAATTGTACTCCCTCCATTGCAAGAATTGGCTTCTTTGCTGTGGAGGGTTCTTCCATTTTGTATGCTTCACACGGCAACCTTCTAGCAAGTGGAGGGTTCTTCCATTGCAAGAATTAATCGTTTAATTGATGACACAGCTATATGATACCGTGATTGAGAGTTGTTCAGTAAAGTACCTTGATCTTCCTGTTTGGTGGAGGCATCGCTACTTTGGTTGAATTGATGATTTTTTTCTCTAATACATTTGTAACTCATTCCTGGGCAGTCCCTGATATGCTGAAGCGAGTTTCAACTTAGCCAGTTAAATGTTTAAAGTTATTTTTCTTTTCTTTTATTTTATTTTCCGTGTAGTGAACAGTGGAGCAATGTGTTACAATGCTTCTTTGTCTAGGAGTAAACTATACACCAGTTTTATCTGAAGTCGTCGTTTCTTGATCACGATTCACGCCTTGATGTTCTTGCAAGACTCTGGCAAAGACCTGCAAAAGCTCGACTTGTAGACAAAGCTGGACTAACCTCCACCATTACCGTCACCACAGTGATTGCTCTTTTGTCGACACCATTGTGATCGCTGTTTTGGTCTAAGGATTGTGTGGAGAACATTGGTCAAAACCTTGAAACCACCGTGAATGTTGCCATTGCTGAAGTGGACCAAAGCGGACGATAATCGGCGAGATCAAGAATCATCGACCAGTGAGACCGCCTTAGTTGTCGAGCGAGATGTATAGGTTGCTTACTAAGTGTCATTGTCTACAGCTTTAGGTCATCGGGAGGATTTTAAGAAATCAAGTGTTGAAAACGGGATCTGGAATGTTTCCTTTGTGGATGGCCTTCCTTCTCAGAGATCGGAGGAGGAAAAATAGCAAGCCTTTGGGTTACCCCAATTGTTTGATTTGAATAATAATACAAATTTGAATTTTGAAAAATTGACCTCACAAAATAGGCCGGAGGGTAAAGTGTCCATGGACTTTTTTTTTCTTTTTTTATTACTCAGCACTCATAGTGGGCTTCACCTTTGGTTTCACGGCCTGCACTGTGTTTCGCTCCGCATTGGTACGAGCCCACCACGCACATTCAGCACCATAGGAAATCCTCAAAAAAAAAAATCCAGCACCATAGGGTAAGATGAGCAGTCCCCGCTCGCCGCCGGCGGCGCCGCCGCTGGACGACGACAACCTGCTCGCCGAGATCCTCCCCCGCCTCCCCCCGCAGCCATCCTCCCTCCCCCGCGCCTCCCTCGTCTGCAAGCGCTGGCGCAGCGTCGCCTCCGACCCAGCCTTCTCGCGCCGCTTCCACCGCCACCACCGCCGCAACCCTCCCCTCCTCGGTTTCTTCCACGTCGACGTCAAACTCTCCTTCGTACCTACACTCTAGGCACCGAATCGCGTCTCGCCCGAATGCCTTTCCTGGCAGCGAGGCGACGACGGTGGCGACCGCTTCAAGCCCCTCGGCTGCCGCCACGGCCTCGCGCTGATCCTCAACACATCGCGGAACCAGGTCCTGGTGTGGGACCCTGTCACCGGCGACCAGCACAACATCGCCATTCCCCCGGGGCTCGAAATGGAGGAAACACCAATCAGTGGGGCGGTGTTTCGCGCCGCCGGAGACGCCCACCACTTCGGGGTGGCCTTGGTTGGCAACAGAGAGGGGCAAATTACACAAGTTGTCGCCCCGCGTTTACACATAGGAAACTGGTGTGTGGGGCGATCTCATCTCGACACCGCTTCCAGCTGAGGATCCTGCCCATTTTCGCATCGTCGTTTGCACACTCAAGCCTGCCGTGATGATCGACGATTCCCTTTACTGGGTTCTTATGGGGAGTTCGGATGGGATTCTTGAGTTTGATCTTGATAGGCAGAGACTATCTGTGATACCTATGATAGTGAGCTATTTCCATTTCTCAGTTATACGAGCAGATAGCGGTGGGCTCTTGGTTTCCTATTTTTGTCAGGCTTCAACGCCCAATTTTGGAAGAGGAAGACTGATTATGATGGTGTTACTTCATGGGTGCTGGGAAGAACTATTGAAATTGATAGGTTACTTCCTTTGGATACAGAGCAGAGATGGGCCCTAAGGATGCTAGAGCTTGCCGAAGAGAATAATGTGGCTCTCATATGGACACATGATGTTCTCTTCATGATCCAGCTCAAGTCATTTAAGTTTGAGAAACTCTTGGGAATCAAGACCATAGGTCACTTTCACTCATTCGAAAGTGTCTACACTGCAGGTGATATCATGCTTTACATCATGGGTATGAAAAAACCAAGTTAATTTTTGATAATTGATTGATGGAATTACCATGCACACCCATTCTTGTTAAGCTAACAATTTGAAGTAGCGACATATCACTTATTTCTTTTGCTACTAATCTTAAATTCATAGTGACACTTTTGTTTGAAATTTACACATGACAGTTCATTTTATCACTTTGAAGAGAGTCCCTGCTTGGAGTAGCAAGTACATTTGTACCAGGGAAACTAATAATTTCATTCAAGTTTTCAAGCTAAATTTGCTCAAGAGAGATAATCTAAATCTTAATAATCTCAATACTTTTTGTTGATAGGGTTTATTGGCATGTTTCTTTCAGGCTAAATTTGTTTGAAGATAAGTTATATCTGAATAGTCTTGGTCACTTTTGTTGCTATGATTTATTAGCATGAATATGTTTCTATTTTTCCTATGGCGTGGAATGAGCTTAATAATTCTTGTTATGTTGTCTCTTCAGACAAGCTAATAGTCTTGATTGTGCATCTTCTTCATTTTTACATAATCAGTTTGTACTGTTTATGGAATATTCATTATATTTGACAATAGAACTGGTTTTGTTTATCTTTCCCTTGTGCTGGCTCAAAATTATTTTATTTAAACTACAGCTGTGAGTTACTGAATTTATCACTTTATCTAAATATCTTGATGCATACTTGTATATGTTTGGCTTTTCTTTGGAATGTAGTTGGTCGTTTGACTTTTTACGCTTGCGTAAACAGGCATTGATGGTGGACTTGATGGAGCTGATCTTTTGCGCAACACATAAGATGATTGCCTAGTCAGATATGCTATTCTGATGTACTGGTTGAGCAGGTAAGCTTATCTTCTACATGTAGGTTGGGGTAGTTGAATTCTTCTTAAGCAAAATGTATTAGTTTCCCTTTTACTGCAATTTCTCAAGTACAAGAGAGGAGTCAAAAGATTTCTCCACAACTCTTAGCTTAGCTGTTGCGAACCCACCTGGCCACCTCTTGCCACACTTTCATCACATGCTGCAATCTTTTATTGACACACTACAGGAAACATGAGATTTGCCGTTTGTACTACTCTTTGCCGTCAGCATTTCGTCGGGGCAGACGGCAAAGACCAATTTTGCCGACAGCTACTAACGGCAAAGAACGACTGACGGCAAAGACTCACTTTGCCGTCTGTATATAAAAATGCAGACGGCAAAGTAAGATACTTTGCTGTCTCTGTTTTTTTCTACAGACGGCAAAGTGTTGCGTTTTTTTCTACAAATGACAAAGAGCTCACTTTGCCGTCTGTAAAGAAAAACGCAGACGGTCCGTCTGTAAAGAAAAACGCAGACGACAAAGAAAAACGCGTACGGGCCGTCTGTAAAGAAAAACGCAGACGGCCCGAGTTATTTTCCGTCTGTAGAAAAAAGCGCAGACGGCAAAAAGAAAACACAGCCCACGGATCGAGCCCACAGATCGATGAAGTGGCAAGATCTGCACCACACGCACAGAACACAGCCGCACGATCTGCTCCACACGCTCACCACACCCCCACCCACCACGTGCCCGGCCCCACGCCCCCACCCACCCACGCACACCATACACACAACCCCACCCACCCACGAACACCACACACCCACGCACACCAGCCCCCACCCACCTCGCACTCTCCTCTGCTCGTGGCCGACACGGGCGAGCAGGGCGCACGGCGGCGCGGCGAGCAGGGCGGGCGGCGCGGCGAGCCCCACCCACCTCACGCTCTCCTCTACTCGTGGGCAGCGGCGCAGCGAGCAGGGCTGGCAGCGGCTCGGTGAGCAGGGCCTTGCGGCGCCTCGGCTAGTAGGGCGGGCGGCGCGGCAAGCCGGCGAGCAGGGCCGGGCGGCGGCTCGGCAAACAGGGCGGGGAGCGGCTCGGCGACCAGGGCAGGTGGCGCGGCGAGCCGACGACCAGGGCCGGGCGGCGCCTCGGCCAACAGGGTGGGGAGCGGCTCGGCGACCAGGGCGGGCGGCGCGGCGAGCAGGGCCGGGCGAGCGGCGCGGGAAAGCACGACTGTGTGGCTGCGCGGCGAGCACGGCCGGGCGGCGGTGCAAAGACTAGGGCCGGGCGAGCGGCGCGGCGAGCAGGGGCCAGGCGAGCGCGCGGCGAGCAGGGGCAGAGCGGCGGCAGTGGAGTCCCTGTGGTTTTGTCCCCGGCGAGAAGAAGGACGGCCGGCGGTGAAGTCTGTGTTGCTGCGGTGGAGAAGGACTTGATTGCTTTTCGGTTTTGCTTTTTAGGGTCCTTTGTGTAAATTTTCAGGACTGCTATGTAACATCTCTGTAACTCCACCGACGATGAATGAAAGGCAGCACGGCCGGGCCTTTCCCCTTTCTCCGTCAGCCGAACCTTCATGTTTTGTTTTGATGTTCATTGTGTCCAGCGTTTTTTTTAAGTTAAAAAAAATTATTTGCCGTCTGTAAAGAAGTTCGGCTGACGGCAAAGATCGCATTCGGCTGACGGCAAAGATGTTTTTTTGCCGTCTGTCTGGTGAAAAGCTGATGGCAAAAATCTGAGATTGGCTGACGGCAAAGTCTTCGTCGTCTGCCCGATGAAAAGCTGACGGCAAAGTACTCTTTGCCGACTTTTTCTTTGCCGACACACCTTGCTGTCTTTGCCGTCTATGCTTCACAGACGGCAAATTACCTGATTCCTGTAGTGACACCCTGCTTCCTCACCTCTTCATCGGCAGCTCTCCATTCTCTTCCTCATGCCTTCGCCAATCTACCTTCTCTTATTTGCTGATGTTCTACCCCATCTCCCTTTGATGTGTTCTTTCCTTACCTTCCCTGTCCATCCAGCTGCCTTTTTTCGGCTACCTCCTCCTTAGTACTCTTTGGCTGGATTCACCCTAAATACTGCTTTCATTATGAATTCCATCTTTGACTAACATATTATCATTAAAAGCGGTGGGCAAAGTATTTTTTTTATGTTGTACACCATAAAAAAGATGACATATATTGTAGATTGAAGGAAGTGTATGTGCTAATAAGATGATGCACGATCTCTTAATTGAGGCTTCTACCGCATGTATTTAATTAGATTATATTTGCTAGCCACTACTAAAAAGTACGACTGCAAGCTCAAAATCAGATGTTTCTCCTTTTCTACTCGATGAACCCCCTCATGTGCCCATGATAACAAAGAATATCTCAAACACTGTTCAAAAATTCATCCAATTAATCAGTTAACGGGCTAGTTAATCGCTACTTGTAGGGTGGCCGACTCGAATAATACCTATTCACCGCGTTAACTTGCCAGGCCGATTAATTGCCATTGACCCATTAACTTGTGGGCAAACAAAGCCCAATTATTTGGCCCGTAACCCCTCCTAGCCCTCTCATGCTCCTAAATAGCTAGGGCTTGACCCTCCTCCCAACCCCTCCCACTTCTCTCATCCCCTCCCAACCAAGATGGTGGTTGGCCAAGTCATCGTCGTCGCGTTGCCGCTTCCTCTCCTCCCTCTGTGCGCCGCTACTCCACCTCCTTCCCATGGATGCTTGTTACTGATTGATTTATTGTGGAAAGAAAACGGTGCCATTTGCTTCATATTTGCAATGTAGTTTTTTTTATAGCATTCAAGTTCTATTGAACAAGTTTCTCCATATAAAAATTGCGCCTATTGATTTCAAAACTCCACCGATTAATGGTCGACCGATTAATCCAGTTAATAGGCATAATCACTGATTAATCTCTACAACCAAGCCGAGCGAGCAGCTACCAGTTAACGATTTCCTCAACATTGATCTCAAATGATTTGATAAGCTAGGTTGTTCAAAAGTGGCCTCTAATGAACTTATCACCGATATCTTAGCCTATACTATGATCAAATGTAGCCAAAAACCAGGTGGCGGCGTTAAAATTGCTAGGCATGCCACTATTCTAAAAACCACCTATTACTTCTCCATGTTTGTATTGTTGGCATTGTGTTAATGCCGAGGGGAACCAAAATTGGAGCTTTTGGTACTTGTCCACAATACTTGTGAAGCCAACGTTTACTGTTTGAGTCATACAGAAATTGTGAGAGATTATAACTTTAACAGCTTTTCCATTAATGCATTACACAATTTGGTTTGACTAATGAAATTGATTGCTTCCGCAGGTATCTAGAATTACATTCCGGTGGTTGAGATGCAGAAGTGGCTTTCCGCCCCTGTAGATTCGTCCATTTTGTATGCTGTGCATGTAGACACTAGTCAACTGGCATGATGACACAATCACTTGTTCGGATTAATAATTAGTATTAGCCCTGTCAGTTAATCTCGCCGATCATTTTTTTCTATGCTCGCAAGCAAGCATGTGGTGGTCCGTGCGCACGATGCGAGATGGAGGTTCGTCGAGCGGATCCGGGTGAAAACCTCGTTCTCGGCTTGTTGCCAAGACCGGCGATGGCAGCACTCTTTTGTGTCGTTACCTTCTTGAAGGCATCGCCGTGGAGAAGCTCCAGACCTCTACCCGCTACCTCCGAGGGAAACCCTAGATCAGTAGATCGGATGACGGCGGCGCTCTGGTGTCGTTTCCCCCTTGGGGGCGTCATTCTTGGAGGTGTACACGGGCTCGAGGGACCAGTGGACGGCTTCTTTGGTGGAGCGGTGCTTCATCTTACTCATTGATGGCGGAGGATCTCGGCGGCGTGGTGCAGTGGAGTCTCGGCGTCCGATGCGCGGAGATGGACTCGCGCAGGAGGAGGACGCTGTCTGGCGTCATGGTGGCGTCGATGGCAGAGAGGCCTGGCAAGGTCGGTGCGTTAGGTTCTGCTCTGAAGATGGATTGATGAAAGACGGCGGCGACGACACACGAGAGTGCGTCGGACCGGTTTGTACCCCAAACCCAGTATGTGGCTCGGTTGGGGCCTTCGGTTTTAGATGTTAGGCTTTGGTGCGATGTCTGTTTGGTATTAGGCTCGGACTATCGGCACCCCTTCATCAAGTGGATAGGAGTAGCGACAGTTGTTGCTAAGATGGTGGCTTCAGACTACCTGATATACTACTTTGTAAGGTCTTTGTGAATAATTAATAAAATGGCTGCATGCATCGCCCAGATGCAGAGGCCGGCGGTAATTCTCCTTTTCTAAAAAAAAGCATGTTGAGGCAAGCCAAAGTGCCGGTTGTGTCATTGTTTGCTTATGTTCCGTTGCGTAAGGTTGAGATTTTAACTTCAAATCTCTGCTTTTGTTTTGTCCCATGACAGTCCCCTTTTATGATGTGCTTGTGTACAGGCGTGTCCTTGGATTCTTATTACATAAAACTTTGTATGTCGAAAAGGTATCGTTGCTGCAGTGATGCTACTATGAGTTGAATTTGTAGCATAATCAGGCAGGTGTCTGAATCACATTACTCTTTGGAGGATAGACATCACATGTTTGCTGCTGGAATGCTTGTTGAATTTGTTGTTTCTTGCTTATGATGCGGAAAGTTTTTCTGACATGAATTATCTCACCGGAATTACATTCAGAAGTGTTGTTTTTACCCTCTGCAGCTCTGTAGCTAAACGAACCATTAGGATGAAGGTGCCTGTGTCTCTGCTGCTCATGTTTCATTTTCCTGACCCTTATGAAGCTGCTGAATGTGTTGATGCAGAAAGAAAACTGAATGCACGCAGTGATGGTCATTGCACTTTTAATCGTCTATGTTTAGCCGTGAAGCTGCAATTTTAGCCACTCATATGATTTGGCTGGTACAAACTATTTGTAGCTCTGCTTTATGTGCAGTCTAATCTATTCAATTTTGGCCACCATGGATATTTAATACTACATCTGTTCTCTTCTGTTTCGCATTCATGTTTTCTGGCCCTTTACCGTTTCTTATATTCTCGAAGATCCGTAACTCCAATTGGTCTGGAATTTTGAGGAGATTTTTATTTGGAAATTATCTTTTTTGCGGCGAAAGAAGGACCCCAACCGACTTAAGGGGGAGCCATGAGCCTGCCCGGCGCGCCCTAGGGTAGGGGGCGCGCCGTCTGAGCTCGTGACTCCCTTGAGCATCGTCTCGCGTTGATTCTTTTTCCCAAAAATCACATATATTTCAAAAAAATCTCCGTAAAGTTTTATCGCGTTTGGACTTCGTTTGATATGGATTTTCTGCGAAACAAAAAACATGCAACAAACAGGAACTGACACTGGGCACTAGATCAATATGTTAGTCCAAGAAAATCATATAAATTATTGCCAAAAGTATGTGAAAATTGTAAAATAATGGCATGAAACAATTAAAAATTATAGATACGACGGAGACGTATCACCGCGCCAGCCGATGTTGTTGCCCATACAACGGCAACCGTCGTCGCGGCCGTCAGATCCGGGCACTAGGTCCTGAATCCCTCGCAGGCCGCCCCAAGGTCAGCCATGCCCGACCTACCGTCGTGCGGACAAGCAGGCCGCCGCCCCGGAATTCGCCCGCCCGCCTTCTCCACCCACCACGATCAGCCCCCTCACTGGAAGATGACCAGGGTGGATGCCGCAGCCGCCTCATGACCAAGGATGCCGCCCCGGCCACCGCGCCCGGCCAACTCCGCTTACGCCGCCCCAGCTGCCCCAGGGAGTCGCCGCATCCTTTCGATCCCCAGCACCTTCGGCACCGGGGCCCACCGCCACCGTGGCCACGCCGCCGAGAGCGGCGGCAGGGTTTCCGCCCCAGTGTTGCCCTAGGGGATGACACGGGAGCGAGATCTGATCGGAGAAAATGGAGGAGCGGGGCGAGTTGAGATGCAGAAGTGGCTTTCCCCCCTTAGGTTCGTCCATTTTGTATGATGTGCATGTGGGGTCTTCTATATACACTAGTCAATTGGCATGAAGACACAATCACTTGTTCGGATTAATAATTAGTATTGGCCCTGTCTGTTAATCTCGCCGTTCATGTTTTTCTATGCTCGCATGCAAGCACGTTGAGGCAAGCCAAAGCGTCGGTTGCGTCACTGTTTGCTTATGTCCCGTTGTGTCAGGTTGAGACTTCAACTTTAAATGTGTGCCTATGTATTGTCCGTGTCAAAAGTGTCGGTTGATGTTCCCTTTTTTTTTGTTGGGCGTGTGTACATGCGTGTTATTGGATTCTTAGAAAAGGTATCATTGCTGCAGTGATGCTACTATGAGTTGAATTTGTAGCATGATCAGGCAGGTGTCTCAATCACATTACTCTTAGTGGAGGATAGACATCACATGTTTGCTGCCAGAATGCCCAGTGTGCAAGTCCTGTTGAATTCGTTGTTTGTTGCTCATGATGCGGAAAGCTGTTCTGACATGAATTATCTCACTGGAATTACATTCAGAAGTGTTGTTTTACCCTCTGCAGCTCTGCAGGCAAACAAGTCTTTATGATGAAGCTGCCTGTTGTTATTTTCTGCTGCTCATGCTTCATTTTCCTAGCCTTGATTATGAAGCTGCTGCATGTGTTGATGCAGAAAGAAAACTGAATGCACGCACTGATGGTTATTGCACTTTTAATCGTCTCTGTTTAGCCGTGAAGCTGCAAGTTTAGCCACTCATATGATTTGGCTGGTACAAACTATTTGTAGCTGTGCTTTATGTGCTGTCTAATCTATTCAATTTTGGCCACCATGGATATTTAATACTACCTACGTTTCTAAATATAAGACATTTGGCAGTTTAAATTGAACCAATGGGACGTTTTATATTTAAGAAACAGAGGGTGGACTTCATATCGAACACTGGTGAAAGTACACCTTAATGCTGTTAAGAGTAAAAAAATGTCTGTTATATATGTTCTGGGTTGAAGGAAGTGCCAATTAATAAGATTATACGCAGTCCCTTGCTTGAGGCTTGTACTCCCTGAATTTGATCAAAAAATTGATTTGTTGGTGACTAGCTGGCTCGTACATTTCTAAATACCCCGGAGGGCCCTCCCGTTCGCCCAGGCTGGGGTACCTCTGACGGCCAGCTGCATCACCACGCTGGATTGATCCACGCGGGTACTCTGCATCTGGTTCAACGGGAGTTGGATCCTGTCGCCACGGCTCCGACGCCCTCAGCCACCGGCGAGCTGTTGCCCCATCTGGCGCCGGTCATCGCTACCCAGCCGCCGCGTGACATGGTTGCAGGGGACAACGTGCCTCCTTCGCGTCCAGGATGGGGTGACTGGCGTGGCTGCTTTGACCGGGAAGGAGTGCCTGTTGTTCCTAAGTGTTGCGTGCCCACGCCTTCGATGGATCTTCAGGATGGTTGGCACCTCATGACGAGGCGTCGCTCGCCACCTCCTGTGGCCTCTCATGGCTCTGCTTCCATCGGGAGGCCAACTCCTCCGGCTTGGTTGAGAGGCCGTTGCTTCCGGTGCCTCTTCAAGGGTCATCGTGCTCATGAGTGCAGGGACCCAATCCGGTGCAGGGGATACCTCCGATTTTGCCATAAAGTGCGTTTCTGCCTTGCACAATACCGCACCAATTGGACTACTACGTCACAACATGCTAATCCACCAGCCTCTCCACCGCCTACATCGGATGTTGATGCAACCCAGGTTGACGTGTCGTTGCAGCCCGTCCTCATGGATCAGACTGAGCTACTTCGCATTGAGCTTCGCGATTGCATTGCGTGTGTTGGGAGTGTTCTGACAAGAGCAGAGGCCGTTCTCGCCAAACTCCAGGTTGTGCCTGCTGTGTCTCTGCTGCCCGAACTCCAGGTTGGCTCTGCAGATGAGGAAGTAGGCCTCTATGGAGGTTTCTCCCCTTGTGCTTCATCCCGCCCGTCGTCACTGCCCGATTGCTTATGTGAGTGAATCCGTTGTCGAGGTCGTGGCTCCAGTGCTACAGATTATGCCTGAGCTACATAAGCTATGTGGGGAGCCCACTTCACCTCTTTCGATGGTGCTTCCAGAGGAGATGGGGTCGCTAAGGGAATTGGCGATGCCGACCACGCCCTCACCACCACTGTTGGAGCCCAATCACTCGCTCACCTTTGTGGACTGTGGGGGTTTGGATGCTATTGGTGCTCACTCACCTATGGCCGTTGAGCAGATGGTGTCTATGGGTGATGAGGTTGATAAGGTGGACCGTGGGGGTTCTGAGGCGATGAAGTCCATCCGGTCGCCCGTCTTTGACCGTGAAGAAATGTTGGCATGTATTGACGAGGCGGTCTTCGTGAGAAAGCTTTGCGGCTTGCTCGCCTGCTTGGAGGCAGCTAGCCCTGAGTCTGGCAAGGCGATTGCTCGCCTCCTAGCGGAGGAGGCTTCTACGGGCAAAATCAAGAAGGTGAAGAAGGCTCTCAGAAGCATAGGCAAGAAGAGTGGCGCCATTGGTAAGGCGTTCGCGGTTGCTTAATGGATGATACTCAGTCTCGTCGACCACCATCTCCGATTGGCTTGTCTCCGTTGATTTGGCGGTGTCCGTTGTCTTCAACCTTGGTTTCATTGGGGGTTTCTTTGCGATGTAGAACTACGAGGGACCGTGGTTGTTGCGCGTTATGTTTGTTTGTCGGGTTGACCGTGGGGTCAGGGAGTTTCTTTCTTAGCGAGTAGTCTGTATGTGGTCTATATGTATCGATTTTCGCCTGATTTTTCGTTAATTAACTGGACAATTCTCTTCTTCTTAATTAATCGATGAGGCAAATCTTTTGTCTCCGTTCGAAAAATAAAAAAAATAAAAAAAAAATAAGCATGCCTATGAGCAGGGATGTTCCTACTCCATGAGCCCCTCGTACGCCTACTGTTCTTTCGCCCTCTACTCATACTAGTGTCGCCAAAAATGATTCTAAAATTTGAAGCTAAAAGTGTACTACCACACTGCAAATTTCCTACGCCTGTTCTCTCTGCTCTTCATGATTGTGAAGCTGATGTTTTCTGTTTGAGTCGTACAAAAATTATGAGGTTAGTCAACAGCTTTGCCTGAATGGGCAGTACTATTTTCTTTAACCGATTCATCTATATCCTTTCTTATGGTGGTGTACACCAAAGGCAAATACATGCATCAAAATGCGGTCATTTTTCAACCAAAAACTTGTCATTTTGTGTCACATTTAAACAAATGTACTTATTATTTAATAAGTTCTACCGGTATGTAGGGAACATTATATGCATCCGTAGAATTTTTTGAGAAATTTTAGAATCTTTTTCAGTTTTTTTTTCTGTACTCATCATGAGCTTCTAATTGTGTGTTTTGGGCTGACAGCTTCAGCATCGTTGCCACATTTGGGCCTGCCACTCTCGCACTAGTACCAGTCCGAGTTGATGCTGAAGCAATTTTACAAATTTCACTGTGCAACCGACAGATAGTTTCTGGGCTTGGAATGAGGATACAAAAGGAGGCGAGTTTGGCCAGTTTTGGAGTCATAATTCAAGAAATAGTTGCTAGAGTTAGTAGTTCTTCTTCATGTGTTTTTAGTCATGAGTATAGAACCTCAAATGTGGAGGCTCATAATCTCGCAAAGTATGCTTTATCCTTAGGGTTCGGCCGCCATGTGTGGTAAGGCCAGCCGGCGATCTTGTCTTAGTCCCTGTAAACGTTGTGACGCAGTAATAAAGCTTTATGAAATTCTAAAAAAAAAAAAAACATGAGCAACCTCCTACCCCTAAAATATATATGAGCTACCTCCACCTCCGCCCCCGCTTGTCGTTGGCGGCGGCGCCGCCGGACGACGAGGACCTTCTCCCCAAGATCCTCCTCCGCCTCCCCCCTTAGCCCTCCTCCCTCCCGCGTGCCTCCACTGTCTGCAGGTTTTGGCGCAGCCTCACGTCCGACCCGTGCTTCCCCCGCCGCTTCCGCATGCACCACCGCCGCAATTCCCCCCTCCTAGGCTGCTTCATCAAGAATTCTGGCCACATCCACTTCCAGCCTACCCTGGAGCCTCCCAATAGCATCTCGCAAGCCCGCTTCTCATTCCGGCCTTCCCGATCCCCGCCAGCACTACTCATCTTCGACTACCCTGTTGGTATTACCCAGCAGCTCCTGGTGTGGGATCCCTCACGGGCGACCAACACCAGCTGGAAATTCCCTTGGGGTTTGAGACGGAGAAAACCTCGATCGGTGCGGCAGTGCTTCATGCTCCCGGAGACATCCGCCATTTCTAGGTAGTCTTAGTAGGCAACAGCAACATACAAGATACACAAGCTGTCGCCTCTGTTTACTAGCCGGTGAGCGTTTTCCTGATATATATCTTGCCTTCCATCTGCATTGGCCGCATGTACTACCTGAGATTCTATGCCAATATTAGACAGTCGCTTGAAACTAACAAGTTTGTTTTTGCTAAGACTATTGAGATCTATTAGAATTAGCCAACTGAGAATTAGCAAAATAACCAGAAAATATGTATGCTTAACGTGCACAAATACAATATATTTAAGATGCACAAAATTCTACAGGCCACTCTGCTAATGCAGTTCAGTATTACAAACCATCAACCAGCGACATGAAACAAAACAGAGCTGGAAACCAAAATCACGTGTCGGGTTCATCATGACCAACGAGTACAAACCAATAACAGTTACATGCATCAGAAAAAGTTCATATCACAAGTATATAAACAAAAACGTACACTTGTACAAGCTGCTAATAAATACTCCTTCACCTTTATTTATTCATGGAGCACAGTAATAGTGCCACCGGTATTACTCGATTTAGCACATCACTCAACTTTCAGTCGCCTTAGTGTTTATCCTTCCCCAAGTAACAACAACAAACACGTACACCTTGTCACATAGCTTGTCGAAGAGACGAAAATAAGCATATCTCCACGCCCTTTTGAACAGGAAAGCACAGAACACAAGCCAGAGTCCAACCATGAAGCCAGACATTAGCCCAATGTAGAAGAACATCATTGGGTCATAAGAATTTTCACTTCTCTATTGATTCCCATGCTTTGGTGGACTGCTGCCTGAGCAATTCCTTTGAAGAGGAGGCCCGCAAAGGCGACTGTTGCCATCATACATGGATGGATCTTCTGCGTACAGAGTATCCAGTTGACGGCCTGTTGGAATTCTTCCTGCAAGATTGTTGTATGTCAAATCTGAGAAGCTCGTTGGGATTTCACCGGAGATATTGTTCCTTGACAAGTCGAGTGATTCCAGTGATTTCATATCCCCAATCTTCACAGGGATTTTCTGGCTCAGGTGATTGCATCATAAATTCAAACTCAACAGTCCGTTCAGAGAAGTTATCTCATCTGGAATTTCACCGGTCAAGTGGTTGAGTGATAAATCAATGCTGACCATGTCAGTAACTGTAGCACCTCTAAACTTCAGTTCTTGCTGCTTCATCACCACAGATAAAATATCCGCCGGCACCGTGTCACTGCCTTCAATCCCGTCTGATTCAGGGTCATAGCTATTAATTTTGACAAGGACGATGGAATTGATCCTGATATATTGTTGCTCGCTAAACTGAATAGTTGAAGTAGTACAAGACTTGTGATGTTAGCTGGAATATCCCCATAGAACATGTTATGGTTTAGCTGCAGAAACCGCAAGTTCACTAGGTCTCCGATCCATGCTGGCAATCCTCCATCGAACTCGTTCATTTCAATATCAAGGAAAATCAATTCTGGGCAGTTTTGGAGCAATGGCGGGAAATTTCCGAAAAAGTTTTTGTTACTTAAGTGTAGGAATCCCAAATTTGGTATTGAAGAACACTTGGGAAATTCTCCCACAAACCTATTCTGGGACAAATCCAAGAACACTAGGTTTTGCAACTCGCAAATAGGTCCAGGAATGTGACCAGTGATGTAATTGGAGGATAGACTTAGTACTGTTAGGTCTGGAGCTCCAAAATCTGATGGCAAAGGTCCTGATAAGCTGTTCATGGATAAGTCAAATTCGGTGAGGCTTCTCGGCAATGTTGGTATCTGTCCACTTAGTTGGTTCAAACCGAGACAGACTAAATGCAAACTAGTACAATTCACTAACCCAGTTGGTATAGCTCCAGTAATGCTGTTTTTATAAAGGAAAAGGTACTTCAAGCTGGTGAAGTGCCCCAAAACGTGATATCTGTTAGTCGGCCACAATTTGCTGTAGCCTTTATAGGCGAGATACAAACCAGTACTCATGCGAGTTCCATCCTCCACTGTACCTATATTATCGAGCCTTTGTCCGAAGCTGACGCCCTCCACTGTACCTATCATGGCTAGATTCACTTCAAATGCACACATAGAAATACACAAAATTCTAATGCCCAAATCATTTTAGAGTTCACACAGCACGGTGCAGCTTCGCGGGCGTGCCTATATGCCCGCGATAATGAAAACATCATTATAGATGGTGTTCCATACAGATTCCGCCCTGACCTAGTTTCGCTTCACTTAAAAAGAATCAGTACAAACCAGTGCCACATGATAAGTATCAAGAATTTACCACTCTTTCTGTGGCATCAGTTAGCTGTAGAGCAAATCTTAGGCCCTTACTGTGCTATAAATTACATAACTCAAGACACGTTGTTGATGGAAAATCCATCAGAGTTTGTGTGTTATGCTTGGGCCCATAGAGATACACTTGTATCTTTCACGATGCAAATAAATGTGCCGCAGAACCCAGTGTCACAACCACCGAATACGGCCAGCCTGCATCAATTTTTGATAGGTACACCATTCGTCTAGCTATTCTTGAGTCCCAGTATAGGCCATCATTTGCATAACCACGTATGATTCCATACGTGCCATCCACTCTGCCAAGTATCGATGAGGATCGGCCAAGGCAGTGCTTTATTTCCCGTGAGCTCATAAGTGATGCACTGGTGAATGAATTGTCTGCTGCAGTTATTTTCACTTCAAGTCCTGGCACACACTTCTCATCTTTCCAAACATTAGAAAAATTTCTTGAACAGATAGACTTCATATAATCATCGGTGAGAACAAGAACAAGAACAAGAACACAAAGAAAGTATGTTCCTTGCTTCTTCGCACCAAGCAATGCAGCGATAGCTGGACAACACGTCTCCAAATGCCGCTGCTGGATTGTTGTCGACAGTGATACACTCTTTGATCACGCAGTACGGACTAAGAAGGTAGTCAACATGCTGTGTGGACTTTTCCAGACTGGTATCCAGCTTGGGCAAGTACACCTCGAGCCATGGACTCCGTCCTTTGAATCAACTTCCTTCGTAATTCCATGGACAGTGCATATTAAAATCTGTGATATGACGTGCATGTTCCACACATCACCCATTGTTGACTACCATCTTAGTCCGTATTGTGTGATCAAAGAGCGTATCACTGTTGACAACAATCCATTAGCGGCATTTGGAAACGTGTTGTCCAGCTATCGCTGCATTGCTTGGTGCGGAGAAGCAAGGAACATACCTTTTTTGTGTTCTTGTTCTTGTTCTCACCGATGATTATATGAAGTCTATCTGTTCAAGAAACTCTTCTAATGTTTGGAAAGATGAGAAGTGTGTGCCGGGACTTAGAGTGAAAATAAGTGTAGCAGACAACTCATTCACCAGTGCATCATTTATAGGCTCACGGGAAATAAAGCACTGCTTGGGCCGATCCTCATCGGTACTTGGCAGAGTGGATGGTACGTATGGAATCATACGTGGTTGTGCAAATGATGGCCTATACTGGGACTCAAGAATAGCTAGATGAATGGTGTATCTATTAAAAATCGTTGCAGGCTGGCCGTATTCGGTGGTTGTGACACTGTGTTTCTGTGGCACATTTATTTGCATCGTGAAGGTAAAGGTGTATCTCTATGGGCCCAAGCGTAACACACAAATTCTGATGGACTCCATCAGCAGCGTGTCTTGAGTTATGTAATTTATAGCCCAGTAAGGACCTAAGATTTGCTCTACAGCTAACTGAAGCCACAGAAAGAGTGATAAATTCTTGATACTTATCATGAGGCATTGGTTTGTATTGATTCTTTTTAAGTGGAGCGAAACTGGATCGGGACGGAATCTGTATGAAACACCATCCATAATGATGGTTTCATTATCGCGGGCATACAAGCACGCCCGCGAAGCTGCACCGTGCTGTGTGAACTCTAAGATGATTTGGGCATTAGAATTTTTGTGTATTTCTACGTGTGCATTTGGAGCGAATCTAGCCATGATAGATGATAGCCATGATAGATGATATAACAGTCTGACAGGGGAGGGAGTCAGCTACGGACAAAGGCTCGATAATATAGGCAGTGAAGAATGGAACACACGCGAGTACTGGTTTGTATCTCGCCCATAAAGACTACAGCAAATTGTGGCCGACTAACAGATATCACGTCCATCTTGGCTGCATAATTGGAAAACACAAGATAATTAGTTTCTAATTGTTGCAGCATGGGAAGGTCATAAGCAGCAATCCTTACCGCCGGCCACCGAGCACAGCTGCCAAGCTGCACGAAGGGATGAGAGAGCCGCCAAATGGATGACAATAGGTGGCAAGGAAGATAAGCAACGGCGGGAAAGGGATGCAGTAACCCAAGGCTACTGAAAGGTGCTATATATAGAAGGTTACTTGGACGCGTGGCTTGCATGCATGCAAACGGGAGCAAACAATCATAGACAGCTGGCCCATGCAAACAGTGGGACGTGGCCACACCACAGTAATTCGTAGTTCAAAGCCAAACTGTACATGACAGAAACTGTCATCACAAGTTCAAAACGCGTCAGTAAGAACTCAAATTTTTGGCCAGTGGCATACGAATTCGTGTAGTGCAGTGCAGGCTTTTCCTCACGCGTGCCACATTTTGGTAGCGGTATATGCAGATGTGGACAGTCGAGCCTAGGTGGTCCTAATTAAGTGCGGCATGCTTTTTCTTAAGCGGCGTGGCAGTGCTGCTTCTTAAGCGGTATCGATGCGGTCTTTCTTAAGCGGTATCACTGCAGTGTCAGTTAAGTGGCAGGCCGTCACTGATGTCTACCCGAGCGTAGGCGGCATGGTAGACCTAATCGACACGCGTTTGCCTATGTGTCGGCCGCACATATATAGGGCGGTGCCCTACGCATGGTGACACGAAGACTCTCGACACTCACAGCTGCCGGTCAACCGACACGCAAAATACGTACGCAGAACGTACTCCCTCAGTCCCAAAATAAGTGTCTCAATCTTAGTACAATTTTGTACGGAGGGATTATTATGGAACAGTGTTAGAGTATATAGGCATATCTCTGTATATGGTAGACTATGATTTATAATCATCTCCTGTCTTATCTCTAGGAGAGGCTTCTTGCCCTTCAAGCCATGTATTCTATGTAAACTGTCCGAGAGGCTCAATATAACAACCATCGCATTACGCCAATCATCCCTCTCTATTCCTCTAACATGGTATCAGCCGCAAGTTCCTAGACCTAGCCGCCGCACACGCTTCCGCACCGCGCCGCCCCCAGGGAGGTCGATCTCCATGATCTCCGTCGGGGGCCGCGCGACCCGTAGCAGGGTTCGTCCGCCGATCTGTGATCGGCTACCCTGGTGAGTTTTTTTTCCGATCCCTTGATCGGTTTTCTCTTCGCCGGTCGCTTGGCCAGTCTTCTTTTTTGGTTTACCGATCTAAGATCGGATTTGAAAGAACATGTGCTGCCCCCATGTTTGGTTTTGGTAATTGATGACAATCTCTATGGACTAATGGTTGCCTTGAGTTATATTTGAAGGGTTTGTCCATAGGCATTGCTTGAAGACCATTTGTTGGTTTCAAGGTTATTAGAAGAAGAATATGTGTTGACCAAGGTTATTCATGGAGTTATCAAAAGATTGGTCATGTTGATCAACACACAAAGCGTAGAAGATGTACCGAGTGGGATCAAGTGATCTCACGGTATGGTAAGCATTGTCCATTACGCTTTGTGTACTAACCCATGTTCTATGCGAGAGTTTTATGTGGGGTTAGGTATGTTTCCATGGGCTTGCGTCAAGAGGAAGATCTCATTCAACCCATGGAGGATGACATCAAGTGGTGATCGTCATCAACATTGCGGTGTGCAAGTTCAAGTGGAGCATCACGAAGAGATCACATGCTTGAAGCTTGCCGTCCATTGTGGTGACAATGGACTTGTGAAGATGTGCCAAAGAGTGGCTCACCCATAGTGGAGTATGGGGGAGCAATCAACTAGTCTTCATCGAGCCGGCGCAATCAAGAAAGGTGGTCCAACTTGAGGAGGTCAAGATCATCATCATCTAGCTCAAGTGGACTATGCGCAAGGCAAAGGTTTGCCCTTGATAGGTTTTCTATTTTACCGGTCTCATGGTGGTAGTTGGGAGACCGGGTTTTAGGATCGATAGCCGTACTATCAAGGGGGGCTCTCAAGTGAGTAGCTTTATCGTATCATTCGTAGAGAGCTCAAACCATTGCATCCTTGCATCATCTTTCTTGGTTTGTGTTTGGTGTTTCTCTTTGTGAGTCTTTGAGCTTTTGGTCATCTTCATGACAAGCTCGAGTTCATCGAAAACGGAGTTCATATATGCATCTTCTATGATGTTTTCGATGTTGGAGTTTATGCCGGTTCTTCATTCATAGAGGTTTCTCATCTCTATATGTTAGGCATATCTCCCCTGCCACTTCTTATTATAACCAGTCGCTGTTTGGATAGTACTCGTTGTCTTCTATCCAACAATCTTGAGTTTGCTCAATTCGGAGCTCATTTGCAGAAGTTATGGCAGTTCTGGTTTTATTTGTATCCTCTGTTTTCTGTGGATTTTCAGTAGCTTGCAAGCGGTAGTACCGCTGGTGCCCACGGTAGTACCGCTTATGCGGTAGTACCGCTGGTACTTCCGTGGCACTACCGCTTGGGGTTTCCCCGAGCGTGCAACTCTTTGTTGCCAGTTTGCCATTCACGGTAGTAGAGCGGTAGTAGCACGGTAGTACCGCTCTGACGGTACTACCGCCCTTACTACCGCCGCCACTACCGCTTGCGGGGTTTCCTTCTGTGCACGTCTCTGTTGCCGTTTTCTGTTAAACGGTAGTAGTGCGGCTGTAGTGCGGTAGTACCGCTCAGAGCGGTAGTACCGCTCTGCTGGGCAGTAGTACCGCTTGGTGCGGTACTTCCGCCCTGCACTACCGCTGCTCTACCGCTTGTGTTTCGCAGAGTGTGCAAGTTTCTGTTGCTCGTTTCGGTTTAGCGGTAGTACCGCTTGGGTGGACGGTAGTACCGCTTGGTGCGGCACTACCGCTCCAGTTTCTTGTTATTGCCTGCTGCTGGCTGGAACTACCGCTTAAGCGGTAGTACCGCTCTCAAGAGCGGTAGTACCGCTTGTACGCGTCCAGCACGGGTAACGGTTGGATTTGGGGTGGCCCTATAAAAGGGGTCTTCTTCCCCAACGGTTTTCTTATCTCTTCTAAGCTCTCTCTCCTCCATTGTTGACTCTCTAGAGCTTTGCTAACTCTCAATCCCTCCAATGATTCTTGCTCCTTCTTGAGGGAAAAGAGAGAGGAGATCTAGATCCACATTTCGACCAATCACTTTCTCCTCTAAGTGAGGGGAACCCCTTGGATCTAGTTCTTGGAGTTCTTTGTGTTCTTCTTCGTTCTTCCTCTCATTTTTCTCCATAGCTTTTGTTGCTTTGGTGGGATTTGGGAGAGGAGGACTTGGGCACTCCGTGTGCCCTTGCCATTGCATTAGTTGCATCGGTTTGAGTTCTCCGCGGGATACGTGGAAGTTAGTTGTTGAGTAGCTTATTACTCTTGGGTGTTTGAGCACCCTTGAGCTTGTTCCTCTTGGGTGCTTTGGCGCCCTAGACGGCTTGGTGGTGCCTCGGAGCTCAATCATTGTGGTGTAAAGCTCCGGGCAAGCGTCGGGGTCTCCAATTAGGTTGTGGAGATCGCCCCGAGCAATTTGACGGGTTTCGGTGACCGCCCCCAAGGGTTGCCAAAGTGTACGGGTTCGGTGACCGCCCCCAAGGGTTGCCAAAGTGTACGGGTTCGGTGACCGCCCTCAAGGGTTGCCATTTGTACAGGTTCGGTGACCGCCCTCAAGGGTCCCTTAGTGGAATCACGGCACCTTGCATTGTGCGAGGGCGTGAGGAGAATACGGTGGCCCTAGTGGCATTGTTGGGGAGCATTGTGCCTCCACACCGCTCTAACGGAGATTAGCATCCGCAAGGGTGTGAACTTCGGGATACATCGTCGTCTCCGCGTGCCTCGGTTATCTCTTACCCGAGCCCTTTACTTATGTACTTTACTTTGTGATAGCCATATTGTTTCTTGTTATATATCTTGCTATCACTTAGTTGTTTATCTTGCTTAGCATAAGTTGTTGGTGCACATAGGTGAGCCTAGTCGATTTAGGTTTTGTGCTTGACAAATTAAACGCTAGTTTTATTCCGCATTTGTTCAAGCCTAAACCGTAATTATTTTAAAGCGCCTATTCACCCCCCCCCCCCCTCTAGGCGACATCCACGATCTTTCAGGATTGCGTCGCCCGCCGCCGCTGTCGACCTCGCACGCCTCTACTCCAACACCGGCACGACCACTCCGCCTCTTCTCCGACCCGGCGGCCTCGCGCGACGTGGCGGCCTGTCACGGCCATCATCCGCGCGTCTGCCCGCCCGTCGCTCTCGGGCCGCAGCGCCGCCGCCCCGTGGTTCTCCCCACGGCTGCACCGACCTGCGTCGCCGCTGCGTCGCCCTTTGGGGCCGTAGCGCCGCGGCACGCGGTCCACGCCACCGTTCCGAGGCCGTTCCCGCGGTTGCACCAATCCATGCGCTGCCGCTGCATCGCCCCTTCGGGCCGTAGTGCCGCGGCCCGCAGTCCAGCGCCGCCCCGAGGCCGTCCGCTCCAGGCCGTCCCTGTGGCTGCACAGACCCTCGCGATGCCGCTGCGTCGCCCCGTCGGGCCGTAGCGAGCGTGGCACGCGGTCCCTGCCACTGCCTCGATGTCTTCACCGTCGTCGCCCTGACCCGTGCGCTGCCGCTGCGTCGTCCCTTCGGGCCGTAACGCCGCGGCACGCGGTCCACTTCGTCATCCCCACGCGTCGACGTCCACTTTGCCGTCCCCACGCGTCGACGTCCACGTGGTATGCGCCGCGCCGCCTCCCTTGGCGCGGGAACGCCACCGTCCGCGCCGGTCTTCGTCACGCTGTCGGGTTCTTCCTCGCCTACTTCGAGCATCGCCGCCCTCCTAACCTAGCCGCCGCTGCCTCCTCCTCAGGCCGCCGCCGCCGCCGCTCTTCTTCCCGGTCCACGGCGACTACCTCGACACCGGCCACCCCGACTCGACATCGACCACGGCGTCCCTCGCACGACTACCTCAACCACGGCTACACCACCCTACGCTCTTGGCTCCCTCGACAACGACACAAAGGGCTATCATCTCGCTTGAGCAACTCGTCGGCTTCCTCTACAATCCACTCGTCCGCGACACGACACCGTCCACGACGCTCCCACTGCGACTGCGGGGGGATGTCAGCCCGTCGGCTGCTATTCTATCCAGTCTGACCGTCCGCGACGCTCCTGTTGTTTGCGACGCTATCGCTACGACTGCGGGGGGATGTTAGAGTATATAGGCATATCTCTGTATATGGTAGACTATGATTTGTAATCATCTCCTGCCTTATCTCTAGGAGAGGCTTCTTGCCCTCCAAGCCATGTACTCTATATAAACCGCCCGAGAGACTCAATACAACAACCATTGCATTACGCCAATCATCCCTCTCTATTCCTCTAACAAATAGGATATGAAGTTGTTACATGTTCACAATAAAATTGAATGACAAAGTGTGGATGCCTGCATGATCATTATCGGAGTAAGGATGAGCTATCATTTGTCATAAACCATCTTATCCCTACTCGTTCCATAAACAGTGATGGACTCATGCCTTTTTCATATCCGTATCTTGTAAACACCAAGTTGACTTTGTTCTTTACAAGCTACGATACTTGCTCGGGACGAGCAAGACTTAAGCTTGGGGGAGTTGATGAGTCCAATTTATGTGATAATTTTACTAAGTATTTTGTGTCTACATGATGGGCTTTGTGCAATTTTACCGCGTTCGCGCACCTCTTTTTTGTTGATAATCCCTCAGGTAATGCTTTTTAGACCATTTAGCATATTATGAAAGAAATCCACAGAAATGGTAGTGGAATCACGTATTTAAGGTGATAATCACCTACCATAGAAGAATCAAGCACGAAGACCAAAGGAGAAATCGTCACCGCGCCTCTAGAGCAAAAGACGACGTTCCATACGACCGCACCCGCTCGTATGGGCGGTCGTATGGTGTGCCAACGCCGCCGCCAGATTGACTATTTCCACCCCGTGAAATCGGATCGTGGATCAGACGTGTAGAGAGACCAGAAACTCCTCCAGAAGGCAGAACCCTAGCCTCCGGAGTTCATCCGGAGGAGGGATTGGCAGGGAGAAGAGGCCATCTTTCTCAGCACGCACAAGGGGCTTCAACATCATCACCACTGTCATCGCCATCATCGTCATCATCATTCACATCCTTGTCATTGTAACATCAAGCACCCTAGTGGATCATCTTGTCTGTTATTTGAATCATTCATCCATGTATGCCATCGCCCTTGTCATGATGTTCATTGTCCCCATGTGTGAGTAGACCCCTAGTTCTCGGGGATATGGATGAACCTTGGTATGTGTAGGATCTGAAACGTTATTATTGATATGAGATTCCCTGTTGAATGCTTAGTTTAATAACTTCATGAATGTTGTGAAGGGGCCCCACTCAGCATTTGTGCCTTATAACCACGAAGTATATCACTGTCGTTGTAAAGGCCTAGGATGTGAGGGTAATTCGAGGTGACAGTAAAATCCTTTTTCTCCTAACCTTTGCAGTTCATAGAGGAATTACGGAGAACCCTTAGAGAGGCCGCGTCCATGGGGTAACCCTTAATTATCATGAGTTGTAACCCTATGGGGGAGACTATGATAGTGGCGTGCGTGGGACGAAGTCTATTTCGAGTAGAACGTGTACTGTACCCGGCTCCGCCCAGCATAATCGTCAACAGTGGCTCAAGTATCCATCCCATACTATGTCCATGCATAGGTGTGCTAGAAACATACCAATGGGGATTCCGGACTCCCTGAGAACGCCTTACTCCTCTACTGTTCCATCAGTCACTCTAGTCATTGTTCTTTATTTACTTCAAAGTTCGCTCCACTACTCAATCACAATATATTACCGCCCTCACTTTGCTTTAAGTCTACAATTATCTGCAGGCATAAAAATACATAATTCACTACAAGAGGCAAAAGTCTGATTCCTGTGCCCCCTGTGGGATCGATACTCTTACTTCGAAAAGGCTACAACTAAACCATGTGCACTTGCAGGCCATCAGCCCATGACGGCAGCTTCTGCGGAGGCTCGTTCACAAAGGCCGGCAGGTCTTCGCCGAGGCCCTCCATGTAGAACCAAGACTTGTGCCACTCCCGAAAGGACTTCGGGAGGTTAAAGGAGAAGAACGTGGAGTTGGGGCGGAGCTGCATGATGGCGCCTCTGAGGTCGCAGACGGCACCGTCGTTCGTCTAAACGCAGACCCGGAAGAAGTAGCGGAACAACTCGAAGTGAGGAGCTGTCCCGAGATAGCACTCACAAAAAGTGATGAAGTTGGCGATGTGGAGCACCACGTTGGTCGGGATATGGTGCAGCTGACAGCCGAAGAAGCGCAGGAGGCACCGCACAAAGTTATGGAGCGAGAAACCAAGCCCCCGCCCAAAATAGCCCAGGCACAAGACATGCTCGCCTTCACGGGGCTCTGGCGGGACCTCCTCGGTCGGAAGTCGGATGCTCAGATCCGCCGGCATAAGGAGATCATCCTTGTACCCTTGGATCTTGCCTTCCGTGGCCGCGGAAGGGAACCACTTCTCGGTGGACTTAGGGGCGGCTCGCGCTGATTTCGCTTCCCCGGTGGAGGCGGCCCGCTTCCGTTTCCTGCCGGCGGCACTCGACGACTACTCCTGGCGAAGAGCTCGCTCCCCTTTCTCACTCCTTCTCCTAGCCATCGACGGTGAAGGGGTGGGGCGCGGCGGAGGGATGAAGCTAAGCACGGCGGCGACGCGTCAAGGGGTTTGGAGACAGACCAGGAGGATGGAATGAACCGAAGCAAGGTGGGGTGTGAAACCCTCTGTTTCCCTCTCTTATAGACAACCAAACCCGAAGCGTCGCCCGCCCGAGACGGAACGGGTATTTTTCTCCATTTCGGAAAGTTCCTTTCACAGCGGCATCACCGCTCCGGGATCCGTGGAAACCTAACAAGAACCCACCTGTCTACACTGAAATGCGCTCCAGATGGACCGGGGGCTCAAGCATGCCATCATCCGGCCTCCCAGCCGGACCGAACACGAGAAGATTCCGGGCAAGTGCGGAAGCCTGCCGGAGGTCTCGCGATCACCTTCTGCGACCTCCGCCACGCTCGGGGGCTACTGACGGGGTCCTGTACCGGGCGTGGCTAACTGCCAGGGAGCCCGGCCTCATCGACTACAAGGGGCCTGCTAGGCCCAACACAGGGGGCAAACCCTAGGAGGCGCAGACGGCCTTCGTGATCTCCAAGACTAGAAGGCGGCAGCGCCCCAGATCGCATCTACCACGTAAACCCTATACCTCTCCTGCCTATATAAAGGGAGGTCTAGGGTCCTCATTCATCATCTATCACAGATAGGAAAACTCTCGGTAGCAATATCATACACCATTGTAACCCCTCGCACGAGGTATCGCTCCATTATGAATCATCAAAACTAGCAGGACGTAGGGTATTACTCTCCGGAGGCCCGAACCTGGATAAACCCCTCGTGTGACCTCCGATCCATGACTTCCAGCTGCGCTTGGACCCCTACCGAGGGATCTGACGGTATTTTGCACCGTCAGGATCCCTCCTCCTCCAGGTTTCGTCAAAATCAATGTCGATAGAGTATACTCGGGATCTTCTTCTGTGACCTATAACTTCATCACCGACGTCCCAACTCTTGGGACCTTGGCGTGCAAGGAGGCACATGCCCTGGCTTTCTGATCTTATGGTCAGAAAGATCGTCATTTCTCCTGATAACACCTCTGTGATCAAGGATATTTTGAAAACTCGGGCGGACGACATGCAGCGGCAAACGGCATGCGGCGGTGATCATGGAAATCCAAGTTCGAAAGGGAGATTTTGATGCATGCAATTTCATCCATGAAACTAGAAGGACTTTCAAAGCAGATAGCTTAGCTAAATTTTCTCAATCCCTAGACTGGCAGACATGTTTGGCTGGTTGAGCGACATGGTATTGTAACAATTCATACAAACATCGTTCTTGAATAAAGAGCAGCAGTTTTCCCTCAAAAAATTCAGCAGCCTTTCAGCATACGAAAATGTGTATGTCATCGACACAAGTACATAAAGGGGGATTCTAAAAAAGTACATAAAAGGGAAACTCGCTAAAACCGTGATTGTGAAAGAGAATAATGCATGCCTGTGAAGTTAGCAAGCTGGGTAAATGAAGTAAACTCCAGTGCAAGAAAAGGAATAATTCACAGATTTTGACCAAGCACCTGGGTCTTGGGCAAACCAAAACATAGCTCTTCTGCATACACTTTCAAAATACCATATTATCCCAGATTTTCCCAGGACTTCCACAAACCAAAATGATGCATTCCACATTGGAATGTCTAGTATCCAATAGTGATTCCCAGATTTAGCTCAACACTTGGGCAAACTAAAAAATAGCACTTCTACATGCAACTTCTTACAACAGAATAATCATATATTTTTGGCACCACTAAAACATTCTAGGACAGATTGAAATGTCTAGCAAGTAGCACATGATAAGTTAATATTGCCCAACAGTTTGGCAAACAAATATAGCTTTTTCACGTACACTTTCAAACAAATATACTGCCAGAACACCACAACTTGCAAACATGAGCTGCTCAATCTGAAACTAGCATGTGCCAGAAGGTGCCAAAAATTGTGTAAACAAAATCTCAATAAATTTGAAGACATTAGAATGCTTGGAGAAAAAGAGATGACAAGATAAACATAAATCTCTTGAATGGGAATCAAGCTGATTAACAACATTTACATAATGAGCTATCAAAGGGATCATCCTTCCACATATCATGTGTGTGCTTGTTATAGTAAAACCTGCACCTATCACCATTTGTTTCAAAATCAAACCTAGCATCCCGAGAAGCTCTGTTATCCAGCTGTAGCCGCTTGTGTTGATCAGCAATCCATTTCTCATTGCAGCTACAACCATAGACACAAAATTTCATTATCTTGATTACCTTTGCATTCAAAACAAAGAACTTGGCGAGGTTAACGTCTTGTCTCATGCCTTCATACGTGTGTAGTACTATTGCTCTAAGATGGAGTTCAAGGCATTCGATAGGATCAAGAGTGTCATATTGCCGCATATCCTGTCGAAGACATGGCTGAGGAAGAACAAATTAGGTATAGTGGCCACTTAGGTCGCAATAAGAAGAGTAACTTTATTGTGAGCAGTAAAACAGTAAATTCCTCATATGCTAGAAGATATAGCAGAAGTTGTGTAAATAAAAGCTCATTTCATATTAGTTCTGTATGTCCAAACTAGACATCTAGAGGAATATAATTGATCAAATTTAAAACTCTATGTAATTATATTTAACAAAAAAGATTTTCACCTGCATGTATAGCTTCTCCAAGCAAGGAAAGCATCTAAGAAATCAAACAATTGTCTCCAGATTGGGCCCAATAGATGTTAGAGCCAATACCTTCACTGTGCGCACCGACGCACTCAAGCTGATGGGGGTAATGTCCTGGAGAAAACCGATACACAGTTACACACACATAAAGAAATTGCAAGTAGGAAATGCCCACATGCATGCAAATTTCAGAAAAATACTTGTTATACCTGAACGGTTATGGTTCCAAGCACAACTTTTGAGATTTCACGAGACAGGCAGCCCAACACAATCAATTTCGGCGCCGAGATGACCCTGATTGTCCTGGGGCCACAAAATGGACCAAGTGCGATCAACCTCTCAAGGCAAGGTGCATCCTGGATGACAAGCTCCTCAAACACGGACTCTGCATTGTGGTAGTAATAACCAGAGACACCAAAACTCCGTAGATTCGACGAGACGATCCGAACGGTGCTGAGCCCGTGGATCCTGTCGAGATGAAGGCTCTCGAGCACAGTGCAGCTAGTAAACAAGCATTGGAGGGTCGCCTCCGAGATGGAGACACTGTAGAGCTTCAGCTGCTTCAGCCGAGGGAGATGAAGAGCAGGGCAAGCATTAATCTCGAGTAAATCACAGCCACCGATGCTGGCGACGCACAGCGTGGGTGCAAAGCGTAGCACCGATGGCGGAAGTGGGCACAACGGCTTGCTGCCCAAGCAGAAATCAAGCTCCTCGAGGCCATCGAGGGCGCGGGACTGAAACAAGCCGTCAATGTTGCCGTTCAGGTCACAGTGGAGGCCGATGGCACCGATGTAGCAGAGGGAGAAGCGGCGAGCGGGGCCATGATGTGTAGCGAGGATCTTGGAGACGATGGTGATGCGCTTGTTGAGCTTCCTGGAGAGGTCGTCATTGACGACGAGGTTGAGGGGCGCAGAGCACCAGAGGTGGCACCATCGAGATGAGAGAATAGTTGTCCGCACGACACCCTTGGTGGGAAGAAGGGAGATGATGATGCAGAGGATCTCGTCGGGAAGGCTGCTGATGAGGTCAAGGCTCGCGTCGTTGTCACCAGAGCCACCGCCATCTCTGATCGCCGGGGGCTCTTGCGATTCCAACTCATCCCGCCTCCGCTTCTTGGATAAGGAAGACACTACATCGTCCATGGCCGCTGCCACCAAAAAATCTGCAAAAGTTTCATTCATATAAGTGTGGAATGCAAACAGATTACAGAAGTAAACACATCACACGAGAATCCTCGGAATAGTCACACACAAATAAACTGTGATCTAGGAAATTCAAACGTTCTTTAGCTACAAAGCATGAACAGGGCAATACCCATAACGACTCACTGTTCAGATATTGCCATGAAAGAACACCGTTCACACATATACATACTTAACGGATTCAAACGACCAAATTTCTCTAGCTATATAAACCTGTTGCATGCAACGTATACTAGCATGCCCACACACAGTAGCTACTTATGCATGGCATGATTCCAAAACTTCTAAGAACATAATGATGCAATTGGATATGTGATGCTGCTGGTTGCAGTGGCAGTACGCATGTTTGTAGCAACCAAATGATCAGTGTTATCGGCTTATCGCTAAAAACATAATGATGGGAAGGAACATGCTACATACCGACAATCTACCATGCCGCTGAAAATTAACAGGCTTTGCTGCTATCAAGATCTACAAACCAGCCTTGCTACAAGCTAGCGCTTACCTCAGTGGCCGCGAGTCCTCCGGCGCTCCGCCCCGGCGACCTAGACGATGCACTGCGCGTGGCCTGGACCTCCTCCTCGTCCTCGCGGCGCCGTCCACCGCTATGGAGCTGGGCGTCGATCGACGTCCCGGCGGCGAGGGTTTCTCGTCGCGGTCGTGCGTGTCGGTTCGAGCCTGTACTTGCGTAAAATCTAGTGTAAAATTGCGTAAAATCTAGTGTAAAGGGCCTGTACTTGCACCAGGAGTGATTCTCAACAAAAAAAAAAAACTTGCACCAGGAACAAAGAAAGTCCAAACTACATGATCACGAAAATAGGACGTGGATAACTGGGAACGTTTCCCACGGGAGCCCCTCAGGCGAACCAATCATTCCCAGGAGAAGGGAACCATCGAACGAAAGTTTTCCGTTCACCGGGAAAGAATCCTCAAATCACTAGCTCTTTTGTTTTGAGACAATCAAATCACTAGCTAAGGGTTATCCTTGTAAACCACACATCACATGGCAGAAACTGGGCCAAAAGAATGGCCCAGCTTTAATAACAAATTGCCAGTGTGCGGGGGCCTTGAACAACACAGTTTGCCATATTAGCATTACATATTTGCACACATGGCATTTTTTTTTTTGCTGAAGTCAAGAAAACTAGGGCCAGCTTTAGCAACAAAAATGTCATGTGAGATGTGACGGTGCAAACAATTACAAAAAAGTTTGATATATTAGCATTACGTATTCGCACACAAAAAAGTTTGCCATGAATTAGAAAAAATAATTGACACAACTTTCAATGTCGAGAGAAATCTCTTCATACGTCAAGTTATTTACTTGCCAGCCAGAGACGAAGTTCTTCTAGGCTGCGAGAGAAATGCTCTAGCAGAGGAGTCAGCTTTACCTGTTCCTCAAGTAAAGTTGTCGGGTGTGTTTGAAATCCGACCGTTGGAAACATGTCGGTTGGCCATGGGCTGGGCTTCAGATCCTTATTGGCCATTTCCCCTTCGGGGTTGTTGAGACTAAATAGCCACCCCACAGCAACCCAAATGGTTGGTTGCTCTGCTTGAGATTCTGAGAAGATTGATTGAGCACCCCTCTCCGAGTGATTTGAGTAAATCCTACCGAGAGAAAAAACAAGAGCGAGATAACTTAGATAGTGGTTGATCATCACAAAAGATATAAGTTGAGAGTTATTGTGCCTATTACTTTTGAGAGCTGCTAACTCCCTAGACGGTTAGGCATCAGTCTGAGTGACCAAGAGTAATTGTGCTCTTTGAAGACAAATCTGTTGAAGATTTGGAGATTGTCGATAAGAATCTACCCCAAGTGAAATCAACTGAAGTTTGAGGAACTTCACGTTGAGGAGAATAGGTTGGAGAGAGTTTATCTCCTGTGTTTAATCACAAGTCCCCCCAGCAGACGTAGCTCTTTTACAGAATATTGAACTGATCTACCAAATCATCTGTCGCCATCGAGTATCACTGGTGACTTTTCTGTTCGCATTACTTTCAGTAATTTATTCTCGACTGAGTTGTATCTCTGGTATTGTTCTTCGACGCTACTTTATCGGCATACATCTCCTGCAAATCCTTCTATACCGGAAACATGTTGTACTGTGTGATTGCATTCTTTGTACTTAAGGTAGTGTGTCTGTTTGTTAGGTTGATTTATATCTGATGCTACTTAGCTATTTGCCTCAGCCTTGATCTAATGAACATCTCCTAGTATTGTGTATCTTTTCTAGTGTATTGTCATAGTTTATCTTCGAAGAGCTAATCCATATTCAAATGTTGGTACGTAGTTTTGTTTTCATTCCTTGTGGCTGGCATTGTTCTCTGAGTACTATGTTTCTATACCCGCACGATTATCATCGCTTGGATAAAATCATTCACCTAATCTATCTATTCTGTAGTGATTTCTTTCCTTAGTTGTTTCCTATCGTAGATTTGCTTCTGCTAAGTTTTACTCTTCGCTGTGTTGTACTGATAGATTTCAAGTTTGAAGCAAAATTTAAAATCTCTCATTCACCCCCCTCCCACCGGTCAATATATTCTTGATCCTACAATATGTTTTTCCTAATATTGAGAGATCTCTCCATTAGCTTCCCTACAAATATCAGATAATTGAAAAGGTAAATGAACTTTTATACATGCTGGTCAAACCTATCATACTGTTATCTTTTACTCCCTCTATCTCATAATATAAGATCGAACATAGCTTGAAAAACAATCTTATATTGTGGGACGGAGGGAGTATATGATTAGACTCAATATATCTATCTATCTATCTATACCTATACTAATTAGGCACTCCCTAGAAATTTCCACGTTAATCAGATTTTACAAATCATTCATCTGGTGGGACCGAATTATTACGGTGTAGATCCAATCATAAAATCCTCAGGCAGAAAAGGATGATTTTCTCGTTTGTAAAAACCAAAGGAAAAATATGACGCCATTAGATCCTAAATCTAATGGTTAAGATCTACAACAACTAACCATCTCTCATACGATTCCTTTGTTTAAAAAAAGGCCCACCACAGCCAGCACACGTATATTTGTTTTTTGACAAACAGCCAGCACACATATATAATTACAATATAAAGTCCAGAGTCCATGCGTTCTATTCCTCCCATTAGGGACATAACCCCGTGTGTTATCCTCCCCGTAGGCACCTCCTCTCACAACGCCAACAAAAAACCCGCGGGCATCTCCTATCTCAACGCTTCCGCGGGAAAAAAGGGAATCTCCTCTGTTGCTCACGCAATGGCCTTTTTCCTGTCTTTCTTTTCATCGGCGGCATGTTAGATACAACGGCAAATCTATTTGCACTAGGTCATGGCGGATAGGCCTTTGTCTGTGTGTGTGTGTGTGTGTGTGTGTGTGTGTGTGTGTGTGTGTGTGTGTGTGTGTTGCAGGTGATGATCACAACGCAGCAAGTTAGATCCAGTGGAAAATATGAGAAAAGTAAGACTTCCATGCATGTGATGGACATCATCATTTGATTATACAATTGAATGCCTCCACACGGTATACAAAATTGGGCGACGAAGTGCAATGAAGGACACTACGCAGTGAATAATCTTTCAAGCATCACCCAGCCCATCGTTTTGATTAGGTAAATACATTGTGAAGAAACTTCTGATCTGAGGTAGTATAATGTTTTTCTAATTTAATTACCAAACTTTATAGCATGCATATCTATATGCTATTTTTCTACATGTAGCGTTCATAAAAAGGAGATTTTGGTTCATTAACTAATTAACTACGCACGACAAATAACTCACAGGTGTTAGTCCGTGATGGCCAAAAAAGCACACATATATTATACCCTCTCAAATCAGTCAAACTATGTGATTTATCATTGTTGGGGCATGGAGATTCGCTCAAGGAAACAAGTTACGTATTTTTATCGCAGATTTCAGCTCTGCTTTTTTTGTCTCAGTTCTTCATATTTCATACCTTATCATGACACATTTTCTTCTACCACCAATCTTCATTGATCCTCTCCCCTGTTCCTCATCTCTGACACGTAGCGTAAAACATCCAATTCTATTGGTAAGATCAGTGTCTCCCTTGATCGTATGGACCTCTAAATCCACATTTATTCAATACAGCCCATGAAGTGGTCCATCGAAGAACCACTATTGCCCACGGTACGAGTAGAGAAAAAGTTATCTTTCAGTCCAGTTCGTTTTTGTGACGTCTTATACTTGGACTGTGCTTCTGACGTTCTATCTTATACGTGCAATTTGTTTCTCGCGTTCTATGTTGGGCTTGATTTGATGGGTTTTATAAGAATTCCAACCGATTTGTCTTCCTTTTTCAGGTTCCAAGCATAATTTGGAATTGGTTTTATTTTCTCCAGTGATTCTAATTTTAATCAAGTATGTTCTCTATGTTTTTTGAAAAAAATATTGAAGGACGACCAGTCAATTGTTTCCCAGGCTAGCATCATTGTTGGGCACAGGTTATTATCTGCAAGATAGACAATGCTCATGGGTTTAGAGAGTAGACGGATATGTTAAACATGTTTTGTTTGAGATTTTGCAGCATAATCAGATTATTTGCCCAGTAACCCAAACCTATGTAAACATATGAAAAGAACTCCGTGGCAGTCAAAAACAATACACCTCGGGTACCCCAACTGGATGCAATCGAATTCCAGGGTCCCAAGTTATAAAGGTCAATCTTACATACAAGTAACAAAACGAAACATGTACGTAAGAATAATCTACATTCAAGAAAGATATGTATTTATGTTTACACCGTTTGTTTTTTGGGACGTGAACGTTATAAGGTTTTGTGTTAATGCCATGTCACTACGGAATCGGCGAGTTCGCTGAGTTTCCAACGTACTCGACAAAGCCTAGAAACAACTCGGCATTGTGTTTATCAAGCTCTGTTCTAGGCAAACATCACTTGGTTGGACGAACGTGGACAATCATTAACTTCGCCGAGTTCTTATTATCGGGGACTCGACAAAATTTTAAATAGCCATTGCCGATTTTCGGAAAATGAGAACTCAGCAAACTACCACGTTAGGAACAATATGCATGTTAATTTGTAGGAACCACATATATAGCGTGGTAGATAATGTGCATGAGACATGTGTGTCGGTTTGTTTGGTTTGATAAACATGATTTTAGGTAAATATTGTATCAGTATTTCCGTAAATACAGTATGGATTCATATTCTGTTTTGGTTTGATCATATAACAAATTATTTCAGTAAGGTATTTGTATATACCATTTTAGCCAAAGTTCATATGAATTCAAAAAAAAAGACCAAAACACTTTACTTTTGTCTATATATTAATATATTAATATTTTACTTTTAGGAAACGGCTAATATAATGAAAGTGAACATGATTAGATCAATACATTATGATATGACGGAAGCAAAGGAGATGCACAAAAGTGCAACCGTCAAAACATGTATAGAAGCTCAACCAGATGACTATTTTCTCTATGCATGATTTTGTCTTTTTATGAGAAAATTTTGGAAAAACAAAAATGTCGTAAGAAACGGTCTCTGATGCGTGCATCTATTCCTTTTCTCTTTAAAAAGGTCTGATTGGTTTTTGTTGTTGATTCTGTGAGGCTCTTTCATCTTATATCTAAAGTAAACTTCTTAATTACTCTAGAGACTGGTCCACATACATGTCAAGTGAATGAACAATCAGCAAAAATTATGTTCAATGTGTTGAAGGCATTATATACCAAGATTAGAGGTGATTAAATAATTTGATTTTTTAATCCAGATAAAGAACATTTGAGTATATGTGTCATTTCATATTCTATTATTTTAAATATTAAATTTGACTATGATAAGATTTAAATATTAAACATATATGGTCCTAGACTCCTAGGACAAGATGGAACTGTTCTAAATGAAATGTAGTCTCAAAATATCATCCCATTGTAGGTTACTAAACTAGCCCATGCGAATGCACGGGTTGACGACTAGTCTACCTAATTGATAATCGGTATATTTATACCATTCATTCACTTTCTATCAAAATTTGGAGAAAGACAAGATTTTTTTTAAAAAAAAGAGATAAACTTGCACGAGGGCTTATCATACCTTGTCCTAAGACCCAGGAAACGAGGTAGACCGGCACCGGTGCCGGTGGGAGGTAGGAGAAACCCTAGCGCGCTCGGTGCAGGGTACGAGTGGCCGCTGTGCGTACTCTCTTTGTAGAATTCATCATGTAGACAAATAGATTGAAGTTTGACTCTTTGATAGGCTCCGGTAATTGACGTCGTCCACACTCTGCATGTCGGCCGGCCGACTGGCTTACAATTTTTTTGTCCTTGGAAGCTTGATCGATTATGCCATGGACGCGCGGTGGATCTCGGCCCTTGCCGGCGGGAGGGCTCTGTTTTTTTTTTTTTAAGTTTTGTTAGGGATTGTGTCCTGCTGCTCAGAGATGCCAGACGGTGATGGCTCTGTGTAGATGAAATAAGATCCTCCCACCTAGCTCCGTTCCGATAGTGTTTCTAGCATCGTCGGGGGGCATGTGGAGGTTTGTCTTCAGCGGATCTCGTGGGACTCGGTCGGCATTTATCTTCGATGGATCCATGTAGATCCGGTCTTTGTTCGTCTGTGTTCGTGTGTCTATAGGTTGGATCCTTCCGATCTACGCTTCTCTTCATCGGCGGTGGTTGTTGTTCTGGTGCGCTGGTCCTATGGGGTCTTAGCACAACGACTTCTCGACTGTCTATTACAACAAGGTTTGTTCGGCTCCGTTGAGGGAGGGGCGAAGACGGTGGCGCGCCTTCGGCTTCCTCCAATGCTTGTAGTCGTCGCTAGATGGTGTGTGCGAGCTGGCTAGGGCACATCACGTCTCGCGTTCAAGGCGGCCAGTCGCATACACGAATGAGAAGTTTTCCTCTAATACGTGAATGTGTTTGTTAGGTTTCAATCGCGGCGACTATATCTCGCTTAGTTTCTTTTTGAACTATATCTCGCTTAGTGCGAGTCCTCCTTCTGTCTCGCTGAAGATTTTTCTCTGCGCGTTCTAATGGGCCGGCCCACTTCTCCTCGCTCGATCGCTTCTGCTTATCGATCAATCACTCGCTGTACTAATTTCGTGGGCGGTTTTTTTCCTGGTTTTCTTCAGTTTTTTATTTTTCTATTTTTTTGTCGATTTCCTTTGTTTTTTCACGGTTTTCTTCGGTTTTATATTTTTTTGCAGGTCTTTCCTTGTTTTCCTCACTACTTTTTCTGGTTTTTCTTTTTTTGTTTTTAACCGTTTTCTTGGTTTGTTTCACTGTTTTATTTGTTCCTTTCTCGGTTTTTCTTTGGTTTGTTTGATTTCTTTGTTTCTTTTTATTTTAAACTGTTTTTTCTCCCGTTTCGTGTGTCCTTTTTCTCTTCGGTTTTCCTTCGTTTCATTCTTTGCTTATTTTCATGGTTTCTTCTCTGTTTTCTTTGTTTTTTTGGTCTGTTTTCTTCGTATTTTCTTGGTTTTTACTGGATTTTTTCTTTTGTTTCTTCTATTCTTTTGTTTTTTATTCTTTGTTTTTTTTTTCTGTTTTTAGTACACATTCAACATTTTTGTATAGATCAGAAATATTTTTGATATATACGTAACATTTCTAAATACATGATTACCATCTTTTTTGAAATATTTTATTTTTTGATGTCTACTTTATTTCCTTACACATTGTACATTTTTGGTATATATCTACTACATTATTCTAATAAATGTTTAATATTTTTCAAATACCAATTTAACAATTTTTTTACTACAGGGTCAACATTTTTTCTATACACATTTTAAATTTTTTTTAATAAATAGTAAATATTTTTTATACACAATTAATATTCCTCAAATGCTTGATCAACATTTTTTTAATGCAAGATTAACATTTTTTAATACATGATTAATATTATTTATATACACATTTAATATTTTTCAAACATATTTTTAATATTTTTTCAAGTACTTGATTAACATTTTTAAAATACATGATCAACTTTTTCACACACATTATATATGTTTTATATACATTTTTCATATACATGGTCAACATTTTTTCTGTACATATTTAACATTTTTCGAATGCATGATTAAGATTTTTCAAAATATTATGTAAAACATATTTTTTAAATATATATTTGTTTAAATTTTTGGAAGTGTAAACAATAAAGTAAAAAGGGAATCAAAACTGAAAACAAAAAGCATGATGAAGAACAGAAAAAAATGAGATTGTGGCCTCTAGCGCACCTGGGCCGGCCCATCTCACGCTTCCCTTGACGCGAGGGTTCCTTTCTGCTCGCTATAAGCGAGTGATAGGGGCACCCAGGCTTCGATGCTTAGTAGAAATGTATGCGAGTTAGGCAGGCCATGTATCTAGTTGGGCTAACTTGTTTTGCTTACACGGGCTTTCAAAGTATTATGAGAAAAGTTAAACAAGTGGGGGCAAATTTCGGGAGCTCCTAATTGGCGCTGTAAGCGCTGATTCCCGATACTGGCGCACACCGCATCGCCCTCTTGGGTCGGCCCGCGAAGGAGCAGCACAGCGAACGCCAAAAAACTGCAAAAAAGAGCCTTCCCAGGAATCGAACTCGCGGCGTTGATTGCTTATCCGAACTCAGCTAACCACTAGAGCCATTCTAGACTTGCAACTGATAATAGCGCCACTAATATATGAACAAGTGTGGACGCGCTATTTACTGCACAATACCGTCTATTGCTTTACTTAGATTTTAGAATTATTCGAAAAAAATCATGAGTTTGAAAAAGTTCGCCAATTTGTAAAAAACGTCATCACTTTTGAAGAAAAGTTCACAAACTTTAAAAAAGTTCGTCGATTTTGAAAAAAGTTCATGAAAAAATGGAAAAAGTTCATCGCTTTTGAAAAAAAGTTCATCGATTTTGAAAAAAGTTCATGGCAAAATGAAAAAAGTTCATCGGTTTCGAAAAAAGTTCATGACAAAATGAAAAAAGTTCATCGTTTTGAAAAAAAGTTCATCAATTTTGGAAAAAGTTCATGACAAAAATGAAAAAAGTTCATCACTTTTGAAAAAAAGTTAATCGATTTTGAAAAATAGTTCATCGATTTTGACAAAAAAATCATTGAATTTGAAAAAAACAACATCGATTTTGAAAAAGGTTCACAAAATTTAAGAAAAGTTCATCAATTTTGAGAAAAAGTTCAAGAATTTGAAAGAAGTTCATCGATTGTGGGAAAAAGTTCATCAAATTTCAAAAAAGTTCATCGAATATCAAAAAAAAAATCTAATTTCAAAATTTTCTTCAATTTAGAAAAATGGTTCACGAATTTTGAACCGCGCATTAAAGAAAACAAAAAGAAGAAAGAGAAAAAGATAAGAAAACAAACAAACTGAAGAACGAAAAAAAATAATAAAAGCGAAGTACTTTTACGCCTGTTGAGCGATGGCCTGGTGGTTAGCGCGGAGCCGGCGCAACGAAGGGGTCACGAGTTCGAAACTTCCTGCCCGCAGCTTTTTTTACGTTGCTAAAAACTGGAAGAAGAAAAAATTAGAAATGGGCCGGCCCAGCTTGGAGCGCTGCAGGCGCCAGTTTGCAGAATGCACAGTAACGGGCGCCTGCAGCGCCAAATAGGATATGCCGCAAATTTCTGTATCCTAGGCCTAGTATAATAGGGCCAGAAAATCAAGTGTGGGCATTTGCCCCCGATAGCTTGTACATGTGTCTGTCCCTGTTGCACGCCACTGGTCTATCTCTTATGAGCGGTGTGTGATGCATATGCCGCTGGTAGTTTAGTTACTAGCGGTATTCGGCTGGCACGCCACTAGTAATAACTTACCAGTGGCGTCGTACTAGTGACGTATGACCCGAACGCTGGTAGTAGCTAGTTGTGTATGCCGCTAACAAGGAGTCATGCACTAGTGTATGTTTACGTTTTCTAAAATGTCTGCATCCTTGAACCTTGTCGCACATGATTATTATGTACCATACGTGATGCATCCCTTTATCGCACATCACCGCAAGACGGCGGTTATGATCTCTGTTTTGCAAAACAGGAATTTTAACCGTATTCGATGGACTTAAAATTGCACTAGTGACATGCCGTGGAAAACAACCTTAATTGCGCGTCGTTGCTACCCAGCGACATGAACATCAGAAAGAGAACTTGCGTGGAAAAGCAAATGCATGAGCAGTGTGAACCGGAGTAGAAGGCAACTCAAGACGATCGACAACGACAATGAACCAGACCACCACAAGCGACGAGACCAAGGCTTTGTGGGACATCGGCTACGTTTTGTCCGGTGTCTACTAGATCCCATTGCCATCATCTTCATCCAACACGGTCAAAGAAGAGGAACGTCGCCGCCTGCCGCCATCCACGCATCCCACTACAAGACACCACACACAACTGCAACAGCCGATGCCAACACCATCTAGAAGAGGGTCGAGCGTCGACCACTAGACCGTCGACCACTAGACAGAAGTCTCACTGGATCCAAAGACCGGCAAGAAGATCAAGTCATCTGCTCCCCGACACCGCCGATTAGAGCACCACCGAGATGGAGGAAAAACAGACGCAAATTATATGAACGTGAAGTCGTTCCCACCGTTGATGTAACGCCTTTCGCAGGAGAGAATGCTGGGGTCCCCGTCCATTCCCGTTACGCGTCCACACTTGCTACGCCTTTCCCACTGGGTATTTTCCTTTTTTTTTTTTTTTTGAATACAGATATTTTCCGATTGAAATAATAGAGGGTGTGTCGGTCGGTCGTCATTGACCTGTGCTTTTCGTTTCCAATAAGACCGCACTGCCATTTTCCTATATTTTCCGTTGACTCTACGTGCTAGGGCCCCACCATAGACAGTTCTAGTTAGATCGTCCCTATAAGAATAACTGCTCGCGTGTCGATCATCAACCGTCGTTCCTGATCAGCAAGAGCTCTTGGCGTGCACACAACGCTCATGGCCATGGCGACAGCCAAGTGCCGTCCCGTCCTCAGCTTGCTCCTCCTAGCCGTATCCAGCTGCCTTCCGCTTGCCGTCACCTCGCTTAGCTTCGACTACAACTTCTCCGCCCCCGGCGTCCTCGCCGGCGCCGACCTCAAGTACATGAACGACTCCGCCCCCGTCCTCGGCCGGATCGACCTCACCAACCTCTCCAGGAGCTGGAGCACCGGCCGAGTCGCCCACGGGCAGGCCGTGCGTCTATGGGACGACGTCACCGGCAAGGCCGCCAGCTTCACCACCAACTTCACCTTCGCCGTCAAGTCTCTCAACGTGACCACCAGCCAGGCAAGCACCAGAAATTCTCTGAAATATTCTTCCGTCCGTGTGACTTCTTCTGAAATAATCTCGCCGGCCTACCGCAGGGTGATGGCATGGCCTTCTTCGTGGGACCTTACCCGGCTAGCATGCCGACGGACGCCACCGGCGGCTTCCTGGCGCTGTTCAATAACCGCGGCAACCCGGCCAACACCTACTTCCCGCCGACCGTCGGCGTGGAGTTCGACACGTTCAGGAACGTCGGGTGGGACCCCGATGACACCGTCAACCACCTCGGCCTCAACGTCAACAACATCAGGTCCAGGAACTACACGGCGCTGCCGGACGGGAGCTTCAATGGGGCCATGTCGGCGTCGGTCAGGTACGATGCCGGCACGGCCATGCTCTCGGCCACCCTGCGGTTAGACGACATGCCGGAGCTGAGTTCTTACACCGTCAGAGCCAACGTCGACTGGCGCGCCGCAGGTCTGACGCAGGACGCGGCGGTAGGATTCTCGGCGGCCATCGGGGACTACGTCGAGCAGCATCAGATTTTTTCTTGGTCGTTCGAGTCCACTCTGACAGGTACGTATGTGGCTTCCTTCTACGTACCTGTTGTTGGGGCAGACCAACCCTCTCGGCAATGAACGCCGAGCGGCCTCCCGGCGACAGAAACGTCGAACAGAGGTAGACGAAGGAGACACCACAATTTTCCCGGCGACGAACACCACGGCGCATGAACGCCTGTATCTTGTCTTTATTTCTCACAACGACTCAAACACATACATGAAGATACACACGCACACACGCAGTACTACCCAGAGGAGCTCTCTCTCTCCTGCCGGACTGGCGCACGCCACGGTCCCGACGGAGACTACATCTTCCTCATCTCTGGCCTCCGCACCGCACCGTCGATCAGTACAAGGGGGGTTTTATACCCATGCTACACAGGCGCACGCACAGCCAGCATCGGCCCACTAACCAACTAGACGCTAACTACATGCAACTAATTCCTACATGCACGTCCAGCCCTTGTCCACTCAACGGATCACTACATGGCATGCAAGTCTACCACGCATCTGACAATTAACTAGCTAGATGCACCACGTCCGCCGGTCGTGCTGGTTCTCCACAACGGCAGACGACCTGGCCAGCTAACAACACCCGCACTAAGTCAAGATTATGGCTAACACCTGTATTCATACCTACTGGTTCCTCCATTCGAAAATACTTGACGCTGATTTATTTAATACAAAAAGTTGTATTAAATCAGCCTCCGTCCGAAAATACTTTATGCTGATTTTGTACTAAATCAGCCTCTGCTCGTTCAAAAATACTTGACGCTGATTTAGTATAAAGTTATACCAAATCAGCGTAATTATTTCTGAATGGGGGTTGTATTTCTCTTTTGCGATTGAACTATAGTAAGAAACGGGGACTTATTTGGTTTTTATAGTGAAAAATATCTAAAAAGTGCTAAGCTTTCAGATTAGATCTCCACATCCACACACATCCATTTTCACTGTGGGCCCACCTCCTCCCGTTTCCAACAAAAAATGTTAATTTCCTACGATTTCATCCATATGTGGACCAATTCTGAAGTCGTCAGTGATGACTTCGTCAATCTCATGACCCGTCAGCTCAATCTATCGGATGTGGTCATAGAGATAGGGTGTGCATGCATGCGATCATAGATATATACGTGCTTGTGAGCGTCTACGGCTGTATTGTGTGTTTCTATAATAAAAGAAACTGCAGTGTCCCACCTAATAATAAGTTTAAACCTACGAAAAATATTTTGTGAATGAGAGGTAGCAGACGGACAGACTCGAGGAAAAAATTGGAGCAGGGAGAAATGAATGGAGTGACAAATGAGCAGAGGAAAAAATTGAAGCGGGGACACATGAATGGAGTGGGACCGTGGGAGCCAATAATTTTCGCTCAATTATTGCCTATCTTCACGCTTCTATCCAGTTTTCTAGAAAACAACGAGCCTCCTCACTGATTTTCATTAAAGAACCCGCCAGAGTTTACAAACCCTAAAAAAGACAACTGTAAGAAAACAACACGGAGAAACAAATCAGACGCATCTCATCCTCTGATCATAAGAAAAACCATCTAAGTGTTTTTCAACTTCATTATTACACACAGAACATTAGGCTAATAAGCTCATTACAACACAGAGAAACAAGTGCCACAGATCTTAACCATCCATCAACCACCATTTCTTTCTAGTTTTGGTGTGGTTGCATTATTGCAAGTTGTTGATTCCTCCGTGCAGAGGCATCAGAGTTCTCTATTCTAGTATTCTAAAATTAATTTTGGAATTTTTTTAGAATGAATTCGGAAGTTCAGAATGTTATTAGCACATAAAATCCATTAACTCGATGTGTTTTATTGACAGATGACATAATAACCTCAAAGAGGAAAAAAATTGGTCTAGTAGCCGGGCTGGTATCCACTGGTATCTTCATATTCGTCGCCGTAGCGGGATGGCTCGGTTACCTCCAATATCTGAAAAGAAAGAGCATGCACACTCAAGACGCACCTGAAGATTCAGATGTCCCGCTCGACCAAGACATGGACGACGTGTTCGAGAAGGGGGCGGGGCCTCGGAGATTCAATTACAACGAGTTGTCCCGGGCGACGCGGGGATTCTCCGACGAGGAGAAGCTCGGCGAGGGCGGGTTTGGGGCAGTCTACCGTGGGTACCTGCAGGAGCAGGGGCTTCAAGTGGCCATCAAGAGGATCTCCAAGACGTCGAGGCAGGGGAGGAGGGAGTACGTCGCGGAGGTGACCATCATCGGCCGGCTGCGGCATCGCAACCTTGTCCTGCTCGTCGGATGGTGCCACAAAGCCGACGAGCTCCTGCTCGTCTATGAGCTCATGACCAACGGAAGCCTCGACGAGCATCTCTACAACTCCACGAGCATCCTGACATGGCCAACCAGGTACAGGATCATTCTTGGGACGGGGTCTGCGCTGCTCTACCTGCACCAGGAGTGGGAGCAGTGCGTGGTGCACAGAGACATCAAGCCGAGCAACATCATGCTCGACGCCTCCTTCAACCCCAAGCTGGGTGACTTCGGGCTCGCGCGCCTCGTCGACCACAGCCGCGGCGGGTACACGACGATGCTGGCTGGCACCAAGGGTTACATGGATCCGGAATGCGCAGTGACCAGCAGGGCTAGCGCGGAGACCGACGTCTACAGCTTTGGGGTCGTCCTCCTCGAGGTCGCCTGCGGTCGGCGGCCCATCGCCCCGCTCCTGGAGGATGAGAACAAGGTCGTGCTCGTGCAATGGATCCAGAAGCTGTACGGGGGAGGCACGCTCCTCGACGCGGCGGACGCGCGGCTCGACGGCGACTTCGACGCAGGAGATGGAGCGCGTGCTGGTCGTAGGACTCTGGTGCGTGCACCCGGACTACGGCTTCCGGCCGTCCATCCGACAAGCCATGAGCGCGCTCCACTTCGAGGCCCCAGCTCCGGACCTGCCGCCGAAGATGCCGGTGGCAATGTACGCGCCGCCGCCGCGCGGAGGGTACAGATCGAGCTACACGTCGTCGAATGGGAGCTCCAGCACCGGCAACCACTCGTCGATAAGTGACCGGGCGGCGGAGAGTCGTTCTTTTGCCAGTGCCGACACGAAGAGCGCCGGGAGGCCAACCGCGACACCCACGAATCAGGCACCGGGAGGGACTGAGCATGTTCAGTCCACGAACGACTCTTCCTAGCATGATACCATCTTGTTCCGGTGTTACTGACTGGTGTGTAATTGTACGGTCTTGATGTTTCTCAGCCACATGAGAGATAACTTGTCAGCACCAGCGGCAGGCACACAGACTCGTCAGGGTGCATGCTACACCGGCACACAAACTTATTTTCGCCACCAGCTTCTCAAATGTCTAAACACCTTGAAATTTTGAACGCACCTAAAATATTTTCTCAACTTTCATGTGTCAACATTTCAAAAAATTTGCTTTTTTTTTAATTTACTGTTCATTGGCAGGTGCAGCTGAGCTTGGGTGCAGAAAGGCCGCACCCCCTTATATAGAATTGTAGCATAGGAAAGAAATCTATCTCATGCGGGACTGCGTTAAATGGCAAAATAAATCCGAACAGCTCGGTCCGGACGGTTGCAAGCGGTTTGAGGGTCCGCGTTGAAGTTGCCCTAATCCCGCAAAGGCATGGGGGGCAATTTGCTCATAAAAATCTCCTTGGTACGCACAAACAAAAAAAAGTAAATGAAGGAGTACTTACTATGCGATGCACACACATAAAATCAATTACAATTCAGCTACACTAAACTGAGCTCCTTTTGCTGGTGCAAAATAATCACTAAACTCAGGACGTGTTATTTTGGGGTTGACAAAAAAATTCGACAGCGTAGATACGGTCACTCGGGCATGGTTTTTGTATACATTTTCCTGACATGACAACGTTTGACTCGGCATATGAGGCCACCTCACATACCAAGGATCCCATTGTGATCGTTGGTCTCTTGAGGGGGTTCTTGGAAATTTTGCGGCCGGCCAAAATTTCCCAAATGCACCGGAATCCCTAACCCTTAAGTCCCTGAATCCCTCGCCTCTTCTCTTTTCTTCCTCCTATGTTTTTCCCCCTCGCCGCTTCTCTCTTCTTCTAGCCAACACCTCACCGAGGTAGCTCCTCCGCCACATGCCAATTTATCCGTGCAGCATTGTGTAAAAATGACGACCACCACTAGCTCCTCCATCGGTTTCTAGGGCGCCGCTTGCTAGATAATAATTGAAATGTAGAAAGTGCTCCTTGGATTTTATCTTCTGACCACATCTGCATAGTCCCAGAGCACGGTGTACTATGCATCTTCATCTCCATATATGAGTCTCTGAGCTAACTTCCTTGCTCTGCCAAGCTTTGACCTAGTTAGTTTCATGTTTCAATCCTTTCGCATTGTACTTCTCTACGATGAAACTATAACTGAAACCCTGACCTTCCACCTTTTTGCACATGTGTATCAACAAGTCTCTTGGCCATGGAACACTTGCTTCTATTGTCAAATGAAGCCCACACGTACCCAGGGGGGCAGCCTTCCTCACACCTAGTTGCAAGTCTCTTATGATCATTTGTTGGCATGCTTATTGATACATTATTTTCGCAACTATACTGCTTACTATCCTTTCTCAATAATTGTACTGTTCTAAATACTTGTCCAACTTTGAATGTTGGGTTAAGCATGCATGTCCTCTTGTCCAAATGTTTTGAAGTCAAGCCTTAGTTCCTCAGCATCTAAATCAGGCAACTACATGTCCTCCTCCTCTGAATCCACAATGGGTTCTGCAATTTTCTTTCCCTTTGAATCTTTTGCACCTTGTCTGTGATATATGGTAGTCACTAACTACAAAGCTCTGTCACATAATCCTCATCATCTGACTTTGAATCATACTCTTAATGTTCATCAACTGGAAACCTCATTTTTCTCACGTTTGCCTTTTCTGCAACACTACTTGGGCTCTATAAATCCGGCTTTAGTGGAATAATAACATGCAGGAGCTCAACCCTAGGAACACATCAGCACATAAACTAAAACTTGCCCTCCTCCCATGCTTTACTCAAGGCTCTGATCAATGTCAACATACCTAGACAATACCTTGCTGCCAAGTGCTACTACACATGACATGTTGTGTGTGTCATCAGAATATCTGATTTTTGCCAAGCCACTGCATCGCCATCTCAAATCTAGGAAGACACCAGTAAGCCCTAACTTTTCCTGACACATCAAAGCTCATATTCCACGAAATATGTTGAACAATGTTCATCCACCGGTTCCCTCTATAACACAAATCATACCATCCCATTAAGCCATTTACATAAGACATATATATGCCACTCCCAAGGAAAAAACACCATAATTCACAACAACAGTAAACATATCCCTTCTTCTGCAGCTACACGTGCAATGCACAAGCAAGAGTATCAAATAAGAGAGCACTGTTTCTTGAAACAAAAGGGCATCCATGAAGCACCACCAGAGGGGAGGACAAACGCTAAAGAAGATGGTAGCAACAAAATTTTGGTGGACGGGGTGCAGTGGCGGAGCTTCAAAGAAAAGTCTGGGCGGGCCAACTTTTGTATCTCGACCAAAAATTTCAAATTCTCAATGATACTATCTGTTTTGGCAGGCATTAGACAATGCATAGTACACCTTCTGTTCGTTGACTGATTGAATTTTAGACTATCCAAAGTGCTATAGCCGACAGCCTATAGGAAAATTGTTGTTGATCGATAGATGAGATTTTTTTTTAGCGGAAAAGAATACTAGATGTGCGGTTCAACAGCCAGCAGTGCTCGTTGCCTGGGTTTTAGACTTTCGTTGCCTTGCTGCTGGCCGGCTCGAACTCGTGCCGAGAGATGATGTTGGCTGCATGTGCAACGCGCGATGCTAGCGGCTGCCCCCTGCCCCACAGTCCGTTGGTAAACATGTTCGTCAGTTCCCGTGAGGAGGGAGCTTGGATCGATCGATCGTAAAGGGCCGTGGTGCCTGGTTGTTAGTGGGCTGCAGGTGGTGGGCTGCGCCGGGTTACAAAGCATAGTAAATGCATAAATCCTGGGCGGGCCATGGCCCAGTTCGGCCCTAAGGAAGCTCCGCCCCTGATGGGGTGGTGATTAAAGTAGGCCAATCCTATATGACGCCAGCGGGCGTCATAGAGGTGAGGCTTCGCTGAAGGCAGTCCCACCCGACACCCCAGTTTGGTCCGACCCACAGTCGGCTTCACTGTTTCTTTCTCTTTTATGTTTCTTTTCTTTTTCTGTTTCCATTTATTTTATTTCCTCTCCTTTTTTTTTCTTTTTTCTTTTTTGTGTATTATACAAAAGTTCATTGTGTACTAAAAAATGTGCGTCGTATATTAAGAAAATGTTCACAATATATTACAAAAAAGTTCACCATGCATTATAAAAATGTTCATCATATATTAAGAAATTGTTCAATGAATACTACGAAATGTTCAATGTGTATTCGAAAATTGTTCAATGTATATTACAGAAATGTTCAATGGATATTCAAAAATTGTTCAACATATATATTCATATTTTTAAAATTGTTCAAAATAAAAACCGAGCAAAAAAACCATGGCCGCTGCAGTGTTGTCCCTATACATTTTACGGTTTTTCTTTGTCAACTGTTAATGTAAATGGGCCGGCCCAATTGTATCGCTCCCCTGTGGGAAGCCACTCCTGTTTGACGCACATGGGCGTCCTACAGGAGCTCTCATTAAAGTAATCGCATCTCACAATTCTAGCATGTTATTTTTTTTAGCATTGCAACATGTGTTAGATATTCATGTGTAGTGAGCAGTCCTCTTTGTACTTTAAACCAAAAAGAAATTAATATTTTGTAGATCATCAACTTCTTCCATGGCTCACAACCTTATTATTTGTTATATCACACATCCTATGATAGTTGTAACATGCTTTTTATTCAACACTCTTTTCTGCAGAAACAAAGTATCATAATGGGTTTGGGGAATATAAAACAGAACCCTTCAGTAAAGCCCTCTTTGTGGCAGGCCTCAACACATGGATCCTTCTTAGTAAAGCCCTCTTTGTGGCAGGCCTCAACACATGGATCCTTCTTGCATAATAAAGACATATAGGTCCTGCTATATGCAGTGCAGGTCTTTCCTTCCGAGCCTACAAAACAACCACATAATATGGTGTACCAAAAAAAAAATCAGATCCTACAATGTTCCACTGAAAAACAAGATAGAAAAAATTGGCATGGAGTACGAATTTCACATATGATGCAAAATGTAAAAATAATGGATTAAGATTTATGGAAGTGCCTTGTTATTCATGTGAAATTTTCAGACAACGCTTGCCAGGAACTAAAATAAGCGGTGTCAGTAGTAGTAGGCATAATAGGTTTGGCACCTTGATGAATCCCATGTCTTCAAGAATAAACAGTCACAAAAACAAGCAAGCATAGAATAGATGCACATCAAAATAGGCTGCAGCATATATAATAGTCGGGAAAGATGAGACTTAAAAGAAAGTCAAAGATATGATTGTGTGATCCTATCTGGAAGATATGTATTTTTTTTAATTCTGATATTTTATCTACAAGTTGTTCTACAAGAAGATATGAACCATCAAATTTATGGAGTATAATAATGTAGACATTTAACTTCTACCTGCATGCTGCAATTGTGAAATTCTATCTACAAGATGTGTCCATATCTGCATGAAAAAAATTCTGAAAGAAGATATGAACCACCAAATTTATTGAGTATAATAATATAGACATTTAAATTCTACCTACTAAAGTTTGTTGCACGTGTGTATATGTGTCACATCCCGACTTAATAGAAATGATAAACTATTCATATCGACAAAGTGCACCTTTTTTTCCAGGAGCCCATCCGAAAGGAACCTCAAAGTTAAGTGTGTTTGGCTCCGAGCAATATCGCTTGTACTGTTGGTTTTATCCAATATTGCTGAGTTGATTCAACTGTTGAACCTTTGGCACAATTTCCACATTGAAGCTAATGCTTACTGACTGAATCAGTGTCGAGCCCAGCAATGATCGATTGGAGGCGACGAGACCACCCGAGGCGCCGGCCCGGTGGAGATCGGGGGGTGGACCGAGATCCACTGGCATGCATTGTAGGAGGCCAGCAGAGGTCGTTCGCCCCCCTGCTCATCTTGCTGCTCATGCCATTCTCTGAACATTGTTAAGAAAGCCCTGAAGATGATGATTCTAATAAGATTGGCTCTGAAGGCTTGAAGCTCGCCTCTATATGCGTTGTCTCTGAAGTCTTGAAGCTCGCCATCATCAGGTGAGGCTACAAAGAAGCGTGAGAGGATGTCTATGCGGGAAGGTTGCAATGCTATGATGGAGGTGGTCAGAGAATCGAACCATTGGGTTGTTTCCAAGCTTGAAACAGCTCACAATCATAACCTTGGCACCTGTAGCAGAGTTGGGTATCTTCGTCATAGAGGTTTGCTTGATGCCTCCAATAAGATCACTATGATGGGCTCAAACGGGGTGCCCTTTCTGAGGCAGAGTGTTCTTGGGGAAGGCGGAGACGCTCAAGGTCTTCTTGATTATTTGAAGAAGATGCAAGCCAATGACCCTGCTTTCTTCCATGCCATACAGGTAGACAAGAATAGCTGTCTAATGAATGTTTTCTGGGCCGATTCTAGAGCTAAACTTGCTTATCAGCATTTTGGGGATGCTGTTACATTTGACACAACATGCAAGAAGAACAAGTATATGATGCCCTTTGTTACCTTCTCAGGAGTCAATCATCATCTTCGGCGTGTTATGTTTGGATGTGCACTGCTTATGGAAGAGACTGAATGCTCATTTGTTTGGCTATTTGAAACATGGCTGTCAGCAATGAGTGGGAAGGCACCATGTACACTAGTTACCGACCAAAATCGGGCCATAAAAGCTGCAATCGGAAAGGACCTGTCACCGCTTCTGCAAGTACATTGAGTAGAACCAAACAGAAGTTAGCTCATACATACTCAGAGCATCCTACTTTAAGAGGCGAGTTAGAAAGCTGTGTTATTGAGTCTGAAACGATCAACACATTTGAAACAGCGTGTGGATGTCAATCATTGACACTTATGACTTGAGAAATAATACATGGCTTCAAGCAATTTACAATATCCGCCAAAAATGGGTTCCTTTGTACCTGATGGATACATTCTGTGCAGAAATATCTAAAGCGCAGAAGTTAGAAATCATGAATGATTTCTACAAGAAGTATTTCAGTACGAAGGACAAAGACTGCATCACCAATGGAAAGGCAGGCAGCACGTACCTACTCCAAAGCAGTCTTTAGTAAATTTCAGGAGGAATTTACGGAGCGTGTGACATTGTGAGGCTTTAGTTTTGACCCCGTTGGTTTTTCTAATGGATGAACTGATGGTTTTTATGTAATATGTGAACTTACGTGTGGTGTAATTGGATGAACCGCTGTATGAATGGTCATATGTGGACGCCGCGTTAACCACATACTCAAAATATTAAGTAGACTTTGACATAATCCCACGTAAGGACTGATGGTTAGTGCGGGCAAGTCTCACAATGCCCAATAAGCTGTCCACTTACATCCTGAGCATAGTTATTACTCCCTCCAATCCATAATAAGTGTCGCGCCATTTCGAAAAATAATAATAATAAGCGTCGCAGTTTTGAAGTTCAAAACTGCGACACTTATTATGCCAGGTTGTTATTCAAACAGCTTAACAAACAGAAGCAGGCAGGGTAATATGAGTAAATTCTTGAAATACAAAATACTCCCTCTGTCCCATAATGTAAGACATTTTTTGACACTACACTAGAGTCAAAAAACGTCTTACATTATGGGACGGAGGGAGTAGATCATTATACAAACTAATGATATATAGCAGGTTCCGACACTGGCAAGGCAGGGTAGCCAGCAGAGATACAGAATCAGAGACAGAAGTTTGGCACATACGAAACAATCATACAAACTAATCAAACCACTGCCTATTTTCTTCCTCTTATATATGCCAAACTGATCAATCCAATGGCACCAGCAGTATGTATCTTTTCTTTGCCAACACAAGAAAGAATGTCCATCCATCCAGTGGCACCAGCAGAGTATGCGCCAACAGAAGAAAGCAAGTGCTTCACTAGTGCATTCATTCATAGGTATACTCACATTATTAACCTAGCAAAATCTGTTGAATCTCTGCATGCATGGGAGATCTATTAGTATATACCAGCCAACAATTAGCAACAAGTTCAATGTGATCACACAAGATTCACTGTATACCAGCCAACAGAAGAAGAATGCACAAGTGTATATGCTATGCCTACCCCAACTTCGTCGGTGCATCTACTCTACCACTAAACTCAGCAACACTCTCCTTCATAGGCAGCAGCCCAACTCAACTTTAATCCAGCGGAATCTATTCATTTGAACTCTCATCACCAGGATGTTCTCTCTGGGAAGTCTGTTGGCTTGAGCCCTCATCAACAGCATGTTCTATCTGGGAAGCCTCATGACTTGAACTCTCAGCTGGAGGAGCACGCGGGTAGATGATTTCGTAGTGATTTGCCGAGTACAGCAGGGTCACTCTCGGACGGGGAACTCCAGGACCAGTGTAGATATCTCGATCATATCCTCCTCGGACTCGCTCCACTCTGAGGGGTATCTCAAGCGCTCTGGCCAAGGCCACCATCATAACATGACCCGTGAACCGACGAGCCGGAGTGACGCGCTGAAAGCACCACTGTTCATACAACAACAACAGGAGGTTAGGTAGGTTGAGTGCTAGAGTACGTCATGGGCCTGCTGGGCCTGGGCTGGCAGTAGAGCCCGTTAGTCTTAGGGTTAATTAGAGATAAGGGTCGCTTGCTTAGGGGTCAAGTAAGCCTTGCTTGGGAGTCAAGTAAACCTCTCTATATATGGAGAGGAGATGTATCAATCTAATCAAGCAAGAATTAAGAAGGAAATCCTTTCCATCTTGCCCGGCCGTGGGCAAAGGTCCCCGGCCGGCCTTCTAGCTCCCTTGCAGCCCTCAAACCTAGCAGCCGCCATAACAGTTTGGTATTCAGAGACTTTGGTTCGATCATGTCTTCGTCGCCGCCCTCCACAACCCTCTCGCTGCCGGCCACCACGACCGGCGCCCCGCCCATGCCGGTGCCGGCCACCTCCGCCGCGCCGCTTCCCGTCGCCCTCACCCCGGAGGAGATCGCCGGAGCAATCCGCAATCTCACCACCGCCGTCCAGGGGATCCTCCTCTTCCTGGCCGGTCCCTACGGGCCGCCGCCGGCCGCGCCATCAGCCGCCGCCAACGGGCCGGCGCTGCTGCCGTGGCAACCGCCGCACCAGGCGGCCTCCGCCGTGATCGCCGGGCTGCTGCAGCCGCCGCTGCCGCTGTCTACCATCTCCGGGCCGGGCCCTACCTCGGCGCCGGGGGTCCCTCTTCACCAGTTCCGGTTTTCGCCCTCGCCATCACCATTACCGGCCTGGGTGACCGAGACGTCACAGCCGGTCTATACGACAGCCTGGGCGCCGCCGCACATCCAGTCGCCACCGGAGCCACCCCCGCCGGTCATCTCCTACCAGTATGGGATGCCCTACGACGGGACTGCAACGACCTCGTTCCCAGCAGCGCCGCCGCCGTCCCAGGGCGTCTCCATCCAACAAATCAAGTTCCCGCCGTCGCCGTCACCGCTTCCAGCTTGGATCGCTACCAGCCACGTGTCGGCGGCGGTGAGGCTGCAGGCTGTTGCGCGCGGCCTCCTAGCGCGTCGGCGTGTGCGGGAGATGCGTGATCTGCAGCTGCAGCTCCTCCAAGTTGCGCTTCGCTGCGCACAGGACCTCGATCTCGTCCGCTGCGTCGGGGATCTTGGGCATGCGGTTTCCCCCACGGGCGGCGGGCATGCTGTTTTCCCCGCGGGCAGCGACCTCAAAGTCTGCGACCTCGGCGGTTGGGGAGGCGCACCCCTCCTCGTCATTCTCCAACGCAAGCCCTCCACTCTTCTCTGTGCGGTGCAGACCAACAGCCGTCCGGCGGGGAGAAGGCATGGTGTCACCGACAGGAGCGCGCCGCGTAGCACCGCCGCATTCCATCGCCGGCCGCCGCGAGGGCGCCTTCGCTGGTCGCTATTGCGACCACTTCCAGGTGGCCATACGCATGCACCCCTTTCGTCCAGATGGTGTCCATGGGATCCAGGTGGCTGTACACGTGCACCTCCAATGTGCGGATGGTGTCCACCTTATGTTCAGGAGTCAAAAATAAAAAGTCCCAGTCCATTTCAGGTTGAAGAGTAATAAAACAAGCCGAGATGTAAAAGGCTTGTTTTTAGGTGTTAGGTTTGTGTCGAGTCGAGTCACCGTTATAAGTTGGTTAGGTTGCAGCTCGAGGACGAGCTGCATGTCCAGGTGGGGTGTAGTGTTAGAGTACGTCATGGGCCTGCTGGGCCTGGGTTGGCAGTAGAGCCCGTTAGTCTTAGGGTTAATTAGAGATAAGGGTCGCTTGCTTAGGGGTCAAGTAAGCCTTGCTTGGGAGTCAAGTAAACCTCTCTATATATGGAGAGGAGATGTATCAATCTAATCAAGCAAGAATTAAGAAGGAAATCCCTTCCCTCTTGCCCGGCCGTGGGTAAAGACCCCCGGCCGGCCTTCTCGCGCCCTCGCAGCCCTCAACCCTAGCAGCCACCATAACATTGAGTGTCGTGTATCCAAGAATGGATGCATTGGAAGTCAGCACGAGGTAATGTACGGGAGGATATGCATCACTCACATCTTCCAGATTGTAATTTCTACTGAGCCCTGGTATAAGCGGTTCATACACCTCGTTATGCCAGCATATCTGGACAGCTACTACTAATCTGAGTAAAATAAAAACTATCCAAGAAAATGAGTCAGAAACATGAATTATATGAGAACAAAAGGAAATATGACTTCAAGGGTGTTTTTCTCACTGTCTTGCGTCGTATCGTACTCGCTGAAGAACTCGAGAAGTTCCTCTTTACGGTAGCTAAAAATGGCACATATTATGTCAGTGAGATGGAATGCATTCGGCCACAATACAATGATGGAATTGCAGAAAACCAAACGAGTCAAAAACCTGCTAGTTGATTCCATGCCCTTCCACCTGCCATGACTCTTCCATCTCATTACTTTCTCGATCAGATTCTTAAATGCCTGAAAGAACCAGCGACTCAATAACTCACAGTTGATAATCACATATCATAGGTTAAAATGATACATACAGATACTGATCAATAGCAAGATATAAAAGAACACAGCTAAGACAACTCGCCTGAGAAGCTTCAGTCATTAAGCATATACAATAACAATCAGTAGGTGCGCACTGTTACAGTGCTCAAACAAGCATAAAATTATGTTATTTCGACATTATATTGCCGTTGTTCCTTTGCAAGTAAATTTTCTTAAGGCCGTTGGTGCCATCGGGCTGTTAACTTTACAATAAACTTCAATTGAGTTTGTGCCAACAGTGTGTAAAACTGTGACGGCATGCAACTACTGTTAAGCAATTGTGCATCTCCTGCAAATGACAAAGATAGTGAGATGCCAGATGCTGCTTGAAGTGTACTGTAACCTGAATAGAATCATCATCCCTTGCAAGCATGTTTATCCAAGAAATAACAATTATGGACAAGGCGAGAACTTACTCTGCTGCTCCTGGAAAACTCAGAGTAGTTCCATCGAAGAGCTGCATGGTGCATATTCACTGTTTCAACAACATGAAGGAGACGGTGTTCCTCATGTGTGTCCTGCCTATCAATAACTTGCTCCTGTTGTACATTCGTGAAAACAGAGAAAGTTAAATAACTAAACCTACATCCTATGATAAGGAAAACAGGGGAGGACGATTACAAGGTACGAAAATATGAAGCTCCTGTAGAAACACTCCCCATCTCCAATCACTGATCTACATGCCGAATAGGCATCAAGATGGTCCGCCTCGTCAGAAGCAAGCTTATGATGCCTTCTGACTTCAGTGATGGGATGTGTCTGCAACGAACACAGAAATATGAGAATTCAAATTATGCTGAGTTGAACATGGAAACAACATATCTAAAAATGTGATGGAAATGTTGTTTCCATTCAAATTTTCAGGTTTCCATGTTCTCTGGAAATGTTTGAAACCGCTAGTATATAATCCCATCATTGATACTGATCGGTTGTTGTTCAGTAAGAAAACAACAAGATATCTATTAACACATGATAAACTCAACAACAGTACAAGTACGATTCAGGTCCTATCAGATATCACAACCAAGAGTTAACATACAATTTAGTATTTATAAAAAAGAACATAATCCTTCTGAACAGTTGATTGTACAGGAACCACTCATCACAGTATCTTGTGATATAGGGCTTTGATCCTGATTTTTCATGCACTTCCATTTTGAACATTACACTAGACAAAATGGAGACAAACCTGGTGCTTCACATGTTCCAAACATATTTCCCTTCCTTTTCTACGAATCTATTTGACAGGCAATGAAGAAAACGAAGTTAAAGACCATACGATCCTGCCAGTCTTACAATTGTACAGAATCAACAAGAAGATCGAGTATTTCAAAACAAGAAATAAGGGAATGGAAAATGAATGTAATTAACAAACAAACAATCAATTTTTTTTCCTTTTCCCGGTCAAAAGAAGAAAAAAAACAATAATATATAGCAAGACCACAAAACGTGTGTGTCCAAAGCTTTTTTATTTTTGGCAACTATTTACATGAAATTATATTCTGAGGCTTCTGAATCAGTTCCAGGCACCAATAGACCAAATGGCGAAACTTCTCGACCAAATCCTAAAGTGGTTGCCGATTTTGCATGTAAATGGCAACTGATTTACAGGAATTATGTTCAGTTATGCAGTCCTGAACTAATGTCTAGATTGAAGTTTCTGATAACAGCATCCGTTTACAAAGGAAGCTCATACATTCGACTTCAGGCTATGTTACCAAAATATTCCAGTAATCAGGACAGGACCTCATGATTTCCCCGCATTTACAGACAAGAGTTTCAACAAGATAGCCATTTGCTTCAAAATGAGATGCCAGATTGTGGAAAGACCCACGAGCAACAAGGAAGTGTGTACTGCTGCCAAGATTTGCCCAAGATTCCTCCTATATTCTAAGGATGCCACATGACAACCAAGATTCAGATAATGTACATCAAGTTAAGTAATCCCGAGCAAACATTCAGCTTAACTTCCCCTATAACGCCATTCATCTACACTGGAAACTGATACATTTTGGCATCAAGATTTATTGCCAAAATATGACAGTCAGCAACCACTGCCAAGACATGATCCCCACATTTTTCACTTGCAGCAAAAGTGCAAAACATGCTATCATACCAAATTGAAGAATCAATTAGCACTGAACAAGAACAAGATAATTAACTAGCAAGCCTGGAAACCTAAATCTCGCAACAAGATCCTCGCCTGTCTCTAAATCTCATAACGCGCCGGCCGCAAGAAGAACTCGTGTAACAATCAGAAAATACATAATCTTCAAACTGTCCCCAATATTCCATTTCTACTTTCTACTATTCTAAATCATCCCCAAGATTTCAGCAGACTTAGAGATCACAATTCCACATCCACATCCCGAACAGAAAGATCGGCACACGGATGCCAATAAATCATGCAAGAAGACCAGATTCATGCCATACCTGTTCCTTCCTATCGAGCGCCTCTTCCGCGCGCCACGACTTGAACGCCGCAAGAGGATACCCAAAAACGCCAGGAGCACGTCGCATCATCGCAGGGGTCACCACCTGCCGTTTCCACAGCGTGTTCGCCACGTCGACGGCCGCCTGCTCGATCACCAGCCGCTGGTCGAACGCCAGCTCGGAGTCGAACGGCCCCGACGCCGCGTCGGGATCCTCCCTCGCCGCCGTCACCAAGGGGTCGCTCCACGTCAGCCGAGCCCTGACGCCGCGCGCTCTGAAGGCCCCGGCTCTGAATGCCGCGGCGAGTCGAGGGAGGGGACGGAGAAGCTGCTGCTGCCCGCGGAGCTCGGAGGAGAAGGTATGACCTTGGGCGGCAGCGTCCCCTTGCCCTTCCGGTCGACCCCCGCCGTGGCGGAGCTCGACCCATCGGCGCCGCCTCCGGCCTGCTCGAGGTGGAGGGGCGTCGCGCGGGGAGGTGGCGGCGCAGCGGCGCTCGGGGCCCCATTGGAGCAGGCGTTGGAGCGCCCATGGGCCGGTTCTTGGATGAGGTCGTCCTCGACCGGTTCTGGTTCTGCTGCTCCTGAACCTGAACCTGAACCGGATGGTTCCATCGCGGCGGGAGAAACTTGGAGGACTCGCGTGGCAATTCCGCGGACTCGCGAGGGTGTGGAGAGGAAACGTGTGGAGGGTGCCGGATGGAAAATGGGGGGACGAGGGCTATTTATTTGGAAAACTTTGAGGGCGGTTTGGTCCCTTCAGAATTCCTGTTTTGCAACCAACTCCGCATTAAACCACATTAGTACAAAGATTAGATATTATTCTTTCGTAAGTCTATCCAATGGAGATAGGTTGAGGAGAAAGAAAGGAGAAAACAAAAGAGAAAGATGGACAGTATAGATTGACAGGGTAGGCACATAGGTGCAGTTGCAGATACAGCCCACATGAAAGAAAAAAATTACAAGAAAAGTAATCGGGGACACGAAACCAATCGACCGCTAAAGGGTGGGATACGTGTCTAGTCGCATAAAGCATAGGTTGCATCCGCGCACTTCATTAGCACCGGGATAGCCATTGGACGACACCTCCGCTGAACAAAATTCAATCTATGACTAGCAAGTCGGGCTCTCGTTGCTAGTGCGAAGAGCAGAGATCGACAATAAAGCATCAGAGCCGCCAAGGATGCACGTGGTGAATAAAGCATCATCTTGGCAAACTCGGATCGGATGCGAACAATCCTTGGAAGACAACAGGCGAAGAGACAGCGAATCACTGGCACCAAAACCCCTATCCTTCCACCCAAGCCAAGTACCCAATAGAGGGCCTCCAAAATTGGAGGTAGAAGAGGCTAGCAGAAGAAGAGCAACGGATCCAACACTAGAGAGTAGCCTTATAGTCACGCATAAATAAATAAGGAAGAGCGTCACCTGGGTGAGACAAGAGAAGTGCCAAGAACATGAGTTGACACGTGGACCTCCACCAAACTAGTCTGACTCCCTATCCAATCAACCAGATGCAGAAACAATCGATTAGAAGCACACGATATCTAATGTTCTGCTAGTGCATAGGGCTAGTTGAAGGACGAATGAGGAAGTGTCATTTCCCAGTTTTAATATCAGTTCCATAAGGTATAAGGAGAGTGGTGTTGTTGGTGTTTTGTCCGCGCTTGAGATGTCACTTGTCTCAGATGTATCGCCTAATGAAAAGTACCTATCAGACTTTAGAGTAGTGATGGTTGTTGAATAGAGGATTAAACTAATGTAATAAACTTTAGGCGGAAAGTAAAATTGTTAATGGGACTGTGTTTTTCTGCAGTTCATAGTAAGCAGTGCAAATGCCTTCAACCGATGGTGTGATGTTGCTCTTTGTCTTAGACGCTCAATACACGAGCCACCCATGAAGCACCGTTGTGTAGATTATAAGGTACTAGGTGAGGGAGATTAACAAGTGTCATTAAAACAGGTCACACATATGCATTTGTATAGTCCACTAGGTAGATGTAGATCTACCTCGTCTATGACCATTGAAACAGAGAACGTACAACATGAAAGTTGTGTGAAACGTCGAGATGAAACTACCAATCAAAGGAAATTTTAAACGGTTGACCGTGCGCGATGAATTTGACAAAATTCATCCAAAATAGCTTCAAACATGAACATTAAATTGAGCATTTACGGTCGATAAAACTACGAACCGACCGTCTGAATGGAACCACAACATTGAAGTACACATGTTTCGTGAAGAATTTATCTTGAGTCGAAGCACCGTTGTGTAGATTTTAAGGGACTAAGAAAAAGAGATCAGAGAAGGAGATTAAGGGAGGCAAGAGAACAAACCAAGTACAGGCTCGCATCCTCTCATGCAACCGGGCCACTACATGCACGCGATATGGCTCGACTTAGCCTCACTCGCTAGAAACGGTTGATTCAGCCGTTCCTAGCGGGCGTGGCTCGGGAGTGCTTTTAAGTATCATGCGGGCCAAGATTCTGGTGGAGGACAACCTACCAAACGTTTGATTTTTGCACCGCACGAGTCTGATTGAGCCATATGCAGGCTACCGAACATAAACACTTTGCAAAATCAGAGACCGCCATCATATTACTACTAGTAGCTAGTACGAAGGCGCATGTAAACTTTCAGCATCAGCTAGTTACCACTCAGAATTTCGTATCCAATTTGTCTCCCGTTTCTTCTCACAGGCGATGAATGAATCTCATGGACGAAATTCTTTAGTTGCCCTCCTATGGTGACGCGGGGGAAACCCTAGCCACGCCGCCTGGCCTCCCCTCCCCTTTTTCGTTGCCGTCGGAGAGGACACCGACAAAGTCACGTGTGCCCCAGGGAGGGTGGCAGTGGGGCATCCTCGTTGGTCGGCTAGTGTCCTGCGTCGGTCTCGCGACGGCCGGTGGTGCGCGGCGGTCCGGTGGTCCTGCTGCTCGTGGGGCGGTGTCTCTCTCGGCAACAGGGCCTCCCCTAAACGACGCTCGGTGGTGGCCGCTCGACGGCCTGGGGGAGTGTTGGATTTGGGCCTCGGACTTGCGTCCTTGTCATGGCGATGCTTGGTGTTCCTCGTCCATGGGGCGCGACGCTGGGCGTGCCTAGCTGTGACGCCCCTGCTCGACCGTGCACTAATCATACACGCAAATGCACACGATCAAGCCTAAGGACTCACGGGAAGATATCACAACACAACTCTACACACAAATAAAGAATAATACAAGCTTTATATTACAAGCCAGGGGCCTCGAGGGCTCGAATACATAAGCTCGAGACATACAAGCATCAGCGGAAGCAAAAGTATCTGAGTACAGACACAAAGTTAAACAAGTTTGCCTTAAGAAGGCTAGCACAAACAGCGACACTGATCGAAAAGGCGAAGGCCTCCTGCCTAGGGCCTCCGAACTACTCCTGGTCGGCGGGCTCAGCGTAGTAGAAGGTGCCTCCGGGGATCTCCTGCTCCTGGACTCCGTCGTCTGATCGCAGCAAACGGGTATGGGGAAAAAGAGGTAACAAATCAACCGTGAGTACTCATCCAAAGTACTCGCAAGACTTACATCAGAACTATACTAAGTATGCATCGGTATCAAAGGAATGGGCTATATCTTTGGACTAAACTGCAGAAATGCCAGGACAGAGGGGGGAAAAGGCATAGCCTATCGAAGACTAGCATCTTGAAGCGATGTTGCAGCATCAGAAGAGGGTAGAGTATAGCAACATATAATAGCAATTATATTTTAGGAATGCCCTGAGATCCTTCCTCGACTACCCTGCGAGAAAGTGATCCCGAGAGCAGTAGTAACAGTTTATCATTGTAACAGTATCCATTCATAGTTGTAGCAGATCAGGATACAACTCTGAGCGTCCTGTTACCGTGGACACGGCTATTCGAATAGATAACTTCCCTGCAGGGGTGCACTACTGTTACCCAACACGCTCAATTAACTCTGGCCGGACACACTTTTCCGGGTCATGCCCGGCCTCGGCTGATCGACACGACGTAGTCCTACCTAGGCTCAGCAGAGAGGTCCCCGCCGGTCTACATCCTAAGTGCGAAGGGGTCTTGGGCCATCGCCCTTTGCACTCTGTGTCGTTGCGAGCAGGGCGAGTCCAGGCATCACCTCTGTCCTAGATGGCGTCGGCCCAGCCATGCCGCAATGCTGAACTGGATGTCTGACAGGGCTTTCGGCTGATACATACGGCGTAGAGGGCCCCATTAAACCATTATCCCACGTGGTGGTAGTGCGTATAGGCCAGTGGTCAACTCAGATCAAATACCCAAATCCGTTAGGCGTGTTTAGTATCTCGCAGAGATGAACAGGATTCCTGTCGCTCCGACTTGGTAACACGCGTCGAGCGGCCACCACCGAACGTCGTTCAGGGGAGGCCCTGTCACCGAGGATCCCTGTCGCTCCGACTTGGTAACACGCAGGTCACGACCAGGGACCAGGCCCACCTCTCTCCTAGGTGGTCTCCGCCTGCCCGGTCGTTCCGCCATAATATCACTCGCGGGTGCTCTTGGAGCCGACCCGTCTTTAATATTATTCTCTCGCGGGCACTCTTGGAGCCGGCCCGACTTTAACAGTTTAAAGTATTGCAATATGTAAACATTTTAGTAATCATCACCCAGAGTGATCACGGCCCGATAACAAGCATGGCAAACGGACAAGGGTGAAGGGCCACAGATGGATCAACATCATAGCTAACTAAGCATCACAGGACAGCAGGTAGGTCTCAACAGTAGGCGACGAAATCAGGCCATGCATCAGAATAGGAGCTATCGGAGCAACAACAGAAGCAATTCTAATGCAAGCAATAGAGAGAAAGAGTAGGTGATATCTGGATGATCAAGGGGGTTTTGCTTGCCTGGAAGCTCTACTGAAGGGGTCTGGTCGTCGTCGATGTAGTCGTACTCAGCAGTGTCGTCGGCAGTCTCGGGTCTATCGGGAGAGAAGGAGGGGGGAAGAAACAATAAATACACGGCAAACAATGAAACACAAAGGCATGACAAGGCAGTGTGCTATGCTAGGGGGTGACCTATCGCAGTGCTACACGTGGCAGACGAAGCGGGAAATTAACTGGAACGTTTTCCCGGCTTCGGACATCTGTCAGACAGATGAACCGGAGGGGAAGGTTCCATGTTTGCAGTGCTGGAGGCATCTGACAGGTATGTGGATAGCATATTCGGGTTCGTCTCATTTTTCTGATCAACTTTCATGTAGAAAACCTTTTCATCCGAGCTACGGTTTATTTTCTATGATTTTTCAAAGTTTTACTAATAATCTGAATTTTTTTGTATTTATTTTTAATTCTTTAATTCGAAATTATTTAAACTGCAATTGCTATGGGTACCCGAAATAGTACCCAGAGATTTGCTCAAGTGGCTGACATGTGGGGCCTACATGCACAGTCAGCTGCTGACTGTGTACCTATCCATTTAAACAATATAGGAGGGGGCCCCACTGGACAGTGGCACAGCCGGACATGTCCACGGCTGTGCCCTTCCAAGGCCGGACATGTCCGCGCGGCCGAGGCTGGGCGCCGGCGACGTCCAGCACGGCGGAAGGGTCATCGGAGGGCGCTCCGACGACTAAATGGAGTGGCGGATGGCACCAAAAGGCTCAGCGCGAAGCTGCGCCTCCACCCATGCCACTGGTTCGTCCGGGGGATGGCTTTAACGTCGGCGACGACCAAGGCCGACAGCGGTGGCGGCACGGCAACGACAGCGACTAGGCTACGGGACGCGCGCGCGAGAGAGAGGGGAGGTCAGCGAGGACCGGACGCTCACAGGGAACTCGTTGGCGGGGTCGGGGAGGCCGGGGACGGCCGGATCGAAGGCGGCGAGCTCGGGGATCTGAGGTTGAAGAAGAAGGCGCCGACGATGCTACAGAGGGCCCCGGCTCAAATCACTTGAGGGGAACGAAGCAGGCGTCCATGGCGATGCTCTTGGACACCTCGGAGTGATGGATGAGGGACGGTGGCCGCGAGTTTCAGCGAGGTGCGCCATGGCGGCGCTCGGTTGAGCTCGACAGGGAGAGAGGGAGATGGGCGTGGGGGATCTGGGCGTGCTAGGGTTCGTCTCTGGTGTCGGGGTCGTTCTTATCCAGCGGGAGGACCGGAGGATGGTCGACATCGCGGTGAATCGGCGTTCGGACGGCGTGCACGATTCGGCCGCGCGCCATGGCTTCTGGCCATCAGGAGGAAGGAGAAGGCCTAGCCAGGCCGGGCTGAATTGCACTGTAGGACCTAAGCCCATTAGCACAGTAGCACTTAGTCCTTTTTCTTTTTCTGATTTCTTTTTAGTTACTGTTTTGTAAAATGTTTGGCCACCATTGCAATTTTGTAAAATATGAGACTTAGCCACTCAAATACAGTGCAATATTTAGCACTGCCATAAAAAGGTTTGGAGTCCAGATGTTTTCATTTGAATTTTATTTAAATGGGAATGAATTAAATGGTGCTATTGTGGTACTGTTTCATGATGTTAGAGTCATTTAAATAATTCAATTAATGTTGATTTTATTTTTATAATTGCTTTGAGAATATTTGCAATATTATGAACTATTTAGTTCCTGGATTTGAACAACTTTTAAATTCACTTTAAATTTGAATTCTCAAGTTGAATTGGAATTTGAAATGAGATATGATCCAAATGATGATCAAGCACTGTTAATCATGGTGACTTGGCATTATCAAAAGGGTGTTCACTGTAGCTTAATACATGGGGATGTTACACTAGCTCCGGCGGTGTCGGCCAGGATGTGCGTTGGCGGCGCCCTGCTTAATTTCGCATGGGATGGATTTGGGTCAGGCAGGCGAGGCAGTCGAGATGTGGCGGATGCGGGACTTTGGTGCGGTGTGGCGGTGGTAGGGGATGGTGGCCAGCCATCCTCGGGTCAGCTGCCGGCGAAATCTTGTCTTGATCTTAGTCGGCCCGACGACAGTGACGCTCGCAAGCGCCGTAACCCTCCTGAAGGCGCCGTCAAGGGGAATGCCGTGTTCCTTCTCGAATGCTCCAGGGGAAACCCTCGATCTGGTTCTTTCTGGTTCGGACAATGTCGACACTATGTGTCTTACGCCTTTTGAGACCTTCGTCTTGGAGCAGGATTCCGGCTGTGGGGAGTGACGGCTTGGAGGTGCTCTTCTCCCGGGTGTGCGCATCGGTCTTGTTGATCAGCCAAGTTTGTAGTCATCTGAAGCCGGGTTAGCGAGTCTGCGATCCACATCCACCTTGGATCCTCTCGTTCCCTATCAACACTCCTCCTCCTCCTTGAGGGTGTTGTCGGGTGGCGACCAGACGGCCAAGCTCAAGTCTCTGCTTGCCTGGTTAGATGAAGATGAAAGCCGAAGTCCTCCTCTGCGTTGTCTGTGTAGACGAGATCGGTGATTGAAAGCGGCGACTTTTTTTTTTGGCGTGTCTTGTTCATATCATCCTATTTCTCATTGTAACTTCCTGACTCTGCGGGTCTTCTCCTTAATGAATGAACGTAGCGCTTGCTATTGTTCGGCCAAAATAAATAAATCTACAGACGAATGAATATACCGCAAGAAGTAGAGGACCAATGATGGATGGTTTGGACCCGCAGAAAAAATGATGGATGGATTGAGTGTTTCAAATAGTACTAAAACGAAACTGCGTCTGTATAGCAAGGTTCATAATAAAACGGGAAGGCAAAATGGAGTCCAATTTTTCTAAGCTCCCGCGCGCCTCACCGGACGAAATTTGAGAGCCACGTCAGCGATCCGCGCCAGCTCTCTCCCGGATCGAGATCTTGACCGTCCACTGCGTCCGGATCCAACGGCAGGCCGAGCCTCCTCCCTCGTTAAATCCCCCTTCTCCCCACCCCACTCCAGGAGACGCAGCCACCGCTCCCCCTCCAAATCCATCCGATCCAATCTGCTCGCTCGCAGCTCCAAGGAAGGAAGCCGTCGACCATGTCCGGCCGCGGCAAGGGCGGGAAGGGGCTGGGCAAGGGCGGCGCCAAGCGCCACCGGAAGGTGCTCCGGGACAACATCCAGGGCATCACCAAGCCGGCGATCCGGCGGATGGCTCGGCGCGGCGGCGTGAAGCGCATCTCGGGGCTCATCTACGAGGAGACCCGCAGCGTGCTCAAGATCTTCCTCGAGAACGTCATCCGCGACGCCGTCACTGTTGACACCCGATTTTGGCACGGTGCAAAATACAGTAAAGGTGGACTCAAGCGGAGAAGTCTTCTATACGAGAAAATTCACATTGCCGGCATGAAAGGCTTGCCGGTGAAATCTTGCCGCTCGAGCTGAAGGCTTGCCGGTTTGGCTTGTCGATTTTGAGTGCTTGTCGATTTCAGTGGAGGCCCAAACAGGGGTTGAAGATGATCCGGCAAGGAGACGACCCGGCGAGGAGACGATCCGGCAAGGAGACGACACGGCAAGGAGACAGCCCGGCAAGGAGGCGATCCGGCAAGGAGGCAGCCCGGCAAGGAAACGGCCCGGCAAGGAGACAGCCCGGCAAGGAGGCGATCCGGCAAGGAGGCAGCCCGGCAAGGAGGCGATCCGGCAAGAAGATGACCTGGCAAGGCGACCCGGCAAGATATCCTGATGGTACTCCCGGGAAGGCGATAGCCCATCGAAGACCAAAGATCAAGATGGACGCGAGGAGACGTAAGCCAGCCCATCAAGACAGCCTCTGGAGCGGTACTACCGCCCTCTAGAGCGGTACTACCGTGTTTTACTACCGCGCCTACCACCGCTTACGAAAATTCTTCTGGTATCCCGAGACCCTTACTCGGTAGTAGCGCGGTACTCGGAGCGGTAGTATCAGCCAGAGCGGTAGTACCGCCCTCCAGAGCGGAAGTACCTCTAAGCGGTAGTACCGTATTTTACTACCGCGATTACTACCGCTTACGAAAATTCTTCTGGTATCCCGAGACCCTTACTCGGTAGTAGCGCGGTACTCAGCTATACTCAGAGCGGTACTACCGCTTGTAGCGGTACTACCGCTTGACCAGAGCGGTACTACCGCTTACCGTCGTGCAGATTCGGGCAGGTTTTTGAGGAGTCCGAATTTGGCTAGTGTTTTTGATACTTTGTAAGGAAAGATGAATCCATGACTTGTACGGGAAGTCCAACCCCCTCTTAAATAGAAGAGGTGATGGCCGATTGAAACAACACACAATCGAACAAATCAATATACTACTTTTTCATCTACGTTTTGTCTCCTACCTTCGTATCTTTCTTATCGTTCTTCATTCGTTCTTCGTATTGGAGTACGGCGATCCTCGAGGCTCTAGGGGCGGTTAAGCCGACCTAGGGCAGCCCATCGTCCATTCGTGACTCCCGACGGGTTCCATCCCGGATTGTCTTGCGTATCGCGCTTCCGGCAGGCCTCCCACGGTGCGAGTTGCGGAGCATCTCCCTCGGCGCCGCGGGTACGCGTGACGCGTTCGTGTGTCAACACACTTTTTGGCGACTCCGCTGGGGAACTTTGATCCATCATCATCATCCATCATGTCCAATCTTCCCAATCCCTCGGAAGTTGACGCCGATAACATCATCAAGCCCAATCTGGAGGAGTTATCGGCCGAGCATCGCCAAGCTTATGAGGAGTACAAGAAGGCGCGTGAAGAGAAGGAGTTGCAGGAGTTCCTTGGAAACTTCAAAAAGGACCGCCAAGGCAATATCACTCCGGTTGGAGAAATCAAGTTCCCTCCTCTTCAAGCCGATCAGGTTAAACCTTCTATAAGTACTACCTTTTCTCCTGAGCAATTGGCTGAAATTGAGAGCCGTATTTCTGATAGCAATAATCTGATCTATCAAGCTTTCTTAGAAAATAATAATGCTCAGAAGAATATGCCTAATATGCCTGTTAGTATGGGAAACCCTAATTCAGCTTTGCCTATCTCATCGGCGCCCCCCATGCCGATGAATTATTTTCCCACCCATACCAATCAAATTGTGGCTGCACCGCTTAATCCTTTCATGAATATGCAGAGTTCGGTGGCAACGCCGAACCAAACCTTACCGATAGGTGGAAACATTGCTAGATCATCGCCGAACTATGGTTCGGCCAACATGCCACAATTTACACCCATAGTTGCTAACCCTAATCCTCCTATGCCATTGTAACAAGCTCCATCGTCTACTATGGACGATGCTTTAGCTAATTTTAGAGAGGAGATGGCTAAAACGCTTCGAGAGAATTTTGGCGTTGAATTACCTAGGAATCGGATTTATCAAAAGCCGTATCTTGAGTACTTTGATGCAATTCCGTGCCCCCAAGGATATAAAATTCCAGATTTTGTTAAGTTCAATGGAGAGGGCACGAAAACCACATGGGAGCATGTTAGCCAATACCTAGCACAATTGGGTGAAGCAGGCTCGATAAATGAATTGAAAGTGCGTTTATTTCGTGTTTGGTCACAACTAGAGCAAAAATTTCATGATCATTTTTATAGCGGCGACAATGAACTTAAGTTGTCACATCTTACATCGGTTAAGCAGAAGCATGATGAATCGGTCCCCGATTACGTCAAGAGATTTAGAGAGACAAAAAACCGGTGCTATAGTTTAGTGATAACCGAGAGAGACTTGGCAGATCTTGTGCTTAATGATTTGAGAACTCAAATTAGAGAAAAGCTAGAAGGCTATGAGTTTATAAGTATCAACCAAGTCTTACAAAGGGCTTTGGCTCATGAAAGTCGAAGCAAGGACCTCAAAGAAGTGCATAGATATAAAACTGATCGTCCAAAGATGAATATGGTTGAATATGATAGTGATCATTCGGACGATGAGGGTGATATTTATGCTGCTGAATTTGTTTGGCCCTCGAAGGCCAAACCTTTTACTTGTCATGATTTAAAACCGATTCATAAGAATCGTGATGATGAGATGAAGTTTACTTTTAACATTGCTAAATGTGATAGAATATTTGATGCTTTGCTACAAGCTAAGATTATTAGAATATCTCATACTTTACCGCCGTTTGAAGAGCTGAAACGGCGTGCTTACTGCAAGTATCATAATTCTTTTTCTCATGCTACTAATGATTGCAATGTTTTCCGACGATAGATACAATCGGCCATTAATGACGGACGATTGAACTTTTCTAAAATGCAAGTGGATAAGCAGCCCTTCCCAATGAATACTCTGGATTTGGAGGGGAAAAAGTTACTCATTCAGCCGGAGGTGGCCGAATCCGCTAATAAAACTAATGTTGTCATTGGTGAGCCCAGGAAAAACAGAGATGGCGACAAGATCTTGGGAAGGCAAGTGGTGCTTGACAAGCAACCCGATGGTGGAGAGATAATCAAGATCACCATCAAGAATCCTACACTTGGGGGTCAACCGCAAGAGCAAGAGAATACCCGTGTTAAGTTTGTCAAGCCCAAGAGTCCGGAAGTTGGCAAGTGGAAGCTGAATGAAGCCAAAGTGCAGCGCAAGAAAATCAAGCCAACTTTTGATATGTTGCTGTCCAAGTATGCTAATCAAGCGGCCGGTTCTAGTTCTAACCGGTCATCAAACTTGAAGCGCCCAAGATCACCTCCGAGACAGGAATTTCAGCATCACACAAGACCATATGGGTCATGGGCGCCAGGACCGTGGATGGCGCCACCTCCCTATGCACCATACTACATGGTAGGATTCAATGGAGGATGGGAGCAGCCCCCAATGGCCCCTTATGCTTTTCATCCAGGATGGGCAGAACCAAGGAGGCCTATGCGTGAGAAGTTTTCTTATCCCACACGAGGCCGTTTGAACAATGGGGTCAATCGGCCAATGCAGAATAATCAAGAAAGAACCAACAAGCAAGTGTGGCGTGCCAAAACATCAAGTGCAGCGGTCGAGTCTGGAAGGGGCAAAGAAAAGGTTGATGCCGACTCACTCATCTTGGGCACTGAGACATTCGCCATACAACAGCCGAATGTGCGGAACAACCCTACTGAGCCGATACTTGCTATCGCGCCAAAGCACTCGGCTAATGATCATGAAGCTAGCACAAGCAAGTCCAAGTTTAAAGATCCAAAGTACATGCGACCTAAGTGGTGTCCTCCAGGGCTAACAAAAACACAAAAGAGGAAATTACAGAGGTTAAGGAGTCACGAGATGGCAGAACAGGAGGGCGAGAAGCAAAGAGATGAATGGTTCAATGACATTCGGCCCATGGTACCTACAAAACAAGTATGGGTGCCTAAACAAATACAGAATGCGGTGGTTTCTATATCTGCCACATCAACACCTGTACCACCGAAGGAGGACGATGCCATTGCTATTACATCGTCCGCAACACCTATCGATTCTGCTCCACCCGGACAGATTTCAGAACCAATAAACACGCCCAAGGAGGAAGGCGATATGGTGGATTGTGAGCCTACACCGGTACATGAAGGTATGGATATCAACATGGTGTTTTACTTACCTGCTGAGTTTCGTGCTATAGATGAAGAAGGGGAGGTGGCTCAGCTGGATTTTGGCCCTAAGAATGCAATATTTGAGAAGCCAAAAGAACCAGTGACGCATTTGAAACCGTTGTACCTCAGAGGCCATATCAATGGATCACCAATTACTCGAATGCTTATTGATGGTGGTGCTGTCGTGAATCTCATGCCTTATTCAGTCTTCAAGAAATTGGGTTTGCCTGACGAAGGATTGATGAAGACCAATATGATGCTCAATGGATTTGAAGGCAAAGAGAAAACCGAAGCTAAAGGTGTGATTTACGTGGAGCTTACGGTTGGAAGCAAAACTTTGGCTACTGCATTCTTTGTCGCCGAGGTGCAAGGTAACTACAACGTCATTCTAGGCCGTGATTGGGTTCATGCAAACCAATGTGTGCCATCCACTATGCACCAGTTTTTAATTCAATGGGTTGATGATGAAGTGGAGATCGTTCATGCGGATAATTCGGCTTGCATTGCTTTAGCCGATACACCGGTGGATTGGCAACACCCCAATGCTGCTTGCTTGACGGGACGGGACTTATCAGAGTTTGACTTTCTCAGCGCCACCAAGAGTGGTTTTGTACCCGTTTCTTTAAAGTCGGTTGGTGGAAATCGGCTCCAAGGTATGACGTATTTGAATGGATCCTAACTCTGAGTGGTTACAAAAGCGGCTTGCAGAATATCGGTCCAATGGGAACGATATGTATGAGTCTGTAGAGGAGTTAGGTGATATGGATAAACTTGGACAAGGTTTTACATCGGCCGATCCATTAGAAGAAGTAGATATTGGAGATGGCTCAATTCCTAGGCCGACATATGTAAACAAAAATTTGAAAGCCGATTGCAAAGTCAAGTTAATCGAGCTATTGAAAGAATATATTTGTTGCTTTGCATGGGAATATCATGAGATGCCAGGTTTAAGCCGAGAGCTAGTGGAGCATCGGTTACCTATAAAAGCCGGTTTTAGACCGTATAAGCAATCGGCTAGGAAGTTCAATCCAAAAATATATGACCGAATCAAGGAAGAGATCGGTCGTTTGCTTAAAGCTAATTTTATTAGACCTTGCAGGTATGCCGAGTGGATTTCTAATATTGTGCCAGTGGAAAAGAAAGGCTCCGGCAAGTTGAGGGTGTGCATTGATTTCAGAGATTTGAATAGAGCTACGCCCAAAGATGAGTATCCTATGCCTATAGCCGACATGCTTATTAATGATGCTTCTGGACATAAGGTTATTAGCTTTCTTGATGGCAATGCGGGGTACAACCAAATTTTTATGGCCGAAGAGGACATGTCCAAAACGGCTTTTCGGTGCCCCAGTTTCCTTGGATTATTTGAGTGGACAGTGATGACCTTTGGATTGAAGAATGCCGGCGCCACATATCAAAGGGCTATGAATTTGATCTTTCATGATTTACTCGGTGTTATACTTGAAGTCTATATTGATGATATTGTTGTCAAATCGGATGCTTTTGAATCTCACTTAGCCGATTTGCGTTTAGCTTTTGAGAGGATGAAGAAATATGGGCTGAAGATGAATCCTTTGAAGTGTGCGTTTGGCTGGTAAGTTTTTGGGTTTCATTATTCATGAAGATGGCATAGAGATTGATCCCAAAAAGATAGAAGCTATACAAAAAGTGGAGGTTCCAACATGCAAGAGAGATATGCAAAAATTCCTTGGCAAGGTCAATTATTTGAGGAGGTTCATAGCTAATTTGTCAGGGAAGGTTGATGCATTTACTCATATCCTTCGGTTGAAAAATGATGTTGATTTTACTTAGGGGGCAAAACAGCAAGAGGCATTTGATATGATTAAGAATTATTTGTGCACTCCTCCGGTGATGAAGGCGCCCAAGCATAGAGAGCCCTTTAGACTTTACATTGCAGCCGAGGAAGGCGTTATTGGAGCTGTTTTGACTCAAGAAACCGAAGGAAAAGAGCATGCTATCACTTATTTGAGCCGACGCCTATTGGATGCCGAGACGAGGTATACATTTATTGAAAAATTATGCCTATGCTTATACTATGCTTGCACAAAATTGAGACATTATCTAGTACCAAATGCTTGCATAGTAGCTTGTCAAACCGATGTCATTAAATACATGTTGCATAGACCAATTCTTAGTGGTAGAATCGGTAAATGGGCTTATGCTTTAATTGAGTATGATTTGGCTTATGAGTCTCTAAAATCCATGAAAGGCCAAATTGTTGCTAATTTTATCGTTGAGCATCGGATTAATGACAAGCAAGATATTGATATAAACCTTGTCTCGTTAGTACCATGGAGATTATATTTTGATGGTTCAGTTTGTAGCAACGGCCAAGGTGTTGGTATTGCTTATATATCTCCTCATGGTGCTGTTTTTGAAGCTTCATGCCGCTTAGAATATTTTTGCACAAATAATCAAGCCGAATATGAAGCATTGTTATTCGGTTTAGAGATGTTGCTTGCTATAGGTGCTACACATATTGAGGCTTTTGGTGATTCGTTATTAGTAGTACAACAAGTATCCAAAGTCTTTCAATGTTTAGACGAATCACTTAATGTTTATCTTGATAAATGTCTAGATATAATTTCTACTTTGGATCATTTTAGCATTGCTCATATATCTAGACATGATAATTGGAGAGCAAACGAGTTGGCACAAGAAGCATCCGGCTATCATGTCGATCATGGCATGTTTCATATCTCTCTAAAGTCGATGTCTTGTCTTGCTAACATAGGAGAGACCGAACCAGAGCCCACTGATTCGGTCACTAACAATAAATCTAGTGCAGATGAAAATCATGACTGGAGGAAGCCCATTATTGATTACTTGTGCAATCTGAGTGGAAGGGTGGACAGGGCTGTTCGGCGCATGGCTTTCAAATATACAATGAGGGACGATGGTCTTTATCGCCGAACGGTTGAAGATGTTCTCTTGAAGTGTTTGGACGAAGACCAAGCGAGAATTGCTATGGTAGAGGTTCATGAAGGAATTTGCGGCACTCATCAGTCGGCCCCCAAGATGAAGTGGTTATTATGACGTGCTGGATTTTATTGGCCGACGATGATCAACGATTGCTTCAGGTATTTAAAGGATGTGAAGCTTGTCAAAGGTTTGGTGATATTCAGTTGGCTCCCGCTGCTATGTTACATCCTATTATCAAGCCGTGGCCTTTTAGAGGTTGGGGATTAGACTTTATTGGAGAAATTCATCCTTCCTCTTCAAAGGGGCATCGGTTCGTGTTGGTGGCAACTGATTATTTTACCAAATGGTCTGAAGCAGTACCTCTCAAGAATATGACACATACGGAGGTAATTCAATTCATAAGTGAGCACATTATTCATAGATTCGGTATTCCGCAAACATTAACTACGGATCAAGGTTCATCTTTCATGTCACATCAAGTTAGAGAATTTGAAGAATCATATAAGATAAAGTTGCTCAATTCCTCCCCGTATTATGCTCAAGCCAATGGACAAGCTGAGTCTAGCAATAAGATTTTGATCAAGCTCATCAAGAAGAAGATTGAAGATAATCCAAGGAGATGGCATGAATTATTGTCCGAGGCTTCGTGGGCGCATAGAATCTCAAGGCATGGTGCGACGAAGGTAACTCCATATGAGCTCGTATATGGTCAGGAGGCCGTTTTACCGGTGGAAGTTAATTTGAATGCTTTGAGAATAGCCAAACAAAATGATTTATCGGCAGTGGACTTTTATAACTTGATGATGGATAATATTGACGAGGTTGCCGATAAGCGTTTGGCTGCATTAAAGGCCATAGAGAGAGACAAGTTGAGGGTAGCAAGAGCCTACAATAAGAAGGTCAAGTTGAAGAATTTTCAGATTGGTGATCTTGTGTGGAAGGTGATTCTACCGATTGGTTCAAAGGACAGAAAATTCGGGAAGTGGTCTCCAAGTTGGGAAGGTCCTTTCAAGATTGCAAGAATAGTTCCCGGAAATTCATATTTGGTGGAATCCATGCAAGGAACATTGCTACCTCGAGCTCTCAATGGCAAATATTTGAAGAAGTACCACCCAAGTGTGTGGCAAGAAGCCTAAATAAGCAATGGCCGATATATGATTATCGCCCTAAGCACATATTAATGGCCGATGGAGTGTTAACATCGTCCTTAGAACAAGACTAATGCAAATTATTTTTCGGCATGCAAGCTTTGCCGAAAAACAGGGGGGCATGTGTTGACACCCGATTTTGGCACGGTGCAAAATACAGTAAAGGTGGACTCAAGCGGAGAAGTCTTCTATACGAGAAAATTCACATTGCCGGCACGAAAGGCTTGCCGGTGAAATCTTGTCGCTCGAGCTGAAGGCTTGCCGGTTTGGCTTGTCGATTTTGAGTGCTTGCCGATTTCAGTGGAGGCCCAAACAGGGGTTGAAGATGATCCGGCAAGGAGACGACCCGGCGAGGAGACGATCCGGCAAGGAGACGACACGGCAAGGAGACAGCCCGGCAAGGAGGCGATCCGGCAAGGAGGCAGCCCGGCAAGGAAACGGCCCGGCAAGGAGACAGCCCGGCAAGGAGGCGATCCGGCAAGGAGGCAGCCCGGCAAGGAGGCGATCCGGCAAGAAGATGACCTGGCAAGGCGACCCGGCAAGATATCCTGATGGTACTCCCGGGAAGGCGATAGCCCATCGAAGACCGAAGATCAAGATGGACGCGAGGAGACGTAAGCCAGCCCATCAAGACAGCCTCTGGAGCGGTACTACCGCCCTCTAGAGCGGTACTACCGCTTGAGCGGTACTACCGTGTTTTACTACCGCGCCTACCACCACTTACGAAAATTCTTCTGGTATCTCGAGACCCTTACTCGGTAGTAGCGCGGTACTCGGAGCGGTAGTATCAGCCAGAGCGGTAGTACCGCCCTCCAGAGCGGAAGTACCTCTAAGCGGTAGTACCGTATTTTACTACCGCGATTACTACCGCTTACGAAAATTCTTCTGGTATCCCGAGACCCTTACTCGGTAGTAGCGCGGTACTCAGCTATACTCAGAGCGGTACTACCGCTTGTAGCGGTACTACCGCTTGACCAGAGCGGTACTACCGCTTACCGTCGCGCAGATTCGGACAGGTTTTTGAGGAGTCCGAATTTGGCTAGTGTTTTTGATACTTTGTAAGGAAAGATGAATCCATGACTTGTACGGGAAGTCTAACCCCCTCTTAAATAGAAGAGGTGATGGCCGATTGAAACAACACACAATCGAACAAATCAATATACTACTTTTTCATCTACGTTTTGTCTCCTACCTTCGTATCTTTCTTCTCGTTCTTCATTCGTTCTTCGTATTGGAGTACGGCGATCCTCAAGGCTCTAGGGGCGGTTAAGCCGACCTAGGGCAGCCCATCGTCCATCCGTGACTCCCGACGGGTTCCATCCCGGAGAAGCGGTGCGTCGGGTCTACAAAAGCGCCGGCCGGATTGTCTTGCGTATCGCGCTTCCGGCAGGCCTCCCACGGTGCGAGTTGCGGAGCATCTCCCTCGGCGCCGCGGGTACGCGTGACGCGTTCGTGTGTCAACAGTCACCTACACCGAGCACGCCCGCCGCAAGACCGTCACCGCCATGGACGTCGTCTACGCGCTCAAGCGACAGGGCCGCACCCTCTACGGCTTCGGCGGCTAGGCCCGCTCCGTTCAATCTCTGCTCCCGCTGTTCCATCTGTGATCTATCCGAGTGCGTGTGTTGTTCAATCGTTGGTAAGGGTTTGGTCTGTAGTTAGCGCAAGGCGATGTATATGAATGTAATGGAATCAGCGTTGGTATTATCTTGACTGCATCTCTGGATATGTTACAATTTTATATCCTACTCTGCTGCGTGTTTATTCGATGCTTGTGTGATTCAGTGACGCTGAATGAGCGCCAAAATTTGGTTATGCAGAAACGTTCTCTGAATTTAAATGTGTTTCTTCGCCAGTCATACTGATCTGCGTTCTGAAACTCTGGAATTGGTCTGAATGTTGTTTCATCCGTTGGTTTTTGTCTGCGTAGTTAGTGGAAGGCGATGATTATGAATGCAATGGAATCGGTGTTCTCGCGATATTATCTTGTTGCTGCATCTCTCGACAGTTTGTATCTCCTTGCCACTACCAACTTGTTACCTGAATTCAGTACCTCGCTGAACTCACTGACATGCAATTTCGTTCAATACGATTTTTTTGCTAAATGCGCGCCTAAATTTCTGTCTCAAAAAGAACATAGTATCACGCAGCGCGTGGAGCTCAAAACGACTCGGGGATTCCAGCCCCCGTTCATCGCGTTTCTTTTCTATTTGGTTATGCGCAAATGTTCACGGGACTTAGGTTTGTATCTTAATCAGTCATACTGATTTGTGTTCTGAAACTCTGGAGATGTCAGATTGAAGCAGAGGCTATACAATCGTCCATTGCACAATTGGACGATTTCAGTCAACCGGTTATACAATTGCCCATTGCACAGCAAAAAAGTTGTCTGCTATGTTAGTGTGATTTGCCATCCTTGACCAAGAGAGTTGAGAGAGATTCAGACCAACAAAGTTTCTGCCTTGCTGGCAATCTTTGTGCTACTTTGTCAGCTGCTAATTTGCTACTCCCTCCGTGATAGTATCACAAAACGTCTTACATTTTGAGACAGAGGGAGTAGTTTCGTACTAGGACATGTTTTTCCGAGTAATTATTTATTTGGTACCGCTCAGCAATATTGCCTGAACAGTTTTTTTTTTTTTTTTTTAGAATCTGAACAGATTGGAACCAGAGAACCTTTATTCTAGATGACATGATTATCACCCTCGGAGCGACATCACCACAAGACAAAACCTACTACAAAGGGTGAGAGAGGAGGATCCCTTCCACTCTGCCTCATGGTGCCGAAGCGATGGTCCGAGGCGGAGGGTAAAGGAGATTTCTTGGGGGTTGGACAGACATGTCCCGTCACAATCTTTTTAGACCGAAAGCTTTTTTTAAAGGGTGTTGGTGACATCGGGTCTCGCCCTATGGGTGTCATCTGCGCTGCTCTTGATTTTTCTGGTCGAAAGGCGACCGATTTATTTCCTCCCGTCTTCCGTGCCAAATGAGAGGTAATACATCTCCTACTCGGTGTCGATTGATTCCTTCTTGGGTATGCCCGCCGATGGGCAGTGGAGTGGTCGAGATCTCGACGAACCAAGTGGCGTAGTCCCCGATGTCGACGAGATCCTTGCAGCTGCGTGGAATGTGTTTTGGGATCGAGTGTGTTTGGATTTCTTTGTTCAGGTTCCTCTTCATAAAGATCAAGGAGTAGATTGTAATTCGTGTTTTTTTTTGGGTCATGTTATAATCTGTATTGTACAACCACTTGATCTTTAATCAGACTCTAGGTCCCTCTGGACCCTCCTCTTGTTCCAACTAAGAAAAAAAACAAGGAAACCACGTGAGTGGAGTTGATCTGTTTGGAGAGCTGGAAACTTGTGATCTCCCTATAATGCCCTCAAAGCAGATATACCGGTAGTCGTGCAACATCAACATGCTACTGGCTATACCGCTGATTCAATTCCATCAGTATAGATGATCGCTATGCACCGTTGGATCTCTGTGAATGCAGGACCTGTATTCATTACAGGGTACCATAAAAGAAGTAAAAAAATATTCTTTTTTAGGGAAGAACGAAAGAATAATTTGATCATGATAACGAGAGGCACACATATAGGTATATCAAAAGACGAAGCATTGCTAACCGCATCTGCTTTGAGATTCTCAAACTTATGTGCTAGTGGTGTGATGGAGCTGGCAGAACGTAAGACTACTACACGATTCTTTTTGTCCGTAGGCCCCATTCCCATCCCAGGAGAGCGATGTGCTGCGTCTACCTCGAACCTCCGCGGCAGCAAGTGATGTGAAGAGTGGAGGCGGCCAAAGGGGTCAACATTCGCTGGATCTAGTGATCAAGTTAGCTCTAGAGTTTTCTTGGAAAAACCGGGGGAGAAGACTAGGGACGTCGTGGTGGTTACGCTACTCCATCCAGGTCTCCGGTTGGATGCATGGCGACGTGTTTTCTTTCTCGACACATATATGCGAGCGATCACGACGGGACTAAGGCCCTGTTCGGAATCTCTCCGCTCCGCGGAGCAGTGGAGCTGGGTTTTAGCCGCTCCGTGAAAATGAGCTGCAGCCTGGTACGCTTCGGAAGCGTAGTTAGAGGAACGGAACAGGCTCTAAAGTGACATCTTTGGTTATGCTGTGTGAGGATGATAAGCCGGAAAGGGGGTCTACCATTCCGTGTGATGTGGCTAGTGTTTTTTTTCCCAATAGGGTTCTTCGTCATTTTATATAGATATATAGAAAAAGAAAAGGGGCGTGCTATGCGTCTGCGGCTGATCATTTCAAAAGATCGGCCGGGCCGCGAGCCGTCCGATTGGATTGTTTCTCTTCCCTATTTTCTCACAACAAGATCCTTATTGCAAAACATCCGTTGCAACAGGACCTTTGTTGCAAAAATAAATAAAATAAATCTCCGGCCTCTACTGTGTATTTCTGCAACAAACATTCTTCTTGCAAAATTTGCAACAACACCTCCTATCTCTTCGCTTATTCCTGCAACAAGACTTTTGTTGCAGAATTTTTTTGCAACAGAGATCATGTTACACAGACATCGCCGCCACGTCACAGTAGCACTAGCAGAGTCTTCATTTGCCACTGCCATTTGCAACAACACCGTTGCTGCAGCCTCCGTTTTGCAACACCGCCGCTGTTGCAAAAAGCCATAGCAGAACCCTTGCTGCAAAAAAATTTAAAAAATTGCAAGTCCGAGCCCGGCCATGGCCATGGCCATGGACATGCTCAAGCTCGGGCCAGCCCCTTCCTGCCTCGCTCCGCGCCACGCGTATGTGCCCCAGCCGCGGCCGCGCACTCGTAGCGCGCACGCGCTCGTGTTCCATCTGGCCCTCGGCCATTGCAACACAGCTGACGAGCGGAGGACCTCATCGTCGGTTGTGTGTGCTTGCGGCTTGCGTATGTTTGCTACTCGTTGCTTGCGACACCTCATCGCAGCATCATCTCGCAGCGCCGTCTGTCCATGGAAGCACAAAGGAGAAAAAAGTAGAGAGTGCCACCCTCTATGCTGCCAGAGTAGGAAGAGAAGACGAAAAAAGAAAAGCCGAGGAAGACGGATTGAACGAGTGGATAAGGTCGAGCGAGAAGATAGCGTTTCAGGAAGTTTCACGTCTCCTATGTCTGCCCTTCATGTGGTCGGTCCGATCAAAAAGAATCGGACGACCCGGCGCGTGACCGATGCAGCGCGTGAGCAGTGGCGGAGCTACGTTGGGGCCAGCCCGTGCTACGGCCCGCCCAATATTTGGATATTAATACACTATGCATATACTTGTGAGGCCTTAAAAGTTAAAACATGAGCCCACTGCCTATGTTCTCCTGTTAGGCCCTCCCAGCCCGTCCAAGATTGGGCGTCAAGCTCCGCCACTGCGCGTGAGATCAGCCGGCTGATTTGGATCGGGCGCCCCTATTCCTCGCGTTACGCGAGAGGAGGCGATGCGCTCGCGTCGGGGCGAGCCCCAGACGCGTGGGAGCCACAGCCTGTTTTTTTTTTCTGTTTTCTGTTCTCATTTTTTGTTATTTTTGTACTTTTCTTTATACTTTAAATTATTCTACATATATATATATATATGTATATATTACAAAAAAACACTCTTCAAAAACACATTTAAAAAAATGTTGAATAAGTATTAAAAAATATTGAACAAGAATTTGAAAAATGTTGAACAAGTATTTGAAAAAATGTTGAATAAGTATTAAAAATGTTGAACAAGTATTTGAAAAATGTTGAACGGGTATTAAAAAAATGTTGAACGAGTATATGAAAAATGTTGAACAAGTATTTAAAATGTTGAACAAGAATTTGAAAAATGTTGAACAAGTATTTGAAAATATTGAATAAGTATTAAAAATGTTGAACAAGTATTTGAAAAATGTTGAATAGGTATTAAAAAATGTTGAACGGGTATTTGAAAATTGTTGAATAAGTATTTGAAAATGTTGACCAAGTATTTGAAAAAATGTTGAATAACTATTAAAATGTTGAACAAGTATTTGAAAAATGTTGAAATAGCATTCGGACAATGTTGAACGTGTATACAAAAAATGTTGACCACTTTTTACAAAAAATGTTTTTGAGATGTACAAAAATGTGGAGTGAAAACGAAAACAAACATAAGAAAACACAAAAGAAAAACGAAAAGTGGAGAAGGAAAAAGAAAACCAAAACAAAACACTGAGAAGAAGAAAGAAAACCAAACAAAAAATGGAGAAGAAAAAAGAAAATGCAAAAAATAATGACAGAAAAACGGAGAAGAAAAAAGAAAAGAAACAAAATAAAATAAAAAGAGGAAAAAATCTGGAAGAAAACGGCTCGAGTAGCCTCAAGTAGGTGGTGCCCCTTGTTCTTACCACGAAAGTATGTCGGGCGGAGTGGCTGGCGCAGCGCGTGTTCAACCCGAAGACCATGGATCGAATCCCCCTTCTCGCATTTACGAACATATGCATTTGTAAATGGGCCGGCCCAAGACAACGCAAGGGAGAAAAAGCTTCAGCGAGACTTCCCCGCGTGATCGCTTAACGCGATAATCATTTCCCCAAAAAAAAGGTAATCACATAGTGGGACGGGCTATGACGAGAATTAAGCGAAAACTGAAAAAACAACCGACGAGAGGCAACGCCTGCCTATCTATCTAGGTCTCGAGCATAATTGATTTGATGCCAACATTTGACATTATCAAATACTATTTGACATTGGACAGAAACATCACTCTCAAACCGGCAAAACCTCCACAAAATTCTCTCAACCAAACAAACGGCATCGCCCTCGCACCAGCACTCTATCGTGGCGTCACTATACAAGGCCACTGGGCAGTCTCCCGCCTGAGCACACAAGTCAGTACGTACTATCGCAGACCACACAGCCATGCAGAGCGAGCTCTGGGTGCTATGCGCGACGTTTGCCGCCGCGCTCCTCTACTACCTGACCATCGCAGCTCGCCGCGGGGGCACCGTGGGACGGCCGCCTCCGGGTCCGACGCCGCTCCCCGTCCTAGGCAACCTGCTCATCCTAGGCGGCGACCTCCACCACACGCTCGCGCGCCTCGCGCGCGCCCACGGCCCCGTCATGAAGCTCAAGCTCGGCCTGGTCACCGCCGTGGTGGTCTCCTCCCGTGACGCCGCGCGGGAGGCCTACACCAGGTACGACTGCCAACTGGCCGCGCGTGCGGTCCCGGACGCCGCCAACGCAATCGGTAACTCCGGGCGGTCCATGATCTGGCTGCCCAGCTCCGACCCGCTCTGGAAGACGCTGCGCGGCATCGTGGCCTCGCACATATTCTCGCCGCGTGGCCTCGCCACGGCCCGCGGCGTGCGCGAGTGCAAGGTGCGCGACATGGTGGGCTACTTCCGCCGCCACGCGGGGGAGGAGGTGGATGTCGGGGAGGCCGTGTACGGCGGCGTGCTGAACCTCGTGTCCAGCGCCTTCTTCTCCGTCGACGTGGTGGACGTGGGCGGCGAGTCCGCCAGCGGGCTGCGGGAGGTCGTGGAGGACATCATCGCCGCGCTCGCCAAGCCGAACGTCTCCGACATATTCCCTTTCCTCCGGCCGCTCGACCTGCAGGGCTGGCGTCGATGGGCGGGGGCGCGCTACCAGAAGGTCTTCGGCATAATTGACGGCATAATCGACCGCCGTCTGGCAGATGCCCGGACGTCCAAGGGCGAGCACGCTCACGGCGACTTCCTGGACTCGCTGCTGGAGCTCGTGTCCGCAGGCAAGATCGGTCGCGACAAGGTGACAGTCATACTGTTCGACGTGTTCGCGGCCGGGACCGACACGATGGCCATCACCTTGGAGTGGGCGATGGCCGAGCTGCTCCGGCACCCGCACGCCATGGCCAAGGTGCGCGCGGAGATAAAAGACATCCTCGGCGGCAAGGACATCATCGAGGAGCCCGACGCGGCGAACCTGCCGTACCTGCAGGCCGTGGTGAAGGAGGTGATGCGGCTGCACCCGGTGGCGCCGATCATGCTGCCGCACCAGGCCGCGGAGGACGGCGTGGAGATCGGCGGCTATGCCGTGCCCAGGGGCTCCACGGTGCTCTTCAACGTGTGGGCGATCATGCGGGACCCGGCGGCGTGGGAGAGGCCAGAGGAGTTCGTGCCGGAGAGGTTCCTGGATAAGGCCACGGCGGTAGAGTTCCGGGGCAAGGACTACGAGTTCCTCCCGTTCGGGTCCGGCCGGCGGCTGTGCCCCGGCCTGCCGATGGCGGAGCGGGTCGTGCCGTTCGTGCTGGCGTCGCTGCTGCACGCGTTCGAGTGGCGGCTCCCGGACGGCGTGGCGGCCGACGAGCTGGACCTCACCGAGAAGTTCACCACCGTCAACACGCTCGCCGTGCCCCTCAGGGCCGTCCCCGTCGTGGTCACCTAGCTTCTAGCCTTGTGTATGCATGCAATCTTATCTTGTATCGCGCGGACGAGATGCGCCCGTTTTACACTGTATCGAAAATCACGGGCTCTACACTAGCCAGACATTCCTTAGACGTTCCTTAGACGTCGCGTCGGTCATCTGTGGCCGCTTTGGATTGCCTGCCACTCGCCACTGCCTCATCTGATTTGTCCTCAATAGGCTGGTTATAAGAGTCAATTTATAGTCTACCATTTCTTGTAGCACATCACATCGCTCTAGACAGTGTCGGCGCTAGAAAATGAAGGCTGGGTATTCATCAAAAAAAAAATTCGTTCTAAATGTAGTATATGAACCAAACAACACAACATCTAGCAATATATGAACAAAACAACACTAACATAACGGCAATATCAATATTTCAATGTATCAGACCATAACGACATGAATACATAAGTACCTTTTGATTGATAAAGTGATGATATCCTTCTTACAATATAACTCTGCGGTCGCCTTTTTGGAAGAGATTGATGACATCTTCATCCTTCACTTGATTGAAAAATTCTCTCTTAACAAATGTAACCAAACAATTGTTCAAATATTCATCACTCATTTTGTTCCTTAGCTTATTCTTCACATGGCTCATTGAAGAGAATACCCTTTCAACACTACCAGTGGCTACTGACAGAATCAATATCAATTTAAGAAGCTTGTAAACAATATGATATTGTTCATGCTTGTTTGTCTCAACAAGCATAACTGAAAGCTGACACAGATTTTTCAGATTTTGAAACCTTTCATCTCTACGCACATTAGTAACATACATGTTTAGTTGCCATGGAAGTCTTGCCAGTTCATCACTTGTAAAATCAGAAGCATAAAACTTTGTAGCAAGCCTAACCAACTTCTCTTGGTCATAAGCAACAAATAGATGAAGTGGACAGAATGCTGCCATGCAAGAAAGTAGCTCCGTGTTTACCTCATCAAATCTGCCATTCAGCTCACTGATTTGCCTATCAATGACACCCACAAACATATCAACCTTGAAGCGGTGGTAATTGATCGCACCATTACATAAACCCCTTCTAGGCCGGCCAACGGGAAAGTAAGGACCCTCCATATCAACAACTTTAATCTTATGCTTTGTTCCCATCTAGCATCGGTCCTCAAAGCCTCCAAGTAATACTTTGTGTCACCAACAAGCTCAATAGCATGAACAATATCTTCGTCTTGCTTTTGCAAAGCTCTACACAACTCATCTGTGTATCCAAATATTTCTTGCATCAAGTGTGCCATGAAAACAAACTCAAATGATCGAAATATTGTCTCTATGGATAGAGCCGCTTATGCCTCCGCACCATGGTACTCGTCTCCAATCTTGCGAAGGACTCGTCGTAATGCACCATACATAGAGATGACACAGTTCACAGTTTTGAAGTGAGAGCCCCAACGTGTATCACATGGCCTTCCCAAACCCATTTCCTGATTCAGCCCACTCCCTGTTTCTACTTCTTCCAATTCCAATGCAGCAATAAGTTCTTCAGCCTGAGCTATCCGAAGCATTCTCATCTTTTTACAAGACATACCAAGAGCATTTAACAAGTGTGCAAGCTGCTGAAAGAACCAAGTACAATCACCACTCTCCTTAGCAACAGCAACAAGAGTTAACTGTAGTTGATGGGCAAAACAATGAACATAGTAGGCAGAAGGGGACTCATCCATAATCAGTTTTTTCAGGCCATTAGCATTACCTCTCATGTTACTAGCTCCATCATATCCTTGCCCACGAACCATTGCAAAGGTCAAATTGTAGTCCATAAGCATTTTCTGAATTGCAGCTTTTAGTGTCAAAGAGGTAGCATCTTCAACATGGGCAAGACCAAGAAATCTTACAACCGCCCTTCCTTTCTTATCAACATAACGCAAGCAAACAGCCAACTGTTCATTCTGATACACATCACTAGACTCATCTGCAAGTATTGCAAAATGACCACCATCAAGTTCTTCAATGGAAATTCTTTGTCCACACTATACTCAACCCATGGAAATTCTTTAAACCAAGAACGGCAAAAGCGACGCTCTTTTCCACTTTTATTTGTAAACTTGAACTTATGATTCTTTGGTTGACATGACCCCATCTCAATATATCTCCTTCTTACTCTATCTTGGTCATTGACAGCATACACTGAGATGGGAATCCGCTTTCCAGGATCATGTTCGAGTGCCTCCAAATCTGCTTGCATCGGTTCATCATCTTCATCAATAGATTCATCATCTTCTACATGAGGTGTTGAGGTTTCTCCTCTACTCTCCGGTTCTTGCCATAACACCAATTGCAAATTGCCCTCAAAATAAGCAGGAGAAGCACAAGTACTAGATGCAGCTACTGTCTGATTCGGTGTGGATACTTCATCTGTTTTCCTTGCCTTTGAAGCCTTTTCCCACATTGCAAATATGCTACTGTCAACAATTCCACTCTTCTTCATCTACGTTAGGAAAACAAGGTAAATTTAAATACTTGCATCTAGTAAATTAGAACAAATGACATTCCCAAATTGAGGGCGGGGGCGAAGCGGACCGACGGAGTGCTGCTCCCTCCGACTCCGAGCCGTCCGGGCCGCTGCTGCCTCCGAGCAGAAGAGTAGGGGCGGACGGTGCGAGTTGCTGCTGCCTCCGAGCCGTTCGGTTGCGGCCAGGGCTGCTCCCTCCGAGCCGAAGAGGAGGGGCGGGCGGGGGGGGGGGGGGGGGGGGGGCCTGCCGGGCGCCGCCGGCGCGGGGGGCGGGGCCCCGCCGCCAAGGTCGCCCGAGCCGAAGACGAGGGGCGGGCCGGCCGGGCGCCGCCGCCAAGGTCGCCCGAGCCGAAGACGAGGGGCGGGCGGGGGGCCGGCCGGCCGGGCGCCGCCGGCGCGGGGGGGCGGGGCGCCGCCGCCAGGATCGCCCGTCCCGGCTCGGCTGCTGCTCCCTCCGACCAGCGCGGGGGGCGGGGGAGGGGACATCGGCTCCGGCCGTCCTCGTCCAGTCGTCCGGCGGCGCTGTGCGATGCGAGGGAGCTGGCGAGGAGCCTGGCGAGCGAGGAGCGATGCGAGCGAGGTATTTTCCTGGGCTGCGGTTGACTAGTCGTGTGCTGGGCTGGCTGGGCTGAGATGTATATGTATTAATTTTTTTTCCTTCCAAATCTTGGGTATTCCCGTGCATACACATGAATACACCTGCCGCCGCCGCTGGCTCTAGACCCGACAAGATTTGGTGGAGTGTGTTTTTCTCTAACTTTCTTCATCAAAATTCGTTGGTGGCGGTTAACTATCTCTACTCTTAATTCTCTACTTCTAAAGGAGGAGTCTGCGGTCGTGATGGTCAGTGTGGTACGTTGTTTGTTTCGTATCGTTAGCCCCCTCCTCACCGATCTCTCCCACCGATTGAAAGATCTCCCTCTCCCACCGATTTTCTTCCAAAAACCGCACGCCACCCGGTTTGCATGAAAAATTGCCTGTGCCGCTTCTCCACTATCCACGGATCCCACTAATCACGATCCTAAACTGCCGCCTCTCCATTGCTTTTACTTACGTCCCGATGGAAAAATCAGTACACAATATCTCTTTTCCCAATAATAACGCATGTCTATCCAAGAAAATTGGAACGCAATCGGATTTGATTCGATCGACTGACTCCAGCCATAGAGAGAGGGAAGAGAAGAGGGCAACGCCGCAGCCTGGACGAGGATCCGGTGCAGCTCGCCGACGTTCCCCGGCGGCCGCAACTACGGGTGAGGACGTTAGTACGTACAGCAAAGGTTCACACGTTCAGGATCTTGTCCTACAGGCTGCAGCGTGCAGCCGCCTGCCTCGCAGCCAGCGACGCCTACACCATGTACTCCATGACGGCGACGACATCGAGGACGTGCTAGGGAGTCGATCTAGAACAAGCAAGCTCCACGATGGCTCACATATCGGAGGTTAGTGCACATATTCTTGTTCTGCTGCTAAATCGATCAGGTCGAGCCAGCTTTTACGTCAAGTTTATTAAACAATCAAGAGAATAGAAAACCCTACTCACGTCAAGCACTCAAGCTTCATCTAGATCCGGCACGTCTGCTTTGCTGATGGCCGATACGATCAAGACTAGAAAACTTATTCACGTCAAGCACTCAAGCTTCATCTAGATCCGGCACATGTGTTTTGCTGATGGCCGATACGATCAAGACTAGAAAACCTACAACCCGTGGCATCTCAAGCTCGGTGGCATGGACAAGACCTGTGCATAGTGTGCTTCCTCAGCCGAACTGTCCATACAACAACTCGCTGTCGATGAACGTGAGACCATCAGGTCGACCTGACCAACAAGCAGTAGTGGCAGCGGCTACGGTGCAGCACGTGATGCTGCCCTGGACTCCGCAACAGACAACGTCTCTTCTTTATCGGCTCTTCAATTGCGAGTAGCTCTGGCGGCATCTTCGTGGGGTGGTCTGATCGAAACCACTCCTGTGCGACGGCGGCTCCTTTGTGGGGGCCGTATGAGAAGGCTTGCACGACATGCTGAGCATCTTGACGGCAACCTCCGCGGCGGCTTTATTCTTCGGTTGGATGAGGAGCAGGTTTCGCCGTGCGAGAACCGCCTAATGACGTACGTCCGCTGTAGCGGCCCAGTCCATGTTGAGGAAGACGTGCAGTAGCCTCGGTGGTCTGGGCTCTCACACGAGCGGCGGCATGGACGTCGGTGGCGACCGGGTTCGTCATGTCAGGGAGTGACAGGAAAAGCTGATGATTCATGTATTGGTTCATATTATATGTTAATGCTGTTATATTTGCGGGATTTTTTTAGCAAGGAAAAAGAAACGATAAAGAAGAAAAGGATAAATATTTTGTTGTAATGTATCCAAAACATATACGCCACAAAGTAAAACACTGCTGAAGAAAACCTCCTTTGTTCTTTGGAGGAAAGGGACTGCAAAAAATGGACTGTACAAGTTTTTCTGCTGAGGCATAGAGGTTAATTTTTTTTTTTCATAATCTCTTCTTTGGTCATGTATGCATTTTTCTGAACTGTTCAACATGTTGAATCTTGTGAAGGTAGTTTTCACACAGATCTATGACTCACCTCCAAGCTATACTTTAGGAGAGGCTATAGATGGTTATATCATTTTGTCTAGCCAATGATACAAGCTTCTTCCATTTATAAAAAAAAAAATCTGAATAATGTTGATTGGCTGAAAACATGGTATGGGTTTTCTTCTGCCTGTGTTAGAGCTCAGATGTGTGGCGACCATGTTTCTTGGCCATTGAGTTGGATAATTGTCGTGGTTATAAGTTTCGATCAGACTTTCGTAAGTAGTTCAAGATTGGTTTTTCTGATCTACATACTGATTGATCAGTACTATATTTTTGCGAGCATTAGTTTTTTTTCCCGCATATAAGAAAGTACATGTGAAGGATTAATTTATAGGTGATTCAACGCCTTTTGACAATAGCACTAAAGTAGGTTTAAGTTGGTAATTGGGTGGCAAGAGGATTAAGGATGGATGGAAATGAGCAAGTTATATTTAACATCTTTATTTAAACAAATACATGCATTGTGCATGTATGATCAAGAAGGAAAAGGGTAAGGATAAGACCAATAAATCAAAGAAGCGGAAATGACCCGATTCCTTAGTAACAGCCATGAAGAACATCGTCTACAAGGAAGTTCTTACAAACTGAAGTCTGCACTTATCAAACTGAAGTAACTTGCATGGCATCATCATGTGAAAGTGTTTAACATGTTGGTAGCAGCTATGAAATTATTGGCTCTGAAAGTGTAATTGGCTGTAAACATGTTTCAGATTTCACTTGCATGCATTTCATAGTGTCGCTGACTGTATTTTGTCGTATTTAAGCGTCTATTTCTAGGATATTATGTGTATTTCAGTAATATATAATATCCAGATTTCACATATGTGCATTTCACACTGACACGCACATCTATCGTATGATGATGGATTTAACCAATGCATTATCTCATTTATGCCTACACTATTCCATTTTCCTCACCTAAGATCGATGACATGAAGGTACATGATGGTCTTGCAACATTGATGCATGCATGTGATTGTGGTTAACACCCGAACTTGATTGCCTATAACCCAATAGAAAATTCTGATTTCTTGTCTTCTATTACTTTGTACTTCCAGCTTTTTTCTTTGTACATTTGCTATTACAGTACCTCATAGATTATATGAAGACAGACCATGACATTGTTCCAGTGAAGAACGTCAACTAGAGGAAAATGGCCTACTAGCCCAGGGTAGCGGACTCTGCTAAGTTGTGATATTTCCCTAGGTGTTCAATGAGGCAATACTCTGACAGTATGAAATTTAGATGATTGGCATCGCTCCCCCTGCGTCGCTCCCGCATCGGGCGACTCGGGCGGGCCGCTACCCTAGCCACCGCCGAGCCCCGATCTACTCCCTCCTCTCCTCCCGTCGCCGCCGCGTGACGCCGCCGGGCTAAGCCTGGGGGCAGATGGCGGTGGCGGGGGTCTCTCCTTCTCTCATGCGGCTTGGGGTGGGGCGGGGCCCCCGGCGTGTGGAGGCGCAGCTGGTCGGGTCCTGCGGCGCGGCAGCCGGCCTTGCCTCGCGGCGACAGCGGGCGGCTCTGCGGCCGGTCGGATCTCAGATTGGCGGCGGTGGCATCGAGGGCCTGGTGGATGGATCGGTTGTACGTCTGGTCTGGCCTCCGGTCAGATCTGATCTGGCCGGTGCGGCCTGCTCCATGTGCGGCGGCGGTGATCGGTGGCGGTCCCATGCACACGAGGCTGGATGGAGGTTCCTCGAGCGGATCCGGGTGAAAACCCTACTCTTGGCTCGTTGCCAAGGCCGGCGATGGCGACGTTTTCTGCGTCGTCCCCTTCTTGAAGGCATCGTCGTGGAGAAGCTCTAGACCCCTATCCGCCACCTCCGGGGAAAACCTAGATCGGTCGATCGGATGACGGCGGCGCTCTTGTGCCGTATCCCTATTGGGGGCATCATTCTTGGAGGTATGCATAGGCTCGAGGGACCAGTGGACGGCATCTGTGGTGGAGCGGCGTTCCATGTGACGCATCGACGACGTGGAATCTCGGCGGCGTGGCGCGGCAGGGCCTCGGCGACAGATGTGTGATGATGGACGCACGTAGGGAGGAGGTGTTGTCCGGCGCCGTGGTGGCGTCGACAGCAGGCCTGGCAAGGTCGATGCGTCAGTATCTGCTCTGAAGATGGATCGATGGAAGACGGCGGGGACGACCTATGAGAGTGCGTCGGACCGGTTTGTGCCCCAGACCTGGTTTGTGGCCTGGTTGGGGCCTCCCGCGTTAGATGTTACCAAGATGACGGCTTCAGAGATATTGATGTATTACTTTGTAAGGTCTTTATGAATAATTAATAAAATGGCTGCTTGCATCTCATGTAGAGGCCGGGGTTCATCCTCCTTTAAAAAAAGAAATTTAGATATAGTAAAAAATTCGATGTAACAAAAGTGCACACGGTTACACTAACACATACGATCACACAGGTGATGCACATAGCCACAAAAAGAAATAACTTAAGAGGCTACATGACAGGATGGGAGTAGCTGTGAGGGGAGAGAAGGTGAGAGGAGTGGCTGTGAGTGGAGAAAGTGAGGAGTGGGTGTACGGTGTAGATAAGTTTGTGTAGGTGGGAAAAAATTGGTTTGTCTCACTTTTGTTTACATGTTTAATATATAAAATATCATTTATATGTTTATATATTCATATGTTTATTTTTGTAGAATATGACAGATAGAGATGGATTATATCGATGTTTAAAAGGAATTCATTGACGAGGGTCCCGAGGCGATGTCGTTGGGAGTGGACGAAAATTCAGCGAGTTTTATAGAACAAAAAACTTGCAAGCGATGATAGCCCATACCAACCCCAAAAGGCAAATATAAATGTTACATGACAGGATATTTACTTTTATTGTGATTATCGCTCTTTTATTTCCTCCAATTATTTTCTATATTCAGATGATTTGGCTCATTGTTGTATATAACGACAGATTATGTCTGCACCCCTAAAGATATTACCGTCATTGAATCGATCATGTCCGCTAAAAAAAAACAAGTTCACAAAATACTAACATTGCCAGTGAATTGGATTTCAACTATTTTCTCTTTGTTATCTTTTATATACATGCAAATTTTAACACCCATTATGTTTATGGTAAATACATGAAAAGTTTTTGTGATATACTTTACATATTTTTAAAGTCATGATTTTTTTTGTTTTATACTTTTTTCTCTTATACTATCTTTTGATGCTTCGGTTGTTTATATATATCTATATTTACTTATTTATTTGAATTATTTTATAAGAACATAAAATTAATAATGAAATGAAAATAAATAAATAATCAGTGAGGAAATGAAAATAAAAAGAGAAAGAAACATGACAAAAGAAGAAGAATATTGTGTAGCTACCTGGGCCTTCCCAAGTAGCAGCTGTGGACGTAGCAGGCTTTCCCTGCAAAATAAGAGGTTTTGGGCTTCAATTTCTGTTCCGAAACGCAGCGTGAGTCAGTCCACATCGTAACAGGCTCTTTGACGGGACCCCCTGTAGGGCGCCTTCAGCGCCAGTTGGGGAACCAGCTCCCACTGCGTCGCTGGCATGGGCCTGGCCCAGAAACGCTTCACTGGCTACCGCACGCTCGCTCGCTAGCCGCTGCTCGATCGCTAACTCCCGCTCGATGGCTGACTCGATCGCTTGGTTTTTTTCTCCTCTCAAAAAAAAATAAAAATGCTGCAGTACGTACTAATTTACATAAAAAAAAAACACTAGTTTCCTACAGTATGTACTGTTGTTCTTAGAAAAAAGTGGTTGGTCATTGTTGACTGTTGACTTTTATAAGAATTCACAAAAAATCATAAAAAAAAAATTGAAAAGAAATTTCATCGAATTTGAAAAAAGTTCATCACATTCGGAAAAAAGTTCTTCACATTTGAAAAAAGTTCATCGAATTTGAAAAAGTTTATCGAATTTGAAAAAAGTTCATCCAATTAAAAAAAAGTTCATCGAATTTGAAAAAACTTCATCGAATTTGAAAAAGGTTCATCAAATTTGAAAAAAGGTCATCGAATTTCAAAAAAGTTCATCGAGGTAAAAAGTTCATCAACTTCAAAAAAAGTTCATCGAATTTGAAAAAAAGTTAATCGACTTCAAAAAAAGTTCATCGAATTTCAAAAAAAGTTCATCGAATTTGAATAAAGTTCACCGATTTTGACAAAAAGTTCACTGATTTTGAAAACTGTCCACCAAATTAGAAAAATGTTCATCAAATTTGAAAAAAAGTTCAACAAATTAGAAAAAAAATCATCAAATTTGAAAAAAAAACTTCATCAATTTTGAAAAAAGTTCATCGAATTTGAAAAAAAGATCATAAATTTTGGTGAACTTTTTGTATCTAATTAGAAAAAGGAAAAAGAAAAAGAAAAAAGAAGAAAGAAGAAACAAATTGAAAAAAGAAAAGGTAAAAGGAAAAGAAAGAATAAAAGAGGTAAGAAGCTGTTAGTTATCACAGAAGGTGAAGTTGTTGGGTGGTTAGCATGTCATGCTCAGAACCCCTTTGACCCGGGTTCGATTCCCACATCAGTCGCGCCTTTTTTTACAGCAATTTACAAAAGGAAAAAAATTAAAATGGGCTGGCCCATCGCGGTGGGGGGGCGGGGGGGGGGGGGGGCTGTGCGCCCTGTACCGTTAAACCTATAAAGGGCGTTTAGAGCGCCGTTTAGGATTTGCCCATTCCAACTCTACCCGCAGCCTAACTTACAAAAGAAAAGGTTTCGGGCTTCAATTTTTGCTCCCAAAAGGCAGCGTGAGTCAGTCCACATCGTAGCAGTCTCTTCGGCTCCAACTCTATCCCACAGTCCTAAATAATATGGTGCGTAGCAAAAGTGTCCTTCTGCTCCCGATGCTCCCGAGCTCAAATGAGCTTGGTGAACAGTAAAATAAAAAAAATAAAAATATTCAAAAAAATCTGAATTTTTTGTGACAAACATTGACAAAAGTTTCAAGTGCTTGCAAATATTCGTCATGGAATCACATTGCTGTAAGGCGTGGCAAAAAAAAAACAAATTCAGTGCTCCAAAATGCTTTTCAAAGTAGCATTTTCAGAGTACCGATTTCTTTTGCCACGCCTTCTAGGAATGTGATTCCATGACGAATTTTTGCAAGCACTTAAAACTTTTGTCAATGTTTGTCACAGAAAAAATTTAGATTGTTTTGAATTTTTGCAAAGCATACCCACCGTCACGGAGCCGTTAACCACTGTCGGGCTTGCCACATGGCACCTCTTTGTCACGTTGTCTGCCATTAATGAGACTTCTGTTTATTCATGAATGATTTTTTAAAAGGAGGGTTACCCCCGACCACTGCATCAGAATGATGCATGCGGCCATTTTTATTCATGAATGGTGATCCAACCCTTTATTTGTTACTAAAAAATTCACGAAAGAAAATCATGGACAATGGTAAGATTTTGGATGGACATACATAGATTTATATAGCAAGGCGCAATTAGATCATGTCTAATCTTTTGGATGTATTTATTATGTGCTTCCATTGTGTTCGTTGGACATGCCTATTTTTGTTATTTGACATCATTTAACTGAATTTCATATTATTCCTTTATCTGCTTGCAGCTGTAAAAAGTTTGATTACAACAGAGTCAATGATACAACATATGCCTTTTGTGAATTTACCAACTACAACATCATAAAGCAATGTCTTCTATTCTGCCAAATGAATAATAGTTTGACATATGTTTTCTCACCTAAGAAAAATAATGCATGAAAGATCTAATGGTTCTGAGTGTGTAGCTATCCACAGGTATCACTTGAAACTAGGTGCCTTCTTTAAGCATGTATAAGGTGCTAGCTAATGTGCTGGAGTTACTTTGCATTGTTCAGATGCAACGTTTCTTCGCTCGACAGGAGCACTTCTTCTGATTATTAATATTTCATATTTTACTTCTTATGATTGTAAGACAATTTTTGCGACTTGGAATCTATAACATCCCAATTTTCTCGCTGGAAATTATTTGTGGGAACAAACCACTTCTAGTTCTGTCACGGTTTGATAGTTTAAGTGTATGCCTATGATTTAATATATGCATGGGAGTACTTGCTAAACGATGAGGCCTTCTGTGTCATGTTAGCTCCATCCACCTTCAGGATCTAGAATCCTGCATCTAGATTTTGTAGGTTGTGATTATTAATTATGGCATGTTTGGAATACAAGATAGGAAAAGCATGGGAATAGGAAAAATACAGGAACATGTAAGGAAGCCATGTGTAGAACATAATAATTGAACTTCAACTGTAAGATGTGCTTAATCTATAGGGAAACATATCTATCTTTTGTCTTCAATTTTGTTTGAAGTGGAGCCCCACTGGCACCTTGCTTGTCAAAATACGACTACTTGATGCCCATTTATTTGTCATGCGAAGGAATCAAATAAGCCAGTTCCATCTAACTCTTCATACCATTCATTGATCTTGCTAATCCTAACAATAGATCAAATTTTGGTTTGTCAAAATGGAGAATCAAGGTACCTCAACATAGACCAACAACTGAAACTAGCATATGAGAATATTGTATGCCATTGTCAATATTATATGTAGCTCATGATTTAGTGAACTCATAAGTTGTTAAAATTTGCTGATGTATGGTCTTCTGGATGAACTGAATGTATGTAAAACATATTGGGCATTGGTTAGGTGGGTTTTAACCAAATTACAAAAGGTGGTAGGGATTACATAGCATATCCTCTATAACACTAAGCTCCCTAAGTTTAAAGAGCCCACGTTCAATTGAGGTCTCAAATTAGAATTGGATCACCGATTTTGACCGGGTCAACAATTTCGAAAAGCTCTCTCATTAAATTCTTTTATACTATACACTATGCTTTCTAATTATTAAGGCCACACAATTAATTGAGGTATTCAATTTATAATTGTGTCATGTGATTTTGACCGGGTCAACAATTTCTCAAGCTTTCTCATTCAATTATTTTAATTCACTATGTTTCCTAATTTTGAAGCTCTTCCATTCAATTGAGGTATTCAATTTTGGATTTTGTTTACGATTTTGACAGGGCCAACCATTTTTCAAATCAATCAGCAGCAACCAGCCTATAAAAAACATATCAATCCCACGCACCCTCCCACCACCTAGAAAAAAGAAGCGTCACCATGTGATATTGTAGCACCAATATAGTATATGCAACCACCGATACATAAATTTCTCCACATAAATATATATTGGTTAGCAGATAACACATAATCACACCACGAAAGGCCAGCCAAATCAATGCATTATAAATAAAAATAAAACACACTTGATCATCTCCCTCACCTGCCAAACTAAATATTCCATCAGTTCCGAAATATAAGGGGTATTAGTTTTTTAGAAAGTCAAATTTCTTTAACTTTGACCAAGTTTAGAGTAGAAATATCGACATCCACAATATTAAACAAAAAAAGTATGGAAGTTCATTTCATGACGAATCTAAAAATACCGATATGATATTATGGATTTTGATATATTTCTATACAAATTTGATCAAACTTAAAAGGTTTGCCTTTTCAAAAAAGTGATACACCATATATTTTGAAACAGAGTAATTTTTTTAAGAAACCCAACAACACCAACGGCGCAGCAAAGCGCGCCCAACCCTTCTAGTCTAGGATTAATCCAAATAGCGATTGGGTGGATGGGAGGGGATGAGTCCAATCCCTTTAATTATTATATCCACCAACGGGTCTAATCCGAAGGGAACTCACAAATTTGGCAATGATGGTGTTCTCTTTAGAGATATTAAGTCTTTTACCATGTAAACATTAGTGTTTCCACTATTTTGTGTTGTCATAGGGCTTGTAATGAAGTCAAAATATGGTGTTCTCTTTAGAGATATTAATCTTTTACCATGTAAACATTAGTGTCTCCACTATTTTGTGTTATCCTAGGGATTGTGATAAAGTAGTGTACGCTCTCTCAATGCATGTCACAAGTGTAGAGCATGAGTTCAAGTCATATCGCCAGATAATGTGCTCGACTTTTCACTTGACTCATCAGTAAGAACTTGAGAAGATGGTTGCCTTGCCAGAGCATAGTAGAGTAGAGTTTGAGGTAGAATCGATCACCATTCACGATGTTGAATAATGTGTAGAGGCACCTATGGAGCGACGTTGATTTGTTGAATACCTTGTAAGAGACGCCAAGTCAATCAAGGATACAGGGTCAACACTCATTTATATACAACTCGCCAAAGTTTTAAGGGTGCTCATGATGGCAAGGCTAAATGATGGACTTTACAACGTACTGTACTACTACAATGCTAAAGTAAAGGCGGATGAAGAGAAGGCAACTACTAATAAAATAAGATTTTTTTAAGGATTAAAGTACCGTTACTTAATATTCAACGGCCTGGCCTACCCAAAAAAGAGACAAAACAAGTCTCTCGAATCGACAAAAGTATATAACCTATAGAAGTACAATTGAAAGTTGGGCTATGTCACGACGGCGAGAATGAAGGTGGAAGAGGTGAGTTGAAAGATGTTGTTTTGTCTTCCTACAAGGATAGGGTGATTAAGGAGACACCATGTGTGCTGAGGAGGAAAGGAGAGGGGGAGAGAATCAGTTTCTCACTGGATAATGGAAATCACATGCATCCATGTTCAACACACATCTTTGAATTGAAATAATGTTTGATCACAATGTTTTTTCATCGTCACGTGGCAATGCACATACATTCAACTAGTAGTGGTAAAACACCCGGCCCATTAGCACGCGTGCTTGGTGTGTGGCATACTTGACTCGGCACGGGGCTAAATGGGTTGTGCCTGGCCCGCGGCACGCATGGGGCCGTGCTCAGGCGCATGGGCAAGGCCCGCATGCCGGTACGGAACGACCCTTTTTTCTGAAATTTTATATATTGGCTCCAAAAAAAACAGCCCAAAAGCCTCCAAAATAGTTTTTTTAAAGTATAAAACCTCCAAAACAGCTAAACTGACCCCAAAACACGCAGGCCGGCGGCACACGAGCTGAGTCGGCCCGGCTCGTTTAACTACCAAGCCTCTGTCCACACCTCAGATGAGCATGTAAGCGGATCCATAGGCACCGGAGGCGGTGCCGTCGGCATGTCATGCCTTCTCTTCCTACACATGTGACTTTACTGTTGGCGGACACAGCAGAGGCGCTGCCATCACGAACCTACAGGATAATCGCGTGCGTGCTCCCTCCGGGTCGCTGGATGGAAACATCAAACATGTGTAAGTGAGTGTGTAGTACTGTAAAAAGGGAGAAAACTGGCCTATGTATATTAGTATCAAATCATCGAAGAACAGAACAGAAATAAATCTGAACTCTCAACCTCTCCTTCTCTCTATATAACTCATCCCCAACTTCTTCCGATCCACATCTTCTCCCAGCCATTCTTCTTGGGGACATCATACGGTGGGCTTGGGCAGGTTGTAGGGTAGTACGTAACGCGTGTGCTGTTTCTCTTGTCGATGGATCTTAGGCCCTGCCCGTTGCTGCACGAGCGAGGCTGAAAAGAAAGGCATGTACAGAGTCCAATCTCACCAGCGGCCGATCTGATTCTGGTGGAACCGACTGGAACCAAGACATAGATGGGAGTTTCAAAAAAAAAAAAAAGACAGAGGAGCCGGAGGAGCGCCCTGATGCAGAGATCGTCTCTCAGCCGCCAGGGATTGTGGATCGATTGAGATTTGTGGTAAAGAGGGTCCGTGGTTTAGGGGTGGAAACCGAGACGGCTCATCTATTATAGACTAGCAAAACGGCCCATGCGTTGCAACGGGAGAAAAAATATCATGAACATTTTTACAGATTTTCGAACATTTTCTAAAATAATGAACATTTCTAAATTCATGAACATTTTATACTACTTGCAAACATTTTCTTAAAATTGTGAAAAATAGTAAAAATTTTTCTTCAATCGGCGAACATTTCTAGAATCGACAAACATTTTTTTGGAAATTGGTGGAACAGTTTTTGAAATTCACAAACATTTGTTTGATTTAATGAACATTTTTTGAAATGCATGATCATTTTTTGAATCAGCAAACATTTTATGAATTAATAAACTATTTTGTAAGTTACGAACAGTTTTTGAATTTTTAGGATATTTTTCAATTCATGAACATTTTTTGAATTGGCAAAATTTTGTTCAATTTCATTAATATTTTTAATACATGGACTTTTAAAAAAATCACGATTTTTTTTGATTTTCCGATCATTTTTTGAATATGCGAACATTTTTTACAAATCACAAACATTTTTTGACTATGTGAACATTTAAAATTATTAAAAAAATCATTCCAAATTTTCATTTTTTGAAAATTTCAGAACTTTTGAAGTCCCAAATTATTTAAAGTATAAAAAAATGAAGACGGAAAAGTAAAACGGTAAATAAAAAAATTAAAAAACAGGCCGCCCGGACATGGGCCGGCCCAAACAGGCACGATGTGTCTTCTCCCAGCGCGCAGAGCGCAGTATAGGAGGTTCCTACTGGATGGGCCGGCCCAGGAGGGAATTCCTTGTGCAAAACTGTTTTTTATCACTTATAGGTGGCATTGGTGGGTAATATTTTGCAACTTTAGGGGCAATTTATGTGACGTACAACAAGAAGCACTAATAACTTTATTATTAGGTACTAGCAAACATGCCCGTGCGTTGCAACGGGAGAGTAAATATTTTTTATCCGAGCCATTGTTTTCGTTTCGATTCAATTTTGGTTCTGACTCGTAATATTGATGGCGTGCACCTATGGCCAGACTCAGATAGCAACCGGTCGGTGCCTTTCGACACTAAGGAGGTCGCGTCTATAAATTAAATCTATTTAAGAAAGTCTATATGTGTCACCATCACATGCAGCGGATAAAACACAAATTAAGATCCTATGTATCGGTTCCAATATTAACGTTCATGACTATCACAAGAATTGTTTGGATATTTTCAAAATAAATTTTCATGTACTTTTGATGTTCATGAATTTTATAAGTGTGTGTATATGCTATAAAAATTATTTATGTATTCACTATAAAAAAGAATAGTGTAGTCCGTTGGTAAGTACGTGTGTGGATTTCGCCAAAAAAAATACGTACGTAGGGTTTTCGATCATGGGACATGTACAAAGAGTGAAGCCGGTGGAAATACAACATGCCTATGGATTGTAGTTTACTCATTGTAATCATTTCCCTCACTCGCTCCTTGCCAAGCAGCATAGAGCAATGCATGCGGCATGTTTATTTGCAATACGAATTGACGCCGGTACGAAGGAATGACGGATCATGAACCATTGATTTAGGTTGGACCCTAAATATCATTTTTAAATAGTTAATAGATAAAAATAACATCATATTAAGATTCTACACATTTTTCTAATCAAATTTCATATATAACATGTTAAAATTGGAGTTAGGGTTTAAAAGATATGATTATTTTGTAAAAATATTTATTTTAGATAGACTGCGGGTTGATTAACGCAAATATTAGGGGTTTTTATGTAAAACTTTAGAAAACGGTTCACTGTGACCTAATGTTGGACTACGGGTTGATTAGTATAAACGTCAGGGGGTTTTATGTAAAATGGAAAAAATGATTCGTCCCGACTTAAAGATGGACTGCAGGTTGATTTCAACAAACTGCAGGGACTTTTTTTTTGCAAAAGGGTGTGACGACCAGAAGCGATGCGTGCTTTATTATTAGGTAGAGATAGATTACTAGTAGAATGCCCGTGCATTGCTACGTGCCATAAATATATATTTGCCGGTTGCATATATAATTATAATGCATGTATAGAAATGATAGCCTGTAACAATCAAAAAGTAATTGAAATACACTTCACTTGTGATGTAACTTCATAAGAAATCAAATAGAGAAAGTTGTGTATATAGAGAGCAATAATCCAACTAATTATCTGTTACAAACTTAGATCTACTTGATGGGTTTAAGAGATTTCCATACAATGTGAGGATTGTTGTCTTTAACTTCATTTGCATGGTACAATGTGAGTCGTATCCCGATTTTAATGTGCTATAAATTCTAGGCTACCTATAAATCACTTGGATGGTATTTTCTTTGAAAATGGCTTGTTAAGCTATGCGACATTTATGTCACTGCATGGCAGCTGCTCCTTTCTCTTTTTCTTGAAGAAAGAAAAAGCAGCCACTCCTCTCACTCACCCACCACACAGCCGCCTCCTACTCTCCCCGTAGAGCTAGCCAGCCACCAGGTGTTGCCGCATCTCATCTCCCCTCCATGCATCACCGCCGCCATCTCTCCATGGCACCTCCCCTCCACGCGATGGCGAAGCACGTCCTTTCTCTCCCCACCGCCCCTCCCATCCATGGCGTCGCCCGCCCCTCCTCTCCCCGCCACGGTGTGGCCCGCCTCCTTCTCACCCCACCAACCTCCTGGGCCGTCGCCTTGGCACCGAGCCCCACATGTCTGGCATCCTGGGCAGCCAGATCCGAACAAGAGGTGCAGAAGGGCTTGCAGCTCCCCATTAGTTCGAGCCACATAGCTGACTGCTACTTTGTAGACTGCGTTGGTATTTCCCCGAAGAGGAGGGGATGATGCAGTATAGTAGAGATAAGTATTTCCCTCAGTTAAGAACCAAGGTTATCAATCCAGTAGGAGAACCTCGCAAAATCCAGTGAACAGTACCTACACACACAAAAGCAAACACTTGCACCCAACACAAATAAGAGGGTTGTAAATCCTCTTAGCGGTTACTTGCAAGGATTAAGTCTGATAGAGATAAATAGATAAAGTAAAATACTAAATAAAAAATAAGTAAATAAATTGCAGCGAGGTATTTTTGGTTTTTTATATATGATAAAATAGACCCGGGGGCAATAGTTTTCACTAGAGGCTTCTCTCTCGAGCGCAGAACATACGGTGGGTAAACAAATTACTGTTGGGCAATTGATAGAAAAGCAAATAATTATGACGGTTTCATGGCAATGATCATATATATAGGCATCACGTCCGAGACAAATAGACCGACTCCTGCCTGCATCTATTACTATTACTCCACTCATCGACCGCTATCCAGCATGCATCTAGAGTATTAAGTATAAAACAGAGTAACGCCTTAAGCAAGATGACATGATGTAGAGGAGTAAACTCAAGCAATATGAAATAAACCCCATATTTTTATCCTTAATGGCAACAATACAAATACATGTCATGTCCCTTTCTGTCACTGGGATTGAGCACCGCAAGATTGAACCCATCACAAAGCACCTCTCCCATTGCAAGATAAACCAATCTAGTTGGCCAAACCAAATCGATAGATCGGAGAGAAATACAAAGCTATATTAAATCATGCATAAAAGAGATTAGCAAAGACTCAAATATTTCTCATGAATAATCTGATCATAAACTCACAATTCATCGGATCCCAACAAACACACCGCAAAAGAAGATTACATCGGATAGAACTCCAAGAACATCGAGGAGAACTTTGTATTGAAGATCAAAGAGAGAGAAGAAGCCATCTAGCTACTAGCTATGGACCCATAGGTTAGTGGTAAACTACTCACACATCATCGGAGGAGTAGCAAGGTTGATGTAGAAGCCCTCCGTGATCGATTCCCCCTCCGGCAGAGTGCCGGGGAAGGGCTCCAGGTGGGATCGTGGAAGAACAGAGGCTTGCGGCGGCGGAAAAGTTTTCTCGTCTCGCTCTCTGTTGGTTTCCCAATATTTGAGAATATATAGAAGTGGAATTAGGTCAGGAGGCGCCACGAGGGCCCCACAAGGCATCAGGGCGCGCCCTGTTGCCTTGTGGGCGCCTCCTAGGTCTTCTGGCTCCATCTCCATGTCTCCAGGGTCACTTATGTCCAGAAAAAAATCTCCAAAAGGTTTCGTGGCATTGGACTTCGTTTGGTACTGATTTCCTGAAAAACCAAAAACAAGCAGAAAACAACAACTGGCACTGGGCACTAAGTTAATAGGTTAGTCCCAAAAAATGATATATAATTGCATATTATTGCATATAAAACATCCAAGATTGATACTATAGTAGCATGAAACAATAAAAAATTATCGATACGTTGGAGACATATCAGCATCCCCAAGCTTAATTCCTGCTCGTCCTCGAGTAGGTAAATGATAAAAACAGAATTTTTGATGTGGAATGATACCCAACATGTATATTATGTAGTCTCTTTGTGGCATATAAGTAATGAAGCGATGAATTAACATTATCAACATAATAATATCCATGGATATAAGAAGCATAATCATTATACTTTCAAAATATATAATCATTAACGAGTGTTATCCCTACTCACTTTCTCATATTAATCATGACATGACTCCATCTTCATTGCAAATATATAAATAGTGAGCACCCCGGTGTTAAACCAGGCAATTGGATCATACTTCTAACGCGCTTCAGCATTTTCAACTCTCACGCAATACATGAGCGCAAGCCATGGACATAGCACTAGGTGGAATCGAAAGTGGTGATAGGTTTCAAAGATTGAAAAGGAGAAGAAGAAAGTCTCGCATCAACTCGGCAGACTAATGGGCTATGGAGATGCCCATCAATCGATATCAATGCGAGGAGTAGGGATTGCCATGCAACGGATGCACTAAAGAGCTATAAGTGTATGAAAGCTCAAAATAAAACTAAGTGGGTGTGCATCCAACTTGCTTGCTCATGAAGACCTCGGACATTTGAGGAAGCCCGTCATCGGAATATACAAGCCAAGTTCTATAATGAAAAATTCCCACTAGTATATGAAAGTGACTACATATGAGACTCTCTATATATGAAGAACATGGTGCTACTTTGAAGCACAAGTGTGGAAAAAAAATAAGATAGTAACATTGTCCCTTCTCTCTTTTTCTCCCATTAACTATATTTTTCCCCTTTTTTTTCCCTTTTTTTCTTTCTCTCTTTTTTTTCTATTTTTCGTCCAGAGTCTTATCCCGACTTGTGGGTGAATCATAGCCTCCATCATCCTTTCCTCACTTGGGACAATGTTCTAATAATGATGATCATCACACTTTTATTTACTTACAACTCAAAATTACAACTCGATACTAGAACAAATATGACTCTATATGAATGCCTCTGGCGGTGTACCAGGATGTGCAATGATCTAGCGTAACATGTATAAAAAATGATGAACGGTGGCTTTGCCACAAATACTATGTCAGCTATATGATCATGCAAAGCAATATGACAATGATGATGTGTGTCATATAAATGGAACGGTGGAAGTTGCATGGCAATATATCTCGGAATGGCTATGGAAATGCCATGATAGGTAGGTATGGTGGCTGTTTTGAGGAAGGGTAAAAGGGGTTTATGTGTGAAAGAGCGTATCATATCACGGGGTTTGGATGCACCGGCAAAGTTTGCGCCAACTCACGAGGTGAGAAAGGGCATGGCACGGTACCGAAGAGGCTAGCAAATTACGGAAAGATAGGAGTGCGTATAATCCATGGACTCACATTAGTCATAAAGAACTCACATACTTATTGCAAAAGTCTACTTAGCCCTCGAAGCAAAGTATTTCACTGCTTGCCCCTAGGAGGAGGGTTGGTAGGAGTTAACCATCGCGCGACCTCGATTATAACAGCACACAAGGTTTTCATTTCAGACCTATAAATGCTCCAACTTCCTCACCATGCCATAACTAATATTTAGGTGAATATGTCATAACAAAATTTAATGCCAATATTTCTACTAACCAATGATCATGAACCTATACCCTTTCATATTATGACATTACTAAAATTAAGCATGCACTTCATTCTTAGTGATCTGCATGAAGGTTTTTATTATATCCCCCTTGGATAACTATCATATCAAGACCATTCTTTTAACATGTGCAAATTGCCATTACTATTTATTAGACTCTCAAAAAGATATAAGTGAAGCATGAGAGTGCAACTATTTCTTTAAAATATAACCACCGCCGTGCTCTAAAAGATATAAGTGAAGCACTAGAGCAACTGCCTAGCTCAAAAGATATAAGTGAAGCACATAGAGTATTCTAATAAATTCTGAATAATGTGTGTCCCTCTCAAAAAGGTGTGTCCAGCAAAGATGATTGTGACAAACTAACAAGAAAACAAAAGCAAATAAATTATAGCACAAGACGCTCCAAGCAAGACACATATCATGTGATGAATAAAAATATAGCTTCAAGTGAGTTACCAATAGATTGTAGACGAAAGAGGGGATGCCATCCGGGGCATCGCCAAGCTTAGACGCTTGAGTCTTCCTTGAATATTACCTTGGGGTGCCTTGGGCATCCCCAAGCTTAGGCTCTTGCCTCTCCTTATTCCTTAATCCATCATGATCTCACCCAAAAATTGAAAACTTCAGCACACAAAACTCAATAGAAACTTCGTGAGATCCGTTAGTATAACAATCAAATCTTAAACTCTAAGTACTATAGTAAATTGATTCATATTTAATATTATCATAATGCTACTGTAATCTAACTTCTCCATGACTCATACCCCCTGATACGATCCATAGATTCATCAAAATAAGCAAACTATGCAACAAAAACAGAATCTGTCTAAAACAGAACAATCTGGAAAGATCTGAATAATGACCATACTTATGTAACTCCAAAAATTCTGAAAAATTAGGAAAACGTGTGAAATTTGTATAAGAATCATGTGTAAAACATTCCAAAGGTTTTGACGCTCCAGTGATTTTTAAGAATTTCTGCACTAGACGTAAAAGTTTCTGTCTTTGCACAGAATCAAGTCAACTATCATCCAAAGTATCCCAAAGGTATTACTTGGCAAACACTAATTAAAATATAAAAAGACAATCATAACAGAGGCTATAATTATGTAAACACACAAGAATAGAAAGAAAAAGCAAAAATTTATTTTATTCATTGGGTTGCCTCCTAACAAGCACTATTGTTTTATGCCCCTAGCTAGGCATAATGCATAGTTTCAAGTGTTGTCATGCTTCAAATTTATTCCATAGGTGGACCTCATAATAGATTCATAAGGCGGCTTAATTATCTTTCTAGGGAAGTGTTCCATTCCCTTCTTTAGTGGAAATTGAAATCTTATATTGCCTTCTTTCATATCAATAATAGCACCTATAGTTCGTAGAAAGGGCCTACCAAGTATTATTGGACAAGACGGATTGCATTCAATATCAAGCACAATGAAATCCACGGGCACATAATTTCTATTATAAAGAATAAGCACATCATTTATTCTACCCAATGGTTTCTTAATAGTGGAATCCGCCAAATGCAAGTTAAGGGAACATTCATCTAGTTCGATAAGGCCTAGCACATCACATAAAGATTTTGGAATAGTAGAAACGCTAGCACCCAAATCACATAAAGCATTGCATACATAATCTTTGATTTTAATTTTAATAGTAGGTTCCCATTCATCATGCAATTTTCTAGGAATAGAAACTTCCAACTCAAGTTTTTCTTCATGAGCTTTTATCATAGCTTCTACAATACGATTAGTGAAAGCTTTATTTTGTTCATAAGCATTTGGAGAGCTAATCATGGATTGCAGCAAGGAAATACATTCAACTAAAGATCAATTATCATAATTAAAGTCCTTGTAATCCAAAGTAGTGGGCACATTGCTATTTAAAGTTTTAACCTCTCCAAACCCACTTTTTCATTTTTATTATTAAGATCATCACCCTCCGAATAATTGGGACGCCCTCTAACTAAAGTTGACTCATATTCAGTCCCTTTTTCATCAAGTTTTACTTTACTAAATAAAGATTCAATGGAGGTGACACCAATCATTTTAACATCTTCATCATTGCTACGATAAAAACCGGGTGGAATGGCTTTTTCTAAGAATTCCCGCTTGGCTCTTATCCTAGCGGATCTTTCTTTACTTTCATTAAGGGAGACTTGGATGGCTTTAATAGTCTCATTTATATCAATTTTAGGTGGCAAAATTTTAACTTTAAGATTTTCCACATCATGAGCAATTCTATCCATGTTCCTAGATACTTCATCCACTCTATTCAATTTTTCTTCTATCATAGCATTGAAATTATTTTGAGAATTAATAAATTCTTTAATATTAATTTCAAGATCAGTAGGTATCCTATTATTATTATAAGAATTCCCATAGGAATTACCATAATTATTAGAGGAATTTCCGGGAAACGGTCTAGGATTGAAATTCCCTCTATAAGCATTGTTGTTGAAATTATTTCTAGAGACAAAATTCACATCAATAGCATTATTATTTTGTTCTAACAAGGTAGACAATGGCACATCATTAGGATCAACATGAGCATTTTTACTAGCAAGCATTTTCATGATAGCGTCCATTTTATCACCCAAAGTAGAAATTTCTTCAACAGAATTTACCTTCTTACCAGTTGGAGCTCTTTCAGTATGCCATTGCGAATAATTTGTCTTAATATTATCAAGGAGTTTTGTAGCTTCTCGTAATGTGATTTTCATAAATGTACCACCTGCGACAGAGTCTAGCAAATTTCTAGAAACAAAGTTTAGTCCCGCATAGAAATTCTGTATGATCATCCATAAACTTAAACCATGAGTAGGACAATTTCTTATCATTAATTTCATTCTCTCCCATGCTTGTGCAACATGTTCTTGCTCAAGTTGCTTAAAATTCATAATTTGATTTCTTAGAGAAATAATTTCCGCGGAAGGAAAATACTTGGCAATGAAAGCATCCTTACACTTATCCCAAGAATCAATACTATTGCGTGGCAAGGATGAAAACCAAGTTTTAGCACGATCTCTTAGCGAGAACGGAAATAATTTCAACTTAATAATATCATTATCAACATCTTTTTTCTTTTGCATATCACATAATTCAACGAAAGTATTAAGGTGTGATGCGGCATCCTCATTAGGATTTCCAGAAAATTGCTCTTTCATAACAAGATTTAGCAAAGCGGCATTATTATCATAAGACTCCGCACTAGCGGCGGGAGGAGCAATTGGAGTACTAATAAAATCATCATTATTAGTATTGGAAAAGTCACACAATTTTGTGTTTTATTGGGCCATAGTGGCAAAGCAAACGATCTAGCAAACAAGCAAAAATATTTTTGTGTTTTTGTGAATTTTTTTTAGAAGTGAGGGAGATGAAAACGAGAGGCAAAGGCAAATAAAAAGGCAAATAAAATAAATGCAAGTGGATGATAGTTTGTGCAAAGGTACTTGATAAATTTTGGTGATGTCTCCCTGGCAACGGCGCCGGAAATCCTTCCTACTACTTTGTAGACTGCGTTGGTATTTCCTCGAAGAGGAGGGGATGATGCAGTATAGTAGAGATAAGTATTTCCCTCAGTTAAGAACCAAGGTTATCAATCCAGTAGGAGAACCACGCAAAATCCAGTAAACATCACCTACACACACAAAAGCAAACACTTGCACCCAACGCAAATAAGAGGGTTGTCAATCCTCTTAGCGGTTACTTGCAAGGATTAAGTCTGATAGAGATAAATAGATAAAGTAAAATACTAAATAAATAAAAGTAAATAAATTGCAGCGAGGTATTTTTGGTGTTTTATATATGATAAAATAGACCCAGGGGGCATAGTTTTCACTAGAGGCTTCTCTCTCGAGCGGAGAACATATAGTGGGTAAACAAATTACTGTTGGGCAATTGATAGAAAAGCAAATAATTATGACGGATTCATGGCAATGATCATATATATAGGCATCATGTCCGCGACAAATAGACCAACTCCTGCCTACATCTATTACTATTACTCCACCCATCGACCGCTATCCAGCATGCATCTAGAGTATTAAGTATAAAACAGAGTAACGCCTTAAGCAAGATGACATGATGTAGAGGAGTAAACTCAAGCAATATGAAATAAACCCCATATTTTTATCCTTAATGGCAACAATACAAATACGTGTCATGTCCCTTTCTGTCACTGGGATTGAGCACCGCAAGATTGAACCCATCACAAAGCACCTCTCCCATTGCAAGATAAACCAATCTAGTTGGCCAAACCAAATCGATAGATCGGAGATAAATACAAAGCTATATTAAATCATGCATAAAAGAGATTAGCAAAGACTCAAATATTTCTCATGAATAATCTGATCATAAACTCATAATTCATTGGATCACAACAAACACACCGCAAAAGAAGATTACATCGGATAGAACTCCAAGAACATCGAGGAGAACTTTGTATTGAAGATCAAAGAGAGAGAAGAAGCCATCTAGCTACTAGCTATGGACCCGTAGGTCGGTGGTAAACTACTCACACATCATCGGAGGGGTAGCAAGGTTGATGTAGAAACCCTCCGTGATCGATTCCCCCTCCGACAGAGTGCCGGGGAAGGGCTCTAGATGGGATCGTGGAAGAACAGAGGCTTGCGGCGGCGGAAAAGTTTTATTGTCTGGCTCTCTATTGTTTTCCCAATATTTGAGAATATATATAAGTGGAATTAGGTCAGGAGGCGCCACGAGGGCCCCACAAGGCATCAGGGCGCGCCTACCCCCCTGGGGCGCGCCCTGTTGCCTTGTGGGCGCCTCCTAGGTCTTCTGGCCCCATCTCCAAGTCTCCAATGTCTCTTATGTCCAGAAAAAAATCTCCGAAAAGTTTCATGGCATTTGGACTTCGTTTGGTACTGATTTCCTGAAAAACCAAAAACAAGCAGAAAACAGCAACTGGCACTGTGCACTAAGTTAATAGGTTAGTCCCAAAAAATTATATATAATTGCATATTATTGCATATAAAACATCCAATATTGATACTATAGTAGCATGAAACAATAAAAAATTATAGATACATTGGAGACGTATCACTGACCTGTTTGTATGTGGTTTGGATGACCTCGGGAATAGTTGTGTGGTGTGGTGAGGAGGTGCGACGACGCCCTCATCATCAGGCTCGGTCTTCTACCCCAGCCAATCCTTAGCATAGTCGTGCTGTCGTGCCATCGTCTCCATGACAAGGCCATCTCAGGCCGATTGATAGTGCAAGGAGTGCACACCATCACGCAGAGGGCGATCACCACGTCGATGCGACCTGCTACTAACCGTAGCGTCACCATCTTCTCCGAGTGCTTCGGCCACCAGAATATTAACACCACTGACTCTTAGGTTCTGCCTGCCCATCCCAACCACCCTACTCGTTCGCTGCTGCTGCCAGCATGGCTGCCCTTCCTATCGATTACCTTTCTAGATTATATTCCAGTCCTAATGTCCTAACAAGTGAACCAATATTTTTTTAGTGAAATGTAGGCAAGTTTTTTGTTTTAGAAAATGATTTCTATTAGTAACAAACTTTGTTAACAATATTGAGGTGGTCAAGAATTGTTATGTTAGAAAAAAATGTGAGTGTGAGGCCAATTTACTAAACCAAATAAAATACTTTTAGATGTGTCAGTACAAAATCATGTGCCTTTGCAAACACACCAAGCACAAACACACAGCAGCAAGCACGCAAACCATCAGCAACATCAATCCCCAACGTTGTTGTGCTGCCGTCGTCGTCTTTCTCCAGATCGAGACCAATTCGTCCATCCACCGACAGGGGCCCTATCGTATCGCCCCCCCCCCCCCCCAATTCCTGCTGTCTTGCAGATCCAGGCAAAGCAATGGTCTCCACTTAATCTATAGAGCCACCGTGCCTACATGCCAGTGTCCTGGATCAAGGCCATATCGTCCATCTCGAACAAGGTGAGCCGCTGAATTTGGGGGAATATTGGTCACTTCTTCTCCAGCCCCCTCACCCAGCGCAGTAGCTGATGCATCTTCAGCTTCGATCCTGTTATTCTAGTGATGACTACAGCAGCCACAATCTTGAGGAAGGAGAGATAGCCGTCTTCGAGGTTCTTGAACCACTGCAACAAAGATCCATGAAACAAATGGAAGGCAAATATCAAATCATGATTCTTAAAACAACCATCAATAAATAGGTCCATGAGGAGTTGGGAATTGCCATCTACCGTCAGAGGAAAGTTTATGTAATCAAATCAGCGAAACATTTTCAGTTAGATAGAATTGGCAACAATGAAAGGGCATTTCAATTCATGTACATTACAACCCAACATAAGGAAACTAACCTGACAGTTGTTAGAATTGTGAAGAATATTATTGTACAAGGTAGGTTACAGTTGGACTTGGATTTGGACGGTGTGTAGATAGGGTAGACACACGATGTAATCTATGCCAACATAATAGCACAGGCACGCGGGGGAGCCGGTGGCGAGTGCCGGCGCCCGGGCGGCCGGGGTGCGGCATTGTGACGGTGTCATAGGAGGAGCGCCCGTAGTCAGGCCCCGGGGATGTAGCCATGATGGTGAACCTCGTTAACAAATCTCGGTGTCGTGCTCGTGTGATTGCTTGGTCCTCGGATGATCGACTACGCGCCACGGATTAATTCTAACAAGTGGTATCATGAGCAAGGTGCTGCTTGTGAGCTGCGTTGGTAATTCCCTGAAGAGGAAGGGAGATGCAGTACAGTAGAGATAAGTATTTCCCTCAGTTAAGAATCAAGGTTATCAATCCAGTAGGAGAACCAAGCAAAATTCCGTTAAAGCGCACCTGCACACACAAGAGCAAACACTTGCACCCAACGCAAATAAGAGGGTTGTCAATCCTCTTAGCGGTTATTTGCAAGGATTAAATCTTATCGAGGTAAATAGATAAACTAAATTACTAATTAAAATAAAAGTAAATAAATTGCAGCAAGGTATTTTAGGTTTTTTATATGATAAAGATAGACCCGGGGACCATAGTTTTCACTAGAGGCTTCTCTCTTGAGCACATAAGCATACGGTGGGTAAACAAATTACTGTTGGGCAATTGATAGAAAAGCGAATAATTATGACAGATTCATGGCAATGATCATGTATATAGGCATCACGTCCGAGACAAGTAGACCGACTCCTGCCTGCATCTACTACTATTACTCCACCCATCGACCGCTATCCAGCATGCATCTAAGGTATTAAGTATGAAACAGAGTAACGCCTTAAGCAAGATGACATGATGTAGAGAAGCAAATTCAAGCAATATGAATAAACCCCATCTTTTTATCGTTAATGGAAACAATACAAATACGTGTCATGTCCCTTTCTGTCACTGGGATTGAGCACCGCAAGATTGAACCCATCACAAAGCACCTTTCCCATTGCAAGATAAATCAATCTAGTAGGCCAAACTAAACCGATAGATCGGAGAGAAATAAAAAGCTATAACAATCATGCATAAAAGATTTCAGAGAATACTCAAATATTTCTCATGAATAATCTGATCATCAACTCACAATTCATCGGATCCCAACAAACACACCGCAAAATAAGATTACATCGGATAGAACTCCAAGAACATCGAGGAGAACATTGTATTGAAGATCAAAGAGAAAGAAGAAGACATCTAGCTACTAACTATGGACCCGTAGGTCTGTGGTAAACTACTCACACATCATCGAAAGGGCAGCAAGGTTGATGTAGAAGCCCTCCATGATCGATTCCCCCTCCGGCAGAGTACCGAAAAAGGCCTCCAGATGGGATCGTGGAAGAACAGAGGCTTGCGGCGGCGGAAAGGTTTTCTCTTCTGGCTCCCTGGGGGTTTCCCAATATTTGTGAATTTATAGAAGTGGAATTAGGTCAAAAGGAGTCATGTGGGCCCCACAAGGTACTACGGCGCCCCCCCTGGGGCGCGCCCTAGTGCCTTGTGAAGCCCCTGTGGGGCTTCTGACCTCCTCCCGAAGCTTCCCAGGTTTCTTTTGTCCAGAATAAAAATCTCCAAAAAGTTTCGTGGCATTGGGACTTCATTTGGTACTGTTTCTCTGAAAAGCCAAAAACAAGCAGAAAACAGCAACTGGCACTAGGCACTGGGTTAATAGGTTAGTCCCAGAAAATGATATATAATTGCATACAATTGCACATAAAAACATCCAAGATTGATACTATAATAGCATGGGACAATCAAAAATTATAGATACGTTGGAGACGTATCAAGCATCCCCAAGCTTAATTCCTGCTTGTCCTCGAGTAGGTAAATGATAAAAACAGAATTTTTGATGTGGAATGCTACCTATCATGTAATCTCTCTCTTACGGTATGAATAATAAGATCCAAATGATTCAAAGCAATAGTCTGTAATTTGATATAAAGACATCAATACTCAGGCTTACTAGTAAACAATCATGTCTTTCAAAATAAAAATGCTAAAGAACGTTATCCCTACAAAATCATATAATCCTGTCATGCTCCATCTTCTTCACAGAAAGTATTTCTCATGAACAACCCCGGTTTTAGCGAAGAAATTGGTTCATACTTTTTAACGCGCTTCAGCTTTTTCAACTCCCACGCAATACATGAGCGCAAGCCATGGATATAGCACTATGGGTGGAATAGAGTATGGTGATAGAGATAAATAGGAGAAGTCAAAAATGGAGAAAGTCTCACATCAACGAGGCTAATCAACGGGCTATGGAGATGCCCATCAATTGATGTCAATGCGAGGAGTAGGGATTGCCATGCAACGGATGCACTAAGAGCTATAAGTGTATGAAAGCTCAATCATGAAAACTAAGTGGGTGTGCATCCAACTTGCTTGCACATGAAGACCTCGGGCATTTGAGGAAGCCCATCATCGGAATATACAAGCCAAGTTCTATAATGAAAAATTCCCACTAGTATATGAAAGTGACAAAATAGGAGACTCTCTATATGAAAAACATGGTGCTACTCTAAAGCACAAGTGTGGAAAAAGATAGTAACATTGCCCCTTCTCTCTTTTTCTCTCATTTATTTTTTTCTTTTTCCTTTTTTTCTTTTTTCTTTCTTCCTTTTTTTTCTTTTTTATATTTTTTCTTTCTTTCTCCTTTTTTTCATGTCTCTTTTTCGCCTCTTTTTTTTTCGTCCGGAGTCTCATCCCGACTTGTGGGGGAATCATAGCCACCATCATCCTTTCCTCACTGGGACAATGCTCTAATAATGATGATCATCATACCTCTATTTACTTACAACTCAAAATTACAACTCGATACTAGAACAAAAATATGACTCTATATGAATGCCTCTGGCAGTGTACCAGGATGTGCAATGATGCTAGCGTAACATGTATGAAAATGATGAACGGTGGCTGAGCCACAAATACTATGTCAGCTATATGATCATGCAAAGCAATATGACAATGATGATGTGTGTCATAAAAACAGAACGGTGGAAGTTGCATGGCAATATATCTCGGAATGGCTATGGAAATGCCATGATTGGTAGGTATGGTGGCTGTTTTGAGGAAGATATAAAGAGACTTATGTGTGATAGAGCGTATCATATCACGGGGTTTGGATGCACCGGCGAAGTTTGCACCAACTCTCGATGTGAGAAAAGGCAATGCACGGTACCGAAGAGGCTAGAAAATTGCGGAAGGGTGAGAGTGCGTATAATCCATGGACTCGCATTAGTCATAAAGAACTCACATACTGTGGCGCCCCGCCTGAATACTACTGTAGCTAGACGGTCTCCGCACACACCAGCCCAGGAGATCACTCTGGCATGCGCTTTTACAACAAGTATCATGAACACAGGCATTTCTATTAATGGATATATAAGTCTTACATGATATTTTACAAGGGTGATGGCAGCGGAAAAGCTCTATCTAAGGCAGCATGGTCTTGGTGCGGCTCCAATCCACAGGGATCTGACTGGGTTACTCTTATAGCCCGCGAACACTCCGGCTCCTCGCTAGAGGTCGTCGAATCCTTAGGTGAACCTGGCCACATTGAAGGCCGCTGAGTACTTTTGAATGTACTCGCAAGCAAACCAAACCAACATATACACCAAGCAATGCAATCCATGTCATTCAAGCATGCACTTGTTATCTTAACAGTATTACCTATCAGGTTATGGAAGGATTATCTAGCAAGATTAATCATCTAGCAGTATTAATCATTATGTCATAGAAGGATTATCTAGCATGATAACTATTGAAGTAAATACGGTAAAGTAAAGCATATCCAGTAAATAATCCATACTCCAAATATGTCATGATCCAAATCCAATCCAAGTCTTGTGGTCATCCGACCCTTTAGCTCATAGCCATCGCATGGCTAACATTCATACCCCTGACATCATCTGATGTCCAAGCATCCGTACTGCAAGTCTGACAAATCATACCTTTCTCTGGTTCATTATTAACATCATATGGTTTGTTCCTCCAGACTCGACACAGACCAAATAGTGTGATCTAGTACGAACTGTGTCCCATGACCGAGGACGCGGCTATTCGAATAGATTTACACTCTGCAGAGGTTGCACACTTTACCCACACTATGGAGCTTCTGGCCTCGTGCTCCCATTCGGGTGGACCGGTGCTGCTCCAACAAAACTTGTCTATTTCCTGGCACTCTTGCGGCCCCACCGACAATCATACCCTCCGAGGGTCAAGTCCTGGGTGGCCCCTGTGTCACCCCGTGACACCTGCCACCGTCGTGGCCAAACAAAACTGTCCCAAACGGGGACCTGTGCACATAACCATAAACTAGGCTCACAGGATTATCGTCGTCTACCGGGCCAGGGTAGCACGCACTCATAATCCCCCCTCTTTGGTGGTACCGACAAGAGGCACGACAATAGACCAAGCCAGGGCCTTCCCATCCAGGCAAGTGTGGTTGCACTCGATGAGCTCGGTTCGGTGGCACTATGACTCGATCCAGCCGACGGAGGAGGTTGTCATAATTAAGTCACATTTCTTTATCATTGCAATAACAGTAATAATGCATGCTGTAACAACTATGAAAACATAACAACCTTTCTCCATACAATGTCACAACGAGTCATTAGTGAAACAATATTTAAATGGCAAGTTATCACTTTACAAGCTCTAGCTGTAAGTTCTGACCATCTGAACCCTTGCATGAAACCGGCAAATAAACCAGTAACCACCAGAACGGTCTTTACAACTCAGATCTGGGACGTTACTGGAATAACTCAACCCCGGCTCAAGACGGCTGAAAAGCAGCTCAGAGCATGAGACGGTGTTGATAAAAAGAGTGTAGCAGTTCCCTAAGACGGCCGAAGAACAGCTCAAAGCATAGGGTCACCACTACTGAAAGAAATTCAACAGCTGCCCGCGACGGTCGAAAAGCAGCTCAGAGCACGGGCCAGTTGTTGAAAAGAGAAACATAAAGTCGGCATCCACCCCGGACGGCCGGAAGCAGCTCAGAACACAGGCGTGGTGCCGTCAAAGAAAGGCAGGCAAGGGTTCATTAGCGTCACATACAGCTCACCACTACGCATGCAAGCATAAGCATATTAATTTAAGCACGCAAGAATAACACAGAGCAATGCTTTAGGGCACATATCAGATGGTCGGCTTGCCTGGGGGTGAAGAAATACTCCGGGAGAAGTGCGGGAAGCTCGCGGAAAAACTTCGCCGGAAATGGTTCTCTCTCGAAGGGGCTGAATAAGGGTAGGGGCAAAATGGTCATTTTCACAGTGTGAAAGCATTATGAAAATGATGCCATCGGAACGGGCTCGACGAACTGAAGACGTGGGCGTTGGATTTACCTCAATCGGAGTCATGGTCAAAAAGTTGTGGCCGTTCGTTGTTTAGGCAGAAAACAAATAAAAATGTATTCATTTATATCCTTAATTGACGAACGGCCGCAAAGTAGCAGTTTCGGCACTGAGCTGGAAAAAGAAAGCGCCTTCGGGCAGAATACGCCTTCCAGTGGTAAAGACGTATTCCCGGACGGGGCGTCTACACTTAATCCAGCTGGCCGGCCTCTAGTCACCGACAGGTGGGCCCGGACCCCATCTGTCGGGTCTTCTCTCTCCTCCCTCCGTCTCTTCTTCCTCCTTCTCTCCTCTGTCCCGACACGGCGATGGGAAGAGGACTCCGGCGGGGTCCCGGCGCTCCGGTGAACTCCTGGATCGGGCGGCGGCACGGCTGGGATCGCCGGAAAGCACCGCATCGAGTGGTGGGTCGCGGGGCCGCCAGGGAGGGCTGGGTGCGCGGCGGGGGGTGGCGGCAGTGGGCGGTGGCTCCGGCCAGAGGAGGGGTTCAGGTGGGGGAATGGGTTCGGCGAGGGCATGGGAGGGCTCTTCGGTGTGCGGCGCTTCTCGTGGGCAACTCCGCTGGCGTCGGGGTGGGCTTGTTGCGGGGCTATGGTGGTGGCCGTGGGCGGCGGCCATGGCCAAATTCTAGTGCTCCGGCGAGGGCTGAGGTCGGGTGCGGGTGTGGGAGTGAGCTAGAGGGAGAGGGAGGGCTGATGGGGTGGTGTGTGTGCTCGGGGAGGAGCTCGGCCATGGCTATTTATAGCCGGCCAGGGCGGGTGGATAGGGAGGGCCGCCATGGCGTTCCTATCGTCACACTGGAGCTCCGGCGAGGTGGCGCGCGTCCGGTGGTGCCGACCTGACACGGGGGATGAGCTGGACCGCGTCGCAATAGTGAGGGAGGAAGGAGCCAAGGAGGAACACGACGGCGGCGAGTCACAAGAGGACAGTGGCCGCGGCGGCGCTCATCGTGGCGCGACAAGAGGAAGAGATAGGAGGGGGAAGGTGCAGGAGAGGGTGTGCGTGGACGGCGAGGAGGCAGTCGGCACGCGGGGACAAGCCATGGTGGCCTGAGCCGGCCTGCCCGATGCGACCAGAAGTCGCCAGTGCGCAGAGCGCGCATTTGGCCATGTCTGTGGCACGGTCACCACGGCCATGGCATGCCCTGGCGCGTGTTTGCTGGCCACAACTTGTGCAGCACGTCTCTCGTTGCTCAAATAGATGAACGAAGTGCCTAGAACCAGCTAGGTGGCTCTGAGGTGAGAGAAACTTGCAGAAGAATATTCTAACAGCAAACTTGGGTGGACTTTTCTGGAGAAATGGATGAAGGAGAGGAGCTGGATGCTTGTCACAATGAGATAGGGTAGGAAGGAGTAGGTGCTGGTAAAATTTGAGGCCATTTGGACCAAGTTTGCATATACTTCCTTTGCAATGCAAATTTTGGTCCAGAAAATGGATTTTGATGTTGTGCTCAACTGGCTTGGTGAAATGAGCTGAATTTTTGTGTAGCGTGATGATTTGGAAATATGGAGATACTGGAAAAATTTCAGCTCATTTGGAAATGCCAAAGTGGTACTTCCTTCACAAGGTTTCCTGCTGGACAGAAACTAGATGGAATTTTTGGGAGAAATTGGCTAAATAAAATGATGTGAATTTTTGCATGCTCACATCATATAGGGAATTTGAGGTCCTGGATTAATTTCAAGAATTTTGAAGCAATATAAAATATAGTTGCTTCACAACCTCAAAATAAATCCAGAAACAAGAATTGGATGATGTGCTCAAAAGTTGAACTATGGAACTTGGGTTCTTGATGGAAATGGTGAAGATATGGATAGGAGAAGCTCCACAAATTATTTGGGATTTTTCATGGCTACCAAAATGGTAGTTCCTTTGGAAAGTGCCCAAAATGCAATATTGGCTTTAAATAGGAAAAGGCAATTTCCCTTATTTAATTATGGCCAATATTTTTATTGGAGCTCAATATGATCACAAAGAATATCGCCACAAGTTTTCATGGACTTTGGAGATGGATGGATATTTTCCTGGATTTAATTCCTTTAATCAGCAGAAAAAGGAATTAATTTTAAATGAAAAATATTGCAAATGACTTGGCAATATTTTTGCATATCCAGGGTTTATAGATGTGGGATGATCACTGGGAAAATTTTGGGAGGTAACAGATCAAAGGAAATTGGGGTTCCTTTGTAACTGCCGGAATTAGGGTTTCCCTTCCGGTAAACCGGAGAGTAGGGTTTCAGTGGCAAAATCTTGAGAATACATCTTGGATGGCAAGGTTGAATCGGAGAGAATCTTTGGTTGGATAGGAAAGGCAAGGCTAAACGACCATCTTCATATCCCCAAGAGCGAGAGAAAATCCAATAACAGCGAGAAAAAGACGGGAGTCAAATCCCGCGAAGGAAAAAAAACAAGGAGCGAAAACCAGGGTGTTACACATACTTATTGCTAAAGTTTATTAGCCCTCGAAGCAAAGTACTACTACGCATGCCCATAGGGGGGAGGTTGGTAGGAGTTAACCATCGCGCGCCCCCGACCGCCACACAAAGGAAGTCAATCAATAATAATTCATGCTCCAACTTCTTAGCATAACGACAGACCATACGTGCATGCTTCGGGAATCACAAACCTTAACACAATTATTCTTACTAAACCACAATTATCTACTAATACCTCCCACATATTACCATCTTAATATCGCAAAACTATTGCAAGGAATCAAATTTTATCATATTCAGTGATCTACATGAAAGTTTTTATTATATCCCTCTTGAATACCTATCATATCAGGACCAAATTCATAACCCGTGCATATTACCATTGCTATCATGAGACTCTCTAAAAGATATAAGTGAATCATGAGAGTACAACTATTTCTTTAAAATATCATCACCGCCGTGCTCTAAAAGATATAAGTGAAGCACTAGAGCAACTGCCTAGCTCAAAAGATATAAGTGAAGCACATAGAGTATTCTAACAAATCACGAATAATGTGTGTCCCTCTCAAAAAGGTGTGTTCAGCAAAGATGATTGTAACAAACTAAAATGCAAACAAACTATTTCACAAGACCCTCCAAGTAAAACACATATCATGTGATGAATAAAAGTATAGCTCCAAGTGAGTTACCGATAGATTGTAGACAAAAGAGGGGATGTCTTCCGGGGCATACCCAAGCTTAGACGCTTGAGTCTTCCTTGAATATTACCTTGGGGTGCCTTGGGCATCCCCAAGCTTAGGCTCTTGCCACTCCTTATTCCTTTGTCCATCGTAGTCTCACCCAAAACTTGAAAACTTCAGCAGACAAAACTCAACAAAAACTTCGTGAGATTCGTTAGTATAACAAACAAATATTAAACTTTAGGTACTGTAGTAAATTGATTCATATTTAATATTGGCATAATGCTACTGTACTCCAACTTCTCCATGACTCATACCCCCCGATACGATCCATAGATTCATCAAAATAAGCAAACTATGCAACAAAAACAGAATCTGTCTAAAACAGAACAGTCTGTAAATATCTATTTAAAAGCCATAATTCTGTAACTCCAATAATTCTTTAAACTTAGGAAAACGTGGGAAATTCATATACCAATACTTTGTAAAAATTTCAGATTTTTCTGACGCTCCAGTACAGAATTAAAATTCCAGTACTGGACGCAAAACTTTGTATTTTCCAAACAGCATCAATTATACTATCTTCCAAATCATCCCAAAGGCATTACTTGGCACAAACACTAATTAAAACATAAAACATAATCATAACAGAAGATATAGTCATGCAAACACTCAAAAATAGTAGGTAAAAGGAAAAATTTATTTTATACATTGGGTTGTCTCCCAACAAGCGCTATTGTTTTATGCCCCTAGCTAGGCATAATGCATAGTTTCAAGTGTTGTCATCCTTGGTTTCCATGTCCTTAGGTGTGTGATTTTCAGGAGGTTTTTTGAAAACAATGGGGAACACATCATCAACCAAAATACTAGGTTTATTAAGGCTACCTTCTTCAAACCCCTCTTGGTTCCCCTTTACAATCCAAGCATATTTACGATTAATTCCATTAAAAACTGTTGAATGATATGTAAGGGAGGAACTTCCTTCTTTGTATTTTCATCAAAAGCATGGTGATCATGAAAAACATATCGCAACATATATTCCTCATTATATAAAATTTCATCTATCCCAGGATTTTCTTGACTCATATTATAGAAATCAAAGATCTCTCTAGCTTCTCGCACTATGTAATCAAACTCATTCATAAGTATAAGAGCAGCTACCTTTTTAGCTTTGGGGTTATTTATAACCGGCAACTCATAAAACAATCTTTGCAATTTTGGATGGGTACGAATAAATCTTCTTTCAAGTTTAAGAATGAGTGCGGAAATAGCTTCCCCATAATTGTTGGTTCTTTTAAGAATTGGGGTGTCATTACAAACCAAAGTTCCCGTGCAATTAAAGAATTCTTGAATAACATTCTTTCCTATGATATTTCCACTCCCTACTACAAAAATTTTTGAGTCTAAATTTGAGGGAATTTCCATCTTAGGAATTTTAGTACCCTCATCTTTTTCAATGACAAAATCAGACATAGTGGCAACTTTAAGCAAACAAGCAAATAAACAAACAAAATATTTTTGTGTTTTTGTAAAATATTTTAGAAGTGGGGGAGATGAAAACGAGAGGCAAATGCAAATAAAAGTTCAATAAAGTAAATGCAAGTGAATGCTAATTTGTGCGAAGGTACTTGGTAATTTTGATGATGTCTCCCCGGCAACGGCGCCAGAAATTCTTCCTGCTATTTGTGAGCTGCGTTGGTAATTCCCTAAAGAGGAAGGGAGATGCAGTATAGTAGAGATAAGTATTTCCCTCAGTTAAGAACCAAGGTTATCAATCCAGTAGGAGAACCAAGCAAAATTCCGTTAAAGCACACCTGCACACACAAGAGCAAACACTTGCACCCAACGCAAATAAGAGGGTTGTCAATCCTCTTAGCGGTTATTTACAAGGATTAAATCTTATCGAGGTAAATAGATAAACTAAATTACTAATTAAAATAAAAGTAAATAAATTGCAGCATGGTATTTTTAGGTTTTTTATATGATAAAGATAGACCCGGGGACCATAGTTTTCACTAGAGGCTTCTCTCTTGAGCACATAAGGATACGGTGGGTAAACAAATTACTGTTGGGCAATTGATAGAAAAGCGAATAAAGATGACAGATTCATGGCAATGATCATGTATATAGGCATCACGTCCGAGACAAGTAGACCGACTTCTGCCTGCATCTACTACTATTACTGCACCCATCGACCGCTATCCAGCATGCATCTAGGATATTAAGTATGAAACAGAGTAACGCCTTAAGCAAGATGACATGATGTAGAGAAGCAAATTCAAGCAATATGAATAAACCCCATCTTTTTATCCTTAATGGCAACAATACAAATATGTGTCATGTCCCTTTCTGTCACTGGGATTGAGCACCGCAAGATTGAACCCATCACAAAGCACCTCTCCCATTGCAAGATAGATCAATCTAGTAGGCTAAACTAAACCGATAGATCGGAGAGAAATACAAAGCTATAACAATCATGCATAAAAGAGTTCAGAGAAGACTCAAATATTTCTCATTAATAATCTGATCATAAACTCACAATTCATCGGATCCCAACAAACACACCGCAAAAGAAGATTACATTGGATAAAACTCCAAGAACATCGAGGAGAACATTGTATTGAAGATCAAAGTGAGAGAATAAGCTATCTAGCTACTAGCTATGGACCCGTAGGTCTGTGGTAAACTACTCACACATCATCGGAAGGGCAGCAAGGTTGATGTAGAAGCCCTCCGTGATTGATTCCCCCTCCGACAGAGTACCGGAAAAGGCCTCCAGATGGGATCATGGAAGAACAGAGGCTTGCGGCGGCGGAAAGGTTTTCTCTTCTGGCTCCCTGGGGGTTTCCCAATATTTGTGAATTTATAGAAGTGGAATTAGGTCAAAAGGAGTCACGTGGGCCCCACAAGGTACTACGGCGCGCCCCCCCTGGGGCGCGCCCTAGTGCCTTGTGAAGCCCCTGTGGGGCTTCTGGCCTCCTCCCGAAGTTTCCTAGGTTACTTTTGTCCAGAAAAAAATCTCCAAAAAGTTTCATAGCATTTGGACTTCATTTGGTACTGTTTCTTCGAAAAGCCAAAAACAAGCAGAAAACAGCAACTGGCACTAGGCACTGGGTTAATAGGTTAGTCCCAGAAAATGATATAAAATTGCATATAAAAACATCGAAGATTGATACTATAATAGCATGGAACAATCAAAAATTATAGATACGTTGGAGATGTATCACAAGGTTACGAGGAGGTTGCTGTTCTGTTGATCTAGAGGAAGGGGCGGAAGAATCTGTTGGATCCAGTTGGTCGTTGGTCGCATTGGGGCGATGAAAACAATTTGATGGTGTGGCAAAATATTTGCCGGAGATAGCGATCAGAAGCAGGAGATGGCGACGCGTATGTCGGAGTTCTAACAGTCTAGGCGAGATCTCGTATGAGTGGAGCTGCAAGCAATAATGACGGAATCATGTAGCGTCGAAAGTCTCGACGAGATCAGACTCGAAGCGATCAACGAGGCGGCGTTAGCGGCCTGGTGCGGTCCGTATCATGCGTACAACGTAGTGGACAATGCCGGCAGTCCAGCATGGGAAATATGAATGAACAACTTGTTGCAAAGGATGCCGAGATCACTAAAGTGAAGGCTATTGTTGACCGGTTGAAGTTCATTCATGTTGCTCAAGGCAATGTCATTAGGAATTTGAAGTTCAATCATCTTAAAGAGAAGGAAAATATGAGCTCTGATAAGAGGACTTCAGAGTTTTGCTTTGCTGACCTAAAGAAAGAGAAGGAGAAGCTGGATTCTTGCATTGCTGAGTGCTACTTGTGAGCTGCGTTGGTAATTCCCCGAAGAGGAGAGGATGATGCAGTACAGTAGAGATAAGTATTTCCCTTAGTTAAGAACCAAGGTATTCAATCCAGTAGGAGAACCACGACAAAATCCAGTGAGCAGCACCTACACACACAAAAGCAAACACTTGCACCCAACGCAAATAAGAGGGTTGTCAATCCTCTTAGCGGTTATTTGCAAGGATTAAGTCTGATAAAGATAAATTGATAAAGTAAATAACTAAACTAAATAAAATTAAATAAATTGCAGCATGGTATTTTTGGTTTTTTATATATGATTAAATAGACCCGTGGGCCATACTTTTCACTAGAGGCTTCTCTCTCGAACAAATAGCATACGGTGGGTAAACAAATTACTGTTGGGCAATTGATAGAAAAGCAAATAATTATGACGGATTCATGGCAATGATCATGTATATAGGCATCACGTCCGAGACAAGTAGACCGACTCCTGCCTGCATCTACTACTATTACTCCACCCATCGACTGCTATCCAGCATGCATCTAGGGTATTAAGTTAATGAAAATAGAGTAACGCCTTAAGCAAGATGACATGATGTAGAGAAGAAAATTCAAGCAATATGAATAAAACCCATCTTTTTATCCTTAATGGCAACAATACAAATATGTGTCATGTCCCTTTCTGTCACTGGGATTGAGCACCGCAAGAATGAACCCATCACAAAGCACCTCTCCCATTGCAAGATAAATCAATCTAGTTGGCCAAACCAAATCGATAGATCGGAGAGAAATACAAAGCTATATTTAATCATGCATAAAAGAGTTTAGAGAAGACTCAAATATTTCTCAGGAATAATCTGACCGTAAACTCACAATTCATCGGATCCCAACAAACACACCGCAAAAGAAGATTACATCGGATAGAACTCCAAGAACATCGAGGAGAACATAGTATTGAAGATCAAAGAGAGAGAAGAAGCCATCTAGCTACTAGCTATGGACCCGTAGGTCTGTGGTAAACTACTCACACATCATCGGTAGGGCAGCAAGGTTGATGTAGAAGCCCTCCGTGATCGATTCCCCCTTCGGCAGATTACCGGAGAAGGCCTCCACATGGGATCGCGGAAGAACAGAGGCTTGCGGCGGCGGAAAGGTTTTCTCTTTTCTCTTTTTGGTGTTTCTAGAATATTTGGGAATTTATAGTGAAAGAATTAGGTCAGGAGGTGCCACGAGGGGCCCACAAGCCTGGGGGGCGCGACCACCCCCTGGGCGCGCCCCCTGAGCTTGTCGCTCCCTCGTAACTCCTCTGGTCTTCTCCCGAAGCTTCGTGGGTCTCTTCTGGTCCAGAAAAAATTAATCCAAAGTTTTTTTCTCGTTTGGACATTTTTTGATAATGATTTTCTGAAAAGGCAAAAACAAGCAAAAACAGCAACTGGCACTGGGCACTGAGTTAATAGGTTAGTCCCAAAAAATGATATATAACTGCATAAAGTTGCATATAAAACATCCAAGATTGATACTATAATAGCATGGAACAATAAAAAATTATAGATACGTTGGAGACGTATCACTGAGCTGATGAAAGACAAGGAGAAGTTGAGCATTGAGAAGAGTACTCTAGAGTGCTGCATTGCTGACCTGAAGAAAGCAGGTGAAAATAACAAGAGGAAGCTGAAGGAGATCAAGGGTATTTGTGATAAAGAATAAATTGTGATGTGATCTGACCATGTGGGTCATTGTCTTTAGTTACAAGCTTTGAACTATGTCTTGTAATGTGTTTACTTTGAATCTCCCAAACAAGTTACTTTTGTAGCATTGAACCATGGCTTGTATGTTGTTTCCTTAATCCTTTAATTAAGGTCAGTTTTGTAGTGTTATGTGATTATTGCTTTGTGATGAATTGTGTGTGATGAAATTTGTGTTTGATGATGTTCCATTTAGGGATTGGTCGACGCCGAGGCACCCTAAATGACCAACCTGTTCCATTTAGGGTTTGGTCGACGCCGAGGCACCCTAAATGACCAACCTGTTCCATTTAGGGTTTGGTCGACGCCGAGGCACCCTAAATGACCAACATGTTGCATGTAGGGTTTGGTCGACGTCGAGGCACCCTAAATGACCAACTTGTTGCATGTAGGGTGTGGTCGACGTCAAGGCACCCTAAATGACCAACTTGTTGCATGTAGGGTTTGGTCGACGTCGAGGCACCCTAAATGACCAACTTGTTGCATTTAGGGTTTGGTTGACGTCGAGGCACCCTAAATGACCAAGTTATTGCATGTAGGGTTTGGTCGATGTCGAGGCACCCTAAATGATCAACTTGTTGCATTTAGGGTTTGGTCGACGCCGAGGCACCCTAAATGACCAAGTTGTTGCATGTAGGGTTTGGTCGACACCGAGGCACCCTAAATGACAAAATTGTCATAAACAACATGATCATCATCATCATAACAACTATGATCATCATAACAGCATGATCATCATCATAACAAGAAGAGAATCATCATCATAACAACTATGACCATCATCATAACAACATGATCATCATCATAACAGAAGAGCATCATCATAACAACTATGATCATCATCATAACAAGAATAGCATCAACATAGCAAGAAGAGCATCAACATAGCAAGAAGAGCATCATCATAGCAAGAAAAGCATCATCATAGCGATAAGAGCATCATCATAACAAGAATAGCATCAACAAGATCATCACTCATAAGCAGATATCATAATATACATCACAACCCCATGCATCAAAGTCTTCATCACAGCCATAATTAGGTAACTTACATTGTGCCATCACAAACTAGCCAAAATAGGAAGAATTAACATGGTTTCAACATCACAAACTCACAGTTGTTTTCAACATCAACATCATCAACTTACTTGATGCCCTGAGAACAATTGAACCACTCAGACATCTTGTAAGATGGTTTTCTCACTCTTCCAGTACCTGAAGCTCTTGGTGGTATGAAGTTTTTCTTTGCCCTGGGCCTGGCAGCAGCAGTAGAGGTGCTTGGCCTAGCACTAGCAGCAGCAGTAGAGGTGCTTGGCCTAGCACTAGCAGCAGCATAAGATGCAGCAGTACTTGCTCTCCTAGTTGCAGCAGTAGAGGTACTTGGCCTAGCACCAGCAGCAGTAGTAGAGGTACTTGGTCAAGCACCACCAGCAGCAGTTGCTCCCCTAGTTGCAGCAGGAGCTGATGGAGCTGCCCTTGGTGCTGGTGGAGTTGTGGTTGCTACCCTGGGTGCTGCAGGAGCTGATGGAGCTGGCCTTGGTGCTGTTGGAGCTCTGGTTGCTGCCCTTGGTGCTACAGGAGCTGATGGAGCTGGCCTTGGTGTTGGTGGAGCTCTGTTTGCTCTCCTTGGTGCTGCAGGAACTGATGGAGCTGCCCTAGGTGCTGCAGGAGCTGCTCTGCTTGTTCCCCTTGCAGTGACAACATACACAGATTACAACATAGTATAAAATATGTTAGCAGAGACTGATGTTTGGACAAAAAACCAGGTGCTAGTTCCTTCTCATTATCAGGGCTGGCTTAAGAGTTTTGTGGCAGCTAGTGTGACACCCTGTTTTCTTCTTCAAACTTTTTCACAAAACCCTTCTGGTTTTATTTGCCATTTGCTGGTTTTTGGAGTCAATTCTTTGGACTTTGGACTCGAGCACACTCCCATTTCTTCTCCCAAGTGTGCCAAGGCTTTCATAATCTCTCCGAAACCCTGCTGGATCAAACCCTAATTTTTATCCTCTCACAATAATTCATTTCTTCCTCTGATAATATTCATTTCCACTGTGGGTTGTGAAGCAACCTATAGTTCTGCTGGTCAGAAAAATCCCAAATTAATCCCACATATTCTTGAGATCATCTACTCCCACAATCTTCAAAAATACTTCATTGGCCAGTACAAAATTTTGTCCAGAATATTCCTTTTATCTTCTGGACAGAATTGACCCTTTGTGAAGCAACATGTATTTCCACAACTCAGAAAATTCTCAAATAAATCCATGAGATACTAGGGGTCATATCTTGCCACAATATCCAAAAACATCTCCTAGTCCAGTTCAATTTTTCAGCAAAAATATTCTAACAAGCTTCTGGTCATTCCAGACCTTTGTGAAGGAAGTACCAGCTAGAGGTACCCATTGGAGCTGAATTTTTTATGGCATCTTGTCTTCATCAAATAACTCCCCAAACACCAAATTTGAGCTTCAGCAGGTCATCCATGTGAGTGCATCTTCCTCACCAAGTTTCTGGACCAGTATAGGGTTTGTACATGAACTATGTGCAAATCTTTGCAGGAATTTCTCAAAACTTGCCAGCAGATAGTCCTTCCAACCTAGATCATCCCAGACAAGTCACTTGGCTTCATTCACAATTCATCCATGCTCTGGATCCCTCTCAAGTTTCTGTTCAAAAACTATTCTTGATGCTACACTTCAGCTCAGAGTGTATCTAGCCGATTCAGTGGCACAAGGAGGCTAAGGGACCTAGGGTCGACGCATTGGACAAGGTGTGGCAGGCATGCGTGGCCTCTAGGTGCCAGTACCCGTGGTGAGCATGGCACTGGCATGCCTGTGCAAGTGCTCTGCGCCGACCGCGTCGGACGCGACCGCTCCGGCCGTCCCGCGTCGCCATACCTTGTCCGGTGGTGCCGACATCATCGCCGTCACCCACGTACCCCGCTCCAGAGCCTTCCCCTCGCCAGAATCACCCTCGCCGGCCGCCATTGCAGCGCCACACTGTTGCGCCCGTGCGGCCACAGTGCGGTGAGCTGGCTGTCCTCTTCCTCCCGTCGAGCCATCGCATCGCATTAACTCGCCTGCTCTCCGCCGTCACCTTGCCCGCGCCGCGACAACCACCTCGCCGTCCTTGCTCCGGCGACGTGGCCACAACACCGCCTGGTTCAGGAACCCTCCTCCTCACCTATAAATAGCTCGCCCCGCCCGTCCCAGCTCCTCATCGCTCTCCCTCCACCTCCAATCGAGCTCAGCTCGCCGCGCCAAGGCCGAGAAGCCCTCTGGCCTCGTAGCTCGCCGGAGCTCTGCCGCCGATCCCCACTCTGCCCAGCTCGTTCCACTCCACCCCAGCCTCGCCCGACCACACCTACGAGCTCAGCAAGCCTCCTTGGTGCTCCTCGACCTCCTGCCTAGCCGAAACGCTGCCGGAATCGCTGTCTCCGGCGACACCCGAAAGCAGCCGCCGCCGGAGAGGAAGGGGGTGACGCCGTCAGGCCATCTCCGGAGAAGCTACGGGTATGGGGTGAACCGCCGTCGACCGCTCGATCCAACCCCGCAGTCTCCCGAGCTCGCCGCCATTGCTATCGCCGGCTATCGCCGTCGGTGAGCCGCCCTCCTACTATTCCCTCCTTTTTCCTTTTAAATATGACAGCTGGGCCCCGCGCGTCAGTGACCCAGCCGCGCCCGAAGCGATACGTAAGTGAAAGCATATTCGGAAAATACGCCTTCGACGTGGCCGCTGTAGGATTTTCTAATTTTCTGATTTTTTGTTTATTTAATCCAGTTTGACCAGGAACTTTGACCAGCCATTTCTTTTAAACCACAAGTCCAATTGAATTGATTCTTTTTGCATTTTTTTGTCTTGAGCCCCTTTATTTTCTGACCAAATTTGTTATTTTCCCAATGTTAACAGAATTTTTGGCAAACAGAAAGGCCTTATGTAACATTTTATTTTGCTATTTAAAAATGCTTTCAGAAGGAAATTACTGTGGATTAGAAGACCAGGAGTTTGTAGACACTCCACTTGAGCAAGGCAAGCCACATCATCCATTGCATAAGTCATAGCAATAGTATTGGATTTATAATGGACTATTTTGCACTTAATTCAATTTAAATATGCTATATTTCATATTGTTTGATTATGTTGCAATAACCCTGCCATGCTAGTTCATTGGTCCAACATAACTAATTTGACCAACCACTTTACATGTTAAATTCACTTTGATGGTTGATCAAGTGCCACCGTCCCGGACTTACCCGTGCAGCCACATCTGCCGGAATGAGACGGCCTTGACTTGGACTGGCCACGTGCTCTTTTACCGGTACCACCAAAGAGGGGAGGTTATGCGTGCGTGCTGCCCTGATCAGGTAGACGATGATAACCTCATGAGCCCAGGTTGAGTTATTTGCCGGCGTCCCCGTTTGGGACAGTTTAGTTGGCCACGACGGTGGCAGGTGTCAGGAGTGACACATGGGCCACCCAGGGCATGACCCGAAGGGGGAATGATTGTCGGTGGTACGATAGAGGAGTTATGGGTTAGACAATTTTCGTTGGACGAATGTCCATGGTGTGGGTAACGTGTGCAGCCTCTATAGAGTGTAAGAATCTATTCAAATAGCCGCGTCCACGGTATTGGACACAGTCCGCACTAGGTCACACTGTGTGGTCAACCGCATTAATAATAATGATGGAAGAACTGGTCTCATGCTCAGAAGTGACCGATGGGTCACGAGTGCTCCGGGTGTCATGGAATGAACCCGGAAGAGAGTAAGTTGATAACCGGCAATAGTAAGTGAGCATACTAAAGCATTTAACATAATCTTTGCCATGCTGTTGTTTGCTGCACTGTTTTGGTTGCTGTGAGCTTGCGAGTACATTCCAAGTACTCACCTGGCGTATCATGCCAGATGCAGGAGAAGCCGGTGATGGAGATCCCGACGGTTCGTGCTACGCTAACTAGGTCGTGTCCCAGCAGTGTCCCTATGGGATGGAGTGTTCCACACGATATTCTGCTACGCTGTAGTCTTTCCACTAGTACTGAGGCCCTTGAGATGTTTCATAAATAATGTAGATACTGTCATAGCACGAGTAGTGCTTCTGGCCTCACTATCTCATGTAATATCCAAGCTTGTACTTGAATTATATCAATAAAGATCAGTTCTATTCTGTTCCAAGTTGTTGTGTGTTTCCAGAAGACATGATCTCTGGGTTGGGAACACAAGGTAAACCGGTCCTCTGAGCCGGGCTGCCACAACTAGTGTACCTATGCCCAGTCAAGTTGCAATTACTACAGGTGATTGATGCCATCCTAGAAGTATCCCTGGGAGCTAGCTTCTCAAACTTATTCTTTCTCCTCTTAGTCTACTTATTTCCTGGCTTGTCTTTGAAAACTGGTGGCTCTATGTCAGGGGTCCCAGTCTTTGGCCATAGATCAGGCCCAGGCACAGGGTAGACAATTGGATTGTAGGCTTCTTGGTACATGGGTTTCTTGAAGAAATCATTAACAAAATCTTCTGGATGTAGTTTTGCCTTGTTAATTGCAGAAACACCATGGTTGCAAGGAATTCCAGTCATGTTCCATTTTCTACAACCACATGTATACACTTGCAGATTTACTGCATATGTGCTTTCTCCACTTGTAACCTGGTATAGATCAGGTCCAGCTTTGATTGACTGGCAATATCTGGAATGATGTTTTGCTTCTTCTAGCTTTTCAGCATATGTTGGGCATATCTGCCACTTTGTTGTCTCAGTCTTTGTCCTATTGGCATTGAACTTAACTAGCAATTTTGTTCTGATGCCATCAACCATTGTTTTAATTAGTTTTCCTCTCACATCAAGTATCATCTTGTTGAAAACTTCACTAATATTGTTCACAACCAAGTCAGTTTTACAATTTTTGTCCATGGCATGTCTAGCCCATGTATGTTTGGGTATCTTACTAAGCCATTTCCAAGCTGCCTCACACTCTGTTTTCATGCCATCCATTGCTATATCATATCCATGCTCAGTATATGAATAACTAGCCTGATCCATGTATTTATTTAACTCTTCACCTCTAAAGCCAGCTGTTTGAAAGTTCTGATAAATATGTCTAAGGCAGAATCTTTGAGGGCAATTTGGGAAGACATTGTTTATGGCTTTAAGAAGGCCCTGTTTTAAATAACTAATGTTTAAATATGATATAACAAGACACTATGTAACACTACTAAGCATGGTCTAATGTGAAACTGTAGTACATATAAGAATGATGATGTATGAGGTACCTTTTGTCTATCAGATATGATAGTGTAGTAGCCATACTTCCCTAACTCACCACCAAGAGCATACTTAAGCTGTGTTAGAAACCAGGACCAGCTTGCAGTGTCCTCCTTGTCAACAATTGCAAATGCAATGGGAAAAATGTTGTTATTACCATCTCTCCCAGTTGCAGCCAAGATTTGCTGCCCTATGGTCAACTTTATGAAGCAGCCATCAACACCTACAGTAGCACATATCACATTAGTAACACAACAACATAAATGATTAATTTGGACAAATTAGTGCAAGTACCTATAAAGGGTCTACAGCCATTTAGGAAACCCTCTCTGCAAGCATTCTGGCACATGAACAAGCCATGGAATCTAGGATTTATGCTAGGATGTGCCTTCAGATGCTTTGTTGTAACAATGCATCTACTTCCTGGATTGGTATCCAGCACAGCTTATAGGTAATCCCTTATCCTTGTGTATTGTGCCCTCTGATCTCCTTGGACAACACTCTTAGCTGCATTCCTTGCCCTGTAGGCCATGTGAATGGACACTTCTATTCCATGTTTTTGCTTCAAATTGTCCATTATTGTCTTGACTGGTGTGTTTATGTCTGACCTCAACTGTTGTTCACACTCATGTGCCAACCATCTTGCAGTCACTTTGGTGCCCTCTCCTACAACAGCACAATTGTGGAACAAGTTCATTTTCTTTATGCAAAATGTCCTCTCATGTGCAATTTGGGAAGCAGCAATGAAAAAAGGACAATCTTCTGTACTTCAAACTGCAATAACTCTATCTGGGCAGTTCCTATGAAAGGAGTAGTTCCTATTTTGTGAGATGTGAAATGTAAGAAGTGCCCTCCTGAATTGCTGGACATCTAGGAAACATAGTTTCTTGACAAATTGCTCTTGTGGGTTCTCTCTCTTCTCATCATACCAAACCCTTGGCTTCTTCTTTTTGGCCCTGCTCTTCCTACCATTTGGTAGCCTAAAAGGTGGTAGCTGAGCCCCATCATTGTCTTCCTGACTTAAGTCACCTGGGTTGCTCTCCTCATCGGAGGAAGGTAACCAATCTCCCTCTATGATTTGATCTAGACTTGCATGAGATCTGGTTGTTGGCCCCTTCCTCTGACTTCCTCCTGTACTGATGCTCCCTCCTCAATTGCATCCTCCTCTCCTGCTCTCCTCTGCTGGCTCCTCTGCTGCATCATCCTCTCCTGCTTCACCCTCCCCCTCCTCTTCATCTAGTTCATAAAGCTCTTCCACATCAGTGTCTCCTTAAAAGTGATTGAGAGGATCATCTCTATGCCTCTTCGTTGCCTCAAGCCTAGCTATTATGTCCTCATCTTCTAGATGCTCATTCTCACTATCACTGTCAGTATACTCTTCAGCAAGCAGCTCTGGGAGTTTTCTTTTAGCTGCCTTGTATTTCTCTCTTTGTTTCTTATTGCTCCCGAACTTCTCAATCTCTTCATTCCTCTTCTGCTCCATCATCTTCTCAATGTGCTCTTGCTCTTGGTCTGTCTCCATGAAATACCCATGCTTCTCATGACCATAGTCCAATGCAAATTCTAGTTCAGTGATAACCCACAAGTATAGGGGATCAATTGTAGCTTTTTCGATAAATAAGAGTGTCGAACCCAACGAGGAGCTAAAGGTAGAATTAATATTCCCTTCAAGTTCTATCGACCACCGATACAACTCTACGCGCAGTTAACGTTCGCTTTACCTAGAACAAGTATGAAACTATTTTTGTAGGTGATAGGATAGGTTTGCAAGAATAAAACTAGAAGTACTTTGCGAGAATAAAACTATGAGTAATTTGCAAGATAATAAAAGTTAGTTGTTTAGTAGAAAGCTTTTGTAACACAAGAGAATGATTTGTCCCTAGGCAATTGATAACTAGACTGGTAATCATTGTTGCAATTTTATATGAGGGAGAGGCATGAGCTAACATACTTTCCGTACTTGGATCATATGCACTTATGATTGGAACTCTAGCAAGCATCCGCAACTACCAAAGATCATTAAGGTAAAACCCAACCATAGCATTAAGTATCAAGTCCCCTTTACTCCCATACGCAACAACCCCCTTACTCGGGTGTAAGCTTCTGTCACTCTAGCCGCCCACCATAAGAGAATTATGAACGTATTGCAACACCCTACAGCGGGAATCCCTCACGCTTGCGCGGCACGGAGGGCACTATAGGACAGCACCAAAATAAAACATACAACTCAAACCAATCACGATCATCAATCAACCCATAGGACAAAAAGAATCTACTCAAACATCATAGGATGGCCACAAATCATTGGATAATAATATGTAGCATTAAGCACCATGTTTAAGTAGAGAATTACAGCGGGAATTGAGAGGTTAGACCGTTGCATAGAGGGGGAGAGAGTTGGTGTTGACGGCGGCGAAGTTGTTGATGTAGATCGCCGTCACGATGTTTCCTCCGGCGGCGCTCCGGCGCCACCGGAAGAGAGGGGGGGAGAGCCCCCCTCCTTCTTCTTCTTCCTTGGCCTCCCCCCTAGATGGGAGGAGAGTTCCCCCTCTGGTCCATGGCTGCCATGGCGGCGGAGGGGCAGGAGCCCCTCCTAGATTGGATCTCTATCTCTGTTCTCTTCTGTTTCGCGTTTTTGTTTTCTGGCCTTTAACCATTTCTTAAATTCCTGGAGATCCGTAACTCCGATTGCGCTGAAATTTTAACATGATTTTTTTCCGGATATTAGCTTCCTTGCGGCCGAAGAAGAGCACCAACCGACCTACGAGCGCCTCACGAGGCACCACGGCGCGCCCTGGTGCCTCATGGGGCCCACGAGCACCGCCTTGCGTTGATTCCACCTCCCAAAAATCATATATATTCCAAAATAATTCTCCGTAAAATTTTATTGCATTTGGACTTCATTTGATATGGATATTCTGCGAAACAAAAAACATGCAACAAACAGGAACTGACACTGGGCACTGAATCAATATGTTAGTCCCAAAAAACAATATAAAATGTTGCCAAAAGTATGTGGAAATTATCGGATATTGGCATGAAACAATCAAAAATTATAGATACGACGGAGACGTATCAGCATCCCCAAGCTTAATTCCTGCTCGTCCTCGAGTAGGTAAATGATAAAAAAGATAATTTTTGATGTGGAATGCCACCTAGCATAATCTTGATCATATAATCTAATCATGGCATGAATATTAAGACACGACTGATTCAAAGCAATAGTCTATAATTTGATATAAAGACATCAATACTCAAGCATACTAACAAACAAGCATGTCTTTCAAAATATCAATGCTAAAGAAAGTTATCCCTAGCCCATTATGCTCAGTCATTGATCCATTCATGAAACACACTCAACATTAACTACACCCAATGCACAAGTATGACAATAGTGCTCTCCAGTTGATGCTTTATAAGAGAAGATGGAGACTCAAAATAAAAAATAAAAATTGCATAAAATTATAATAGATAGGCCCTTCGCAGAGGGAAGCAGAGATTTGCAGAGGTGCTAGAGCTCAAAGCAGAAATTAAAGAGATAAAATTGTTTTGAGAGGCATGCTTTTCCTGTCAACGAAAACGACCGAGAGTTCCCAATATCTTCCATGCTAGACACATTATAGGCGGTTCCCAAACAGAAAATAAAGTTCATTTCCTTTCCACCATTCTTTCACAATCCATGGCTAGCCGTATCCACGGGTGCCCTCCATACACTACTAGGGAAAACCCTAGCAGTAGTGCGGGGTTTTGTCATAGCAGTAGCGCGGGTGGGCGCGCTACTGCTATGGCGCTACAGCTAACTATCAGTAGTAGCGCTGTTCCACCCGCGCTACTGCTACCAGAGTTTAGCAGTAGCGCGTTTAGGTGAACCTCGCTACTGCTAAAAGCTGCAGCGCGCCTGTTTAACACGCGCTACTGCTAAGGCAGCGCTACTGCTACACACATACCCCGCGCTACTGTTACTATTGTCTGTAATTTTTTTCTGCAGCGTTTTTTCTTTGTTTTTTAATAGGTTTTATACAATAGCCTGTCATATCATACACACAATAGTCTCATCATATCATACACATGCAAATAGTCTCATCAAATCATGTCATCATCATCCAACACAAATGATGTCTCTCATCATCATCGATCTCGAAATAACGATACAAGTTATGATATGTCTCGAATACATGCAACTACATTGTCATCCCATACACATGTTTCATCATCCATCTAAAACGATGATATAGAAGAGAAGAGCTATCACTATGAGTAAGAGCGGAATTATGCAGTACATGAGGCGCCGGTTGTGATTCCTCTCTCGCGCTAGCGTGAACCTCAAGTAACTAGCTTCTGCTTCTTGTCTGCTATCGAACCCTTTATGGCTGCCGCCCAAGAACCGTGACAATTGGGCCTGACACTCGGGCCACTCATCGTACACTCCCGGAACCCTCCCTATGTACACGGCATAGCACTTCTTCGCCATCAAGGACCTATGTACCTGTTAGAGATGCATCTTCATCAAGCGAATTCAACAATAATATGCAACATAATATATTTGAGCAACACGAAAAGAAAGAGTTAGCTAATAGATGCAACATATAGTAAACATAATTAATCAACGCAGGTTCATCGTACCCAAACTAATTAACTAGATGTACGCAGGTCATCGTACCCAAACTAACAAACTAGCATTACGCAAGTTCAGCAGGACCGTTGACATCACAAAGTTTCATCGCTACAGAAACTACAAGTTCAACCGACACATCATCATCGGCATCGTCAATCACTAGAAGTTCCACCCATCCATATCCGGGAGGATGCACCCTAGCTTCGTGAACGGCGTCACGTCCCGACGTTGCATGCCTATGCGAGTTCTGACGTCAGCTCGCGATATAGGGCCGTGGTGGAACATCCCCTTCTCTTTGACAACTTCTTTCATGATGATCGTTGCAATGTCCTTCTGGATGCGAAAGAAGTCATCTCTGAGTTTATAATCCGGTTCGTCTCCTAAGGATTCTGCCCATTTGCGGATATGTTCATCGTTTCTTGTTGTCATGCGAAGCTGTTGGTGATCCCTTCTGAACTCCATCATGAGATGGAGGAGGTAGAATCCATCGTTCTTGCTTGTTGTCGGTTGATGGATGGAGCAGAAGGTAGTTTTATGCGAGAAACCCGTCTTGTTCTTCCTTTGTTTCCTGATCTCCATGTGGCCACCCCTCATGCTGAAGCCGTGGAGAGCATCATCCAGAATATCCATTATGTGGGTGTAGTCTTTCTTCTCGAAGTTTCTGGACGAGTCGAAATACACGGCGTGGGAGACTCATGGGAAAAGAACGATAAGGACGACGCGCCTGTTGCTGCGGAAAATAAAGACACCTCAAATTAGTCTCCATATGAGCGAAGGAATGATTGAAACATACGAAAGGGTTGTCCGGCAATGACTTGCATTGGATGATAAGGCAGGAGAATCGTTTCCTTGTCCTTATTCGTTACCATGAAGTATTCGATGTTGTCCCTAGCAGCTTTACGTTCAAACTCGCCGAGACTCAATAAGGACTCATGCATGTAGTATGGATCCGCCACCGAGATTTGCGAGATTTATTCTCTCCTGATGACGAAGTTTATATGTAGCACAAAAAGGCGGACGATCGTAAAATCGAGCCGCCTCATGAGAAACATCTCAAAGATGTGATCAAACCGCAGGAAGAACACCTCCGTGGGCAGTGTGTCGACATAGCACTTGGCCTGAGGCACACGAACTGCGTAAAGCGGATATCCTGGATCCTCCGAGGACAGCACATGGTCGTGCAGTCTCCTGAGATCCCCTGATATGCCCTCTAGCGGTTTCGGCGGTAGGATCAGCTCACCCGCAACATGGTACATCACCGCACCTTTGACCGATACACGGTCTGCAAAATCGGTCGGCTGGCTGCTAGAAGCTTTGGCAGCTTTGGCGGCAGCAGTGCCTCTCTTCGGCGGTCTCTTCCTCTCCTTTTTCTTGGGTTGACCGTCCAGACCCTTCCTTACCCCCGCCACCAGTGTCGTCGGGCTAAGCACTTTACGACCCTCGTCTAGATGACCCTGCGTTGAGGCGGCATCTGGAGGCGTGTCCTGTGAGGATTGCATGAAGAAAGACTTCTTGCAATCAACCCTAGGACGTTCCTGCCCGGGCACATCATCCATCTCCTCATCCGCATGCTCATAGCCCGAGTCATATGGCTGACTCATCATTTGTCTGTCGTCATAGGCGGTGCCGGTATTGAGGAACCGGAGAGGGTCCTCCTCCTCCATCTCATCATCCATTCCTTGTTCCACGGGGCCGACTACATCATCCACTATTGGACCCCCTTCCTCGCGTCGTCCGCCGCTCTCACCCGGCACGAGAGGCGCTGGTAATTGCGTAGGCGGGGTGGTGGTGTTCATACCTTGCTGATGTGTGGTCATTGGTGTGCTCTCGGCCGCCTCCAGACAAAGAAGATTCTTCGGCCACAGCAGCATCCAACCCTTGCATTCTCCAAGCCGCACCGGGGTCTCGTCCTCCTCTCCCCCGAGCCGTACTGGAGGAGTCAAATCCTCGTGGCCCGCTTTCACACTCGACAAGGTAACCCTGAAGGTGCCAACGGGGATCGGCTGGCCGTGGAACGTGAGTTCCAAGGGCTTCGTTATCACTGCCTTTCCCACGTCCACCTTCTGGCCGTTGATCATGTAGAGTATGGTGCACGGGGTTTCATCGGCCTGCGAAGACATGTCTGCGGCGTAACATATCCGAAAGGCAACGAAAAACGGAAGATTATATATATGTTGGTGCGACGTGTAATTACCGTGAGGGCGTCGAGGTCAGCCAAAGACGAAGGCCCGCCTAGCACGCCATAGATAGAGGATAGGCTGCTATGAGCGGGTGCGGGAGCAGGACCTTGTGTGGTAGCGGCAGCAGGTGGTGGTGGTGCGATGTTCACCGAGTTATTCCCGACGAAGCTGGGCATGGGAAAATCCTGTGCCGTCTTGTCTGGATTTTGCTTCGTCCAGTCGATAATAGCCGGAATCAAGTTAGTAGCGAAATCATTTCTGCAGGCAGCTACAGCTGCATTGACTGCCTGCTGGACCAACTCATTTTTGTTCGCTTCTGCGGCCTCAGCTGCTTTTTTCTCGGCCTCATCTGCATTTTTCTCGACCGCAAGCTTCACCTTCTCGTCGATGTTCAACTGACTGAACTTCTTTTTCTACTTTTTGGCCTCCGGGCCCTCGTTGTAGTAGTACTTCCACGTGGCGCCGTCTCTGACGCCGTGCACATGTCCATATTGCGGCCGCTGGTCCAAAGGGAATCCCTTCAGTTGGTTCAAGGCCCGGTTGAGAGGGGTGTCCCACTTGGGCCTCATCGACGACTGAGACGACGAGTCGCTTTCGGCCGCAAGCCTGTGTTGCTCCTTCTGCAAAAGGAACGTGAACCATTTACGAATGTTACTAGAATGTGTAGTCCACTTGATCAGAAGCTAAATGTAAGGTGGTAAAAGAATAATTACCAGTAATCTAATCAATTTCCTCGTGATCGGGTCCGTGTACCAAACCTTCTTTACCTTGTCCCACTTGTACCGGGCCCTGACGAAGTCACGCTCCTGCGGGTCGGTGAACTCAGCGTAGGGGTCTGGGATCCCCGCGGCTTCACGTTCCGCGTCCTCCTTATCCCATATGGGCCTCTTGCCAATGTAGCCACGACTTCCGAGGCGTTGGTTCCCCGTGTTCCTTTGCTGAAGGCCCTTGTATTTCTCAGACTTAATCTTGGCTGCCTCGGTAGCGGAAGTGTCCTTGAACTTTTCGAACTCCTCTGTCGTAAGTGTCGGATTGTCCGCCAAAATCTTGGACAGGGCTTCGTTAGCATCAATCGCTCGTTTCACCCTCCCTTTCCAGGCGGCCAAATCGTTGCTGAACATGCCCATGGCGTGGTTATTGATATCTTTCATGGCAGCATCATCCCACGGGTTTTCTATGCGGTCATCCCGGCCGGGGAACTGGAATCTCTTGTGCAGCTTCGTTAGGAGTAAGTGCTCCAGATGTGGTTTCTTCCTTAAGTCATTGTCGTTGATGCTCGCGGTTTCCCGTAGGATGCATCCGACTTGGTTGCCGTAGCACTTGCGAGCTTCATCCGACGCTATTGGCTCGAATTTGCTGGGGTGCATCTCTATGACCAGGATTCTTCCGATGCCGAGTTTGTTAGGGCGTCATGTCCTCTGCTTCTTCTACTTCTTCTTTTCGTTACCGGCTTCGGCGCCGGTACCTTCGGCACCGGTCTCGGCGCCGCCATCGGTGCCGGTGCCATCGCTGCCATCGGTGTCGATGTCGGCGGCAGTACCATCGTCCGCTATGACCAGGTCGCCCTGCGAACCTTCTGTTTGCTGACTAGACAAAAAGTCGAGGTAATCATGTTCACGGTCATATTGTATGTTGTCGGCAGCGTGGTCAGAAGCCCCGGTTTTGTCGTTGTTCGACATGTTTCCTACGATTAAGTCTGCTCGTTTAATTCTGAAACTATAATAAAATGAGTAATGACATAAAAAAAAGGCCTATGGTTTGCCGGAATGCCGTTTCATTCCCGTCCCAGCAAATCCCGGGCACTCGATATGCCTACTTTCTAGCACAAGTCATGCCGAAATTTCGGTTTGCTAAAAAGTGGACATATCGAGCGCCTGAAATTCGCCGGAACGGAAATGAATCAACATTCCGGCAAAACATAGGCCACTCGGATCATTTCCCTGCAAACAAGAAAAGCCAACATAGGCAACAATAGCACATCATCTCCATCATTTGGCACATCATATGGCAACAACAGCAGCCAACATCATTTGGCACTTCAATTATGTGACTCCCTGGTTTTCGCTCCGTGTTTTTTTTCCTTCACGGGATTTGGTTCCCGTCTTTTTTTCGATGTTATCGGGTTTTGTCTTGCCTTTGGGTATATGAAGATGGTCATTTAGTCATGCCTTTCCTATCCAACTAGAGATTCTCTCCGATTCAACCTTGCCACCCAAAATATTTCTCAGGACTTTGCCACCGAAACCCTACTCTCCGGTTTACCGGAAGTGAAACCCTAATTCCTTCCGTTACAAAGGAACTCCAATTTCCTTTGATCTATTACCTCCCAAACTTTTCCCAGTGATCATCCCACATCTATAAACCCTGGATATGCAAAAATATTGCCAAGTCATTTGCAATATTTTTCATTTAAAATTAATTCCTTTTTCTGCCAGTTAAAGGAATTAAATCCAGGAAAATATCTATCCATCTCCAAAGTTCATGAAAACTTGTGGAGATATTCTTTGTGATCATATTGAGCTCCAATAAAAATATTGGCCATAATTAAACAAGGGAAATTGCCTTTTCCTATTTAAAGCCAATATTGCAATTTGGGCACTTTCCAAAGGAGCTACTATTTTGGTAGCCAGAAAAAATCCCAAATAATTTGTGGAGCTTCTCCTATCCATATCTTCACCATTTCCATCAAGATCCCAAGTTCCACAGATCAAATTTTGAGAGCATCATCCAATTCTTGTTTCTGGATCTATTTTGAGGTTATGAAGCAACTATATTTTATATTGCTTCAAAAATCTTGAAATTAATCCAGGACCTCACACTCCCTATATTATGTGATTATGCAAAAATTCACATCATTTTATCTAGCCATTTTCTCCCAAAAATTCCATCTAGTTTCTGTCCAGATTCAAGCCTTTATGAAGGAAGTACCACTTTGGCATTTCTAAATGAGCTGAAAATTTTCCAGTACCTTCATATCTCCAAATCATCACTCTACACCAAAATTCAGCTTATTTCATCAATCCAGATGACTGCAGCTTCAAAGTCAAGTTTCTGGACCAAATGTTGCATTGTGAAGGAAGTATTTGCAAATGAGGTCCAAATTGCTTCAAATTTTACCAGCACCTACACCTTCCTACCATATTTCGTTGTGACAAAGTTTCAGCCTCATACCCTTATCCATTTCTCCACAAGGATCTGTCCAAGTTTTAGGTCAGAACCTTTGTGAGCTCCAATCAGTCAATTCCTGCCTCCACTTCCCTCCAAACCCTCACAGGTCAACTCACTGACCTCTGATCTATCTATTTGACATGATGTTGCATTCAGGAAAACGCCAGAGCACGCGGCACCCGTGGTGACCACGCGTTTGGCATGCCAATGCACACGCTCTATGCATTGGGGCCCTCGGCCTCGTCCGTTTCTTCGCACCCTCGACACCACACCGTGTCCAACAGCTTCCCCTTGGCCTCACCCTCGCCCTGGACCTTTCTCCCCTCCCCATTCTTTCTCCTCACGCCATGGCGATCGCCGCCAAGGTTCTGTCCCGCTCGTGACCCGTGTCTTCTTCCTCCCCGAGCTCTCGCGAAGCCACTGCCGGCTTCTTCCCTCTTCCGGAGTCCCTGCCGACATCGCCTCCTCCCTCCGCGTGTCGCCGGAGCTCTAGTGCGCGGATAAGAAGGCCACGGCGGCCGAGCTTATTCGGCGAGCTCGCTCGGCTATAAATAGCCGCACCCGAGCTGCCCCGAGTACCTCAACCTCCTCCCCTCTCCCTCTGGACCTCCCCTGCACTGTTGCCCTGCCGAATACCTCGCCGGAGCGCCCCAATTTCCGGCGAGCCGCCGCCCACGGCCACCACCGTAGCCCCGCAACCAGCCCACCCCGGTGCCTGTGGAACTGCCCGCGAGAAGCGCCGCACGCCGGAGAGCCCTCCCATACCCTCGCCCAGCCTTCTCGGTCGCCGGAGCCGCCCAATTGACCGGACCCGCCGCCCACTACCTCCACTCGCTGCCGCTCTCCCAGCCACTCTCGCCGCCCATGCTACCCGCCCCTGGAAGCGGTGCTGTCGGCGACCGCGTCCGTGGCCTCGCGTGCCCGAGAGACTCGTTGGAGCGTCGTCGGCCACCGGGACCCGAGCTCTCTGCGGCGGCATCGGGCAGGAGGGAGAAGAAGGAAGAAGGAAGGAGGAGGAGAGAGATGAGGTGGAGCGGGACCCACCGGTCAGCGGCTGCCGCTCGGCCCCGCCACTGCCACATCGGATAAGTGGAGGCGTACTCCGCAGAATATGCCACCGCTTGGCCGGACACGCAGTCTGCGGAATGCGCCTTCTGCGTCACCCGCGCTGCGCAGATGGGCTCGGCCCAGAGCAACAGTGGCAGCAGCCTGGCGGTGGCCTAGGACTTGGGCCAGCTTTGGCATAGCGCAGCCCAAAGAGCACAGTGCTTTTTTCCTTTTTCTCGCAAAATAACTGTCATGGGCCCAATGGTGAATACTTTATTTACAGAAAGGTCCCTGGCAGAAGAAATGCAATATCTTTTCAACCGTAACACTGACTCAGGTGATTCCAAAGCCCACGTCTTCAGTTCGTCGAGCCCGTTCCGATGGTATCATTTTCATAATGTTTCCACACTGTGAAAATGACCATTTTGCCCTTGCCCTTCTATCAGCCCTCCGAGAGAGAATCCTTTCCGGCAAATTTTTCCGTGAGCTCCCCGGACTTCTCCCGGAGTACCCCTTCACCCCCAGGCAAGCCGACCATCTGATATATGCCCCAAAGCATTGCTCTGTGTTATTCTTCCGTGTTTAATTAATGATTATGCCTGTGTTAGAAATAATTAAACTCCTGCTAGTTCGGACTTGCTATTTACATTACCTGCTATTGCTCATCATGTTATCGCACTAGTGACTCGTTGTAATACATATGGAGATAGGTTGTTATGTTTTCATAGTGATTACATCATGCATTACCATTGTCATTGCTATAGTAAAGAACGTGACTTAATAATAACAACCTCCTCCGTCGGCTGGATCGAGTCATAGTGTCACCTATCCGAGCTCATCAAGTGCAACCACATTTGCCGGTATGGGACGGCCCTGACTTAGTCTATTGTCTTGCCTCTTGTCGGAACCACCAAAATAGGGAAGGTTATGCGTGCGCGCTACCCTGGCCCGGTAGGCGGCGACAACCTTGTGAGCCTAGTTGTTTGTTTGCGCGCGGTCCCCGTTTGGGACAGTTTTGTTTGGCCACGACGGTGGCAGGTGTCATGGGGTGACACAGGGGCCACCCAGGACATGACCCTGGGAGGGTATGATTGTCGGTGGGACCGTACGAGTGCCGGGCAATAGACAAGTTTTGTTGGAGCAGCACCGGTCCACCCGAATGGGAATATGTACTAAAGTACGAGGCCGGGAGCTCCATGGTGTGGGTAAAGTGCGCAACCTCTGCAGAGTGTAAATCTATTCGAATAGCCGCGTCCTCGGTCATGGACAGTTCGTACTAGGCCACTATTTGGTCTGTGTCGAGTCTGGAGGAACAAACTATATGATGTTAATAATGAACCAGAGTAAGGTATGATTTGTCAGACTTGCAGTACAGATGCATGGACATCGAATGATGTCAGAGGTATGATTGCTAGCCATGTGATGGCTATGAGATGAGCGGTTGGATGACCGCAAAGTTTGGATCGGACTTGGATCGTGAGAATATTCGGAGTATGGATTATTTATTTGATGTGCTTTACTTTACCGTATTCATTTCAATAGTTATCATGCTAGATAATTCTACCATAACATAATGGTTAATACTGTTAAGATAACAAATGCATGTTTGAATGCCATGGATTGCTTTGCTTGATATATATGTTGGTATGGTTTGCTTGCGAGTACATTCAAAAGTACTCAGCGGCCTTCAATGTGGCCAGGTTCACCTAAGGATCCGACGTTCGCTAGCGAGGAGCCGGAGTGTTCGCGGGCTAGAAGAGTAACCCAGTCAGATCCCTGTGGATTAGAGCCACGCCAAGACCATGCTGCCTTAGATAGAGCTTTTCCGCTGCCATTCCCCTTGTAATATATCATGTAAGACTGATATATTCATTAATAGAAATGTCTGTGTTCATGATACTTGTTGTAAAAGCGCATGCCAGAGTGACTTCCTGGGCTGGTATGTGCGGCGACCGTCTGACTACAGAGGTATTCAGGCGGGGTGCCACAAATTATTCAAAATATGTTCACCATCAACAGCCAACATCATGTATATCAAAGAAATTCATGCACTTTAATTATTCAAAGAAATTCACCATAAAGAAATTCACCATCAAAATATGTTTTAAATTCCTAGGTACTGTCCTAATATAAAACAGCTACTGTCCTAATAAAAAACCCTAGTTAAATTCCTATCTACTAGGGTTAACTAAACAAAACAATAGCTACTTCTCAAAAAACCCTAGCTAAATTCCTAGCTACTGTCCTAATATAAAACAGCTACTGTCCTAATAAAAAACCCTAGCTAAATTCCTATCTAATGTCCAACATAAAACTTCTATGAATTTTCTGAATTTTTTGTCCTACTAATTTTGCATCTTTTCCCCCAATCTTTAAAAATCAAGCACACTCTCACTCACTTACTAACATTACACTAGAATTCAGTTAACTAAAACACCTAAACACCTAAAATACCTAACCCTAGAATACAGTTAACTAAAACACCTAACCCTAGAATTCAGTATACTAAAATGAGAGAGAGGAGGGGCGGGGACTTACAGCGGTTGTCGGGGGAGACGGTAGCGGGGAGGTGGAGGTCGGGGGAGACGGTGGCGAGGCGGCGACGAGGCTGGCGCACCAGAGGGGGCGACGTCGAGGAGGGCAGGGGCTCCGGTGGCGACGAGGCTAGGGCGCGGCGAGGGCAGGGGCTCCGGCGGCGCTCAAGGGCAGGGGCTCAGGCGGCGCTCGAGGCTGGGGTGCGGCGAGGGCAGGGGCTCCGGTGGCGACGAGGGGAGAGACAGAGTCAGTGCGAATTGGGGGAGGAATGAGGAGGAAGGGAGCCCGCGCGGTGCGGTTAACTCAAACATAGCAGTAGCGCGGGTGTGGACCCGCGCTATAGTTTGATTACCCCATTCATCCTCTCAAACGGCATCATGTTGTGCAGGAATGTTGGTCCGAGGTCTATGATGTCGTCCACAATGTGGACACACAGATGCACCATGACGTCAAAGAACGCGGGTGGGAAGTACATCTCAAGCTCATTTAGTATCACAACGATCTCTTCCAGTAGCCTTCGGAGCTGCTTCACACTGATCGACTTTCGAGAGATAACGTCGAAAAAGTTGCAGAGACTAACAAGCATGTCACGGATGTGCTTGTCCATTATCCCTCTAAGGGCAACAGGAAGTATCTGCGTCATCATCACATGACAGTCATGAGACTTCATCCCGCTGAACCTTTTCTTCTTGGTGTCTAGAAATCTGCTTATCTTCCCACAGTAACCGGAACTAACTTTGATTCCGGTAAGGCAATTGAAGAATTGATCGATCTCCTTCGGACTTAAGGTAAAGCAAGAAGGGGGGCAATAATTCTCTTCCTTCTTGTTGACTTTTTTGCCCTGGTCCCGCACCTCTGTCTCCGTCTCCGTCTCCTCCGACTTTTTACGGGGTGGCACGTGGAGATCTGCCCTGATGTTCAAATCTTCCAAGTCTCTTCTTGCCTTCGGCCCATCCTTGGTCTTATCCGGCATGTTCATCAGTGTTGCAAGCAAGCTCTCAAGGACATTCTTCGTGATATACATTTGATCAAGGCAATGAGGCGTGTCGAGTTTGGGCTAGTACTCCAAGTCCCAGAAAACAGACCTCGTTTTCCATACCTTCAGCAGCGGCTCTGGCGCCTTTTTGATCTTTCCCGGCGCGGGGCACTGTTCCCCGTTTTTCAACAGCTCATCGATTTCGGCGCCGCTCCTCTTACATGGAGGTCCTCGATGCTCAGCCTCACCATTGAATAGATCTCCACGGTTTCTCCACGGGTCGTGCTTCGCGAGCCATCTTCGATGCCCCATGTACACGATTTCCCCAGACCCACCATCTTTTGTTAGCTGCTGAGACGTTGTATCATCCATGCACCGCGTGCATTCGCAATATCCATGGCACACTTGGCCTGCGACATATCCGTAACCGAGATAGTCGTGCACCGTCGTCATCAGCGCGGCTCTCATATAGAAATACTCGCCTTTGCTGGCGTCCCATGTCTTGGCCGGTGTTTTCCATAACGTGTCTAACTCCTCTTGAAGTAGCCCCAGATACAGATTAATATTATTTCCCAGTTGTTTCGGCCCTTGAATCAGCATGCTCATGTGTATGTACTTTGTCTTCATTCACTTCCAGGGGGAAGGTTGTACATCCATAAAAACACGGGCCATGTGCTATGGTTGGTGTTCTGGTTGCCAAACGGATTCATGCCATCGGTACTCGTGCCAAGCACGATGTTCCTTGGATCACCTGCGAAAAATCGATATTTGGCATTGAACGCTCTCCACTGGCTTGCATCCGCGAGGTGTCTCAGCTTTGGATCATCTCCATCGTCGGGCTTCACCCTCTCCGCGTGCCAGCGCATGAGTTTTGCTTCCTTAGGATCTACGAAATAACGCTGCAGACGGGGAGTGATCGGTAGGTACCATACAACTTTTTGGGGAGATTTGTTTGTGGCCTTCTTGTATCAAGAAGCATTGCACACCGGACAGTTGTTTTTTTATGCGTGCTCCTTCCGATAAATGATGCAATCGTTGATGCATGCATGGTATCTAATGTGTGGCAGATCAAGAGGGCACACGATCTTCTTGGCCTCATCGACACTAGTAGGACACAGGTTCCCCGCGGGAAGAACCTTCTTTAGATACTTGAGAAGCTCATCGAGGCTTTTGTCGGTCCATTTGTTTTTAGCCTTCGTCTTTAGAAGTTCGAGCGTGAAACTCAAGCGGGTCACCTCGGGATCGCAACCATCATACAATGGAATCTTCGAATCTACCTCCAGTTGCTCCAGCTTGGCCTCCTCTCTAGAAGCAGCTCTGTTGCTACTCGTCTTCTTGCGAAGCAGGTCTCTAACATGAGGGCCCCGCACGATTGAACTTAGTAGCGACGAAGGCTGCGGCGTGTCCGCGTCTTCTCTGGCGCCATTTCCGGCCTGTTCTCCGCCGCCATTTCCGGCCTCTTCTCCGCCGCCACCATGTCCGGCCCCTTCTCCACCGCCATGTCCGGCCTCTTCTCCGCCGCCATTATCGGTCATCTCTTCGTCTGGCCCCATGTCATCATTGGCTGCCCCGTCGGCGTCCTCATCCTCATCATCTTCACTTATCCACTGAGTATAGCCATCCATGAAACCAGTCATGAGTAGGTGCGCCTTCAAACGACCATCCTTATAGGGGTCGAGCCAAACTCCTCGTTTGCATCTTCGGCACGGACATAAAATCTCTGTCCGGTTATTTTCATACATGTCCTGCACCGCCGATCGCAACCACCTTTCCACCATCGTTCTACTCACCATCATGATCGCATGCGCGGTAATAATAAGCAAAATGATTATAAAAACGCATGCATGCATCAAAGTCATACAAAAATTCGGCATGACCTTCCCTAAAAATAGGACATATAGAGTTTGCCCGAAATTCGCCGAAACGGAAATAAATCGACATTTCGGCAAAACATAAGCAACTCTCATGTCACACACAATTCGGCAAATAAACATATAGGCAGCAACTCATGCCACACGCACAATTTCCATCATATCGCCCGATTCGGTCATATCGCACACATATTTTCCATTAATTCTTCCAAAGCACAATTTTTTACTCACCTAGCTATCTCGAGAGAGAAGCACGGTGACTAGATGGCTTTACTTCATTAAAGAATAGATCTATTTGGGGAGTTGATTGGTTCCACTTACTAAATGGATATATCTATAGCTAGTAGGGGAAGGAGATGGCTCTAAAGTGAGGAAGCGAAGAGAGAAAAGGGGTGCATTAATGGAGATGGTGGAGGGGGCATTAAAGTAGAGAGAAGAGAGGTAGGAGAAGGAAGAGAGAAGAAAGCTAGCTAATGGGGAAAGCAAGTGAGGGAGAAGAAGTGAAGGAGAGAGGAGGGGGGAGGGGGGCTGGAAAATGTGGCCGCTGCGGCTTAGCAGTAACGCGGGTTGGCACCGGCGCTACTACTAAGAGCAATATCAGTAGCGCCGGTCCACGCACCGCGCTACTGCAAAGTGGGGTCCACCACGTGCGTCAGTGCAGCCGTAGTTGCAGCGTGGGGTACGTGACACGCGCTACTGCTAATAGCAATAGCAGTAGTGCTTGTTACTGAACCCGCGCTGCTACTATTCGTTGCCTGGTGGGTAAGGTGGGGCTCACTTAGCAGCAGCGATGTCAAGTACACCCGCGCTACTGCTAATTTGATACCAGTAGCGCCTCTCCGTGGCCCGCGCTACTGCTAATTACCAATAGCGCATCTAATTGACCCGCACTACTGTTAAGACTCCACCTATAAGGTTTTCCCTAGTAGTGATACCAACATTTTCCAAGGAATTTTGTTGTTATTAATTTTTGATTCATTGTGGGACTAGGCATCCCTATTACCAGCCACTCTCTCGTGCAATGACAAGTGAATAAACACTCATCGTGAGAATAACACACCTAGCATGGAAAATATTGGCCACCCCCTGCCGCTTCATGAGCGGTACGGGCACACAAAACGGAAAATTATTTTGAAAAATTAGAGTTGGCACATGCAAATTTACTTGGAATGGCATGGAAATACCGCATATAGGTAGGTATGGTGGACTCATTTGGCATAACTTGGGTTTAAGGAGTTTGGATGCACAAGCAGTATTCCCGCTTAGTACAAATGGAGGCTAGCAAATGGATTGAGAAGCAACCAACCAGAAAACGAAAACGGTCATAAGCATGCATTGAGAATAACTAACACTGAATAATGCACCATAAGTAGGATATAACTTCGTTGCATAACTATTGACTGTACGTGCATGCATAGGGAATCACAAACCTTAACACCAATATTCTTACTAAATCACAATTACTCACTAGCATAACTCACATATTATCATCTCCATATCGTAAAACTATTGCAAGGAATCAAACATATCATATTCAGTGATCTACAAGGTTTATGTAGGATTTTCTGACTAACCATGTGAATGACCAATTCCTGTTGAATCTCTAAATAGATATAAGTGAAGCAAGAGAGTTTAATTCTTTCTACAAATGACCATGCTCTAATAAATATAAGTGAAGCAAAAGAGTATTCTACAAATAACGGTTTTTCAGATGAAGAGAAACAGGCATCCAAACTTCAAATGATATAAGTGAAGCACATGAAGCATTCGATAAAGCCGTACTCAAAAGATATAAGTGAAGCGCAAAGAGCATTCTATAAATCAACCAAGGACTATCTCATACCAGCATGGTGCATAAAAGAAAAGTTAAAAATAAACACAAAAGACGCTCCAAGAATTTACGCATATCATGTGAACAAAACAAAAACCGAAACATACCGATAATTGTTGAATAAAGATGGGATGCCTTCCGGGGCATCCCCAAGCTTAGACGCTTGAGTCTCCTTGAATATTTACTTGGGGTGCCTTGGGCATCCCCAAGCTTGAGCTCTTGCCTCTCCTCATTCTTCTCATATCAATACCTCCTCGATCTTTGAACACTTCATCCACACAAAACTTAACAAAACCTTCGTGAGATCCGTTAGTATAATAAAGCAAATCACTACTTTAAGTACTTTTGCAAACCCATTCATATTTTATTTTTTCATTATACCTACTGTATTCTAACTTCTCCATGGCTTATACCTTCCGATACAATCCATAGTTTCATCAACACAAGCAAAACAATGCATCAAAAACAGAATCTGTCAAAAACAGAACAGTCTGTAGTAATCTGAACATTGACCATACTTCTGTAACTCCAAAAATTCGGAAAAATTAGGAAAAAATAAACAATTTGCATATAAGTACTGTGTAAAAATTTCAGAATTTTTGCACATTCCAGTAAAAAATGTAAATTCACGCACTACAGCAAAAGTTTCTGTTTTTGCACCGCACACACCAAACAAGCAATTTAAACACCCTAACGGTAAATCTTGGCACATTATTTTTATAATACAGTGGATTTGTACAAGGGGATAATTATTTTTGTTGAAAAGTTTCTGTAATTCAAGAGTTGCAAAGTTTCCATGGGCATGAACAAAGTTCAAGGAGCGCCCCCACTTCAAAGGTGCTCGTCTTTCTTACTTTCACTTTTCTTTTTGAAAAAGTTTCAGGTTCCCCTCTATATATTTTTTTGTTTTTAAACTTTTTAAAAGCACACAACAGAATAAAATGACTCTCTAAAACTTCCGGGTTGTCTCCCTGGCAGCGCTTTCTTTAAAGCCATTAAGCAAGGCATAAAGTGCTCAAGTAATTGATCCACCCGGATCCCAAGGTATATCAAAGCCAATTTTAATTAACAATGATTTGAAATTTAGTAGTGAGCACAAAGTAACATATATCATGCAATGACGAAGTCTAACTCTCTTCCTATGCATCGGCATGTCATAAAAGAACAATTCATGCACATCAAGTAAAGGCCAATACATAGCATAAACAGTTTCTTGCAATTTTATTGTGTTGGAAACATAGAGAGGTTGAGATGTAGTTCCTCTCTCATAATAATTGCAAGTAGGAGCAGCAAGCACATGCATATTATATCTATCAAAATTATCATGTGTAGTAGTAAAATGCAACCCATCAATATAATCCTTAATAAGAGCAAATTTCTTCGATATAGTGTAGTTGGGAGAATTCAAAAAGATAATAGGACTATCATGTGAAGGTGCAATAGCAACAATTTCATGTTTAACATAAGGAACTATAGCAAGTTCATCTCCATAAGCATCATTCAAATTGGCATCATGGCCCCAAGCATAGCAAGCATCAATTTCATCAAAAAGGGATATTTCAAATGAATCTAAGAGATCATAGCAATTATCATAGCATTCATCCTTCGGTAAACACGAAGGGAAATTAAACAATGTATGGGATAAAGAGTTACTCTCATCAGAAGGTGGGCACGGGTGATCAATCCGCTCTTCCTCCTTTTGTTCTTCGCTCTCCTCCTCAATTTTTTCATCTAACGTGCTCACAGTGTCATCAATTTCTTCCATAGGTTCCTGCAAAATATTATTCTCTTCTTGGACAGCGGAGGTATCCTCAATATATTGTTTAACATAAGCATTAGAAGCATAGTTTTCATAGCAATATTTAAGTATGGCAGAATTTTCAGATTTGTAAAGAGTAGCATCATACTTTTCAATCAAAGAAGCAATTTCATAAGCACCCTTAAAAGCAACAAATTCTTCAATTTGTTCAATATCATAGTAACTATAAACACCTTTAGCATAAGAAGATACGATTCCATTATCACTAAACTCACATTGGTATGGAAGGTGTTTCTTAGGGTCTTTAGAACAACAAGTAAAATCATGTATTTCGCATAAATTCCAAGAATAGCAATGCAAACAATTAATTTGATGCCTTAAAGGTTTCCCTTTTTGAGATAAGCGGTGTTGCACAAAATAAGCGTGCTCATTTAATGATTTTCCCTCAACTAAGCTAGTTGGGTTTTTAGCACGAGCACAAAGGGATCAAAGATGATCCAAGTAGAAAGCTTCAGCAGTATGATAGATTTTGGGTGCTTCTTCAACCATTGGTTTAGCAAGTACAACTAGTTTTTTTTGGTATTTTACGTTTCCTACCCATAACTAAAGATAGAAAACAAGAGCACAAAATAAAAACTACTTAGTGATAAAGCAAACAAGCACACACGAGAATATCAACCCCACGCTATTGCTCCCCGGCAACGGCGCCAGAAAAAGGTCTTGATAACCCACAAGTATAGGGGATCAATTGTAGCTTTTTCGATAAATAAGAGTGTCGAACCCAACGAGGAGCTAAAGGTAGAATTAATATTCCCTTCAAGTTCTATCGACCACCGATACAACTCTACGCGCACTTAACGTTCGCTTTACCTAGAACAAGTATGAAACTATGTTTGTAGGTGATAGGATAGGTTTGCAAGAATAAAACTAGAAGTACTTTGCGAGAATAAAACTATGAGTAATTTGCAAGATAATAAAAGTTAGTTGTTTAGTAGAAAGCTTTTGTAACACAAGAGAATGATTTGTCCCTAGGCAATCGATAACTAGACCGGTAATCATTGTTGCAACTTTATATGAGGGAGAGGCATGAGCTAACATACTTTCCGTACTTTGATCATATGCACTTATGATTGGAACTCTAGCAAGCATCCGCAACTACCAAAGATCATTAAGGTAAAACCCAACCATAGCATTAAGTATCAAGTCCCCTTTACTCCCATACGCAACAACCCCCTTACTCGGGTGTAAGCTTCTGTCACTCTAGCCGCCCACCATAAGAGAATTATGAATGTATTGCAACACCCTATAGCGGGAATCCCTCACGCTTGCGCGACACGGAGGGCACCATAGGATAGCACCAAAATAAAACATACAACTCAAACCAATCACGATCATCAATCAACCCATAGGACAAAAAGAATCTACTCAAACATCATAGGATGGCCACAAATCATTGGATAATAATATGTAGCATTAAGCACCATGTTTAAGTAGAGAATTACAGCGGGAATTGAGAGGTTACACCACTGCATAGAGGGGGAGAGAGTTGGTGTTGATGGCGGCGAAGTTGTTGGTGTAGATCGCCGTCATGATGTTTCCCCCGGCGGCGATCCGGCGCCACCGGAAGAGAGGGGGAGAGAGCCCCCCTCCTTCTTCTTCTTCCTTGGCCTCCCCCCTAGATGGGAGGAGAGTTCCCCCTCTGGTCCATGGCTGCCATGGCGGCGGAGGGGCAGGAGCCCTCCTAGATTGGATCTCTATCTCTGTTCTCTTCTGTTTCGCGTTTTTGTTTTCTGGCCTTTCACCGTTTCTTAAATTCCCAGAGATCCGTAACTCCGATTGCGCTGACATTTTAACACGATTTTTTTCCCGGATATTAGCTTCCTTGCGCCCGAAGAAGAGCACCAACTGACCTACGAGGGCCTCACGAGGCACCACGGCGCGCCGTGCCCCCCCTGGCGCGCCCTGGTGCCTCGTGGGGCCCACGAGCACCGCCTTGCGTTGATTCCACCTCCCAAAAATCACATATATTCCAAAATAATTCTCCGTAAAATTTTATTGCATTTGGACTTCGTTTGATATGGATATTCTACGAAACAAAAAACATGCAACAAACAAGAACTGGCACAGGGCACTGGATCAATATGTTAGTCCCAAAAAACAATATAAAATGTTGCCAAAAGTATGTGGAAATTATCGGATATTGGCATGAAACAATCAAAAATTATAGATACGACGGAGACGTATCATTCAGCTGGGCCCTTAAGCTTCAACAAACAGGAGCTCTCCTGTGTGTTCATGACCTGGACTGGCTGTGATTGGGGCTTCACTGGACTGGGGAAAAGAACTCCTGATGTATCTATCTCATAAACAAGTGGTACACCTATTTCAGACAAAGGGACCTGCTCTTCATAAACATGACCAATGTTCAAATCAGCTGGCCTTAGTGCATCACTTCTCATAACTGTAATGTTAACCACATTCTTTCCTTTACTAGCTATGTCATCCAACATTTCTTCCACCTTGTCATCATCAGTTAATTCTTCCATTCCTGAAACCCCAACACTTGAATCTCTGACATAATACAAAAAAATCTCTGGAACTATATCCTTCTGTCTCTATTAGTGCAATCAGATTCCAGTAGGTTATGTCTGATAAGCTAATAGTTCTTTCCAAATTATCTCTGTCCAAGAAATGGAACCTCACTTCCCAGTCTTCATCATCCAATCTACAAATAAATTAAAAATTCCGTTAAACACTTTAGTTCAATGTTTAGTCATAATTCAGATAACATTTCAATTAAAAGTGCTGTTAAAAATTCAGTTAAAAGTGCTGTTAAAATTCAGTTAAACCTTCTGTTAAATAGTTCAGATAAAAATTCAGTTCAAAGTGCAGTTAAAAGTGCAGTTTAAGAGTACTCTGCAGTTTAAATTCAGTAAAAACTACTGTTTAACAGTTCAGTTAAAAAATAAGTTCAAAGTTCAGTTAAAAATTCAGTTAAATGTTCTGTTAAACAATTTAGATCAAAGTTCAGTTATAAATTAAGTTAAAAATTCTGTTAAAAGTGCGGTTTAAAGTGCTGTGGCACAAATTAAAACAATTAACACAAACTAATTTAATTAATTACAAGTCACAGTGGCTCAAAATGACTGAATTTGATTGAAGTGACAGTCAAAGCTCCACAATCTAGTTACAACAAATAACCAATGCCAATATAACAACTAAAGTGCTACAATCCTAACCCTAAAGCCAAAACCTACAACCCTATAACACTACAATACTAGAACAGTTAAACCATAACCCTAGAATCCCAATCGGGGAAAAGAGAGAGTACGGAGAGTGGATGGATAATTTACACCACACCGCCGAAGGAGGAGGCAAAGTGGTGGCTGCCCTTCGGATTTGCCTTCACCGCCTGGGCGAAGGCAGTAGCCGCTGCGTACTCAAGTGATTTCGCCGCTGTTGCCGGCGGTTGGGGAGGAGGCGGCACCTGAGAAGGATTCCAGCTCCCGCACACCTCGGGTGGATCTCCATCACCACCGTCCGGAGCATCGCCAACGGAAGCGCCGCCGCCGCCGCCGCCAGATTTCGCCGTCGCCATCTCTGGGAGCCCGAGGGAGAGGACCGAGCGAGAAAGAGTGACGTGGTCGGTCTGTCCGACGCGAGCCGACCGCATTGTTTTCAGCAAACGGCGTCGTCCGCGCGGCCGTTAGGACACGTCATCTATTTTGGGCCCCAGCTATCGGAAACGCCCTCAAACGCTGCAAATCAAGCGTTTAGTGCTACTTGCAAAAAGTTTACCGAATCCGCAGTGGCTTTTGCAAATAATTAGGGACCACGTAGTTTTTCACAAACGAAGCCCCAAATGTGGTGGTTTCTTGCAATTAACTCGTTTACAGCAGTGAAAGCTTGATTTCAGCTGTGCTTTTTGCACACTTTAAACTGTTTTTCTTCTCGGCCAGTGCTCATTATTAGTCTGTAATAAGAGAGCTTAAGTGTGGAACTCCCCCCCCCCCCCCCCCCCCCCCCCCAAAAAAAAACCAAATTCCTGGCTCCGTCCCTGCCTACACCCAAAGACCTTGTTCTACAAAAAAATACCAACAATAAGAAAAAGAACGGGCAAAAATAAATCAAAAAGGAAAATCAACTATTACCATGACCACATGCGGAACAACACTCGCTAGATAAGCAACGGTTCTCTACTTCATTTCATTGGCCGAACTCTCTCAGCAATCAACTCAATAGATCCATGCCAGTGATTCTATAACAAACAAGATTTAACCTCATAAAGCAAAAACAGCCAACTAATGGCAGGTCATGAAACAAATAAACATAAATATATAAGGTGCTAGCTATTGCGAAAGGAAGAAGCGTTAGGATTGGCATGGTTCAGACAGATCTCGGAATCATAACTCCCAGTGAGCGAAGCATTGCTGTAAAAACCATCTTTAAAATTAGGCGAGGAATAATTGAACACCACTTCATTTGACAGATTTGTAAAAAAGGACAAGACGTCCGATCGTCCATCACTATCAACAATATGAAAAAGATCAAAACCTAGCTTTACCCTTATCTCAGTTGCCTTAGCTGTACTCAAATGGGGATTCAGACAAGAAAATCACATCGTCTTTCACACGTCGTGGGCGAAAGCATTCCACGGCAGTTCGGCGAAGACGACGACGAACGATGAACGAAAAACTCTCGGACAGCAGGAGCCGTGGAGGACAGCAAACCCTAGTTATAACACTAGGGGACAATAGGTCTGGCAGGGAAATCCCTCGTCAGGACACCAAGCTAGCATCCAACTCTCAATTGCCAATACAATCACCTCGTGCTGCAGTTGCATGCATAGCCACAACGTGGAGGGTCGGAAGGAGCAGCAGTGGCGCCACCGCCGCTGCCGAAGTGGTGGCCGGTGGCGGCCGCTGACCTAGATCACCTTGCACGAGTTCTTTGTATGCGACGGCGGCGGACGTAACCCTCGACTTTACGCTGACTAAACCAAAAACTTCGTCCTAGTACTACTCTGTTTTGCCTGATTTTAACCATGATAGCTTGTTATGTGGGGTACACCCGACAGGCGTGTAGGACTCAGCCGATCCTAGTTAGAATCGGTGTTCAGGGTTTTTTTTTGTGTGCGTGTGTGTGGAAAAGAATCAGAGTTCGTGCTGTACACGTTCAGGTGCTTCCTTCGTATATGTGTCGGTTTGATCCCTGTGCGGAATTGTTCCTCTGGGATAGAGTCTGACTTCAGTACGGTCACTTTCCTTGCAAAGAAGTTGGTCATTGTCCACCTATATAATGAGCTGTAGGCTGTAGCGTCTACTAGGGATTTAGATATATCGATCAATAAAAAACTCGCGAGTTCCGCTCAGCAGCTCATCCGGCAGCTAATATTACAAGTTGAAGGTGCGCCAGTGCTCCGCGATTCACTTTGGGCTGGTGCTGCTTCGCCGATTCCACCGCATCCTGCATGAGCCGTGAGGAGGGCGAGATGAGTAGTAGCCTTCGCCCACACCCCAGGGCGCCCCTGGAAGTTGATGACTTGCTCTTCGAGATCCTCCTTCGCCTGCCTCTGCATCCGTCCTCCCTTCCCCGTGCCTCCGCCGTGTGTAGGCGCTGGCGCCTACTCGTCTCCGACCTGGGCTTCTCCCGCCGCTTCCGTTGTCACCATCACCGCAACCCACCCATCATCGGTTTCTATGACAGAAGTCTTCGAGACCTCTCATTCGTACCTACTCTGAAGGCCCCCAACCGTGTCTCGCCCGGGCGATTGTCCTTGCTGCGCCATCGCGACGACCAATACTTCACCCCCCTGGGATGCCGCCATGGCCTCGTGTTGATTCGTATCGGGAACTCCGAACCGCTGAAGCGCCATGTTCTAGTATGGAACCCTGTCACTAGTGAGCAGCACCGCCAAGGCACTCCCCCGGGGTTCGACACAGGAAAACCCTTCAATGGAGCGGTGCTTCGGGCTGCAGGAGATGTTGACCACTTCCAGGTGGTCTTGGTAGGCAACGGCGACAAAAAACGAGCGGTCGCTAGTGTTTACTCGTCAGATACCGGCGTATGGAGCAATCTCGTTTCAACATCAACATCGTTGCCACTGATGTCTTCTACGGACCCTTGTCCCGACTGGTGTTTTAACGGTTTATCCATTGAACCCGCTGTGCTGGTTAGGAATTCCCTATATTGGCTGCTTGGAGCTGGCTCGGTTGGAATTCTCGAGTATGATTTGGAGAGACGGAGCCTTGATGTGATAGGATTGCCAGTGCGTATGGCTACTGGGTGTGCGATTGGGAGCAATAACCGATTCTCGGTTGTGCAAGCGGAAGATGGTGGGCTGGGTTTCCTCTCTGTGTCAGGCTTCAGCGCCCAATTATGGCAGAGGAAGACCGAATATAATGGTGTTGCTTCATGGGTGATTGGAAAAACTACTGAAAATTCCCTTGGATCCAAAGAAAGGAGGACCAGATATTTTGGTAATAGGATTTGCCGAGGACAATAATACGGTGTTCCTATGGACAATAATTGGCATCGTCATGCTCCATCTTGAGTCGTTGCAGTTCAAGAAGCTTCCTGGGTCTAGAAGTGTTTCTTATTATTATCCATTTGAAAGTGTCTATGATGCATGTAATAACATGACTTTACAGTAGTATATAGAGTTAGTTTCTCATTAGCTGTTGTTTGGAATATGTTGTTCACATCCTTTCATGTCAAGAAAGCGATGGTAAGTACTGTCACATCTCTTGTTTTCATGGCTGACGTTGTAGAGCTCGTGACTGCCGAAGCGTAGAGCGGCGAGGTAGGGTGACACGATGACCATTATAGAGAAGGGGGCGAGGGGATGCGATTGTTATCTTATTTTGAGCAAAGGTTGTCATCTTCGTTGGTTCAGTACATATGTGAAAACGCATGTCAGTTGTAACTATATATATGAAGATTCATATTTTTAAGAGAATGTTATTCTGTTCGGTGAATATCTGTGGCCTCGTGGTAAAACTTGTTGAATATAGATGGGCTTTGGCTCATATAAAACAATAATTCCTGTTAATCTCTATAAGGCCCATGTAGGTGTATGGCAGGTGGTGAGAAGTTTAGTATCACCTTATAGTTGAGGAGAGTTGAAACCCCTTTATAAGGGTTGCTCTACCACATGTCGTTGGGAGCTTTAGAAGAGGAGTGGTACACACGCACTCCTTCTCCTCCGCCCGCCTTGCTCGCGCGCGTCGTGTTTCGTGAGTGAGTCAAGCCGAGCTTAGACCTATGCTTGCGCATTATTTTTGCCAGTCAGGAACGGTTAATTTAGATTAATTAACGAGTCACTAACGGATGTGTATGCCCACGACGCCCTACCCAACGGCATATATATTGGAGGTGTTGGCCAATGCAGCCAACACACTCACTCTCTCCTCGCACAAACCTAGCCATCGTCATCTACTGTTCCAAGCTTTGTGTTCCTTCGGGCGATCCCATCCCGTCGACCACGTGCACGGTTAGCAGGCATTCGGAACCCCGTCCTTCGAAATCCTGCAACGGGAGAAGGTGATAAGGTATTTGAGGAGCGTCTCGGCACGACTGCTCCCGATTCGTCCCCGTCTCCATCCTCTTCTTTGAGTACTTCCCCTGCACCGATGCCATGGCCGACGCTGCCGCCAAGAAGAAGGCCACCGACAAAGCTGAGACTGCTGCTGTCGCCGCGGCCCATGCGTGGCCTACCGTAGGGTATGATTTGTTCATCCGCTACTTGCCCGTTCATGTGCTAGCAGTATTTCCGGGGCGCGTGTGCAGAACACACGCATGACACCGTGGACTCGAGACGTCCTCTTGCTAGTTCGTCATCGGGGCACGAAGACACGGACCTACACTACTGAATCATGGACAATAGACACGGTGGTTTATCCAGGTTCGGGCTGCATTGTGCGTAATACCATACTCCTGCTTTTTTGGTGTGTTTGATGGGTGGATTAGAGCTACAAAACCTTCCCGGGAACGGGGAGGACAGTGTATCCCTACTGGTGTTCTACCAGTTTCCAACCTTTTCTATTTTTCTGGGTTCCTCCTCCCCCCCCCTCCTCTTGGCCCGGTCCTCCTTTTATATGTGAAGGGGTACCACAATGGCGTAGTTGCTAAGGCACCGCCCTGAGCAGACAGGGTAGGTGAGTGATGAGTGATATTTTTACACTCATTTCACCCTTGTTTAAACCGAGATATTTCATTTAATAAGGGATATTCGCTCCGATATTATCACTAATGGCTAATAAGTGCAAGGGATTCCACAAATCCTCTCTTTGATGTGTTTCCACAGGAAATGGGCTAAAAAGGAAAGAAATCACGTGTGGAAATGGAATGGAAGGAGAATGGAAGAAAAAGCAATCAACAGGAAGCGTCTGCGCGAAGACAGAGCAAAAGACGGCGTTCCATGCCCGTATGAGCACCCGTTTGGCGTGAATTCCGAGGCAGATCGTCTACCTAAACAACTTTTATTAAAGGGACCCCGTCGAAATGTGAACAGAACATCGAGCAGAAGGACGAGCACAGAAGCCAGAACTTCTTCTTCATCCACAAACCCTAGCCACCGCCATCTCCATCACCATAGCCATCTCCACCACCACCATAGTGCTCTTCCATCCAATTCATACTTGTAGTCGTGCATCGCACAAGGCATCCATTGTAAAACATATTGCAATCAATCAATTTCAAGATGTGTTCTTTAATGTTTTCTTCCCGTGATCTGATCTCCATGTGTGAGTAGTTCGGTAAGGTATGGGTTGAGGCATAAGCCTTGCAACCCGAGGTATTTGTTGAGGGGATCAATTGAAGACTTTGATATAACGTCACGTATGTGTGAAATAAAATTGTTCCGTGAAGATGTCTCTTGTCTTGTCCGCGATCTTCATCCCTGCAGGTACCCAGGATCATGAAGATCGAGCACCGGTGAGGCTAGGAGCAAGGAGACCGTGAAGTGTTATACCGAACACCGGTGACAATAAGGTTCAGTAGGGTAACATGGATCAAATCCTTCGGGAGAAATGAGGTGTAGTCATTAAACGCCCAAAGCTCTTGTATGATTTCATTATCTTAATTATCGAGGCAACCCCGCGTGACGGATAGGGCCTGCGGTAGAATAACTGATTCTTGATGCAGGACTCGTGCCAGTCAAGATGTTATTTGGACACGTCCCCCACTTCGATCCGTAACAAGCACATCTCGATGGGTGACTTCCAGCTCTCAAACTAGTATCTTATTTGATCCCAGTGCAAATACAAGGCTGTAAGCATAAGACCTCATACCCGTACCTCTTTTTATTATAAGTGTTTGAATCACTATTTGCTTGCTGATCCGGTCAAAAGCTGGATTTGACACTTTGACAAAAGCTTGCTAGAGACCATCGCTTCAAGGGAATCTTCCTCTCGTGGGTTCGATAACGCAGGGTCACCTCTGGGGAAATAGGTGCGGGATACTTATGTTCCAATATCGGATCAATAAAAAGGAGATATCAAGCCCTTTTTCTGACGCCGTTGCCAGGGAGGAGTTTAGTATTCCTAGTCTTTGTGTTTAGAGTTTTTGTTAAAGTTAATTTTTAGTTTTTGTGTTTACTTCTCTGTTTTTAGTTTAAGTTTTAATTTTTGTTGCAAGTCTTGTTCGTTGAGAAAAAACCAAAAAGATTACTATGGCTTGTAATCTTGGGAGTTTTGCTACTCCCAGCAACAACTTCATGCCTGAACCTATAGCACAACCTGAGGTAGCAGTCGCTGAGTATGAGATTAAACCAAACTTAGTTTCCATGGTTCAATAGGACCAATTTGGAGGCTCTGCTTCTGAGGATGCCGGTATGCACTTGCACAATTTCACTGAATTGTGCAACATGACACGCATAAAGGATTATGATCCTGACGCATTGAAATTGCGTCTATTTCCTTTCTCCTTGAGAGGAAAGGCTAAGGAATGGCTTCTTGCACTACCTAAAGGCAGTATTACTTCTTGGGCTGATTGTTGTAGTAAATTTTTATCTAAGTTTTGCCCACCTGCAAAGATTATGCAATTACGTTCTCAGATTACAGTTTTCAAGTAGGAAGAACATGAGCCACTAGCGCTTGCGTGGGATAGAATGAAGAAAGCTATAAGAAACTGTCCCAATCATGGAATGGAGGAATGGTTAATTCTTCATATGTTTTATAATGGCTTGAATCATATGTCAAAAACTATGCTTGATACAGCTGCAGGAAGAACAATCATGGGAAAGCCTATAGAAGATGTCAAGAAATTACTAGATGATATGCAAGAGAACCATGCCCAATGGCATGTTGAAAGGACCACCACTAAAAGGGTGAATGCTATGGAAAAAAGTAACACAGAGTTGACAGCCAAGCTTGAAGAACTTATCTCCGTGATGAAAGGTAAAGAAGAGGTAAACGTAAATGCCATAACTAATGAAGAAACAAGTGATGTGAATTTTATTGCTTGTAACAGCTATAATCCTAATTGGAAAAATAATGGATATGCTCCTAGATTTCCTTATCCTACTAATGGAGGAGCATCCAATAATTTTAATGGAGCTAATGCTAGCAATAGAAATACTCTTGAAGAAACCCTTAAAAGTTTTATTGCTTGTCAGACTGAGTAGAATGAGAACTTCAAGAATATCTTGAAGAACCATGATAACTTACTTGGTCAATTGACCAGTAAGGTTGTTGGACTAACAAATGATGTGCAGGTACTTGAAGGAAGATCCAAGAATATGGAGGCACAAGTAGCTAAGATATCAGAGAGCCAAACACTAATTTTGGCCAAGTTTGCAGGTAAACTGGAGCCTAACCCGGTTGAAGAAGTTAAAATGATGAGAAGCAACGAAGAGAAAGCTGAAGTGCTTGACACAAGTCATGTGCCAGAGTACAGTTATACCGTTGCAGATTTTGTGAAGATGATATCCATGAAGTATCCACTACCGGAGGTAACTGATAATGAAGCATATAATGTTTTTGTTGAACAAGTTGCAGCTAAGGTACGTGAACTTGATGATGAAAGGAAAAAGCTCTACAGTAAGTTACCAACTAAGCAAGAGGATGCTTTTGAACCTACAATAGAAATTGAGATAGGTTTGAATAAATTCAGTGCTCTATGTGATCTAGGGGCAAGTGTTTCCACTATCCCCAAATCTGTTTATGATAGTCTTAATCTCGGTCCTTATGTTAATACCGAGATCATTTTGAATATGGTTAATTCTACTTTTACTCAGGCAGTAGGCATTAAGCATGGTGTTATAGTTCAAATTAATGATTGCCCTGTCATGATTGATCTTGTCATAGTAGATATGCCTGAAGATCCTATTGCCCCTATAATTCTCGGTAGACCTTTTCTAAGGACTATCAAAGCTGTGATTAATGTGTCTGAGGGGAATGTTAGATTTGATTTACCCGCTAAAGATCCTTTTGTAAGACATTTCCTCAGGAAAAAGAAAATGAAGACCTACTCAGGAGAAGGCATCATTGTGAATGCCAGAAGCTACGGTCTCGGTGTGTTTGCACCACCTTGATCACCACTACGGTCGAGCTAACCGACTGAAAACTAGCGCTTCGTGGGAGGCAACCCACGCGAATAAAGTAGACAGGTAAGTTTTTATTTTTGTTTCAATAAAAAGAGTGATTGAAGTTCTATATAAAGAAGTAAGTTTGGAAGAGTTGTTCTAATGAAGGCTTTGCGATGTGCAAGTTAAATTACGTGTTGAATCGATGTTTGGATGCCTGGAAATATGTCTATGTATTGTCTTGGAACTAACCTCGCAGGAGAACAAAGAAAAAGAAAGGTTTCGAAAGAAACAGATCAAAAGACGATGTTTAAAACGACCACAAGCGGTCACATGACCTGTGGGAGGTTCCAGCGCAAAACAGCCAAAGGCAGCAGAAGAAAAGACGGTGTTTCAAACGGGCACGAGTGCCCGTATGAGCGGTCGTTTAACTCTTTTGCAGAAAACGAAGAGAATTCCAGAGCGTTCGACGGTGTTGCAAACGGGCGCATGCGCCCGTCCAAGCGGTCATTTGACACCATCGACCAGAAGAAGAAAAAGAACAGAGTGAATGACGGTGTTTTAAACGGGTGCCGCCGGTTGTATGAGCAGTCATTTGAAATAAGCACAGACGCAAGTAAGTCATCAGAGAGGACGACAACGTTCCATGCGGCCACTAGCGCCCGTATGAGCGGTCGTTTCGCCTCCTGGCGGCCACAATAAGCCCGAGGAAGAAGGTAAATCTTTCCCATCTCTCTCTTTTCTTTTTCTTCTTCCTCCAAACCTCTCCAAACCCTAGCAAAACTTCGCCCGATCTCTCTACTCGCTTGATTTTAGTTCAAATCCTTCCGTGTGATTGATCTACGGTATGTTTCTCCTCCAATCCCCAAGTTAATTTTTGCGAATCCATGTTCTACATGCCTAGCATTGCCATGACTAGGAGATGCATATTTTTGATTCAAATTTGAGTTTGGCTTGGATTCATTGATGTTTTTAGAGGAGTATGACATTATGATTACCGTAGGATCAATACTTCTTAAATGTATTGGACTAGAAAATTATTTTGTAGATGTTTACACGGAGGTCTTCTCGCGTACGCGGTGCTTCAAGTTTATCCATCGCACCGCCACAACAAGTTCTCACTCAGGGGATTGTCTTCACCGACCGTGAGGCAAGGAAGAAATTCGAAAATCTTAATACAGGGAAGATCAAAGCAACCAAATGGGCTTGTGCGAACACACTCGCCAAGCTAGGTATTACTCATGATTTCAATTTGCTTTGTCATAATGCTGGGTTGCACCATTTTGTTTATCAGGGATGTGAGACATATGAACGCATGACGCGTACTCTCTCGCACAATGTTGGTTTGGTGCAAAATGCATATGAGGAGGAGAGGATCACTTTCCGTTTCCTGGACCAAGACTTCAGCATCACTCTTGATGAGTGGTGTAATTATTTTGGCTTCACCAACAATGATGATGATCTTAGACATGTTTATGATTTCACTAACCCGCACCCGAGCAGTCCTTTTACCGTATGAGTCGTCATGGCTCGAGGCAAAGAGCCAGTTGCATTGAAAGTCCTGCTATACGTTATTTCTATTATGTTATCACTAACTCGTTGCAGGCACGAGGAGAAGTTTCTAAAGTGAATGAAGAGAACATGCTAGTTCTCGGGAAAGCAGCAAACCTTGACGTCAGTTATTTTCCCAACTTAGGGGCAGTACTCTTACTACACCTCGCGCATCAAGCAAATCATTCACAATGGGATATCATGTGTGGAGGAGTGATCACCATGTTGGCCAACTCCCTTGGTCTCAACTACAATCACCTTCGCCCCATTGTCGGTAACACCCTTGTTAAAATTCGTGTTCTTACTAGCGCTGGAATGGTAGTAGTTCTTAAGGGCCGTCATTGCATTAGAATTCCTGGAGTGGCATACTTGTTGCCTACTCCTATGCCTAACCATTTTTCCATCGAGCATGGATAATTGCATTATGTTGCACAGGAAGGAGATGCAGCTTTTGACCAAGAAGGCCCAGAACCAGAACAAGTTGATGAAGAAGAACTCGCCACCGACGAAGAAGAGGAGCAGTCCCAAGAGCAGCAACAACAAGGAGACTACACCACCTACACGGACCTCAACAGCCTCCAGGGCTCTATTCAAGATATGAGCAATCTCGCCGAGTCTCTTCGAGGCACGTCCGCTTACATGAACATGAACTTCTCCAACTGGAGCCAAGGATGGGCCCCTGACCAACCGCCGCAATGATCTCGCCGGTTTTGGCTTGCAAAGGCCAAAGCTTGGGGGAGGTTATCACCACTTCTACATCAAGATGTGGCGGTATTTGAATAATTTGTAATGGGGTTGTACTTAAGATCAAGGAGCTTCAAAACACTCATGTTGGTTTGTTCCAACACTTTGCTTTTATTTGCTTTTGCTTTTTATTTTTATTTTGCCTTTGCGATTTTTCGGTTGCAAGTTAGTTTTGAAAAACCCAAAAAACAAAAAAAATAGAATAAGCTTCGCTTTGCCTTTGTTCTCTATCTTGTCCGTTGGAATTCGTTTGCATTTTGTTTTCAGAGGAGTTGATCAATGCCAGACAACGAGGAATGCAAGAGTCAGGAAGAGAATTGTGTAAATTCGCAACCGTGAAGGTATGTCCTACTACCCCCGTCTTTTGCACTCGAAATGCTTAGAGTAGATGTAGTAGTAGTATGTGTGATATGTGCAGATGGGAGTAAGTCTTGATAATTAAGACAAAGATTTTGTTCTAGTAACTGAAATAATTTTGTAGCCTTTGTTCTGTTTAGTTTAGGCAACCAAGACTTCCGTGGGACTGTTTTTAAATGAAATGATATTAACTAAGAATAACTATGCACAAGAGAAAGTCTTTCAAGACTTGGGAGTTGAGAAAATTATAGTGGAAGTAATGTTTGAATTGCTCAATCCCATGTTATTAATTTTAATAGACTTGATAGCACTTGTGGATTAAATTGTATAGAGGAACTTAGTTGAAGGGTGAACGAGATTATGCCAAAAATCTATGTTGTATCTTTTACATGGTGCTTCAGCTCCTTGCTGGTGCCATGGCCTCCTACTCGATGCATGTGTACGTGTGTAAATGTGGCTTCGTCGCCTTTCTTGATGTTATGCTGAGGACTCCGCTGGCAAATGAACGATCCACCAAGAGCGATAGCTCGGATTTCGGCTATGAGTTTGTTACCGCATGTAGTGGCAACACTACAAATGCAAATTATTCGGATTTCTTTTGAAATGGTGTGTATATGGTAAATAAAGGGAACTGGTCAAAAGAGCTCGAAAAAGACATTTATCAGAAGTCCATAGTTCCCAAACATTAAGCCACAACGAAAACCTATGCATGATCACTTAGTTAGCATAATCCATTCATGTGACAATCAAAGTTCCGAAAAAATAATGATTGAAATAAAGTGCTTGAGATCCTTGAGGAGGAAATGATTGTGGGTGTGCTTAAGAGCATTAGAGCATTATATTTTACTACATGCTTTCACTCTCTAACCTATGCTTTATTGGCTCTATCAAAAGAAAACTCTTTCGTTCATTCCCAGCAAGCAAGTGTTGTCTAGAATAAATAGAACAGGGTGTTGCAAAGTTGTTTTATCATGTTTTACACTGTATTGAAAATCATGAACTGTACACCAGCTGCTCATGAAAACTCACTAGCCACACATTCCGTAGACATCTCGTCGGTCATCTGTGGTCGCTTTGGATTGCCTGCCATTCGCAACTGCTTCATCTGACATGTCGTCGATAGGTTGGTTAGAGTCAATTTAGTCTACGAATTCTTGTAGCACATCACATCGCTCTAGATCCTGCAAGATTTGGTGGAGTCTAACTTTCTTCATCAAAATTCATTGGTGGCGGTTAACTATATTATTAGTATATGATATGATGCCGCAAATGCATATTGTCGTGCTGAGAACCATGATTTATCTATGACCGATCGACTCATAGTCACATCTCCAGTATATATACCATGCCAACAATAAAGAATATGATTCGATGCATTTCGAAGAAAAGCAGAAAAACCAGTTTTTGCAGGGGTATAAAGAGAAGACAATATAAGAGCATCTCTAATAGATGATGTATGTAGATGTATAAATAACTATCTTTTACATCATCAAGGCCTAAAATGTTGATCTAACAGATGATGTATATACATCACCAGCCGCCCCAGATGTATAAATAACCACCCTGAATTTTCCCCGCCCTGACCGGCCGCCTACCTCGATCCGCCGACGCGCCGTCACCCCGCTGTCGGCATATCCAGCCTCCCCAACCCCGCCGCCGTCGAATCCACCGCTTATCCGCTGTCCAACGCCTCTAAATCGCCCCAAATCACCGTCGTTTCGCCGCTCCGCCGCCGCCGCCCGCCACGCCATTTGAAGCTCGCTCGCCGCCCCGTCGCTCGTCTCCAAGCTCACCCGCCGCCCCGATGTTCGTCTCCAAGCTCGGCTGCCGCCCCGCCGTCCAACGCCTCTAAATCGCCCCAAATCGCCGTCGTTTCGCCGCTCCACCGCTGCCGCCCGCCGCGCCATTTGAAGCTCGCTCGCCGCCCCGTCGCTCGTCTCCAAGCTCACCCGCCACCCTGATGTTCGTCTCCAAGCTCGGTTGCCGCCCCGCCGCTCGTCCTCAAGCTCGGCGACCACCCTGCTGCTCATCCTCAAGCTCGGCCGCCGCCCGTCGTTCATCTCCAAGCTCGGCTGTCGATGTTGGAGCAATAGTTTTACATCATCAAATATATATCATCTGTTGGAGCACTAGTTTTACATCATCAAATATGCATCATCTGTTGAAGTTGGGTGTTTTTTGTGATGTAAAAAGCATTTTTTGGTAATGTAAATTATACATCTGCAAATATACATCATTTATTGGAGATGTTCAATCTTGCTAAATCTTAGTCGACTAAAACTTGATTAGTCACATAACGCTTCATGCAATGCCCACTCGCCAACATGATCTGGCAACGGATTGACATTCTCTGATCAATCTCCCTCGCCAGTCTTTAGGACTGCAGGAGAGCTCGCCATCCTTTTGAAGATATGGGCGTCTATGAACGTGATGACCTTTCCGCAATAGGATCACTCCAACTCTACCTCGCTTCGGCTCATCATTGATAACCCTCTAAACCAAAAGGTTTAGGAAACAAACCGCTTGTGATGGTCATGCCTATCTGTCAGCGACACTGAAGATGGTGAGCAGGAAGTGAGCGACAAGTCAAACCAACGGCCCAGTCGTAAGCCTCGCCTGCCGGCTCGGCTAGCTGGACCAGAGTGGGCCTTGAGCCTTGTAAGGGTATAAGTAGTGCGTGTGCGTTATCTGAGAGGTGTGGACGGCAATGACTGGAAGGCAAGCTAGGATAGACCGCTGTCTCCTTCTTCCTCGATCTCCTCCTCTCTATAATTCGAATTCCTCCATGAAATCCAACTTATAGATCGAGATACTTACCGACCGTCCCCGTCCACCAGCGGCATACCAGGCACACCGACAAGCTCCGCGCTGCGGCAATGGAGAGAATTCCTCCCGAAATGAAGGCCATCTACGATTTGCTCCGAGCCGATTTTGACAAGGCGTTGGCCAAGTCCGATCATGAGCGCGTCGACTCCACGGCGCAGACCCTCTCCAAGTTGGACGCCAAGTTGGATCAACTATCAAGCCGAATCGACGAGGTCAAGATCTCTTTGGGCGTCGACATCGATGAATTGCGGCAAGGTCTGGATCGATCCCCTCTTCAGCCACTGGAAGCGTCCCGGGGCGCGCCTTCCACTCCACAGCGGCAGCTAGGCGGAGGACCGATTGGGCCCAATGGGCACCGCGGAGACACTAAAAACCGGGGGCAGGGGCATAAGGTGTATGTGCCGCCTCCAGTTAGAGGTATGCAACTCGACCAGAATCCACAACGCATTCCGTTTAGTTCTCTGAAAAATTCAAGGAAGATCTCTACTGATGTGTATGGCCTTGGTCCACGAATTGAGATGCCTTGATTCGATGGCACCAACCCCAAACTATGGCAGACTTGATGTGAAGATTACTTCTGGTTCTGGAGCACACCGCAGAGTCAGTGGATTTCATTGGCTACTTCTCCGTTCGAAGGTTCAGCAGCACGATGGCTTGATTCGGTGCGCCGTCGAGTTCCCAATGTTACCTGGGAGGAATTTTGCCGTTTGCTTTAGAACAGGTTTGGCCGGAATTTGCACCAGAGCATTCTCAGAATTTTTTTCTGCATCAGCCAAACGGGTATAGTTGAAGAATATGTTGAGCAGTTCTCAGATTTGTTTGATCAATTGGCAGCCTATGAGAACTCCCCAAACTCTGTGCACTATGTAACCAGGTTTATGGAAGGTCTGAAACCATCTATCAAATTGGATGTTGGCATTCAGCAACCCACTGATTTAGACACAGCTTATCAGTTGGCTCTTCTGCACGAGGAATTGGGAATGGGTTCAGGTGGTTCAGTTACTGCTGCATCCAGCCGCCGTGCTACAGCCTTCCCTCTTCCTCCTCCTCCAGTGCTATCATCCAGTTCATCTTCGACCAATCGTGCTTCTGATGAGAAAAGGAACACAGATCCACTTAGAAAACCCGGCACTGAAGATAAGTGGGGTGGCCTTCGTGCTTACCGACGTGCTAAAAGATTGTGTTATGTTTGTGGTGAGCGATGGAGCAAGGATCACGTCTGTAAACAAGAAGTTCAGTTGCACATAGTGCAGGAAATGATTGAAATTCTTCAGTCTAGTGAATCTGATGACTCTGAAGTTGGGGAACAGCAACTGGGAGTGTACATGATATCCATTTCTGCTGCAGCTGTTGGTGACAAGTCTGAACCACCTGTTCGTACCATGCAACTCAGAGTTCAGCTGCAAGGGCACAATGTCACTTTTCTCATGGATTCAGGCAGCACCCATTCTTTCGTTGATTTGTCATTGGCGGCTAAATTATCCGGTGTTACACCCATGGCTAGAGTTATGGTGAAGATAGCCAACGGAGACGCTATTCCTTGTCAGAAGCAACTGAAAAATTGTAGCTGGAGTTGTTCAGGACACAAGTTTCTCAATGATTTCAAATTATTTCCCTTGGGCAATTATGATGGCATCCTTGGGTTAGACTGGCTCTCGGCGCATAGTCCCATGCTTGTTGATTGGGAACATCATTGGCTCTCCTTTACTCATCAAGGTTCAGACATCACCATCTTGAGGACTACTACAGTACCTGCTGAGTTCACTGTGGTCGAAGTGTGTTCACTGCTGATATCTGAGAAATTACCCATCCCTCCAGAAGTGCAGTCCATATTGGACCAATTTTCTTGCCTGTTTGAAGCACCCACTGGTTTGCCACCTCGCCGGGCTTATGACCATACAATTCCCCTCATTCCTGGCGCCACTCCTGTGTCCATGCGTCCCTACCGTCTGGCTCCAGCCCTGAAAACAGAGTTGGAAAAACAAATTCAGGAAATGCTCAAGACTGGGGTGATCCGTCCGAGCAACAGCCCGTTCTCGTCTCCTCTTTTCATGGTTAAGAAGAAGGATGATACCCGGCGGCCCGTCATCGATTACCGTCACTTGAACGCGATGACCCAAAAAAGAAAATTCCCTATTCCAGTCGTCGACGAACTATTGGATGAACTCTCAGGTGCCAGCTGGTTTACCAAGCTGGACTTGCGTTCAGGCTATCACCAGATTCGCCTTGCGCCCGGAGAAGAGTATAAGACGTCCTTTCAGACTCATTCTGGTCATTACGAATTCACCGTGGTGTCGTTTGGCCTGACGCATGCTCTGTTCACGTTTCAGTTTGCAATGAACAATACTCTTTCTCCTGGTAACAGAAAGTTTGTGATTGTTTTCTTCGATGACATATTAGTATTCAGTGCTACGTTTGAAGATCATCTGCAGCATCTCAGCATAGTGTTGGGGCTCTTATCTGAACACCAGTGGAAAGTTAAGCTGTCCAAATGCACTTTTGCTCAGAGACGTGTGGGTTACTTGGGACACATCATCAGTGGAGAGGGCGTGTCCATGGACCCCAGTAAAATTTCAGCAATTGAATCGTGGCCTACTCCGACCAATGTCAAAGAGGTCCGCGGGTTCTTAGGCCTCGCGGGCTACTACAAGAAATTCATCCGAAATTACGGGATCATCTGCCGTGCTCTCACTACCCTACTGAAAAAGGGGGTAGTGTTTCATTGGTCTGACACAGAGGAACAGGCCTTCCAAGCACTCAAACAAGCATTAATGTCTGCTCCAGTTCTGTCTCTTCCGGATTTCAACAAAACCTTCGTCGTGGAGACGGACGCATGTGATGTTGGTATTGGCGCCGTTCTTATGCCAGAGGGACACCCCCTGGCGTATGTTAGCAAATCCTTGGGTCCCAAAAATCGAGCCCTCTCTGTCTACGAGAAGGAGGACCTTGCAATTCTTCTTGTTGTGGAACATTGGCGGCAATATTTGCAGCTGAATGAGTTTGTTATATTGACTGACCAGCGCAGCTTGACTAATTTGGTAGATCAACGTCTTCACACTTATTGGTAGCAGAAAGCTCTGACCAAATTATTGGGCCTACAATATTCCATCAGGTACAAGAGAGGATCCGACAACAGTGCAGCTGATGCACTATCCCGTGGGCCTCATGCAGCTGTTGAATTGCAATCGATTTCTCTTGTTCAACCTGATTGGCTGTCTGACATAGTGAGCAGTTATGCCAATGATTCTTATTCCCAGAACCTGATTCAAAAACTGGTGGTTGCTCCTTCCTCTGACAGCAAGTTTACCCTGAAGAATGGAGTGTTATATTCTCAGGGCTGTGTTTGGGTTGGACCTGATGCAACTTTACATAACAAAATCGTGCAAGCCTTCCATGACACACCCTTGGGAGGGCGATCTGGTTATCCTGTGACATACCGGAGGATCATGCAACTGTTCAAATGGAAAGCAATGAAAAGCTTTGTCAAGTCATGGGTTCAGCATTGTACAGTTTGTCAACAAGCAAAACCCGAACGAGTTCAGTACCCGGGTTTGCTCCAACCCCTGCCAATTCCTAAACTGCCGTGGGAAATGGTGACAATGGACATCATCGAAGGGCTTCCCATTTCTGGCCGTTACAACTGCATCTTAGGGGCTGATCGATAAACTATCCAAGTATGGACATTTTATTCCACTGCACCATCCCTTCTCAGCAACTTCAGTCGCGGAGGCTTTCCTGGATTTAGTATTGTCAGCCCAGTGGGAACCAGGGTACCACGGCCCGTCTGCCTGCGGCCCAGGAGGCAACTCTTGGGGCGGCCCACGAAGGGCGTCTCTGCCTTAGGCTCTTCGGAACAAGTCACCTCGCGAGGAGCCAGCCTCGCGAGGCCCCTTCATCGCCAGGCGGAACGCTGCAATCAACAAGTGGCAAGTAGCCTCATGAGGGGCTGCCTCGTGAGGGGAGGCCTCGTGAGGGGCGGCCTCGTGAGGGGCTGCCTCATGAGGTGCTACCTCGTGAGGGCCACCCCATGAAGGAGGCTGCGCGGTGCCAGTCGCGCGGCATGTGCCATCATGTGGGTGACGTCCTGTTGTCAGGATAAGGATGGCAGGACGCGACCAAGACCAGTTTCCTCTTTGGTGCAAGGGAGCAGCGGCGTCTGCCCCCCTCCAAAGCAAGTCCCAATGCCTTCCGCTTTGGTGAAAGAAGACGAGGACAGCTCAGCGCGCCAGGACGAAGGTCATCGCCAAGCCCACCAGCACGTCAGGAAGGCTACTTTATCAGGCGGAGACCACCTTTAGTCAGGATAAGCCTGTGCTCCTATCCCCTTTTGAATTGCCGCCCTGTGGCCACCCTTTCCCGCTCATGTTTTCGGGGAAGAGGACCAAGGCACTACAAAAGGGGCAGGGCCGCTTCCATGTAAGGGGATGGATTCATTCTCCCCCACATCTCGTGTACCTCGAGCCATAAGCTCTCTAAAAGAACATGTGGTGCCCCCATGTTTGGTTTTGGTAATTGATGACAATCTCTATGGACTAATGGTTGCCATGAGTTATATTGAAGGGTTTGTCCATAGGCATTTCTTGAAGTCCATTTGTTGGTTTCAAGGAGATTATGTGATGACCAAGGTGCTATTCAAGGATTTTTCCAAAGATTGGTCATGTGAGAGTTGAGCCTATTGCAAGCATGTCTTGAAGAAGAAGATTGTGTGAACATTCATGTTTACCTTCAAGACATCATCCTAATGAAAAGAGTTGGAAAGATTCAAGGTTGATCAAGACTAAGTACAAAGAGTGATTCAAGTTGATCAACACACAAAGCGTAGAAGATGTACCGGGTGGGATCAAGTGATCTCATGGTATGGTAAGCATTGTCCATTGCGCTTTGTGTACTAACCCATTGTCTACGTAAGTGTTCGTTGTGGGGTTAGGTTTGTTTCCATGGGCGTGCATCAAAAGGACGGTCTCATATGTCCCATGGAGGATGACGTCAAGTGGTGATCGTCATCAAGGTTGCGGTGTGCAAGTTCAAGTGGAGCATCATGAAGAGATCATGCTTGAAGCTTGCCGTCCATTGTGGTGACAATGGACTTGTGAAGATGTGCCGAAGAGTGGCTCACCCATAGTGGAGTATGGGGGAGCAATCAACTAGTCCTCATCGAGCCAACGCAATCAAGAAAGGTGGTCCAACTTGAGGAGGTCAAGATCGTCATCATCTAGCTCAAGTGGACTATGCGCAAGGCAAAGGTTTTCCCTTGATAGGTTTTCTATTTTACCGGTCTCATGGTGGTAGTTGGGAGACCGGGTTATAGAATCGATTGTCGTACTATCAAGGGGGGCTCTCGGATGAGTAGCTTAATCGTATCTTTCGTAGAGAGCTCAAACCATTGCATTCTTGCATCATCTTTCTTGGTTCTTGTTTGGCCTTTTTGCTTTGGGAGTCTTTGAGATTTTGGTCACCTTCATGTCAAGCTCAAGTTCATCGAGAACGGATTTCGTTTGCTTCATCTTGTATGTTCTCGATGTTGGGGTTTATGCCGGATCATCACTGATAGAGGTTTCACATCTCTATATCATAGGCATATCTCTACTGCCACTTCTTACTATATCCAACAAGCTTGAGTTTGCTCAATTCGGAGGTCATTTGCAGAATTTTTGGCAGTTCAGGTTTTATTGTATCCTCTGTTCTCTGTGGCAGTGTTTTTGTTTGTACCGAGCGGTTGTACCGCTTGTAAAAGCGGTTGTACCGCTTGACCGGTTGTTCCGGCCCAACACCGCTCCACTACCGGACTCCCTTCTGTAGTGGAGCTGTGGTTGGGCGGTGGTGGCCTGGTAGTTCTCGGACGGCTATGGCGAACCGGTACTACCGGTGTCTGGAGCAGTTGTACCGCTCCGGACTTGGCCACCACATGAACGCTGGTCTGGCGGTTGTACCGGCACAACCACCGCCCCAACCACCGCTATGGGGTGACTCCCTTCTGTATGTGAGGCGGTTGTTGGGCGGTGGTGGAGCAGTAGTTCCTGGTTGGCTCCGGCCGACCGGTACTACCGGTGGCTCCACCGGTTGTACCGCCTGGTACTCTGGTTCAGGGGAACCCGCAAAAAGCGGTTGTACCGGTCCTTGGACCGGTTGTACCGCTCCTGTGTTTCACTGCAACATAACGGGCAGATTCGTGGGGTCCTATAAAAGGGGGTCTTCTTCCCCAATGGACCTATTCTTTTGAGCTTGTGTTTGCCCCCCATTGTTGACCTTCTTCGAGCTTGCTTACTCTCAATCCCTCCAATGATTCTTGCTAGTTCTTGAGGGAAAAGAGAGAGGAGATCTAGATCTAAGTTTCCACCAATCACTTTCTCCTCTATGTGAGGGGAACCCCTTGGATCTAGATCTTGGAGTTCTTGGTGTTCTCCTTGTTCTTCCTCTCATATTCCTCCATAGCTTTTGTTGCTTTGGTGGGATTTGGGAGTGAGGGACTTGACCACTTCGTGTGTTCTTGCCATTGCATTAGTTGCATCGGTTTGAGTTCTCCACGGTGATACGTGGTGGTGAAAAGTTGAGAAGCTTATTACTCTTGGGTACTTGGTACCCTAGAGCTTGTTCCTCTTGGGTGCTTGGGCGCCCTAGAAGGTTGGTGGTGCCTCGGAGCTCAATCATTGTGGTGTAAAGCTCCGGGCAAGCGTCGGGGTCTCCAATTAGGTTGTGGAGATCGCCCCGAGCAATTTGACGGGTATCGGTGACCGCCCCCAAGGGTTGCCAAAGTGTACGGGTTCGGTGACCGCCCCCAAGGGTTGCAATTTGTACGGGTTCGGTGACCGCCCTCAAGGGTCCCTTGGTGGAATCACGACATCTTGCATTGTGCGAGGGCATGAGGAGATTACGGTGGCCCTAGTGGCTTCTTGGGGAGCATTGTGCCTCCACACCGCTCCAAACGGAGATTAGCATCCATAAGGGTGTGAACTTCGGGATACATCGTCGTCTCCGCGTGCCTCGGTTATCTCTTACTCGAGCCCTTTACATATGCACTTTAGTTTGTGATAGCCATAATGTTTCATTTTATATGTTGCTATCACTTAGTTGTTTATCTTGCTTAGCATAAGTTGTTGGTGCACATAGGTGAGCCTAGTTGTTGTAGGTTTTGTGCTTGACAAATTAACCGCTAGGTTTATTCCGCATTTGTTCAAGCCTAAACCGTAATTATTTTAAAGCGCCTATTCACCCCCCCTCTAGGCAACATCCACGATCTTTCACTCTCCATCATAGAGCAATCCAACACAGGCAGGAGTAGGGTATTACACCGCACGGTGGCCCGAACCTGGGTAGCTCGCGCATCCCCTTCGGGTCCGGTGAGAGCCAGTGAGCCCGTCGTGATTCCGCCGTAGTTGCCATCGTGTCATAGGTCGCCAAGCGAAGTCCCCCAGAGTTCGAATCCTAAGTTCTTGGAGAAGTTTCTTGGACGCAGATCCAAGACTCCGACATTTGGCGCGCCACGTAGGGGGACTTGCCGTCTTCGCGCCTTCGACCTCGACGCCAGCATCGACATGGATGACGCCGCCGCTCGCCGGGAATGCGCTGCGCGCCGAGCTGTCGCCAGGGTCCACGCGGCACCCGCCACCTGCGGTGCCCCTGGGCGGCGCCCTCGCGCTGCTACCGAGCCTGTTGGCGAGCGGGTGGCTGATGACCCACAAGTATAGGGGATCAATCGTAGTCCTTTCGATAAGTAAGAGTGTCGAACCCAACGAGGAGTAGAAGGAAATGACAAGCGGTTTTCAGCAAGGTATTTTCTGCAAGCACTGAAATTATCGGTAACGAGTAGTTTGATAGCAAGATAATTTGTAACAAGTGACAAATAGCAATAGTAACAAAGAGTGCAGCAAGGTGGCCCAATCCTTTTTATAGCAAAGGACAAGCCGGAACGATCTCTTATAATAAGCAACACGTTCTCGAGGACACATGGGAATTTCATCTAGTCACTTTCATCATGTTTGTTTGATTCGCGTTCGCTACTTTGATAATTTGATATGTGGGTGGACCGGTGCTTGGGTGCTGTTCTTACTTAAACAAACCTCCCACTTATGATTACCCCCTCTCGCAAGCGTCCGCAACTACGAAAGAAGAATTAAGATAACTCTAACCATAGCATTAAACATATGGATCCAAATCAGCCCCTTACGGAATAGCGCATAAACTAGGGTTTAAGCTTCTGTCACTCTAGCAACCCATCATATAATTACTACTCCACAATGCATTCCCTTAGGCCCAAAGATGGTGAAGTTTCATGTAGTCGACGTTCACATGACACCACTAAGAGAATCAACAACATACATATCATCAAAATATCGAACGAATACCAAATTCACATGATTACTTATGACAAGACTTCTCCCATGTCCTCAAGAACAAAAGTAACTACTCACAAATCATCATCATGCCCAAGATTAGAGGGGTGTTGAATAGCATAATAGATCCGAACATATAATCTTCCACCAAATAAACCAACTAGCATCAACTACAAGATGTAATCAACACTACTAGCAACCCACAGGTACCAATCTGAGGTTTTGAGACAAAGATTGAATACAAGAGATGAACTAGGGTTTGAGATGAGATGGTGCTGGTGAAGATGTTGATGAAGATTGGCCCTCCCACGATGAGAGGGTCGATGGTGATGTCGATGGCGACGATTTCCCCCTCCCAGAGGGAAGTATCCCCGGCAGAATCTCTCCGCCGGAGAGCAAAAGTGCTCCTGCCCAAGTTCCGCCTCGAGACGGCGGCGCACCGTCCCAAAAGTCTTCTCCTTATTTTTTTTCTAGGGTAAATGCACTTATATACCAGAAAATGGGGGCCAGAGGAGGGCCAGGGGCCCCACGAGGTACCAGGGCGCGCCTGGGGGGTGGCGCGCCCTGGTGCCTTGTGGGCACCTGGGTGGCCCCCTCTGGTACTTTTTGCTTCCAGTATTTTTCATTTATTCCAAAATAATTCTCTGTGAAATTTTAGCTCATTTGGAGATGTGCAGAATAGGTATCTTGACATAGCTTTTTCAGGTCCAAAATTCCAGCAGCCGGCATTCTCCCTCCTTGTGTGAATCTTGCATATTAAGAGAGAAAAGGCATTAGAATTGCTCAAAAAAGTGTTATAATAATTAAAAACACTATAAATAACAGTAGCAAAACATGATGCAAAATGGACGTATCAACTCCCCCAAGCTTAGACCAAGCTTGTCCTCAAGCGAAAGCCGATATCGATAATCATGTCCACATGTTTAGAGAGAGAGGTGTCGATAAAAGCAAAATACGGACATAGTAGCATCATGATCATTATTATAACAGCAATATTTATTATCATAAACTTCTCATGAGCAAGTAACAATTCATCACAACAATGAAGTATAAGGCATAAACTTTCTTGAAAACTAACAAACTATGTTCTCAGTCAACAATGCAATTGCAATTCATCATATTTTCAGGAAGGGTCTCATGTAGGAGCTATTTAGCAAGTCCACATACTCAACCATCATTTAGTCTTCTATGATTACTAACACTCACGACATATATATGGAGCAAAAAGTTTCAGCCAGACACATAGAAAGATAGGGGCTTGTGATTTCGCCTCCCAACTTATTCACCTTGAGGGTGATGTCAACAATAATAACTCATGCTCACTCAAATCCAACTGGATATATGTGCCTAGATCTTTCCCCACCACATGATGCTTGCAAAAGAGAAAAATAAAAAGGAATAGAGGAGAACGCTATTGACTCTTACATAAAAAGTAAATACATAAAAGTAAAAGATAGGCCCTTCGCAGAGGGAAGCAGAGGTTGTCATGCGCTTTTTATTGTTGGATGCACAAACTCTTAATGCAAAGGAACATCACTTTATATTGCCCCTTATGATAGCAACCTTTATTATGCAGTCCGTCGCTTTTATTTCTTTGCCATCACAAGTTCGTACAAAGCTTATTTTCCCTTACAATAAAAGTTTCATACATATTTAGAGGCAATTTTTATTGCTTTTTGCACCGATGACAACTTACTTGAAGGATCTTATTCAATCGATAGGTAGATATAGTGGACTCTCACGACATGAAACTGGGTTTGAGGGTTTTGGATGCACAAGTAGTATCTCTACTTGGTGCAGATTTTTGGCTAGCAAAGATATTGGGCAAGCACCACATGTTGGAGGATCTATAACAATATAACTTCTATGTGAATATGAACAAACATAATTCATTACGTTGTCTTCCTTGTCCAACGTCAACAATTTGTCATAAAATACTTAATGGGGGCTCACAATCATAAAAGATGTCCAAGATAGTATATTTGGATGAGAATCTTCTCTTCCCTTATTAATTCTTTCATGAATTGCATCATTGACTAATACTATGTTTGTTATCCTCCAATAAATTTTACCACTTATACTTTTCTTCATGTAATGTCATTACTTTCCATAAGATTAGCATATGATCTTTTTCATTATTTTCATTGCTAGGATTGAAACATAAAAGTAAAGACGCAAAAACTCAAACTACTCTTTATTATATAACTCTCAACTCGATTACATAGATAGATGGATCACGAAACTAACACTCGAAAATAGATCATACTAAACTTTTATTCAACTAAATCATGAAATAACTAAGGATCGAACTAAAAGTAGGTAAAGATAATAAAAGTGATGGTGATACGATACCGGGGCACCTCCCCCAAGCTGGGCACAAGCCAAGGGGAGTGCCCATACCCGTGTGCTCAAGTGTCCTTCTTCGAAGATGATGGTGGTGAAGTGGTGGACTTGTCCTTCACGACATTAATTAGGATCTCCTTTAGGCTCTGGATTTCCCGAAGCACATACTGTATCATCTCTGTATTCCTTTGGACTTCAGCCATAATATGGTTATTCTCTGGGCCCCAAGCATTCTTTCCTGCATCACTTTCACTTGGACGAGAGATGTCCCAATTGGAGGGTATGTGCATACGAGGAGTATTCTCGATCCCATAATTGTGAACTAAGTTATGAAAATTGTTCTGATGTAACCTGTGTAAGGGCCTTCTAGGGGAAGCCCTTCCTGTACCTCTGGATTCCCATGGCCTGACGTGCTTCTTACGGCTTGGTGCGGGTTCGGAATTGTGGAGATGCCGGCAACGGTTCCCCTCTCGGAAGCCGGAGGATGGACCTCAAGCGAATCTCCATAATCTTCATCCATGGTAACTTCTCCTTCCTCCTCCCTCCTGAGCTCCATCTGCATCAACCAAGCATCGTCTCCCACATTGTTGGAGGAGGAAGAAGACATGGTGCCTGGCCTCAAAATCTGACAGAAAATAGCACGAAACAAGAACAGAAGATATTTCTACGATACGGTGGTCAAAACATACGGGAGTATATATAAAGAATTTTTATCTTGCAAAACAAGTAATCCAGAAGAAAAACGGAGTCGGGAAGGTTCATGTGGGGCCCACGAACCACCAGGGCGCGCCAGGGGGGTGGTGGGGCGCCCTGGTGCCTCGTGGGCACCAGGTGGGTCCCCCTGGCTGTTTCTTATTTTTGTATTTTTTTTAAATATTCCAAAACTGACAAAAAATATTTTTATGGAATTTTTGGAGTCGGTTTACTTACCGTATCACATACCTCTTCCTTTTCAGGATTCTGGAGTGTTCCGGAAGGTCTCTCTTATGTATTCCTCCGATGTAATTGTTTCAATAATATTAGTTTCAACATTGATGGGAGTACCTGAAATATAATGCTTAATTCTGTGCCCATTCACCACTCTCGGATTAGTGCCTTCAGAATTGTTTATTTTGATGGCTCCGGAGCGATAAACTTCTTCGATGATATACGGTCCTTCCCATTTAGAGAGAAGCTTTCCTGCAAAGAATCTCAAACGAGAGTTGTACAATAGAACTTGCTCACCCACTTTGAATTCCCGTTTTTGAATTCTTTTATCATGCCATCTTTTAACTTTTTCTTTAAACAATTTGGCATTTTCATAAGCTTGAGTTCTCCATTCATCTAATGAGCTAATATCAAATAACCTCTTTTCACCGGCAAGTTTGAAATCATAATTGAGTTCTTTAATTGCCCAATATGCTTTATGTTCTAACTCAAGAGGCAAATGACATGCTTTTCCATAAACCATTTTATAAGGAGACATACCCATAGGAGTTTTATAAGCAGTTCTATAAGCCCATAATGCATCGTCAAGTTTCTTAGACCAATTCTTTCTAAATCTATTAACGGTTTTCTGCAGAATTAATTGTATTTCTCTGTTGCTCAATTCAACTTGACCACTAGTTTGAGGGTGATAGGGAGATGCAATTCTATAATTAACATCATATTTAGCAAGCAATTTATGGAATGCACCATGAATAAAATGTGAACCACCATCAGTCATTAAATATCTAGGACTCCAAACCTTGGGAAGATAAATTCTTTAAGCATTTTAATAGAAGTGTTATGATCAGCACTACTAGTTGGAATAGCTTCTACCCACTTAGTAACGTAATCAATAGCAACTAAAATATGAGTATACCCATTGGATTTAGGAAAAGGTCCCATATAATCAAATCCCCAAACATCAAATGGTTCAACAGCAAGTGAATAATTCATAGGCATCTCCTGACGTCTACCAACATTACCAATTCTTTGACATTCATCACAAGATGAGACAAACTTACGAGCATCCTTGAAAAGAGTAGGCCAATAAAAACCAGATTGCAATACCTTATGTGCAGTTCTGTCTCCCGCATGGTGTCCTCCGTAAGCCTCGGAATGACACTTCCGTAGGATTTGTTCCTGTTCATGCTCAGGTATACAACGCCTAATAATACCATCTACTCCTTTATAAAGATGTGGGTCATCCCAGAAATAATGTCTTAAATCCAAGAAGAACTTTTTCTTTTGTTGGTATGTGAAACTAGGTGGTATGTATTTAGCAGCAATGTAATTAGCATAGTCTGCATACCATGGAGTATTACGAGAAGCATTTATGACAGCTAATTGTTCATCAGGGAAATCATCATTAATAGGCAGTGGGTCATCAAGAACATTTTCCATTCTAGACAAATTATCTGCTACGGGATTCTCAGCTCCCTTTCTATCGATAATATGCAAGTCAAATTCTTGTAGCAATAAAACCCACCTAATAAGTCTAGGTTTAGCATCTTTCTTTTCCATAAGATATTTAATAGCAGCATGATCGGTGTGAATAGTTACTTTAGAATCAACTATGTAGGATCTAAATTTATCACATGCAAACAGAACTGCTAGAAATTCTTTTTCAGTAGTAGCATAATTTCTTTGGGCACTGTCTAGAGTTTTACTAGCATAATGGATAACATTTAATTTCTTATCAACTCTCTGTCCTAGAATAGCACCAACAGCATAATCACTAGCATCACACATAATTTCAAAAGGCAAGTTCCAATCAGGTGGTTGAACAATAGGTGCAGTGGTTAAGGCTTTCTTATGTGTTTCAAAGGCTTCTAGACAATCATCATCAAAAACAAATGGAACATCTTTTTGCAAAAGATTGGTAAGGGGCCTAGAAATTTTAGAGAAGTCTTTAATAAACCTCCTATAGAAACCAGCATGACCAAGGAAACTTCTTATAACTTTAATATCTTTAGGACATGGCATTTTCTCAATAGCATCAACCTTAGCTTTATCAGCTTCAATACCTCTCTCAGAAATTTTATGCCCCAAGATAATACCTTCATTCACCATAAAGTGGCACTTCTCCCAATTCAAGACAAGATTAGTTTCTTCACATCTCTGCAAAACTCGATCAAGGTTGCTTAAGCAATCATCTAAAGAAGTTCCGTAAACGGAGAAATCATCCATGAATACCTCAACAATCTTTTCACAAAAGTCAGAGAATATAGCAGTCATACATCTTTGAAAGGTAGCAGGTGCATTGCATAAACCAAAAGGCATATGTCTATAAGCATAAGTTGCCAGATCGTCCGCCGCGTGCCCCCGGACGCGCGCGTGGTCCTCGAAAAGGCGCGCAACCACCAGGACCGCGTCCTCCATGACATTGCCAGGGCTGGGCGCCAGAACCGCGTGGCCCTCGACGGTGGCGGCATCACCAACGGGGGCTACCTGGCCCTCGCCCCCGAGCTACACCGCATGGTGTGGCCCGACAAGTTCAAGCCAGAGCTCCCTCCGCGCTATGACGGCAGCGCTAACCCCACGGAGTTCCTCCTGCTCTACACCATCAGCATCCAGGCCGCGAAGGGCGACGACCGGGTCATGGCGAACTGGTTCCCCATGGCCCTCAAGGACGTTGCGCGCTCATGGCTCATGAACCTCCCCGAGCCGTCCTTCTCTTCGTGGGAGGACCTGTGCAAGTAGTTCGTCGCCAACTTCAAGGGCACAAGCGACCATCCCCTCCCGCTCAACGACCTGCGGGCCGTGCGCCAGTGCCCTGGTGAGCCCCTTCGCAAGTTCATCCAGCGCTCCAGCCAGGTGCGCAACAAGATTCCGCGTGCCTCCGACGCGACCGTCACCTCTGCATTCTCCACCGGCATCACGGACGTCAAGATGCGCGAGAAGCTCGCCATCAACGACGAGCTGGACTCGGTGCTTGAGCTGTTCGACCTCGCCGACAAGTGCGCCAAGGCTGAAGAAGGTCGCCCCTTCGTCCACAACAACCCCAGCGCGGTGCCCGGCGCTGCCAAGGCCAAGAACAAGGACATCAAGCGCATGGGCCCTGCCAAGCTTGCGGCGGAGCCCGAGCAAAAGTGCGGCCGCGACCGCGATGAGCCCAGGAAAGACGGCCGCCCGCTCTGCGCCTACCACAATGTGTGCTCCCACAGCACTGAGGACTGCCAGGAGCTCAAGCTGCTTCGCGACGAGCGCCGGGGCCGCCGAGGTGACCGCAACGACCGTGGCGCCGGCTGCGGAGGTGGCCGCGGTGGCAACCGCTGGGACGGCCGCAACGGTGGCGGCAACTTCCGCCAGGGCTGGTGCGACCAGCCTCGTGAGGCTGCCTGGCGCGACCAGCCTCGTGAAGTAGCCTGGCACGGTCAGCCTCGTGATGCCGCCTGGCGCGACTAGCCTCGTGAGGCCGCCTGGCGCGGTCAGCCTCGTGAAGCAAACTCTCAAGCCGACGCCAATCTCCCGCCGCTGCCCCCCCCCGGAGGAACGGCGTCAACCAGCCTGACTAGGGCGCTGGGGGCTACCAGGAGCCTCGCGCGGTTGCTGTGACACCCTGGTTTTCGCTCCTTATTTTTTTTCCTTCGCGGGATTTGACTCCCGTCTTTTTTTTCGGTGTTATCGGATTTTCTCTCGCTCTTGGGTATATGAAGATGGTCATTTAGCCTTGCCTTCCCTATCCAACCAGAGACTCTCTCCAGACCAACCTTGCCACCCCAGATTTTTTTTTCTCAGGATTTTGTCGCCGAAACCCTACCTTCCGAGTTGCCGGAAGGGAAACCCTAATTCCTTCCGTTACAAAGGAACCCCAATTTTCTTCGATCTATTGTCTCCCAATCTTTCCCAATGACTCTCCCACATCTATAAACCCTGGATATGCAAAAATATTGCCAAGCCATTTGCAATATTTTTCATTTAAAATTAATTCCTTTTTCTGCCAGTTAAAGGAATTAAATCTAGGAAAATATCTATCCATCTCCAAAATTCATGAAAACTTGTGGAGATATTCTTTGTGATCATATTGAGATCCAATAAAAATATTGGCCATAATTAAATAAGACAAATTGCATTTTCCTATTTAAAGCCAATATTGCACTTTGGGCACTTTCCAAAGAAACTACCATTTTGGTAGCCAAGAAAAATCCCAAATAATTTGTGGAGCTTCTCTTATCCATATATTCACCATTTCCATCAAGAACCCAAGTTCCATAGTTCAAGTTTTGAGCACATCATCCAGTTCTTATTTCTGGACTTATTTTGAGGTTGTGAAGCAACTATATTTTACTTTGCTTCAAAAATATTGAAATTAATCCAGGACCTCAAACTCCTTATATGATGTGAGCATGCAAAAATTCACATCATTTCATCCAGCGATTTTCTCTCAAAAATTCCATCTAGCTTCTGTCCAGATTACAGCATTGTGAAGGAAGTACCACTTTGGTATATCCAAATAAGCTGAAATTTCGCCAGTACCTCCATACCTCCAAATCATCACTCTACACCAAAATTCAGTTCATTTCATCAAGCCATGTGAGCACAGTTTCCAAGTTTAGTTTCTGGACCAAGAATTGCATTGCAAAGGAAGTATATGCAAATGAGGTCCAAGTGGCTTCAAATTTGGCAAGCATCTAGTCCTTCCTACCACAGTTCAATATGACAAAGATTCAGCCCCTCTCCTTCATTTGTTTTTCCAGAAAAGTCCATCCAAGTTTCTGATCAGAAACATTTTCTGGTCTAATTTTCCCCCTCTCAGCCTTCCAGTGGATTCCAGCCACCCCTAGAATCTATTTGACCTCTGAGTCACGTATGAGACAAAGTTTTGGGTCAAGGCGTGCGCCAGAGAGCGTTTTGGCGTGGTGACCACGCGGACGGCAGGCAGAAGCGCGCGCTCTGCGCTCGGTCTGCTTCGCGCAGTCGCCTCCAGCCGACCCCTGCTTGTCCGTGCGTCTCAAACGGCTCCACGGCGTCCACCTGCCCGTCCCTACACCCTTCTCCCCTCCAGCTTCTTCCTCCCCATGCCATGGAAGCGCCGCCATGGCCACTGTCCTCCCATTGGCGTCATCTCCTCCGAGCCGTCCCCTCCCTCTGGCGCTCGTCAGGTCGGCACCACCGGGTGTGTGCCACCTCACCGGAGCTCCAGTGCGGGGATGAGGATGCCACTGCGGCCGTCCTCATCCACTCGCCGCGGCCGGGCTATAAATAGCCAAGGCCCGAGCCTCCCCAAGCACCATCACCACCCGCAGCGACCTCCTCTCTCACCTAGATGCCTCCCCGACCCCTCAGTACCTCGCCGGAGTTCCCCCTGCCACCACATGGCCGCCGTGGCCGCCGCACTCCTCTGCTTGAATTGGAGCCGTCCGAGCCCTCTCCCTCCCTCCAAACCCCGCTGCAGTTCTTCACTGACCACCGCGAGGCCCCCTCGACCCCCAGCTCCTCCGTTCCACCACCGCAGCCCCGAGCACAAGTCTGCCCGATGCCGCCGTCCGCCATACTCAAGGTTGCCCTCGCTCCCGGCGCCCTTGGTGTCCCTGGACGGGGTGGATGGGTGCGCCGCACCTCGGAGAGCACTCCGGTGGTCCGAGCTCCACCGGAGATGGCCGGAGCCAGCCGGGCGAGCGCCGGCGCCGGCGACCCCCTCTGTTCTGCAAACGGGCATCGGGGGAGAAGGAGGCAGCGGGAGGAGAGAGAAGGGGAAACTGACGGGTGGGCCTCGACCCCACCTGTCAGTGAGAGGGGCACCCGCCACGTAGGATAAGTGGAGACGTACTCCGAAGAATACGCGACCACTACCGCGAAAGCGCATTCTCGCGAATACGCTTTCTATGTTTTTCAGCCAGCGCTGAACCCTCTAAATAGTGGATGTTCACTCGTTAAGGACAAAAATAGACCGAAATCTGTTTGTTTGCGGCTTAACAAACGAATGGCCGTTTCTCTTCAACCGTGACTCCGATTCAGGTGAATCCAACGCCCACGATCTCAGTTCATCTAGCCCGTTCTGATGACATCACTTTCACAATGTTTACACTCTCTGAAAATGCCCATTTTGCCTCTGCCCTATATCCAGCCTTTCCGAGAGGGAACCCTTTCCGACGAATTTTTCCGCGAGGAGATCGCACTTCTCTCCAGTGAACTCATCGACCCCCAGGCAAGACGACCATCTGATATGTGCCCTAAAGCATTGCTCTGTGTTATTCTTGTGTGTTTAAATTAATATGCTTATGCTTGTATGCGTAGTGGTGAGCTGTATGTGACGCTAATGAACCCTTGCCTGCCTTTCTTTGGTGACGGCACCACGCCTGTGTTCTGAGCTGCTTCCGACCGTCCGGGGTGGATGCCGACTTTATGTTTCTCTTTTCAACAACTGGCACGTGTTCTGAGCTGCTTTTCGGCCGTCTCGGGCAGCTGTTGAATTTCTTTCTATAGCGGTAACCCTATGCTCTGAGTTGTTCTTCGGCCGTCTTAGGGGACCGCTACACTCTTTTTATCAACACCATCTCATGCTCTGAGCTGCTTTTCAGCCGTCTTGAGCCGGGGTTGAGTTATTTGTAAAGACCGTTCTGGTAGCTACTGGTTTATTTGCCGGTTTCATGCAAGGGTTCAGATGGTCGTAACTTACAGCTAGAACTTGTAAAGTGATAACTTGCCATTTAAATATTGTCTCACTAATGACTCGTTGTAATGCATATGGAGATAGGTTGTTATGTTTTCATAGTGATTACATCATGCATTGTTACTGTTGTTGCAATGATAAAGAATGTGATTTGATAAAGACAACCTCCTCCGTCGGCTGGATCGAGTCATAGTGCCACCGAACCGAACTTTCCAGTGCAGCCACATCTGCCGGTATGGGACGGCCTTAGCTTGGTCTAACAGCGTGCTCTTTTATCGGTACCACCAAAGAGGGAAGGTTATGCGCGCACGCTACCCTAGCCCGGTTGGCGGCAATAACCTTGTGAGCCCAGTTGAGTTATTTGCCGACGTCCCTGTTTGGGACAGTTTTGTTGGCCACGACGGTGGCAGGTGTCATGGGGTGACATAGGGGCCACCCAGGGCATGACTCCGGGGGAGGATGATTGTCTGTGGTACGGTGGAGGAGTCACGGGTTAGGCAAGTTTCGTTGGAGCAGCACCGGTCCACCCGGAAAGGGAAGTGTACCGAGGTACGGGACCAGGAGCTCCATGGTGTGGGTAAAGTGCGCAACCTCTGCAGAGTGTAAATCTATTCGAATAGCTGCGTCCTCGGTCATGGGACACAGTTCGTACTAGGTCACACTATTTGGTCTGTGTCGAGTCCGGAGCAATAAACCAGATAATGTTGCTGCTAAGAATGAACCAGAGAAAGGTATGATTTGTCAGACTTATAGTGCAGATGCATGGACATCGGATGATGTCAGGTATATGATGTTGGCCATGCGATGGCTATGAGATGAGTGGTCGGATGACCACAGGACTTGGATTTGGTTTGGATCATGACATATTCGGAGTATGGATTAATTACTTGATATGCTCTATCTTCGTCATACCACAGATAGTTTACATGCTAGATAATACTGCTATGACATGATGGTTAACACTGCTACATGAATAATCTTACTAGATAATCCTGCCATAACATGATAGTTAATACTGTTAAGATAACAAGTGCATGCTTGAATGCCATGGATTGCTTTGCTTGGTGTATATGTTGGTTTGGTTTGCTTGCGAGTACATTCAAAAGTACTCAGCGGCCTTCAATGTGGCCAGGTTCACCTAAGGATTCGACGACCCCTAGCGAGGAGCCGGAGTGTTTGCGGGCTAGAAGAGTAACCCAGTCAGATCCCTGTGGATTGGAGCCGCACCAAGACCATGCTGCCTTAGATAGAGCTTTTCCGCTGGCATCCCCCTTGTACAATATCATGTAAGACTTATATATATTCATTAATAGAAATGCCTGTGTTCATGATACTTGTTGTAAACCCGCATGCCAGAGTGATTTCCTGGGCTGGTGTGTGCGGCGACCGTCTGGCTACAGTGGAAATCAGGCGGGGCACCACAACGGATGGTATCAGAGCCAGGCTGACTGTAGGTTACCCTAGCCAGATTTCATTGCCTCTTGATCAGTAGAAAGCCCAGATGGATTTCAGCCATCTTTGCCAACTCGGCACGGCTACTATTGATCATAAAGCAATCCCATAGGTTTTTGGCTCCAATAGACCCCTAACTCTCGTGGCCTTTGCCTCCGGTGGGAAATGTCCGCACCAGGCATTGACCCGTGAGCCCTTAACCCCTAGGTAAACCAGATATCCTCACCTTGCTTGCTAACCATGGCATTTCTCTTCTCAAATCTAGTTTCCTTTGGGAAACGCCTATAAATTCCATCTTTTCTCGACAACCCTAGGATCGTTGACTAAGCCACTTTGGCTATGGTCGTGCGTCGAGTTTGATGTTCCCTAAGGAAGTAGTAGGAGCTTGACACCAATTGCTACCAGGAGCATTGTGTGGTTTTGCTTCTAAGTCCTTAGAGGTGCATCGAGTGCGCTATAATAGTTATACTAGTGGATCTTCGCCACGCGTGTAAGGTCCGCAAAAATTTGAGCTTTAGTTGCTTTTTGGGTTTTCGTGGTTCTTGTTTCTTTTGCCGATTCCGTTCTTCTGCCCCGACTGGATCCATCTGCAAGAACTGCCAAAGATGACTAGCATACAACTTGGATAATACCCAATAATCCAAATTCAGTAAGGATCAAGTTAAGCCAATTGCCTGATATTAAGAACACCAACACCGGATCTTTCAAGAATGAAGAATGGGTCAGAAGCAGAATCTGAGTGCAACCGACAAGGCCAGACTATAGCCAAGGGAGTTTGCCGCAGAATAGGTTACACCTAAGGAATAAATTATTCCGTCCTCGACACAAGGATTATTTCAGTCAATGTGGTAGAACCTTGAGTCTTTTCTCAATGGACACAAGAATCATTTATTTCCCACAGAAGACATATTTCAAGAATGTGAATGTGCCGAAAGCCACCACAAAATTTTGGCATGTTAATATAAATTTCAAAGCATATTCTGGAATTCACCGGTGTATATGCAAATTTTCGGGCACTGTGAACAAGGTCTGCAAGGAATATGGATGAGTTCACGGCCGCCTAGAATCAATGAGGATTTCAAATCTGGGGAGGTTCAGCTAAACCAAATGGAATTATCCGCCAACTGCTTGCTATCAGCATACATCTGGATTAATCATCAACACGAAGTCTGCATTAGTTGTGCAACCTTTACAGCAACAATGATCAGATTAGCATAAGAACAAGTGGTGTGAATGACCAACGGAATATCTTCAGACAAGGTATGGCCTATACCAAGTTTTGGCTCCTCTATGGGTAAATTCCAGATACTTCAGAAGGAAACCAGAATCGGCCATAGATCTGACTGCATACACAGTGAAAGGATTCGGGTGTAAGAAACCCAGCCTTCCTCCGCAAGCTATCAAGAAGAGCTTACGATGCAAGGCTCCCAATCTTCCTCACTACGCTACTAGTGGGAAGAATCTTCTGGAGTACGACACTCCAAAATTTCCTCAGCTCGCTACCGTGGAAAGACTTTCGGCATAAGGCACTCAACCTTCCTCAGTAAGCAACATGAGGGAATGCTTCTGAGATACGATACCCAGCCTTCTTCGACACGCTACCTTGACAGAAGCTTCGAGTGTGAGGAATTCAACCTTCTTCAACACGTCCACGTGCCCACAACAATCTTGTCAGAAGCACGAACTAGTCCAGACAAACATCCGCCTCAAAACTCAGTGGTCATAGCAAGGACCACAGAGGCTATATATGGCAGAGCCACCACAGAGATTACCGTCTATGATTACTTTGTGATCATGCCCGACATTTCAGTTGGGAATCACCTGAGGACGAAGTCAGAATGCAAGAGATAGAAGGGAACACCTCGTACGGAACCCACAGTCAGACTGAAAGAAAGACATCCCTAGTCACTCGAGGCCATACGAGCACATGAGCCCTGTATCAAGAAAAGATGACTTGCCCTTGGCAGGCAGTGTACCAGGCTACAAACTACCAGGAGAGAAGGTTTGCCTGCCAGGAAAGAGAAGGATTCAATGTGGCTGTGTAGAAAGACAACACCTGAGCCGTCAGGAGAGGCAGTTAAAAGGCCAACAAACCAATGAAGACAAGACAACTGATGGATCCAAGTCGCACACAGGTATGTTCCCCCTAGCTAGGAGGTAAGCCCGGAAATGTCAAGGACGAGATTTTCTTAAGGGGGGTAGGTTTGTGACACCCTGGTTTTCGCTCCTTATTTTTTTTCCTTCGCGGGATTTGACTCCCGTCTTTTTTTCCGGTGTTATCGGATTTTCTCTCGCTCTTGGGTATATGAAGATGGTCATTTAGCATTGCCTTCCCTATCCAACCAGAGACTCTCTCCAGACCAACCTTGCCACCCCAGATTTTTTTTTCTCAGGATTTTGTCGCCGAAACCCTACCTTCCGAGTTGCCGGAAGGAAACCCTAATTCCTTCCATTACAAAGGAACCCCAATTTTCTTCGATCTATTGTCTCCCAAACTTTTCCCAATGACTCTCCCACGTCTATAAACCCTGGATATGCAAAAATATTGGCAAGCCATTTGCAATATTTTTCATTTAAAATTAATTCCTTTTTCTGCCAGTTAAAGGAATTAAATCCAGGAAAATATCTATCCATCTCCAAAGTTCATGAAAACTTGTGGAGATATTCTTTGTGATCATATTGAGCTCCAATAAAAATATTGGCCATAATTAAATAAGGGAAATTGCATTTTCCTATTTAAAGCCAATATTGCACTTTGGGCACTTTCCAAAAAACTACCATTTTGGTAGCCTGGAAAAATCCCAAAAAATTTGTGGAGCTACTCTTATCCATATATTCACCATTTCCATCAAGAACCCAAGTTCCATAGTTCAAGTTTTGAGCACATCATCCAGTTCTTATTTCTGGACTTATTTTGAGGTTGTGAAGCAACTATATTTTATTTTGCTTCAAAAATATTGAAATAATCTAGGACCTCAAATTCCTTATATGATGTGAGCATGCAAAAATTCACATCATTTCATCTAGCCATTTTCTCTCAAAAATTCCATCTAGCTTCTGTCCAGATTACAGCATTGTGAAGGAAGTACCACTTTGGTATATCCAAATAAGCTGAAATTTTGCCAGTACCTCCAAACCTCCAAATCATCACTCTACACCAAAATTCAGTTCATTTCATCAAGCCATGTGAGCACAGCTTCCAAGTTTAGTTTCTGGACCAAGAATTGCATTGCAAAGGAAGTATATGCAAATGAGGTCCAAGTGGCTTCAAATTTGGCAAGCATCTAGTCCTTCCTACCACAGTTCAATATGACAAAGATTCAGCCCCTCTCCTTCATTTGTTTTTCCAGAAAAGTCCATCCAAGTTTCTGATCAGAAACATTTTCTGGTCAAATTTTCCCCGTCTCAGCCTTCCAGTGGATTCCAGCCACCCCTAGAATCTATTTGACCTCTGAGTCACGTATGAGACAAAGTTTTGGGTCAAGGCGTGCGCTCGAGAGCATTTTGGCATGGTGACCACGCGAACGGCAGGCATAAGCGCATGCTCTGTGCTCGGTCTGCTTCGCGCAGTTGCCTCCGGCCGACCCCCGCTTGTCCGAGCGTGTCAAACGGCTCCACGGCGTCCACCTGCCCCTCCCTAGACCCTTCTCCCCTCCAGCTTCTTCCTCCCCACGCCACGGCAGCGCCGCCATGGCCACTGTCCGCCCGTGACCGCTGTCGTTTTCCCTCTCCCGTTGGCGTCTTCTCCTCCGAGCCGACCCCTCCCTCTGGCGCTCGTCAGGTCGGCACCACCGGGTATGTGCCACCTCGCCGGAGCACCAGTGCGGGGATGAGGATGCCACTGCGGCCGTCCTCATCTGCTCGCCGCGGCCGGGCAATAAATAGGCAAGGCCCGAGCCTCTCCAGGCACCACCACCACCCGCAACGGCCTCCTCTCTCCCCTAGATGCCTCCCCGACCCCTCACTACCTCGCCGGAGTTCCCCCTGCCACCACATGGCCGCCGTGGATGCCGCACTCCTCTGCTCGAATTAGAGCCATCCGAGCCCTCTCCCTCCCTCCAAACCCCGCTGCAGTTCTTCACTGACCACCGCGAGGCCCCCTCGACCCCCAGCTCCTCCGTTCCACCACCGTAGCCCCGAGCTCAAGTCCGCCCGACGCCGCCGTCCAGCATACTCGAGGTCGCCCTCGCTCCCGGCGCCCTTGGTGTCCACGGACGGGGTGGATGGGTGCGCCGCACCTCGGAGAGCACTCCGGTGGTCCGAGCTCCACCGGAGATGGCCGGAGCCGTCCGGGCGAGCGCCGGAGATGGCCGGAGCCGACCGGGCGAGCGCTGGCGCCAGCGACCCCTCTGTTCTGCAAACGGGCAGCGGGGGAGAAGGTGGCAACGGGAGGAGAGAGAAGGGGAAACTGACGGGTGGGCCCCGACCCCACCTGTCAGTGAGAGGGGCATCCGCCACGTAGGATAAGTGGAGACGTAATCCGAAGAATACGCGACCACTACCGCGAAAGCGCATTCTCACGAATACGCTTTCTGTATTTTTCAGCCGGCGCCGAACCCTCTAAATAGTGGATGTTCACTCGTTAAGGACAAAAACAGACAGAAATCTGTTTGTTTGCGGCTTAACGAACGAATGGCCGTTTCTCTTCAACCGTGACTCCGATTCAGGTGAATCCAATGCCCACGATCTCAGTTCATCGAGCCCGTTCCGATGACATCACTTTCACAATGTTTACACTCTCTGAAAATGCCCATTTTGCCCCTGCCCTATATCCAGCCTTTTCGAGAGGGAACCCTTTCCGGCGAATTTTTCCGCGAGGTGATCGCACTTCTCTCCGGTGAACTCATCGACCCCCAGGCAAGCCGACCATCTGATATGTGCCCTAAATCATTGCTCTGTGTTATTCTTGCGTGTTTAAATTAATATGCTTATGCTTGTATGCATAGTGGTGAGCTGTATGTGACGCTAATGAACCCTTGCCTGCCTTTCTTTGGTGACGGCACCACGCCTGTGTTCTGAGCTGCTTCCGGCCGTCCGGGGTGGATGCCGACTTTATGTTTCTCTTTTCAACAACTGGCCCGTGTTCTGAGCTGCTTTTCGGCTGTCTCGGGCAGCTGTTGAATTTCTTTCTGTAGTGGTAACCCTATGCTCTGAGTTGTTCTTCGGCCGTCTTAGGGGACCGCTACACTCTTTTTATCAACACCGTCTCATGCTCTGAGCTGCTTTTCAGCCGTCTTGAGCCGGGGTTGAGTTGTTCCGGTAACGTCCCAGATCTGAGTTGTAAAGACCGTTCTGGTGGCTACTGGTTTATTTGCCGGTTTCATGCAAGGGTTCAGATGGTCGTAACTTACAGCTAGAACTTGTAAAGTGATAACTTGCCATTTAAATATTGTCTCACTAATGACTCGTTGTAATGCATATGGAGATAGGTTGTTATGTTTTCATAGTGATTACATCATGCATTGTTACTGTTGTTGCAATGATAAAGAATGTGATTTGATATAGACAACCTCCTCCGTCGGCTGGATCGAGTCATAGTGCCACCGAACCGAACTTTCCAGTGCAGCCACATCTGCCGGTATGGGACGGCCTTAGCTTAGTCTAACAGCGTGCTCTTTTATCGGTACCACCAAAGAGGGAAGGTTATGCGCGCGCGCTACCTTGGCCCGGTAGGCGGCAATAACCTTGTGAGCCCAGTTGAGTTATTTGCCGGCGTCCCCGTTTGGGACAGTTTTGTTGGCCACGACGGTGGCAGTTGTCACGGGGTGACACAGGGGCCACCCAGGGCATGACTCTGGGGGAGGATGATTGTCGGTGGTACGGGTTAGGCAAGTTTCGTTGGAGCAGCACCGGTCCACCCGGAAAGGGAAGTGTACCGAGGTACGGGACCATGAGCTCCATGGTGTGGGTAAAGTGCGCACCCTCTGCAAAGTGTAAATCTATTCGAATAGCCGCGTCCTCGGTCATGGGACACAGTTCGTACTAGGTCACACTATATTTGGTCTGTGTCGAGTCCGGAGCAATAAACCAGATAATGTTGCTGCTAAGAATGAACCAGAGAAAGGTATGATTTGTCAGACATATAGTGCAGATGCATGGACATCGGATGATGTCAGGTATATGATGTTGGCCATGCAATGGCTATGAGATGAGTGGTCGGATGACCACAGGACTTGGATTTGGTTTGGATCATGACATATTCGGAGTATGGATTAATTACTTGATATGCTCTATCTTCATCATACCACAGATAGGTTACATGCTAGATAATACTGCTATGACATGATGGTTAACACTGCTACATGAATAATCTTGCTAGATAATCCTGCCATAACATGATAGTTAATACTGTTAAGATAACAAGTGCATGCTTGAATGCCATGGATTGCTCTGCTTGGTGTATATGTTGGTTTGGTTTGCTTGCGAGTACATTCAAAAGTACTCAGCGGCCTTAAATGTGGCCAGGTTCACCTAAGGATTCGACGACCCCTAGCGAGGAGCCGGAGTGTTCGCGGGCTAGAAGAGTAACCCAGTCAGATCCCTGTGGATTGGAGCCGCACCAAGACCATGCTGCCTTAGATAGAGCTTTTCCGCTGCCATCCCCCTTGTACAATATCGTGTAAGACTTATATATATATTCATTAATAGAAATGCCTGTGTTCATGATACTTGTTGTAAACGCGCATGCCAGAGTGATTTCCTGGGCTGGTGTGTGCGGCGACCGTCTGGCTACAGTGGTAATCAGGCGGGGCGCCACAGTTGCCTGCATCCTCGGTGGGGCTCAGGCTCCCGTGTCCGGGAGGCCGACCTGCTGCTCCTTGAGGAGGCCTGTCGTTAGGCCGCTCTTCGCGCCGCGAGGTACCAGCAGGCCCTGCGACCTCGTCCTACGTAGGATCCTCTCTAGAGAGGGACTCATCAAACTCTCACCCATGTGGGAAGGCCCTTTCAGGGTTGCTCATGTCTCCATGCCCGGCGCCGTCCGGCTGGAGACGGAGGACGGAGTTCCTGTGCCTAACGCCTGGAACATCCAACACCTCCGCAAGTTCTACCCATGACCCTCATGCGTACGAACGAAATGGGGCTGTCCACGCCCCGGAGACTCTCAATGCGTTCGCCTGACAGGCACGCGAGAGCTCCCGCCCACGTCTCAGTGGAAGCCCCATGCTCCACGCTAGCGGAACGATCGAACCGCGATCATGCCCATGTCTCAGTGGAAGCCCCATGCTCCGCGCTGGCGGAACGATCGAACCGCGATCATGCCCACATCTCAGTGGAAGCCCCATGCTCCGCGTTGGCGGAACGATCGAACCGCGATCATGCCCACGTCTCAGTGGAAGCCCCATGCTCCGCGCTGGCGGACTGATCGAACCGCAATCATGCCCACGCCTAGTGGAAGCCCCATGCTCCGCGCTGGTGGAACAATCAACTGAGGGCGCCCCATGGGCTGCACCAACCTCAAGCTGACCTGTGTCGAGCACGGCAGCGCAAAATGGAGTTGTACATGCTCTGGAGCTCTCTCTACCAGCGCTGCCACCGGCATGCGAGAGCTCCCTCCCACTCTCGTGGAAGCCCCATGCTCAGCGCTGGCGGACTACTTATCTGAGGGGCCGCCTGGCCATCGCATCCTCAAGCCAACCCGTGTCGAGTATGGCAGCATGAAGGGCACGCGCTCATGATCTCCCCTGTGCGTATTGCTACTTGTAGCTTGCGTTGGTATTTCCTCGAAGAGGAAGGGATGATGCAGCACAGTAGAGATAAGTATTTCCCTCAGTTATGAAACCAAGGTTATCGAACCAGTAGGAGAATCACACAACACCTTGTTAGCAGCACCTGCACACAAACAACAATCTCCCGGCGGTCAATTGCAAGATTAAAGTGTATATGATAGATAGATAGATTGAAGCAAAAATACAAAATAAAATAGATAAAAGAAAATTATAGCAATATTTTTAGGGTTTTAGTAATATGATTTAGATAGACCCGGGGGCCATAGTTTTCACTAGAGGATTCTCTCGAGAAAATAGCATACGGTGGGTAGACAAATTACTGTTGGGCAATTGATAGAAAAGCAAATAATCATGACCATATCCAAGGCAATGATCATGTATATAGGCATCACGTCCAAGATTAGTAGACCGACTCATGCCTGCATCTACTACTATTACTCCACACATCGACCGCTATCCAGCAAGCATCTAGTATATTAAGTCCATAAGAACGGAGTAATGCCTTAAGAACGATGACATGATGTAGACAAGATAAACTCACGTATGAATAAACCCCATCTTTTTACCCTTAGTAGCAACGATACATACATGTCATGTCCCTTTCTGTCACTGGGATTGAGCACCGCAAGATCGAACCCACTACAAAGCACCTCTTCCCATGGCAAGATAAATCAACTCAGTTGGCCAAACCAAATCAATAGATCGGAGAAGAAATACGAGGCTATAATAATCATGCATAAAAGAGATCAGAAAAGACTCAAATATTTTCATGGATAATCTGATCATAAACTCACAATTCATCGGATCCCAACAAACACACCGCAAAAAGAGATTACATCGGATAGAACTCCAAGAACATCGAGGAGAACATTGTATTGAAGATCAAAAAGAGAGAAGAAGCCATCTAGCTACTAACTATGGACCCGAAGGTCTATGGTAAACTACTCACGCATCATCGGAAGGGCAGCAAGGTTGATGTAGAGCCCCTCCGTGATCGATTCCCCCCCCCGGCAGATTACCGGAGAAGGACCCCAGATGGGATCTCTCTGGAACAGAAGCTTGCGGCGGCGGAAAAAGTATTTCATGGACTCCCCTGAGGGTTTCTGATTTTTTCTGAATTTATAGTGCTGGAATTAGGTCAAACGGAGCCATGTGGGCCCCACGAGGCACCAGCGCGCCTGCCCCCCCCCCCAGGCGTGCCCTGGTGGCTCGTGGGCCCCACCAAGGTCTTCTGGCCTCCTCTCGAAGCTTGTAGTGTTTATCTTGTCCAATAAAAATCTCCAAAAAGTTTCATGGCATTTGGACTTCGTTTGGTATTGATTTTCTGTAAAACAAAAACAGGGCAGAAAACAGCAACTGGCACTGGGCACTAAGTTAATAGGTTAGTCTCCAAAAATGATATATAATTGTTGTAAATGCTTATAAAAACATCCAAGATTGATAATATAACAGCATGGAACAATCAAAAATTATAGATACGTTGCAGACGTATCAGCATCCCCAAGCTTAATTCTTGCTCGTCCTCGAGTAGGTAAATGATAAAAACAGAATTTTTGATGTGGAATGCTGCCTAACATATTCATCACATATTCTTTTCCTTTATAGCATGGACATTGGACTTGTATGATTCAAAGCAATAGTCTATAGTTTGACATGAAAACATAGATACTCAAGCCTACTATCAAGCAACCATGTCTTTCAAAATATCAACGCTAAAGAAAGTTATCCCTAGCCCATTATGCTCAATCATTGATCCATTCATGAAACACACTCGAATATTAGCTACATCCAATGCACAAGTATGACAATAGTGCTCTCTAGTTGGTGTTTTGTAAGAGAAGATGGAGAATCAAATAAAAATAAAAATTGCATAAAAGTAAATAGATAGGCCCTTAGCAGAGGGAAGCAGAGATTTGTCAAATGTGCCAGAGCTCAAAGCTTTAAATTAGAGAGATAAAAATATTTTGAGAGGCATGCTTTTCCTGTCAACGAAAACGACCGAGAATTCCCAATATTTTCCATGCTAGACACATCATAGGTGGTTCCCAAACAGAAAGTAAAGTTTATTTCCTTTCCACCATTTCTTTCACAATCCATGGTTAGTCGTATCCACGGGTGCCCTCCATACCATCACTTTCCAAGGAATTTTGTTGTTATTAATTTTGATTTCATGCGGGACTGGGCATCCCTATTACTAACTATTCTCTCATGCAATGACAAGTGAATAAACACTCATCGTGAGAATAACACACCTAGCATGGAAAATAATGGCCACCCCCTACTGCTTCATGAGCGGTACGGGCACACAAAACGGAAAAATTATTTTGAAAATTAGAGTTGGCACACACAAATTTACTTGGAACGGCATTGAAATACCGCATATAGGTAGATATAGTGGACTCATATGGCAAAACTGGGTTTAAGGATTTTGGATGCACAAGCAGTATTTCCGCTTAGTACAAATGAAGGCTAGCAAAAGATTGAGAAGTAACCAACCAAAAAACGAAAACGGTCATAAACATGCATTAAACATAACCAACACCGAATAATGCACCATAAGTAGGATATAATTTCATTGCATAACTATTGACTTAACGTGCATGCATAGGGAATCACAAACTTTAACACTAATATTTTTCCTAAATCACAATTACTCACTAACATGACTCACATATCATCATCTCCATATCGCAAAACTATTGCAAGGAATCACACTTATCATATCCAATGATCTATATGAAAGTTTTTATTATATCCCTCTTGAATATTCATCACTTTGGGACCAAATTCATATCTTGTGCAAATTACTGTTACTATTGATCAACTCTCAAAAAGATTTAAGTGAAGCATGAGAGTGCAAATATTTCTTCAAAATTTCAATCTTATCAATTCTCAAAATAATATAAGTGAATCATGAGAATTCATTTCTTCAAAATTTTAATCAACTCTCAAAATAATATAAGTGAAGCAAGAGAGTTTATTTCTTCAAAATATAGCCACCACCGTGCTCAAAAAAATTTAAGTGAAGCACTAGAGCAACTGCCTAGCTCAAAAAATTTAAGTGAAGCACATGGAGTATTCTAACAAATTATGATGATAAACGTGTGGCTCTCTCAAGATAGGTGTGTTCAGCAAGGATGATTGTGACGAACTAAAAAGCAAACAAAGCAAAGACTCATATAATACAAGATGCTCCAAGCAAAACACATATCATGTGACGAATAAAAATATAGCTCCAAGTAAAATTACTGATGGTTGGTAGAAGAAAGAGGGGATGCCTTCCGGGGCATCCCCAAGCTTACACGCTTGAGTCTTCCTTGAATATTACCTTGGGGTGCCTCAGGAATCCCCAATCTTAGGGTTTTGCTACTCCTTATTCCTTCATCCATCGTGATCTCACCCAAAACTTGAAACTTCAATCACACAAAACTCAACAAAACCTTCATGAGATCCGTTAGTATAACAAAATAAATCACTACATAGGTACTGTTGCAAACCCATTCATATTTTATTTTTGCGTTATACCTACTGTATTCTAACTTCTCCATGGCTTATACCCCCCGATACAATCCATAGTTCCATCAAAACAAGCAAGCAACACATCAAAAACAGAATCTGTCAAAAACAGAACAGTCTGTAGCAATCTGAATTATGGTCATACTTCTGTAACTCCAAAAATTCTGAAAAATTAGGAAGACGTGGGAAATTCATATATCAACGTTGTGTAAAAAATTCAGAAGGTTCTGATATTCCAGAGAAAAACCAAAATTCCAGCACTGGACGCAAAACTTTCTATTTTCAAACAGCATCAATTATACTATCTTCCAAATCATCCCAAAGGCTTTACTTGGTTCAAACACTAATTAAAAACACAAAAACACAATTATACCAGTAGCATGACAGTGAAAACACACAATAACAGAAACTTATAACAAAAATTTATTTTTTTCATTGGGTTGCCTCCCAACAAGCGCTATTGTTTAATACCCCTAGCTAAGCATAATGCATAGTTTCAAGTATTGTCATCTTTCAAGTTGATTCCATAGGTGGCCCTCATAATTGATTCATATGCTGCTTTAATTCTTTTCCTAGGGAAATGCTCCATACCCTTCTTTAATGGAAATTGAAATTTTATATTCCCTTCTTTCATATCAATAACGGCACCAATGGTTCGTAAGAACGGTCTACCAAGTATTATGGGGCAAGAAGAATTGCATTCAATACCAAGAACAATAAATTCAACGGGCACATAATTTCTATTTGCAAGAATAAGAACATCATTAATTCTACCCATTGGTTTTTTAATAGTAGAATCCGCCAAGTGCAAATTAAGAGAACATTCATCTATATTGGTGAGACCTAGCACAACACATAAAGATTTTGGAATTGTGGAAACGCTAGCACCCAAATCACATAAAGCATTGCACTCATAATTTTTAATTTTAACTTTAATGGTGGGTTCCCATTCATCATATAATTTTCTAGGAATTGAAACTTCTAGTTCTAACTTTTCTTTTAACGCTTTCATCATTGCTTCTACTATATGTTTAGTAAAAGCCTTGTTTTGCTCATAAGCGTTGGGTGAATTTAACATGGATTTTAACAAAGAAATGCACTCAATCAAAGAACAATTATCATAATGAAAATCTTTGTAATCCAAGAGAGTGGGCACATCGCTATTTAAAGTTTTTACCTCTCCAAACCCACTTTTATCAATTTTCTTATCAAGATTTTCACCCTCCGAATTATGGGAACGCCTACTAGCTAAAGTTGACTCTTCTTCAGTCCCCTTTTCATCAAGTTTTATATTGCTAAACAAAGAATCAATAGAGGAAACACCAATCATTTTAATATTCTCATCATTACTATGTTCTAATGATTCCGGCTTAGCTGCCATTTGATTTACTAGCGTAGCTTGTGCATCAGAAAAAAATTCCAGCAAATTTTCAGTAAGAGCAAATTGGGATTGAAAACTAGCAACTTCTTTGCTAACTTTATCGAGTTGTTTTGCAATAGCATCCAATAAAATAGAGTGTTCTTTGAGTTCCTCGGTAAAAAAAATGTTGTGCTCAAACTGCGTAGTCATGTAATCTTTAGTATTTTTCTCAATTTCGGACAAAATTTTATAATAAGAAGTATCATGATAATCTTCTTGAGGCATCATGATTAGACAAACAAGAAAGGAATCAAGCAAACAAGAAAAAAAAGTAAACGGAAAATATTTTTGTATTTTTGTAAAAACGTTTTAGAAGTGGGGGAGATGAAAACGAGAGGCAAATGGCAAATAAAGTAAATGCAAGGAGATGAGAGTTTATGCAAAGGTACTTGATAGATGTTGATGATGTCTCCCCGGCAACGGCGCCAGAAATTCTTCCTACTACTTGTAGTTTGCGTTGGTATTTCCCTGAAGAGGAAGGGATGATGCATCACAGTAGAGATAAGTATTTCCCTCAGTTATGAAACCAAGGTTATCGAACCAGTAGGAGAATCACACAACACCTCGTTAGCAGCACCTGCAGACAAACAACAAATCCTTGCACCCAACGCAAACGAGAGGTTGTCAATCTCTCGGCGGTCAATTGCAAGATTAAATTGTATATGATAGATAGATAGATTGAAACAAAAATACAAAATAAAATAAATAAAAGAAAATGGCAGCAATATTTTTAGGGTTTTAGTAATATGATTTAGATAGACCCGAGGGGCATAGTTTTCACTAGAGGCTTCTCTCGAGAAAATAGCATACGGTGGGTAGACAAATTACTGTTGGGCAACTGATAGAAAAGCAAATAATCATGACGATATCCAAGGCAATGATCATGTATATAGGCATCACGTCCAAGATTAGTAGAACGACTCCTGCCTGCATCTACTACTATTACTCCACACATCGACCGCTATCCAGCAAGCATCTAGTGTATTAAGTCCATAAGAACGGAGTAATGCCTTAAGAACGATGACATGATGTAGACAAGATAAACTCACGTATGAATAAACCCCATCTTTTTACCCTTAGTAGCAATGATACATACATGTCATGTCCCTTTCTGTCACTGGGATTGAGCACCGCAAGATCAAACCCACTACAAAGCACCTCTTCCCATGGCAACATAAATCAACTCAGTTGGCCAAACCAAATCAATAGATCGGAGAAGAAATACGAGGCTATAATAATCATGCATAAAAGATATCAGAAAAGACTCAAATATTTTCGTGGATAATCTGATCATAAACTTACAATTCATCAGATCCCAACAAACACACCGCAAAAAGAGATTACATCGGATAGAACTCCAAGAACATCGAGGAGAACATTGTATTGAAGATCAAAAAGAGAGAAGAAGCCATCTAGCTACTAACTATGGACCCGAAGGTCTGTGGTAAACTACTCACGCATCATCGGAAGGGCAGCAAGGTTGATGTAAAGCCCCTCCGTGATCAATTCCCCCTCCGACAGATTATCGGAGAAGGACCCCAGATGGGATCTCTCTGGAACAGAAGCTTGCAGCGGCGGAAAAAGTATTTCATGAACTCCCCTGAGGGTTTCTGATTTTTTCTAAATTTATAGTGCTGGAATTAGGTCAAACGGAGCCCTGTGGGCCCCACGAGGCACCAGGGCGCGCCTGCCCTCCCCCCCAGGCGCGCCCTGGTGGCTCGTGGGCCCCACCAGGGTCTTCTGGCCTCCTCCCGAAGCTTCTAGTGTTTATCTTGTCCAATAAAAAATCTCCAAAAAGTTTCATGGTATTTGGACTTCGTTTGGTATTGATTTTCTATAAAACAAAAGCAGGGGAGAAAACAGCAACTGGCACTGGGCACTGAGTTAATAGGTTAGTCTCCAAAAATTATATATAATTGATGTAAATGCTTATAAAAACATCCAAGATTGATAATATAACAGCATGGAACAATCAAAAATTATAGATACGTTGGAGACGTTGTCGTGGGTGCAAGCCTAACAGTAGTGTGTAGGGGTACGGATGAGAGGGCAGAGCCTAGCTACGGCGCAGGTGTTACACTTGGATTTACGAGTTCAGGCCCCTCAACGGTGGAGGTAATAGCCCTACGTCTCGGTGCTCTGGAGCTGTATTGCTTGAGTGTATAGGTTTACAAAAGATGCGAACCCTTGGAATGGAGCTGGGGGGTGTCTTATATAGTGTCCGCCAAGTCCCCCCATGAAGGTTGCCATTACCAGGGGTTAAGAGGGGGTTTAAGGGCGCATTGAATGCAATTAATATAGGCGAACGTGCGTCCCGACCGTTGCGCTCCTGGAGTCTCCTGGTCTTCTCTGGTCGAGTGACTTTCGGATGCTCCGAGTGAAACAAGCTGGTCGAGTGAAGTCTTGCCTCCCGAGTGGTTCGTTGAACTCCGAGTGAATGTCAGTCTGCGGAATTCTCGGTCGCCGATCTGGCCCTGGGGCCCAGTATAAGGCGTGTGGTGTCTTAGGGTAGGGTCTATAGGTCAGGCCTATTACCCTATCCCTAGTACATGCCCTCGTCATTAGCCCCCGAATCGGTCGATGTTAGGCGGGTCGATTCAAGGCGAATTCCCAGGCGAGTCGAGTGCTACAGAGGCGCTAAAGAACTCTTACTGGTCGTTTAGACGCCCTTGTCTTCGTGCGGCACCTTGACAGATTCTGGATCATATGATGTCCGAGTGAAATGAGTAGTCTCCATCCGAATGGGTAACTTCCATCCGAGTGAGTAGTTCCCATCCGAGTGAAATGAGTAGCCATATGCCATGTGCTGGAGCGGATCCGAGCGTACATGGCACGTCTTCGGAGTGAAAACAACCGGGTTGCTGGACTCGGGATTTTGCGGGATTTGAAACCATATCCGAGCGCGCGCGAACGGTTGCAGCGCAACGAGTGGGGAAAGTGGGGCGTGACGCCTCGATTTTTGCCCCACTTTTCGCCACATACCACTGGATCTCTGACGGCGTGATTTGAGGGATTTGCGGGCCCATGATTCAGCGGCGTGGATTGGGGAGTGGGCGATGATATATAGAGCCGCCGCGTTGGAGAGGAAGAGAGGACCAGATCCCCTTTTCTCCACTCCTCCCATTCCGCCCAATCTCTTCTCCAGAGACCCACCCTGCACGAATCCTCCTCAGAGCTGAAGAGCCTGGCGGCGATGGCAAAAGACAAGACGGCGAAGCTTGAGAAAGCGAAGAAGGAGGCGAAGGGGAGGAAAGTGTCGAGCTCCCGAGCTGCGCTCCCGCCCGGGTGGATCCAGGGCGACTGGATCCCGCCGACCACCACGGTCGACGACGTCAGCGGGCTCGTCGTGGACGGGCTGATCCACAACGGGACCTAGAGGTTGCCGGAAGAAGGGGAGACTGAGCCCGCGCCGCGCCCCGGGGAGCGAGTGCTCCTCACCACGCACGTCGAGCGAGGTTTCTCCATGCCACCCCACCCTTTTTTCCGCGGATTCTTGAACTTCTTCGGTGCTCAGCTCCATCACCTGCCTCCAAATGCCATAATGTACCTTGCTGCATTCGTTTCTCTGTGTGAAAACTTTCTGGGTTGTCAGCCGCACTAGGGTTTGTTCAAACATATTTTCACGTGTCGATCTCAATCGGTTAAGAAGGTTGACCCCGATGGAGAGAGGTTGTACGTGATTCAGATGTGTGGTGGTTTAGGTATTCAGATGAGGGGAAAAGTGATTTCCCATCCATGTCTTTTCCCGACTCGGTGAGGGGCTGGCAGTCGACCTGGTTCTACTGCAACGACCTGCCATGCTCGGGCTCGTCGACTGGCCTTCCTCCTTACACGACTGAGAGAGTTCAGACTCCTCCCTCGCTGACAGTTGATAAAAAGGAGAAGACGGATGTAGGGATCTTGATGACCGCCGTGGTTAGCCTGATTCAGGGTGGATTGACTGGCCTGGACCTTCTGGAGGTCTTTCTCAGTCGGAGGGTCCAGCTGCTACAGGAGCGGGCTCACCCCATGTGGCTCTACACTGGACCCAGTGATCTGACCCGAGTGCATCCGGAAGACGTCGAGGAGAAAACGGTGGAACAGTGGATCAGGTGCATCACTGGCGCACATGACAATCCGCGAGGGTCAAGACGGATCCCGCCCTACGACGTCAACAACCAACCATCGGAGGTGAGGCACGAATTTCCGAGTGAATTACCGATGCAAAAATTATCCGAGTGAACTGATCGATCCGAGTGAACTGACTGAACTGTCTGTCTTTAATCTTCATGTCTTGCAGGATTTCCAGAAGATGTTATCGCCTGTGCCGAATGGAGAACAACCTGCCGGAGGCGTGGAAAGCGAACATGGCAGCGCCGGAGGCAGCTACGCGGAGGACAGCGAGGAAGAAAGTGAGGACTCGGAAGGGAGTGACGAGGTCGAGTCTTCTCTGTCTCCGGAGCTGGGCTCCGAGCCCCGCTCCAAACGACTTCATGATCCGAGTGCTGGCCCGGAGAAGGAGGCGGTTCTGAGTGCTAAGGCTCCGAAGCGCACTCGGACGTCGCCGCCTGCGCCGACTGAGAAGGCCGCCAAGCAGCCCAAAGTCGCCTCCCCCAAGCCTCGGAAAGCTCTGCCTCGGATCAAGGTCACTGTGCCTGTCGCCTCAACGTTAGTATCCTTCTCAGTTTTTCTTTTCTGTCTTTGTCAACTTTCGTGATTCTTCTGACCAAGTGCATCTTATGAACCAGTGTTGCAACCTCGACGATGTCTCCCATGCAGACTGACGGGGACCGCGCCGAGGCCGAGTCGGCAGACGCAGCCACTTCTCGAAAAGGTAACAATGACTTCATTTTTGCTTCGACCTGTCATTCGACTGAAATGCCTTCATCCGATTGAATCGTGTATTGCGACTGATTGCGTCAAGTGAACGTAGTGCTTGCAGAGGTCATTCACGTCGGAGATGATGATGAAGAGCCACCGTGGAGGGACACCGAGAAGGAGACCCCAGTTCCGACTGCTCCTCAGGCCACCACATGGAAGACGCCGCCGAACGAAGTGCCTCGAGCTCCACCTATACCCGCCTTGACCATGTCGCCGGGGCAGGGTTCTTCTCAGGCTGGGGCTGGTCCTGCCACGGCTCCGTCGACTGCTCTGGCTTCAGTTCCGACTCCTCCCGTCAACATCTTCAATCTGTACAAGACGCCGGAGGACCAAACCGGGGCCAGCAAGGAGGCGATGATCCAGGCGGAACTGATGACCCAATGGCTCAGGGAGATGTGCACGGCTGGGAAGTTGGCATATGATGCCAGTGCCGCTCTTCAGGAGAACGTTCGAGTAAGTGCCCTTGTAAGTTGATCTCCAAGTCTTTTTTCTTCAGTAGGAATTCCAGTTGGAAAATATCCGGTACACCCACTAGGTGTTTTTTGTGTTTGGCCGTCACTCGGATCGGGCGGAACGTTCCGAGTGGATACCAGTCCAGTGGGGGCACGCTGAGTGCACCCACTGGGTGTAGTCCCCGAGACTGCCGTTGACTGCAGGCAGTCGGCGGGAGTCTTAGGGCTTAGAATCTGTTCTGTCATTGTTTCTGTTGTGTTTTTTTGTGTTTGGCCGTCACTCGGACCGGGCGGACCGGTTCTGAGTGGATACCATTCCAGTGGGGGCACGCTGAGTGCACCCACTGGGTGTAGTCCCCGAGACTGCCGTCGGCCACGGGCAGTCGGCGGGAGTCTTAGAACCTTTTGTCTCTTTTTTTTTGTGTTTGGCCGTCACTCGGATCGGGCGGACCGTTCCGAGTGGATACCAGTCCAGTGGGGACACGCTGAGTGCACCCACTGGGTGTAGTCCCCGAGACTGCCGTTGACTGCGGGCAGTCGGCGGAAGTCTTAGAACTTAGAATCTGATACTGGTCAAGCTTGCTCCTCCCTATCAAAGGGTACTTCAGGATCTGATACTGGTCAAGCTTGTTACTTCTGGGAGTGCCAGTCTTTGGGCACTCGGAATATCTCTTAACGTTAACTGATCTGCTCCTTCTTGTGTTTCAGAAAACATGCGAGCTTGGGACTCAGTACGCGGCCCTGGAGAAGGAAACGGCTCAGCTTCGAGTGAATTTGGAGGTGGAGAGAAGGAATACTGCGCGTGCTCAAGCAGAGCTCCAGACCATGGGAGGTAAGCTTCAATTGCCGAGCATTCTGCTTTCACCTTTTTACATTCTTTGAACCGAGTGACTTCACTCGAACAGATGTGCGTAATGAAAACCACCGACTCCAAGTGTGGCTCAGAACTTCTATCTCTTTAGATACCATGAAGCAGGCACTCGAGAACAAAGACAACAAGCTGGCGGGAGCGCAGCAAGTGGCGAAGGAGAAGACCAAGGCCGCCGAAGAGAAGCTAGCCTCACTCGGGAATCTCGAAGCAAAGAACGTATCGCTGAAGAAAGAGGTACTGGAGCTCAAGAAGCAACAAACCGAGTGGGAGAGCAAGCTCAAGGCCCAGGCTGAAGTCTATGAGAAAGAGAAGGAGACTCTGAATGAGAAGATCACACAGCTGATCGAGAAGAAGAACGCCCTGGAGAAGTATATAGAGGAGTTCACAGAGGAGATGTACACCAAGCTTGCAGGTAACTTATAGCGTCCGAGTGTATTTCAACTTATTTCCGAGTGAACTTCTTGCATGCTGATGTTCAACTCTCTTCTTTCCTTCTTCACAGAGTACTACCGAGACTTCGATCTGGAAACTGACAGAATTGAGAGGGATCTGGATCCTTCCAGGTCACACGTCGGTGACAAGGCTGCTCTGGGCATCCTGCGGGTGGAAACCCGCATCGAAGACAGCCAAGGGTACATCATCCATCTGCGGGGGGCACTTGGGAGAATCGACAAGGAGCTATGGCCTGAAGACATCTTCGACACCAACCTAGAAGCGATGATGACTCGCCTCAACGAGATTCCCAGTCGGGTGCAAGCGTGGAAGAAGTCAGCTGCTCGCTGTGGGGCCGACGTGGCACTTTCTCTCGTCCGAGTGCACTGCAAGGACGCCAAGGAGGAGAAGCTGAAGTCTCTCCAAGTCGCCAACACGAAGAAACTCCAGTTTGAGGACTTCATGGAGATGTTCATCGATGCGGCCACTCGGATCGCAGACGGCATCGACCTGGATTCCATCGTCGAGCCGGCAAGCCCCACAGCCGCGTGAGAAAACTTAAAGTCCTACCCATTATCCTCAGGATGCCGAGTGGATCTATAATCGTTAAACTTTTTCGGGCTTCGGGCACGAGTACTCGTATTTGGTTTTGAACTTCAGGAGTTATTTGAATGCATTCCTTCGAGTCTTTCGAATCTTTGGAGTGGTTTTTTAACTTGGGCGAAGGCAGGTTCGCAGCCAACCCCCCGAGTGAGAGGGACGCTCTTCGCCCGGAGTAGGTTTTAGCTTGGGCGAAAGCTGATTCGCAGCCAAGCCTCCGAGTGAGAGGGACGCTCTTCACTCGGAGTAGGTTTTAACTTGGGCGAAAACTGGTTCGCAGCCAAGCCCCCGAGTGAGACGGACGCTCTTCACTCGGAGTAGGTTTTAACTTGGGCGAAAGCTGCTTCGCAGCCAAGCCCCCGAGTGAGAGGGACGCTCTTCACTCGGAGTAGGTTTTAACTTGGGCGAAAGCTGGTTCGCAGCCAAGCCTCCGAGTGAGAGGGACACTCTTCACTCGGAGTAGAACTTGGGCGAAAGCTGGTTCGCAGCCAAGCCCCCAAGTGAGAGGGACGCTCTTCACTCGGAGTAGGTTTTAACTTGGGCGAAAGCTGGTTCGCAGCCAAGCCCCCGAGTGAGAGGGACGCTCTTCACTCGGAGTAGGTTTTAACTTGGGCGAAATCTAGTTCGCAGCCAAGCCCCCGAGTGAGAGGGACGCTCTTCACTCGGAGTAGTTTTTAACTTGGGCGAAAACTGGTTCGCAGCCAAGCCCCCGAGTGAGAGGGACGCTCGTCACTCAGAGTAGCGTTTCTAACTTGGGCGAAAGCTGGTTCGCAGCCAAGCCCCCGAGTGAGAGGGACACTCCTCACTCGGAGTAGGTTTTAACTTGGGCGAAAGCTGGTTCGCAGCCAAGTCCCCGAGTGAGAGGGACGCTCTTCACTCGGAGTAGGTTTTAACTTGGGCGAAAGCTGGTTCGCAGCCAAGCCCCCGAGTGAGAGGGACGCTCTTCACTCGGAGTAGGTTTTAACTTGGGCGAAAGCTGCTTCGCAGCCAAGCCTCCGAGTGAGAGGGACGCTCTTCACTCGGAGTAGCGTTTCTAACTTGGGCGAAAGCTGGTTCGCAGCCAAGCCCCCGAGTGAGAGGGACGCTCTTCACTCGGAGTAGGTTTTAACTTGGGCGAAAGCTGGTTCGCAGCCAAGCCCCCAGTGAGAGGGACGCTCTTCACTCGGAGTAGGTTTTAACTTTGACGAAATCTGGTTCGCAGCCAAGCCCCTGAGTGAGAGCGACGCTCTTCACTCGGAGTAGTTTTTAACTTGGGCGAAAGCTGGTTCGCAGCCAAGCCCCCGAGTGAGAGGGACGATCTTCACTCGGAGTAGGTTTTAACTTGGGCGAAAACTGGTTCGCAGCCAAGTCCCCGAGTGAGAGGGACGCTCTTCACTCGGAGTAGGTTTTAGCTTGGGCGAAAACTGGTTCGCAGCCAAGCCCCCGAGTGAGAGGGACGCTCTTTGTTGGGGAACGTTGCATGGAAAACAAAAAATTTCTACGCACACGCAAGATCTATCCATGGAGAGGCATAGCTACGAGAGGGGAGTGTGTCTACGTACCCTTGTAGACCGTAAGCGGAAGCGTTAGAACAACACGGTTGATGTCGTCGAACAACTTCACGATCCAACCGACCGAGCACCGAACGTACGGACCTCCGCGTTCAGCACACGTTCAGCTCGGTGACGTCCTCGACTTCTTGATCCAGCAAGACGGCGAGGTAGTGGATGAGTTCCGGCAGCACGACGGCGTGGTGACGGTGATGGTGATGCTATCTCTGCAGGGCTTCGCCAAAGTACTGCGAAAATATGAACAGTACCACGTGAATAGTACACACGTGGACTTGGACTCCAAAGTCCAATCCTATTCCTACTAGGACTCTCCTTTTTTCCTTCCCTAGTTGCGTGGGCTTTTGAGGACTTGGTGCGCCTGGCTCAATAAGTCCAGGGCGCCTCCCCTTAGCCCATGCCAGCCCTTGGGACCTGGTGGACCCACTTGTGGACTTCCGGACCCCTCCGGAATCCTCCGGAACCTTCTGGAAGCTTCCCGGTACAATACCGAAAAAACTGCACCTTTTTCCAGAACCCAAAATATGACTTCCCATATATAAATCTTTACCTCTCGACCATTCCGAGACTCCTCGTGACGTCCGGGATCTCATCCAGGACTCCGAATAACTTTCGGTTACCAATTCATATAACTCATATAACACTATATCGTCAACGAACGTTAAGCGTGCGGACCCTACGGGTTCGGGAATGATGTAGACATGACCGAGACGCCTCTCCGGTCAAAAATCAATAGCGCAACCTGGATGCCCATATTGGTTCCTACATATTCCACGAAGATCTTATCGGTCAAACCGCAATGACAACATACGTATTTCCCTTTGTCCGTCGGTATGTTACTTGCCCGAGATTCGATCGTCGGTATCTCCATACCTAGTTCAATCTCGTTGACGGCAAGTCTCTTTACTCGTTCCGTAATACATCATCCCGTAACTAACTCCTTAGTCACTTTGCTTCCAAGCTTCTTATGATGTGCATTACCGAGAGGGCCCAGAGATACCTCTCCGAAACACGGAGTGACAAATCCCAGTCTCGATCCATGCCAACTCAACAGACACCTTCAGAGATACCTGTAGAGCATCTTTATGATCACCCAGTTACATGATCTCATGGTCTGAGGAACATGTATTTGACATTCAAGAAAGCAGTAGCAATAAACAGAACGATCATATGCTAAGCTAACAGATGGGTCTTGTCCATCACATCATTCTCCTAATGATGTGATCCCGTTATCAAATGACAACTCATGTCTATGGTTAGGAAACCTTAACCATCTTTGATCAACGAGCTAGTCTAGTAGAGGCTCACTAGGGACACGGTATTTGTTTATGTATTCACACATGTATTTAAGTTTCCGGTCAATACAATTCTAGCATGAATAATAAACCTTTATCATGAACAAGGAAATATAAAATAATAACAACTTTATTATTGCCTCTAGGGCATATTTCCATCAGTCTCCCACTTGCACTAGAGTCAATAATCTAGTTCACATCGCCATGTGATTAACACCCAAGAGTTCACTAGAGTCAATAATCTAGTTCACATCACCATGTGATTAACACTCAAAGAGTTCTAAGGTGTGATCATGTTTTGCTCGTGAGAGAGAATTTTAGTCAATGGGTCTGCAATATTCAGACCCATGCGTACTTTGCAAATCCTTATGTCATACTGTAGATGCTGTTATCACGTACTTGGAGCTATTCCAAATGAATGCTCCATTATACGTATCCGGTTTGCTACTCAGAGATATCCAGATTGGTGTCAAACTTGCATCGACGTAACCCTTTACGACGAACTCTTTATCACCTCCACAATCGACAAACATTTCCTTAGTCCTTTAGTTACTAAGGATAATTTTGACCGCTGTCCAGTGATCCACTCCTGGATCACTCTTGTACCCCCTTTGCCAGACACGTGGCAAGGCACACATTAGGTGTGGTACACAGCATGGCATACATTATAGAACCTATGGCTGAGGCATAGGGAATGACTTTCATTCTCTCTCTATCTTCTGCCGTGGTCGAGCTTTGAGTCTTACTCAACTTTACACCTTACAATACAGGCAAGAACTCTTTCTTTGACTGATCCATTTTGAACTCCTTCAAAATCTTGTCAAGGTATGTACTCATTGAAAGTCTTATCAAGCGTCTTGATCTATCTCTATAGATCTTGATGCCCAATATATAAGCAGCTTCACCGAGGTCTTTCATTCAAGTATCCTTTTATGCCATCCAGAAATTCTATATCATTTCCAATCAACAATATGTCATCCACATATAATATTAGAAATGCTACAGAGCTCCCACTCACTTTCTTGTAAATACAGGCTTCACCGTAAGTCTGTACAAAACCATATGCGTTGATCACCTCATCAAAGCATATATTCCAACTCCGAGATGCTTGCACCAATCCATAGATGGATCGTTGGAGCTTGCACACTTTGTTAGCACCCTTAGGATCGACAAAACCTTCTGGTTGCATCATATACAACTCTTCTTTGAGAAAACCATTAAGGAATGCAGTTTTCACATCCATTTGCCAGATCATAAAATGCGGCAATTGCTAACATGATTCGGACAGACTTAAGCATCGCTACGGGTGAGAAAGTCTCATCGTAGTCAACCCCTTGAACTTGTCGAAAACCTTTCGCGACAAGTCGAGCTTTGTAGACAGTGATATTACCATCAGCGTTTGTCTTCTTCTTAAAAATCCATTTATTCTCAATGGCTTGCCGATCATCGGGCAAGTCCACCAAAGTCCATACTTTGTTCTCATACATGGATCCTATCTCAGATTTCATGGCCTCAAGTCATTTGTCGGAATCTGGGCTCATCATAGCTTCTTCATAGTTCGTAGGTTCGCCGTTGTCTAACAACATGACTTCCAGAACGGGATTACCGTACCACTCTGGTGCAGAACGTACTCTGGTCGACCTACGAGGTTCAGTAGTAACTTGATCTAAAGTTTATCTTCACCATTATCTTCCTCTCTTATTGGTGTAGGCATCACGGGAACGGTTTTCTCTGATGAGCTACTTTCCAATTCTAGAGAAGGTACAATTACCTCATCAAGTTCTACTTTCCTCCCACTCACTTCTTTCGAGAGAAACTCCTTCTCTAGAAAGGACCCATTCTTGGCAACAAAGACCTTGCCTTCGGATCTATGGTAGAAGGTGTACCCAATTGTTTCTTTAGGGTATCCTATGAAGACGCACTTCTCCGCTTTGGGTTCGAGCTTATCAGGTTGAACCTTTTTCACATAAACATCGCATCTCCAAACTTTAAAAAACGACAGCTTAGGTTTCTTGCCAAACCACAGTTCATACGGTGTCGTCTCAACGGATTTTGACGGTGCCCTATTTAACGTGAATGCAGCTGTCTCTAATGCATAACCCCAAAATGATAGTGGCAAGTTGGTAAGAGACATCATAGAACGCACCATATCCAATAAAGTACGGTTACGACGTTCAGACACACCATTACGCTGTGGTGTTCCAGGTGGCGTGAGTTGTGAAACAATTCCACATTTTCTTAAATGAAGGCCAAACTCGTAACTCAAATATTCGCCTCCGCGATCGGATCGTAGAAACTTTATTTTCTTGTTACGATGATTCTCTACTTCACTCTGAAATTTTTTGAACTTTTCAAATGTTTCAGACTTGTGTTTCATCAAGTAGATATACCCATACCTACTCAAATCATCTGTGAAGGTTAGAAAATAACGATACCCGCCGCGTGCTTCAACATTCATCGGACCGCATACATCGGTATGTATTATTTCCAACAAATCAGTAGCTCGCTCCATTGTTCCGGAGAACGGAGTTTTAGTCATCTTGCCCATGAGGCATGGTTCGCAAGTATCAAATGATTCATAATCAAGAGATTCCAAAAGTCCATCAACATGGAGTTTCTTCATGCGCTTTACACCAATATGACCTAAACGGCAGTGCCACAAGTATGTTGCACTATCATTATCAATTTTGCATCTTTTGGCATCAATATTATGAATATGTGTATCACTACGATCGAGATTCAACAAGAATAAACCATTCACAAGGGTGCATGATCACGAGGGATATTATTCATATAAACAGAATAACCATTATTGTCTGACTTAAATGAATAACCGTCTTGCAATAAACAATATCCAGATATAATGTTTTATGCTCAACGCAAGCACCAAAAAACCATTATTTAGGTTTAATACTAATCCCGAAGATATTACGAGCGTGTCGATATTGATCATATCAATCTTGGAGACACTTCCAACACATATCGTCACCTCGCCCTCAGCTAGTCTCCGTTACTCTGCAGCTCCTGCTTCAAGTTACTAATATTAGCAACTGAATCGGTATCAAATACCCAGACGCTGCTACGAGCACTAGTGAGGTACATATCAATAACATGTACATCAAATATACCTTTGTTCACTTTGCCATCCTTCTTATCCGCCAAATACTTGGGGCAGTTCCGCTTCCAATGACCAGTTCCTTTGCAGTAGAAGCACTCAGTTTCAGGCTTGGGTCCAACTTTCAGTTTCTTCGTGGGAGCAGTAGCTTGCTTGCCGTTCTTCTTGAAGTTCCCCTTCTTTCCCTTGCCCTTTTTCTTGAAACTAGTGCTCTTGTTAACCATCAACACTTGATGCTCCTTCTTGATTTCTACCTCCGCCGATTTCAGCATCGCGAAGAGCTCGGGAATTGTCTTCTCCATCCCTTGCATATTATAGTTCATCACAAAGCCTTTATAGCTTGGTGGCAGTGACTGAAGAACTCTGTCAATAACACTCTCAGCTGGAAGATCAATTCCCAGCTGAGTCAAGTGGTTGTGGTATCCAGACATTCTGAGTATGTGTTCACTGACAGAACTGTTCTCCTCCATCTTACAGCTGAAGAACTTGTTGGAGACTTCATATCTCTCAACCCGGGCATTAGCTTGAAATATCAATTTTAGCTCCTGGAACATCTCATATGCTCCATGGCGTTCAAAACGCTTTTTTAGTCCCGGTTCTAAGCCGTAGAGCATGGCACACTGAACTATCGAGTAGTCATCAGATCGAGCCTGACAGGCGTTCACAACGTCTGCAGCAGCTCCTGCAGCAGGTCCATCACCTAGCGGTGCATCAAGGACATAATCCTTCTATGCAGCAATGAGGATAATCCTCAAGTTACGGACCCAGTCCGTGTAATTGCTACCATCATCTTTCAACTAAGCTTTCTCTAGGAACGTATCAAAAATAGGGGAGCTACAACGCGAGCTATTGATCTACAACATAATTTGCAAAGACTATCAGGACTAAGTTCATGATAAATTAAGTTCAATTAATCAAATTACTAATGAACTCCCACTTAAATTAACATCCCTCAAGTTAACTAAGTGATACATGATCCAAATCAACTAGCCCATGTCCGATCATCACGTGAGATGGGATAGTCATCAATGGTGAACATCTCCATGTTGATCATATCTACTATATGACTCATGTTCGACCTTTCGGTCTCCAGTGTTCCGAGACCATGTCTGTACATGCTAGGCTCGTCAAGTTTAACCCAAGTATTATGCTTGTGTAAAACTGGCTTACACCCGTTGTATGTGAACGTAGAATCTATCACACCCGATCATCACGAGGTGCTTCGAAACGACGAACTTTAGCAACGGTGCATACTCGGGGAGAACACTTTTATCTTGAAATTTAGTGAAGGGATCATCTTATAATGCTACCGTCGTTCTAAGCAAAATAAGATGCATAAAGGATAAACATCACATGCAATCAAAATATGTGACATGATATGGCCATCATCATCTTGTGCTTTTTATCTCCATCTCCAAAGCATCGTCATGATCTCCATCGTCACCGGCTCAACACCTTGATCTCCATCGTTGCGTCGTGGTCGTCTCGCCAACTATTGCTTCTACAACTATTGCTAACGCATAGCGATAAAGTAAAGCAATTACATGGCGCTTGCATTTCATACAATAAAGAGACAACCATAAGGCTCCTGCCGGTTGCCGATAAATTACAAAACATGATCATCTCATACAATAACGTATATCACATCATGTCTTGATCATATCACATCACAGCATACCCTACAAAAACAAGTTAGACGTCCTCTACTTTGTTGTTGCAAGTTTTACGTGGCTGCTACGGGCTTCTAGCAAGAACCGTTCTTACCTACGGCACAAAACCACAACGGTGATTTATCAAGTTTGTTGTTTTAACCTTCAACAAGGACCGACCGCAGTCAAATTTGATTCAACTAAAGTAGGAGAAACAGACACCCGCCAGCCACCTTTATGCAAAACAAGTTGCATGTCTGTCGGTGGAACCGGTCTCATGTACGTGGACATGTAAGGTTGGTCCGGGCCGCTTCATCTTACAATACCGCCGAATCAAAATAAGACATTGGTGGCAAGAAGTATGACGATCACCGCCCACAACTCTTTGTGTTCTACTCGTGCATATCATCTACGCATAGACCTGGCTCATGATGCCACTGTTGGAGAACGTTGCATGGAAAACAAAAATTTTCTACGCACACGCAAGATCTATCCATGGAGATGCATAGCTACGAGAGGGGGAGTGTGTCTACGTACCCTCGTAGACCGTAAGCGGAAGCGTTAGAACAACGCGGTTGATGTCGTCGAACAACTTCACGATCCAACCGACCGAGCACCGAACGTACGCACCTCCGCGTTCAGCACACGTTTAGCTCGGTGACGTCCTCGACTTCTTGATCCAGACGGACGGCGAGGTAGTGAATGAGTTCCGGCAGCACGACGGCGTGGTGACGGTGATTGTGCTTCTATATCCGCAGGGCTTCGCCCAAGTACTGTGAAAATATGACCGAGGGACGGAACTGTGGAGGGGGGCGCCGCACACAGCTAAGATAATGTTGTGTCTTGTTTGGGGCGCCCCGTCTCCTCTATTTATATACGTGTAGGGGCTTGGAGTAGAAGGAATAGTGCCACGTGAACAGTACCATGTGAATAGTACACACGTGGACTTGGACTCCAAAGTCCAATCCTATTCCTACTAGGACTCTCCTTTTTTCCTTCCCTAGCTGCGTGGGCTTTTGAGGACTTGGTACGCCTAGCCCAATAAGGCCAGGGCACCTCCCCTTAGCCCATGCCAGCCCTTGGGATGTGGTGGACCCACTTGTGGACTTCCGGACCCCTCCGGAACCTTCTGGAAGCTTCCCGGTACAATACCAAAAAAACTGCACCTTTTTCCGGAACCCAAAATATGACTTCCCATATATAAATCTTTACCTCTCGACCATTCCGAGACTCCTCGTGACGTCCGGGATCTCATCCAGGACTCCGAACAACATTCGGTTACCAATTCACATAACTCATATAACACTATATCGTCAACGAACGTTAAGCGTGCGGACCCTACGGGTTCGGAAATGATGTAGACATGACCGAGACGCCTCTCCGGTCAATAATCAATAGCGGAACCTGGATGCCCATATTGGTTTCTACATATTCCATGAAGATCTTATCGGTCGAACCGCAATGACAACATACGTAATTCCCTTTGTCCGTCGGTATGTTACTTGCCCGAGATTCGATCGTCGGTATCTCCATACCTAGTTCAATCTCATTACCGACAAGTCTCTTTACTCGTTCCGTAATACATCATCCCGTAACTAACTCCTTAGTCACTTTGCTTGCAAGCTTCTTATGATGTGCATTACCGAGAGGGCCCAGAGATACCTCTCCGAAACACGGAGTGACAAATCCCAGTCTCGATCCATGCCAACTCAACAGACACCTTCGGAGATACCTGTAGAGCATCTTTATGATCACCCAGTTACGTTGTGACGTTTGATAGCACACAAGGTATTCCTCCGGTATCCGGGAGTTGCATTATCTCATGGTCGGAGGAACATGTATTTGACATTCAAGAAAGTAGTAGCAATAAACAGAACGATCATATGCTAAGCTAATTGATGGGTCTTGTCCATCACATCATTCTCCTAATGATGTGATCCCGTTATCAAATGACAACTCATGTCTATGGTTAGGAAACCTTAACCATCTTTGATCAACGAGCTAGTCTAGTAGAGGCTCACTAGGGACACGGTATTTGTTTATGTATTCACACATGTATTTAAGTTTCCGGTCAATACAATTCTAGCATGAATAATAAACCTTTATCATGAACAAGGAAATATAAAATAATAACAACTTTATTATTGCCACTAGGGCATATTTCCATCACTCTTCACTCGGAGTAGCGTTTTTAACTTAGGTAAAAACTGGTTTGCACCTAAGTTGAACGGCGTACACCCACTGGGGGTTGTAAGCCAGAGAATGCGTACGAGTGAACTTCAATGTGGAACTGGAAAAGTCATGCTTTTATTCATCCAATGTCACTCGAGTACTTTTATTACATCTCATCATCAAGTATAAAATCGTCGCATCAAATCTGCATTTCAAGCACGGGGCTCGTCTGCTTGCTTCTGAAGGTTGTACAGGTGGTATGCTCCGTTGTGTAGAACTTTTGAAATGATGAAAGGACCTTCCCACGCAGGAGCAAGCTTGTGAGGTCGCTGCTGATCCACTTGGAGCACAAGATCTCCTTCGTGAAAGGTCCGACTCCTGACGTGCCTGTTGTGAAAACGTCGTAGATCTTGCTGATAAATGGTCGAACGGATCAGACCCATCTTCCTTTCCTCCTCCAAGAGATCAACGGCGTCTTGCCGTGCTTGCTTTGCTTCAGCTTCAGAGTACAGTTCTACTCGGGGTGAATTATGGAGCAAGTCACTCGGCAGGACGGCTTCAGCCCCGTACACCATGAAGAAGGGAGAACGATTGGTGGACCGATTGGGGGTCGTCCTCAAGCCCCAAAGAACTGATGGCAACTTGGTGACCCAGGCTCCAGCTGCATGTTCCAAATCGCGGATGAGTCGCGGCTTTAACCCCTGAAGTATCAGTCCATTTGCTCTCTCAGCTTGTCCATTCGACTGCGGGTGCGCCACAGATGCATAGTCGACTCAGGTACCTTGGGCGGCACAGAATGCCCTGAACTCTTCTGAGTCGAAGTTTAAACCGTTGCCAGTGATGATGCTATGGGGCATGCTGTATCTGAAGACTATCTCCTTCATGAACTTGATCGTTGTACGAGAATCTAGCTTCTTGATGGGTTTGGCCTCAATCCATTTGGTGAATTTATCGACTGCGACCAGCAAGTGGGTGAACCCACTAGCCCCTGTCCGGAGGGGTCCCACCATGTCAAGTCCCCAGATCGCAAACGGCCAGACGAGTGGAATTGTCTTCAGAGCAGACGCAGGTTTGTGGGATAAGTTTGCATAGAACTGGCACCCGGCACAGTGTTGGACTATCTCCTGCGCAGCTTCATTGGCACGGGGCTAGAAGAAACCGGCTTGGTAGGCTTTAGCCACGATCGTCCGAGAGGACGCGTGGTGTCCACAAGTTCCCGAGTGAATCTCCTCCAGAATCAATCGACCTTCCTCCGGAGAGATGCAGCGCTGAGTCACACCGGTGACGCTCTTTCTGTATAACTGATCACCCATCACTGTAAAGGCCTTGGATCTGCGAACAATCTGGCAGGCTTCAGCTTCATCTTCTGGAAGTTCCTGCCTGAGTAGGTATGCAATGTAAGGCACTGTCCACTCGGGTGTGATTGCTAGGACCTCCATGACCAAATCAATGACTGCCGGGATCTCGACTTCAGTCGAATCAGAGGGACTGACCACTTGCGGGGGCTCTTCCATGAAAGGATCCTCTTTTACCGTCGGAGAACGTAAATGCTCGAGGCACACATTGCTGGGTATGGATTTCCGAGTGGACCCGATCTTTGCCAGATCGTCTGCCTCCTGATTCTTGGCTTGGGGAACGTGATGCAGCTCCAGACCTTCAAATTTCTTCTCCAACTTTCTCACTGTGTTGCAGTATCCTGTCATAGCGGGGCTTCTGATATCCCACTCCTTCATCACTTGGTTCACAACTAGATCCGAGTCTCCGTAGACCATCAGGCGCCGGATGCCGAGTGAGATGGCCATACGTAGACCATAAAGGAGCGCTTCGTACTCGGCTTCGTTGTTGGAGGAATCAAAGTGAATCTGCAGAACGTATCTGAGACGATCGCCCTTCGGAGATATTAACACAACTCCAGCTCCTGAACCATTCAGCATCTTGGAACCGTCAAAGAACATGGTCCAGTGTTCCGGGTGACTCTGAGTCGGTTGCTGCTGTTCAGTCCACTTGGCTAGGAAATCGGCTAATGCTTGGGACTTGATCGCCTTTTTTGCCTCGAACTTGATGTCCAGGGGCAGGAGTTCGATAGCCCACTTCGCCACTCGACCAGTCACATCCCGATTGTTCATGATCTCAGACAGCGGGGCGTCACTGACGACTGACACAATGTGCTCTTGGAAGTAATGGGCTACTTTCTTCGCAGTCAGGTAAATGCCGTAGACGAGCTTCTAGTAATGAGGATACCTCTACTTGGACGGAGTCAGAACTTCAGAAATATAATAGACTGGGCGCTGAACTTTGTAAGCCTTGCCCTGTTCTTCTCGCTCGACTGTGAGGACAGTGCTGACAACTTGACCAGTGGCCGCAATGTACAAGAGCAACGGCTCGTTGCTATTTGGAGAGGCAAGCACTGGCTGGGTGGAAAGCAGGGCTTTGAGCTCGATAAACGCTGCTTGTGGTTCAGCAGTCCACTCGAACGAATCTGATTTCTTCATCAATCGGTACAGGGGCAGTGCCTTCTCACCGAGACGGGAGATGAATCGGCTCAGAGCTGCGAGGCAACCCGTGAGCTTCTGCACATCATGAAGACGTTCAGGACGTTTCATTCGTACGATCGCCCCGATCTTCTCAGGATTGGCATCTATCCCTCATTCAGAAATGAGGAAACCAAGTAACTTGCCCCCAGGAACTCCGAAAGTGCACTTCGCCGGATTCAACTTGATATCATACTTCCGCAAATTTGCGAAAGTTTCGGCTAGGTCAGCCAGCAGGTCGGAACCTTTTCTGGACTTAACCACTATGTCATCCATGTATGCCTCAATGTTCCGACTGATCTGTTTATGCAAACACTTCTGCACCATGCGCATGAAAGTGGCACCAGCATTTTTAAGACCGAATGGCATGGTGATATAGCAGAAACACCCGAATGGGGTGATAAAGGCTGTTTTTATTTCATCTGGCACATATAGTCGGATCTGGTGGTACCCGGAGTACGCATCCAGAAAACATAGTCGCTCGCAACCCGCGGTGGAATCCACGATTTGATCTATGCGGGGGAGCGGGAAATGATCCTTGGGGCAGACCCGATTGATGTGCTTGAAATCAATGCACATTCGGAGAGACTTGTCCTTCTTAGGGACCATGACGACGTTGGCGAGCCACTCGGAGTGGTACACCTCACGGATGAACTCGGCTGCCAAGAGCCGAGCAACTTCTTCGCCAATGGCCTTCCTCTTCTATGTAGCAGAGCGATGGAGATGCTCCTTCACAGGTTTCGCCTTTGGGTCGACTCACAAACGGTGCTCAGCCAGTTCCCTGGGTACACCCAGCATGTCGGATGGTTTCCATGCGAAGATGTCCCAGTTCTCACGGAGGAACTGGATGAGCGATTCTTCCTATTTGCTGTCGAGTGTGGTTGATATGTTGGTGGGAGCAACATTGGGATCTTCCGGGTGGATATGCACAGGCTTAGTGTCGCCGGCCGACTGAAATGCAGATTCTGCAGCTGGCTTCTTGGAGCGCAGCAGATCACTCAGATCGGCGTTCTTCTTGTATTCCTCCAGTTCCACCATGGCCATCTGCTCATCAGCTATCTTGGACCCTTGCTGCAAACACTCTTCCGCGCGCTGTCGACTGCCAGTGACTGTGATCACACCTTTGGGGCCGGGCATCTTCAGCTTGAGATACACATAACATGGACGGGCCATGAAACGTGCGTAAGCCGGCTGACCAAGGATGGCGTGGTAGGCGCTGCGGAAGTCGACCACTTCGAAGGTCAACCTTTCCTTCCGAAAGTTCTTGTCGTCTCCAAAGACCACATCCAGGGCGATTTGCCCGAGTGACTTTGCTTTCTTGCCGGGGATCACTCCGTGGAACTGCATGCTGCTCTCGCTAAGTCGGGACATCGGAATGCCCATCGCTTGCAGAGTGTCAGCGTATAGTATGTTCAGTCCGCTTCCTTCGTCCATGAGGACCTTGCGCAATTGGACGCCTCCCACGACTGGATCGACCACCAGTGCCTGCCGCCCATGGGTGGCAATATAGGCTGGGTGGTCCGACTGATCAAAGGTGATCGGGGTCTTCGACCAGTTCAGAGTTTTTGTCATCGCCGGCGCTGCCATGTTCACTTCTCGGTTGATAACTTTCAACCGGCTCCTGCTCTCTACATCTGCGAAGATCATCAGGGTTGCGTTGACACTAGGAAAAGGTTCATCTTTGTCTCCATCATCAGCGTCTTCTGGGCTCTTCTCACTCGACGGGCCCTCTCGGAACTGCTGAATCAACAATCTGCACTGTCGAGTGGTATGTTTGGGCAATATCAGATTGCCCTCTTCATCTTTCCTGGTGTGGATGTGACACGGCAAGTCGAGGACATCTTGGCCCGACTGATCTTTCTTTTTCTTCGGGATCCATTTATCCTTGGCCTTCCCCTTGTTCTTGGCTTGACCGGCCAGAGCGGCAGCCTCGGCCTGAGCCGAACCATCAGCCTTGCGCTTCGGCTTCCGACTGGGATTACTGTTTCCGGGGTTGGGCTCGCTGGTTTTCCCTTTGCCGTTACGGAGACGGTCTTCCTCTTCTCCGTTTGCGTACCAAGTGGCTATCTCCATCATTCGGCTCATGGTCAAAGATCCTGACCGACCAAATTTTAGGATGAGCTCCCGATATCTGACTCCTGCCTTGAAGGCGCAGACGGCTTGATGCTCTGTGACGTTCTCCACCACATGATGCAAGGTTGTCCACCGCTGGATGTACTCCCTCAATGTTTCATTCGGTTTCTGCACACAATGCTGTAGCTCAGACAATCCAGTCGGGCGTTTGCATGTGCCCTCGAATGTTTTGATGAACATTCGGGTCAAATCTTCCCAACAGTATATGCTGGCTGGAGCGAGCTAATTGAGCCAGGCGCAGGCGGACCCTTCAAGCATCAACGGCAAATGCTTCATAGCCACATAGTCATTTCCTCCTCCGATCTGCACAGCCACTCGGTAATCCTCTAACCAAGTTTCTGGCTTCGACTCACCGGTGAACTTGCTTACTCCAGCTGCCAATCTGAAGTTTGGCGGAATCTCGGCAGCCCTGATGGCTCTGCTGAAACACCCGGGCCCGGAGACGAATGCTCCACTTCCACTCGGACGATCTCTGTCCAAGTTTTCTCTCTGAGCTCTGTCTCTGTTGACCAGGTTCTGAGCGAGAACGGATCTCGCGTTGAACTGCGGGTCACGGTAGTCGACTGGCTCTCTCTGGCGATAACCGTCACCATGACGGGGAGGGCTGGCCCTCCGATCGTTGCCATAAGGACGCCTGGCGTCGTACTGCCAGGGCGCGTACGAGACATCCCGCGGAGGGGGCGACTGCATGTGGCGACGATCGTCCTGACGCCGCGGAGGCATATTCCGACTGCGACCCTGCCCCGAGTACTGGTCCCGGTGGCGGTCTTGGTCGTTTCGCCATGGAGGCGAGTGCCTGTTTCTCCTTGGAGACACTGGGCTGTGAGCCGACTGAACTGTGTCAGCCCTAACGGATCTGCTGTGAATCCGGTTACGCGACTGGGATACTGCCGAATTTTGCTCCTCAGCCGCCTTAAGCAGGGCCCGGATCTGCCGAAGACCCTCCCCCGCCTCGGATCGGGACGGCTCAATGGAATCTGCTATCCGAGTGGCCACCGCCAGATTCTGGACGGGAGTGCGGAATGCCTGGAAACTCTGCTGCTGGTCGTTCGAGAACAACTGTCGCTGTCGCCGACTGGAACTGGGATGATGCTGTCTGTGGGTGCGATCATCGAGTGCCTTCTGGAGCGCTTCTAGACGATTGCACTCAGCCAGGTTGGCCTGGCACACGGCCTCCAAAGCCTGAGCTTCGGGGGTCGTCCCAACGATGGGCGTCTAGAGGGCCTGCTCGGTCCTGCGCTGCTGTTCCTCCCTCTGCTGCCGAGTGAGAGGTCGGGGGATGTACTCGTCGTCATGCCGGTCCCTGCCGCCGCCAAGATCAGTGCGTGACGGGACGCCGTTCTCCACGCCGCCGCGGCCGTACCCAGGCAGACTGGGCGGGGAATCGGCCATCAGCACCTCCGCAGCGGGATCGCTGCTCTCGCACTCGGATACGCTTTCCGAGTGCTCATACACGGAGGCGAACAGATCGAAGACAGGTTCATCAGGCTCGATCGCCGTGATCTGCGGGGCCGTAGCCTGAAGGGCCACCGCGTGCCTGATCCACCGCTGAAGCCGCGAGCGTCCGGAGCACTTGCGACGACGGCTGGTGGAGAGCGAAGAAGTCGACTGATAAGGGGTCGACGGTTGCCGGAGAAGGACGCCAAAGGAACTCGCGTAGAAGTGCGCCGCGCCACGGACGGGCAACGCCTCGACATCCAGCGGGGCTTCCTGGAGCCACGCCGAATCGTCGACGATGAAGCTGAGGACGCCGAAACGGATCTCGCCGCCCAGAGTCAGTCCGCCGCCGGAAACCATGGTGATGAAGGAAAAAATGCAACTACGCCGGAAGTCGCTAGACGCCTGCCCCACGGTGGGCACCAACTGTCGTGGGTGCAAGCCTGACAGTAGTGTGTAGGGGTACGGATGAGAGGGCAGAGCCTAGCTACGGCGCAGGTGTTACACTCAGATTTACGAGTTCAGGCCCCTCAGCGGTGGAGGTAATAGCCCTACATCTCGGTGCTCTGGAGCTGTATTGCTTGAGTGTATAGGTTTACAAAAGATGCGAACCCTTGGAATGGAGCTGGGGGCTGGCTTATATAGTGTCCGCCAATTCCCCCCATGAAGGCTGCCATTACCAGGGGTTAAGAGGGGGTTTAAGGGCGCCAGGTAACGGGTGCATTGAATGCAATTAATACAGGCGAACGTGCATCCCGACCATTGCGCTCCTGGAGTCTCCTGGTCTTCTCTGGTCGAGTGACTTTCGGATGCTCCGAGTGAAACAAGCAGGTCGAGTGAAGTCTTGCCTCCCGAGTGGTTCGTTGAACTCCGAGTGAATGTCAGTCTACGGAATTCTCGGTCGCCGATCTGGCCCTGGGGCCCAGTATAAGGCGTGTGGTGTCTTAGGGTAGGGTCTATAGGTCAGGCCTATTACCCTATCCCTAGTACATGCCCTCGTCAGACGTATCACGTATCACTAGAGCGGGGGCTGGGCACGGTGTCTGTGCTCGGGTCAGTCCCAGCAGCGCCACAAAAACCCAAGTGACTGAGCTCTGGCTCGCGGGCCCACTCCCGTGTAGGAGATATGCCCTAGAGGCAGTAATAATAGTTATTTTGTATCTCTGAGTTTGTAATGAATGTTTATGTTCCATGCTATAACTGCAATGATTCTCGAGTCTGCAATATCCACGAGGCTCGGAGGGAAACTCATGTGCACGTGTGGTATGATAAACGGTAAAATGTATTCCTAGTCTTGCCTCTAAGACTGGCTCAAGTATTGCATGATGATCCTATTTTCCTGATCATGGGCATGTCTATGCTGGCAATTTTGAGGGCACAATGTTAGTAGAACACTTGTGTTGAATCAACCCGAATTGATGTTATGCTATGAGATACATTCGTCACAAGTTAATGGTTAATAACACAGAGATAGTTAATGTTTGCATAATTCCTTAGACCATGAGAGTATCGAGTTCCTTCGTACTTGCTTCGTGAACTTTGGGGTTTGTTAAACGTCATCCGTAACTGGGTGGCTATTACGGCGGCTTACGGGTTCACGGAAAAGTATGACAAGTAACGAGATAGCTCAAGATTGGGATTTGCTCCTCCAACGATGGAGAGATATTCTCGGGCCCTCTCGGTGTTACGGTATCCATCATCGTCTGGCCAGACACATTGTGATTTGATCACTGGGATGCCGGAACACGGAAATGAGAAAAGAGAACAAAACCGGTAACGAGGTAACTTGCATGGTGGACAAGTTGTTGATCCACGGGGATGCAATAAATCTCACCTCGGGTGTTTGTAATATATCGCGAAGCAACAGGAATAGCACACGGCAACTGGGGGTTCACTCGAATATTCATTCGTGTGGGTATAGGGGTCAATATGGGTGTCCACGGCTCCGATGTTGATCATTGATCGAAAAGTGTTCCGGGTCATGTCTATACTTCACCGAACCTATAGGGTCACACGCTTAAGGGTCATCTATCTGCTGAATACTAGATGGGGAGTCTGAGAGAAAATCGCCGAAAAAGTTTCGGACGAAACGGAAACGTTCCGGAGAGTACACCGGAATAGTTCCGGTAAAACTGAAAAGTTGTTTCAGGGGATACCATTAAGTCAATTTGGTTTCGGAACACGTCTGGAAATTCTTGGAGGATGCCAGAAGTGTTCTGGAAACTTCTGGAAATTTTCCGGAATAAAAACCGGAAATGTTCCGGAGCTGCCGGAACCGATTTGGTTGCTTTTCGCAGATGAAATTTACTAATCCGAAATTGTTTTGGAACGCGTCCAAAATCATTTGTGTGGGTACTGGAATTATTCTAAGACCCACAGAAATATTTTCGGATTTAACGGTCGCGGAAAATTGGATCCGTGAATAGTAAAAATCACTTTATGGATATTTTTTTTGGAAAGTCACCTTTTGGGATATTTCCCAAAAGGCTTCTAGAAGGGATTGGGGAGCAAGGCACCCTCATGTGGGGGGGCCCTAGAGGTGGCCGGCCAAGGTGGTGCTCCTCCATGGAGCTCCACATGGCACCCCTTTTCCCTTTTATTCTTTTATGTAAGACATAAAGTGGGGGTACTTTTGGTATTTTTGAATGCCAATTTTACCCCTTGGCTATCCTATAAATAGAGGTGGAGGGGTGCTCTCCAAACCTCATCCAAGCTCTCATACACATGCCATGCTCGTCTGGCTCTCTCTCTCTCTCCCTCCCAGCGAAATAGTTTCGTAGAGCCGAAAGGCTGTCTGGGTTCCGGCAGGAACTAGTTCTGGACGACGAAGCCCTGCCGGATAGCTGACACCGTATGTGTGCAACCCCGTAGAGAGATTGTAGTTTCGATCTTTTGCCCGAGGGGCTGTTCGAGTATCCTCCCGAAGGGCTGTCCGAGTTACCGTTCGAGTTTCGAGGGTCCTCCCGAAGGGCTGTCCGTGACATCATCCGTGGGACTGTCCGACCGCCTCCCAAAGGGCTGTCCGGCAAGGGAGTACATCCTTGCGGTTGGGAGGTTGTAAATCCTAGCTGCGGGGATCTGCACCGACGATCTACACTGACTCTTCTTCCGCTGCGCTACGAGTCGGTACGGATCAGATCAAACCATGTATGCAGTCTCCATAGTGGTCCTGGGCGTGCTCGCTGTATCGAATTTTTTTGTTTTCTGTCGCGTTCCCCTACATCCCGTGCACGTCACCTCACCAAGGTCCTTGGTGCTCTTGTCTCCTCACGTGACACCCACAGGCGACCTCACGAGCGCGCTCCGCTGCATTACTTTCAAAAACTTGGCAATCTCGTTGATGCAGGACACCGGAGGCCTCAGGAGCTCCTCCTCGGGAGGCCTCATGAGCGATGTCTTGTTAGCAGGGGGCTTCGCGACACCAGAGGCCTCAGGAGCTCCCCCTCGGGAGGCCTCATGAGCGACGTCTTATGAGCAGGGGCTTCGCGGGCAAGGGCCCCTCACGAGCCACCGACTGTGGGCGGCACCGCGCCAAGTCACGTGCTGCTAAAAAGCTAAGTCTAAAGGCCACGTCTACTCTATGACAGGAGACAAAAGGTAAAGACTCAAGCAGACGAGCCATTGTCGGCGCCATCGTAGCCAGCGACGCCTCCGCCCTCGGCGGTCGCCACAGTGCGCTCCAGGTTCTCCAGGAGCTCGCGCTCCTTCTCCTGCTCGGTGGTGGTCAGCGCGAGCCCGTGCTCCCGCATCTCCCTGTCCAGTTCCCAGACCGCCACCATGCTCTCGCGCCCGCCGAGCGCCACCTCGTGAGGGGCAAGCTGGGCCTCGCAAGTCGCGGTGCGCTCCATGTAGGCCTTCTCCGCGGCCTCCGCCTCCTCAAGTCGCCGGGCGGCCTCTTCCACATCCCGGGTCGCCCCATCAAGGAGCTCCTTGGTCTTCCGGGCAGCCTCCTCGCGCTCCTCCCGCATGACGCCATCCCGCCGGTGGCCTAACTTGACGGCCACTTCCAGTTGCCGCCAGCCCTCCGCGAGGCGCACTCGCTCTTGGCGGAGGTCCTCCTCCTCGTGTTGGAAATATGCCCTAGAGGCAATAATAAATTGGTTATTATTATATTTCCTTGTTCATGATAATCGTTTATTATCCATGCTATAATTGTATTGATTGGAAACTCAAATACATGTGTGGGTACATAGACAACACTGTGTCCCTAGTAAGCCTCTAGTTAACTAGCTCGTTGATCAAAGACGGTTAAGGTTTCCTAGCCATAGACATGAGATGTCATTTGATAACGGGATCACATCATTAGGAGAATGATGTGATGGACAAGACCCAAACTACGAACGTAGCATATGATCGTGTCAGTTTATTGCTATTGTTTTCTGCATGTCAAGTATCTGTTCCTATGACCATGAGATCATGCAACTCCCTGACATCGGAGGAGTACCTTGTGTGTATCAAACGTCGCAACATAACTGGGTGACTATAAAGGTACTCTACAGGTATCTCCGAGGGTGTCTGTTGGGTTGGCATGGATCAAGACTGGGATTTGTTACTCCGTGTGACGGAGAGGTATCTCAGGGCCCACTCGGTAATACAACATCACAATGTGACTAAAGTGTTAGCCACGAGATCTTGTATTACGGAACGAGTAAAGAGACTTGCCGGTAACGAGATTGAACTAGGTATAGAGATACCGACGATCGAATCTCGGGCAAGTAACATACCGAAGAACAAAGGGAACAGCATACGGGATTAACTGAATCCTTGACATAGAGGTTCGACCGATAAAGATCTTCATAGAATATGTAGGAGCCAATATGGGCATCCAGGTCCCGCTATTGGTTATTGATCGTAGAGGTGTCTCGGTCATGTCTACATAGTTCTCGAACCCGCAGGGTCTACACACTTAACGTTTGGTGACGATTAGTATAGTTGAGTTATTTTGTTGGTGACCGAAGGTTGTTCGGAATCCCGGATAAGATCCCGGACATGACGAGGATCTCCGGAATAGTCCGGAGGTAAAGATTGATATATGTGATAATAGTGTTTTGATCTCCGGAAAGGGTTCCGGATGTTTACCGAAGAATTCACCGGAAAGGGTTCCGGATGTTTACCGAAGTGTTCGGGTGCAGCAACACTTTATATGAGCCAAAGGGGTAAAGCTCACGAGGTATTGGAAAGTGCAAAAGGAAGTTTTGCTGCTGCCTTAAGCGGTACTACCGCTGGTAAGGCAGTACTACCGCTTGTGTGAAGCGGTACTACCGCTCAAGCGGTACTACCGCTCGTGAGCGGTACTGCAGGGATCCGAGTTGGACTCTTTCCCTGCGGGACAAAACGACCTTGTGCGGGCAAAACCGACCTGGAGGAGGCTTTTACTCCAAGTTTAGACCCCAAGGCTCAACATATAAATAGAGGGGCAGGGCTAGCACACGGGTGACATTAAGATTTCCCAAGCCGTGTGTCGGCAACCCTAACCCTCTAGTTCTCCCGTCATAATCTCCGTAGTGCTTGGCGAAGCCCTGCAGAGATTGTTCCTCACCAACATCACCACGCCGTCGTGCTGCCGGAACTCATCTACTACTTCACCATCGCTCGCTGGATCGAGGAGGTGAAGGCGTCATCAAGCCGTACGTGTGTTGAACGCGGAGGTGCCGTCCGTTCGGCACTAGTTCATGATCGGATCGAGGGACGACTTGCGATTTGGATCGCGGAGACGTTCGACTACATCAACCGCGTTTCTTAATGCTTCCGCTTAGCGATCTACAAGGGTATGTAGATTCACTCTCCCTCTCGTAGATGCTCATCACCATGGATAGATCTTGTGTGTGCGTAGGAAAATTTTTGTTTCCCATGCAACGTTCCCCAACAGTGGCATCTGAGCTAGGTCTATGCGTAGATGAGATCTCGAGTAGAACACAAACGAGTTGTGGGCGTGGGTGTATACATATTGCTTGCCGTTACTAGTTGATACTTGATTCGGCGGTATTGTGAGATGAAGCGGCCCGGACCAACATTACTCGTACGCTTACGAGAGACCGGTTCCTTCAACTGACATGTAACTTCGTTGCATAAAGATGGCTAGCGGGTGTCTGTCTCTCTCACTTTAGTTGAATCAATTTCAATGAAGAGGGTTCTTTTAGAAGATCAAAAAGCAATCACTACACCACGTTGTGGTTTTGCGTAGGTAAGAACGGTTCTTGCAAACCCATAGCAGCCACGTAAAACTTGCAACAACAATTAGAGGACGTCTAACTTGTTTTTGCAGGGTATGTTGTGATGTGATATGGCCAATTACATGATGAGATATATGTGATGTATGAGATGATCATGTGTTGTATAGAATATCATGACTTGCATGTCGATGACTACGGCAACTGGCAGGAGCCATAGAGTTGTCTTTAATTATTTTCGCCGTTTTGCTTTACTTTATCGCTATGAGTTAGCAATAGTCGTGGAAGCAACAGTCGGCGCGACAACCTCATGGCGACACGTTGATGGAGATCAAGATGATGAAGATCATGGTGTCATGCCGGTGACGATGGAGATCATGCCGGTGCTTTGGAGATGGAGATCAAAAAGCACAAGTTCATGGCCATATCATGTCACTTATGATTTGCATGTGATGTTAATCCTTTTATGCATCTTATTTTGCTTAGGACGATGGTAGCATTATAAGGTGATCCCTCACTTAAATTTCAACATAAAATTGTGTTCTCCCCGAGTGTGCACCGTTGCGAAAGTTCGTCGTTTCGAGACACCACGTGATGATCGGGTGTGATAGACTCTACGTTCACATACAACGGGTGCAAGCCAGTGTTGCACATGCGTAACACTCGGGTTAAACTTGACGAGCCTAGCATGTACAGACATGGCCTCGGAACACAAGAGACCGAAAGGTCGAACATGAGTCATATAGTAGATATGATCAACATGAAGATGTTCACCATTGAAACCACCTCAACTCACGTGATGATCGGACTTGAGTTGGTGGATTTGGATCATGTTACACTCGAATGACCGGAGGGATGTCTATTTGAGTGGGAGTTTTTAAATAATATGATTAACTAAACTCATTATCTTGAACAATAGTCTAAGTTGTCTTTGCTATATTTATGTTGTAGATCATGGCTCGCGCAGTAGCACCCCTGAATTTTAATGCGTTCCTAGAGAAAGCTAAGTTGAAAGATGATGGAAGTAACTTTGTGGACTGGGCCCGTAATCTAAGGATTATCCTTACGGCTTCCCAGAAGGCTTATGTCCTTGATGCACCGCTTGGTGATCCACCCGCTCCAGTTGAGTCTCTAGACGTTGTGAACGCCTGGCAGGCTCGTTCTGAAGATTACTCAATAGTTCAATGTGCAATATTGTATGGCTTAGAACCGGGACTTCAAAGACGTTTTGAACGTCATGGAGCATATGAGATGTTCCAGGAGTTGAAGTTTATCTTTCAGAAGAATGCCCGGATCGAGAGATATGAGATCTCCGATAAGTTCTATGCTTGCAAGATGGAGGAGAACTGGTCTATCAGTGATCACGTACTCAGAATGTCTAGGTACTCCACCCGTCTGGCTGAATTGGGGATGCCCCTTCCGCCAGAGGCTATCACTGACAGAATTCTTCAATCATTGCCACCTAGCTACAAGAGCTTCGTGTTGAACTATAACATGCACGGGATGAACAAGTCAGTCGCCGAGCTGTTTGCGATGCTGAAAGCCGCTGAGTCTAAAATTCAGAAGGAGCATCAAGTGTTGATGGTCAATAAAACCACTAGTTTCAAGAAAAATGGCAATGGTAAGAAGGGTAACTCCAAGAAGAGTGGCAAAAGCAGTTGCTCCTCCCGTGAAGAAACCCAAGGCTGGACCCAAACCAGAAACTGTGTGCTTTCATTGCAAGGGAACTGGACACTGGAAGCGGAATTGCCCCAAGTATTTGGCTGACAAGAAGGCGGCCAACAACAAACAAGGTATATATGATATACATGTTATTGATGTGTACCTTACCAACTCTCGTTGTAGTGCCTGGGTATTTGATACCGGTGCGGTTGCTCACATTTGCAACTCAAAACAGGAACTGCGGAATAGACGGAGGCTAGCAAAGGACGAAGTGACGATGTGCGTGGGAAATGGTTCCAAGGTTGATGTGATCGCCGTCGGCACGCTCGCTTTTCGATTACCATCGGGATTAGTGATGAACCTGAATAATTGTTATTTAGTGCCTGCGTTAAGCATGAACATTATATCTGGATCTTGTTTATTGCGAGACGGTTACTCATTTAAATCAGAGAATAATGGTTGTTCTATTTATATGAGTAATATCTTTTATGGTCATGCACCCAATGTGAGGGGTTTATTCTTATTGAATCTTGATAGTAATGATACACATGTTCATAACATTGATGCCAAAAGATGTAGAATTGATAATGATAATACCACTTTCTTGTGGCACTGCCGTTTAGGTCATATTGGCGTAAAACGCATGAGGAAGCTCCATGCTGATGGACTTTTGGAGTCACTTGATTTCGAATCACTTGACACATGTGAGCCATGCCTCATGGGCAAGATGACTAAAACGTCGTTCTCTGGAACAATGGAACGGGCAAGTGACTTATTGGAAATCATACATACTGATGTATGCGGTCCGATGAGTATTGAGGCGCGCGGTGGTTATCGTTACTTTCTCACCTTCACTGATGACTTAAGTAGATATGGGTATATTTACTTAATGAAACACAAGTATGAAACATTTGAAAAGTTCAAACAATTTCAGAGTGAAGTTGAGAATCATCGTAACAAGAAGATTAAATTCCTACGATCTGATCGAGGAGGAGAATATCTGAGTTATGAGTTTGGCAGTCACTTAAGACAATGTGGAATTGTTTCACAACTGACACCGCCTGGAACACCACAGCGTAATGGTGTGTCCGAACGTCGTAATCGAACCTTATTGGATATGGTGCGATCTATGATGTCTCTTGCCGATTTGCCACTATCGTTTTGGGGTTATGCATTAGAGACAGCTGCATTCACTTTAAATAGGGCACCATCGAAATCCGTTGAGACAACGCCATATGAACTTTGGTTTGGCAAGAAGCCAAAGCTGTCGTTTCTTAAAGTTTGGGGATGTGATGCTTATGTCAAAAAGCTTCAGCCTGAAAAGCTGGAACCCAAAGCGGAGAAATGCGTCTTCATAGGATACCCAAAAGAGACAGTTGGGTATACCTTCTACCTTAGATCCGAAGGCAAAGTGTTTGTCGCTAAAAACGGAACATTTCTTGAGAAAGAGTTTCTCTCGAAAGAATTGAGTGGGAGGAAGATAGAACTTGATGAGGTTGTTGAACCTTTACTTCAACCTGAGAGTAGCGCAGCGCAGAAAGTTGTTTCTGTGGAGCCTACATTAGCTGAAGAGGAAGTTAATGATGATGATCATGAAGCTTTGGATCAAGTTGCTATCGAAACTCGTAGGTCGACAAGGACGCGTACTGCTCCTGAGTGGTATGGCAACCCTGTCTTAGAGGTCATGTTGTTAGACAACGATGAACCTACGAGCTATGGAGAAGCGATGATGGGCCCGGATTCCGAGAAGTGGTTAGAGGCCATGAAATCCGAGATGGGATCCATGTATGAAAACAAAGTGTGGACTTTGGAAGTATTACCTGAAGGGCGTAAGGCCATTCAGAACAAATGGATCTTTAAGAGGAAGACGGACGCGGATGGTAATATCACCGTCTATAAAGCTCGACTTGTGGCAAAGGGTTTTTCACAAGTTCAAGGAGTTGACTATGATGAGACCTTCTCACCCGTAGCGATGCTTAAGTCCGTCAGAATCATGTTAGCAATAGCTGCCTTTTTCGATTATGAAATTTGGCAGATGGATGTCAAAACAGCGTTCCTTAACGGTTTCCTTAAGGAAGAGTTGTATATGATGCAACCAGAAGGTTTTGTCGATCCAGAGAATGCTGACAAAGTTTGCAAACTCCAGCGATCCATTTATGGACTGGTGCAAGCATCTTGGAGTTGGAATCTTCGCTTTGATGAGGTGATCAAAGCGTTCGAGTTTATACAAGTTTACGGAGAAGCTTGTATTTACAAGAAAGTGAGTGGGAGCTCTATAGCGTTTCTAATATTATATGTGGATGACATATTACTGATTGGAAACAATATAGAAATGTTGGAAAGCGTGAAGGAATATTTGAACAAGAGTTTTTCAATGAAGGACCTAGGAGAAGCTGCTTTCATATTAGGCATCAAGATCTATAGAGATAGATCAAGACGTTTAATAGGACTTTCACAAAGCACATACCTTGACAAAGTTTTGAAGAAGTTCAAAATGGATCAGTCCAAGAAGGGGTTCTTGCCTGTTTTGCAAGGTGTGAAGTTGAGTAAGACTCAATGCCCAGTGACTGCAGGAGATAGAGAAAAGATGAGTGTCATCCCCTATGCTTCAGCCATAGGCTCTATCATGTATGCAATGCTGTGCACAAGACCCGATGTCAGCCTTGCCATAAGTATGGTCGGAAGGTTTCAAAGTGATCCCAGAATGGAACACTGGACGGCAGTCAAGAATATCCTGAAGTACCTGAAAAGGACTAAGGACATGTTTCTCGTTTATGGAGGTGATCAAGAGCTCGTCGTAAAGGGTTACGTCGATGCAAGCTTTGACACTGATCCGGATGACTCTAAGTCACAAACCGGATACGTATTTATTCTTAATGGGGGTGCGGTTAGCTGGTGCAGTTCCAAGCAAAGCGTGGTAGCTGATTCTACATGCGAAGCGGAGTACATCGCTGCCTCGGAGACAGCGAAGGAAGGTGTCTGGATGAAGGAGTTCATGACAGTTCTTGGAGTAGTGCCTAGTGCGCTTAACCCAATGACTCTATTTTGTGATAATACTGGTGCCATTGCTCTAGCCAAGGAACCAAGATTTCACAAGAGGACCAGACACATAAAGCGACGTTTCAATTCCATCCGCGATTACATCAAGGAGGACGACATAAATATTTGCAAGGTACACACGGATCTGAATGTTGCAGATCCGATGACTAAACCTCTTCCAAGGGCTAAACATGAACAACACCAGAACTGCATGGGTGTTCGATTCATTACAATGTAAAACACATAGTGATGTGAACTAGATTATTGACTCTAGTGCAAGTGGGAGACTGTTGGAAATATGCCCTAGAGGCAATAATAAATTGGTTATTATTATATTTCCTTGTTCATGATAATCGTTTATTATCCATGCTATAATTGTATTGATTGGAAACTCAAATACATGTGTGGGTACATAGACAACACTGTGTCCCTAGTAAGCCTCTAGTTAACTAGCTCGTTGATCAAAGATGGTTAAGGTTTCCTAGCCATAGACATGAGATGTCATTTGATAACGGGATCACATCATTAGGAGAATGATGTGATGGACAAGACCCAAACTACGAACGTAGCATATGATCGTGTCAGTTTATTGCTATTGTTTTCTGCATGTCAAGTATCTGTTCCTATGACCATGAGATCATGCAACTCCCTGACATCGGAGGAGTACCTTGTGTGTATCAAACGTCGCAACGTAACTGGGTGACTATAAAGGTACTCTACGGGTATCTCCGAGGGTGTCTGTTGGGTTGGCATGGATCAAGACTGGGATTTGTTACTCCGTGTGACGGAGAGGTATCTCAGGGCCCACTCGGTAATACAACATCACAATGAGCCTTGCAAGCAATGTGACTAAAGTGTTAGCCACGAGATGTTGTATTACGGAACGAGTAAAGAGACTTGCCGGTAACGAGATTGAACTAGGTATAGAGATACCGACGATCGAATCTCGGGCAAGTAACATACCGAAGAACAAAGGGAACAGCATACGGGATTAACTGAATCCTTGACATAGAGGTTCGACCGATAAAGATCTTCGTAGAATATGTAGGAGCCAATATGGGCATCCAGGTCCTGCTATTGGTTATTGATCGTAGAGGTGTCTCGGTCATGTCTACATAGTTCTCGAACCCGCAGGGTCTACACACTTAACGTTTGGTGACCGAAGGTTGTTCGGAATCCCGGATAAGATCCCGGACATGACGAGGATCTCCGGAATAGTCCGGAGGTAAAGATTGATATATGTGATAATAGTGTTTTGATCTCCGGAAAGGGTTCCGGATGTTTACCGAAGAATTCACCGGAAAGGGTTCCGGATGTTTACCGAAGTGTTCGGGTGCAGCAACACTTTATATGAGCCAAAGGGGTAAAGCCCACGAGGTATTGGAAAGTGCAAAAGGAAGTTTTGCTGCTGCCTTAAGCGGTACTACCGCTGGTAAGGTAGTACTACCGCGTAAGCGGTACTACCGCTTGTGTGAAGCGGTACTACCGCATAAGCGGTACTACCGCTTGTGTGAAGCGGTACTACCGCTCGTGAGCGGTACTGCCTCTTGTGCGCGGTACTGCAGGGATCCGAGTTGGACTCTTTCCCTGCGGGCCAAACCGACCTTGTGCGGGCAAAACCGACCTGGAGGAGGCTTTTACTCCAAGTTTAGACCCCAAGGCTCAACATATAAATAGAGGGGCAGGGCTAGCACACGGGTGACATTAAGATTTCCCAAGCCGTGTGTCGGCAACCCTAACCCTCTAGTTCTCCCGTCATAATCTCCGTAGTGCTTGGCGAAGCCCTGCAGAGATTGTTCCTCACCAACATCACCACGTCGTCGTGCTGCCGGAACTCATCTACTACTTCACCATCGCTCGCTGGATCGAGGAGGTGAAGGCGTCATCAAGCCGTACGTGTGTTGAACGCGGAGGTGCCGTCCGTTCGGCACTAGTTCGTGATCGGATCGAGGGACGACTTGCGATTTGGATCGCGGAGACGTTCGACTACATCAACCGCGTTTCTTAACGCTTCCGCTTAGCGATCTACAAGGGTATGTAGATTCACTCTCCCTCTCGTAGATGCTCATCACCATGGATAGATCTTGTGTGTGCGTAGGAAAATTTTTGTTTCCCATGCAACGTTCCCCAACACCTCGGCCATGAGGTTGGCCTCGAGGGTGATGAGGGCCGACTGGGCGTGGCGCAGAGTCCCGCGCCGCAACAGAGTACTGTGGCCTACGAACGCCATGGCCAGGGATGCGTCCGGCCCACCTTCCTCGTCCGCTCCCGCTGGCCGCGAGAGGCCCGGGGGCTGCAGCTCCACCAAGCCCAGCGATGTCTCCGCCGGCAGGGGCTTCACCCCCCGTCAGATGCTGGGGGTTCTCCACAGCCTCCACCTGCGCCTACGACTCCATCGCGCGCGGGGGGTTTGGCGCGGTCGCCTTCGGCTCTTGGCGCACTGGCGGAAGCTCGGTGCTCACCGCGGCCGCTGCGTCTGTGCCTGCCGCCCCAGCCGCCGTGGAGCCCTTCGGGGGGCTCGGCCTCACGGCGTCCCCCGTGGCGTTGCCGCTTCCGGCGCCGGTCGCCTCTGGCACCTCTTCCTCCATGTGGACCCCCTCCAGAGGTTCACCTCCCCCAGCAAGTGGAGGTGCATCTTTTGCACAGCTGGGGAGACGTCGTGCGCTCTCCCTCACCATCCGCCCCGCGCCTCTCCAGGCTTGGCGGGGGCTCCAGCGGCTCTTCAATCCGCACCCCCCACGGGGGCGCGATCTGCCTCACAGCCCCCTCTGCCCCGGAGGCCTCCTTCTTCTTCGACGGAGGGTCCCTGCGCCGCCAAGGGGTCTCAGCCCACCGCCTCTTCTTCAGCTTCACGCCGGAGCAGCTGCCGCTCCCTCGGGGCTCGCTCGAGCTGACTCCCGAGGCCACGCGCGGGGGGCCTGCCGGGGCCTCCTCCATTGGCCTCGGTGAGCGCATCCTCCTCGCGAAGTGCGTCGCCCTCCACGCCAAGGGTCACCTCATCCTCCGGAGGCACAACCTGGGAGGGCGCGACCGAGAACCCCCCTAGGCGTCATGGGGGAGTGGAGGCCGTTACGTGTCGCTCCCTGGGCCCGGCAGTTTGATGGGCCCCACGTCGTTTCATTCCTAACGGGCGGAACATGCGTGCCGCGGGCCCGGGGGCTACTGTCGGCCCAGTGGGAACCAGGGTACCACGGCCCGTCTGCCTGCGGCCCAGGAGGCAACTCTTGGGGCGGCCCACAAAGGGTGTCTCTGCCTTAGGCTCTCCGGAACAAGTCACCTCGCGAGGAGCCAGCCTCGCGAGGCCCCTTCATCGCCAGGCGGAACGCTTCAATCAACAAGTGGCAAGTAGCCTCGTGAGGGGCTGCCTCCTGAGTGGAGGCCTCGTGAGGGGCGGCCTCGTGAGGAGCTGCCTCATGAGGGGCTGCCTCGTGAGGGGCGGCCTCGTGAGGGCCACCCCACGAAGGAGGCTGCACGGCGCCAGTCGCGCGGCATGTGCCCATCACGTGGGTGACGTCCTGCTGTGAGGATAAGGATGGCAGGACGCGACCAAGACCAGTTTCCTCTTTGGTGCAAGGGAGCAGCGGCGTCTGCCCCCTCCAAAGCAAGTCCCAATGCCTTCCGCTTTGGTGAAAGAAGACCAGGACAGCTCAACGCGCCAGGACGGAGGTCATCGCCAAGCCCACCAGCACGTCAGGAAGGCTACTTTATCAAGCGGAGACCGCCTTTAGTCAGGATAAGCCTCTGCTCCTGTCCCCCTTTGAATTGCCGCCCTGTGGCCACCCTTTCCCGCTCATGTTTTCGGGGAAGAGGACCAAGGCACTACAAAAGGAGCAGGGCCGCTTCCATGTAAGGGGATCGATTCATTCTCCCCCACACCTCATGTACCTCGAGCCACAAGCTCTCCATCACAGAGCAATCCAACACAAGCAGGAGTAGGGTATTACACCACACGGTGGCCCGAACCTGGGTAGCTCGCGTGTCCCCTTCGTGTCCGGTGAGAGCCAGTGAGCCCGTCGTGATTCCGCCGTAGTTGCCGTCATGTCGTAAGTCGCCAAGCGAAGTCCCCCAGAGTTCGAATCCTAAGTTCTTGGAGAAGTTTCTTGGACACAGATCCAAGACTCCGACAAGTATACAAACTGCATGGTATGCCCCTGTCCATTGTGTCTGATCGTGATCGCATTTTCACTAGTTTTTTCTAGAAGGAGTTGTTTCAACACACTCAAGGTACACAATTGCGCATGAGTTCAGCTCGTCACCCCCAGTCTGACGGCCAGACAGAGCGTGTTAACCAGCAGATCGAATGCTACCTGAGATGTTTTGTCAGCGCACACCCCTCCAAGTGGTCCAAGTGGCTATCATTGTGCGAGTTTTGGTATAACACCAATTGGCACTCCGCTACTGGCAAGTCTCCGTTTGAGATAGTGTATGGACACCTGCCTAGACACTTTGGATTGGCTCCGGACAGCACAATTTCTTCTGTGGACCTTGCTCAGTGGTTTGACCATCGAGTGGTCGTGTTTGAATCTGTGAAGCAGCAATTATTACGTGCTCAGCAACGTATGAAATCACAAGCGGACAAGAATCGCTCGGAGAGAAGCTTTGTTGTGGGGGATCAGGTTTTCCTCAAACTGCAACCCTACATTCAGGCATCTGTGGCTCCCAGAGCGAATCACAAGTTGGCCTATATATTCTTTGGTCCCTATACCATCCTGGAGCGTGTGGGCGAAGTGGCCTATCGACTGGACTTGCCTTCTTCTAGTAAGGTTCATCCTGTATTCCATGTTTCCCTTCTTCGCAGGATGCTCAAGCGCGACCAGCAAGTTCTGCAACAGCTGCCATCTCCTGAAGCGCAGTTCCAGGTGCCTGCAGAAATTCTTCAACGTCGCGTCGTCACTCGCGGAGGCAAGAAAGTTCTCCAAGTTCTTCTTCGCTGGACTGACAGCACTGATGATCTGGCTACCTGGGAAGATTTGGAGATGACCAAGCAATTGTTTCCACGTGTGCGGGCTTGGGGACAAGCCGATTCTGAAGAACGGGGGATTGTCAGCGACACTGAAGATGGTGAGCAAGAAGTGAGCGACAAGTCAAACCAACGGCCCAGTCGTAAGCCTCGCCTACCGGCTCGGCTAGCTGGACCAGAGTGGGCCTTGAGCCTTGTAAGGGTATAAGTAGTGCGTGTGCGTTATCTGAGAGGTGTGGACAGCATTGACTGGAAGGCAGGCTAGGATAGACCACTGTCTCCTTCTTCCTCGATCTCCTCCTCTCTGTAATTCGAATTCCTCCATGAAATCCAACTTATAGATCGAGATACTTACACTATCTTCATGTCTTAACGTCTCTTTGTAATTCTTCATTCATGTAATCAGTAATTCTTTGTAATTCTTCAAGTAATCAGTAATTATGGCAAAATTATCCCATTTAGCAGATCTTTCGCATTTGTACCCAATCTATAATACCTAAATAGTTCATCCCCACTATGTTATTTCTCTTGACATGTATCCTATCCACATCAGCAACACTGCCACATCAGCGTTTAGTTAGAGGCTCTATAATGCCTAAATAGTTCATCCCCACTATGTTATTTCTCTTGACATGCATCCTATCCACATCAGCAGCACTGCCACATCAGCGTTTAGTTAGAGGCTTACATGTGGGACCCGCCATAGTAGAAAACAGCCACGTTAGCTTCAGTTACTACCGGTAGGACCGAGGCTGCCCACGCATGTCTCTTTTCGTCTGTGGCGATTCCCAAACGCAGCGCCTCACCGGTTCCCACAACCGCGGATTCCCTTCCTCTTCATCTTCTCCGATGTCCATCAAATCCCACTGCACAATTACTCTGTCGATTTAGTTGCTCTTACGATCTGGTATTTCTGTCCGGGCCGCATGCGATTTGGCAAGGTACGATGGCGAGGGCGTCTCCCCTTGCGACGAGATCTGCAGGTGCTCATCCCCGCCCTGTCCACGGCTTCCCCGTCGTAGGGCCCCCCGCCCTAGAAGAAGAGCGCCTCGCGGCGGATGCCACTGCGCCCACATCGACCTCGGTCACTCTCGGTGACTACCTTGCCGTCGCGTCTCGGGTGCCTCGACAGAAGGCCGGGAAGTTTCCCCGTGGAGCGGCCAACCCTGCTCGGTGGGGTGGGAGGTCTGCATCTTGGAGCTCCCCGACGTGCAGCGGCTGCAGATCCTGAGCCTGCTGCCGCTCAAGTCGGCCATCCACACCGGCACGATGTGCTCACGGTGGCACGACCTTTAGGTGCAGCGGCGGCCCATGCCCTCCTCTCTCAGCCTATGAGTCACGTCGGCCGCGTAAGGACGGCGTACAAGCTAGCGGGGATCGACGGGTGAGAGAGTATAGGTGAAAGCCACACGAGAGTACGGGACTCCAGCCAATCGCGTCAAGGTGCAGCTCAGTCTGGGCGCCGATGCGCTCAGATAGAACCTGTCCTTGCCGTTCTTGCTGTATACTGTATACTGCATATATCTAACATATGTCCAAGCAGGAATTAGAATACACTCCCTCTGTAAACAAATATAAGAGCGTTTAGATGACTATCAGTAGTATATTATTTCGCTGTATACTGTATGTTTTGTTTGAACCTAACGCTTGATTATAATGAGTCATTTTCTTAGTTTGCTTTGCAGAAATTTGGTTGAATTTCTTGAATTTGGTTATATTTCTTGAATTTGCTTTGTGGAAATTTTTGCTTGAATTTCTTCCCTGGATTATTCCGTGCAATGTATTTGTCTAAACATATTGGCTACAATTTGCTTCCTTATAAGGCGATTGCGAGTGGCAGCACGAGAGTGGACGGCGGCTTTGCCGTCAGGGACCGTATACCTCAGCTTGCTGGCGTTGTTGGATGGTGTGACTGCGGGTCCGTCGATGCAGACACGTTCGTGTCGCAGGCAATGTTTTGGTTACCGAATGGGGCATTTTTACCGAGGGGGACCGGTAAACGTGGTTACCACGGTTACCGAGAAATACCGAGAATATTTCGAACGATTTTTGTAGTTGAATTTTGAATTCAAATAAGTGAACGAACGAACATTCGAACCAGAGACTTCTCAAAACAGGAACTAGGTTGCTACCAACACACCAGAACCAACTTCCATGGCATTAATTAGATCCTACGTACTTTACTATAAACCGACCGCTTAGATTCAAAAAATTCAAAAAAAATCGGTATTTTTTGCTTGATATGGAGATTTACCGAGGGGTACTGAAATACGCGGTAACCACGGGAAATCTCGAAATTTCGACCGGTAACCAAAACCTTGGTCGCAGGTGCTGTTGCTGGAAGGCGAGGCCAATTACGGCGTGTTCATGCTGTCGAGTCAACTATATGGACTCTGGCTTTAGTGTGAAGTTGCAGAGCAACTTGCAAAATTGGAACAAAAACACAGGTACCTTCTGCTTTACAGACTTGCAATGACTTGATACCAAAATTTATCCGGAGTTCGTGTCCATTATGATTATGTTTCCTTGCAGAAGATATATTTGTACTGTTCAACCAGCCTCTAACTTATACAGTGATAGTGTATACACAGCCTAAATAATTTGGAAGTTGGTGGTTTCCTTGACATTTTGTTTCGATGCATTTTTAACTCCCTGTTGTTTATACACTTTCTGCCGCTCCTACTTACTAATAGCACATGCAGGCAACCTTATCAAGGTTCTGGCAAAGTCGTGCACAGCCCATATTGTCATAGAGCAACAGTATCTTGCTGGTGCCACCACCAACAGGTTTTTTCAGTTTCTTCACCTTCAGTCTCAGTGGTAGTGCTCTCTCCGCATCTCAGTTAAATTTTACACTTTCAACTATCTCAAGCATTCAACCAAATTGGAGATCAATATATCAACTAACATAGTTGCTTATTAGGAGTTGCAACAGAGCTCGATTTACAAAGGTATCTATGAATTTTGCTGGTCCACTTGGAGATTTTTTATTTATCTTTCCTAAGGTGTTGATTGTATTTAAATTTTTGTTTGATTCATTATAAAGGAAAGACTAAAATAAATCTCCACAGGTTGCCGTCCCCGGTGGAGTGGTGTGAACTACTTTTAAGCGGTAGTCTAAAACTATCATGTGTGACCACTTGAGGTCGAGAGAATATGGTTATATAATACTCACAGTCTAGAATTAGTAGCTTTATTTGACTTATGTTTGTGTCTGCTTGCTATAATGGCCCATTGCTGAAAATTAATTTCATTTGCTTGATGTATCTGCAATTCCGCACTATTTATTGAACGAAAACTCCACTAACGTGTTATGTCAATCTTCAGCTTTTTCACTTAATATGTATTTAGCATTCTTTTCTCAAACATATTATTGAGTGAACACCAAGCCATTTAGGATTTACAAGCCTACTAGATGTCCCGCAGCAACGCGCGAGGGTATCCATCTAGTTTAAGCAAACTTGTGCCATAATTTATCATTTTTAGGTTTTTCCCCATTCTGACTGCTTGGGCCCATGCCCAGTGCTGACTGGGCTTGCACATTAGCTGGTTTATTCCTCATTAGGTTCTTGTTTTCGACGTTTCGTTCGGTTTTTCTAGGATCCATCCACACGCACCACAATAATGCTATGCTCACGGGCTGCCTGATATGGAATGTACGGGCGGCTGACTTGTCCATTTTGTATTGGTCTAAAAACCTACCCCACGCGAATTTAACTGGTGGGTTCTCCGGCCAGCCCCCTAAAACACCCGTAAGTGCGAATGTAGCATTACTCTTTTAGTTTTTAGTCTATATATATTGAGATATGTTTTTTTGCAGGGAGTCTATATAGAGATTGTTTTTGCGAATAGAGTCTATATAGAGAAAGTTAGATTGGCATAGCAGAGTAGAGTCTCAAAAAAAAAACAATAATCTATCTTTTTCTGCCAAAAAAAGAAATATGTTTTTAATCCTCTTTATAAAGGGCGAGTGCTTCAAAGATCTGCTGGAGTTTTTTTTTTTTTGAGGTAGAAGGTATGCTAGAGTTGGGGCAGCATCCGTGATAAGGTAACACCAGTATTTCTCTCTCGATCTAGCTCTCCAAAGTAGTAGCTTAGGTACAAGAGGTTACAGGAATCGAATTGCAAGAAGAACATGAAGAACAGGGAAGGAAAATTGGTAGGTAGCCGCCGCCGAGCCGATAGCCTGATCCACTGGATGCCCTTCTCTGTGGTAGGTGGCTGGTAGAAGTAGTCCAGTGAGTTGGCTTTCACTGGACCCAGTCCGGCCCAACAACTCGCGGGTTGGGCTTCCTTGGCCTTGCTGGACGCTGGACAGCTTGAGGGCTGGTGTGGTCGCTATCCGGTGGGGTTCCCATGTCAGGGACTCTGACATCCCCCTCTCCTTGTGAGGCGGCTTGCCCCCAAGCCGCTGCGAAAGGAAATCTGGCACAGAGGTGCTCCTTGTCTTCCCAGGTGATGCCCGGAGTCGCTGGATCAGACTAGACCTGTGCATGGGCAGCCCGGCCCGGAGGCCCGAGCCCGAAAGCCCGGCATCCGGGCCGGGCCCGGGCTCCATTTTCCCGCCCGAAACCCGGCCCGAAAGCCCGAAAAAAGCCCGAAATGGCAACAAATATATATTTTATTTGAAATATATGTATATTATATTATTTTAATATCCTGAATATAATTATTTTAATTAAAAAATGACACTGTTCATGTGCTTCGGGCTCGGGCTTGGGATTTTTGCTTCGGGCTTTACAAAGCCCGGCCCGAAACCCGGCCCGGCCCGGGGTTTGCTCAGGTTTAGATCAGACCATCGCACCTGTACTTGTTCGACGACGGAACCGTGCCGTTTGTGCCATCTTGTTTGAAGGATCTCCACAGGAACAGCGAGTTCATCGGTACATATGGGAAGAACAGGAATGACAGGTGTACCTGGCAACAAGGCTCGGCGTAACTGGGAAACATGAAACACTGGATGCACGGATGATGACGGTGGTAGCTGCAGCTCATAAACGACCTCGTTGATCTTGCAGATGATAGGAAAGGGCCCAAAGTACTTGAATGACAGCTTGTGGTTTGCTCGAGGTGCGACTGAAATTTGTATATAAGGTTGAAGCTTCAAGAATACTTGGTCACCCACTTGAAACTCCCGGAAAGATCGTTTTTTGTCTGCCTGGGATTTCATACACTGACGAGCTCGGTTCAAGTGCTGTTGAATGAGGTGTTGTGTGACCTGTCGTTCCTCAAGCCAAGCCTGGAGTGAAGGCACCGTTGTCGTTGTTGCCATTGTGATCCCCCAGTGGCGGGGCTCATGGCCAAATAGAGCTTTGAAAGGTGACATGATGATCGCGGAGTGGTGAGAAGAGTTGTACCAAAATTGGGCCATTGGTATCCAGTAACTCCACTTTCTCGGACACGCATGTGTGAAACAGCGAAGGAAAGTCTCCAAGCACTAGTTGACTCTCTCCGTCTGACCGTCCGTCTGCGGATGGTTAGCTGTGCTCAGTCGCAGTTCAGTACCCGCTTGCTTGAATAGTTCACGCCAAAAGTGGCTGGTGAACACTGGATCCCGATCAGAAACAATAGCTCCAGGCAACCCGTGAATCTTGTATAGCTGAGACATGTAGAGCTGTGCTACCTTGGCAGCTGTGTACAGATGAGCGAGTGGTATGAAGTGAGCAAAGCGTGTGCATTTGTCCACCACGATCCACAAACAGTTGAACTTGCCAGATTGTGGTAATCCATCAATAAAATCCATAGTGATGAGGTCCCAAGGATGGCGAGGAATTGGCAATGGAACAAGCAACCCTGGGTTTGCCGCATGATCTGGTTTGGCTTGTTGACAAGTCTGACAGCACTGCACATACTGCTTGATATGGGTCTTCATCTTAGGCCAAGCAAACAGCCGACGGATGCGTTTGTAGGTAACAGGAAATCCAGAGTGACCGCCCATCGGACTATCATGAAAGGCTGAAATAATCTTCTATTGCAGAGATGTTGAGCCTCCCAACCAGATGCGGTCGTGAAATCTGATGATGCCCTGGTGAAGACTGAACCTTTTTTTGTGGTCCTCTCGAACAGCCAATTGTTCTAGTAAGCATTGTGCTTGGGGGTTCTGGTTGTAACTGACCAAGACATCTTCCAGCCAAGCTGGTTGGCAGGATGTGATTGTGGAGAGCACTTCTGGTGGCTCGCGACGGGATAATGCATCGGCTACAGAATTCTCTGTCTCTTTTTTGTACTTGATGATGTAGCGCAAACCCAAGAGCTTGGTGAAAGTTTTTTGCTGCCAGGGGGTCGTCAATCGTTGCTGCTCTAGGTGCACCAAACTTTTCTGATCTGTGTAGATGAAGAACTCCGCATGCTGGAGGTATGGTCGCCACTGGTCAACCGCTACAATTATGGCCAAGTATTCTTTCTCGTAAGTAGAGAGGCCTTGGTAACGCGGACAGAGAGACTTGCTCATGAATGCAATCGGGTGGCCTTCCTGTTGGAGTACCGCGCCCACCCCTTTGTCGCTGGCATCCGTTTCAACGATAAATGGTTGGTTGAAATTGGGCAATGCAAGGACTGGTGCAGATATGAGATGTTCTTTCAGAGTCTGGAATGCTGTTTCAGTTACTGGTGTCCACTGGAAGGGGGAGCCTTTCTTGAGCAGGTTAAATAGTGGTCGAGCAATGAATCCGAAATTGTGCACGAAGCGCCTGTAATACCCCGCAAGCCCGAGGAAACTACGGACACTCTTGACATCTGTTGGTGTTTGCCATGTGGACACTGTTTTGATCTTCTCTGGCTCGGTTGCTACCCCACGAGAGCTCACCACATGACCAAGGTATGAGATCTGTTGTTGGCCGAAAAGGCACTTACTCATCTTCACTTTCCATTGATCCCGACGCAACAAGGCTAGCACTTGGCGCAGGTGTTCTTCATGGACAAAGAGGGTCTGGCTGAACACGAGAATATCGTCAAAGAACAGCAAAACACAGTGGCGGTTCACAGGTTTCAGCATGGTATGCATAGCTCCATTGAAAGTAGATGGCCCCCCTGCCACTCCAAAAGGCATCACTTTAAACTCATAGTGTCCAGAGTGAGTTTGGAACGCTGTCTTGTGTTCTTCTCCTTCAGCTAGGAGAATCTGATGATAACCAGCACGCAGGTCCAGTTTAGAAAACCATTGGGCACCTCGAAGTTCATCCAAAAGTTCCTCTATGACTAGGATGGGGAATTTTGCAACACAAGTCAGAGCATTCAAGTATCGATAATCAATGCAAAGGCGCCATGTGCCGTCTTTCTTCTTGACCAAGATGACAGGTGAGGAGAAAGGGCTCGTGCTTAACTGAATGATGCATGTCTTCAGTAGTTCCTCAATCTGACGCTCGATTTCATCCTTGTGGTCCGGTTTGTGCCTGTAGGGTCTGATGCTAAACGGTCGAGCCCCGGGAATCAAGGGTATACGATGATCACAAAATCGCCGTGGTGGTAATCCAACTGGCTCACCGAAGACGTCTGCAAATTCAGATAGTACTTACTGCAAACAATCAGGCATTGGGCTGTGATCTTGACCGCTGTCATCAGCAACTACATACAGATGCAAACAGTAGGTAATTGCATTGTTTCTGCACAAACTGAGTAGCTGAATACTGTTGACAAGGTGGCACTTGGTGGACTCGGCCTCATGGCCTCGCAAAGAGATAGTGCCGTGAGGACCTGCAAACTCCAGATATTTGGCACGCCAATCGACTGTCATTGGGCTGTGCGCTTCGAGCCAGTCCATACCAAGAATGACATCATAAACTCCCAGTGTCAGGACGCGCAAATCCGTGATGAACTCATGCCCTTGAGAGAACCAATGGCAGCTGGGTACAATAGTAGAGCAGACTAACTCACCACCATCAGCCACTCGCACACGGTATTGCTGTGGTAATGGTTGGGTGCCGACAACCTGTTCTGCCAGAGCCTGGTTGATGAAAGATGTAGTGCTGCCGAAATCAACCAGCATGAGCACCTCTCTGCCTTGTATCCATGCATGAAGTTGGAATGCCTGTGCCGAGACCCCTCCGGACACTGCTGATCGCGAGATGGCCATGACTGTCTCTTGGACTTGCTGGTCTGTTGTGTCGAGGGCGCTGTCGATGCCGAAGAGGTCAAGTAATTCCTCGACAACGTGGAGCTGGACGGATGTAGGGCACAAATGGTCGTGTCCCCAACGTTCGCCGCACTTGAAGCAGAGCCCGCGGGCACGGCGATATTCCCTCAGTGTCTTCAATTTCGCCGAATCCGCCCGTGCGGCATCTGTGCCGCGTCGATCAGTAGCGCCCGTCGATGCCACTGGCCGTGGGGGAGGCGGTGGTAGAGGTAGAGGAGTAGCAACACGCAGCACGGCTTCTGGTGGCCTGGGTGGAATGCCGAGCGTGGCATCAGCCACCTTCTCCTGGAGCAGCGCGAGCGCACATGATGTATCCAAGTCCGGCGGCCGCTGAACCAATACCACTGCTCGGATATCCTTCCGCAATCCCTCCACAAAACGAGTAAGAAAATAATAAGGATGGATGGAATCAGAGTAGGAACTCAAATGATTAATAATCAACTCAAATTTCTCAATATAATCAGCTACTGAAGTAGTTTGATGGACAGTGTAAAACTGGCATATGAACATCTAGTTATTCCTAAAAACGTCGTGAGACATATTGTGCTAAGAGATCATCTTTTAAATAAGAGAAGACAAGCCTTTTCTTATGGTTTCTTTCTCCTCCACCTCACCGTTTATCCTACATGGCACTCCTAAGATAGCACCATTGTACATGCCCTTACGAAACTAGAAATGAAATCACCCTGGTAAGTAACCAGATTGTAGAGCGCACTATATAAAGGGGCCGGCCCCAGGTCATTGAGGTCATCAGCCGTGCCGATCCAGAATGACGTTTCTTGTTCCTAACATCTTACGTTGGGCATTGTTTTTTGCGAATCCTCTTTCTGACGATCCTCCCTGGCGCCCCCCACCGAGGTATGTTTCCCAGTCTTTCCTTCGCTCTCGTCGGCATGTGGGGGAGTCGCCGGATCCGACACGTTAGGGCCTAGTAGCTTCGATCGGGCGTTCTCCTAGTTAATTTCACCACCACTTGTAAAACGATGTTTCTGAGTTTCTCCAAACCAACAGTCATTGGTGCTCTAGATACTGCGGTGATATTGCGGGTGTACTTAGCTAGTAACAAATTAATGGTTACTATATTAGTTACCCTTTTGTTTCATATATCAGTTTTGTGTTACAGATTTATCTATGTTCCCGAAAATCCAATTCGGTGCCCGGGTCCAGATGAACCCGGTGAACAGTAACATGATAAAAAATAGAAGAAAATATCAAAAAATTTCGACATTTTTTTTTTGGAAGATGTTTGAGTGCATGATGTGCGTGCAAAATTTCATCACGTTTAGACATCTGTAGAGCTCGTGGCAAAAAAGGGAAAACCGGCCAAAACAGTGCATGAACAGTAACCTTACTCACAGAGCCGAATTTTGTCTTTTTTGTCGTGCGTTCCTTGAATGTCGAAACTCGACCAAATTTTGCACGAACATCACACACACAAGCATCTTGCTTGCAAAAAAAATTCGGACTTTTTGAATTTTTTTTCTATTTTTTGTGAAATTTTGATTTTGCCCGGGCTCATATGAGCCCGGGCGCTGGAACGCCGCTCTCCTATGTTCCTTCCTTCTCAGTCTCCCACCTCAAGTAGATTACTGATGGCATGTGATTTCTATGTTGAACTCTCGTAAATCTCAAGCTTAAGCCTTTTTTTTACTGGAAATTGGGACTTTTATTGCTTAACAGAAATTCGATTACATTAATCTGCCACAAGGTTACTAATTAACAAGGAAACCTGGGCTTTCCTCCAACACTCAGACCTACTAAGATTAGTACCGTATTTAGCACACATATCTGCTGGAATATTAGCATCCCTCATAACATGCCGCCGAAAAGGAGGCAAAAACTGTAGATCTCTCCCTAATTTCATCGAAGATAGGCGCCAAAATTGACCTTGAATTGTGACACGATGTCCAGAGGTTAACATCCTCCTAACAGTCTGTTTCCATCACCACGTGCGAAAAACCTCGAAGTTGAGCAAAAATAGTACCCTCTCGCAACGCAAGAGCCTCGGCGATGAAAGGATCAGACACACCGAAAGGGTTTACTCCATGCTCCCATGAAGGAGAGGTGAGATCTGGCCACACCACCCCCTCCCCCCTTCTGGGCATCCGCATCAATAGCCCCATCAGTGTTTATTTCACCAAGCCCGGTTCTGGGGGGCGCCAGTTTTGACCTCTGGTAAACGATGACGGTCCTGAGGCATAGCCAGAACAGACAGGTCTTCTCTCGCCCGTTTGATGGACTGTAGGGGATCGAAACCCTCTTGATCATGAGTCCACCGGTTATGAGCAGTCCATATCGCATGCATAACTGTGATGATCTTGCACCTATCAGTGGCAGAAAACAACTCGTCCAATACAATGTCTTTCGCCCAAGTGCTAGGATGCAGCCGTGGTAGTTTGAGATCAAGTTCCTCTCTTGCTGCTGCCCAAAAACTCCTAGCATGGGAACAATGCACTAGTGCGTGCATCAAGTCTTCATCTGAAGATTTACATAGATCACATGTTGTGATCATCCTGATATGTCGATGTCGCAAAGTGGCGTAGTCGGGAAGGATTCCCCGCACCACTCGCCACCAGAAAACCTGAACTTTCGGGAGGATTTTGAGCTTCCAAGCCTTTCCAGAGTTATCTTTTCTTTCTTCCAAGTAGAATAATGAACGTTTGAATTACAGCACCACAAAGTCTAAAGGTTCTCAGCAACCTGTTCCTAAGAGCCCCGTGCCGTTGAGCCCAAAAAAGAAAACTACTGATGATGCTGCCTCCCAAACTGTTAGAGAACAAATCGACTACCACAATATTGGCATGGATGAGCGCAGTACCCGCTGCAAGAAGACTCTTCAGAAGGTATTTGTGCTGACACTGAAATTCAAAACCTCTGTCGTTCTGCCTTTTTTCTTCGTTTCATAAGTTCATGATCAAGCAAGCCACTTGCTTTGTGTTGCTCAGATGCTTTGGATGTCAAAGGTTGTTGTGGAGCGGTCCGCTATAGGAAAGGAAGCTTGGGGTCTAAGAGCAACTCCAACGCGCCGACCCAAACGGACGCGCACTATGTCCGCTTTTCGTCCGTTTGGGTCGCCCGCCCGCGCGTCGTCCATCCTCTTTTTCGTTTGGGTCGGCAGTGCGCCCAACGCGCCGACCCATTTTCGCCCTCGCGGCCTGCTTGCCAAATAAAAACATTTTACATAGTTTCACAACGAAAAAAAATATTTCATAGTTCACAAGCCAAATAAATATATCATGGTTTACAACACAAATAAAAATTAAATTGTCTCAAATACATGTAAAAAAGATACATCTATTGGTTGGCAGCATAAGCCCACATATGCTCAACCAAATCATCCTGCAGCTGAATGTGAGTTTGCCAATCACGCATTTGATGATGAAATTGGGTGAACTATGCAAATGTTGTCGCTCCTCCATGCTCAGGCACAACATTGTCACCCTGAAACTGAAACCCTTGGTCGTAGATACGTTCCGGCCGCTCATCCTCTACGATCATATTGTGCATGATCACACAAGCAGTCATCACCTCCCACAACTTCTGGGTGCTCCAAGTTCTAGCAGGATACCGAACGATGCCCCATCTAGAATGAAGAACACCAAAGGCACGCTCCACATCCTTCCTAGCACTCTCTTGCTTTTGTGCAAATCTCCTCATCTTCTCTCCTACAGGGTTGGAGATTGTTTTGACAAAATTAGTCCACTGAGGATAGATACTGTCAGCTAGGTAGTATCCTTTGTTGTAGTTGTGGCCGTTGATGTTGACATTCACCGGCGGGCTGTCGCCTTCGGCAAGCCTTGCAAACACCGAAGAGCGTTGAAGCACATTGATATCATTGTGCGATCCGGCCATGCCGAAGAAAGAGTGCCAGATCCAGAGATCTTGTGAGGCCACGGCCTCAAGTATGACAGTGCAAGCCTTGACATGGCCCCTATACTGCCCCTGCCAAGCAGAAGAGCAGTTCTTCCACTCCCAGTGCATACAGTCTATGCTACCAAGCATCCCCGGGAAGCCCCTGCTGGCATTTATCGCCAACAAACGGGTTGTATCTTCTTCATTTGGCTCTCTCAAGTACTCAGGGCCAAACACTGCAATCACAGCCTTGCAGAACATGTACATGGAGTCCAGGCACGTAGACTCGCTCATACGGACGTACTCATCAATGAGATCACCGGGAACTCCGTTTGCAAGCATCCAGATAGATGCAGTGCATTTCTAATAAGAGGAGAAGCCAATCTTTCCAAGGGCGTCCTCCTTGCACTCGAAATACTTATCGTACCCGACCACCCCCTCCCGAATATGGTTGAAAACATGCCTAGCCATACGGAAACGACGCCGGAATTGGGGATGTTTGAAGAGCGGGTTCGGTGTCTCGAAATAGTCCTTCCAAAGAAGAAAATGGCCGCTCACTCGGTTGCCATTCAACGCCGGAGTGTGCCCCGGGATCGAGCCCCGGAACAATGGCCGCTGCCTATTAAGGTGGTCATGGACGACCAACACAGCAACCACCATCTCCTCATCGTCGGATGAAGAATCATCCGAGTCGCAAAGGAAATTGTGGAAGAAAAACTCGTCGGCCGGGTCCATTTGTACCTTGCGGGCAAACCGTCGAACGGCTTGCGGGTGTCGTCGAAGAGGCAGGCCTGCGAAGAGCCGCGCGCCTCCCCTGGAGCAGGTAGCTGGCCTGGCGGCGTCTGGCGAGCGTGGCAACGAGCGTGCCGGCGTAGTCGAAGGAGCTGGCCGGGGTCACGGTAGGGGCTGAGGTGGTGCTCACGCAGGCCTCTGGGATGGGAAGCTGCGGCGGCCCGGCGGCGAGTCGGTGGTGGCGGCGACGTGGGAAGGTGTCGTGCTGCGGGGGAGGTATGTGGGCGATGGCTGCTGGCGAGGGCACCGAAACTGGTCGGCGGCGGCGACGGGGTGGGGCGGCAGGGGGTTGCTGTCGATGGGAGGAAGGGGATGGACCGTGTGCCACAGACAGGCGGGCCAGGGGGAGGAGTAGGCGGGCATCGCGCACGTCCGTTTCGTGTCCGCACCGACGCAAATGAGGCCCAAATTTGGGCCTGGAATGGGTCGGCAGGCGGACGAAAAGCGAACGCACGTCCGTTTGGGTCGGCGCGTTGGGCCGACTTTTGTGTCCGTTTTGACCCAAACAGACACACGCGGACGAAATGGGTCAGCGCGTTGGAGTTGCTCTAAAGGGAGACCATGCGGTAGAATAATTCCTTGGTTGCTTATTGCTTTCTAATGGCCCTGATGCATGAGGCTTGGTTCTTATATCAGCATGTTATAAATTTCGTGTAAGAAACCTTGTAGTAGTTACTTTAGAGTATGATTAATAGTATAACCGGCTGCCAAAAATACACCTTGGGACATGGGTGTATGTGTCCCCGAATTGCATTTTTTTTTTAAAAAAATATAGTAATTTTTCTACGGATTTGCTAAAGCACATCTAGATGTGCCATAAGTATTGCACATCTAAGTCCTATATCATTGATTTATCAGGAGATTCATACGAGTATTTTCTTTTGCCGTTTTCCTTTTCCTTTTATGCTTGATTGTGTCACTTAAATGTACAATAACTAGGGCACATCTAGATGTCCCCTAGGCAGACCCTTTTTTCAAAAAGAATAGAACTCTGTTGGGCAAGCATTGTCTAGTATATTACTCATGTGTAAAGTTTCGCGACAAAATGACTTTCGTTGTACTCGGGACAAATAAAAATGAAACCGATACTATAGTAAGCTTGCTATTCACAAAGTTTGTAGTTGCAATTTTGTCATTTTTGCCAACAATACCACATAAGTCATTTTGTCCCTAGACTTTAAACGTGAATATTATGCTAGATTATGTTTGTCGTAAAAAAGTTTCACACTTTTTTTTTGCTTAATTGGGTGCGCCTACACCCAAGTTTCAAAAAACTGCACCGAGCCAGCTGCTGACTATATAAACATGACATGTAATTAGTGATACTATAAGGTTAGAACTTTTTCACTTTCTCCTCTTTTCTCTCGTTAAAGACTTTTACCTAGGAGCACACGTAGAGACTGATCTTGCATGAGAGCTCACTCCTTCAGATTTCCTTATCTCTCTCCTTCACATAGGCAAAATGGTATGTAAGCAGGCTTATAACCCACTATTGTACTAGAGTAGCCCGGCATCCAAGCGAAAATCTCGCTTGTGTGATCGGGCTCGCTTGATCCTTACACTCTCCGTCCAAGTTTATTAGGCCTCCCAGTCATGATGGCCCGTCCGGATTTATTAGGCCTTCTAATTAGTCACTTGTAAGCAAACCCGAAACTGCCGCGGACCGAGGGAATTAACCAGCCCATTGCATGCTGTGACCGGAATAACATAACTAATGAGATCATGGTTAGTTTAAGGTTGTTCATAGCGAAAGTAATTTAGCTAGTAACATAACATCTTCAAGACAAGTTTGCTTATGTAACAAAGTAATTAATGAGGATAGAGGTGTTTGTAGTAATATAATATGTTACCGTAACACAACACAGTCCAAGGCAAAACGAGTCTACATGTAAATAAATAAAGGTATGCATGATACCATACATATATTACTATCCATTATGAAAATAGTAATATATCTATACCTATATACCTAATATTAAAAGAAGGATTGTTTCTCCACTTCTTTTGGTCAAAGGCTTTTTTTTTTATGTCCCTTCGTACGTCGAGGTTAGCGATCGAACGGCAGTTTTATCGAGCACAGCTATCGAACACCAGTTTTAGTTACAGCACGCGCAAACGGGCCGGCCCAATTTGCAGCCTTGGAACAAAATACGAAAAATTAAATAGCAATACTCAGAATCGAACCCCCTACCTCACGCTAGATAGTAGCGAGGCTAGCCACCCAAGCTAGCAACAGCGGCTGACTAAGAAGCAGCACCAGAATAAAAGTCTAACGACAGCAGTAGATCCGTTTTTCAACATCTCTTTGAAGAAAATGTGAACATAATTTATTCAAAAATTCGAACAAATGTTTAAAAGGAAGGAAAAAAATTCGAAATTCTAATAATAGCATGAACAAATCTTTGATAAAAATGAACAAAATTTAAAAAAACGTTCAGATTTTTAAAAAAATTAAAATATATGATGAACTTTTTTAAAATGCATGCTGAATAAAATTTCTATACAAGATGGACATTTTTTTATACACAGTGAGCATTTTTGTTCAGTACGTGAACAATTTTTTAAAACATGAACAAAATTTCTAATTTCGAACATTTTTTGGAATTTGGAATTTAGAACTTATTTTGAACATGAACAAAATTTTAAAAGTGTGAACAAATTTTGAAATGATGAAAAAAAGTTTGAATATCAAACGATTTTTCAAAATTTAAACAATTTTGAAATTCTAAAAAAAATTGAAAATTTTGAATTTATGAAAAAACATTTTCTATTTTTTTCCTTGCCCGTTTTTGGGGTCATATGCAGTGTATTCTCCGTTGCAACGCACGGGCATGTTTGCTAGTAGACTAGTAATATGTCTAAGTTACTTCGCACTATGACCAGCCTAAACGGACACATGCGCTTCTCATGGTCCTTTTTTCTTAATACAGTACAGACACAGACGCTCATATATACACACATACACTCACCCCTATGAATACACGCACGCACATCCTACCCCTATGAGCACCTCTAAAAGACTGAGCCGACACATCATCTTAATGATTGACGAAGTCACCACAAACATCTTTGTAGTCGACGAAAACGTCTCCTCCCACCGAACGCACATCGTCGGACGGCCTAAAATAAATCCAGGAAAATATGAACAACAGTGTCAAGTCAAAAATTTGAACCCTGGTGGGGCTGAGAATACCACCATCCTCCTAACCATCCAACACAGAGTGGCTCGCTCCTGATTCCTCTTCTGGCCATGTTGGGGCCTTGGGGGCCATCCATCAGCTCGCGTGTGAACTCTGTGCCTCTCGATGGATTAGCCTCTAATTAAATTATGTGGCTTCCGGAACGTATGCTAGAATTAAACACAAGAGATTTCGCCTCTAATCAAAGCCAATTACTCGATTCCATTTTTTTTAAATGAATTACTTTTTTAGGTGATTTTAAAATGAATTACGCAGTTCCTTGGGAAGCTCATATACACCGCTCAATGCGGCAACCAGTCGGCCTCCGGACCGTCCAGACTGAGTCGGCCCATATATTGGCCGTAGAAACCAGCCAGGTACTGTACTGACTAGTTTTTTATTCGGTTTTCTAAAAAAAATAGTTTTTTCTTCAAAAAAGTGTGAACTGTTTCTGAAATCTAGTATACATTTTTCTAAATTTTTAATATTTTTGAAAAAATGTGAACATTTTTTAAAATTTTCAAACAAGTTTACAAAATGATGAATAAATTTTGAAATTATGAAAACAAATTCAAAAAAGTGAAAAATTAGATTTTTTGATTTTTTAAACTGGAAAATTTTCAAACAAAATTTGAAAAAGTGAACAATTTTTAAAATCCTTTTTAATCTATAAAGAAAACATTTTTTTGAAATTAGAAATAAATTTGAAAATACAATATTATTTTGGGGAACATTTGAATAAAAGGGAAAAATTTAGAAAAAACAAAAAGAAACCCGAAAATCAATAAAAAGCAAAACAGAAAAAGTGCTATTCGAACGTAAATGCGAGTTCTTTGGTCCTGCCAATTTGGTCTTCAAGCCCAATAAATTTGAACGCAGGGAGTATCACACTGACATCTGACCATAAATACTATTCGTTTTCACCATAGTATTGAAAGTCTAAGCTTCTAAAGTTGGGCTTCTTGTCTCTGGAGCTGGAAATCGGCTAGCAGGGCTAGTGCCTAGTGGACGGCGATGGTTTTGGCATCGAGGCCTCTGTGGCAACGCTGATGGGGGAGCGATGTCGGAGGCGTGACAATAGTTGAGGTATTCGGCTCTTCTTCGGCGTGTATGTGGGAGTACCTCGGATTGTTTTGTTGTGGTGAAGTCGAAGCTACGGCGGTGAGCCCCCGGTGGCAACGATGATAAGCAGCGGGTGGCCTGTTCGGTGATCTTCAGTGACGCCAACCTTGCATAGTTTCTCCTTCGATATTTCCTGGTAAAAGATTTACAAGTGATTTTTAGGCATTTTCAGGTACAAACGAGTGCACGAATCACAACGCGAACAAATGGTCAAAAAGGACCGAGCAGGTGCATGCTCCCGCACCTGTGTATCCGTGTGAATTTCTCCTTGATCGATCGATAAGCTCTCTCTCGTTATTCGTGAAAAATAATAATCTTAGCACACGGCTAGACACCGCGTGTGAGGAAGTATCGCGGCGATCTCACATTGGGTTCTCAGTCTTCTCCCGTGTACCCCGAAGAACGAGGAAACCGTGTATGAGTATTTACCATGCATCGGCGTGAATAATACTAGTACTGGTGAGTGGTGACCGAAGAATAGGAGCCGTTTCCTTTTGGAAAAATCCAGGAAAGTCACGCCAGCTCTGGTTTCCCAAAATAGGGCAGGGCAAGCCCATCTGACGCGTGGGCCTCTTCCACATCGTGCCCTACATAGCGTAGGTTCTGAACTGGTTTTATATTTCTTCTGTTTTTTTTCGTTTTTACATTTATTATTTTTCTTTTCTCCGTTTCTTTCTCTCTTTTCATTTCTAATTTTCGATTTTTTTTTTTTTGTTTTTCCATTTTAAAAAAATGTTTGGCATTTTTTTTAAAAAAAATCAAATTTTCAGAAATGTTGGGTTTTCAATTTTGGTTCATAAATTCATAAAATGTTTGCATTTCCAAAAACCCTTCGGGAATATCAAATAATATTATTTTTTTAAAAAAAATTGTTCAGAATATTATTTTTTTTCTTGTTTTCAAAATTGTCTCAAAAACTAAAAAATGTTTTTTTAATGTTCCAGAATTTGAAAAACTGTTGGTGCTTTTAAACAATTGTTGGAATGTCAAATAAAGTTCTCGTTTTAGATTATTTTTTCAGATTTTAAAAAAATGTTTGGAGACATTAAAAACTTGATCATGTTTTCATAAAATGTTTGAAATTTAAAAATAGTTTAAAATGTTCACATTATGAAAAAAAAATGAGGATTAAAAAAATGTTCGTGCGTTCAAAAGTTGTTCATGAATTTCATAATTTCTTAATGAAATTAAAAAAGTTCAGAATATTCAAAAATAGTGCAAAATTTTTGGAAATTGTTTACAGTTACAAAACTTGTTCGGATTTTAAAGAATTGTTCGTATTTATCTAAAAAGTTAATATTTGAAATTTTTATTCATTGTTTTCAAAGTTTTTTATAAAATTTTAAAAGAATTGGAATTTCCATAAAAATTTATAAGCCTCAAAAAGGGTAACATGTTCATAAATTGTTCGCGGTTTTCAAAATAATAATAATTTTCAAGAAATTTCAAAAAATCACGTTTGTAATTTTAACAAATGTTCTTTATATCTGTCGTTGTATATAGCTCTTATATATCAGCGCTGCTAATTATAGAGCGAGGCTGATCGTGTAAAGTGGCTAGTTGTGTCAGTACACCAGCGTGAGGTCCTCTGATCGATTTCCTATGCGCGCATTACTTTTTTTTTCGTAATTTCGACAGTACCATTCACTTCTGTTGGGCCGGCCCACTCGAGACGCCACATGTGCGTTTGCTCGACTACATGATGCAGTTAGCCTCAGATAGGAGCTCCCATGCATCAGCACACGTGTGAACTCCGGGCCTCTCGATTGATTAGCCAGCGCACATTAAATTGTGTGGCTTTTCAAAATGTACTCTAGAATTAAAAAAAGGAGATTTTCCGCCTCTTATCAAAGCCAATTACTCGGTTCCTTTTTAGAGATATGAATTAGTTGTTTCCTTGGGGAGCTCCTTACGCCGTTCAATGCAGCAAACAGTCGGCCTCCGGAGCGCCCTGACTGGGCAGTCCGTATAGCAGTATTAGCAACCAGTCAACTAAATTACCATTGACTGAGCCTAAATTTTCCTCCAACACTACTCCTTTCTCATAACTACAGCTACTAATTCAACAACTCTACTGTAGCGGATGGTTTTCTTAAATTTTTTTCTTAAAAAGGTGTGAACTGTTTTTGAAACTGTGTACACTCTTTTTAATTATGAATAATTTTTGAAAATATGAACAATTTTTAATATTTTTTAACAAATTTTGGAAGGTATGAGTAACTTTTGAATACCGGTTTTTTTTAAAAGAGAGTTTGTTGTCAATCTTTGAACGTTTTTGAAAATGAGAAATATTTCAAAATTTTGAATTTTTTTTGAATACATGAACAAAATTTTAATCTGTAACAGATTTAAAAAAAATCGAAATAAAACTTGAAAATGACATTTTTTTAAAATCCTGAAAAATTATTTGGAAACGTGAACATATTCTGAAATTGTTAAAGTTTGGAAAAAAGAAAAAAAATGAAAAATAAAAACCCAATAAAAAACAAAATTGGAAAAATAGTTCAGAAGGTTCCAAAAATCGGAACGAGAATACGCCCCGTTGAATCTAAATGTGTCGGCCCATTTACGAGCTGGCTAGCTCGTCCTTGTGCGTTGCGTCAACAGTTAGACGCAACGAGCGTCGAATAGGGAATGCGGGTTCCTTGGTCCTGTCAATTTTGTCTTCAGGCCCAATAAACTTGAACGGAGGGAGTATCACACTGACATCAGACCATAAATGCTATTCATTTTCACCATAATATTGAAAGTACTAAGCTTCTAAATTTGGGCTTCGTCTTTGGAGCTGTACATCGGGAAGCGAGACCAGTGGGTGGCGATGGTGTTGGCATCGAGACTTCTGTGGCAACGATGATGGGAAAGCGATAACGGAGGCATGACAAGGGTTGAGGTGGTCGGCTCTTCTCCGGCGTGTCCGTGAGATTACCTCAGATTGTTTTGTTGTGGTGAAGTCAGAGCTGCTGCTGCGGCCCCCCGGTGGCAACGATGACAGGCACCAGTTGGTCCATTCAGTGATCTTCAGTGACGCCAACCTTGCATAGTTTCTTCTTCGGTACTTTTGGGTAAAAAAAATTACTTGTGATTTTTAGGCATTTTCGGGTGTAAACCTACCGAGTAGGTGCACGCTCCCGCACCTGCGTGCCCACGTTAATTTCTCGTTTTTTTTTTTTTTGATAGATCGATAAACGCTCTCTCGTCATTTGCGAGAATAAAAATCTTACCACGCGGCTAGAAACCGCGTGTGAGGAAATATCGCGGCGATCTTAGATTTTGTTCTCAGCCTTTTCCCGTGTACCCCGAAGAATGAGGAAACCGTGTACGAGTACTATGCATCCGCGTGAATAATGTACTGGTAACCGAAAAATAGGAGCCGTTTCCTTTTGTTGAAAAGACCCAGGAAACTCACGCCAGCTCTGGTTTCCCAAAATGGGGCGGAGCAAGCCCATCTGACGCGTGGGCCTCCCCCACATCGTGCCCTCCGCACTCATCCGTGACTCTTCCTGTAGGGTAGCGCGGCCTACAAATATGCGCTGCTGCCTGGCGGAAGCCGCCCGCAAGCAGGGGATTTCTCAACGCGGTCGTGCCCTCAACTCTCAGCAAGTAAACGCGTATTCAAACTTGAGGGCAGGCTCGCTCCAGAGTCGAGATCAGGGATGGGGGGCTGCTTCTCCGGCGACGTGCGCGGCGGCACGGAGGCCGTCGGCGTAGGCGCGAGGGGCCACGGGCCGGCGGCGGCGGGGCAGGGCCAGGGCGGGCCGAACGAGGCGCTCGACCACTTCCTCCAGGGCCACGGGCTGCGCGGCCTCTACACCCCTCTCGAGGTGATGCTCGCTCCCCTCCTCCACGGGAAACCCTAGTGTCCAGTCCAGAGCTCGCTAGTCGTGGAGACCTTCCCAGAATGGTATGGTTTGCGGATTCGTGGTCACCATTGAAGCGCTGTGGGGTGTGGGGGTGGGGGAGGGGGAGGGTGAGGAATTTCGGGGTCGTCGGGAACCGCGATCGGTTCCGGCGACGGGGATTTGGTGGGCCTTCGCTGTCAAGTGAGGTGGATTTCGGGTGTCATTTATTTGTTTATTTTGGTAAATGTGCTTCGCTGTCACAACGGGCGGCCAGATGTTACCAAACCTCACTTGATTTCGGGTGGCATTGCAATTATATAGTGCTTTGATTCTGGTTTAGATCCCGTTTTTTATATGCAAGTGTGCCTCGCTTTGCGCTTGTTTTTTAATGCGCGCAATTTAGGGGGCTTTTTACTCGAGAGCTTGCGTTTGACTCATATCTGAATTTGGGTTTGGGTTGTTTTGGGGATACGTGGATATCATATTTATGTTTGCCTGCATTTTCTCCGCTGGTCTGCGTCCACAAAATTGCTCAATGTGACGTGTCACGTGTCCATTACTTTTACGGGAATCTTAAGAATCCGGTGTCAGATTTTTAAGCATGGCAAATTATGTTGCCGCGAGGATGTCTATTTCCTTTAGCAAGCATGGCAAATCCTTGCCATGTTCAGTTTGTAGTGAAATCTGACGTTGATGGCAAAAATCGGATGTTCGATTTGTAGCAAAATCCTACTTTTATGAATTCTCATTAAAGTACTTGGGAAATTCGTCTCTGTCGGAGCCAACTCGGATGTGCGGTGCTAGCGCACCTCAATTCTGTATGTTCCCTATGTTTTTTTTGCATCAACTGCATGCATGCGAATAAATTCGTTAAGTATTTATTTTACAGAATGGCATGCAATTTTTCTCGGTGATCTGCTTGTGCAGGAATAAGATCCTAACAAAGTAATGTTTTCAGTTTCCGCGTGCTGTTCCTCCATTGGTGGTCGCACATAATTTTGATGGACCGGTCTCTGTTTTTTTTTTTTTAGTTTTGATTGAAATTTTGATGCTGGAACATTTTCTGGAAGTGGATCAGGAATGGTCTAATATATTTTAATTTAGGCCGGAGTGGGTGGTGGTGGACATCAATCGCCTGTTTTACAAATGGAACAATATTGTGCAGACGATGGAGCACTAAGTTGCATACACTGGATTATGAACTTTACGTCCTTTACTTTACCAATTAATTAATTATTAATTTTCTATTTTATTTATGATTTACTCAATCCTTTTCAATTATAAAAGGTTCTTATTCAGATTAGGAAAATCGTTCGAACAATATAATACTACGTTTTCGGTGTCATGGTTTATTATAGAGTTTTCAGTGTCAAGAACTGTGTGGTCACTTGTTTCATATTTTAGAGTTTTCATCTGTTAGAGTGTTTATTATAGTAGTTTCCATGCATGTTCAAGGATAATCCATATGCTCGGATCTGTTCCAGTCAGCGATAATGTTGAACCAGTTCAGTGTATGGTGGTGTTGCATGCTAATATGTTCTCAACTAGCTGATAGTAGACGTTAATATGATCTGCCTTGATTGACATGTCACCATCTTCCTGCATTACAGCTATCCTTTTCAGCTTCGAAGTTGAGAGATATGGATGCTCTTTCTAAGGTAAAAACCACCATCCAGTTCTTCGAAGCATTTCAATATCTATATCTCTATTCCCTTTCTGGTAGTGCATCTTACTGTACCATAACTTGAAAAGTGAAATTAAACTCTGTTGGAACTGAAGTAGATGCTGCTAAATGTTCGATATCCTTTGGCCTTTTGCTAAAATAACAAGTTTAAAACAAACGTTATGAATCGGTGCAGATTCGTGTTTCTGTATCCACATGTCATTTGTTTACCCTCTTATTGTTCCATTTTCACCCTTTCTAGCGCCGAAAAAAATGTACATGAGCAATATTGGAAGCTTCAAATTGGCATTGATTCTCCTTGTAGTTTTATGATCAAAGTTGTGATACATAAGGCAAACAGAAATAATTTTTTATTTTAGCCCTACAAGTTCTATGTAAAGAACAACAATGCATGCTAATATTCAGTTTTAGCTAACAACAAGATGGCTTACGTTTTTAGTAGTTGAAACTTGAAATCGCCATCCCCAAAAGCGGCATGCCTGACTTTCATGATAGGTTGCTCTATTTTTTGAGTTTGATTTTGATATCTGTTTGTACACCAAAGATCATTGCATTGCCAATCAATTCATATTCAATCATTGTGTTTAAGTATATGCATCCTACTGTCAAAGTTTTCATTGTAGTGTACAAATCCTTTTACAGCAGTGTGTAACAGAAAATTATGGTGCTTGCTTGGTTGCTTTTCTTGTGTATGTGTATGTATCCTCCTCAACTATAACTGTCATCTGCTTGGTGCAGAGTGATCCTATGTTGGTGGTTTACACAAAAATGGATGGAAGGCTAGAAGAGATTGGCCGCACTGAAGTGATATTGAATTCACTGGAACCATTGTGGATCACAAAAACTATGATAAATTACCAATTTGAGATTGTGCAACCCCTCGTGTAAGTTTATAAAACTATATACATACTGATTACTTGTAGAAAGCACATACTTACTGCTACTTTTTTGGGGGCTCATGATAGATTCAGGATATATGACATTGACACAAAGTACCATAACACACCAGTGAAGGTATATTCTGTGCCCTTAATTCATGTTTTTGCTTAACCCAAATAGAGTTGTCTTAATTGTTTCATAGCGAAGAAAAATAATTGTAAGTTCTCTGTAGGCTATCTGTTATCTTCAATGACTCACACAAGACAGCAACATTATAGCCTGCTTAAAATTTCTAGCCTATTACTTTATATGCAACTATTGAAGCCTGAATCATTTATATTATGCAGATGTTGAACTTGGCTCAGCAAGATTTTCTAGGGGAAGCATTCTGCAATTTATCCGAGGTTGTGCAAAATCAGTTATATGATACAGTGCATAATCCAGCTGCAGTGTATAATTTCTCTAAATAAATGTAAATGAAGAAGAGAGAAACACAAACGCACTCCTGATATTTATTTGCACCCCTTTGCTCTTTTCACAGATAGTGACAAAGTTCAACCATAGCCTGACTTTGAACCTTCGAAATGGTTCTGGACATGCCCTTCAGGGCACAATGACAGTACACGCTGAAGAAACTGCTTCATCAAGGATGGCAGTTGAGATGACATTCCACTGCCTGAACCTTGATAACAAGGACACCTTCTCCAAAAGTGTATGGATAACTTCCTTGGTAGTCATAAGGTGGCAAATTACTTGCAGTTCTAAATAAATGGTTTTTGTTGTGCAGGATCCCTTCTTGAGAGTATCAAGAGTGTCAGAAAGTGCTGTTGCCATTCCTATATGTAAAACAGAAGTGATCAATAACAACCTAAACCCTGTTTGGAAGCCTATAACACTGACATCACAACAATACAGTAGCAGGGCAAGTACATTTTTCTAGTATATGAATATTTCTGTCGGCCTTGTTTAGCAAGTGTGTAATTCAAGGATAATCTAATTTTTTTTTATCTAATATGTGACTTTATTTCAGGATGACCCACTGCTAGTTGAGTGTTTTGATTTTGATGCCAGTGGCAACCATGAACTTATGGGGTAGGTTGGGTGAGGAAGTATTTTGGCATCTTTTTTCATTGATACCGAGTTTAATTGCTTTTGTTACTTTTCTGACAAATAGGGCTCTCCAGACAACTATCGCTCAGCTTGAAAATCTATATAAGTCAAAGGCTGGAGCAAATTTTTACAGCCATAAGGGACAAAAGAAGGTTTGATTTCAACTATATGACACAATCTACTTAACAAAAGATTACTCCATCTAACCTCTCGACGTAACCAATCTGTGTTCAGTTGAAAGGACAGTTGTTCTTGGATACGTTCCAGGAAAAAGTTCAACATACTTTCTTGGACTATATTTCCAGCGGGTTTGAGCTCAATTTTATGGTGGCTGTAGATTTTACTGGTTAGTTCTAGTTGGGAGCTTAAATGATTTATCTATAGCTCTGTCAATCATCTGTGGCTTATGTGTGGTTATTCCATGTGTTTCCAGCATCAAATGGCAACCCTTGTACACCACAATCTTTGCACTACATTGACCCCTCTGGCAGACTAAACTCATACCAGCAGGTTTGGAATTTTCTGACATTGCTAAGATATTATTTAAACTGAAAGCCTTCTTATTGGACCATTTAATGTACCAGGCAATTCTAGGGGTCAGCGAAGTTCTGCAGTTTTATGACAAAGATAGACGATTCCCTGCATGGGGTTTTGGTGCAAAGATGCCACAAGGATCTGTATCCCACTGTTTCAACTTGAATGCAATTACCAATGACTGTGAGGTGAGAATCATGCCTGTTGAGCTACTGCCAATTTAATTTTAGTTAGTTTTTGACAATGGACGATACTGAAAAGAAACATTCCCCTATAAACCAACTTTTGGATATTTGTGTACCAATGACTTTTTGAGCTACCAGCTTTGTCTGTTCCCTTGTTTTGCTTTTGCAGTAGTATTAACTGAACAACTAATGCTTCACACACATTTGTCAAAAACTAACATTTTCGAATCTTTTAATAGTCACCAACGTCATGAATCTCATGAATCCAACAACTAATGCTTCACACACAACTGTTGGACTCATGAATCTCATCAAGTACAAAATAGTGATATGGTCTTATCATACTTGCCCTGTCTCATCCTCCTTAATTACTTGTATATATGTACTCTTAACATCTCTTTTAATAGTCACAAATGTCACCTATTGGTATGGCAAATATGGTGCTAATTGTTCCTGAAATATTGCTGAATGTTGCCAGAAAATAAGAGCAACCTGTAGAATAGCTGATGGTATTTATATTGCTTAGATCCGTTTTTCGAATCTTTTGTATTTACCAGCTGAGGGCACCTAGATTTCTCAGTTAGACCGCCGTTGACGTTTACGGAATTTTCTGTTCCTATCACAGGTTGTTGGATTTGAAGGCATCATGTCAGCATACTCTTCTACTCTGTACAGTGTTTCTCTGTCAGGGCCAACCTTGTTTGGGCCCGTGATCAACAAAGCTGCAGAAATTGCCAGCCATTCTGTGCAATATGGAAACAACAGATATTTTGTCCTGCTCATTATCACGGTATGTAGTCATATATATCCTCATGCGACCTCTGATCACAAAATTTACCCGAGCACTGTATATATGCAGGATGGAGTTATCACCGACGAGCAAGAAACAAAAGATTCTATTGTAAGGGCATCAGATTTGCCATTGTCGATTCTCATCGTGGGAGTCGGGGGTGCTGATTTCACTCAAATGAGGGTAATCATTTACTGAAAACGTGATAAATATTTCATCCCCTGAACATTTTTCTTGTAGCAGTAATATTTTATCTGGCAATTCTCCTTGGCATTGTCAGATTCTGGATGCGGACTTGGGTAAGCGGCTTCAAAGCTCGACAGGCAGGGTAGCGACGCGTGACATCGTCCAGTTCGTCCCCATGAGGGAAGTCCAAGGTCAGCATCAGTTTGACATTCTCGCACCATCAACTTAATCCAGCTCTTTTCTTATAGTACCACCGCCGGATGAAACAAGTGTAGACTGATCGACGACGGTTTTATCAGCAGGTGGGCAGGTCACCGTTGTCCAGAGCCTGCTGGAGGAGCTGCCTGGGCAGTTCCTGGAATACATGCGCACCCGGGACATCAAGCCGCGACCGCCCCAGCACGCCTCGGCGCCGCCAGCTTACCCCCCTCCTCCCCAGCTGTGATGGAACCCCACCGGACCTGCTGGCAATTGTAGATTCTGCCGTCTCTCTGTCTGACTAACTCCCGTCGCGTCTGCGCTCTACATCCTTTGTTAGGTACTGAACCCCGTCGATAACTTTTCCACCAGGTTTAGGACGTCGCTGCAAACACTACGTACGAAAAATGAGATATAATACCTCCTCGTGTTTTTCTGATTGAGCTGCTGCTATGTTGGTCACTTTGTCACCGACAAGAGTTATCTCCTAGGCGACCCATCTTGTCATTTTGTACATTCACCTATAAGGTTTTGTTTATCGTTGTTATCGTCTATGTCATGCAATTCATAGGGCGGTGTTCGGTGGTCGCCTGTCGCTGGAGACGGTGAAGGAGAAAAATTGCGGAAGGCTTGGTATCACATTCGTTAAGCAGAGACATAATGTATTCCTGTTGAATAAATAGGTGGGACTGAAATTAGTCAATTCAGTAAGTAAATGGACATCGATCCCGCTGGAAGATCCAGGGCTTCTGGTGCGAACATAAAGCTAAGCAAAGGCAACCATGTTACGTAGTATGTAAGAATGCGCCTACAATGGACATGCATTTGCATATTAACAGAGCTTAGTTACTTGTTGGCCTTTCAAAGCATTTGGAGAAGACAGCTGGTAGCAGAGCCATATCAGGAAACTCGTTTTTGTGAGCTTTCACATCCGCAGACTGTCGATTGATATATGGAGTAGACGACCGCAGATGAGCATGGTTCATGTCAACCACGACCATGGAGGCCTCACCACGAAACTCCTCCTTCCTTAGCACGCAGCACAGAACATCCGGGTCATCGGTGCTGATGATCGGGAACTCGGGAAGACGCTGATGAGGCACACTAGGATCCGCCGAAAGACGATCCAGGTCGATCACACGATGCGGCTCACACTCGAACCTGGAGTCACCACCAGCATCCGTCATGTTCAAAGTCCAAATGGTGATTTTTTGGCCAGTCCGCCAGTGTGGAAGTCATTGTCGATGTGGACGAAGCGCATCTCGCCATTGTTGATGAACACACTTCAGAACCTCTCCGGGAGGCACCTTTTAACCCGTACCTCGGCAGGGTACTCTATTCCTCCGGGGAACGGCACGAAGTGGATCACCGGGGAGCGCGTGCCGGAGAAGTCGGATAGCAGGACGCCGCTGAAGTAGTCAACCCAGCACAGGAAGCGGCCCTCGAAGACGAGCACATGGTCGGTTGACCAGAGCTCTGGTCCTGCGGCGGGGCAGCCTTGAGGAAGAACGTCCACCTTTGTGACCTGGAGCTGAAGACGCAGAGCTCGGCGCTCATGGAACAGTTGCCTGCGGCGCCCTCTTCTCCCGGGTAGACGATGAGGTCGGAGACGAAGTAGCGGCCGTCTTGGCGCCGCAGGATGCCTGTGGTGAAGTTATCCCTCAGGAACGGCTTTTTCATGCCCTTGGTGCACTTGATAAATCATGGAACATAAGCACATGGAGTGAGACGACGAAAACAGACACACACGCACCAAATGTAAGCCAAGGCCATCAGGCAGGCAGGCAAGCTTGCTAATTCTGTCACTGGAACAATAATCCAAGCAAGTCGACGTGCAATCAACATGAAAGTTGAATGGCTATTTGTGTCCAGAAATTAGATAATAGCAATGGGTAGTTATCAAATTAAACAATCAACCCCTTCAGTTCCACTCCCCACTTGATCGGTGCGTGCTACATTGAGAGTCGATCGACATGCAAAGCGCACAAAATGGAAGAACCTGCAGCATACAATCCCATTCCTGCATCTCAGCAACCAGAACGCAGTTCTAGACACCTGTGGAGAAATCATGGGAAACCCGTTAAAGTTGTACAGTCTCATAATTTGTGTGTGATTCAACTAATAAACATTAGCTTCACCACTGGAAATTGTACCAAAAACTCGAAAGCAGCAATATTTGGGAGAACACAGTAACAGAAACAGAGAACACAAATATGTACTACTATGCAGTGCGGTGACACGCTTTCAGCTTCTAGAGTAATAAAAACAGAGAGCGCAAATAGGTAATATCAATGCAATCCTAAACACCTGAGCAGATTTTTTTACAGGAAAATCTGTTGCTGAAAACGAAACCAGGTAACAAAGTATACTTTAAACAGCACACGGGAGTAGGCACATGCGCCAGACCAGTAACAAACATGACGGAAACTAGAACTACCAGATCTAAACACATCCTCAGCTTCAAAACAAAAGGCCTCACAAGCACTACGCATCGACAGGCAAACCTGAGAGCAGATGTTTGCAACATAGAGGGTCAATCTCCACGTGAAGCATACAAAATGGAAGAACCTACATACTACAGCACAGAATCCAATTCCTGCCTCTCAGCAACCAGAATACAATTATAGACACTTGTGGATCGCTCAATGTTCTTAGTAAAACCAATTTGCCATTTCATTCATGGAGAAGCGGTTAGAGTTATACAATCTCAATTTTTTGGCATGATCCAAACAGTAGAGGGGGAGAAAATATGAGCAAATAGAAGAGAAGGTAACTGGGTGAAGGAGTAATGAGGGAATGGAAAGCGACTGAGGAAGGGATGATGAAGCAAGGCCTGCAGGAAAGATCCAACATGCCAATAAAGCACGATGGGAGGCGGCCAGGTGGGCAACAGCTGAGCTAAGGGTCATGGAGAGTATCTTGAGTCCTTGCTTGGAATTTGGTACTTGAGAAATTATCACAAAGAGGATAGCAATATACTCCCTCCGCTCACAAATATAAGATGTTTTAGATATTTCAATATGGACTACATACGGACCGAAATGAGTGAACAATCACACTAAAACGTGTCTATAACTCTATAAACATCCGATTCACAAAAAAGTTAAAACATCTTTTATTTGTGAACGGAGGGAGTATTTATTTAAAAAGAACATTTCAGATACCTCAACTTACGTACAGAAGACAAGCTTACCTGCTCAACCAATACATCATAATAACATACTGAACCAGACAATCATCTTATGTGTTGTGCAAAAGTTCAGCTCCATTGTGTCCACCACCAATGCTTGTTTCTACAAGCATTAGAAGTCAAACAACCAATGACATTCCAATGGAAAACCAACTAAATTCGGGAAGGCATCAAGAAAATATTTAGATAAAGTCAAAAGTGCAATTTTAGAAGAAAAAAAACAAGGGAGCTTTGATACAGCATTAACAAATCCTAGCAACATAAGTAATTGTGCCTATTCGGATTTAGTCTGTTTTCAAATAAATTTAGCCTGAAAAAGATGAAATAAACTCAGTTTATTTAAAAGGGTACAATTTGATTGGCCACTCGCAGCGGGCCTCTCCTATAAGTGATAAACAAGCATTTGTTTTATAAAATTTAAACCTAGTCATTGTTACAGCAGGACTCTCCTAGAAGTGATAAAATAAGCAATTGATTTATACATTTTTAACCAAGTCATTGTTACAGATTTACAGGTTTTTTGCAAGATTAGAACAGATAACAATATTGAATGAAAGAAGCATAAGTCGCTTTAAGCTTCCAAATGTATGTATTTCTATTTGACATTCTAGTTGGTTCAAGCTAGTTTTTCATGCAGTCGTCTTCAATTTCCAACTGGTAAGTTCTCATTTTGAGAAAAAAAAAGTGTACTGGAGATACGAACTAGCACTACCATTATACACTTCTTACATATGTCAATAGGCAGGTAACAATGAAATTCAGTGCAATTATTATGCAAAGCATTTGGCAAACTTGGCTACACAAGCAGAACTGGTGGCATAAACTACTGCAAGCAAATGTTTCCAGCTCATAACAACAACATAAACACCATTATACAAGCATTGGGACAGGACACCACAGTGCAAAATTGCAATATATAGCAGAAATCATGACGCAGCAAAATAAATCGTTAGCTTAAACCTAAAGCAAGCTGGTTTTGTTATACCAGCAGTGTCAAGTCATTCTATTACCTCCAGTATAGATACTTTCAAATGGTTGATGCAACTGCCAAATGCTGATGTCAAACATCTTCTTGAACTGCAATGACTCGAGCTGGACCATGAAGTGGCCGACAACTGTCTGCACGAACACCGCATTATTGTACTCGGCCAAGCCTAGGATCACCGTGTACTTTTCCTCTGAATTCAGGGAGAGTAGCGTGTCTAGCTCAAAAGTTCTTCCCAGCACCCATGAAGCCTCGCCATCACAACCAATCTTCCTCTTCCATAATTGGACATTGCAGTCTGACTTGAATAGAACACCAAGCCCACCATCCTCTGCCCGCATAACCATGATTTGGCAACAGCCCACAGGAAACTTATCCGAGGGCCCTGGTATCACGGTTAGGATCTGCCTATGCAAATCAAACTCAAGGATTTTATGCAAACCACGGTTAATCAACCAGAGAAGGGAATCCCCAACCAGCACAGGAGGCACGCCCATAAAATCGAAGCCAACCGGATTTGGAAGCGGAGTTGGGATCAGTTTGCTCCATACGCCAGCCTCGGATGAGTTAACGCAGGCGATTATGTTTTGTTTGTCTCTGCACACTAAGACCACCTGGAAGTGGCGGATAGCCTCGGCGGCGCGAAGGGAGGAACATGAGCAGGAGGCCGTGGCGGCAGTTGAGGATACTGAAGCGGCCGCGGTCGCCCAGCTGCAAAGAGAAGCGTTCGGCGGGGACACGATTGGGGGCATCCAGAGTAGGCACGAAGGAGACGGTCGCCCATCGCTGGTCCGTGATGAAGCAGCCGAGGATGGGAGGGCTGTGGCGGTGGCGGAGGCGGAAGCGGCTGACGAAGCCGGGGTCGGAGACGAGGCGGCGCCAGCGGGTGCAGACGGCGGAGGCGCACGGGAGGGAGGACGGATCCGGGGAGAGGCGGAGGAGGATCTCGTCGAGTAGGTCGTCGTCCTCCAGCGGCGGCGCCGACGTCGGGCGGAGGCGGCGGCGGCTGGACGTCATCTCGCCCTCCTCACTTGCTCGTGCGGGTGGGGTGTGGTGGACTCGAAGTGCAAGGTTGGCCGGACACTGGAGAAGAGAAAACTGAGGCTGCGACTGAGATTTGAAGCCCAATAGTTTTCTCTGTAGAGAGGAGGGAAGCCCACGATAGCTAAGACGAAAGCCCACTGCACGCAATCCTCATGACCCAAATCTTGTCCATATGAACATTTGCTCAAACTGCTAAAAAAACAGAGAACATTGCTAAAAAAAAAGATCTATGAATCAATAAAGTGGGCGAGATTTCTGAAAAAAAAAAGCTAGGACCGCATGATTCTCAAAAAAAGAAGCTAGGACTGCATACCCCTCAAAAAAAAAAAAAAAACTAAGACTGCATGGCCACTGTGAAGTAAGAATATTTGAACACGGTACAGTCGCAGATGCCTAAATACATTCATCCATATAACATGAAAATCTCTAAGATACTGAGCCGACATCACGTCTTGAGATTGACGAAGTCACCACATGCACATCGTAGTCAGCGGGATCATCTTCTCCCACTGAACAAACATCGCGGAAAGTCTGAATAAATTCAGAAAAATGTAAGCACCAGTGTCAAGTTTAGGACTTAAACCTTGGTGGGCTGGTTCCACCACAAGGAACCTAACCATATGAGTTACTCTTAGTTCGATCAAGGAATAATATTTGGGAACTTCAGCAGTCATTATTCAAGAGATGAAGAGAAGGATGTAATCTTTTGCATTAGCGGAGGTTGTCCATGAGAAGAGAAACAACATACTGAGGACGTGATCACATAGTGTTTCATATGTTGGGTCTCTCCAATACCATTGTTATCCTAACAATGTCTTATCATTATTTCTGGCATCCTTCTTAACACTATGTCCATGGTTAGAAAAATAGAACATAAAACGCTACATGAGCTAGTCTAGAAGCCTGAATAGTGATCTGTTTGGTTTTATCTTTCCACACATGCAACAGGTCTCTAAATCTCACATTCAAGAAACCATTGTATTATAGCACTGAAAAACAAACTTAATGATGAACATGAAAATAGAATAATAAAAACTTTATTATTGTCTCTAGGACATATTTTCAATAAACTCCCACTTGCGCTAGAGTTAATAATCTAGTCAATGCATAAGCTCCTAACACATATGGCATTCTGGTGTTGCTCTTGCTTTGATTGTGGAAGAGACTTCGTCAACAGATCTGACACATTCTGGCCCATGTGTATCTTGCATATCTTTACGTCTCTATGTTTCAGCAATCTCAAAGTAGGTGATATTTGCGTAGAATATGTTCGGATTTCTGGTGGGACATTGGCTCCTCTTGAGCTATGGTGCACTATTATCACAATAGAGCTCCATAGGATCCAGTGCGCTCGGAACCACACCAAGCTCGATGATGAACTTCTTAAACCAATAACCCTCTTTCACCGCTTTTGAAGCAGTTATACCCCGTCTCCATTGTAGAATCTACCACAGTGCTCTGCTTTGAACATTTTCAACTCACCGCACCATCGTTCAATGTACACACAAAACCTGACTACGATTTAAAATCGTTTGGATCCATGATGAAGCTTCCATTGGTGTAACATCTTACAATGAGCTCTTCATCCCCTCCGTAAGCAGAAACATATCTTTTGTCCTGTTAAGGTACTTCGGGATATTGAACACTGCAGTCCAGTGATCTACACATGGTCTTACTCTTGTATCGAACACCACAACATACTTTTCTGGTATACCTAAAAGTTACTTTTATGACCACCCAGTTAATTACGGAGTGACGTTTGGCAATCCCAAAGTAACCTTTTTTTTCCAGTATACGATATTCTCATGGTCAAAGGATGCAAATGAACATGAACGCTATATACGAAAATACCGACAACATATTGACGACCTGATCTCGCAGTATTTCATAAGTTGGGTCTATACTAACAATATGTTCTCATTATTGTCGACTTCCTTGTTACAATAACAATGCCCATGGTTAGGAAAACAGAATCATCAACAATACATGAGCTAGTTCAGAGGCCTGACTAGGGATATGATTATGTTTATCTTTCCACACATGCAAAGAGGTTTTTACTCCTCGGAAGAAAAGAGAGGCTTTCCTATAAATCTCACATTCAAGACCATTGTAGTTATAGCATAGAAAAATAAAGTTAATTATGAACATAGAAATAGAATAATACTCCCTCTGGTCCATATTACTTCCGTTTGAGCGACAAGTAATATGGATGGGAGGGAGTAATAAATTTATTATTGCCTCCAGGGCATATATCCAACAGTAACTTATCGTTGGAGACTCATATGTATGTACATGATTAGGACCGAACAGGTAACAACCTGCGTAGGATTCAACATGGTAGGTTCCATATGTCAGCAACCCAGTAAAAGGAGGCATTTTTTTGTTATAAACAAGGAGGCTGCTTACGGTCATGTGAAACATGCTGGGTCCATACTGTCCTCTCCCTGCACAACCCTCTTTCGATGGTTCTCGTTTGTTGATTATGTTAAAAACTTCATTTGTAGAGTTCAACATGGTGGGTCCCACATGTCAGCTTCCCGATAGAAGGAGGCGCCTCTTTTTTGCTCAAAATTTGTTTCACGTCACTCGATTATGCGTTAGGTCGAGGCCCAAGATGTCGTCACCACAACGACATCAAGGCGGGGATGATGTCAAGGCTGCAGATAGGAACGATGTCGGAGTGGCATCACAAGAGGAGGGGGTACGAGGGTTGAATAGTTAAAGTGCGGGGTTGGGCTAACTCTCCTTGGAGAAGAACATGAGGTTTGGGGGTTGGAGGAATGATCTGGGCGACGATTTAGGGGAGGGCGGAGAGGCAATGAGAGCGTGGAAGCGCCGCCGGCCACGTGAGTCATGAGTAGGTGGTCCGGTCAGCGCTAGTTTGGATTACTGGAGGAAGAACACGGGAGATTGAAGAAGCACTTAAGTGCATTTCTATGTAACATGGTCAAAATTTTGCATTTTAAGGGTCCATTTGCTATATTTGAGCAATCAAGTGCATTTATATGCATTTATACATTAGAACAGACTAAATCAATTCAAAAACTATGGAAACTCCTACAAAAGAACTTATATGTCGTATATTACATGTAAAAATGTATTTAGATATATAATATAAAAAAATGAGCATACAATTTGAATATTTTTGTAAGACATATAAAAATAACTTTGCCGAGTGTAATACTCGACAAAGAATTGAGTATTTACCGAATGCAACACTCGCAAAGCCGTCCGTGGGTTTTGATTGGTCGGCTCAGCCCTCTCATGGATTGCGATCGTGTTCGTCCGTCTATCCAGATCGAATGGCCGAGGTTGGCCCTCTTCTCTTCCTCTCTCGACATCTCTCACATTATATTGGCGACACGGCCGACACACCGACAACCACCGGCCACCACATCGACAACCACTGCCTGCTCTTCCCCTCTCCTCTCTCCCTTCTCTCCCTCTCTTCGACGATGACCATCCCGAGATCCAAGAAGCCGTCGCGGTGCTCTGACGAGCCGCCGGTAGCACCACTGTCGCGCACCACCACCATCGGCTCTCCCTATCCTCGGCTCGGCCCAGGAACAACACCTTGCCACCGCTGCTAGTCCACGCTCCTGGTTTCGTCTGTTATGTCTGTTACGCTGTCAAACAACCACGATTCGTGTTAGGGTTCTATAACAGAACTACCACTTTAATACATGCTATATGCTATTGAATTTATATTCAAAAGAAGTTTCCAATTGTATAATCTTTCTGACACATTGCATATGAATCATTAGTGAAATCGATGCATATGAATCATTAGTGAAATCGATGGTAAAAATAAAACCACAAGATTTGATGTTGGCATAGAGACAGACAGATCGAGTAGCCTACTAACTTAACGGTGCATGAAGAAACACACACACACACACACACGGTACACAGGCTGAGTGTATCTAAACATTATCCTGCCGTTGACATGTCAGGATATACCTTATTACTCTAGTAATTAACATCAACCAAAATATATTGATAATTAAACATAAACATCATTCAGCACTTGATATGATTCAACTCATTGACTTCCAACTACACTATGGCCAATGCCGACCCAGATTATTATATTCATAGTTGTATATCTAACCAGCTCATGTGGTTGTTAATATGGTGTTTTGGAACTGGTATAGTAATCATTAAGTTTACAAATTGTAGGATTAATCCACATACGTTTGTATACTCTTTTAGCAAAAAATTATTGTGGCTATATTATTATCTAAATATTTCAGTTTACGTAATATGAATATCTGTGCATAAAACCTCGGAAATATTTTCAAATATTTCCAGTGTAGCCACTGTGCTAGTAGTAGGAACAACACCATCTTGAAACCTTTGTACACAAAGTCGGCAGATACATCCCATCCTGTCAGGCCGTGTTGCTGAAGTTGTTGGATCTGGGTTGCGAGAGCAGCAACTTTGTTGGTAAGATAAATTACCTCCACGAAGCCTGGACATTGGAGGGGGTTTATTAACTGGCCCTTTCTATGTAAATAAATCATCATTATGTTTTGATAAATAATGAATGAGTTGTACTTGTGTCATGAAAGTTAAACAAAATATGTAACAACAAAAACAGGTTACTCAGTTCAGAATCTTCAAATAAAACTCTGAAGTCTTATTACAGCAAGATGAAATGTGTAGAATGCAAATGGTCAACAGCATGCAACCCAAACCGACAGCAATCCGAACAGAAATTACAAATAAATCTCAAGCAATCAATCCGGGCAACAGGCACAGTTATCTGGGCCATTCCGACAGAGCGACGAAAGATCAACAGACCCTTTTCGGGATGCACATCTGGCCTGTCATGTGCCAACTTTCACCCCCATCATGGTGCGCATACGGGCATGCCGGGGTATAGTTCTCCTCCATGACCAGGAGGTTCCACTGCGCATGCGGGTCATGAGTCGAGAACACGGTCCAGTCAGGAGTGGCGTTCTCGTACCTGCTATGCGTGACTCGGGCAAACTCCTCCACATCCTGGTTCTTCTCCATCTCATCCGGGTCGATATCAACGGTGAAGATGTCGCCGTAGGGCCTCTGCGAGTGCAAGAAGAGTGGCAGCGACATTGGGTCAGCAGACACCGCGGCAAGATCTGCCGTCACGACGATGCTCCGCCCGTCCGGGCTGAAGACCGGGTGGTTCACGTGCCCGGAGAAGTCGTAGCCGCTCCGGATTACCCTCACCACAGAGCGGTCGATTGCGTTCATCAGGTAAACAGCAAAGTACCCTGGGTCCATACCATGGTCGCGCTCCGGAGCGTCCGCGGGCTTGTCACGGTTTGACGAGAACACGATCCAGTCCCTGTCCGGCGACCACTGGCAGTGTGTGTCAATCCAATCGCCCTCTGTTATCCATTCCGCTTCACCACCGTCCTCTCCGATCTCTGCGTCCATTATGTATAGATTCTTGTGCTTTTTGTCTCCCCCATTTCTTGTTGATCGAAAAACAAGTTTTGTCCCTGTATAAGTGTAAATAAATAAATGTAAATATACAGCGGTCATTGTGAGAGGTATACATAGTTATCACCATGCCAAGGAAAACAATATTCATATTCAATGGACTAGAGGACTCATGGAGTCACTGAAGCAAGGCTGCAGTAGTGTTAATTCCTTACCGTCTGAATTGGTATATGGGAACGCATTATTGAATTTTCCCTTCGTGAGCAGTCGCCGCTCTTGTGCACCACTCGATACGTGAGGGATGGCGTAGATCTCCAATGTTTCGTTGGCTTTGAAAGACGGTCCCATACACACATAAAGTATATCCTTCTTTTGGTTCCACACTGGTGAGAAGACACCATCAGGACCATCCGTCTATATGTACACAAATACAAACAGAGCCACATAGTCAATAACGATTGGCCAGTCATAAACGGTCGCAACATCGTCTATTCTTTTGAACCAAAAGATAAAGGGGCATGATGTACTTACCTCGAAGACAACACGCATCCCGTCACTATCAGCCAACATGATGTATATTTTAGATAGCTTGAACAACATCACTACATACAGTATAATTAAAGTTATGTACGGTACTGCGCCTCAACACGGACGTCAGTGAACACAGACTTCTGGCGGATTGTTGCCACAGCCACTCTGCTTTCATCAATGGCTGCTGGAGTCACTGCATCGAATGCCTCCGGGGTCACACGGAGGGTCTCACCGGTGCTCAAGTCGTACCGAAATACACCCCAATTATCCCCAACCTTTTTGTGGAAAAATAATACTGTTTCGCTTCCCCATGATGGCCAGCCAGCATTCTCGATCACCCGCTCGCGCTCCAGATATGTGCTCTCTAGGTCCATCACGTAAATGCTTGTCTGCAAGTCCTTAACTTCACCATCCCATTTCTTTCCTTGGAACGAAGCCACTGCTACCCTCTTCCCAGATGGTGACACAGAGGGGCTTAAATCGGACGTCCCTGTTTATGTATGTAGAATTAAACAGACCAACCAAATATCATTTAAGCAGAAATTTAGCCATGCATCCAAGGACAAGTAGAAGCAGATCAAATTCGAAAGAAAATTCACAAAGGACTCAAAACTTAATTAGTCGTGCATATATCCAGAGACAAGTACAAAGTAGTAGATCAAATAGCAAAAGGAAGATAAGATTCAACAACCAAATTACCTGGTGAAGTGAGGCGCTCAGTTTCGCCTGTTCTGAGATTAGTTTTGTAGACGACATTCCAGGGGCTACGGCGTTCTTGCGCGGGCTCCTTCGTGGACACGAAGACGAGGTAATGGTCAGCTGTGTGACCATCCACCTCGTAGCCTCCTGCGATGCAGCCGCTGTCCTCCATACGGGCACCACTGAAAAAGTCGCCGCCATAGATGTCCGCCAAGGTGAAGACCTTGACTTCGTCACCATCAGCGAAGCGCAGGCCTATCTGAAGAGTCTCAAGGTTGTGTTGTCTTTCAGAGACGAAGACCAGGCCGCTGAGACGGCCCGAATCGATGGCGGCTTCTTCAACGGCTTCAGGAGCCAGATCTAGGTGCTTGACGATCGTCTTGAGAGCTGCAGATGGAATGGGTTGGCAATTGTAGTTGTACGACACGCCATCCGTCAAGTGCCGCTCGTCCTGCCTTGATGATGCTGGAGCTGGACAGCAGAATATGTCGAGGGGCACCGGAGGCCTGTAGCATGCAAAGAAGGCGATGCTTCCTCTGCTCTTGCCCATTTTGACAATGCTGGTGGTGATGAGAAGTGTGAGTCTAAGCAAGCGATATGGAACGATGGAATATGGCAGAAATGCAAGGCATTATAAGGCGTGGAGCTTAGTGGTATGCGACTCCACAGTATGCGACCCACAGGGCCAAGTAGCCTCTTTGTTAACCAATGCCAGATTAACTATTGCATACTTGTATGCCATCATAGTTTGATCAACTGTCAGCGCGTTGTGTGCAACCACCAACAATTTAAAACGGGCATCAGTTTGATATATTTCAATGTATTTTGGTTGTGTAAAACAACTGCAGACACGGTTGTGCATAAATTATCAAATTTGCAGCACTAACTTTTCATACAGGTCATTCTTCAACATTTCTTTGTTTAGATATACTGATGATGGTGGGGTCCGGTGATATTCTGCTGACAGTGATATACTGATATATTGGCAATCACTTAAAAATTAAAGATATAGCGGCAATCAGGAGAGCAACTTGCAATGCAGCTTGTATTCTTTCTTACCATTTCCATTTCTGCAACTTATATTGACAATCGAGATTCGTTGATGCTTGCCAGCATATCCATGTACTGCATCAAACTTAAGTTTTGCCTTCTATCTCCAAGTTGGAATTAATATATCACCCAATTGGTGAGTCGCCAGCAACATCTGGATCAGCATCTAGCAGAGTTGACTTGCACCATAATCATATTATTTTGGCCATGTGGATAGATCTGTCATCAATGCTATTTCTACCACTCAAACGATGGTCATCTTCGCACATTTCTTTTATCATTCAGTGAGGCACTATTTTTTTTCCTAGCATATATTACCCTGATTATAGCTGGGAGCCTGGGACTTCAACAAAGTAAACAAAGATTATGCTCAATTGTGCTTGTTTCATATTTTCCCTTCTCATCTAAAAAGAAGAAAAAGCTCAGTGTTCCATGTTTTCTAGCCACGTAAAAGGACCACAGTTGATATCCAGCGGCACTTCCGATCAATTTAAAATTGACCAGCCACTTGGTCATGTACAGATATCTCCTCGACCTCGAGTCAGATCTGTGTGAGTGTGGATCTCACAGTTTTCATGGTCCATGAGCTCTTGCAACGAGCAATCGAGCATGTGCAATTCTTGTGAAGTCAATACATGTGAATAGTACTCTTACCATTTGTTTATCGTTCAATGAGACTAATTCTTTCCCTTCAGCATAGACCGACGGTAGTTACCTAGGAGCCTAGGACTTGATCAGAATAAAGACAAACCAAGATCGACTGTGATGGTTAATTCGTAATTTCTTCTCTCATATGAAAGGAACTGCCAGTGGGTATCCAGCAATATTTTTTTTTTTTTCGAAACGGAGGCAAAAGATTTGCCTCATCGATTAATTAAGCAGAAGAGAATTGCCCAGTTAATTAACGGAAAACCGGGCGAAAACCGATACAGACCAACCACACGTGGACTACTCACAGAGTGACCACCAAACCCAACACCTAACCCAACACCTAACGTCCACCAACCCCCACACTGCTACATCGCGAAGACACCCCAACGAGAGTAACTCGGCCGAAGACCACGGGCACCACCAAATCCACGAAGACAAGCCAGACCATAAGGACAACCCAAGAGACTGGTAACCATCCATCAAGCAGCTGCGGACGCCTTTCCTGTGGCGTCACTCTTCTTTCCTTTGCTCCTGAGAGCCTCCTCCACAATCGCCTTGCCAGATCCAGGGCTCACCCTCTCCAAACGTTTGAGCAAGCTGTGAAGCTCTATCTCGAAGAGAATCTCATTGAACTTGTCACGCACAGAAACCTGCCCAACGGTCACGTGCGAGTGGGAGACTGCAACATCGAAACCTCCACGCTCCACAGAGGCGAGCGGCTGGTTGGGCTCCGAAGGATCAGGCGCCAACGCACCAACCGCCTCAACATCATCAGTCACAGGTACCACTGACACGATGGACTCAGGCGTCTCCAGTTGCTCACATGATAGAGCCTCAGAGTTAGGTGCGAACACACCTATCTCATCAACCTCGCCACTCAAAGATGCCACATGCCCAATGGCCATAGATGAGGCATTGACAGAACCAACCAAGTCTCCACAGTCCGCAAAGGCAGGCGGCTGACAGGACTCTGACGGCGGTAGTGAAGGTATCATGGCCACCGCCGAGGACTCCAATGCGCTCAACTCCATCGGTAACACCATAGATGATTCCCCACAAAGTTCCTGCAACTCAGGCATAATCTGCAGAACTGGAGCTACGATCTCGGTGATAACCGCGCTCCCACGGACAAGCGGCGTCACATGCAGAGCACGAGGAGAAAAATCTCCAAAGCAACATTCAGCATCCTCCTCCATGGAACCAACCGGCCACTTAGTCATTTACCGATATCCCCTCAAGCCCTATAATTAGTTTAGTAGGTCAATTGTGACTCTGTTTAGATGGATCTCGCAATTAACATGAGTTCATGTTAGCACTTGTAACAAGCAAGTGAGACTTTTTGAAGTCAATGCATGTGAACTGCCATCTCTCATTTGTTTTATCAGTCAATAAGACTAATTCGTTTCCCTTTAGCATAAACTGACCTTAATTAGCAGGGAGTCTACGACTTGATCAAAGTAGAGAAAAGGCATGCTTGATTTCCTAAGGGGATGGGCTCATGGTATCAGTGGGGGTATAGGAAAGAAAAAGAGGGGTTACTTCAGTTGATTGATCAGCTGGATGTTAAGGCAGAACTAAATCCGCTGAGTGCAGCAGAAAGGTCTATCAAGCGTGGTGCTGATGAGCGGACCACTAAGCTTATGAGAGAAGAAGAGTTGAAATGGACCTAACATGCTAAAGTGAAGCATGTTCAGGAGGGGGGCAGCAATATGAAGTACTTCCATTTTACTTGCAAATGGGAAGCATCGTAAATAAGATTTTTTTTTCCAGCCTGAGCAAGATAATGGCACCATTGTTGGGGAAGCTCAACTCAAGGTGCACGTTACTAACTTCTACTCCCTCCGTAAAGAAGTAGTGATCTAAACGCTCTTATATTTCTTTACGGAAGGAGAGTATTTCAGAAAACGGGTTAGGGTGTGTTAATAAACAACTAAAAGCTCAAATCTGGGTTGGAGTTTGTGCTTTAGTCTAATATGTTCAAAAACTGGTTAGGGTGTGTTAATAAACAACTAGGGTTCCTCGCGCCGCCGCCGGCTTCCCCGCCACGCGTCGCCGCCGCCGCGGCCGGCCGGAGCCCGCCGCCGCTAGCCCTCTCTCCCGCTCCCCCACCCCCCCCCACCCCGCGTACCCCCCGCGTCGCCTCCCCAAGCGAGGCGACCGAGGCCTCCTTCCCCGTTCCCCTCCAGCGCTCCCCTCTCGCTCCTCCCTCCTCCCGCCGGCGCCACCGGGCCTTGCCCGCGTGGTGCTGGCGGCGGCAGGTTTGCCTTTCCCCGCGCGCGGCCCTCCCTGCTCGGGCGGTGGTGGCTGGCGGCGGTGCACTTCGGCCGGCGTCGGTGTGGCCCGGCGGCGGGGGTGCCGCGTGCCACGGTGGCTCTCGACGCGACGGTGCGGCCGTTGGCCGTGGGGCGGCGCGGTGGCGCTGGTGGCTGGCGGCGCCCGCCCAGCCCAGATCTGGGCCCATTTGGGCCCCATCTGGGTTGGGGCGGGCCGGTGGCTCGGCGTTCGGCAGCGACGCTCCTTGGTGGTGGCGGTCTGCGGGCGGTGAGGACTTCGTCGGTCTGCGAGTTGCATCATGGCGGCAGGACTGTCCGGGTCCAAGTGGGCCCGGCCGGGCCGTCGAGGCCCGGCAAGTCCTCGTCGCCGCGTCCGGTCGGCTCCGCTACGGCGGTGGAGGCTGTCCCCTCCCTCCGGTCGAGTTGTGGTCACTCCCGTGGTCGGTGTCTCCTTTCCCTCTCCAGGTCTCGTGTTGGCAGCTCCAGAGAGGCGGCAAGGGTGGTCCAGTAACCGTGGTGGCACAGGCTGGTGGGCGGCTGTTGGGGTGGTGCATTTCGAAGTGCCTGGGGTGGTGGTGGTGGTTGTGGATCGGGAGAAATCCCTGTCGGCTTGTCCGGCACCGACGCGGTGACGCCTGCGGGCGTCGTCGAACCTTCCTGAGGGGCGTCGGGTGTATCCCTTCCCCACTACCCCCCGCGTACCGGGGGAAACCCTAGAACTTCTTGAAGGTGTTGCTTGGTGCGCGGCACTTCGGGATGCTGGGAGCGTGGTGGTACTTCTTCGGAGGGTGCAGCGGTTGCCGGTCTTCCTTTCTTCGTTGATCTGCCGGTGTCGGCATTTATTTCTCTTACCTTTTCTTGTTTTTCCTTTTGGGCTTATCTGTGCATGAGCGTGTGGAGGTTACCTGATTCGGTGCCGCCGGAGGGCTGTGCGCAGCGTCTACCGACGCTGCTCCGCTGCTGTTGTCGCCGTTGAGGAGCTGGGCCTGGGAGTCGCCGGAGTGCGAGAGGAGGAAGCAAGGCATTGAGTCAGAGGAGAGAGTGGGAGGGAGGAGTGTGAGACGGGGTGTGCGCTTTGCCTTGTATTGTATGCGTGTAAAAGTAGAAATTGACTGACTGACACGGAGTGGTGTGGGGGCACGGTGCGATGTGACTGAACGTAGCATTATTAATGAACACTGCTGGCTGCAAGCTTGCAAGGCGTGTTCCAGGGTAAAGCTCCTGAAGCAGCCGCCTATTTTGACTGTCCAGGAGCACTAATAGCCTGACAGCCAGCAGATGGCTCGCTAAATCAACCACTACCTAGAACATGAACACATCCTCATATATAGCACGGTAAAAATAAAAGTTACACTTAGATTCATTCTTCTACTGCTGAGGCTGAGCTAATGACTAGCACATGACTTAAGCTAGAGATGACTGCGGTGGGTTTTAGTGGATATGTGCTTTTCGCTTGGCCCCGATCTTGTTTGCATCATACTATATATCTGAAGCGGGAGAGGAGGACCATGGTAGGTGAATCAAGGACAGAGCCTTCGCTCTCAGATTTGCAGACTTGTGCAAATAAGCTCATGGACAGCCCTAAAAAGTCGTTCTGAAAATAAGCAATCTAAGTTCTGAAAAAAAAAACGATTTGCCTCAACTGGTTTTGAGACCGAGGCAAGCCGGTTGCGATGGAGGATGCCAAAACAATGACTCATCCACAAGTCCCGTATAAGAAAACTCAAGAGCAAAGAAACAAAATAAAAAAGAAGAGGCAAGATAAGAAATAGACTTGAAAACATTGTCGCCAGCCAGGATGAAGAGTCGGGCGACAATATGCCAAATCAAGAATAATCGTCGGATTTCGCGCCATCTGAAAGTCGGCAAAATGAAGCATTCTAAAACACGCTAGACGGCTAGGGCCACAGATGGTAGCAGACCGGGCCGGCAAAGCCCCTCCGCATCCAAACAAAACCAACGGGTGAGCGCGGCCGGCAGAGCCCCCCATCAGTCCCCACCACCTAGAGAAAAAGAACGCAGGTCTAGGGCAGCCGCCGCCGCCAACAGGAAATTTTCGGTCCCCTTGCCTCCGGCTGTCATCTCGGCGCTGAGAGATGAGGGGACATCGCATCTTCAAGAGTTCTATGTTTTTCGTCATCGTCCAGTGATCATCGTTTTTTGTGAGAATAAACTTACTCTCGTTCTTTTGGCGGTGCCATGAGATTAGAGAGTTTTCTATCCTCGCAGATCCGATTATTCGGATCTGATGAGTTTATGTTGGTGTGTCAAACTTTATTTGTTGGTTTGATTCTTTGTGGAGTTGAAATCTTTTATCGACATCATGGTGAAGATATTGTGATCCGACGGCCTGCACTTCTAGGAGATCATCCCCGGCCCAAGTACGTTCATCGGTCAAGGCTTCCCATCCTTTTGGATGGGCGAGTCAAGGCGCTTTCAAAAACCATTATTGGTAATGTTCGTGCGGTTCAAAGAGTGACAACATCGTTGCTCCAGTCTAATTGCAGCCTCTTTACTGAAGTCTCTGGAGTATTTCTTCTAGCAGAGATTGATACAGCGAAGAAGGTGTTTCCAAGAGATTTCATTGTAATTCTTAGTCACAGGAGTTACTTTGTATTTTCTTGGATTTTAAATCCAAATCAGTGTACCTGTAATTGTTATGAGTATGAATAAAATTACAGGTGTTTCTCAAAAAAAAAAGAGAAAAAGAAGGACACATGGACTCACCCGGCACGCATCTGCCTGCGACCAAATAGCCCACACGTACTTCTCGGTTGTTTTCGGTCGTGAGGGCAGCAAATTCAGTCAGGCTGGCAAGTGAGATGTATCTATCAAACCCGATCGGGTGTAGTTGGTGAATAGGTTTTTGTGTCCATTCTACAGAATAAGCAAGGGTTGCCCCCGGCGCTCTCTCGGCTCTGCGGCTAATTTGGCTTTTGTCGTGCGTCGAATTGGATTATACCGGCCACCTCCTCTACGCTGTTGCCGTGCCGGTGTAGGGTCATTGGGCTCCGACTTCGGTTCTCCAACCACTTTTGGGGTGCTCTTGGGGCAAATTTTCGTGTTTGGACCCTTTTTGGGAAGTTTAACCGGATTTGACCCCCCTCTAAAAAATTTTCGGGATCTGACCCTTTTGGCTACCGCCAGTCACTTCGGCGGTAGCCTAGCACACCTTACCGCCGACCCCTTTGACGGTAGGCCTTCGACGGTCACTTGACGGCCGTCTGCTTTATCCTACGTGGCAAAGGGGCCTACCGCCAAAGGCCCAGGCGGTAGGTTTACCTATCCTACCGCCAAGGACCTCGGCGGTAGGGTCCTGATAGAGGAAAAGGTGGTGGGGGTGAATTGGTGGGCCCCACACCCACCCATTCACCCCCAATCACCTTCTTCCCCCGAGCTCATCCTTTCCCCCTCTCTCTCCCGCACCAAAGCACCAACTTAATCCTTCTTGTTTGCTTGAGATTTTTCCAGTTGATCCGGAGCATTTTCATCACTCAAGGTACCTCTTCCACTATCCCTTCATTTGATTGGTTGGAATCACCTATTTTGGTTGCTTTACTCACTTTGTTGCAAACCCTAGTTCTTGCTCTTGTTCTTGTCAAATCAATCAATATGATGCATTGAGGGCTATGTTTGTGCTTTGAACATGTATTGTGTGCCTACCATAGTTGGGGGGAAGCAAGATCTTGTGCTAGGGTTAGTGGTTTTGTTAGGGGTAGGGTTAGGGTTAGGGTTAAGGCTATGCTATGTTTGTCTTGTTGTGTGAATGCACTTCATACCAAAGTATGCATAGTTTTGATAGTTAATCCGTATGAATTGCCCGGCCCATGGATGACTAGTTTTTTCCATTGTTCTTAGATGGATAAACTCGTTAATGTTCATTATTTGGACAAGGCGGCATTTATGAATGGAAATGCCGATGAAGGGGAAGAGCTCATGGTTTTTGAAACAAGTCCGAGCTATGAGGATGTTGTCGTCAAAGTGAGAAGCATTTTACATTGGGTTGACCCAATTGATGAGGTTAAGCTTATTGGGAGATATGATGTTGGAGTAGGAGTAAAGTCCCGATTAAAGAGTATGCCAATCACCTCCCAATTGCATTGGAATGTGTACAAGGAAAGAGTAGAGGGATCACAAGACAAGTCACTTGAATTATTTGCCACAAAGGTTGAAGTTCCGCGGCTAGAACTTGACTTGAACCGAAATGCATCCTCCCCAATACATGATGGTAGTGTCGAGGTGTATGTCCACAATTCTTCTAGCCAACCACCAAGTAGCCAACCAAATGAAGAGGACATCAATGATGGAGCCATAGTAGTTCGAGATGATGCTATTGCTCATGTTGATGAAGATGATATTGCTCAAGATGATGCTTACGCGGAAGAAGGAGAGATCCATTACAATCCCATTGGTAATTTGGATGTCATTGTGTGCCAACAAGACATGGACCGTAACCTCCCTTATAGCCGTATGTGTCGGTATTTCTCAGATGACGAGGGTCCGGAGGAAGAATTGGACGAGGATGGATTCACGGCGCAAGAAAATCAAATCTTCAAAAAGGTGACGGGCAAGGAAAGAGGACCCTCATTGTTTCACGATCTTAGTCTTGCCGACAATGCCGTTGTTGACGGTGGCATGAGATTGGGGTTGGTTGAACCATCACCTTCCTGGAAGGTTGGTGATCCAGTCCCCAAGAATGAGGACGAGAATGCCCATTTGAAGAAAGGGATCAAGTTTGGGTGCTTGGAAGAGTTCAAGATATGGTTGAGTGATTACGCCATTAGGAACCATCGGCCATTTGTTGTTGGTCATTCCAACCAAAAGTTGCGCTACACAATCAAATGTGACAAAGAAGGTTGCCCATGGAAGGTCCGTGGAAGAAAAATTCTTGAAACCGGGCAATGGGTGTTGCCGAGTTGTGTGGCCACTCACGAGTGCATACCACCGGACAAAGCCGACCGAAGCAAGGGACACCGTCAACTTACGTCTGAGTATCTAGGCTACAAATTGTTGAATAAGATATCCCATGATCCAACCGTGAAGGTGAAGTTACTCATGAGTACGGTCTTTGAACGATTCGGGTACGAGGTCAAGTATGGGAAGGTGTGGATGGCCAAGACGAACACTATTAGGATGTTGCATGGTGATTATGCGGCCGCTTACAATATTCTTCCGAGAATGTTGGGTGCCATTGCTCATCGGAACCCGGGCATGCGCCATAGGGTGGAGTCAATTGACGGAGTGTTTCATCGTGCTTTCTGGAGCTTTGGCCAATGCATCGAGGCATTTAGGCATTGTCAGCATGTCTTGTCTATTGATGGCACTTTCTTGACCGGCAAATATAAGGGCACATTGATGGTTGCAATGGCCCACTCGTCGAACGATAACGTGTTGCCGGTGGCATTTGCCTTGGTTCCTTCCGAGCATGATGACAACTGGGAGTGGTTTATGCACCATGTTAGGACCCAGGTGATTGGCAAGAGAGAAGTATGCATCATATCGGATCGGCATCATGGGATTCTCAAAGCAATAGATGTTGATATTCCAGGCTTACCAAAGCTCCAACATCGTTGGTGCATGAGGCACTTCGTGGCAAACTTTTACCAGGCATGCAAGAGCAAAGAGTTTTGCAAAGACCTTACCCATGTTTGCGTGGCATTCAACACCGACACATTCAAAAGCCGCTATGACAAACTCTTGAAGGCGTTGGATAAGAACAAAGGGGGGGGGGCATAATTCTTGACAAGGCATCTTCCGGAGAAGCATAAGTGGGCACGTGCTTACGACGAAGGAGGTTTGAGATACGGAGACATGACGAGCAACATGGTGAAATGCTTCAACAATGTGCTCAAGGGTGTCCGTTCATTACCGGTGACTGCAATAGTGAAATATACTTTCTTCAAGCTCAACGAGTATTTCCTAAGGCATTCCCAAACCACCGCCGATTGGATAGGTGAAAAGATGGACTATCCTTTCAAGGTTCAAGATTTGTTGAAGCATCAGGCACGCAAGTCTTCACACCAACAAATCATTAGTTTCAACGAAAAAGAAATGATCTATCAAGTCGACGAGCTGGGTGGCTCGGCACGTGATGGTGTGACGTACGGTGGTGTGGCGTACGAGGTGCACCTCAAAAACCGGTGGTGTCAGTGCGAGAGGCCTCATAAGTACCATTGGCCTTGTTCGCATTTGATGACCGCGGCAAGGGTGAGAAACTTGAACGTATCTGATGGTACTACTATGCGGTTGCATCAATTCACATTGGAAACAATGAGGTTGATATGGGCGCCTCGGTTCCGTCCTTTCCTCGATCAGTCACAGTGACCTGAGTATGATGGCCCTCGTATCATTCCCGATCCCGAACTCATGGTGCCTACCAAGGGAAGAAGAAGAAAGAAGAGGTTTAGAAGTGACATGGATGATCTTGCTGGATACACCGGAATGAAACAATTTGGTAGCGGTCATTTCATGGAGCCACCGGACATCAACAATTGTGGACAATGTGATGACGCATGACACAATGTTAGAAGATGCACGAAAAGGCCAAGGACCGATGGCAACGCGAGCACTACTCAAACGGGTGGGCGTCGAGGAGGTTCCGTTGCCGCACGAGGAGGTAGGAGTGGTGGCCGTGGAGGACGGACGAGTCTTAGAGGAGGCACTAGTGGTGGGCGTGGAGGACGGACTAGTCTTAGAGGAGCCGGCCGCCGAGGTGGTCGTGGTTCCGGTGCTAATAGGACGCGGAGAATTGATAGAGGAAGGCCTATTGACGTTTTGTTAAATTCGGATGGTTGAATGGTAGTTTGCTTATTGCCGCCTCCATATATTTTCATTTCTTCATATGTTTTACTAGCAACTAACTATTGCTTTTTGTAGGCATGGCTTCATCCGGTTCCATGACGAGGCCGCCTTGTGCATACCGAGAGGACATGCCTACCAAGTGGGGGAACGCAACCTTGGACAAGGTGAAGGAGAAAAATGTGAAAACCCCATCATGTTGGTGTGGAGATGTTTGCAAGGTGAAGGTGTCCACGGACCGGAAGAAGTCATGGACGGAAGGGAGAAGATTCTTTGTGTGTCCAAATTATGCACATGACCGTGCGCTTCCAACTAACGCATACGACTTACCACCGGTATGTGTTACAACTCATTTGTTTGTAGTCCAACTCATTTTGTTTGAACTCCAACTCATATTTTACTAACAACAAACATGTTTTCCTTATGTAGTCACCGCCTCCTCTTTGCAAGTACTTCACATGGATAGATCAAGATGTGCCAGAAGATGTTCAAAAGGACCAATATCGAGATTGTCTTAGGAGGCAGCGGCTATTTGAAGAAGCATTGCAAAGGGCCGAGGATGAAGAACGTCGGCAGAAGGAGAAGATGGAGCAGAAGAAGCGGGAGGAGGAGAGGGCACGCAAAGAGAAGCTTGCTCGTGAAGAGGAGAGGGCAAGAAAGCTTGCAAGGGCTCGCGATGCTCAAGTAGAAGATGAGGCACGTGACAAGAAAGGGAAATGGCCTCGTACGACCCAATAGGGCCTTCACTTTCGCGGCGGTTTTAGAACATGTCTTGCATTACCAAACTATGTATTTCATTTGCGAATCTTTATCATGAACTATGTATTTCATTTGCGAACTTTGTGATGAGGTAGACCCAAGTTTATGTTGAATTTTTTTGTGAATCTTTGTCCTCAAATATTTATTTCTTGTGGATGAGGTTAGATGGCAAAAAAAAAACAGAGCAATCCTCTGTTTCCACACCTACCGCCAAGGGACCTGGCGGTAGGGTACCTCAGAAACGTGGCAAAAGTGCTGTAACGAAAAATAGGCAGTTATCTGCGGTAGGGTTAGCTAGCCTACCGCCGGGGGCCCTGGCGGTAGGGTAGCAAAAATTTCTGTAACGAAAAATAGGCAGTTTTCTGCGGTAGGGTTAGCTACCCTACCGCAAGGGGCCCTGGCGGTAGGGTAGCAAAATTTCTGTAACGAGAAATAGGCAGTTTTCTGCGGTAGGGTTAGCTAGCCTACCGCCGAGGGCCCTGGCGGTAGGGTGGCAAAAGTTCTATAACGAGAATACATGCGAACCTTAAGCATACATGTTCATTAAATCATTACATCAACAAACTCCCACATGTTCAAATACCAAAGACATGCATAAATAACATCACATCATACATCAAGTTCATTACATCAAGTTCCATCTACCAAATTTAAATGACTTAGAGCATTGGTCCAAATGATAAGTATTCAAATGACAAGTGTTCTACACCGGGAAATAGCTCCTGAACATTTTCATACGCTCAATTTGTGCATCACGCTCTGGATTTGGCCTCAGTCGAATATCATTGGGTCCAGCCCAATGGATCAGCACATCCTTCACGTCGTGGAACCACGCCCATCGAGCACGTCGGTTCGGGTTCTCAGACACTCCCTGTTTGATTGCCCATCCAATGACCTGCCCGGGTCTTGACAAGTCGAGCTCGCGGAATTCATCAATGCTTATGGAGAACCCTATCTCTATTGCCAAAGAGTGTTTACAATCATCTTCCTTCTTCTGCACCTCATCAAGAATTTTCTATTTTTCTTTCACGAGCTCTTCAGGGTACTCACAAACCTGATACTTGCTGAAATCCCCCATAACCGCGTTTGCCTCCTCACAACTCTTAATCCATTGTTCAAGCTCCCTCATCATACTACGGCGTCGGTTTTCTTCACACTGCTCATATAATATATGCAAACTCGACTTGTTTTCCATCCTACATGAATGTTATGTTAGGTAACTTCAAATGGCATACACAAAAAGATACCTTAAATCAAATGACATACAACAAACACACAAGATAGATTACTTAAAATGACATACGACATGAAGTTCTCAAGGAGTTTAAATAACAAAGGTTACATAAAACATAAGGAGGAGTTCAACTAAAGTAAAAAGGAAATGATAAAGGGTACATGCCATTATAGTTCAAATGACTCTATGACATCATGTAGTTCAAACCATTTTTATTCGGCCATCAACACAATGTCTCTGTCGTACGGTCCCGGGTTGCAAGAAATGACATCCCTTCTTTCAAGGACCTGATATCTACTACACAACTTATTCTTGTAGACTCGTGTTGGGCCTCCAAGCGCAGAGTTTTGTAGGACAGTAGCAATTTTCCCTCAAGTGGATGACCTAAGGTTTATCAATCCGTGGGAGGCGTAGGATGAAGATGGTATCTCTCAAACAACCCTGCAACCAAATACAAGAAATCTTTTGTGTCCCCAACATACTTAATATAATGACAAATTGTATAGGTGCACTAGTTCGGCGAAGAGATGATGATACAAGTGTAGTATGGATAGTAGATATATGTTTTTATAATCTAAAAATAAAAAAACAGCAAGGTAGCAAGTGATAAAACGAAGCACAAACGGTATTGCAATGCTTAGAAACAAGGACTAGGAGAGTGCGGGCTTTTGGAGGCCGAGCATCAGGTCGGCCGGTATCTCGGTCGTTCGCGTGGGTTAGGAGATGTGGAATCTGTCAAGTCTTGGCAGGCTGGCCATGCGAATCTGTCAGAATCTTGTCAGCCTATGCGATGGAATACGGTCCAGGATAAACCCTACGGTGAGGCTAGGCGTACATGTTTGGAACGTTTTCCTGGTCATGTGCTACTTGCTGCGCCTGGTCAGGTTGGTCTCCTCCATTTCGTTGGCCCGTCCTATTTTTTCGAAACAGCACATGAAAGAGCATCTCGTCTGAGTTCCTGTCTTATCCCTAACCCGTGGACCAGGCCGTCGCCACACAGCTGCTCTGCCCCCTCCCTCTCCGTCTCTCTCCCCAAACGCGACGGCGGCGCTCGGTTCTCTCCGGAGAGATGTCTTCGTTTGGTGTGGAGTGGCACGGGTATGTGATTATTGATCCGCCGCATCTTGTGCTTGTCTAGGCCCCTGTAGTATTCCGTAGATTTGAGTTTATTTGACTGAGCAACCACTTCCTCGCAGGATCCGTGTTGATTCGTCGACAGCTGGTGCTTCCGATTTGATGAGCATCGCCGGAGTCCAGAAGGCAATCGATGGCGAGGGGACGGAGCCATGTGCGAACGTGGGCTTTGATGTGTGATCGGAAGCTACAAGCGGCTGGACAAGGAGGTGAGTGCGGGTTAAAACCACCTTCTCATCCTTAAGAAAATGGTTTGATTATGAGGGAAATCTAGACAGCTTTGGGTTTTTGGGAGACATGCAATGCGTTGCCAAACAAGTGCCATGCCAATTTTCTGAACATATATTTCCTCACGTTATTCTTCAGGCTATATTTAGTGGCAGTGTCATTTTGTTCCATGAGCCGATGTAATCTGACTTGGATTTAGTAGTAGTGTAATCTTGCTGAATTGCCATCTGGGAAAGTTTGGTTTTTGTCTCATTTTAGACTAAAAACCAATCTGTATCTGAGTGTGGAGTTGAAATGTAGCGGTTGAATTCTTACATCAAAGTCGGGTTTGCTGAAATCGGGAAGATCATCAAGCAGACACATTTTTCTAGGTAGGTTTTGTGATGTGTACTTTCATATTTTCTGTAATCTGTTTTAATTTCAATCTTCAAATATAGTTCACTGGATCCTTTTGTAAGTGTTGAAATGTGGGAAACCAAAATCATATTTCCTTTTTGTCCAGATATAATCCCATCCTTATATACCTGTAAGATGGGGAAAACGATAGAAACACGAGTTAGAAGTTCAGAGCCATTCTTTGCAATGGTTTGTTTTCATGTATCAATAAAGTTGAGGGGAAAAAAAGAACATGAGCTAGTCATTAATAACTCTATTTTTGCAACTAACTTGATAGATGAAATGCTTGGGTGATTCTGGGTGCTAAAGGTCTAATTTTACAACTAATCTACTAGATTACAGCTTTGGGTAATTAGTTGTCCTTTGAGATTGTACTCATAATTATTTTCCCATTTTCAGATTAGTATACTTCTGTTCTTTTCCTCGCTGTGCTGGCGTGGTCTTCTGAATTCTGTTGTGCCTATCAGAGAGTTTACTGCAGTGTCCCCTCTTATTATTTACTTTCATCTTGCCAGGGGTTTCTTAACTGGAGTAAACACACATCATTCAAAATTTTAAAACTATGTCTCTTACCCTCTTTAGCTTTCCACAAGCTCCATAGCACATACCACCTGGTTATCTTGTCTGTCTTAATTCTCATTGACTGAAAGCACTCAAGTTTTACTTTTGTCCAAAAGCACTCAGCTTTTGCGTTTTGTCCATTGAAATTCGAAATCTCAGCTAAATGGATTTTTTTTCCTTACAGGAATGGAACAGAACTTTTGATAGAGATCATGCGTTTGAGGACTCCTGATCTCCATGACGACCATCAGAGAGCTACACTATCTTAAATCATGGGGCTGTTTTTTTTTTAGTTTTTTATGTAAAATGCATGTTAAATCATAAAGCTGTTAGTTTACGTAACTGCTACTCCCTCCGTCACAAAATCTAAGACGTTTTTTACACTATGATAGTGACAAAAAATGTCTTACATTTTAGGACGGAGGGAGTAGTTCGAAACTGTGATGTGGATATCATTACCACTGCTTAGCGTTGTTGTGGCTGTTGTTGACTACATGGGCCTGCATTTTGTTTTTGTTGGGCTTCAGTTATATCCTTGAACCGAATGTGTTGTACCAACCAAGCTGGGTGCACCAGGGGATGAAAGAGAAATAGAGTTACCGTTGCATGCTGGCAAGTTGATTTTTCTCCACTAATTGTGCTACGATATTGCAGCTCACTCCGCTGTAAACAGAGAGATGTGTTGTCTGGTCTGTTGAAATGACAAGGCAATGTGTAGCTTGTCTAGGGTGCTCCATTGCACCGTGCACCGGATTTCGGGGGTGAGCACGCCTACTCTGTCAAGGACAGTTGTGCTTGCGCCTGTCAAATGCTACAGGCATTTAATGGCCTGATACAGTCCCATCGCTGTTCCAATCGTCAGGGGATTGGTCACTGTTTTTTACACGATGGATAACCATATCGGCCTGTATTCCACTAAACAGAACTGACATCTCTCCTGCAACTTAGACTAATTAGACTAATTGGAAAAACTTGTACATTAGCATGCAGCCGTGCCGTGGTTAGCCCGTGGTTAACTGAATGATCTATCTGGTTCAATATAATCACGCATGTAACTGCAGTTATCTGATCCATTTGTCTGCTACACATGGCAAAAAAAAAGCAGTTAAAAATTATTGTTCAACTGCTTTCAGTGTAAACTGCCCAGCGAAAAGCTGCCTGATAATCAAAAAACACAAATCAACAAGCCCAACACCATGCTTAGTGAAACTTAATGGAGAACACTAGAGATAGTTTTCACTGGACCGAAATGCTCCACGAATGCACTTTTGCCTGCGGGGGCTCTCCTCTGGCCACCAATCGACCACGACGTGCATGCACGGGTCGTACAAGGCTGCACGCGCATGGAGCATCAGTACTAAAAAGACTGACGTTGTCCGTACATGTCAGTTGAGTGTAAGAGGCCTAGGTGCTTTTGCATGTGGGTGGGCCAGAGCTGATTGAATACAGGCCGAAAATAAATTGAATACGTGCCGTATACACTGACAGCGGGAATCCCAATGGTGGCCCGACGGCAGGGATTCCGGCCTGCCTGTAGGCCGAGCACCATTGGCATTTTTCGGGTCCAGGGTTCATACTTTCACCAGTGCAATCTCTCAACAATGCTAACATAATTGGATCATATAACCATCCCTCAACGTGCGATAAAGAATCACTCCCAAGTTCCTATTAGCGGAGAACATAAGATAGAAATCGTTTGTAGGGTACGAAACCACCTCAAAGTTATCCTTTCCGATCGATCTATTGAGCTATTCCTATAAGTGTCACAAATAGCTCTAGAGTTCGTACTAAAATAATACCATATGATACACACCAACCAACTCTAATGTCACCTAAATACTCCAATGTCACCACAAGTATCCATGAGTTGATTATACGATATGCATCAAACAACTTCATAATCATAATATTCAATTCACACAAAGAACTCCAAGGAGCACCCCAAAGTTTATATCGGAGAAAAAATAATGAAAACGTGCATCAACCCCTATGCATAGACTACCCCAATGTCACCTCGGGAATCCGCGAGTTGAGTGCCAAAGCATATATCAAGTGAATCAATATAATACCCCATTGTCACCACGGGTATTCATATGCAAGACATACACCAAATGTTCTCAAATCTGAAATATTCAATCCGACAATAACGAAACCTCAAAGGGAAAAGATTCGATTCATCATATGATCCAACTATATTAACAAAGCTCGCGATACATCAAGATCGTGCCAAATCAAGAACACGAGAGAGAGAGATAAAACACATAGCTACTGGTACAAACCCTCAGCCCCGAGGGTGAACTACTCCCTCCTCGTCATGGAGACCGCCGGGATGATGAAGATGGCCTCCGGTGATGATTCCCCCCTCCGGCAAGGTGCCGGAAAAGGGCTGTAGATTAGATCGTGGAGGTACAGAGGCTTGCGGCGGCGTAAAAACTCATCTAGGTTAACTTTCGGGGGTTTCTGAATATATATAATTTTTCAGCGTTGTAATCACACAAAGTGGTGCCATAGGGGGCCCACGAGGCACCAGGGCGTGCCTGGGGGGGGGGGGCAGGCGCGCCCAGGTGGCTCGTGGGGCCCCTGTGGCTCTTCTACTGCTCCTCCGAAGCTTCCTAGGTCTGTTTCCTTCTAGAAAAAATCGTCAAAAAGTTTCGCTGCATTTGAACTTCATTTGATATGGATTTTCTGGAAAACCAAAAATAAGCAGAAAACAGCAACTGGCACTGGGCACTAGGTCAATATGTTAGTGCATGAAAATCATATAAAACCCATATAAAAGTGCACCAAAATCATACAAAACTATAATAAACATGGCATGAATACTTCATAAATTATAGATACGTTGGAGACGTATCAGCATCCTCAAGCTTAATTCCTGCTCGTCCTCGAGTTGGTAAATGATAAAAGAAACAATTTATGATGTGTGAATGCTAGCATAGTGCATAAGTTTAATCAACGATAATTTTCAATCACTTTTCCTAGCATCATAACAACTTTTTCTCATAAAACTCAACATGATAAAATAACAATTAAAAACAAAATTTTTGATGTGGAATGCTACCTATCATAATCATCATATAATCTTTTCTTTTATTGCATGGACACTTGGACTTGAATGATTCAAAGCAATAGTCTATAATTTGACATGAAGACATAAATACTCAAGCATACTAACAAGCAACCATGTCTTTTAAAATATCAACGCTAAAGAAAGTTATCCCTAGCCCATTATGCTCAATCATTGATCCGTTCATGAAACACACTCAATATTAGCTACATCCAATGCACAAGTATGACAATAGTGCTCTCCAATTGGTGCTTTATAAGAGAAGATGTAGACTCAAAATAAAAATAAAAATTGTATAAAAGTAAATAGATAGGCCCTTCGCAGAGGGAAGCAGAGATTTGCAAATGTGCCAGAGCTCAAAGGCTTAAATTAGAGAGATAAAATTGTTTTGAGAGGCATGCTTTTCCTGTCAACGAAAACGACCGAGAATTCCCAATATCTTCCATGCTAGGCACATCATAGGCGGTTCCCAAACAGAAAGTAAAGTTTATTTCCTTTCCACCATTCTTTCACAATCCATGGCTAGTCGTATCCACGGGTGCCCTCCATACCAACACTTTCCAAGGAATTTTGTTGTTATTAATTTTTGATTCATTGTGGGACTGGGCATCCCTATGGCTTATGAGCAACTCACGGTCCGTCATGACACGTGGTGCTTCAGGTGAAGAAGTTGGTCTTGAAGCTTTAGCTGCAGTGTCTTGGCTAGCAGATTCATCAGCATTCGAGCTAGAAATAGGTTGACGAAATTGTCCATCCAAGGGACGAATTCCTTCATCAATAACCGTCTTGCCCTTGCCAGGCACAGTGGACAGAGTGCTCTAAAGAACTTCAACTTCAGGCATATAGCTTAAGTGATTTTGACCATCAGCCTTGTAGTGAATTACAGACCGGGATCTGATGAATCTCATAATCCATGGAGCATACGGCTTCAAGTCAAACGGAGACTATGCCACTGTGACCAAAGTCCTCAGGAAGAAATCATGAATGTTGATGGGAGTACCATGAATGATGTGGAACAGCAGATTCTTCATAATTCCCACAACTTCTTCAGTATTGGAGTTGTGACCTTTAATGGGACTGAGGGTTTTGGACAGAATGCGATAGACCGTTCTTGGCACATATAGCAAATCCTTCACTAGGAAGGTTGTCCTTGGAGCTTCTCCTTCTGCCATAGGTTTCATAAGCACTTGCATCAGGTGGTTGGGCAGCTCAGTTTCTTCATATATTCTCTTTGCTTCTTCATGGGGTGGTTCAACTGGGAGAGCACGAAGAAGTTCTTCTATTGGTGCTTTGTAGTGAGTGTCTTCACTCATCCAGTCCAGAGCTCATGTTGCAATACCGTTAGCATCTCCAGAGAAATGCACTATGGCGTAGAACTGAAGAATGAGTTCTTCATTCCAATCACAGACGTCAGAGCAGAAGCTAAGTAATCCAGCATCGTGAAGAACTGCCAAAACTGGTCGAAAGCACGGTAGTGATTCCATATCCGCGTGAGGAATATGGCGATGTGGGAATACTTTGTTCTTGTCGAATAAGAGTGAAGCATAGAAATTCATCTGAGTCCTTGTCCAGAAACGCAGGCGCCTAATCTTTGCTGAGTCATATGGGGACTCACCAATGAAGAAGTTCTTTTCTTCGAAGAATTTGGCATTATCAAACTGAGGCCGCCTGAAGGCTCTGCCAATCTTTGGCATCACAGGTACTGGTTGAATGTTCTGCATCTTTTTACGTACATCAAACACTGGTCGTGGGGACCCAGTGGAATCATTCGGATCAGTCACGGCAAGTGATTTGGCAATTTCCTCAGCAGTGCCAGTTGGAACTGTGTCGGTATCTGCTGAAGGAATTGAGTCATCGCACTGAGGGTATGTATTGATGACATCAACCATTAGCTCATCCTGAGCAACTTCATCAGCTGCTGCAGCTGGAATTTCTTCATCAATGGTCTGAAGAGACGGCTGATGTTCTTCAGATCTAGTGTGAATTTCTTCAGTGATAGCGGGTGACTGTGTCACTTGCGTCGGAGGAGTGGCGAGGGGCGAATTTGGATGGAAAGCTTCCCAAAATTCGTCAATGATTGGAGGGGTAGTTGCACCGTCAATATCCACATCCTCTTCAGTTTTTTCACTACTTCCAGATGAAGCAGTGGCATTTTCTTCAGTCACCGGAACCTATGAGGGCTTCCGAGACAAGACTTGGTGAAGCGAAGCATCTTCTTCAACTTCAATTTCTTCATCCACTTGCTCTGTGGTAGCAGCAGAGTGGGTTTCAGCATCATCTTCATCAGCCTGTGGGATTACATAATCCACCCCATACGAAACAATCTGACGATCATCATTTGAACAAGTTGGGGGCACTGATGAAATAGGTGTAGCATCAATTGGAACGTCTGAAGACAATGGAGTCGTCTTCATTTTCTTCACAGTTGCAGTGATGGTAGGAGGGGCTGAAGCTTTTCTCTTTTTCGCTTCCTTCTCAGCAGCTTTGGTCTTCTTCACTTCTGATGCAGAAGGAAGGGTGATAGTCTTCATCGATGAAGTCGTTGGTGGTGCTACTGCTGAGGAACTTGATGGTTCAATTACATCAGGAACGACTGATGCAGTCGCCCTGGCTGTTTCTTCAGGAAAAACTTCTTCAGTTTCCCTTTCATTTTCTTCAGGCGCAACCTCTGTTGCCCTGTCTTGTATTTGCGGAGATAAAGGCGCAGTTATTAGGGCATTTCCCGCCTTAGGGTTTTGGTGATGATGACAATGCACCTTTGGACTAATCGTGCGCCCAAGTTTACTCAGGTACACCTTGTTTGGCGCAAGACGGCTAGGCATTCCCTCAGGACGGAAAAGATCGAAGACAGAGTTTCCGACGCGTTTATTTCTTTGGTCATAGGAAATCCGTACTATTAAGAGGGAATCCGCATCGGAAGGTACTGGGTGAATCAATGCACGTACACATTTTATTGCACCCACTATACATCCTTCCATTCGAGGAGAGAGGTCCTCAAAATCTTTCTGTGGCAGTGTTTTTAGTGCCGAGCGGTTGTACCGCTTGACCGGTTGTTCCGGCCCTGCACCGCTCCACTACCGGAATCCCTTCTGTAGTGGAGCTGTGGGTGGGCGGTGGTGGCCCGGTAGTTCCCGGACGGCTTCGGCGAACCGGTACTACCGGTGTCTGGAGCGGTTGTACCGCTCCGGACTTAGCCACCACATGAACGCTGGTCTGGCGGTTGTACCGGCACAACCACCGCCCCAACCACCGCTATGGGGTGACTCCCTTCTGTTTATGAGGTGGTTGTTGGGCGGTGGTGGAGCGGTAGTTCCTGGTTGGCTCCGGCCGACCGGTACTACCGGTGGCTCCACCGGTTGTACCGCCTGGGCCACTTTTGCAATGTGAACCCGTGAATACCGGTTGTACCGGTGGTTCTAGCGGTTGTACTGCTGCAGTGTAAAAATGGCTGTAACGGTTGGATTTGGGGGACACTATATAAGTAGGTAGTTCTTCCACCTACCTTTTTACCTCTTGCCTCTCTCTCTCCTCCATTGATGCCCTTCAAGCTTTCTTGCCCGATCTCTCTCTCTAGCCACTCAAACTTGTTGATTTGCTAGGGATTGAAGGAGGAGGCCTAGATCTACACTTCCACCAAAGGAAACTTGATTCCCCCATACTTACTTGTGTGGATTTTGTTACTCTTGGGTGTTTGGGCACCCTAGACGGAAGAGGTCACCTCGGAGCCACATTCCATTGTGGTGAAGCTCCGTGGTGGTGTTGGGAGCCTCCAATTCAGTTGTGGAGAGAGCCTCAACCTTGTTTGTAAAGGTCCGGTTGCCGCCTTCAAGGGCACCACTAGTGGAATCACGGCATCTTGCATTGTGCGAGGGCGTGAAGAGAATACGGTGGCCCTAGTGGCTTCTTGGGGAGCATTGTGCCTCCACACCGCTCCAACGGAGACGTACTTCCCCCTAAAGGGAAGGAACTTCGGTAACACATCCTCGTCTTCACCGGCTCCACTTGTGATTACTTCTTATCTTTACTTTGTGCAAGCTATTGTTGTGTTGTATCCTTTGCTTGCTTGTGTTGTTGTTGTTGTTAGCATCATATAGGTTGCTCACCTAGTTGCACATCTAGACAACCTATTTTGTTGCTAACCCTAATTTGTTAAGAAAGGCTAAAAATTGGTAGTTGCCTATTCACCCCCCTCTAGTCAACCATATCGATCCTTTCAATTGGTATCAGAGCCTCGTCCCTTTTTTAAGGGTTTCACCACCCGAAGAGTATGGTTGACGACGGGGATCGGGATGAGGAGGTGCCCGAGGCCGTGGAGTTGAACTCGGTCACCCGAGACGACTTAAATGAGGCTGTGGCTTCACTTAAGACGTCTATGACGGCCGAGGTCAAGTCCATGCTTAAAGAACTTCTTGAGGGGTTGAAGTCTACTCCCGATCCATTGCTTGTGGTTAATCCCACCGCATCGGTGTCGGAGGCCAATTCCGGCAAGGAAGCGGCTAAGGGTACTCAGACAGCTTCCTCTCATGGTAAGAATGGGACGGGAACCTTCGCCTCGGTTCCCCCTCCCTCGGTCTATGGAGGACCGGCCCCTACACCGCATATTAACAACCTTGGTCCTCCTCCTAAGCTTGTGAAGGGTGATTTTGCTAATTGGATTTTTCGTATCAAGTCTCATTTGAATCACAACTCAACAAATCTTTGGAGAATCATCGAGCAAGGCTTCTACCCACATGATCCAAGCAACCTCACTCCAAGAGAAGAGGCGGACAATCAATACAATCACTCCGCATTGTTCATCCTCCAATCCGCAGTGCCTCCCGAAGATCTAGCTCACTTGCGCCCCTTCTCCCGTGCAAAGGATTGTTGGGAACACATTATATCTTTGTACAAGGGGAGCTCAAGCATTCAACGGTCTAACTTTGAGGTGGTGCTTGATGAGGCCGATGAGTTTGTGATGAATGAAGATGAGGATCCTCGTGATCTCTACCGAAGATTGAAAACTCTTGCGGTCACTCTTCAAGATCATGGGAGCAAGGATACGGATGATAATTGGATCAAGCGCAAGTTTCTCAAGGCCATCATGCCATTCAACAAGGCAATGTCCTCCGTGATCCGTCAAAGACCGGACTTCCACACCTTGTCTTCAAGTGAAGTGTTGGATGAGTTTATTGCCATGAACATCATGAATAAGACCACCGACAATGCTCTAGCTCGTGTCCAACAGTCAAAGAAAGCCTCACCCAACCTTGCTTTGAAGGCCAAGGGTATTCCGGAAGAAGAAGAAGAGAGTTGCCCCGAAGACACCAAATATGCTTACCACGAGCACATGGCTCTTGCGTCAAGGCAATTTTGGGGCAACAAGAGAAACTCAAGGCCCAACTCCTCCAAGAACAACTCAAAGGGCAAGCAACGAGTAAGGACTTGCTACAATTGTGGCAATGTGAGTCACTTTGTGATGGATTGTCCGTATGAGAAGAGGGAGGACAATGGTGGCAAGCTCATCCACAAAGACAAGGCCAGGTCCTTCCCCAACAAGAACAATTTCAACAAGAAGGTGCCTCCAAAGGGCTTGGTGGCGCAAGAAGAGTACAACTCTGATGATGATGATGATACAAGTGGTGAAGTGTTAGCAACGGCCACCATGGCCATTGCTACCTCTTCTCCAACCTCGGTGTCCCTCTTCGATGCCCCCAATGAGAACATCATCCCCAAGTGCCTCATGGCAAGAGGCGTCACCAAGGTAACCTCCAACATCAAAACTTCCATCTCTCCTAATCCTTCTTTGTTGGATTGTGTGGATGATCAAGAGGAGGTGAAGGTGGATGAGAATGAGTTTGACAAGTTCTTGGGTAAGCTCAAAGGTGAGACCAAGAAGCACTTTGTTGCTCTCTTGGAACAACTTGGTGAGGCCAATGATATCATTGAGTCTCACGAGGAGAACATCACTAACTTGGAAGGCCATAGTCGTGACTATGCCGATGAGATTGCGGATCTTTCCATCGCTCTTGAGGAAGAGCGAGGTCTTCGTTCGGCTCTTGAGGAGTCGCAAAACGTTGACCTTGCTCAACTAAAGAAAGATCATGATCATGCTCAAGTTTTTGCTCTTGTGCTTAAATCCAAGAATGCTGAGCTTGGGGTTGGCCATGCTAGACTCAAAGAGGAGTTTGAGCTACTTGACAAGACTCACAAGGCCTTGAAAGGTGCACATGCTACTCTCAAGGAGTCTCATGATCAACTCCAAGCAAAGCTCACTAAGGAAATAGCCACTTGTCCTCCTTTTGTTTTAATTGATAATGCCAATGCTACAAACCCTTGTTGTGAGCATGAGCATCTTGTGGAGGAGAATGCCAAGTTGAAAGAGCAACTTGAGAAAGGCCTTGTGACTTGCATACAAGGTGAGAAGAACCTCAATGATCTTTTGAGCAATCAAAAGGAGGTTGTGGCAAAGGAAGGGCTCGGGTTTGCACCCAAGTCAAAGAAGAAGAACAACAAAAAGATCAAGAAACCTCTCCCTCTGAAAGAGGTATTTGTCAAGAAGGGAGAGGGTGCTCATAAGGAGAAGAAGGACAAGGTGGTGGGTGGAAATGTCAAGAAGGGCAATCCCACTCCATCGAACAAAGCCGGCGACTTTAACCCTTCTTATGTTTTATGCCATGCTAGTGATGGGCATGTTTATGCCAAATTTGTTGGTTCTTATTATGAGTACATTGAATGGTCTATTTGGGTTCCTAAGACCCTTGTTACTAACATCAAAGGACCCATTCAAGAATGGGTACCTAAAACCAAGCATTGATCTCTTGTAGGAGTTTGCTTCCGATGGAGGATCATGGTTGCTTGATAGTGGAGCAACAAATCATATGACCGGGAGCAAGCATTTGGTGGTGGACGTGCAACCAAGCCCATCTATGCCCACCCATGTTCAATTCGGTGATGCCTCAACATCTAAGGTATTGGGTCTTGGCAAGGTTGTGATTTCTCATGATTTCTCAATTGAGAAAGTCATGCTTGTTGAGACCCTTGCATACAATTTACTTTCCGTTCGTCAACTTGCACTTATGGGCTTTGTCACATTCTTTGACCTTGATACCATGGCCCTTTTGTGGAGCAAGACTCTTAAAGTAGCTTTTGTTGGGCATGTCGAGAACGGTCTCTATGTGGTTAACTTCTCGGAGCGACCCACTAAGACCGCGACTTGCCTAATGGCTAAAGTTGATGTGGGGTGGCTTTGGCATCGCCGACTAGCCCATGTCAATATGAGATCTTTGCAAAGTCTCCTAAAAGGGGATCACGTTCGTGGACTAACAAATGTGAGCTTTGCCAAAGATCGTGCTTGCAGTACTTGTATCGAAGAAAAGCTACATGAGACGGCTCACCGACCCACGAATATCATCTACTCGAAGAGGCCCTTGGAGCTCCTTCACATGGATCTCTTTGGACCTCCATCCTTTGATAGTCTTGGGGGAAGAAAGTATTGCTTGGTGATTGTGGATGACTATTCAAGATACACTTGGGTCTATTTCTTCAAGAGGAAGAGCAAGACCCAACAAACCGTCATCAACTTTGCCAATGAAGCTCAACGTCAACATGAGGCAAAGATATTGATGATTAGAAGTGACAACGGCACCAAGTTCAAGAACTACACCTTGGATGAGTTCCTTAGTGATGAGGGGATCAAGCATCAATACTCCGCACCATATACCCCTCAACAAAATGGTGTAGCGGAGAGGGAGAACCGAACGTTGATGGACGCGGCAAGGACCATGATGGCAGAATTCAAGTCTCCGTACAACTTTTGGGCCGAAGCCATTAACACCGCATGTCATGCATCCAATCGGCTCTACCTCCGCAAAGGCTTGAACAAGACTCCATATGAGATACTTACCGGTAACAAGCCCAACCTCAAGTACTTCCTGGTGTTCGGGTGTAGGTGTTTCATTCTCAAGAAAGGTACACGTTTGTCTAAATTCGAATCTAGAGCTCAAGAGGGCATATTTGTTGGTTATGCTACAAACTCTCATGCTTACCGTGTCCTCAACAAGTCCAACGGACTCATTGAGGAGACGTGTAACGTAGACTTTGATGAAAATAATGGTTCCCAAGTGGAGCAAAGTGGTCTTTGTGATGTAGGTGATGAAATTCCTCCCCAAGCCATAAGAAGAATGGGGATTGGTCAAATACTCCCCATTGAGGAACCCCTTGTGGCCGAAGGAGAAGGACAATGCTCTACGCAAGTGGAGCCATCACCAACCATTGACCCACACGCTTCCGAAGAACAAACCGAAGGCCCTCAACCAAGTGATCAAGATCAAGGGCAAGATCAACCTCAAGATGATGGTGATTCACCAAATGATGCCCAAGATCAAGATCACGACACCGAGCAAGCTCAAGATCAAGTGCAAGCTCATGATCAAGAGCAAGCTCAAGATGACACTCAAGATGTTCAAGATGATCCTCCTCAAGAGATTACGGAGGAGCTTTTGGAGCGTCGTGCCGCCAAAATTGCTTCCAAACTCAAGCATCAACAACATTTCATGGAGAATGTTTATGGAAGCTTAAAGAGGGGGGTAACCACTCATAGACAATTAACAAACTTTTGTGAGTATCATGCGTTTGTTTCTTGTGTTGAACCCCAAAAGGTACATGATGCTCTCGAGGAGACGGATTGGCTTGAAGCCATGCATGATGAACTCAACAACTTTGAGCGCAACAAAGTGTGGACATTGGTGCCAAGGCCAACGGAGAATCATAATGTCATTGGAACCAAATGGATCTTCAAGAACAAGCAAGATACGAACGGTGTTGTCACTCGAAACAAGGTAAGATTGGTGGCACAAGGCTACTCCCAAGTCGAGGGTATCGACTACGGTGAAACCTTTTCTCCCCTTGCTCGTCTTGAATCTATTCGTATGTTGCTTGCATATGCATCTCATCATGATTTTAAGTTACAACAGATGGATGTGAAGAGTGCATTTATTAATGGTCCTCTTAATGAGTTGGTATATGTCAAACAACCCCCGGGGTTCAAGGATCCCAAGTTCCCCAATCATGTATAGAAGCTCGATAAGGCACTCTATGGCCTTAAACAAACCCCACGTGTGTGGTATGAGCACCTTACCGAGTTGTTGCAAGACCGTGGGTTTGAAATTGGGATAATCGATCCCACTCTTTTTACTAAGAGGGTTAAAGGGGATTTGTTCATATGCCAACTATATGTTGATGATATTATTTTTGGTTCTCCTAACAAAGCTTTCAATGATGAGTTTGCCGCACTCATGACCGAGAAGTTTGAGATGTCTATGATGGGAGAGTTGAAGTTCTTTCTTGGGTTCGAAGTCAAACAAAGAAGAGAAGGAACCTTCATCAACCAAGCCAAATATACCCAAGACATGCTCAAGAGATTCAAGTTAGAAGATGTCAAACCGGCCAAGACTCCAATGCCTACCAAGTGCCAACATGACATTGATCCCATTGGTAAAGCGGTGGATCAAAAGGTATATCATTCTATGATTGGATCCTTGCTTTACCTTTGTGCATCTAGGCCGGATATCATGTTGAGTGTGGGAATGTGTGCACGGTTTCAAGCCGCGCCTAAGGAAAGTCACTTTGTGGCGGTCAAGCGAATCTTTCGATATTTGGCTCATACCCCAAACTTTGGCTTATGGTACCCCAAAGGAGCAAGCTTTGATCTCATGGGATATTCGGATTCGGATTGGGCGGGAGACCGTGTGGATAGGAAATCAACCTCCGGAGGGTGCCAATTCCTTGGTCGCTCTTTGGTGAGTTGGTCTTCGAAGAAGCAAAATTGTGTGTCTCTCTCCACCACCGAGGCCGAGTATGTAGCCGCCGCAAGTTGTTGTGCACAATTGCTTTGGATGAGGCAAACTTTAAAGGATTACGGTGTCACTTGTGACAAAGTGCCTCTTTTCTGTGACAATGAAAGTGCAATCAAGATCTCCTACAATCCGGTGCAACATAGCAAGACGAAACACATTGAGATTCGTCACCATTTCATCCGGGATCATGTCAAGCGTGGAGAGATTGATATTATTCATGTTGGAACTCAAGATCAACTAGCGGATATTTTCACGAAGCCATTGGATGAAGTAAGATTTCGCGAGTTAAGGAATGAGCTAAATATCATTGATTCGAGCAACGTGTCTTGAATCTCGTCACACCCCACCGCATTCATCATGATTATCTTGTTCTAGATGCAGGCATGGATTTAGGGGGAGTGTTGTTCTCTCAATGAACTCTCCCTCCCCCTATTATGCATAAATAAACCCAATCTTTCATATTAGCCATTTTTATGGTAGTAGTGCTTCAAAGATGAGTTTTGGTCATGGGCCCAAGGTTAAAAATCTTCGCGGTGCCATACCAATTGACTCAAACATAGGTGGCTTCGTCCACCGCCCCTCCTCTCTTTGTGGAGGTTTGGTTCTCCTTTTGGATCTTATTTGCCTTGCTAGTTTTATTTTTTAGGTCCTAGGTGTTTGTATCCTCCAAGTGTTGGCCTTTATCGTTTGCTTCTTGCACTCTTGGAGTTTACTTCACCATAATATAGTGCCAAGTTTCCATCCCAAGCCTCCTCTACCCTTAAAACAATCTTCTCCAAATGTACACAAGTTGTTATCTTGGCATGTGTGGCTGTGACCGGGCGGTACAACCGGTGGTCGGGGCGGTTCTACCGCCCTGCCATTTGGCTGTAGCGTCCCGGCGGTTCTATCGGTCAAACCTTAACGGTTCTACCGCTTAGGTTCTGGCCTGTGCTTCCGGCTGGTACTACCGGGCGGTTACGAGCGGTACTACCGCTGCCTGTTAGGCGATGGAAGTACCGCCCCTAACCACAGGGTAGTATCAGGGGGCGGTACAACCGCTCCGCGGTCTGGGCGGGTATTTAAGGGCGCGGGCCGAAGGGGTTTCTCTTTTTCCCCTTCGTGCCCGTCCTCTTCCCCTGTCCCTGTCGCCGATTGCTGCCCCCATTGCCCTGGAGTGCCCTCCAGTGCTCCGGATCCGTCGGTTCTTCATCGGATCCGCTCCGTGGAGGCCGTCTCCTCCCCGATCTCTTCCCATGGATACCGGTAATGCTCCATTCTCTCTTGCTTTTGGTTTCAATCTTTGAATCCATCTATCTAGGGCATTACATGTACTCCCGTGTTTTTGGCTAAACTATTGGGTGGAAGAGATCGTATTGTATACCTCTATTGCTTGTAGATAGTTAGAAATCGAAATATTGCATCTAGATTCAGTTTTTATTTGTGCCTGTTCTCCTGTGTGTGGAACCGCAGTCAGCGGTACAACCGCTCCAGTGGGCAGTACAACCGCCTAAGCGGTACTACCGCTAGGATGACCGGTACAACCGGCTTTACTGAACCTTTGTGTACTGTTTCTTCTTCTCTCTACTTACATGTAATATATTCCTCTGATCTTGTGTACATTCCTCTCATCTGTGCTGGGTATCTTGTGTGCTTCCCGTGTGTGTGTGCAGGTGGCTCTGGTTCTCGCTCTGCTCCTCTCCAGAAGACCAGAAAGAGCGTCCGTAGGAGCAAGCGTCCTGATGACACTGTGGAAGAGCAGGAGGTGGTGATTCCCCCCAAGCCCACCCGCCGTGAGAAGTCTGCCGCTGCCAAGCAACGTGTGGCCGTGCCAATGCACAGGTGGAAACAACAGGATTGGGAGAGGTTCCGATTGCAGAATCCCTATGAGGTTCCAGTTCATTCTCGTTGGACCACACCTCAGTTCAGGAACGAGATGCAAGTGAGGATTGTGCATGAGCTTTTTGAGCATAACAAGAACAGGTTCACCAAGTAGTGGACAATTGACCTTGATCACTGTAGGAACAACATGGAGTACTTTGGAGAGGCCTTAGCTCTATGTGAGGAGTTTGACTTGGTCAAGCTCATGTCTATCAACTGTGACTTTGATGTGCAGCTTATCCATCAGTTCTATACCACTGTTCACTTCGGCACCGATGATGCTCGTACTCTGTCCTTCATGTGCCGTGATGAGTTATTTCAGGTGCCTTGGAGAGCCTTCTGCAATGCTCTAGGCTATGATGATACCGGTCTGACCGGGAATGGTGGCATCCGTCCTCACGACCGTGCCACTTCCATGAGCAAGGAGAAGCTTGCACCCCTGTACATCTGAGGACGTGGAGTCATTGGTGAGTCCAAGGATCTTGAGAAGGTTTATGACATTATGCATTGTGTGTTCCGCAATGTGCTTCTGCCCAAGGTTGGGAATCAGGATGAGATTTATGGCTATCTGGTGGATCTGTTGGTGGCTATGAAGACCAAGGTGGGGTTTGGTGCCACTTTTGATATTTCCAAGTGGTTGTGGGAGGAGATGTATAGCATGGTCATGCACCGAAAGGTACCCATATATGCTCTGTTTGTCATGTGTTTCCTGAACTCTGTATGGGCAGTCCGCAGGCCAGGTGAGCCTCTTACATCTCCAGACAACCTCACTGTGCATGAGGTCAAGCAGTTGAGAAAGAAGAAACATGCTGAGCCTCGCTATCCTGTTGATGACCCCGAGGATGTTTATGCCACCTCTAGTGATGAGGACTTTGAGCTGGAGGCTGGGGCCAAGCCCTCCTGGGTTGCTAAGCTCACAGCCAAGGTGAAGAAGACCTTTTGCTTGCAGACTCACATCCAGAAGAAGGCCAGACGCAGACAGATTGAGATGATGAGGCACCTCAACATGCAAGTGGACAGTGGATCTGAGAAGAGCATCACTCCAGAGGACAAGTGGATCTTCGAGAACAACACATGGACTGACGATGAGGCCTCTGGCCATCCTGCTACCTCTACCTCTGCTACCGCCGCCGCGGATGATATCATGGATGAGGACGGATGATATCATGGATGAGGACGAGCAGTCTGTTGACGACGATCCAGAGGCATCTGATGATGATGATCCAGAGGAGACCGAGGAGTCAGAGGAGGACTACTGAGCTCTGGGGCGTTAGCATCGCTCTTTTCCTTTTTGGTGTCTTGATGCCAAAGGGGGAGAGAGTTCTATTAGGTCTCGGGATTTGCATGGGTTTTATTTGCATTTGCTTTGGGTGTCAGTTGAACCACTTTGCTTCGAGTTGGTTTGTGAACTTGTCGTGCGTGGAGACGTTGTACATGGTGTGACACATGCGATCCCGATCTATCTATCTTAAGCCTTTTTATATCGTGTCTCGTATGTTTGTAGAGCATGCTTATTATTGTTGCCCTTATCTATTGCTCTACTTCATGTTCCTGCAAATGCATGCTTTTTGTCTACTCTTTTCTTTTGCAGTCATTGGTTGGTCTATAAAATCTAGGGGGAGCGCTGATCCTAATGTGAGCACTTTGCATTCCAAAAGCAAAATCAAAATAGTGTTCACATCTAGGGGGAGCCCGTCTATATTTTCTGGATCTCCGGTGCAAATCGTGTGGTTGTCATCATCCACCAAAAAGGGGGAGATTGTTAGGACATTTCCCGCCTTAGAGTTTTGGTGATGATGACAATGCACCTTTGGACTAATCGTGCGCCCAAGTTTACTCAGGTATACCTTGTTTGGCGCAAGACGATTAGGCATTCCCTCAGGACGGAAAAGATCGAAGACGGAGTTTCCGACGCGTTTATTTCTTTGGTCGTAGGAAATCTGTAATATTAAGAGGGAATCCACATCGGAAGGTACTGGGTGAATCAATGCACATACACATTTTATTGCACCCACTATACATCCCTCCGTTCGAGGAGAGAGGTCCTCAAAGTCTTTCTGTGGCAGTGTTTTTAGTGCCGAGCGGTTGTACCGCTTGACCGGTTGTTCCGGCCCTGCACCGCTCCACTACCGGAATCCCTTCTGTAGTGGAGCTGTGGGTGGGCGGTGGTGGCCCGGTAGTTCCCGGACGGCTTCGGCGAACCGGTACTACCGGTGTCTGGAGCGGTTGTACCGCTCCGGACTTAGCCACCACATGAACGCTGGTCTGGCGGTTCTACCGGCACAACCACCGCCCCAACCACCGCTATGGGGTGACTCCCTTCTGTTTATGAGGTGGTTGTTGGGCGGTGGTGGAGCGGTAATTCCTGGTTGGCTCCGGCCGACCGGTACTACCGGTGGCTCCACCGGTTGTACCGCCTGGGGCACTTCTGCAGTGTGAACCTGTGAATACCGGTTGTACCGGTGGTTCTAGCGGTTGTACCGCTGCAGTGTAAAAACGGCTGTAACGGTTGGATTTGGGGGACACTATATAAGTAGGTGATTCTTCCACCTACCTTTTTACCTCTTGCCTCTCTCTCTCCTCCATTGATGCCCTTCAAGCTTTCTTGCCCGATCTCTCTCTCTAGCCACTCAAACTTTTTGATTTGCTAGGGATTGAAGGAGGAGACCTAGATCTACACTTCCACCAAAGGAAACTTGATTCCCCCATACTTACTTGTGTGGATTTTGTTACTCTTGGGTGTTTGGGCACCCTAGACGGAAGAGGTCACCTCGGAGCCACATTCCATTGTGGTGAAGCTCCGTGGTGGTGTTGGGAGCCTCCAATTCAGTTGTGGAGAGAGCCTCAACCTTGTTTGTAAAGGTCCGGTTGCCGCCTTCAAGGGCACCACTAGTGGAATCACGACATCTTGCATTGTGCGAGGGCGTGAGGAGAATACGGTGGCCCTAGTGGCTTCTTGGGGAGCATTGTGCCTCCACACCGCTCCAACGGAGACGTACTTCCCCCTAAAGGGAAGGAACTTCGGTAACACATCCTCGTCTTCACCGGCTCCACTTGTGGTTACTTCTTACCTTTACTTTGTGCAAGCTATTGTTGTGTTGTATCCTTTGCTTGCTTGTGTTGTTGTTGTTAGCATCATATAGGTTGCTCACCTAGTTGCACATCTGGACAACCTATTTTGTTGCTAACCCTAATTTGTTAAGAAAGGCTAAAAATTGGTAGTTGCCTATTCACCCCCCCTCTAGTCAACCATATCGATCCTTTCAGCAGTCTTACTGGCCTGAGCTGTTGGTGGTGGAGCTGAAGAACTTGAGGGTGGCATTGTACCAAACTTGGCTGCCTCACGCTGGTTGTGGTCTTCAACAACCTTTTTGGTTGCAGTGATGAATCTGTCACGCACACCACAGTAGTGACTTGACTATCGCTCAAATTCTTCAGACAACTATTGAATCTCAGACTGTAAAGTCACAAGCTGCTGAGGAGATATAGAGAGCATGTTCTTCCGCAACTCCTTCTCTTTTTGCAGTTGCTGTTTCCTCACCAGCTTTGCTTGAGCAATTTTGTGCTTCTCATTCAAAATGAAAGCAGATAACACATGACTTGGGCCAGGAGGTAGACTCAATTCATCAAGAGGCGTATCTGGCTTGGTGCACCAGATGTCAATGAAGTCCAGGACCTTCTTGGGGTCCAGCATCATTGGTACAGAAGAATTTTTAGCAATAGCAGATTGCTCTTGCTTCTTTTTGAGGAACTCCGCGAGATCATCTTCGTCAGCCAGCCCATGTTCGTCAACCTGAGGCACGACGGCCTTGCTCTTGGGACTTGGCCTAGTTCCACGGCCAGCTGTTACCTTTTTCTTCAGCTTGGGTAGTGAAGACGATGGTTGCCCACTAGCCGAGGCACTTGATGCAGCAATTGAGGCTGTTGGAAAGCCCTCGGTGCGCTGGCAAGATGCGAGCACGACAGGTGTTGAAGCTCTTGCTGCTGCCATTGATGAACTTGAAGCAGGAGGAGGCACTGAAGATTTTGATATCTTGGGTGCTGAAGTGTGACGCCCCGAGACCAATGCTCCAGATTCCTTCCATTTATTTCCGCCGTTGCCATGTGATTCGTTTGCTTGTTGCACCTTGCCATGTCATCATGTGCATTTCATCCGCATGTTTTCATAAAACTTGCATCCGTTCGTAGTGTCATTCTCCTCGTCCCTTCCGTTATCCGTTTCGAGACCCGACACACTCGCACGTGCCCGTGGCACCTCCGAAATATTATTTTATAAGTGGGATAAAAATGTTCTCGGAATGGGTTGAAAGTTGGCGTGCGGTCTCATTATGTTGTAGGTAGACCGCGTGCCAAATTTCGTCGCATTCGGAGTCCGTTTGATAGCCCAACCGTTAAACTATAGCGGCACTATAGCCGGATAAACGTCGGACATTTTCGGTATCCGAAAACTGTTGCCGGGCCTCTCTCTCTTCTCTCCTGCAGCCCTTGGCCTTTCTAGCACAGCCCTCAACCAGCCCACTAGCCAAGCCTACCCCCCTCTCGCCACCGGAGCCGTCCGATCGTGATCAAACGGTCCGAAAACGGACTAAAACCCCTCCTCTAGCCCCTGTCTATAAATAGACAGCCTCCCCTGCCATTTCTGTCCAAACCCTAGCCCTTCATCGGGATCCGTGCCGCCGCCAGCCACCTTCCACCTCTCCAGCCGCCGCCCGTGGCCTCTCCCGTGCTGCCACGTCCCCCCTGTCTCCCACCTCCAGCCGCGGCCCGCCAAGCCCATACGCGGCCCGCCCGAGCCCATCGGGGCCCGAACGAGCCGCGCGCCAGCCCGAGCGCCCCGCCGCCAGGGAGCTCGCCACCTCCCTCCGCCTGTGTCGCCGTCTCCCGGGTCCCGCCGCCTTCGCGCCGTCCCACGCCGCCGCACGCCGTCGCCAGATCCGCCGCCACCCGAGCTCGCCGTTGCTCCGCCGCCGCGTGCCCGCGACGCCACCTTGCCGCACGCCGTCGCCAGCGTCCTCCCGCACCACCGCCTCGCGCCGCTCGCCAGAGCCCCCGCGCTGCCCCTAGCTCGCCGCCACCTCGGATCCGGCCGGGCCGGACCGGATCCAGCCCCTGCCGCCCCGCCGGAGCGCCGGCCTCGCCGGACCTCGCTGCCGTTGCCATGGCCTCTGCCTCCCAGGCGCCGGGACCCCGTCGTCCCAGATCCAGCCGTCCCGCGAACCAAACGCCGTTCCGCACCGCGCCATCCCGATCCGTCTCGTCCCGGGATCCCCCCGTCCCGATTTCCGTGAGGTGATGATTTCAACAGCATATAGGCATTTTGTATTGGCTATATCTTTGTGCATGTGTGTCCGATGAAGATGATCTTTATATGTAAAATGAGCTACTCTTCGTGCTCTACATGATGGTTGCATTTGCATTCATGTTAGGATCCATCTAAATGTCATAATCTCTGTTGCAAAAGTGCTTCATACTGTTAACCGCAGAAACTGTTAATATGTGCCACTTTGTCATTTTTGTGTGATTTAATGCAAATGTCATATGAGCATCTTGTCAACACGACTTTGGAGCATTTTCATGTCTTCTTGCTGCTAGTATTTATTTCATGCCATGATATGCCTTGATGTGAGTGCCATGAGCTTGTAAACATGCCTAGTTAATGTTGCTGTTCTGAGTAAAAGCTGTCTGTGATAAAACTTGCCAACTTTGCTTGATGGTTGCCACTACTCTATAGCTCATATGCATATGATTCCTTCATGTGATTTGGTCTATGCAATGTGTACTCTGATGCCATGCCCTTGGTTGCTATGTAATCTTGCTGTAGCTTGTCTATTTGTTGCTCTCAAGTTGCCATCATGATATAACTGTCAGCCTGTTGACAGAATGTTCCATTTTGTAATAATCATAGTAATTAATCTGTGCATCCTATGAACTTTTGCCAATGGAGTGATTTGAAGATTGCCATGTCTACTGTATGATCATGTCAATTTCATAAATATTAAAATTGCTATGCTTGCTGTTATGTGCCTCCCAAGTCAGCATCATAATGTTGTTGACAGCATGCCCAATTTTCTGTTAGTCCATGATTGCATATTGCCTTGATGATTGCCATGAATCTATTGTTCCTATGATTATGCCCATGTTGTATGTTTTCATCTACATGTTGTATACTTCCATGATGTACCTTTTGTCGCCGTGTTATTGCACTGTAGTGTATTTGTTTCTTGCCTCCAACATGCCATCATATTAACTCTGCTCATGTATATGCCCTGTTTAGCAGAACATTGCATTTTGCATGGATCATATTGACTTAAGCTTGATGCCTATGAACCTGAACCTTAAAGATGATTTGAAGTATGTCATGTCTACTTTAAGTGCATATCATGATGATGCCCATCATGTTACTGTAGCTTGCTGTTTTGATGCTTGCAAAGGGCTATGTTGCTGTTTTGGGCAGGTTGCTATTATAACTTGTGTTGATTGTAATTGTTGCACCGTTGCTCCGTTTTGATCACGTTCTACATGAAACTTGCTTAGATTTGTGTGTAGTTTCCTATTGTCATGTTGCATCCTTGATTTGAGTGTTTGTGGTTGATGTTTGCATGCATTTTGCATTGTTGCCATGTTAAACTTGTTTAGCTCATATCTTCTAGCCCGTAGCTCCGAATTAAATGTTCTACATATGTAACTTGGCTAGAAAAATGTGTGGATCATCATGATGCATGTTAACTTGGTGTTTAACCAATTCAACATTGTGTTTAATTCAGATCAGTACCAATTTCGATATTTGCATATGGGGACATTCCGGAATTGTTGTTTGTGTTTCCGGCCTCATTTAAACTTGCCTAGTTGTAAGGATTGCTTATGCTTCATCTCTTGCCATGCTTAACAACATTTAATCTTGTCATGCATCATATTTGGGTGCGCATCATGCCATGTTTATGCTTGTGTGTTTACCATGTTGTTTGCTTCTTTCCGGTTGTGCTTCTTCTAGATAGTTTCGGTTCCGTTGCGATTGTGAGGATTCGTTCGACTACATTGCTTCGTCTTCTTCATGGACTCGTTCTTCTTCCGAGCGGGATTTCAGGCAAGATGATCATGACCTTGGATATCTCTACTATCTTTGCTTGCTAGATGTCTCGTTGCTATCGCTATGTCGCGCTTCCTACCACATATATATGTCAGCCTCCCATATGCCATGATACAGCCTCTAACCACCCTTACCCAGCAAACCGTTGTTTGGCTATGTTACCGCTTTGCTCAGCCCCTTTCTTTTAGTGTTGCTAGTTGCAGGTGCAGTTTCAGGTTGTTCCATGTTGGGACATGGATATCATGGGATATCACAATATCTCTTATTTAATTAATGCATCTATATACTTGGTAATGGGTGGAAGGCTCGGCCTTTTGCCTGGTGTTTTGTTCCACTCATGCCGCCCTAGTTTCCGTAATACCGGTGTTATGTTCCTTGATGAGCGCTTCTAACACATGTGGGGCATATGGGAACCCCTCTGATCATTCATTTTAGGATAAACTTCTCCAGCAAGGCCCAACATTGGTTTTAACATTTGCCAACATAATAATACTGAAATTAATTAATTAATTCATAGGGGCTGATCACCTCGAGGATTCTTAATTCAACATAATCCAGGTGGGCCAGTGCTGATGGTGCTAGTCCAAACTAGAGCAGCTTGCGGCGCCGCCCGGGGCAACTCGTGGACTTGGTCGTTGTAACCATAGCTCATCCACTGTGTCCTGAGAACGAGATACGCGGCTCCTATCGGGATCGTCGACACGTCGGGAGGTCTTGCTGGTTTAGTTTTACCTTTTACGAATGACTTGTCCATCGGAATTCCTTATCGTAAGCATCGTGTTATCATGGTGTGAGGATGTTCCATCGGATGCGTGTGGTAATTTATAATGGACTACTTGGAGCACCCCTGCAGGGTTAAATCTTTCACGAAGCCATGCCCGCGGTTATGTGGCGACTTGGAAATTTATAACCTCCGGTTGTAGAGAACTTGACACTAAATCTAATTAAAATACACCAACCGCGTGCGTAACCGTGATCGTCTCTTTTCGAGGGAGTTCGAGAAGAGAACACGGTGGGGTTATGTTTGACTCGTAAGTAGGTGTTCAGGATCACTTCTTGATCATTATTAGTTTGCGACCGTTATGCGTAGTTTACTCTTCTTATTCTTGTACTCGTAAGTTAGCCACCATACAATGCTTAGTGCTTGCTGCAACCTCACCACCTTACCCTTCCATACCCATTAAGCTTTGATAGTCTTGCTACCCATGGTTATGGGATTGTTGAGTCCTCGTGGCTCACAGATTACTACAACAACAGCTGCAGGTACAGGTAATGCGATGATCTGACATGAGAGCGATGCACGTTTGCTTGTGGAGTTCTTCTTCTGCTTCTTCTTCTTCGTCGATCTTGGGATAGGTTCCTGGTCGGCAGCCTGGGCTAGCAGGGTGGATGTCGTTCATATTTTTCGTTTGTGTTTCATCCGTAGTCGGATTCTGCTCTTCTTATGGTGTTTGCTATGTATTGATGTATTCCTGTGATGACCATATGTATTTGTGTGTATCCCCATCTATTATGTACATGGTATGATGTAATGATATCCACCTTGCAAGCGTCTTCGATATGCGCTTCTATCCCTGGTGGGGTCCGAGTCCCTCGAGGATAGGATCGCATATTGGGCGTGACATGAAGCCTTTGAAGCTGCCGGCTGGGCCACTGAGGGCTTCAGGACAGACGGCTTTGGCTTGTTGGCAGGCTTCTTTTGCATAGCCTTCTTCGGTGCACTTCCAATGCCACTAGCATCCGCTTCAGCTGAGGCCTTTGCGGCCTTGTTGAATTCTTCAATAGCCTTTTTGGCCTGTTTCTGCAACTTAGCTTGTTGCTTTACCCATTCTTTGGGGAATTCTTCACCCCTTTTGATGCTTGTAGGATGAGCAGCTTGACCTTCAGCAAGTGGTGGCCTGTTGCACGGAGGCTTCACAGCAAAATCCTTCATGTATTTAGAAGTGACGAAATTGTAATCTCTCCACTGATAGGTCTCTTTTCCATGAGTCTCTTCATCCGGAATCCAATATCCTGCATACAGATCGTCAGGAATCTCAAAAGCTGTATGTTCCTCTTTCCTCTTGCCTCCCTTATGAGGCCTTTTGCCATCAACCATTTTCTTCAGCTGAGGTTTTTGAACTTGTGAGGACTCTGAAGATGTTTGAAGGTTTTCCTCAAGTAATGCTGCAAATGAATTAATTTGATGAGAACCTAGTGATTCATCAGTAGACATTGTAACTGTGAATAGAGTATAGTTGCGAGGAAATAGGGAAGAGTCACATGCGTTCTCAGAGATTTTTCAAAATAAACCAGGTGAAGAAATTGACCCTTATCGTCTTGACGCATTTCACTAAGTGTTCTTGACATAGGTTCTAGAGTTGTACAGATTGAAGCAATTGCACAATTGAGGAATCTAGTTGTTAAGTATAACTTAGATGAAAATACTCAAGACTAGCCAGAAGGAAGTGCTGAAGAATTGGAAGAGTGGAAAAATAACAGCACTTGAAGATTTTGTGGCAGTAAAAAGATCAAACTTGGGCTGCAAAAATAAATTTTAATTACCCCAAGGATGAACTCGATGAACTGGACGACGAGACGAAGGAAGTCGTCAGTTCAGATCTTCCGTGCCCTAACTTGGCTACGAAAGATGTCTACGGCGGCGGCGGAGGTGAAGAAATCCGCGGCCGGCGCGAGTACGACGGCGAAGAAGTCGAGGCAGTGAAGCTCTTCCTCTCCGGCGACGATGAGTTCCAGCGGCGGCACTAGGGTTTTGAGAGCAACAGGGGCGCGAGAGTGAAATGAGTTAGGGCTGACGAGGTCAAGCCTTTATATAGGCGCGGTAAAAACTAAGAGGTCCGAAGATTTTGGACGGATAAGCCCCTGGCGTTTCACATCTGAGTGACACATGTCACACATGCATTTTCACCTTTATCCATGCGGGTGAAGCGCGGGATGAAGTTACCGTGGCAACCGCCAAAAAATTGATTAGAATATTTTCAAAATGTGTTCGCAATTTCTTCAGCTGTCAAGGACATAGTGAAGACTTTGAACAGTGTCAAGTAGAACGCACATGAAGAATTTGAGAACAGAGTGGTTTGAGTTTAGCACAGAGGGGAGCGGGTCCGATCACATCCACATAGATGACGAAAAACACTGTTTGAAGAAATAGCTATATGTGGATGCTGTTGAGGACATGAAAAACTCATATATATATATATATATATATATATATATATATATATATATATATATATATATATATATATATATATATATATATATATATATAATAAGCAGTGAAGAATAACTTCAAATGACGAATTTGAAAAGTTTGACGAAATTGCAAATGACGAAAAACTCAAATTTGAAGAATGTCATAAAGAGGTGGTAGTGTTACCCACCGTATAAGAACTATGATGATTTCAGACACCGCGTACAATTGTCGTATGGTTCTGAGAATCAAGTTCTTCATTAATTTCTTCACACTTAGAGGGTTAGTCTTCATTGATTGAAGAAAAACGTTACTTCGTATGTTGTGCATCAAAGTCATCAAGAATGCATAAGCGTTAGGATGTGTGTCCTTTTCAAAGGACATTCGAAGATTCTAAGATGTTTAGCTCACACCGCAACATGCAAAACCTTCTCTCATCCAAGGGCTTAGTGAAGATATCTGCAAGCTGGTCTTCAGTCTTCACGTGATCGATGACGATGTCTCCCTTCAGCACATGATCACGAAGAAAGTGGTGACGAATCTCAATATGCTTCATCCTTGAGTGTTGCACTGGGTTGTGGGTGATCTTGATGGCATTCTCATTATCGCAGTAGAGTGGCACTTTCTTCACGTTGACGCCATAGTCCTTGAGGGTTTGCTTCATCCATAGTAACTGAGAGCAGCAGGTGCCAGCAGCAATGTACTCAGCCTCGGCAGTGGAAAGTGAAACGAAGTTCTGCTTCTTCGAGGACCAACATACAAGAGATCGTCCGAGGAAATGGCATGTGCCTGATGTTGACTTGCGATCCACTCGATCACCAGCATAATCAGAATCGGAATATCCAACAAGATCAAGTGATGAGCCCTTGGGATACCATAATCCAAGCGTTGGAGTGTGAGCTAAATATCGAAGAATTCGTTTCACAGCCTGGTGGTGTGATTCCTTCGGTGACGCTTGAAAGCGGGCACACATGCAAACGCTAAGCATAATATCTGGCCTAGATGCACATAGGTAAAGCAGCGAACCAATGATGGAGCGATATACCTTCTGATCGAAATCTTTACCATTTTCGTCAGTGTTGAGTTGGCCATTTGTTGGCATTGGTATCTTGAGGCCTTTGCAATCTTGCATTCGAATTTCTTCAGGCAGTCTTTAAGATATTTCTCCTGAGATATGAAGATGCCATTGGGTTGTTGACGAATTTGAAGCCCGAGGAAGAATTTCAAGTCCCCCATCATAGACATCTGATATTCTTCTTGCCTCATATGAGCAAATTCGTCACTGTATTTCTTGTTAGTGCAACCAAAGATAATATCATCAACATATATTTGGCATATGAACAGTTCATCATCATAAGATTTTGTGAAAAGAGTAGGGTCAAGTGAACCGGGCTTGAACCCCTTTTTCTTCAGGAATTCCTTCAGTGTATCATACCAAGCCCTCGGGGCTTGCTTGAGGCCATAGAGAGCCTTGTTGAGTCTGAAGACTTTGTCAGGATGCTTTGGGTCCTCAAAACCTGGTGGTTGAGCAACATATACTTCTTCCTCAAGCTTACCATTGAGGAATGCACTTTTCACATCCATTTGATATAAGAGGATATCATGATGGTTAGCATATGCAAGCAATATACGAATGGCTTCAAGCCTAGCAAATGGTGCAAATGTTTCATCGAAATCAATACCCTCAACCCGTGTGTAGCCTTGAGCTACAAGACGGGCCTTATTCCTCACCACTTGGCCATTTTCGTCTTGTTTGTTGCGGTAGATCCACTTAGTGCCGATGACATTGTGCTTGCGTGGATCAGGACGCTTAACAAGCTCCCACACATTGTTGAGCTCGAACTGACGCAATTCATCTTGCATTGCTTGAATCCATTCTGGTTTCAGAAAGGCTTCATCAACTTTGGAGGGCTCTGAAATAGAGACAAACGCGTAATGCCCACAAAAGTTAGCTAAATGTGAAGCTCTTAAGCGAGTGAGGGGACCAGGTGCATTGATGTTGTCGAGGATCTTCTAAATCTGCACTTCATTTGCCACTTGTGGATGTGCTAGACGAGGGCCTTGTTGTTGTTGTTGTTGTTGTTGTTGCCATGCAGAATCCTCAGCATCATTCTCGTCAGGATGTTCATTTTCTTCACGACGAGGAACAACCACTTCTTCATCAGGAGCTATTTCTTCACTGGACACAATTTCACCAGTGCCCATCAGCTTGATAGATTCCTCAGGAGGCATTTCATCTAGCACAGGAGGCAGGTGCTCTCTTTGTGAGCCGTTAGTTTCATCGAACCACACATCTACAGTTTCAACAACCTTGTGGTGGAAGGAGTTGAAGACTCTGTAGGTGTGCGAGTCCTTTCCGTAACCAAGCATAAAACATTCATGTGCTTTCGGTGCAAATTTAGAACTGTGATGCGGATCTCTAATCCAACATTTAGCACCGAAGACTTTGAAATAACTCACATTGGGTTTCTTGTCTGTGAGGAGCTCATATGAGGTCTTCTTGAGTAATTTGTGAAGATATACCCGGTTGATGATGTGGCATGCAGTGTCAACTGCTTCAGACCAGAAATGACGTGGTGTCTTGTATTCATCAAGCATAGTATGCGCCATCTCGATGAGGGTCCTGTTCTTGCGCTCTACAACTCCATTCTGCTGAGGAGTGTAGGGAGCAGAGGGCTCATGAGTGATACCAAGTTCATCAAGATAGTCGTCGAGGCCAGTGTTCTTGAACTCGGTGCCATTGTCACTCCTGATGTGCTTGATCTTGAGACCATAATTCATCATGGCCCGATTGGAGAATCGTCTGAAGACATTCTGAACTTCAGTCTTGTAGGTAATGATGTGCACCCAGGTGTAGCGAGAGTAGTCATCAACAATGACGAATCCATAGAGAGATGCTGCATTGGTTACTGTGGCATAATGTGTAGGACCAAACAAATCCATGTGAAGTAATTCAAAAGGACGAGTAGTGGTCATGATTGTCTTCGCCTGGTGTTTGGCTCTGGTAATCTTTCCAGACTCACAAGCACCACAGAGGTGATCCTTGACGAATTTGACACCCTCGACGCCAATGATATGCTTATTCTTGACGAGAGTGCTCAAATTCCTCATTCCAGCATGTCCAAGTCATCGATGCCATAGCCAGCATTCCGAAGCTTTTGCCATTAGACATGTTGCAGGCTGAGGACCTGTAGAGAAATCTACAATGTACAAGTCACCTTTCCTAAAGCCTTCGAAGACTATGGATTTGTCCGATTCCAACAGCACAATGCATCTATATTTGCCAAAGATGACAATCATATCAAGATCACAAAGCATTGACACAGACATGAGGTTGTATCCAAGGGACTCGACAAGCATCACCTTTTCCATGTGTCGATCCTTTGAGATGGCAACCTTACCTAGACCCAATACCTTGCTTTTTCCTTTGTCAGCGTATGTGATATGCTTCAGATGAGACGGAGTAAGGGGAGCATAAGTGAGGAGATTCCTATCTCCAGTCATATGATTCATGCAGCCACTGTCCAAGACCCATTCAGTGGCTGAAGGTGTTTCATCCTGTAAAAGCATTAGTCTGACTTACAAGTTCATATACTTCAAAGTGAAGAATATGATAATGATCAATTTCGTCAGACAATTTCATCAATGAATAATATCTAGCAGCATAAGGGATGTGTGAAATGAAGCATTCATTCCAGCATGATTAGCCTGCATCCCAACATGCATTTTGTCAGGTCTTTAGCAAATTCATCAGACATTTAGTTGTCTGAAGACCTGACCCTGCAGAAGAGATTAGTTCTTCTTCTTAACCACCCACATCTGAATGGGTGGCTGAGAAGCAATGTGACGAAGTGCATTGATGGAGAACTTAGGCATTGAAGAATATGCATTTCTCTTCACAGGAGGGTTATAGTAATTGAATGAATAAGCAGAGAAATTCCTCGAAGATTTGTGAACATAGTGGTTCGAAGAATAATGCTCATATTCATCAAATCACTGTCTGTTTCCCTGCGAAACAGAGGCATTAGTGCGACCATAAGTGGGTCTGCATCCATTTGACGACTTTGATCCCTGTGAAGAATTTGCCCTGGGAAGTTTCTTCTTCATCGGTGGTGTCATGATGACATTCACCTAAAGATTTTCCAGACGGCTTTTAGGAACCCAGATTTTCTTCACAGGTGGACCGTTCCTGCAGTTAGTACCAATGAATCTGGCAATGACTTCACCATTCTGATTCTTGAACAGTTTATAGTTGGAGTCAAATGACTCATCTGAAGAATATGAAGAATAACAAGTATAGCCAGATAAAGTGAATGGGTCTACTGGAGGTCCCTTTGCAGCAACCCATGAGGTTTTGGGATAGTGCTCAGGCTTCCAATACGAACCATCAGCATTGAGCTTTCTCTCAAAGGCAATACCCTCTTTCCTAGGGTACCTGTGAAGAATTTGCTTTTTGAGCACGTCACATAGGGTTTGATGCCCTTTGAGGCTTTTGTACATGCTAGTGACATACAATTCCTTCAGCCCTGCATTTTCATCAGTATCACTGGTGGCTTCCTCAGATGAGGGGTTAGTGGCCACCGTAGCAGTTGAAGCAATTGCAAGAACAGAAGCATTTGAACATTCAGCTGAAGAATTAGCATTATCACGTTCAAGGCATTTTAGGCATGGTGCAACAAATTCTTTCTGAGCGGTACTGATCTGTTGAGCGAGGAGTGAATCATTTTCCTTTTGAAGATCATCATGAGACGCTCTCAGCTTCTCGAGATCTTGCTTCCTTTGAAGAAATTCATAGGATAGCTTCTCATGTTCAGCTGAGAGGGACACATGACGACTTTCAAGTTCATCAAATTTTGACTGAAGACGTTTGATTTCGTCAGTCAAGATTTGTGAGCGTTCCATTTCATCGTTCAACAGATCATCGCTTTTGTCTAGCAGTTTTTGAGTCTTTTCCAAGGCATGTTGTTGCTCAGTAGCAATTTTAGCAAGTTTCTTATAGCTTGGTTTAGATTCACACTCAGAGTCATCATCACTGGAAGTTTCATAGTAAGCTTCAGATGAGGTTACCTTTGCACCTCGTGCCATGAGACAAACTGCAGACAAAGTGTAGGCATCATCAGGTTCCCATGATCTAAGGGAATTCGCAAATTCCACAAGCCAGGCATCATCACGTCTATATGCCCCTTCATAGACGTCGGAGATCCTGTCCCAGATGAGCTTCGCATTGTTCAGATGGGAGATGTGAGTGAACTCATCCTTGGTCAGACAAGAACAGATGATGTATTTGGCCCGAGCATCGAGTTGAGTGTATCTGCGAATGTCCTCAGCATTCGCCCTTTTGCAAAGATCAGTCAATCCCAGTTCAGTGACAGTCCATAATTCGTTGTTCGTGGCAAGGAGACGCTTTCGCATCATGACCTTCCAGTACGGGTAGTTTGTGCCATCGAAGATGGGGCACGCAGCGGAGACCTTGATCATACATGCGGTCGACATAACTAAAACTCCAGGTGGTTAAACCAAAATCACACAGAACAAGGGAGTACCTTGCTCTGATACCAATTGAAAGCGCAGGTTATCTCCCAGAGGGGGGGTGTAACATCCCCAGATCTTAGCCCTGTCATTAAGCTAATTAAATTGCCATGTCATCATGATCATCCTAATTAAATTGCATTTAGGAAATAATACAAATTCAAACTCCAAATTCAATTGCAAGTCAAATTATTACTTCTTCAATTAATTGAATAAAAATGTTCATAATATTGCAAATATTCCCAAAGCAACTATAAAAAAAAATCAACATTTATTGAATTAGTTAAATTACCCTAACATCCTAAAACAGATCCAATACAGCAACTTTTAATACCTTTTCATTTAATTAAAAATCAAATGAAATCATATTTTCCCCAAACCATTTTCTGGTAGTAACAAAAATTGCACTGCAAATATTGGGCCAAGCCTCATATTTTACAAAACTAAAATTTGTGTCTAAACATTTTATAAAACAGAAACTAGAAAAAGAGAAAACAGAAAAACAAAAGATAAAAAGGAAAATAAAACAAACCCCCCTGGGCCTCGGCCCAGCCGGCCGGCCCAGCCGCCCCCACATAACCCCCCCCCCCCGCTCCCTCACCCGAAACCCTAACCCCCCACTCCTCCTCGCTCCTCCCCTCGTCCCCGACGCCGCCGCCCGACGCCGTCGCCGCCTCTCCTCGTCGGGGCCGTCGCCTCCTTGTCCTCTCCCACGTCGGACTTCCCCAAGCCTCGCCGGCGTACCCCTGCAACGGGGTGAGCCGCCGTCTACCTCCGCCCTCCCCTGCCGCTGTCGCCGCCGCCTGGCCCCGCCCGCTCGCGCCCGTCGCTCCCGGCCGCCCCGTGCGCCACCCCGCACTGCTGCTGCGCTTGCCGCGCGGCGCTGCTGCCGCCGCTAACCGCCGTCGCCCGCGCTCGCCCGGGTCCGCCTGGCCGCGCCCGCACGCCCACTGCCGCTGCTGCTCCGCCGCCGGCCTCTGCTGCTCTGGCCTTGCCTCGCCGCTCGCCGCCCGCCTCGCCGCACCCGCCCCTGGCCGGCCAAGGCCGCTGCGTGCCCGCGCGCGCACGCAGTTCTTCCCAGTGGCCTTCGGACATGTCCGGCCCCGGAAGGGCACGGCCGCGGACACGTCCGGCTAGCCCACTGCCAGGTGGGGCCCGCCCGAAACGAAAATAAAAATAAAAAAATAGAAAAGAAAAGAATTAAAATAAATAAATAAATAATTATTAATTAATTAATTAATTAAATAGTTAATTAACTTAATTAATTTTGTTTAATTAAACTAATTACTTAATTAGTCTAATTAATCTGTAATTAGTTTAAGTTAAACCCTAATTAGTCTAAACAGACACTGACAGGTGGGACCCACTTGTCAGTTTGACCAGTCAAAGTCATAGTTGACTGCTGACGTCACTGTGACGTCATGCTGACGTCAGCAAATACTGTTTCGGATAGTTCAATTTAAATAATTTCAAAAAATGATTAAAACTTTGAAAATTAATATAAAATAAACCGTAACTCGGATTAAAATAATTTATATATGAAAAATGATCAGAAAAATATGAAGAATCCGAATATGCCACCCACATACTTGCCACACCCCTCTAACATGATGAACATAGAACTTTCCCCCCATTCATCTGTCCGATAAATGCCCGGAGCTGGTAAAACACCTCCAGATGTTTCCCGCTCCGACTAACTTGCGTAGTACTGCATTAGGGCACTCCTCGAATAACGTGCTACCATGCCATGCATTTGTGATTGCATTTGTTGCTTGTATTTATTGTTTCTTCCTCCTCTTCTCTCCGGTAGACCCCGAGACCGACGCTGCCCCTGTGATCGACTACATCACCGACGACCCTGCTTCCTTTTCAGCAGAGCTTCCAGGCAAGCAAAACCCCCTTGACGCATGCCTATATCACCTATTCCTTCTCCCTCCTGCTTGCATTAGAAATTGCTACTGTTCTGTTCTATCCTATTCTGCTGCATAGCCTATTTTTGTAACTGTTATTGATACCTGCCTGTTATCCAAGATACTTAGTATAGTTTGGTTGATAATCCATCGGTGGCCCCTCTTCTTTGTTTTTTAGTTGCCCCGCTTAGTTACTAATGCCCCGATCGATGTGATCGACGGGCTGAGACCAACACAGCACCGCACACCCCCTAAGTTGTTCGACTCTACAGAGTTATCCTCGAGTAACGAGGGTGACACCTCTTAACTCACTCCCGACGATGCCTTTGTAGCACAGCTAGTCGGACATGGATTACCGAGGGTGATTCCTCTTCCTCCACCTCCGATGGAGCTTCTGTCATGCAACCCCTCAAGTGTGGAACATCGAGGGTGATTCCTCCTGGTTCTCCTTGACGGATTACATCGAGTAGGAATCCATAGAGGGTGATTCCTCGGATTCCCCCTTGAAGTGATGAACACACGGATACCCTACTTTTACTACAGTCCCCGGGTAAAGTCGGGTCGACCCCGAGGGGTACCCGCGAGAGATGTGAAGTCGGGTTGACCGTGAGGGTACCCGCGAGATAATTACGAGGCGCGACCGGGCAGGCAGAGACCGCCCTAGAGAGGGATGGGCCTAGCCCTTGTTGCACTTCCTCGAGATGGGATGACAGGAGTACTGATCGTCACCGCGAGCTCCTAATAATGCGATAACGAATTTGGGTATTGATCTGAGTTGGCCACTGGCCTATACGCACTACCACCACGTGGGATAATGGTTTAATGGGGCCCTCTACGCCGTATGTATTAGCCGAAAGCTTTGTCAGACGTCCAGTTCAGCAGTGCGGCACGGCAGGATCGGCGCCATCCATGACAGAGGTGGTGCCTTGATCTAACCATGTGCGCAACGACCCGGAGTGCAAAGGGCGATGGGCCCAGGACCCCGGAGCGCTTAGGATGTAGACCGGTGGGGACCTCTCTGCTGAGCTCTAGGTAGGGCTGTGGTGTGTCGATCAGCCGAGGCCGGGCATGACCCAGGAAAGTGTGTCCGGCCAGAGTTAATCGAGCGTGTTGGGTAACAGTAGTGCACCCCTGCAGGGAAGATATCTATTCGAATAGCCGTGTCCATGGTAACAGGACGCTCAGTGTTGTATCCCGATCTATTACTACTTAAACTGGATACATGTTAATTAATTGTAAGCTCCGGGATTGCTTTCTCGCAGGGAGTCGAGAAAGGATCTCTGGGCTTTGCTTCAACATGCTTGTTACTTTATATTATGCTAATCTGCATCTTCTAATGCTGCAAGACGCTGAAGATGCTAGTCTTCGATAGGCTAGGCCTTTCCCCCTCTGTTCTGGCATTTCTGCAGTTTAGTCCAAAGATATAGCCCCATTCCTTTGATACTAATGCATAACTAGTATAGTTCTGATGTCAGTCTTGCGAGTACTTTGGATGAGTACTCACGGTTGCTTTGCTATTCTTTCCCCCATACCCGTTTGCTGCGACCAGATGACGGATCCCAGGAGCCAGCTGCTACCACCGACGACTGCTACTACACTTCCGGTGGAGCTTACTACTACGTGGATACCGACGACCAGGAGTAGATTCGGAGGCTCCCAGGCAGGAGGCCTTGCCTCTTTCGATCAGAGTCGTTGTTTGTTTTCGCCTTCTTAAGGCAACTTGTTTAACTTTGTGTCTGTACTCAGATACTGTTGTTGTTTCCGCTAACGCTTGATCGCGAGCTTATGTATTCGAGCCCTCGAGGCCCCTGGCTTGTAATATAAAGCTTGTATGCCTTTTATTTGTGTTTAGAGTTGTGTTGTGATATCTTCCCGTGAGTCTCTGATCTCGATCGTGTGCATTGCGTGTAGGATTAGTGCACGGTCGAGCAGGGGCGTCACAGGGGGTGAATGGGAGATTTTTAGAAATTCGTCAAACTCTGATGAATTTGACGAAGATCAGAGTGAAGAAATAGAAACGCAAGGGAAACTAAGTCATCACAGAATCAGAGTACATGTGATCAGGATACATAAGAGTGAAGAACATGCAATCATATAATCATACAAGCATGAGGAATATGAACTGAGGAAATAAAAGATAGCACGATCAAATACTTCAGTTTAAATTCGTCAGAGGATAGATCACAAATTCTTCAGCAGCGGAATAAAGTAAGGGAGGGTGAGGAATAAACCAGGTTGGCTCGGTGAAGACAATGGAATTTGGTAGACCAGTTCCAGTTGCTGTATCAACTGTACGTCTGGTTGAGGCGGCTGAGTCGCAACTAAGAGAACACTTAGTCCTCACCGCATTCCTCTTGAGTTAAGGTCACTTAGACCTCGCCCAATCACTCGTGGTAAGTCTTCAAGGTAGACTTCCAAAACCTTCACAGACTTGTTCACCGGCAACCCACAATTACTCTTGGGTGCTCAGAACATGACGCCTAACCGTCTGGAGGAATGACAGTCCTCAAAGGTAACAAGCGTCGGATCACACAGATCAATCTCTTCAGTGATGCTTAGTCACTTAGGCTCTGGTTGGGTTTTCCTCACTTGGGTTCTCTCAAAGTCGTCAGAGGATGAGTTGCTCTCTAATGACAAGTGTCAAGTTCTCTCGGAGCAGCCAACCAACAAGTGGTTGTGGGGGGCGGCTATTTATAGCCAGGAGGCAACCCGACATGAATTGTCATAAATGCCCTTCACTGATTTGACCGTTGTCAGGATAAGGATCCACTCGATAGCTGGCACGCGGTGCAGCAACGGTCTAAAAATTGAACTCTCAATTTCGTCAGGGCACTCAATTTCCTCACGGTAGGCAGATCGCACTGGCGAACTCCTAACTCCTCAGCCTGACCAAATTCGTCAGCGACCAGATGAACTTCGTCACTGTCGCTAGCAAATGCGTCAGCTGTACTGGAGATTTTCAAAGGCTTCACTCGAAGCGGCTTTTGTGTGTATTGGTTTGAGTAAGTTTGAGCATCACTTTGTAAATGTGAAATATGTTTCACCTAGACCCCCTTTAACAGTACGGTTTTTTCTATGACTCAAATAAGAAGAAAAGAAACTACGAAAACCAAAGTCTTCAAGCTTCAAAGTCTTCACATCAATTTCTTCAAAGACCATACCAATTTCATCATCAAATTCTTCACTTGAAGAAATCTATTTTTAGGGGTCGTCTTCCATGTGTTAAACCAAATCTTCAGGGACTCTGTCTCCTATGTATACTCACAAACACATTAGTTCCTCAACCTATTTGTCTTCAATACTCCAAAACCACTAAGGGGGCACTTGATGCACTTACAGAGTACTTGCTGAAGGTTGATGTCCGGTCCCGTCGTGTCGCTGACTGAGGCCCCATCTGCGTGGGAAGCTGCTATTTTTTGATAGATTGGCATGAGATGCTTGGATAGGAGAAAAGAAACCGGAAGAGCATGAGAGATAGATGTTGAGAACCTAAATAATGCACACACATTTACATATTTCATGTGATGATAGTTTTCGTGTTGGTTGTCCTACTGAATGTTCCTGTCAGTCCTAACTCAGCACATCACTCTCAATTTTCAGTCATGCTTGGAGCTTTAATCTGCAACTCTACAAAATCAGAAAGCATGTCTAAGGCTCAAGGTAATGTTGAAACTTGGAGGCGATCAAATCATATGATTTTTGGGCTGTAAGAGCTTAAACTAACTATTGCTTTTTGGGTTGTAAGAGCTTAAACTAACTATCGCTGACATCCTGGCTTTGAATTTTTAGTTTGTATTTTTTTGTGTGTGCAAAAGGTTTGTATTTGTCCATGGTCAAGACAGGGGGCACATCGAGCTTGGTTTGTTAAGCTTCTTTCTATTCTCAAGGAGGTCAGGAGTTCCTCTTGAGAAGGAAGAGGACAACCTTGAACTCAAGCTACCCCTTCGGAGAGAACTGCTTGAACTCAAGATGCTCCTCCCAGTCATTTGACCGATACAGAAATAACCTTTTATGTGAGTGACTTATTTTGACTCATACTAATATAAGTCAGTGGGAGCCTCTCCCACTATCCCCCAGCCTAAAAAAAACCTTTTATGAGAGTGACCTAAAGGTCAGATGTTTTGCAATAAGCATACCTCTTTTGTAGGTCTTTTTTCCTTTGGGTTTGGGAGTAGTATATGCTGTTTGAGAGGGTCTATTTTTTTTTGAGAAAATGTGATTTTGTCCTTTGTTTCTATACTTATCGGAGTTTATGTTTCTTTCAGTTAGTTGTGAGAGGTACTTCTTAAGTTTCCATTCAACTATTGACGGCCAAAAAGGAGATCAAATAAGATTTTGAAGAGGGCTTGCCCACACGGCACTGTGAAACAAGGTGAAGGGAAAGGAAGGGTAAGGGGAAATAAATGATGCAAGGGGGGAGTGGTTAAAGATATACGGCGATTGCCTAGGAAGAAAGAAGTGGGAGAGAATCAATTTGTCCAGGAATTGAAACCAGTCCTATCATATTCGACACACATTTTTTAATTAGAACAATTATTTGATCATAATGTGTTTTTTGATCCGTGGCAACGCACGGGCATTCAGCTAGTAAAAGTAACGGCAACACAAGGTTAGGTTAGTGACGTGCAAAAAGGAAGAATACACTAGAACTGAGCAGTTCATGCTGGTTTTGTTCTTGGTGTGTAAGAAGATTCATCGATGAGCTGCGTATAAGAAGATTCAAGAGCATGAAAGGAAAGAAATAAGAGGACGGACATGACAAGAAAAAAGAAAGACTTGAAAACATGGTCATCATCACGCATCACCCAATCAGGACGAAGCTCCATACGATGATCTGCCAAATGAAGAATCATCGATCCGTGACCACAAGTTCACGGGCATCGACAATGAAGGAACACTAGGATGGGAATATATGACTACAACATTTTCACTCCTGAGCTCTAATCCTGGTATTTTTTCAAGAAATATGTGCATTTAGAAGTTTCAAATGATCACGAGAAAAGTCCACGTCCACATGCGGTTTATTCTACACACATCTAAAAACTTGTATTAGAAAATATGCTAATTTGTAAGGTAGATAAAAAGGTTGATTTTGTAGGCCCATAAAGAGAAAATAGCGATCGACTTATTTGTCTTTCTTGCATATAGCACACAAACATAAATTTGCATCGATGAAAATTTGTGTTGATGTCCATGTGGAACCAAAAGAACTTGTGTGGGAATAGAGCTACGTTCTGAAAGCTTTAAAAAATGCTACGTTCTGATAAAGATAATACCCAAGTTCTGCAGGATACAAGTGGCCTGATAGAAGTGGCCATTGTTTTACAAGCGCGGTTGCCATTTATCACTATGTTATTTTGCAGGTTTTCATCTTTTTTAGGGTTTTTGAGGTTTTTATCTGAAAACTCGCAAAATTCAAAACCGTGAGTAGGTGCACCGAATCAAATCTGCTTTAGACCCGATTGGATCGTCGTTTTGGAGCCAATTACACCTGTAAAAAGAAACCGAGTGGGTTCCGGTTACCCGATTGCTTGGTCGTTTTGGCCCGTATTTTTTGCACCTGTATTCGAGATTAGATTACACCCGGTTTTGGCCGGTATTGGGTACACTTCTCATCACATCTGTTTTCCCTCGTTTTCTGCCTCTTTCTCTCACCTAGCCGAGGACAAGGGCACATGCCTCCGGACGGACGGCTCGAGGCAGAGACTGCGGTCCTGACCAGGCCGGCAGAGAGCGTGGGCTCCGAGGCAACATCGGTGGCGGCTGTGAGCGGGTTCCGTGGCCGCGGCAACTACCTGAGCAATGTCTGCAGCGACTACCGGCGTGAACTTTATGATAACGGCGGCGGTGACTGACGACAGCGACCGGAGCAGCACGCCATGGCCAGTTCATCTCCGCCACCCCTGCTGTAGTTTCTGAATGTACAGAATGGCTTGTTGTGTTGTGAGTATGTTGCTGACCGGCTAAATACAATGCTATCCAAACAGAAATACAGAATTTTACAATTGTGTTTTCGTTACACTTGTATCAGATTTTTTTTTAGGGGTAAAAGCCTGTTTTTATTCATGAAAATCCACAAGGAGTGGGATGGAAATTACATCATGCGGCTGGCCAAACCACACATGTCGCCCAAAAGCTAAATTAAGGGAAAACTTTGCTAAACTATATGCTTCCCTATTGGATGCACGACCTTCAAAAATAAAACTACAAGTAAAAGGTGCTGCTCTTGCTCTAATTTCATCAACGATCGCGCCTGTTCTTCCTCGATTGCACTGGTTAATGTCTTGTACGACCTGTTTTGAGTCACATGCAATAACAAACTGGTTTACATGTAGATCTTCTGCTAGGCACAAGGCCTCCCGACAAGCGATGGCTTCCATAATTGCTGGGTCGTCCACACCGTCAACGACTAAGGATGAACTGCCCATGTAACTCCCATTGAGGTCACGGCAAACCGCGGCCGCTGATCCTCTTCTCCCAGTTCGTATACCCACATCAACATGTATCTTTGAGAAGTTCAGTGGAGGCGCTTTAGGCCTTGTTTGACCATGTTCAGTAACGCTGGCCAAGGCCGGGCTAGAACTACTTGGGCTGTATCAGGTGGAAAGTCTAAACCGGTCTCACAAGCGCGGCATTACACTGTTCGTGGGCTTCAGTTTGTAGCCCACTTGAGAGCCTGCTGCACGTCACTTCACCCTTCCCCAACCCGCATCGGTGAGGTACGCGAGAAGATGAGCAGCCCCCGCTCGTCGGCGGCGGCGCCACTGGACAACGACGACCTGCTCGCCGAGATCCTCCTCCGCCTCCCTCCGCAGCCCTCATCCCTCCCCCGCGCCTCCGCCGTCTGCAAGTTCTGGCGCAGCGTCGCCTCCGACCCCGGCTTTTCCCGCCGCTTCCGCACGCACCACCGCCGAAACCCTCCCCTCCTCGGCTGCATCGTCCATGATTTTTGCCAGGTTCGCTTCCAGCCTACCCTGGAGGCCCCCAATCGTGTTCCGCAAGCCCGCTTCTCCTACCCAATCGCTGCCGGCAACCGCTTCCGGACCCTCGGATGCCGCCATGGCCTCGTACTCATCTTCCACGACTCACAGAAGCAGCTCCTGGTGTGGGACCCCATAACTCAGGCTGGACGGAATGAGCGGGCTTTTGGGCCCGCTCGTGGCCCGTTCAGGACCGGACCGCACGGTCCAGGACCGGTAGGAAAACTGGTCGGTCCGGGCTGCGATATTGGGCCCGAAAAAATGTCGGTCCGGTCCGGTCTTTAACCGAGCCGCTCGGTCGGACCGAGGGATCGCAGTCACCGTCGCCGCTGTTCCTTGTCGTCGCGGCCACAGGCAGCCCCCGGGCGAACCACCATGTCCCCGAGCTTCCCCATTCCTTCCTTCCTCTCCTACCCGTGCGCCGCATCTTCTTGCCACCAGTCGCCATCGCTGTCGTGTGTAGACTGCTGCCGATCTGGAGTTCTCGAACATGAGCTCGACCCCAACCGTGGCACCAATTCTTGCGGGTATTGCGGCTGCATGAGCTGAAATCGTGCCATGAAAGGAGCTGCAGGTCAAGATGTTTTCCTTACAACTGAAAGGAAAGACAGAACGGCCAAGAGCGAGTATTTTTTTTTTTTTGCGGGGAGCCAAGAGCGAGTATTGCGGCCGTGCCATCCCACGTCCACCCGTACGCAGCTATGTTGCCGCTGCATGAGCTGAAATCGTGCCATGCCACGATCTAGCACAACCGCCTGATCTAACCTGAAACTAAGTCAAGAGGTGGGCATGCACACGTTGCATGGCGAGTGATTTCCGCACCAAGGAAAATTAAGCAGTAAACATGCACACCGGGCATCAGCTCTGAACACGAACTGGGACACCGAATTCTCTGAAGGTGAACACCAAACGCCTCGCCGGACGCCGGCGCAACCAAGAAGAACTGGGACACGATCCCTAATGCTCTGAAGGTGAAGCCGTAGCTATTGTTCGAGGAGTTCATGCGCTTCTTCTGGACGAGCGCGAAGACCGTCAGTTAAATAGGTGCTGTCATTCTTTCAGAAAATTCAGTTTCATCGGATTCAGAAAATTCAGTTTGTCAGTTTCATCCAAGATTCAACAGATGCCTAAACTGCAACTAACTATGACCTAAACTGCAGCTAACTAGGAGCTAAACAGCTAACTAGGACTTAAACAGCAGCTGGCAGAAGTAGTGGCATCGGTCCACACGGTCCTCAAAAGCCTGACCGAGCCAGCTCCCATTCGGTCCGGTCCTGGAAAAGGAGCTCGTTGGACAGCTCGGTCCGGTCCGGACTGGACCGCCGGCTCGGACCGGGACCGGACCGAACCGGACCGTGTCCAGGCTGACCCATAACTGGCGACCAGCACCTCCTGGACATTCCGCTGGGGTTCGCCATGGAGAAAACCCAGATCGGCGCGGCGGTGTTTCGTGCTCCTGGAGATTTACACCATTTCCAGGTGGTCTTGGTAGGCAATAGCGACATTCAAAGTACACAAGCGGCAGCCTCTGTTTACTCGTCGGTGACCGGTGTATGGGACAAGCTCATCTCAACACCGCTTCCATCAGAGGATTCTGGTTTTCCCACCATGGTTTACACGTGCATGCCCGCTGTGATGGTTGGGGGTTCCTTTTATTGGTTGCTTTATGGTTATGGGAATTTGCAAGAAATCCTTGAATTTGATTTGGATAAGCGGAGCCTAGCTTTGATACCCATGCCAGTCGGGAACGACACTGGAGACATGAGAGATGGCAATATGTCGGTTATGCTGGCAGAGAGTGGTGGCCTTGGTTTCCTCTTCCTAAGAGGTTTTCACGCCCAATTATGGAAGAGAAAGACCGATTGCAAGGGTGTTGCTTCATGGGTGCTGGGAAGAAGTATTGATCTAGACAAGCTACTTTCCTTGAATTCAGAGACGGAGAGAAAGCGCCCATCGGTACTCGGGTTTGCTGAGGACAATAGTGTGGTGTTATTGTGGACATCTGTCGGCGTCTTCACGGTCCAGTTTGAATCATTGCAGTTCAAGAAAGTTTTCGAATCCAGCGCCTGGTATCTCTATTTTCCATTCGAAGGTGTCTATACTGCAGGTAAATAGAAACCAAGTTATTCTCGAATTATTATTGTTGAATTGTGTACTTTTACCTGTTTACTCTAGGACGTCCATAGAATGAAACAACACACACAAAGATTTGCAAAGATAATATATCTGAGGTGGATTATCAAATAGTATTATGTAGAGTAATTGAATTAAATTTTTGTTGTGGGCCAATAGACATACTCAAGAATTTCATAATGGTGGTATTAGTGCATCGCTGCAGTGCAAATGTTATTCAAGATGAGATACACAGTTTTATGAAATTGAAGACAATTACATGAAGAACTTGCTTGAACCAATTGAAATGTCAAATAGGTAGCTCAATTGGTACATTCTGAAGCTCAAAGCTGGTTATATTTCTTCCATTCAATATGGTTATCTTTGTCGATCTTGCTAGTAATATTGAATCCCCAATGACGAGTAGGTAGCTCAATTGGTACATTCTGAAGCTCAAAGCTCAAAGCTCAAAGCTGCAACTCCAACTATCTGCTAGTTAGCAGTACTGGGGAATCCAGCAAAAAAATTGAGAAAAAACATCCAGGCCTAATCCCGGCCCCAATAGCCAAACTGACAATACTCCACATCAGTTGACGGCCGGTGAGTTTCTGTGCCGACGGGTATTTTATGCCGACGGTCATACGGATGCCGTCGGCGTATCTAGCTATGCCGACGGTTTGACAGGACTACGCCGTCGAGATCGACGCCGACGGGTATATGCCGACGGCTGCCGTCGGCATAGTGGTATACCGACGGTATATGGCCTATGCCGGGTTATTCCGGTAGTGACACATATGCGGTTGCAGAGTAGCCAAAGAACAAATGATGTATTGATTCATGCATCTTTTCCTTTCTTCATATATTCATGCAAGAACCCCCCCCCCCCCCCCCAACCCACCTAATTCCTTTTCTTCATATTGTCCTTGGTGGCAATGGCATTGTGCCAAATAAGCCAAAGCCAAATTTAAATCTTAAGAGGTAACTTGGCTTTCCAAAGCTACTTAAACAATCTATCAGGACTATGTCCTGCCAACTGATTGAAATACTATTAAGAGTAAACACAGCAGATTTATTCCATTTCCACTCGGGAACATCAGCACCATTCCCAATTGGGAAAGATCCCTCGGACTCCCCCCCCCCCCCCCGCTGTTTGATTTTTGAGATTGTATAGCTTTAATGGGTTTACCATGAACGAATAGTACACCTTGGTTTTGTTAGAGTTATATTAGTGATGTCTTTTGGCCTTTTGCATTCTAATCTTTTGGCATCCTCTTGTAACCTGTTGGCATCCTCATGTATGTGTATATATGCTGGTTTTGGCCTCCTAATAATACAAGTTGCTATTCTCAACATGGTATTAGAGCTTAGGTATTGGGAGCGCAACTCGTGCTGCTCCCAATCCAATCCCCTGCATGGCCGCCGTTGCTCTCTTTTCTGCCGGCCCGTGATTTTGCTTTTCCCTGCGTCCATCTCCAGCTACAGGAGCTTACCGTCCACGCTGGCTAGTTGATCCAGAGCGCTGTGTTTGGTCCCGATCGATCCAGCCGCTGGCTAGTTGCTGCCCTCCCGTGGAATACACAGTGAATCGATTCAGCGCTAGTGTTGGATCCTATTGGACTTGGTCCCGATCGATCCAGCCGCTGGCCGCTCGTCTTCCTCCAAGGTCGCCGCTGGCCCCATCCGCGCCGTTGCTGCCTTCCGCAGCCGCCGGCCTTGTCCGCGCTGCTGCTGCCATCCGCGGCTGCCGGCGGCCGGCCTCGTCCGCGCCGCTGCTGTCGGCTGCCAGCCCCGTCTGTGCCGCTGCTGTCTTCCGCGGCTGTCCGTGGGCGCTCGCGTTGTCACGTGCGTGCGTGGCTGCTGCCGTTTCATGTCCGGGCATCTACTGCTCCAGATAGCGGCTCTGTCCGATCGTTTTGGTCCTCATTCGGCTGGCTTTCCGTCTGATTGATCTGCTGCTAGTTCTGACCGCTCTCGTCCTGGCCAGTTGACTCTTGGGTGACCTTTGCTATTTCTCAAAAAAAAAAAAAAAAAAAAAAGAGAGCGCGAGAGATCGAAAAGGAGCACCATGTCTTCGGCGTCATCTGGCTATGTCGCCATCCCGCGTTGCCAGGTGATATTCAATGGGGCTAACTATGCTGAGTTCGTTGCCTTTATGCGCATTCACATGTGTGGCATTCGTCTCTAGGGTGTTCTTTCCGGCGAGGTCCCCTGTCCTCCGCGCCCAGTTCCTCCTATGACTCTTACCCCATCGCCGACGCCACCGGCTCTTGCCGCAGATACTTCTAATGCTGATAGGGTTGCAGCCAGGTTTGCTGATGATGATGCGGCTGCTGCTTATGACCAGCAGGTCTTTGATTATTCGGATGCTCTCACTAGTAGAAAACAGGGCATTAGTCCCGGTTCCAGAGGGCCTTTAGTCCCGGTTCTGAAACCGGGACAAAACGATCGGGACAAATGCCTAAAACCTTTAGTCCCGGTTGGCCTACGAGCCGGGACCAAAGGTCCTCCACGTGGCCGCTGTGGGGCGCCCAGGTAGGAGGACCTTTAGTCCCGGGACTAAAGGGTCTCCACGTGGCCGCTGCGCAGCACTCAGGCAGGAGGACCTTTAGTCCCGGTTGGTAACACCAACCGGAACCAAAAGGCAGCCACGCGTCAGCAGCTCGCAGGCGCTGGGTTTTTTTTTTTTGAAAGGGGGGGTAGGGGTTTTGGAGGGTTTAGGGGTTTCATATTGTGTTAGCTAGCTAATAGAGAGAAGTGACCTCTCTTTCTCCGTGCTTGGTCGACGCTAGCTACTACATATAGAGAGAACTCGACGCTAGCTAGTAAGCAATGAAGGAACCATTAATTACACAACATCGTCATGCATGATCAATATATAGAGAGAAGTGACCCCTCTTTCTCCGTGCTTGTTGGTCGAACAACAAGTTTTCGTATATCTATTCGACGCTACTACAGATAGTACACGTTGATGCATATATCTATTCAACAGGTTTGCAATTCCCGATGGCATTTTCCGTCTTTAGGAATGACGTGGTCAACAAAGAATCCCGCCAACTCCTCTTGAATTGCGCGTAGGCGATCAGCTGGTAGGAGTACGTTCCACTTCTCCATGGTCTAATTTAAAGAAGGGGGGTCAATATATATATATATATATATATATATATATATATATATATATATATATATATATATATGAATGAAATCAACACAATTGATGGTGATAAAATAAAATTATGAATATTGTTTACGTACTTCAAATTGTTGTTTAGTGAAGCCCCTCTCGGTGGTCTTTTGGTGAATGAACTCCTAAACGTAGTATCCACATAACTCAGTTCCGGGTTCCTGCCACATGCACTTTACGAGAATAGAGTTCAATCAAAATGATAATCAACCATGATAATGGTATTGAAACTAGAATCAATGAGAGATGCGCGGAACTAGCTAGTACTACTTACTCTGGGTTGTTTAAATCGCAGCTCCGGCCTCCATTCACCCTTAACCCGCGTGATGAACTTTTTCCAAACCCTGCCCGGCAAAGAAAATGATTACTTGATATCAGGAAATGAACGAAAGTTGCCAATATAGTGCGATAATGATTGAACTTACTTCTGGAGCATTTCAATCATGTCCGCATACTCCGTAGCCTCTTTACGTCTCGAGTCCAAGACAGTTACTGCTCCCTCGTCAAGCTGAATGGCTAGCAGAATAAAGTGGAACCTGCGCGCGCATAACTCATCAATTACACTTAACCTCGAGTCAGCGAAACAGAATATGCAGAAGACAGTAACACTCACTTGAAGTTGTAAGGAAAGAGTATTTCCCTTTTGTTTTGGTGTCGAAGGAACGAGTTGAGCAAGATTTTCTCAGTCTCCTCGGGGATCTTCTGTACCAACCATTCATTTACGATATTTGGGTTAATGAACCCAATGTCATAGATTTGTCCTTTTTTAAATTCGACGATCTTCAATCTGCATAATATAGTGAGGATAATTATATACATGCAATGAATGAGCTGAGCTAGAGACTTAATTACAGAAATAATACTTACAGACAATAACAAGCCAAGAGACTTTTGTCGAGGGCGGCTTGATTGTATAACTGAAAGAGTTCGTCAAATTCAACGAAGATCGAGTCGACTCCAACGAAGTCGTGCTCATCCTTAATTCCCACCAAGATACTGCCCGTCCCATCCTTGCAGGTTTCCAAGTACCATTTATGTAATGTTCGCATCATCGTTGGTAGATCTCGTTCCACATCATCACTTCTGACGAGACGCTTGCCGTGCTGCTATTTAAAGGTGTCTACCGGCTTAGCGATTTCAAAATGTACATCATCGCTTAGGTAATCACCAGGATTGAAACCAGGAGCAACGGCCGCTACCCCCGGGGTATCGGTAAACACCTTGAGCGGGGGGCACGATTGCTTTTCCTGTTCGCCGAGCTGGGGAATTGTTTTCCCACTTCTTGCACCAGTACTGCTACTTCTCGACCGACTCATAGCTTTGTCATATGTCTTTGCAATAATGCGGTCATAGTTTGATAGTGGCGGAGGCGGAGGTGGTCGCGTAAGGGCATCCAGAGTGCGATCCGCCTATACCGGATCTATTTTTTCCTTCGGGGGTGGAACTTTCCGTGCAAAATGGGCCTGCACTTCGGCAGCACTGATGTCCTTGTTTTCCTCGTCAGTCCTCTCATATGGTAACTTTGGAGAAACCCTGAGGCTTGGACCAAATTTGAATTTCTTCCCACCACCTATTGTACTGCTAGCCGCCGGAGCGGCGGCGGCTCTCTTCTGCCGTTGCTGACGAGGCGGAGTTCGCTGACGCGGCGGAGGAGGCGGAGATTCCTGACGCGGTGCAGGAGGCGGAGATTCCTGACGCGGCGCAGGAGGCGGAGTCCGCTGACGCCGCGGAGGAGGCGAAGGAGGTTTCTGCTGAGGGGCCTCCTCCGCCGGAGTCAGCTGACGCGACGGAGACAGCTGAGGTGGCGGAGACAGCTGACGCGCCGGAGACGAATGAGGCAGCCGAGTCTGCTGAGGGGCCTCCTCCGGCTGAGTCTGCTGAGGCGGCGTCCAGTTTGGAAGCTTGATGTTCTCCTTTCTCCATAGGCAGGTACTCCTTAAGGCATTTTCCAGAAGATTATCCCCTTCACCTATAGGGTAGTCAAGCTCCAGCCCCTCAAATCCCTCCATTATTTCATCGACCGTGACAATAGCATAGCCATGTGGAATCGGACGGCAATGGAAAGTTCCCTCAGGTCGAGGAGGAAAAACAGAGCCGACCGCCGCCTTCAAGGGCAGGTTATGGCATTTCGCCATTAGCACACAATGTTCAGCCTCCGTGATACTATCCACGGGGTAGCGAGGAGCCGTGATATCAGGCTGAAGGAGCTCCGTGGAAGCCACGCTGCTTCTCCGCTGAGATGGTGGGGTAGCTTCTGGGGCAGTGTCGAAGGAAGGATCTTCGTGCCGCTGAGATGGTTGGCCGATAGCTCGCTGGCTCTCAAGTTCCTCTAGTTTCACTAATCTTGCATTGATCTTCTGCATTTCGCTTGCTTCCGCTTTCTTCTTTCTCTCTCGGCTTCTATAACCAGCGCTGTCGGGAAACCCATACACCCACGGAACGGAGCCTGATGTGCCTCGTGTTCGTCCAGGGTGTTCAGGATTCCCAAGGGCCTGTGTCAGCTCGTCATTCTCTCTGTCGGGATGTAACCTCCCTTCCTGCGCTGCCTGGATTGCTTCCTCAAGCTTCTTGACTGGTATTGCAAGTTGAGCTTTCGTCCAAACACACTCCCCTGTGTCTGGGTCCAAAGTTCCCCCAACCCCGAAGAACCAAGTCCTTGACCGATCTGGCCAGTGCAATGTCGCTGGTTGGACCCCTTTAGCAAGCAGGTCTTGCTCAGCTTTGTCCCACGTAGGCCGGGCTTTGCTGTAGCCACCTGACCCCGTAACATGGTGATACTTCTTCTTTGCAGCATTTAGCTTATTTGTCGCTGACCTTTGCTTGCCCTTGTCCGATTTCTTGTAGGCCACAAATGCGGGCCAGTGATCTTTTATCTTCTCATATGCACCGGTGAATTCTGGAGTCTTGTCTTTCTCGACAAACTTTTTGTTCAAATCTTTCTTCCAGTTCTTGAATAGTTCTGCCATCTTCTTAAGAGCAAACGCCTTGACCTTATTCGGATCCGCCTCTGGTGGTAGGCTGAAATTTGTCATCAGCGAGGTCCAAAGATCATCTTTCTGTCTATCCTTGACATAAGAAACTTCAGGGTCCTTCTTCTTATTCCATTCTTGGATGCTGATCGGGACGATGTCCCTAACAACCACTCCGCACTGATGTATAAATGTGTCCCTGCTCCGCTTGGGAGCAATCGGTTGGCCATCTCGACCAACTTCTTCGATCGTGAACCTTTCATCCTGGCGCAACCTTTTCTTCGGGCCTCGTCTCCTTACGGAAGTTTGGCTCGATCCGGAGGGCTAATTAATTAAAAGAAGAAAGAAGTGTTAATATATGTACATACAAAACAATTAATGCATCAAGTCAGCAGAGGCTTAATTAATATATGTATATATACCTCGCCGGACTTTGCAACAGTTAAGGCTCCCTCCTCCGTTCGGTCACCGGAGCCGTCATGATCTCCTTCCTCCTCCATTCGGTCACCGGAGCCGTCATGATCTCCTTCCTCCTCCATTGGATCACCGGAGCCGTCATCCTCTCTTTCCTGACCATCGGTGTCGTTGAGAAACGACAAGGTGATATCACCTCCGTCGAGGATTATATCCCCCAACAACTCTTCTTTTTCTAAGTCTTTGTCCATAGTTTCTGCAAATATTACAACATGGCAATATACAACCATGAGAGATGGATTAGTGGCAAACATAGACCTAGCTAATCACAACAAGGAATCATATGCATATAAGAGCAATGGATTAGTCGCAAACATCATGCAAAGTTATCGGGGGTTATACTTTCGAGAGAGGATACTTTGCGGACCGCCTCTCTCATGCACGTCCGACGTCCCCCCTCATGTCGAAGTTATCGGGGTTATACTTTCAGGAGAGGGGACAGATGAACCGGAGGGGGACGATTCCAGGTTCGCTATGCTAGCTGCTTGTGACGGTCAGTTTCAGACGATCGTCGAGGACTCATCCCCCCTCATGGTCGTCGACGATACTTTGCGGACCCCCCCCCCTCATGTCGAAGTTATTGGGGATATGTTGAATTCCCGAGAGAGTTAGGGCTGTTCTAACGCGGCACTACACGATATAGGTGAAGGGGGATAACATCCGGGAATGTTTTCCCGAAGTCTGCATTTTCGGACAGATGAACCGGAGGGGGACGGTTCCAGCTTCGCTATGCTAGCTGCTTGTGACAGACGAACGGAGGGCATATTCGGATTCGTCATATTATTCTGATCGGTTTTCATATATCAATTATTTTCATCGGAGTTACGGTTAATTTTCTACGAATTTCTAAAGTTTTACCAATATCCTGAAAATTCCTGGAATTCTGCCAAGTCTGAGAATTCCTCAGCTTTAAACATCACTTAGCTGTTTTCCAAAGGCTACAAGTATTGTTCTGTACATCCTATGGGTTAGTGCCTTATATCAATATTGATCAGTCGATTGTGATCTACAAGATAGTATCAATTGATTCTCTGCTAGAGTCCATTAGCTTGCTCAAAACTTTGTTTGAAAAGTGCCACTTGATATTAATTCTATGAACATAAAAAATTCTATGAACAAAAAAAAATCATCATATCAATATTTTCTATATACATCCATCCATCCATCCATACATACATATACATCTACATTATATATACACTAAGCATCTACATATACATACATACATAAACATAATTAATAAAAAAAAATGGACAGCGGGCCGGGGTGGCGGCGGCTCACAGCGTGGGCGGCGAGGGCTCGGGGAGGAGGGAGAGCGCGCGGGCTCGGGGGCGGCGACGACGACGGCGACGGCGGGGGCGGCGACGAGGAGCGAGAGCGCGCGGGCTCGGGGGCGGCGACGGCGACGGCAATGGCGACGGCGACGGCGACGGCAGGGCAGGGGCGTGGCGACGGCGTCGGGGCAGGGCGCGGCGAGGGGAGCGGGGGACGGCGTCGGGGCAGCCTGGCGGCGTCGAGGTGCTCTTCGGCGTCGTCGGGGGAAATTGCAGATGAACTCTGAAAATTGAACAAGTGTTGGCTTATATACCCAACCCTTTAGTCCCGGTTCGAGCCACCAACCGGGACTAAAGCGTTGTGCTGCCGCAGCCAAAAGTTTAGTCCCACCTCGCTAGTTGAGAGGGGCTCAGAGTGTTTTATAAGCGCTGCTGCCGCTGCCCTCTCGAGCTCCTCTAATGTGGGCAGTACATGCCTATATCACGCCCTGTTGGGCCTACTAGCACTGCGGGTCTGCATCGTGGCCCATTTGTAGGGTTTCTAGTCGTATGCAGGCCGTGGTGGCTACTAGGTGGGCCTTTTTTATATTTTTTTTGCATATGTTATGTTTTTAAATTTTTAATGTTATTTTTTGCATATGTTATTTTTAGTTATATAATTTTAGTTGCATAAATTTTATATAATTTTAGTTGCATAAATTTTATATAATTTTAGTTGCATAAGTTTTATTTTTTATTGATTCTTTTTAGTTGATTCCTTTTGCTATTAGAGTTTTATAAAAGATTTTTAGTTTTCTATTAAAGTTTGTAACACAAAATACTTTATGAAAATTCTTTTTACTATTAAAGTTTTTAACAAATAAATACTTTGATAATTTTAGTTAATATTATTTTGATTATTTTTAGTTGATTCTTTTTGCTATTGAAAAATATTATATTTAATTGATTCTTTTTAGTTCATTCTTTTTGCTATGTTATGTTTTTAAATTTTTAATGTTATTTTTTGCATATGCTATTTTTAGTTATATAATTTTAGTTGCATAAATTTTATATAATTTTAGTTGCATCAATTTTATGTGCGTTCAACATGTTACAAAGGCATTTACTGATTTCATTTGCTATTTTTCAACCCTTTCTGACTTCATTTGCTATTTTTCATGCATTTACTGATTTTTTTAGCTAAATGACCCTAAAATTAAAAAGCGGTACAAATGAACTCTGAAAAGGTTGAAAGTTGGCATGGTATCATCATTTCACCCACATAGCATGTGCTAAAAAGTTGAGAGGGTTACGGCAAAAACTGGATGCACTTCGTGTACAAAATGGACAATCTTTTTCGAAGTATCACGGTTTCGTACGAAAACTCATATGTTACAAAAGACATTTCATTTCTTGATATGTAACTGCAGTGATATTCTAGATCAAAGCCATCATCAGAATAGTTGTGGAGAGAAAGTCTTCACTTTTTCTTCGCGCGTGTCCCTTGCTTATTGCGCCGTAACCATGGATAATCTTCATCGTTTAACAGGGTGCTTGGGTCAGCCTTCACTTTGAAGGGAGAAATTTCATGAAACTTTTCATAATCTTCAGACATGTCTGTCTTGCCCTCCACTCCCACGATGTCTCTTTTCCCTGAAAGAACTATGTGGCGCTTTGGCTCATCGTATGATGTATTCGCTTCCTTATCTTTTCTTTTTCTCTGTTTGGTAGACATGTCCTTCACATAGAAAACTTGCGTCACATCATTGGCTAGGACGAATGGTTCGTCTGTGTACCCAAGATTGTTGAGATCCACTGTTGTCATTCCGTACTGCGGGTCTACCTGTACCCCGCCTCCTGACAGATTGACCCATTTGCACCGAAACAAAGGGACCTTAAAATCATGTCCATAGTCAAGTTCCCATATGTCCACTATGTAACCATAATATGTGTCCTTTCCCCTGTTGGTTGCTGCATCAAAGCGGACACCACTGTTTTGGTTGGTGCTCTTTTGATCTTGGGCGATCGTATAAAATGTATTCCCATTTATCTCGTACCCTTGGTAAGTCAATACAGTCGAAGATGGTCCCCTGGCCAACGAGTACAGCCATTGTTTAGGAAATCGGTAACTGGTAGCTGCTCGGTCGGCTTGGGAGTAGTGATTAATCGGTGAATCAGCCTATTAACTGGATTAATCGGTCGACCATTAATCGGTAGATTAAATAGGAATTTCCAACATATATCTAGTTTTTTTATGTATTATATCATACTCTTATGCTCTCAGCTATGTAATATACCAAAATATGCTACTGTTTGGTCGAACCCTAGCTATTGAGGAGCGAGAGTGGGATTGGAGGGGTTACAGGGAAAAAATTGGGCTTTGTTTGCCCAAAAGTTATTGGGTCAGCAGCGATTAATCGGCCTAACAACCGATTAATCGGTCTAACGGGCCAATTAATTGGCCTGACAAGTTAACACGATGAATAGGTGCTATTCGATTCGGTCACCCTACGAGTAGCGATTAACTGGCCCGTTAACTGATTAATCGGACGAATTCTTGAACAGTGAGTACAGCTCATCTCCAACAATGTTGTCACCCATGAGATGTGTTTGCAACCAATTGCCGAAAGTCCTGATGTGTTCACATGTAATCCAGTCGTCAGACTGCTTCGGGTGTTTGGAGCGCAGAAAATTCTTGTGTTCATTGACATACGGGGTCACCAAGGTAGAATTCTGTAAAACTGTGTAGTGTGCTTGAGCCCAAGAATGCCCGTCCCTACATATTATTGCATCCGCTCCTAGCGTGCCTTTTCCAGTCAGTCTCCCCTCATACCGCGATTGAGGGAGACCAATCGGCTTAAGGTCAGGAATGAAGTCAACACAAAACCCAATGACCTCGTCTGTTTGCCGGCCCATGGAGATGCTTCCTTCTGGCCTAGCACGGTTACGAACATATTTCTTTAAGACTCCCATGAACCTCTCAAAGGGGAACATATTGTGTAGAAATACAGGACCCAGAATGGCAATCTCGTCGACTAGATGAACTAGGACGTGCGTCATGATATTGAAGAAGGATGGTGGGAACACCAGCTCGAAACTGACAAGACATTGCACCAAATCATTCTTTAACCTTGGTAGGATTTCTGGATCGATTACCTTCTGAGAGATTGCATTGAGGAATGCACATAGCTTCACAATGGCTAATCGAATGTTTTCCGGTAGAAGCCCCCTCAATGCAACCGGAAGCAGTTGCGTCATAATCACGTGGCAGTAATGAGACTTTAGGTTCTGGAACTTTTTCTCTGCCATATTTATTATTCCCTTTATATTCGACGAGAAGCCAGACGGGACCTTCATACTGAGCAGGCATTCAAAGAAGATTTCCTTCTCTTCTTTGGTAAGAGCGTAGCTGGCAGGACCTTCATACTGCTTTGGAAGCATGCCGTCTTTTTCGTGCACACGTTGCTGGTCCTCCCGTGCCTTCGGTGTATCTTTTGTCTTCCCATACACGCCCAAGAAGCCTAGCAGGTTCACGCAAAGATTCTTCGTCACGTGCATCACGTCGATTGCAGAGCGGAACTCTAGGTTTTTCCAATAGGGTAGGTCCCAAAATATAGATTTCTTCTTCCACATGGGTGCACGTCCCTCAGCGTCATTCGGAACAGATTGTCCGCCAGGACCCTTTCCATAGATTACTTGTAAATCCTTGACCATATCAAGTATGGCATCACCAGTACGGAGGGCGGGCTTCTTCCGGTGATCTGCCTCACCTTTGAAATGCTTGCCTTTCTTTCTTAAGAGATGGTTGGTCGAAAGAAATCGACGATGTCCCAGGTACACATTCTTCCTGCATTTGTCCAAATATATACTTTCGGTATCATCTAAACAGTGTGTGCATGCGTGGTATCCCTTGTTTGTCTGTCCTGAAAGGTTACTAAGAGCAGGCCAATCATTGATGGTTACAAACAGCAACGCATGTAGGTCAGATTCCTCCTGTTTGTGCTCATCCCACACACGTACACCTTCTCCATTCCACAGCTGTAAAAGTTCTTCAACTAATGGCCTTAGGTACTGATCAATGTCGTTGCCGGGTTGCTTAGGGCCTTGGATGAGCACTGGCATCATAATGAACTTCCGCTTCATGCACAACCAAGGAGGAAGGTTATAGATACATAGAGTCACGGGCCAGGTGCTATGATTGCTGCTCTGCTCCCCAAAAGGATTAATGCCATCTGCACTTAAACCAAACCATACGTTCCTTGCGTCACCTGCAAAGTCCCCCCACCTTCTCTCAATTTTTCTCCACTACGACCCGTCAGCGGGTGCTCTCAACTTCCCGTCTTTCTTACGGTCTTCCTTGTGCCATCGCATCAACTTGGCATGATCTTTGTTTCTGAACAGACGTTTCAGCCGTGGTATTATAGGAGCATACCACATCACCTTGGCAGGAACCCTCTTCCTGGGGCGCTCGCCCTCAACATCACCAGGGTCATCTCGTCTGATCTTATACCGCAATGCACCGCATACCGGGCATGCGTTCAAATCCTCGTACTCACCGCGGTAGAGGATGCAGTCATTAGGGCATGCATGTATCTTCTGCACCTCCAATCCTAGAGGGCATAGAACCTTCTTTGCTTCGTACGTACTGTCGAGCAATTCGTTATCCTTTGGAAGCTTCTTCTTCATTATTTTCAGTAGCTTCCCAAATCCGTTGTCAGATACACCATTGTCTGCCCTCCATTGCAGCAATTCCAGTGTGGTACCGAGCTTTGTGTTGTCATCTTCGCAATTTGGGTACAACCCTTTTTTGTGATCCTCTAACATGCGATCGAACTTCAACTTCTCCCTTTCACTTTGGCATTGTCTCTTTGCATCAACAATGACCCGGCGAAGATCATCATCGGGCACATCGTCTGGTTCCTCTTGATCTTCAGCTTCCCCCGTTGCAGTATCACCGTATTCAGGGGGATAGTTGTCATCATCCTCTTCTTCTTCGTTGTCTTCCATCATAACCCCTCTTTCTCCGTGCTTGGTCCAAACATTATAGTGTGGCATGAAACCCTTCTCAAGCAGGTGGACGTGAAGGGTTTTCAAGTTAGAGTAATCCTTCATATTCTCACAGACAAGGCATGGACAATACATAAAACCATTCTGCTTGTTTGCCGCAGCCACTTCAAGAAATTTATGCAGGCCCTCAAGATACTCGAAGGTGCGTCGGTCACCGTATATCCATTGCCGGTTCATCTGTGTGCATTATATAATTAAGTGTATCAAAAACCATTACAGAACATCATGAATAGAGAAGTGACTAAATTAATACAAGTTCATCATCACATTAAAACCAAAGTACAGTAGTGATCAAATGTTATTACTGAAAAAATAAATACATAAAGTTCATACATATATAGTTCTCATAGAACAACATATAGCTCTCTAGAGCATCTAATTAAAACATACATTGAAACTATGAAAAACAACAACAAATGCGATCATAATCGCAACTAAGGTAACAATTGATCCAACGGCATAATGATACCAAGCCTCATTATGAATGGCATATTTTCTAATATTTCTAATCTTCAAGCGCATTGCATCCATCTTGATCTTGTGATCATCGACGACATCGGCAACATGCAACTCCAATTCCATCTTCTCCTCCTCAATTCTTTTCAATTTTTTCTTCAAGTAATTGTTTTCTTTTTCAACTAAATTTAACCTCTCGACAAGAGGGTCGGTTGGAATTTCCGGTTCACATACCTCCTAGATAAAAACATCTATGTCACGTTGGTCGGCATAATTGTCATAAACACTAAATGAAACAAACCATAATAAAAGATAATATACCACATCCGAATCATAGACAGGACGAGGGCCGACGGGGGCGGATACCAAAGTCATGGCACTATATAATAACAAACAATAATAAAAGTAAGAAAATTATACAAGTATCTATCTAAATCATACAAGTAAGAATTTTTTTCTTTTAAAAAGAAGATAAGAACAAGAGGCTCACCACGGTGGTGCCGGCGACGAGATCGGCGCGGGCGATCGACGGCGGTGAGGACGGGGACGGGGACGGCACCCTACACATGTGCAGACTCTAAGAAGTTAATTTCAGCTCAAATTGTGCATCTAAATCAAAAGAACTCCCACATACACTCCTCCACTAAAACCCACAAACCACTCTACTTCTACAGCATTTGAAATGAGCTAAACTAGCAGTGAGAGATGAAACGATGAAGTTGCTAACCTTTTAGAACACTTGTGTAGTTGGTGCACCGCCAAACCTAGACAAATCTTGGGGAAAATGGAGCTTGGAGGTCGAGCTTGGAGAGGAGAAAGCTTAAGTGTGACTCGGGCATTTCATCGAACACCTCATGTGCATGCATAGAAGGGAGAACAGAGCAGCGCATGCACACATCCCACATGGCCAAAAAACAGAGGAGAGGGTGGGCAGGGGGTATATATAGGCATCTCTTTAGTCCCGGTTGGTGGATAGAACCGGGACAGAAGACTGGCCTTTAGTCCCGGTTCCAACCACAAACCGGGACTAAAGGGGCTGCGCCAGGAGCGAGGCCCTTTAGTCCCGGTTCGTGTCTGGAACCGGGACCAAAGGGGTCCTGCCGAGGCCCGGCCGGCGTCCTGGCCTCACGAACCGGGACTGATGCACCCATTGATCCCGGTTCGTAGCAGAACCGGGACTAATGCTCTTATCTGGCCTGGACCAAAGCCTTGTTTTCTACTAGTGTCTTTCCATTTATCGTGATGCTCTGGCTCCTTACACTCAGTGGTGTGATGCTGCTGCTCGTGCTGCGGTTGTCCACACTACCAGTGTTCTACCTCAGTTTGCTTCTGAGTTTATGGGCCTCGGTACTATCTTTGAGATGTGGACAAATCTTTGCCAGCGCTATCTGCCCTCTGGTGATGCTCTCTACTTGTCTGTGGTCCGTCAGGAGCATGCTCTTCAGCAGGGAGACTCCACTATTGATGAGTTCTACACTCAGAGTTCGGCTATCTGGGGCCAGCTTGACTCCCTTCGCACTACTGTTTGTGGCACTTGCCCGTGTTGCCAGACTATGAGGTCGGACTTGGAGTTTCAGACTATGAGGTCGCGGCTCCGTGGGTAGTTTGAGCCTCAACGTGCTCGGTTGTTTGCTCGTGGCCGTGTTCCTATTTCTGAGGTGCTTTCTAAGCTTCGTGCTGAGGAGACTTGCCTCCGTGGTGCTGGTTTGCTTCAGGTTCCCTCTGTGCTGCTGCTGCTCGAGCTGCTGCTCCACCGGTGTTTTCTCGCTCTAGTGCTCTGCCGCTACTGCCCATTCCTTCAGGTAGTGAGGCTTGCTCTCGTGACGGCCGCTCTCGTCCTCGTACTCATTGCGTCTACTGCAACAGGGATGGTCACACCGAGTCTGAGTGCTTCAAGAAGCGTGATATGCGTAATAGGGAGCGCAATTCTTCTTCTGGGACTCGTGCTTCTTCCTCGACGCTGTCTACTGTCTCCTTGACTGAGCATGATATTGTGAAGCTCAAGCGTCTACTTGTTGCTTCAGGTTCTTCGACAGGTACCGCAGGCTCTGTGACTGGCGCTTCTAGTGCTGAGCGACCACCGTCTACACGGTTAGGTACATCCCCATGGGTTCTGGATTCTGGAGCTTCATTTCATATGTCTTCCGATTCTTCTGTCTTGTCCTCTCGTAGATCTCTCGATTTTCCTATTAATGTTCTTACTGTTGATGGTACTCCTCTTCCTGTTGCGAGTGGAGGCACTCTTGCCACTTCTTCCTTTTATGTTCCAGATGTTTCTCATGTTCCTCACCTTACTATGAACCTATTTTCTGCGGATCAGCTTACTGATTCTGGTTGTCGTCTCATTCTTGACGTTGATTCTTGCACTATCCAGGACCGTCACACGAAGGCTTTGGTTTGGGCTGGCCCGTGCCGCCATGAATCTCAGGGGCTTTGGGAGTTGGACTGGCTTAATGTTCCTACCGCTACCACCACACTCGCCAGTCTATCTGCCTTCGTCGCTTCAGCAACCAGCTCCTTCCAACAGTGGCATCATCTACTTGGTCACCTTTGTGGTTCTCGACTATCGTCTTTAGTTCGTCGTGGTCTTCTGGGGCCTGTCTCAGGAGATGTCTCCTTACAGTGTCAAAGTTGTAGGCTTGGTAAACATGTTCAATTACCTTATCCAACTAGCGAGTCGATGTCTCAGCGCCCTTTCGATTTAGTACATTCAGATGTGTGGGGTCCGGCTCCCTTCGCTTCCAAAAGGGGTCATCGATACTATATTATTTTTATAGATGATTTCTCTTGCTACACTTGGCTTTACGATATGTCTTCTCGTAGTGAGATTCTCTCTATTTATAAGCATTTCATTGCCATGATTCACACTCAGTTCTCTACACCTATTCGTTTGTTTCGTGCTAATTCTGCTGGCGAGTATATCTCCAAAATGTTGCGTGGCTTTCTTGCCGAGCAGGGTACTATTGCTCAGTTCTCTTGTTCTGGTGCTCACGCTCAGGATGGCGTGGCTGAGAGCAACCATTGTCACCTTCTTGAGACAGCTCGTGCGATGATAATTGTTGCATCTCTTCCTCCTCATTTTTGGGCTGAGGCTGTCTCCAATGCCACATATCTCATAAACATTCAGCCATCATCTGCTCTGCAGAGTGGTATTCCTCTAGAGCGTCTTTCTGATCATTCTCTTGATTATTCGTCGCTTCGGTTGTTTGGTTGTGTTTGCTATGTTCTCCTTGCCCCCCCCCCCCCCGAGAACGCACCAAACTGACTGCCCAGTCTATCGAGTGTGTTTTTCTAGGCTATAGTGATGAACATAAGGGTTATCGGTGTTGGGATCCAGTCTGTCGTCGGATGCGTATTTCCCGGGACGTGACTTTTAATGAGTCTCGTCCATTCTACCCGCGACCATCCTCGACCTTTTCAGTTGAGGATATCTCTTTTCTCACGTTTCCTGATACACCTCCCTCTGTGCCTCGCATTCCTACTCCCCCTTCTCATCCCACTATTGCAGATCCGACGCCGTCTTCTCCTATGGTTTCTTCTCCTCCCTTGTTGCATGACTCTCCACCTTCATCGCCGATGTCTTCCCCATCTCCATCACCTCCGGTGATTCCTTCTCGTCCCATTTTTCCTTTTCATTATACCCATTGTCCACGTGTTGTGGATAAATCCACTGACGTGCCATCTACTTCTGGTGCTCCTCCTCATCCCAGTCGACTTATGGTTTTCGGGCTCGGCGTTGCCCTCCCACTGACCGCTATTCTCCTAGTCGATATGGTCTTTCGGCTGTACTTGAGCCTACCTCTTATCGCGATGATGTTGTTCATCCTGAATGGCAGTTTGTGATGGCAGAGGAGATTGCAGCTCTTGAGTGCACTGGCACGCGGGATCTGGTTTCTCTTCCTCCCCGTGTTTGTCCCATCACTTGTAAGTGGGTCTATAAGATTAAGACTCGCTCTGATGGTTCTCTTGAGCATTATAAAGCTCGTCTTGTGGCTCGTGGCTTTTAGCAGGAACATGGTCGTGATTACGATGAGACATTTGCTCCTGTGGCCCATATGACCACTATCCGCACACTTGCTGTGGCATCTATTCGCCATTGGTCTGTTTCTCAGCTTGATGTTAAGAATGCCTTTCTTAATGGTGAGTTGCGTGAGGAGTTTTATATGCAACCACCACCCGGGTATTCTGTTCCTGATCGCATGGTTTGCCGTCTTCGTCGCTCTCTTTATGGTCTTAAGCAAGCCCCTCGCGCTTGGTTTGAGCGTTTTGCCTCTGTGGTTACTGCAGCTGGTTTTTCTCCCAATGCTCATGATCCAGCGTTGTTTGTCCACCTTTCTGTTCGTGGTCGCACTCTTCTTCTATATATTGATGACACGATCATCACTGGCGATGACCCTGAGTACATTGCCTTTGTCAAGGCCCGTCTCAGTGAGCAGTTTCTTATGCCCGATCTTGGTCCTCTTCGTTACTTTCTTTGGATTGAGGTTTCCTCCACCTCTGATGGCATTTTTATTTCCCAAGAAAAGTATACCTAGGATCTTCTTATTCGTGCGGCTCTTAGTGATGAGCGCACTATTGAGACTCCTATGGAGCTCAATGTTCACCTTCGCGCTTCTTATGGTGAGCCCTTGTCTAATCCGACATGTTATCGTCATCTTGTTGGGAGTCTTGTCTATCTCGCTGTCACTCGTCCGGATATCTCCAATCATGTCCATATCCTGAGTCAGTCTATTTCTTCTCCCACTTCGGTACACTATAGTCACCTTCTTCGTGTTCTACGATATCTTCGTGACACGATCTCTCACCGTCTCTTCTTTCCCCGTTACAACTCCAGGCCTATTCGGATGCTACATGGGCTAGTGATCCTACGGACCGCCTTTCACTTTCTGCTTACTGTGTTTTTCTTGGTGGTTCTCTCATTGCATGGAAGACGAAGAAACAGACTGCAGTTTCCCGTTTGAGTGCGGAGGCTGAGTTGCGAGCTATGGCTCTTCTGACGGCAGAGGTGACTTGGTTATGATGGTTACTGAAGGATTTTTGTGTTTCTGTTACTACACCTTACCACCCTCTTGTCAGACAGTACATGTGCTATCAGTATTGCGCGGGATCCCGTGAAGCATGAGCTTACCAAGCATATTGGTGTTGATGCTTCTTATGTGCGCACTGCTGTGCAGGATCATGTTGTTGCTCTTCAGTATGTGCCTTCTGAGTTACAGCTAGTAGACTTCTTCACAAAGGCCCAGACTAGAGCGCAACATGGGATTTCACCTCTCCAAACTCAGTGTTGTGGATCCACCATGAGTTTGAGGGGGGCCGGGGGGTGTTAGAGTTATATTAGTGATGTCTTTTGGCCTTTTGCATTCTAGCCTCTTGGCATCTTCTTGTAGCCTTTTGGCATCCTCATGTATGTGTATATATGGTGGTTTTGGCCTCCTAATAATACAAGTTGCTATTCTCAACAGGTTTGACTAATGTGCCATTGATTGGTCCACAGGTGTCCAGAATTGTATTCTAGTTGGTGATATGAAGGAATGGGCTTCTTTGCTGCAGGTTCTTCCATTTTGTATGCTTCAGCCCTCTGTAACACACGCACTACGCACTGGTCAAGTGGGAAGTTGAATTGTAGTAGGAGTTACTCCCTCCTTTCAAAAACGCTCTTATATTATGGGACGGAGGGAGTAATTGTTTAATTTTCTAACTTGGCTCTGTTATCTAATTTTTGGACCCAATTGGTCAACTGGCATCATAAAGACAGAGTGGCTTAGCTGGATTAATCGTTGATGGTCTTTGCTTGCATTTGGCTCCGATCATGATATTTGGATGTCGAATTTATGATTAGAGTGTGTGGTTTTGTTCAATTCTTCTATCTTATTTTGGTGCTATTCGTTACTGCATAGTTGGTGATTCAACCAGGGCGAGGGCATTGCTATTCTGCTACTGGCAGCGGCACGCTTTCTTTCTTTTCATTCTTTGAGATGCGCTGAAGGGTTTGGCTAAGCCTTTGGAATGATATTATGAGTTAGCTTCTGAAGAAATGAACGGTTTCACTTTTTCTTGGCAGAAACAGGATGAACAGCTTTGGTTGTTGTGATCAGGACAGTGACAGGCATAAATCAAAGACAGGGCATCGATAACCCCGCCATCACTTTGGGATTTGCAGACTTGTGCAAACAAACAAGGTGATGGACAGGTGTTAAAAACTATGAAGTGTGCTGAAAAAGGGCTCTGGGATTGTGATGGACATATTTCTCCTTTTTCAGCAGTACAGCCACACTTTCCCTGACGAAATACTTGAGTATATAAGTAACGGCAACGCAAGGTAAGGTTTGTGATGGGCAAAAAGGAAGAATACATTAGAACTGAGCAGTTCATGCTGGTTTTGTTCTTGGTGCGTAAGAGGATTCATCGATGAGCTGCGTATAAGAAGATTCAAGAGCTTGAAAGGAAAGAAATAAGAGGACAGACATGACAAGAGAAAAGAAAGACTTCGAATTTCGTATAAGTGATGTGATTAGGCTAAAGTCGTTGTTCGGAGGAAAACATGGTCACCATCGCGCATCACCCAAACTGCTATATCACTAAGCTCCCTAGGGGTGAAAGCCTCTCATTCAATTGAGGACATTGGTTTTGGATTGAGCTCCTAATTTTGACTTGGTCGACAATTTTTTCACTCATTCAAATGAGGTGTTCAATTTTCAATTTGATTCAGGTCAATGATTTCACAAATCAATCGGCAGCAACCAGCTTATAAAAATATAGCAGTCTCGCGCACACTCTCTTCACTGACATTGTTTTTTCAATGCACGATGTAGCAGCAATATGATTTTTGATTGAGTTACCAATTTTGGACATGGTCAACAATTTCTCAATGAGCTCTCTCACTCAAATGAGGTGTTAAGTTTTGAATTCGGTTCGCGATTTTGACTAGTCAGTGATTTGTCAAATCAACTTGGAACAACCAACTTATAAAAATATACCAGTATCACACCATCTTATCACCAATATAATACATGTGGTCATTGTCGCAAGAAACTTCCTTGCATCAAAATACCACATTATGAAAAAAGAAAACACACTTCATCATCTCCCCCACACATGCAACATAATATTTTTTTTAATGAAATCCCAACAACACCAACCGCGCAGTGAAGCACGTCCAATCCTTCTAGTATGATCCAACGACCATGAAGCATGGTGCCCCAATATATAAGTCGTCCATTGCTAGCTTCCCATACATATGTCATTAATTTATGCCTGAAAGAAAAATAAATATACACAATTAAGCACAAAAGAAGACATCATCGGGTGATACTAGCTATGCTAGCATATAATGTCAATATAATAACCATGGAAAAAGCAGAACAATATCATCATAGAGAAATAGCTACGCACTGATATTCTCTGGCGCTGATTTTGTCCATCGTTTGTACTATCCATTCACAAGCTTAGTTAGGATTAATTTGGTTGTGTAGAATACAAGAGTAGAAGACGTAAATCCAAAATGGAAAATATTGCAGGATGTAGTAGTACATCCTACTATTTTACGGTACTTCCTACTGTAAATCCAAATTGGGACGTCAGCTAGGATCTTTCCCTTTCATCTCTTTGTTTCTCCCTCTCAGCATTAATATAAGCTCAAAATTGTTGACTCCAGCCCCATGATGCGGAGAATTGAGAGATTTGTTTTTGGTTGTTCCATTCTTCTTTCATACGATGGAACACTACAGCTAATCAAGTTTGTCTTTTCTTCCATTCCTACTTATTTCATGTGCTGGCTTGCTCAATCTGTGGTTGTAGTGGATCAGATAAAAAAAATACCTAAGGCATTGTTTATAGAGGAAAATTTGCTCTGAACATACCGTCCTAGCTCTTATTGCTTGAAACATAGTTTATAAACCCAAAAGACATGGTGGTCTGGGAGTTTTGGATATTGCTACCCAAAATAAAGTTATGCGTATGAAGAACCTACACAAATTCTACAACAAGGAAGATCTGCCTTGGCCCAGTCTGATCTGGGGAACATATTATTCAACTGCCCCATTCCATGGAAGAATTTATGGTTCATTTTGGTGGAAAGCTCACTTGAAATAAATTTCACTTTACAAGGAGGTGGTAATTTGCACTACTGGCATGGGTCAATCTGTTCTATTCTGGGATGATAAATGGATAGGGCAACCTTTGGTACAACAATTCCCAAAACTTGACTCTTTTGTCAAAAATTGCAATGTCTCTCTAGCCAATGTGTTGGTCACTCAAAAATTGGCTGAAGAATTCCCTAGAACTTTGTCTAATCAGGCATTTCTACAATTCAATGTGCTTGAACAGATGTTTGCCCAAGTTAACCCATCCTCACCCACATACGCCTGGTCCTACAAATGGAAGGCTCAAAACTTCTCTCCAAACAATATGATGGGGCAATCAGAAGCATGATTCCTTTTCAAATTGTTATGGAAATGCGCTAGCCACTACGGGAAAACGACGAGCTGCCGTGTGGGCCGCTCTTTGCCGTGTGCCCAGAAGCTCGGAACACGGCAAAGCCAGTCTATGCCGTGCAGGTACAAAAAAGAGCACGGCGAAAATAGAGAACACGACAAAGACGAAATAAAGAACACGGCAAAGACATGAACACGGCAAAACACAGACAGGGCACACGGCAAAGCAGAAAAGCACGGCAAATTCGGAGGTGGCACACGGCAAAGCTCACCGGCACGGCAAAAATTCGTGACACGTGGCTTTCGTGTCCTCTTTTGACGGGGCCGTTATAACGGCTAATCTTTGCCGTGTGCACAGGAAAAGAACACGGCGATGTGCACCTTTGCCGTGTGGATCGCAAAGACACACGGCAAACGTCTGTCTTTGCCGTGTTCCTTTGTCCGCCGACACGACAAAGATTGCTTTCCCATCTTTTCAATTCCCGCCTTTCTCTTCCCGCCGATTTTTCCCGCCATTGCAGCCATCGTGTCCCTATATATAGCCGTGTGTGTCTCGGCTCGAACACAAAACTCACCCAACCCAGCAATTCTCCACCGCCCATATCACCGCCGAAGCCCCTCCGATTCCCTTCTTCCGTCGAGATGCCTCTTCGTCTCCGCGCCAACCAGAGCTCCACGTCCGAACAAATAATTGATACTTGCATCGATTTTGACAAATTTTATATGGTTTTTTATCATAATCTTGAAAGGATTCTGTTGCTATACTATGTTTTCAAATTTGAACAAACTAAAATAATGTTTGCTTCAGATTTACAGAAAAAACCCTTTTGTTTTGACTTTTTTGTATATTTTTCATTTCTTGGCCAAACGAAACAAATTTTATATCTACATCCGTCAGATTATTTCTAGGATTGTGGTGGCAGGTGTAAAGACCCGGCACGCGGCTCTGGAGTGCGACCCCCTTCACGGGTCAACGGGGCTAGGGTTAGGCCGGCCGGGGCCCTTCGAGGGGTAGCAATGCCACCAAAGCATCGCTCCGGGCCTCATACATGTCTTAAAGTGTGGTGGGATGTTTGAACAGGCAATACGTGGCTCCGGAGTGTGGCCCCCCTCACGGGCGGCGATACCACCGAAGTAACGTTCTGCGGTTCTCGTGTTCCGTGAATTTTCCTGAACACTCAGAGCGTGATCAATTCATGAAATTTTATGATAGGCTGGGCTCAAAATTTGATTTAAAATGTTCCTATGGGCTAACCTAGCACAACCAGATAGAAAAGTCCACTGGTCCAATGCCATCCGTCCAAAGTCAGAGGTGGTAGATCTTCGGGTCAACCGGGCTAGGGTTTGGCCGCTCGGGGGCCTTCGGGCCGAGGGTAGCAAACCCACCAAAACTTGCATTGGGTCCTCATACATGTCTGACAATGTGGTGGGAGGTTGAAACACCCAGCACGCAGCTCCGGAGTGTGACCCCCTTCATGGACGGCACTACCGCCAGCACTTAGAGGGGGAAACTGCCACAGATTGTAGCTCAGAGGGAATCTTGTGATAGTCTGGGCTCAAAATTTGTTTTAAAATGTTCCTATGGGCTAACCTAGCACCACCAGGTAGAAAAGTCCATTGGTCTAGCGCCGTCCGGTGAAATTCAAAGGGGGTAGCTTTCCCGGTCAACCGGGCCAGGGTTATGCTGCTCCGGGGTCTTCGGAGGGTAGCAATGCCACCAAAACTCGCATTGGGTCCTCATACATGTCTGAGAGTGTGGTGGGAGGTTCAAACACCCAGCACGCAGCTCCGGAGTGTGACCCCCTTCACGGACGGCACTACCGCCAGAACTTACAGGGGGAAACTGCGACGGAGGTTCAATCCGGAGGGATTCTTGTGATAGGTTGGGCTCAAAATTTGATTTAAAATGTTCCTATGGGCTAACCTAGCACAACCAGGTAGAAAAGTCCATTGGTCCAACGCCATCCGTCGAAAGTCAGAGGGGGTAGATCTCCGGGTTAACCGAGCCAGGGTTAGGCCGCTCGGGGGCCTTCGGGGGGTAGCAAACCCACCAAAACTTGTATTGGGTCCTCATACATGTCTGACAGTGCGGTGGGAGGTTGAAACACCCAGCACGCAGCTCCGGAGTGTGACCCCCTTCATGGACGGCACTACCACCAGCACTTAGAGGGGGAAACTGCCGCAGATTGTAGCTCGGAGGGAATCTTGTGATAGTCTGGGCTCAAAATTTGTTTTAAAATGTTCCTATGGGCTAACCTAGCACCACCAGGTAGAAAAGTCCATTGGTCTAGCGCCGTCCGGTGAAATTCAAAGGGGGTAGCTTTCCCGGTCAACCGGGCCAGGGTTATGCCGCTCCGGGGTCTTCGGAGGGTAGCAATGCCACCAAAACTTGCATTGGGTCCTCATACATGTCTAAGAGTGTGGTGGGAGGTTCAAACACCCAGCACGCAGCTCCGGAGTGTGACCCCCTTCACGGACGGCACTACCGCTAGCACTTACAGGGGGAAACTGCGACGGAGGTTCAATCCGGAGGGATTCTTGTGATAGGCTGGGCTCAAAATTTGATTTAAAATGTTCCTATGGGCTAACCTAGCACAACCAGGTAGAAAAGTCCATTGGTCCAACGCCATCCGTCGAAAGTCAGAGGGAGTAGATCTCCGGGTCAACCGAGCCAGGGTTAGGCCACTCGGGGGCCTTCGGGGGGTAGCAAACCCACCAAAACTTGTATTGGGTCCTCATACATGTCTGACAGTGCGGTGGGAGGTTGAAACACCCAGCACGCAGCTCCGGAGTGTGACCCCCTTCATGGACGGCACTACCACCAGCACTTAGAGGGGGAAACTGCCGCAGATTGTAGCTCGGAGGGAATCTTGTGATAGTCTGGGCTCAAAATTTGTTTTAAAATGTTCCTATGGGCTAACCTAGCACAACCAGGTAGAAAAGTCCATTGGTCCAACGCCATCCGTCGAAAGTCAGAGGGGGTAGATCTCCGGGTCAATCGAGCCAGGGTTAGGCCGCTCGGGGGCCTTCGGGGGGTAGCAAACCCACCAAAACTTGTATTGGGTCCTCATACATGTCTGACAGTGCGATGGGAGGTTGAAACACCCACCACGCAGCTCCGGAGTGTGACCCCCTTCATGGACGGCACTACCGCCAGCACTTAGAGGGGGAAACTGCCACAGATTGTAGCTCGGAGGGAATCTTGTGATAGTCTGGGCTCAAAATTTGTTTTAAAATGTTCCTATGGGCTAACCTAGCACCACCAGGTAGAAAAGTCCATTGGTCTAGTGCCGTCCGGTGAAATTCAAAGGGGGTAGCTTTCCCGGTCAACCGGGCCAGGGTTATGCCGCTCCGGGGTTGAAGATGACCCGGCAAGGAGGCGATCCGGCAAAGCGACCCGGCAAGATACCCTAATGGTACTCCCGGGAAGGCGGCAGCCTGACGAAGACCGAAGATCAAGATGGACGTAAGGAGACGTAAGATCAAGATAGACGTAAGCCAGCACGCTTACAAAAATACTTCTGGACCCTGAGCGGAATTAAGCGGTACTGCCACCCCCCAAGCGGTACTACCGCTTGAGCGGTACTACCATGTATTACTACCGCGCCAAGTACCGCTTACGAAAATACTTCTGGAACCCCGAGGACCCCCAAGCGGCAGTGGCGCGGCACTAAGCCGTACCCAGGGCGGTACTACCGCTTCCCCAGAGCGGTACTACCGCTTGCCATATGCGCGCGTTAGCTTTATGGGAAAATAAAGAAATAAAGAAAAGTGAAAATAATACAAAAATAAACATTTATAAAATATAAACCTTAATAAAATTTTAATAAAGAAACAAGGAAAACCTTAAAAAAATGAAAAACAGCCCTTTGCCGTGTGCGTTTATCCAAAGCACACGGCAATGGTAGCTTTGCCGTGTGTTTTGATATAAAGCACACGGTGTTGGGGAACGTTGCATGGGAAACAAAAATTTTCCTACGCACACATAAGATCTATCCATGGTGATGAGCATCTACGAGAGGGAGAGTGAATCTACATACCCTTGTAGATCGCTAAGCGGAAGCGTTAATAAACGCGGTTGATGTAGTCGAACGTCTTCGCGATCCAAATCGCCGAGCGTCCCGCGATCCAATCACGATCCTTCCGATCTAGTGCCGAACGGACGGCACCTCCGCGTTCAACACACGTACGGCTTGATGACGCCTTCACCTCCTCGATCCAGCGAGCGATGATGAAGTAGTGGTTGAGTTCCAGCAGCACGACGGCGTGGTGATGGTGGTGAGGAACAATCTCTGCAGGGCTTCGCCAAGCACTACGGAGATTATGACGGAGGAACTAGAGGGTTAGGGTTGCCGCACACGGCTTGGGGAAATCTTGATGTGTCCCGTGTGCTAGCCCTGCCCCTCTATTTATATGTTGAGCCTTGGGGTCTAAACTTGGAGTAAAAGCATCCTCCGGGTCGGTTTTGCCCGCACAAGGTCGGTTTGGCCCGCAGGGAAAGAGTCCAACTCGGATCCCTGCCGAACCGTGCACAGCCGCGCACAAGCGGTAGTACCGCTTCACACAAGCGGTAGTACCGCTTGGGCGGTAGTACCGCTTCACACAAGCGGTAGTACCGCTCGGGCGGTAGTACCGCTTCACCAAGCGGTAGTACCGCTTACGCGGCAGCAAAACTACTTTTGCACTTTCCAATACCTTGTGGGCTTTATCCCTTTGGCTCATATAAAGTGTTGCTGCACCCGAACACTTCGGTAAACATCCGGAACCCATTCCGGTGAACTCCGGAACCCTTCCAGAGATCAAAACACTATTATCACATATATCAATCTTTACCTCCGGACTATTCCGGAGATCCTCGTCATGTCCGGGATCTTATCCGAGACTCCGAACAACTTTCGGTCACCAACATAATAACTCAATTATACTAATCGTCACCAAACGTTAAGTGTGTAGACCCTGCGGGTTCGAGAACTATGTAGACATGACCGAGACACCTCTACGGCCAATAACCAATAGCGGGACCTGGATGCCCATATTGGCTCCTACATATTCTACGAAGATCTTTATCGGTCGAACCTCTATGTCAAGGATTCAGTTAATCCCGTATGCTGTTCCCTTTGTTCTTCGGTATGTTACTTGCCCGAGATTCGATCGTCGGTATCACTATACCTAGTTCAATCTCGTTACCGGCAAGTCTCTTTACTCGTTCCGTAATACAAGATCCTGTGGCTAACTCTTTAGTCACTTTGCTTGCAAGGCTCAATGTGATGTTGTATTACCGAGTGGGCCCTGAGATACCTCTCCGTCATACGGAGTAACAAATCCCAGTCTTGATCCATGCCAACCCAACAGACACCCTCGGAGATACCTGTAGAGCACCTTTATAGTCACCCAGTTACGTTGCGACGTTTGATACACACAAGGTATTCCTCCGGTGTCAGTGAGTTGCATGATCTCATGGTCAAAGGAACAGATACTTGACATGCAGAAAACAATAGCAATAAACTGACACGATCAAATGCTACGTTTATAGTTTGGGTCTTGTCCATCACATCATTCTCCTAATGATGTGATCCCGTTATCAAATGACATCTCATGTCAATGGCTAGGAAACCTTAACCATCTTTGATCAACGAGCTAGTCAACTAGAGGCTTACTAGGGACACAGTGTTGTCTATGTACCCACACATGTATTTGAGTTTCCAATCAATACAATTATAGCATGGATAATAAACGATTATCATTAACAAGGAAATATAATAATAACCAATTTATTATTGCCTCTAGGGCATATTTCCAACAGTCTCCCACTTGCACTAGAGTCAATAATCTAGTTCACATCACTATGTGATTTACATTGTAATGAATCGAACACCCATGCAGTTCTGGTGTTGTTCATGTTTAGCCCTTGGAAGAGGTTTAGTCATCGGATCTGCAACATTTAGATCCGTGTGTACTTTGCAAATATTTATGTCGTCCTCCTTGATGTAATCGCGGATGGAATTGAAACGTCGCTTTATGTGTCTGGTCCTCTTGTGAAATCTTGGTTCCTTGGCTAGAGCAATGGCACCAGTATTATCACAAAACAGAGTCATTGGGTTAAGTGCACTAGGCACTACTCCAAGATCTGTCATGAACTCCTTCATCCAGACACCTTCCTTCGCCGCCTCCGAGGCAGCGATGTACTCCGCTTCGCATGTAGAATCTGCTACCACGCTTTGCTTGGAACTGCACCAGCTAACCGCACCCCCATTAAGAATAAATACGTATCCGGTTTGCGACTTAGAGTCATCCGGATCAGTGTCAAAGCTTGCATCGACGTAACCCTTTACGACGAGCTCTTGATCACCTCCATAAACGAGAAACATGTCCTTAGTCCTTTTCAGGTACTTCAGGATATTCTTGACCGCCGTCCAGTGTTCCATTCCTGGATCACTTTGAAACCTTCCGACCATACTTATGGCAAGGCTGACATCGGGTCTTGTGCACAGCATTGCATACATGATAGAGCCTATGGCCGAAGCATAGGGGATGACACTCATCTTTTCTCTATCTTCTGCAGTCACTGGGCAATGAGTCTTACTCAACTTCACACCTTGCAAAACAGGCAAGAACCCCTTCTTGGACTGATCCATTTTGAACTTCTTCAAAATCTTATCAAGGTATGTGCTTTGTGAAAGTCCTATTAAGCGTCTTGATCTATCTCTATAGATCTTGATGCCTAATATGAAAGCAGCTTCTCCTAGGTCCTTCATTGAAAAACTCTTGTTCAAATATTCCTTTACGCTTTCCAGCATTTCTATATTGTTTCCAATCAGCAATATGTCATCCACATATAATATTAGAAACGCTATAGAGCTCCCACTCACTTTCTTGTAAATACAAGCTTCTCCGTAAACTTGTATAAACTCGAACGCTTTGATCACATCATCAAAACGAAGATTCCAACTCCGAGATGCTTGCACCAGTCCATAAATGGATCGCTGGAGTTTGCAAACTTTGTCAGCATTCTCTGGATCGACAAAACCTTCTGGTTGCATCATATACAACTCTTCCTTAAGGTAACCGTTAAGGAACGCTGTTTTGACATCCATCTGCCAAATTTCATAATCGAAAAAGGCAGCTATTGCTAACATGATTCTGACGGACTTAAGCATCGCTACGGGTGAGAAGGTCTCATCGTAGTCAACTCCTTGAACTTGTGAAAAACCCTTTGCCACAAGTCGAGCTTTATAGACGGTGACATTACCGTCCGCGTCCGTCTTCCTCTTAAAGATCCATTTGTTCTGAATGGCCTTACGCCCTTCAGGTAATACTTCCAAAGTCCATACTTTGTTTTCATACATGGATCCCATCTCGGATTTCATGGCCTCTAACCACTTCTCGGAATCCGGGCCCATCATCGCTTCTCCATAGCTCGTAGGTTCATCGTTGTTTAACAACATGACCTCTAAGACAGGGTTGCCGTACCACTCAGGAGCAGTACGCGTCCTTGTCGACCTACGAGGTTCGATAGCAACTTGATCCAAAGCTTCATGATCATCATCATTAACTTCCTCTTCAGCTAATGTAGGCTCGACAGAAACAACTTTCTGCGTTGCGCTACTCTTAGGTTGAAGTAAAGGTTCAATAACCTCATCAAGTTCTATCTTCCTCCCACTCAATTCTTTCGAGAGAAACTCTTTCTCAAGAAATGTTCCGTTTTTAGCGACAAACACTTTGCCTTCGGATCTGAGGTAGAAGGTATACCCAACTGTCTCTTTTGGGTATCCTATGAAGACGCATTTCTCCGCTTTGGGTTCCAGCTTTTCAGGCTGAAGCTTTTTGACATAAGCATCACATCCCCAAACTTTAAGAAACGACAGCTTTGGCTTCTTGCCAAACCAAAGTTCATATGGCGTCGTCTCAACGGATTTCGATGGTGCCCTATTTAAAGTGAATGCAGCTGTCTCTAATGCATAACCCCAAAACGATAGTGGCAAATCGGCAAGAGACATCATAGATCGCACCATATCCAATAAAGTTCGATTACGACGTTCGGACACACCATTACGCTGTGGTGTTCCAGGCGGTGTCAATTGTGAAACAATTCCACACTGTCTTAAGTGACTGCCAAACTCATAACTCAGATATTCTCCTCCTCGATCAGATCGTAGGAATTTAATCTTCTTGTTACGATGATTCTCAACTTCACTCTGAAATTGTTTGAACTTTTCAAATGTTTCAGACTTGTGTTTCATTAAGTAAATATACCCATATCTACTTAAGTCATCAGTGAAGGTGAGAAAGTAACGATAACCACTGCGCGCTTCAATACTCATCGGACCGCACACATCAGTATGTATGATTTCCAATAAGTCACTTGCCCGTTCCATTGTTCCAGAGAACGGCGTTTTAGTCATCTTGCCCATGAGGCATGGCTCACATGTGTCAAGTGATTCAAAATCAAGTGACTCCAAAAGTCCATCAGCATGGAGCTTATTCATGCGTTTTACGCCAATATGACCTAAACGGCAGTGCCACAAGAAAGTGGTATTATCATTATCAATTCTATATCTTTTGGCATCAATGTTATGAACATGTGTATCATTATTATCGAGATTCAACAAGAATAAACCCCTCACATTGGGTGCATGACCATAAAAGATATTACTCATATAAATAGAACAACCATTATTCTCTGATTTAAATGAGTAACCGTCTCGCAATAAACAAGATCCAGATATAATGTTCATGCTTAACGCAGGCACCAAATAACACTTATTTAGGTTCATCACTAATCCCGACGGTAATCGAAGAGCGAGCGTGCCAACGGCGATCACATCAACCTTGGAACCATTTCCCACGCGCATCGTCACTTCGTCCTTTGCCAGCCTCCGTCTATTCCGCAGTTCCTGTTTTGAGTTGCAAATATGAGCAACCGCACCGGTATCAAATACCCAGGCACTACAACGAGAGTTGGTAAGGTACACATCAATAACATGTATATCATATATACCTTGTTTGTTGTTGGCCGCCTTCTTGTCAGCCAAATACTTGGGGCAATTCCGCTTCCAGTGTCCAGTTCCCTTGCAATGAAAACACACAGTTTCTGGTTTGGGTCCAGCCTTGGGTTTCTTCACGAGAGGAGCAACTGCTTTGCCACTCTGTTTGGAGTTACCCTTCTTACCCTTGCCATTTTTCTTGAAACTAGTGGTTTTATTGACCATCAACACTTGATGCTCCTTCTGAATTTCAGACTCAGCGGCTTTCAGCATCGCAAACAGCTCGGCGACTGACTTGTTCATCCCGTGCATGTTATAGTTCAACACGAAGCTCTTGTAGCTAGGTGGCAATGATTGAAGAACTCTGTCAGTGATAGCCTCTGGCGGAAGGGGCATCCCTAACTCAGCCAGACGGGTGGAGTACCCAGACATTCTGAGCACGTGATCACTGATAGACCCGTTCTCCTCCATCTTGCAAGCATAGAACTTATCGGAGATCTCATATCTCTCGATCCGGGCATTCTTCTGAAAGATAAACTTCAACTCCTGGAACATCTCATATGCTCCATGACGTTCAAAACGTCTTTGAAGTCCCGGTTCTAAGCCATACAACATTGCACATTGAACTATTGAGTAATCATCAGAACGAGCCTGCCAGGCGTTCACAGCGTCTAGAGACTCAACTGGAGCGGGTGGATCACCAAGCGGTGCATCAAGGACATAAGCCTTCTGGGAAGCCGTAAGGATAATCCTTAGATTACGGGCCCAGTCCACAAAGTTACTTCCATCATCTTTCAACTTAGCTTTCTCTAGGAACGCATTAAAATTCAGGGGTGCTACTGCGCGAGCCATGATCTACAACATAAATACTGCAAAGACAACTTAGACTATTGTTCTTAGATAATGAGTTTAGTTAATCATATTTAAAAAACTCCCACTCAAATTGACATCCCTCCGATCATTCGAGTGTAACATGATCCAAATCCACCAACTCAAGTCCGATCATCACGTGAGTTGAGGTGGTTTCAATGGTGAACATCTTCATGTTGATCATATCTACTATATGACTCATGTTCGACCTTTCGGTCTCTTGTGTTCCGAGGCCATGTCTGTACATGCTAGGCTCGTCAAGTTTAACCCGAGTGTTCCGCACGTGCAACATGGCTTGCACCCGTTGTATGCGAACGTAGAGTCTATCACACCCGATCATCACGGCGTGTCTCGAAACGACAAACTTTCGCAACGGTGCACACTTGGGGAGAACACAATTTATCTTGAAATTTAAGTGAGGGATCACCTTATAATGCTACCGTCGTCCTAAGCAAAATAAGATGCATAAAAGGATTAACATCACATGCAAATCATAAGTGACATGATATGGCCATGAACTTGTGCTTTTGATCTCCATCTCCAAAGCACCGGCATGATCTCCATCGTCACCGGCATGACACCATGATCTCCATCATCTTGATCTCCATCAACGTGTCGCCATAAGGTTGTCGCGCCGACTGTTGCTTCCACGACTATTGCTAACGTTTAGCGATAAAGTAAAGCATTACATAGCGCTTAATGATTGACACGCAGGTCATACAATAATTAAAGACAACTCTATGGCTCCTGCCAGTTGCCGTACTCATCGACATACAAGTCGTGATATTCTATACAACACATGATCATCTCATACATCACATATATCTCATCATGTAATTGGCCATATCACATCACAACATACCCTGCAAAAACAAGTTAGACGTCCTCTAATTGTTGTTGCAAATTTTACGTGGCTGCTACGGGTTTGCAAGAACCGTTCTTACCTACGCAAAACCACAACGTGGTGTAGTGATTGCTTTTTGATCTTCTAAAAGAACCCTTTTCATTGAACCGATTCAACTAAAGTGAGAGAGACAGACACCTGCCAGTCACCTTTATGCAACAAGTGCACGCAGCGGTGAAACCAGTCTCGCGTAAGCGTACGCGTAATGTCGGTCCAGGCCGCTTCATCTCACAATACCGCGGAATCAAGCATCAACTAGTAACGGCAAGCAATATGTATACATCCACGCCCACAACTCGTTTGTGTTCTACTCGAGATCTCATCTACGCATAGACCTGGCTCATGATGCCACTGTTGGGGAACGTTGCATGGGAAACAAAAATTTTCCTACGCACACATAAGATCTATCCATGGTGATGAGCATCTACGAGAGGGAGAGTGAATCTACATACCCTTGTAGATCGCTAAGCGGAAGCGTTAATAAACGCGGTTGATGTAGTCGAACGTCTTCGCGATCCAAATCGCCGAGCGTCCCGCGATCCAATCACGATCCTTCCGATCTAGTGCCGAACGGACGGCACCTCCGCGTTCAACACACGTACGGCTTGATGACGCCTTCACCTCCTCGATCCAGCGAGCGATGATGAAGTAGTGGTTGAGTTCCAGCAGCACGACGGCGTGGTGATGGTGGTGAGGAACAATCTCTGCAGGGCTTCGCCAAGCACTACGGAGATTATGACGGAGGAACTAGAGGGTTAGGGTTGCCGCACACGGCTTGGGGAAATCTTGATGTGTCCCGTGTGCTAGCCCTGCCCCTCTATTTATATGTTGAGCCTTGGGGTCTAAACTTGGAGTAAAAGCCTCCTCCGGGTCGGTTTTGCCCGCACAAGGTCGGTTTGGCCCGCAGGGAAAGAGTCCAACTCGGATCCCTGCCGAACCGTGCACAGCCGCGCACAAGCGGTAGTACCGCTTCACACAAGCGGTAGTACCGCTTCACACAAGCGGTAGTACCGCTCGGGCGGTAGTACCGCTTCACCAAGCGGTAGTACCGCTTACGCGGCAGCAAAACTACTTTTGCACTTTCCAATACCTTGTGGGCTTTATCCCTTTGGCTCATATAAAGTGTTGCTGCACCCGAACACTTCGGTAAACATCCGGAACCCATTCCGGTGAACTCCGGAACCCTTCCAGAGATCAAAACACTATTATCACATATATCAATCTTTACCTCCGGACTATTCCGGAGATCCTCGTCATGTCCGGGATCTTATCCGAGACTCCGAACAACTTTCGGTCACCAACATAATAACTCAATTATACTAATCGTCACCAAACGTTAAGTGTGTAGACCCTGCGGGTTCGAGAACTATGTAGACATGACCGAGACACCTCTACGGCCAATAACCAATAGCGGGACCTGGATGCCCATATTGGCTCCTACATATTCTACGAAGATCTTTATCGGTCGAACCTCTATGTCAAGGATTCAGTTAATCCCGTATGCTGTTCCCTTTGTTCTTCGGTATGTTACTTGCCCGAGATTCGATCGTCGGTATCACTATACCTAGTTCAATCTCGTTACCGGCAAGTCTCTTTACTCGTTCCGTAATACAAGATCCTGTGGCTAACTCTTTAGTCACTTTGCTTGCAAGGCTCAATGTGATGTTGTATTACCGAGTGGGCCCTGAGATACCTCTCCGTCATACGGAGTAACAAATCCCAGTCTTGATCCATGCCAACCCAACAGACACCCTCGGAGATACCTGTAGAGCACCTTTATAGTCACCCAGTTACGTTGCGACGTTTGATACACACAAGGTATTCCTCCGGTGTCAGTGAGTTGCATGATCTCATGGTCAAAGGAACAGATACTTGACATGCAGAAAACAATAGCAATAAACTGACACGATCAAATGCTACGTTTACAGTTTGGGTCTTGTCCATCACATCATTCTCCTAATGATGTGATCCCGTTATCAAATGACATCTCATGTCAATGGCTAGGAAACCTTAACCATCTTTGATCAACGAGCTAGTCAACTAGAGGCTTACTAGGGACACAGTGTTGTCTATGTACCCACACATGTATTTGAGTTTCCAATCAATACAATTATAGCATGGATAATAAACGATTATCATTAACAAGGAAATATAATAATAACCAATTTATTATTGCCTCTAGGGCATATTTCCAACACACGGCAATGATCGCTTTGCCGTGTTCAGCCGGGATACACACGGCGAAGGTTGCTTGGCCGTGTTTAACAGGTAAGGCACACGGCAAAATGGACCGCTTTAGGCCCACTTAGGGTTCCGACCAGCCAGTCCGACTCAGACAAAAAAAATAAAAATCCCCCACGCCAGCTCCCGACCCGGCCGCCGCCGCCCCCTCCACTGCCGTCGCCGCTCCCTCCACTGCCGTCGCCGCCCCTAGCCTCCACTGCCGCCCACCCGGTCGCCCCTTGCCTCCACCGCCGCCGCCCATTTGCTCCCCTCGAGCCGCCGCCCCCAGGCCCCACGGCGCTGCCGCCCCGTTCTCCTCCACTCGCTGCCGCTCGCCCCCACGACCAGCCCGCGACGGCATGGCTGAGCGCCGCCGTCAGCTCGTCGCACGGTAGACGCGGGCGGCCCGCTGCCACCTACCGTCCCGGGCGGCCCACCGCCACGACCGTCCGCCGCCACGACCGGGCACTGCAGGTATGTCCTCAGTCCTCTCCTATCCCATATTACTCTGCATGTACTCTGCTCTACATGTGGGATTTATTTGTTGTGTGCCATCCATCAATCAAGCCTGCAGATTTTATTTTCTTGCTTCAGCAAAAATTGTTTGTGTGCTAGCTGTTCATACTGGACGCCATTCAAGATTTTTATTTGTGGTGGAGGAACAGACTGAGGTTTACTACGCAGTAGCAGTACTAGTGTATCATATTTCTATCTAGTCCTCTCCTATCCCATATTACTTGTCTCAAATTTATTAAAATGTTCGATAAGGCTAGTTAGAAATATTTTGGGGGTGGGGAAATAGATAGGAATAATTTGGAGGAGCGCAGAAATATTTATAACCGTATTACTTGTCGCAAATTGAGAGCGGGGCTATCGTCGGAGTGCATTTTGGAGGAGCGCCACTCATCCTCTTCGGCGATCGATCACGCTTCGAGGGTAAGCCCTCGAACTAATACCGGATGCAATTATTGTGAAATATAGATTGAAAGCATTGTATGTATATTTTGGCACTGATTAAAGGATGGAGAATCGCGAGTGGATGTACACAGGCAGAACTAGTAAGTGGGACTTTACAGATGAATGGAGAGACAAGACCAAGCAGTTTGTGGAAAGTGCGTTTGCAGACCCAAGCAGGCCCGCAAAAATATTCTGCCCCTGCAAGAAATGCCATAACGAGAAACGACAGACTCAGGATGAAGTGAGTAAACACCTGATCAAGAATGGGTTCACACCGTTCTACCATGTTTGGAAATTCCATGGTGAGAAGCCGCCAAAACGTGCGAGAACGGAGTCGCAGCAGAGTCAGCCAGCGGGACAATTTCATGCTGGGTTTGATAACTGCCTAGACGACTTCCTTGATGCAAATGCTCCTGAAAACCCTCATGAGGAGGCGGAGACACCTGAGGAGGCGGAGACACCTGAGGAGGCGGACACAAATGAGGAGCCGGAGCAAAGCACAAAGAAGTTCGACGAGACTTTGTTTGCTGCGCAGAAACCCCTTCATTCACTTACAGAGGTTACCCAGCTGGATGCCATCGCTCGCCTAGTGGCCTTCAAGAGCGACAGGAACTTGAGCAGAGATGGGTTCGATGATCTTCTGGCTATTATTGGCAGCATTCTGCCGCAAGGGCACCTCTTGACGAAGAACATGTACGAGTCTAACAAAATCCTCAGTGCACTTAAGATGCCATATGAGCAGATACATTGTTGTCCAAAGGGATGCATGCTATTTAGAAAAGAACATGCTGAAGCAAAATATTGCATCCATTGCAAATCCTCTAGGTACTTCGAGGTCGACCTTGGTAATGGTCAGAAGAGGCAGACAGGGGTTGCCCAAAAGATCCTCCGGTACCTTCCATTTCTGCCGAGGATCCAACGGCTTTTCATGACCGAGGAATCTGCCCAACAGATGCGCTGGCCCTCATTGGGGCATAGATATCGCAAGGAGAAGATGATACATCCATCGGATGCTGCAGCATGGAAGAAGTTCGTAGCTTTGCATCCGAAGAAAGCAGGCGACCCGATGAGTGTGGCAGTTGCGATATCCGTCGATGGGTTCAATCCATATGGCATGTCAGCTGCAACATATAGCTGTTGGCCCGTGTTTGTTATTCCCCTGAACATGCCCCCTGGCGTTGTCATGAGATCGCAGAACATGTTTGTGTCGCTGATAATCCCAGGGCCGAAATACCCGGGTAAGAACATGAGTGTGTACCTGGAACCGCTGGTGGATGACTTGCTTGTTGGCTGGGAGGGGCGCGGGGTGCGCACATACGACGCCGTAACAAAAAAGCACTTTGATATGTATGTCTGGTACCACACATCTCTGCATGACCTACCAGCACGTGCTTTGTTCTGCGGCTGGTGTACACATGGGAAGTGGCCTTGCCCCGTGTGCAGGCAGGCAGTGACTTTCTTTTGGCTGACAAAGGGAGGCAAGTATTCCTGCTTTGATGAACATCGAAAGTTCCTTGCCCCGAATCATAGATTCCGGAGTGACAAAAAGAGGTTCAAGAAAGGCGTTGCTATCACTGATCCACGACCACGCCTGAGGACCGGCGCCGAAATCAAGGCTGAGTTAGAAGCTCTCCGCCCTAAGGCCAATGGGAATGGTTTCGAGGGATATGGGGAGACACACCAGTGGACTCACATTCCATGCTTATGGAAGCTCCCTTACTTTCATCAGCTCGAGCTCCCGCATAACATTGATGTAATGCACACGGAAAAGAATATCGCCGAGGCCCTTTGGAGCACCATCATGGACACTGAGAAGACAAAAGATAACATTAAGGCACGAATCGATCAACAACAGTGGTGCGATAGGCCAGATTATGACATGAAGCCTCCTGGAGTCAAAGGCCCCAGATGGTCTAAGCCAAAGGCCCGGTTCTGCCCTTCACGGTCCGATCGGAGGGACATATTCCAGTGGATCGTGGAGTGCTTGTATTTTCCTGATGGGTACGCAGCTAACTGGGTGAGGGGTGCAAACATTGACACATTGCGGGTAGGAGGGCTCAAGAGTCACGACTATCACGTATGGCTGGAGCGGATAATGCCGGTGATGATTCGAGGCTATGTCGATGAGGAGACTTGGCTAGTGCTGGCAGAGTTGAGCCTTTTCTTCCGCCAGCTTTGTGCTAAGGAGCTAGACCGTAAAGTGGTTGAGAAGCTGCATGATCAGGCACCGGAGTTGCTTTGCAAGCTAGAGACGCTCCTTCCGCCAGGGTTCTTTAATCCGATGCAGCATATGATCTTGCATCTCCCATGGGAGGCGTTGCAGGGGGGGCCTGTGCAGACCCGTTGGCAGTATGGGCCTGAGAGAGAAACGAAGAAGCTTCGTGAAATGTGTGGCAACAAAGGCAAGATCGAGGCATCCATTGCCGAGGCAGTTCTTAAGGTGGAGGTGTCAAACTTCACGACAAAGTACTATGATGAAAATATTGCCACTCGACACAATCCAGTCCTTCATTACAATGCTGCCGACCCTAAAGATGTTGCAAAACTTAGCATCTTCATCGGGCTAGGTGGCAAATCAAGTGGCACGAAGAAAAAGAGTATCAAAAATCCCGAGTGGGACGAGATCCACACGTATGTCTTGAAAAGCATGGAGGAAGTGAAGCCGTACATCGAGTAAGTGTTAAATACTTAGTTGTTGCAAACATTTACTCGTTATTAGTTCGTGGCTAACTCTTCCGCTTTTCATTGCCATAGACAATTCAATGAAAAATACTGGAAGCTACGAAACAGGGGTCCTAACTCCAAAGAAAAGGATGAGCTCTTTAAAAAGGGTGGTGGTTACGGTTTCATTAGCTGGTTCTCGTCTTTGGTACTATTCTATCTAACTTTGATTCTAGTGCCGACATCCGTCAACCACTTCTCGTACTAAACTTCTCGTGGTAACTTGTAGGCAAAAAGGGACAGAAAGATGAATCCCGAGCTGCGAAAAATTGCCAATGGCTTTGAGTATTCTGCGGCCGCATACAATGCTTATGACGTGAATGGGTATCGCTTCCATACCCACGAGTACACACAGAGCCGGGCCAACTGAAAGTCAATAAATAGCGGGGTCTTATGTGAAGGCTCGGATGGACTCCATTACTATGGAAGAGTCGAGGGTATATACGAGCTGGATTACGGTTTTGGCAAAGGGCTAAATCCCGTTGTATTCAAATGTCATTGGTTCGACCCACGTCGGGTGAAACGGAAACCTGAGATTGGGTGGGTTGAAGTTGACCGACGCTCCGTATATGCTGGAGATGATGTATATATTTTGGCTACCCAGGCCTTTCAAGTATTCTATCTCCCATACGCGTGCAAGAACCCGAAAAAAGGTCTACTGAATTGGGATGTTGTGATCACTGTACCGACGCACAATAGGCCGCCTTTGCCAAACAGTGAAGATTACCGTCGCCTAGACCCCTCTACATATGACGGCGACTTCTATCAGGAAGAAGGGCTACCAGGGAAATTTACTATCGACTTGCCTTTCAATGAGGACATGGAGGAAGAAGACGAAGCTGCGGGCATGGAGCAAGACACGGCGCAAGATGAAGTTGAGGATGTCGAGAACCAACAAGACTTGACATTGCTTGAGCGGTTCCGTGCAGGCCTTGACGCTGACGATCCAGTGGGACCACCTCCAGGTTACGTGGATGATTGGTGGGGCAACGATGATAGCGATGATGACACAACAGTTGTTCGCGATGAGCCGAACACTGGCTACTGAAGTTTGTAGCAACTCTATGTAATAGTGATTGTAAAACTAGCCTATTTGTGAGAACTCTATGTAATAGTGATTGTAAGGCCCTATTTTGTATTATCGACTCGTGGATGATTTTGTATGTAATTTGTTGCATTATAATCTTCTTGATTTACTAGTTGTTGTCTGTATTAATATTCATCTATTTACATCATTTTTGTATCATGTGTACTAATGAAAGTAATCTTTTTGTCAATGCAGGTGATTGAAAGATGCCACGAGGAGGAGGCGGAAAAGGAAAGGGGCGGCAAAGACCGTCAAGCACAAAGTCAAGAAATTGGCGAGTATTGTGACGAAGGTTGTTGGGACCGCTTCGGGATCCACTTCGAGACAGCCAGACAGTCCTCCCCCAGCCTGTCCTCCACCTCTTGAGCCCAGGAGGCAGCGTAGGAGGAGGCATCCTGTTAGTCCTCCCCCAGCCCACGAGGAGGTGGAGGCGGACGTGGAGGATGCGGAGGAGGAAGTGGAGGAGGAGCCTAGGGCCTCTGACTTTGTTCACCCGGGCTTTATTCGTCCCTCAGCTGAGGGGGAGGAGGAGACTAGGGCCTCTGAGGACGTGGAGGACAGCAGCTCTGACAGTGACTTTGAGGAGGAGTCTAGGGCCTCTGATGATGAGGCTGACAGTAGACAGTGGGTAGAGCCGGAGGAGTACGTTGAGTCTGATGCTGAGTTGTTGGATGCCCCGGCTATCACTCGTCGTCAGCGTGGGACCAGCGGGCTCCCCAAGCTACCTTACGAGCACAGTCATATTGAGCTCCAACCCGTTGGAAAGAGGTACATGTTTTCACAACTTATCAGTTGTGGTTGCATTCTAATATTATTTTGCTTTACTCATTGTTGCATTCAGATATTCTAATGTGATTTTTGCTTTTCATTGTGCAGGGCGTTTGCATATAAGGATAATATCAAGCCACCTCGCTCCTATGCGAGCATTCTTGGCTGCCTCCTCAGAAGGAATTTTCCTGGGATTGTGAAGCTCCCTAGTGGTGGCAGAAGTGTAGCTTGGAGCTGGGAGCACTACAGGTATGCAAAGAAACCGAGCAACGAGTTTAGAGACATGCAGGAGAAGGTGCAACTACTTTTCTGGGTAAGTTCCATTCACTTCTCATCATTCAGTAATGCCTTTGACAATAGTAGCACTAATGGCTTTCACCCTTTTTTACCTTTGTGCATGCTTGCAGAACTACTTTGCCATGGAGAAGGATAAGGAGTTGCAATGCATGGCCGTGTTGCAGAAGATTTGTACCAAGATGGTCACGGACATGCACTACGAGGCGCGTGTGAGCTGCGTTCGCAATTGGTACGCCGAGAAGCAAAACATTCGCATTAGCAAGGCGCAAGCCCGAGAGAAGCTTATGGAGCCTTGGCAGTACATGCAGGTAATAATATGTGTATTTTCATTCATATGTGTATTTTTGACTTGTTGACCGCATCTAGTTTCATTAATATGTGTGCTTTCTGCAGGTGGTTCCTCAGTATGTGAGTTCCGACAAGAAATGCTACGCGGCGATGGTGGACTACTGGACAAGCGACGAGTACAAGAAGAAGCACGAGGATGGACAGATCCATCGAGCGGTGATGGACGGTGGATCACACTGCCAGGGCAGCCTCCCTCCCGAGGTCTCCAGGAGAAGAGAGGTGAGCACGGCAATTCTTTATTCTTGCTTTCGACGTTATTCTTTACTCCGCAGGCCCCCTTCACTTATCTTCATGCTCTCTCTTTTGCAGGCCAAAAAGACAGGCGTGGATCCCAACTTCTTCGATTATTGGGAACTGAAGCGTACCATGAAGAAGCCTCATCCTAAGACGGGGTCGATGTGGGTGAATAAAGGAGCACAGATGCGGAGTACCAAGTTCGTGGACAAGTTCAAGGAGGTACACGGGGCTAACGCCAACCCTTGCACTGCCCCCTTTGACCCCGAGGTTGTCGTGCTGGCGGGAGAAGGCGCGAGGAATGGGCGCTTATGGATTGGTGACGGCTCCATCGACCCTATGACCATTCCTAGTCTCTCCCAGCTCCGAAAGGGCAGGACGAGCTCCCAGCCTGCTATAGAGACCCGCCCACGGCTTGGGGTCATAGCTATAGACGAGATCCGGGTATGTTCTTTTTTCTCCCCAATCTACACTCCATTTCATATTTTCTGTTGCAACAATCATGATAGAACGAATGGCACAACGTAGAATGAGGTGGCCCAAGAAAGGAGACGGCGCGAGGAGGTGGAGGCTCTGGTGAGCCAGCAGCAGCAGCAGCTGGCCCAGCAGCAGCAGATGATGGAGTGGATGAGAGCCCAGATGGTTTCCTTGATGCCGAATGGCGGGACTGTTCCTCCTCCTCCTTTCACCTTCCCGTGGGTAAGTAGTCATGCGTCTAAGTGTCAATACATATGCCATTTTACTGTCTTGCACCTATTGTCAAATAATGCTCACCATTTTGATTGTTGTAGTCACAGAGTTCGGTGGGCGGCTCCAACAATGCGTCCCAAGGTCAATTGGAAAGCCCGTTGACGCCTCCTATGTCGGGTCAGCAAAGCATGAACAATCCGAACGCCCGCGCGTTGTTCCAGGTTCTCCAAAATTTGTGACTCACGTGCTTCTAAGTTTAGCCTCACTCACTTTAGTCTTTGAACTTGTCCAAACCATATGACTTGTCAATCTCATTTTTTTTGCTTTGGAACTTGTAGGATGGGCATCATGAGGCCCCTTGATCATCAACGGCGTGGCCGATGGACTATGTGTTGTCAACTTGTTGGATGATGACCATTTGGTGAACTTGTAGGATGTTGTTTGGACTTGTTTTGATGTTCTATGTGCTATGTGTGTATGATGATGACCATTTGGTGCTCTATTTGCTATATTGCTCTATATGTTGGTATATTTGTGCTATATATGTGATTTTGAACTGTTGCATATATTGCGGTAATATGAATTGCAAGGCTGTAATCAAAAACAGCAAAAAAATGGACCAGGTAGGCACACGGCAAAGTATTTGCCGTGTGCATGCACACGGCAAACCTGCCACGTGGCGCGCACCTGTGCTTCCTGGGAAGGGTATGGGTGACCAAATGTCACCTTTGCCGTGCGCATCTGCTTGGCACACGGCAAATATGGCGACCACTGGGTTCCTGGAAGGTGCTTTGCCGTCCCGTTTGCTCGAGGCACACGGCAAAGCACCTCCGGTTCTGCCGTGCTGGCGGCCTCCAGGCACACGGCAAAGGATCCAGAAATGCCGTGTTGGCATATGAGAGGAGCACGGCAAAGAATCGGCCAATGCCGTGTTTGCAAATGGACGGAACACGGCAAAGAGTCTCGAAATGCCGTGCGGGCAAACTGAAGGCGCACGGCAAAGGAGATGCTGCGTGGCGCCGTCAGGTAGGCAGGAAACCGTCAAGTGCACTTTTGCCGTGTCAAGGGAAGGAGGGCACACGGCAAAGACTTTGCCGTGCTCCGCTCAGAAAGGCACACGGCAAATATTCTTTGCCGTGCCGTTTTTTGCCGTGTCGCCTTCGCCGTGCTCCAGTACACGGCGTTTACACGGCGTTTGATTTGCCGTGTTGCGAAACGGCTTTGCCGTGTATATTGCCAACACGGCAAAGCTTGGTTTTCCCGTAGTGAGCAGAATTAAACATAAAATATTCTTTTGGCTTGCCATACATGACAAATTTAATACGAGAAGGCTGCTCAGACGTAAATCGTTCCACATGTAATCTATATGATTGTGTGCTATGCAATGAATCTTCTGAAGAATGTACCTTGCAACTCCTCTGGGGCGACTGTACCTTTGCTCAGTCTTGATGGGAGTCTATTGCCCCAAACAGACATATGTGCATTATTTTTCTTTTATAAAGTTGTGCTTCTGATCAAGATCTTCCCAAGAAAGTTGGCTTAGACATTATACTTATGGGATGTTGGAATATTTAGATGCAAAGCAATGGAAAGATTGTCAAGAATGAAGTTCCAGGACTGATCTATTGGAGTCATAGATTGAAAATTTGAAACAAGATCTTCTCCTAATTAAGCATAGAACCAAAGCAAATAATATAGACTTCCTTGATCGGTGGATTGCATCCCTGATTTGATTTGAGCTTGTTTTCTTCTATTATTGCTCATGTTAGAAAAAAACTGGATTTTCTCCTTTTGTTCCCCTTTATCTAAATAACTTTATTTTATTAATTAATATAAAATAAAACTGTTATAGTATCAAGTAGAATAAGTAAGACTGATGACGTGTGTACCCCAACTCGAAACTCTTGTTTAACCTTCCACTTAGGTCGTGCACCACCTAGAGATGGATAATCTACTCCTTTGTTCCTACAAGCACAAGGAAGAAAGGACAACGTTAACGATAGTTTAACCAAGTAGTATAAGATAACGATCTATTTATATGTAACAAAGAAAACTTCTACATACAACGTACGTACCAATGCCCGACAGAACAACATGTTAAGATATGACATATAAGGCTGCGAGGGCCTTGTGCACGGCCCTTTCTGCTGCACCGATCCATAGCTTGTGACCAGGTGTGACTATCGATGTTGTATTGCGCAAAACGATGCTCGATCGGACGGTAATAGACAATAGTATTGGCCTCAACAGTGGGAAATGCCTTGGAAGATCACAAATATTCCTTTGTCCCATGAAGATAGCGTTCTCTCCAATGTTTCTTATCGGAATAAAATTTCCCAAGACAAGGTCAGCAAGCTTATAGCCCGTTATACGGGATAGGTAGCTGTCGTCGTGGCCAACCACTAAGATCTCGAAGCCATTCTCTACCAGATAGCACGAGTGGAGGTGCTTCTCTTCCGGGCATGCGAAGATCAGTTTTGGTGTGCTTCGATGGTGGTGTGTCGCATCCATCTCTAAAATCATTGGTGCACCAGTCATATTGTATGCCGGAAAACCAATCACGTAGACCTTCCCGTGTAATGAAACCGGATTTGTCAGCCCTGGTAATTTCCAACTTAGCATCTTCCATTGCTTATCTACGGAGGAAGCCACAGCCACAGCTTCAATCCTATTCAACGTGAGCAAGACGGTGACGGCTCTTGCAGCAAAGGAAGCAGAAGTAGAGACGAATCTCATCAGCCAGGGCGACCACTTTACCCCCTTGGGCATTTGTGTGGCGAGAGTGGTGAGCGGTGGAAGGTCAACAATGTCACGGGTGAAAGGGTGGAGAAGACGGATGGCTGTGTCCTTGTCCCTTTGGAGGAGGAGGAGGCCATGAACCGAATCGAGAATGCAATGGCTCCTGAAAAGCGGGAGGCGGACGCGAACAAAAACGCCTGAGTCTAGGTTGAAGAAGCGGATGTAGCCACCCAGCTCCGGAGGACCGGATGTCCGGGGTAAAGGCCACGGTCCTCCGGGAACATCATCCAGCGGCGCGGATGGAAGCGCGGGTCAACCACCCCGCCTCCGCGTGGGGAGAGCGTGGCCGATCGCCAGTGCGCGCAGACGCCGCAGAAGCGGACATAGTCCAGTAGATCTCCAGCCAGCAAGCCCGACGCGACCAGGCATACCAAATCTCCTTGCAGCGACTCCCAAGCCGGCGTCGAATACGCGCAGTAGCCGGCGTCGCGCACTGCGGGGCACCGGGTCGCCGGAGACAGGGCAGGAGATATGCATCTTCGTTTCTCTGCAGGGAAGGTGGTGTCATGCATCTTGTTGTTGTTGACTATAGTGTAAGTGATCAACGTCGGCGAAATCGGAAACGAAGCCGGCTCGTGAGTTCGAAAGGCAATGCAAATTGCAAAAACGCCGGTCCAACTTGATTTGCGTCGGCCGTAATACCGTAATCGCTTATATTTCTCGTTTTTCTTCTTCGGGGTACTTATATTTCTCGTTGTTGTTGATGCATGCAAAACAAGGACTTGAATTGAGTTTTTTCACTACTGGAATTTTCGTATACGCCGGGTGCCAGGGTCTTCGCCGAGAGCCAAAGCACGGGCACTCGGCAAACTCACAAATGCCGAGAGTACCTCTCGGCAACATGCGTACCTCGGCAAACACAACATATTGCCGAGAGTAGTACTCGGCAAAAGGGGCAGACTCGGCAAAGGCACTCTTTGCCGAGAGCCAAGCAGCCGTCGCACGGCAAAGTGTTACCACGTGGCTCATCCGGCGGCGAATGACGGCACGGTCACGGTGGCACTGCTTTACCGAGAGCCCTTCTCGGTAAAGCTCCGGCTCTATTTACACTCTTAATAAGAATATTTCCGGACAGAGAATGTTCATAGTGGCCATTCATATTCTAATGAATGGATGACGGAAGTTTTTTATTAATTTATGATCCAACAGAACCATTACCGAGCGCTGATCTCGGTAGGGTAAGCTTTGCCGAGGGCCGCTCTCGGCAAAGCTCCGGCTCTCAGTAAACTTTTAGTACCACCTCGCCCAGAGACAAGCAACATGACCAGTTTAAATATTCGGATAATCCAGACGCAGCAAGCTTCGGTCTTCATTACACTCCTATTAAGGAGATGAACCATTACTGTGAATCTTCACCCCTTCCGGGCACTGAATATTCACAGTGACAGGCCATCTTCCTAATGATGGATGCCGGTGCTTTTTATTAATTCAATTATTATTATTTTTGAGTTTGCCGTCTGTGTGAGAGCAATGATCTAACCATTTAAATCCAATCCTCGGGAGCTGGCACGGCGTCATCACATGGCCCCTGTAGGGTGTGGTAAGATTTTAGGCACGTTTCAAATAAGCCTCCCCTGAGGCCCCTTGTAAACCGCACCATCTCCGATCTAGTCTCTGGGTATCGAGAGGGAACGTGACCGGTTTGTGCAGGAAGTGCGGGTCCTATTGCTCCGTTGGCCTCGAAACTTCTCGTGCTCACAAAGGAGGCCATCGCATGACACGTGCCAGGCCCCCGCATTTTTCGGACCCGCATGCAATATTCCAGAAATTTATTTCTCTGCTAGGGTTTCATCGCCGGAAATTGCAGATCTGCAAGGCGGCGCATGAAATCATGCCCAGAAGCGGCATGGAAAATACTTTGTGGTGTCCTTGCGGCATGTGTAGGCCTTGTGCAGAGAAGGGAGGGGCATGCCCTCCCACCGGGGGCCGAAAGTACCTCGGTGGCATGCCTGATACAACCGTTTAAATCCTCGAAAAATCGTACGATGCCGGAATTCCTCGAGAGCTGGCACGGTGTCATCACATGGCCCCTGTAGGGTGTGGTAAAAGTTTGGACGCGTTTCGAATAAGCCTCCCTTGAGGCCGCTTGTAAACCGCACCATCTCCGAGCTAGTCTCTGGGTATCGAGAGGGAATGTGTCCGGTTTGTGCAGGAAGTGTGGGTCATGTTGCTCCGTTGGCCTCGAAACTTCCCGTGCTCACAAAGGAGGCCATCGCATGACACGTGCCACGCCCCCGCATTTTTCAGACCCGCGTGCAATATTCGAAAAATTTATTGCTCTGCTAGGGTTTCATCGCCGGAAATTGCAGATCTGCAAGGCGGCGCATGAAATCATGCCCAAAAACGGCATGGAAAATACTTTGTGATGCAAGGCTAGATGAAACGATGCAAACTAGTCACTTTGCCGAGAGTTGCTCTCGGTATAACAGGCTTTTTCCGAGAGTGGTACTCGGCACAAGAGAAACCCTAGATCTAGGTTAGGACTTTTACCGAGAGTGCTCTCGGTAACAGTTAAACCCTAGATCTAGATTAGGACTTTTACCGAGAGTGCTCTCGGTAAAAGTTGAACCCTAGATCTAATTTAGCACCTTTACCGAGTGCGGCACCGACAGGCTCTCGGGAAAGGTTCGCGATACACTTAAGTGGCAAGCCTCCGCTGCTTCTTCTCATTTCGCTCCCTCCTCTTCTCCCCGCTGCCCCCACCCCGCCGGCGCCCCCCTCACCGGTCCCCACCCCGCTGGCGCCCCCCTCACCGGTCCCCACCCCGCCGGCGCCCCACGGTCGCCCCCATCCCGCCGGCTCCCTCGTCCCACTGGCGCCCCCCTCCCCCCCCAACTTGGTGAGCTTTCCCCTCCCCAATGAATGGATGAATCCCATATGAGTGCTTGGATGAATGCTATATGAATGCTATATGGATGAATGCTAGATGGAAATATGTATGGATGAATGCTAGATGGATATATGTATGCTAGATTGTTGCTATGGATGAATGCTATATGGGTGCTATATGGATGAATGTATTAATTTTTTGTAGTTGTTTTTATTTAGTAGTTTCTATGTAGTAGTTTATGTACAAGTTTTTATGTAGTATTTTGGTAGTAGTTTGTATGTATGCTAGATGGGTGCTATGGATGAATGTATTGATTTTGGTAGTAGTTTGTATGTATTAGTTTTTATGTTGAGCGATTGTTGATCATATTTGACAGATAAGAGATGTTTTCAGAGGAATGGTACCGACTGTTGCCGTAGGGGGTCGCGCTTCCTCTGCTCCTCCTCTGTGATCTTTGTATAGAAGGAGGAGCAGAGGAAGAGCAACCATCACCAACAGTCGATAAGAGTTGTTCTTGGAGGAAGAAAATCGACTTTTGACGATGGCGGTCGATCTGGGCCAGTTCGTCCTGTGATATACCTTTGTCGCGCACGATGGACTGGCCCAGCTCGACGATCACCGAAAGTCAAAATATCCGTGAGAGTGTCCACCATGATTAATTTGCTTCGAAGTAATCTTTGATGTTTGATTCTTATGTTATTTTTCATTGTGTGATGAAAGGTGTTAGCACCGATCGATTTTGTGGCTATGGCTTCCTCCGACGACGCAGCTTCCATTATGGTCGACTCCGCGGTCAAGGAGAAGCGCGCCGAGGACCGTTTGGCGGCGCTCATTGAGAAGAACCCGCAGCTGATCCTAATAAAGTATTTTGAGGATCTGGCCAAGAAGAATCCGCCAGCTAAGGAGGGCAAGGCCCCACCACGTAAGGAGAGTGACGACCCGGTGCCATTGAGTCCACCGACCATCATTCCTGACGACGCTTGGTCCTCCACTGAGGGGGATGCCCCCACGTGCTCTGACTCCACGATCACTGATTTCACCGACTACACCTCGGAGTAGTCACCTAGATAGTTTGACATTGATTTAGTGATATAGTTGTGTAGCTGCTAATATGGACTTGGATGGCCATTTGCGATGCTTTTGATTATATGAGTGATGAATGCTTAGGTGGATTATGTATGATGTGCTCTTTAACCTTGCATTATTTCTCTGCCTCTTTTTCTCTTTCTTTGTAGATGAAGTGGTATGCGGTGTACAGAGGTAGGTGTCCAGGAGTCTACGATTCATGGTCTGAATGCAATGAACAAGTGCTTCGTTATGAAAGTAGCTCCCACGACTCGTTCAATAGCAGAGAGAAGACAGAGTATCAGTACAATCAGTATGTGCTTAATCAGAAGAGAAAGACTAAATTAGGCAATGGTGCAAGCCAGAAACGGCTTATCGGGTTCAGTGGATTGAAGAACTTGATAATTCTCTTTTAGTTTGTCATAATTGTGGTGTTGCTTTTATCATGTGGTCGCATGTAGACATGCATTGACCACTTTGTTGTTTAGTAAGTAGGCACTTGTACTAAAGAGCTACTTTGTGATTTCAAATGAAGCTTGTGTGAATTATTTATGGATGAATGCTTATGTGAGTTTGTTGTTAACCTGTGTGACTTGAAATGCAAGTTTGTTGTTAACCTGTGCGATTCGAACAAAAAACTGCTGAATCAGAACTGGGAACGAAACTTTACCGAGAGTAGCTCTCGGAAGAAACACGTTTACCGAGAGGTGAACTCGGCAAAGTGGCATGCACTAGGAGCTGCTGGAACTTGGCTGTTGCAGTTATGCCGAGAGGGGCACTCGGCAAAGACCTGACGGAATCAGCGGCCGTGAATCCACTTTATTTTGCCGGGAGGCACTGTTTGGCTCTCGGCAAACTCTTTGCCGAGTGCCCGACATTTGGCTCTTGGCAAATTTCTGTTTGCCTGAGAGGTGTACGCCGGGTGGCCTTTGCCGAGAACAACTCTCGGCAAAGGCTTTCCCGAGGATTTTAGGCCCACTAGTAGAAAACAGGGCATTAGTCCTGGTTCCTAAGGGCCTTTAGTCCCGGTTCTCAACCGGGACTAAGCAATCAGGACTAAAGGCCCCCACTTTTAGTCCCGGTTGTGTTACGAACCGGGACTAAAGGAGCTCCACGTAGCCGCTGTGGGGCGCCCAGGCAGGAGGACCTTTAATCCCGGTTGGTAACACCGACCGGGACTAAAGGGTCTCCACGTGGCCGCTGCGCAGCGCTCAGGCAGGAGGACCTTTAGTCCCGGTTGGTAACACCAACCGGGACTAAAGGGCCGCCACGCGTCAGCCCCTGCCAAGCGCTATTTTTTTAAAGGAGGGGTTTAGGGGTTTTGGAGGGTTTAGGGGTTTCATATTGTGTTTCCCCCTATTCTTTTTGTGTTTACCATTCAATTCTTTTACATTTAGGGTTTTCGTTTTTATTTTACGTTTTCCATTCAACTCGATGCTAGCTACTACATATAGCAATGAAGGAACCATTACACGAATCGTCATGAATATAGAGAGAAGTGACCTCTCTTTCTCCGTGCTTGGTCGAACAACAAGTTTTCATATATCTATTCGACGCTACTACGTATAGTACATGTTCATGCATATATACAATGTAACATCTCTTATGATCCCTAATATCTAATTACCAACATTCACATCCAATTCTCGATGGTATACTCCGGTTTTAGGTATGATCTTTTCAAGGAAGAATCCCGCCAATTCCTCTTGAATTGCTCATATGCGAGCCTTTGGTACGAGTTCGTCCCGCATCCGTTGGATCTAATTTAAAGAAGGGGGTCAATATATATGAATGAAACTCAACACAATTGATGGTAATAAAATAAAATTGTGAATATTGTTTACGTACTTCAAGTTGTTGTAAATTTCTGCCACTCTCACTGGTCGTCATGCGAATGAACTCGCAAACGATGTATCCACATAAATTAGTCCCCCTTTCCTGCCTCAAGCACTTTACGAGAGTAGAGTTCAATCAAAATAATAATCAAGCATGATAATGGTATTGAAATTAACTAGAATCAAAGAGATGCGCGGACCTAGCTAGTACTACTTACAGTGAGTTGTCGAAATTGCAGCTCCTCTTTCCATTCACCCCTAGCCTTCTTGGTGAACTGTTTCCAAACCCTGCCCGGCAAAGAAAATAAATAAAGGAGTTATTAATTACTTGATATCAGGAAATGAACGAAAGTTGCCGATATAGTGCGATAATGATTGAAATTACCTCTGGAGCATATCACGCAGGTCCGCCCACATCTAAGGGTCTTTACGTAGCGAGTCCATGACAAGTACGCTTCCTGAGTCAACCCGAATGACTAGCAGAATAAAGTGGAACCTGCGCACGCAGCACAACTCATCAATTACACTTAACATCGAGTAAGCGAAACAGAATGATGTGTACAAGACAGTATAACACTCACTTGAAGTTGTAAGGAAATAGTATTTCCCTTTTGGTTTGTTGTTGAATTAACGCCCTTAGCAAGATCTTCTCTATATCCTTGGCGTTCCATTTTACCGTACCTTCATGAATAGATTTGGGTTAATGAACCCAATGTCATAGATTTGTCGTCTTTTGCATTCGAGGATCTTCATTCTGCATAATATATATAGTGAGGATAATTATGCATGCAATGAACGAGCTGAGCTAGAGACTTAATTACAGAAATGATACTTACAAACAATAGCAACTGACGATAGATTTGTCGATGGCGTCTTGATTGTGTAACTGAAATAATTCTTCAAATTCAATGAAAATCTGCTCGTCTCCATTGAAGTAATGCTCATCTTTAATTCCCGCAATGATATAGTTGCTCCCTTGCTTTGAGGCTTCCAAGTACCAGTCATGCAATCTTCGCATCATCGTTGGTAGATGCGGGAGCTCCTCAGGTCTGACGAGAGGCTTCCCGTGCTCGAATTTAAAGGCTAACTCGGCCATTTCGAACTGTACCTCATCGCCTAAGTAATCAGCAAGAGTGAAACCAGGATCAGCGGCCGCTACACCCGGATCATTAGCGATATCGGTAAACACCTTGAGCGGGGGGCACGATTGGTTTTTCTGTTCGCCGAGCTGGGGAATTGTTTTCCCCCTTACACTACTGCTACTTCCCGACCGCTGATGTGGATCTCTATATGACTTTACAATAGAGCGGTCATAGTTTGATAGCAGCGGAGGCGGCGGTGGTTTTGTAAGGTTTTCCAGCAAGCGCCTCGCTTTTACCGGATCTATTTTCTCCGTTGGATCTGGAGGGGTCGGTGCAAGCTGGCGTTTCACGTCGGCAGCCACGGTCTCCTTGGTTTCCTCCTCAGTCATGTCGTATGGTAACTTGGCAGGAGCCTTCTGGACGCTACCTGCTCTGGATTTCTTCGCTCTTGTACTACTAGCCGCCGGAGCGGCGGCGGATCTCTTCCGCCGGTGCTGATCAGGTGGCGGAGGAGGCGGAGTCAGCTGACGCGGCGGATTCTGCTGAGGGGCCTCCTCCGGGGGAGTCCGCTGACGCGGCGGAGACAGCTGAGGCGACGGAGTGTGCTGACGCGGCGGAGACGGTTGAGGCAGCGGAGATAGAGCTGGACTGTGAGGAGTCTGCTGAGGGGCCTCCTCCGGCTGAGTCTGCTGACGCGGCGTCCAGTATGGAAGCACGATGTGTTCCTTTCTCCATAGAATGGTAGTCCTTCTGGCATCTCCCAGATGAGTCTCCCCTTCACCTGTAGGGTACTCAAGCTCCAGCTGCTCAAATCCGTTGGTAACTTCATCCACCCCGACAACAGCATAGCCATCTGGAATCGAAGAGCAATGGTAAGTTCCATCAGATACACGAGGTAAGGCATAGCCGACCGCCACCTTCAAGGTTATGTTCATGCATTTCACATGTAGATCACAATGTTCCCTCTCCGTGATATCATCCACGGGGTAGCGATCAGGAGCCGTGATATCATCTATGGGCGGCCGATCGAGCAAACTGGAAGCCACGCTGCTTTTCCACTGAGATGGTGGGGTAGCTCCGTGGGAAGTATCGAATGAAGGATCTTCGTGCCGCTGAGATGATGGGACGGTAGCTCGCTGGCTGTTAAGTGCCTCTATCAACGCTAATCTTTCTTCTACCTTCCGCAGCCGGTCTGCATCCTCTTTCTTCTTTCTCCCTCGGCTTCTATAAGTGTCTCTGCTGTCGGGAAACCCATCCTTCCACGGAACGGAGCCTGATGTGCCTCGTGTTCGTCCAGGGTGTTCAGGATTCCCGAGGGCGCGTGACAGCTCGTCCTTCTCTCTGTCGGGATGGAACTTCCCTTCCTGCATAGCCTGGATTGCATCCTGAATGTTTTTGACGGGTGTTGCAAGTTGAGCTTTCGTATAAACACACTTCCCTGTTTCTGGGTGCAAAGTTCCCCCATGCCCGAAGAACCAAGTCCTTGCCCGTTCGGGCCAGTCCAATGTCTCTGGATGGATCCCTTTATCAAGCAGGTCGTTCTCAGCTTTCTCCCACTTAGGCCGGGCAGCCTTGTAGCCACCTGACCCCGTAACGTGGTGATATTCCTTCTTTGCAGCATTTTGCTTATTTATCAGTGACCTGCTCTTACCTTTCTCCGATGTCTTGTACGCCACAAATGTGGGCCAGTGATCTTTCATCTTCTCATATTGACCGGTGAATGTTGGAGTCTTCTCTTTCAGGATAAACTTTTCGTGCAATCTTTTCTTCCAGCTCTTGAATTGTTCGGCCATCTTCTTAAGAGCCCACGCCTTGATTTTTTGCTCTACAACATTGCTATTTGGATCCACCTCTGGTGGTAGGCTGAAATTTGTCATGAACGTATTCCAAAGCTCATCTTTGGATCTATCGTCGACATAAGAAACTCCATCGTCCGCCTTTGGCTTATTCCATTCTTGAATGCTGATCGGGATGCTGTCCCTAACAACAACTCTGCACTGACTTATAAATCGGTCTGCGGTCCGCTTGGGAGCAGTCAGTTTGCCATCTGCAGCGATTTCTTCGATCGTGAACCTTTCATTCTCGCCCAACCTTTTCTTCGGGCGTCGTCTCTTTACAGAAGGTTGGCTCGATCCGGAGGGCTAAAAGAAGAAAGAAGCGTTAATATATGTACATACAAATCAATTAATGCATCTAGTCAGCAGGCTTAATTAATATACCTCGTCGGACTTTGCAATAGTTAAGGATCCAACACCGCCGGAGCCGTCATCTTCTCCCTCCATTCGATCGCCGGAGCCGTCATCCTTTCTTCCCTCACCATCGGAGTCGTTGAGAAACTGTGAGGTGCTATCATCACCTCCGTCGCGGATTATATCCCCCAAGATCTCTTCTTGTTCTAAGTCTCTGTCGTGTTCCATAGTTTTTGCAAATATTACAACATGGCAATATACAACCATGAGAGATGGATTAGTGGCAAACATAGACCTAATCACAACAAGGAATCATATGCATATGAGCAATGGATTAGTGGATTATCGGGGTTATGTTTTAACGACCCCCTCCCCCCTCATGTCGAAGTTATACCGACATTATCAGGGTTATGTTTTAACGACCCCCCCCCCCTCATGTCGAAGTCAATGAACAACATGAAAATTTGTAAGTGATTGCTAAACTTTTATGCTTCATTTATATGAAGATCAATTATCCAATATAACTATGTTCGCGATATGAGGCATTGGACATTATCTAGAATCATATCTGATGAGTCGTCCTATCTTTCGGGAGAGGGTACTTTGCGGACCGCCTCTCTCATGCCTGTCCGACGTGCAAATCAGGTTTTCATATGCCTCAAAATCAAAGTTATCGGGGTTATGTTTTAACGACCCCCTCATGTCGAAGTTACGACGATATTTGTACAAGATGAATACAAGATTTATACACAAGATGAATACAAAATGAATACAAGATGAATACAAGATTTATACACAAGATGAATACACAACTCTACAAATGAACCAACCATCATCCTATGAACAAAACTCAACATACAACAAATGGACACCTTTTGTCGAACAGCGGAGGGACGATCAGGGACCAACTCCACGGAGATGCAACACCACAACCTGTAATTCCACGGAGATGTAACACATGGCAAAACATGCTTACTGAACTAATTCAAATGACCCCTAGATCATGATCAAGTTGACAAGTATTAACAGATTTTCAGACTTAGTGATATTTGCATAGAGTGGCAGAAAACAGCTCAACGGGGTGGTAGTATTTTTTTCTCGGAGTGGAGATCACTTCCCCTCGCTGTCGCATCCGGCATTGAACTCATGCAGCAGCTCCAACACACGCCGCCCGCCGTAAGCACCCCTCGCCCACTTGCATGTATTGTGTGGCTGATTACTAGCTGTACTCGATTACTAGCTCGAACCGGTAGCTGTAAGTGCGTGCTGGAACCGGTAGCTGTACTCGATTACTAGCTACGGGGCTGCGCAGTGTCTAGCTGTGTGGCTGATTTGACAAGGCATGGAGCTTGACCCTCCAGCACGCGAACATGGGCGATGCGCTCCACGCGTGACGGCCACTGGTCTCTCCATTTCGGCAACGGCCACCGGTGCAGCGCCTAGGCGTTAGGCGCTACACTGTATAGTGCAGCGCCTAGCTTTTAGGCGCTACACACTGACTTAGCAAATTCCAGGCAGCAGAAACCCTCTGTTGCTCTCATGTGTAGTGCCTTTCGTCTAGGCGCTGCACATGGTAGTGTAGCACCTTTCGTCTAGGCGCTGCACTACCGGGGGTGGGACCCTGGGGTGCCACGCTGGCCAGATGTGTAGCGCCTGAGAGATAGGCGCAACACAGTGGAGTGCAGCGCCTGACTGTCGGGCGCTGCACAAAATGGTCAGCTGGGTGAAAAAATTTCATGGCAACAAAGAGCATGGCAAGCATGTACGTACTAATTACCCTCAACAAAACACCCTTACTGATCATGATCCAAAGATGCACAGATTTGTTGCAAACCTCAAGGCAAAATGCAAAGTATTAATACTGCCAATTTCAGACTTAGAGAAAAATAGCATGGCATATATGGCAGAAATGAATAGATAGCAAGTTTACAAGCTTGTAGCACTCACTACAGGTCCTAACATGGCATGAACTAAAATCTACTAGCAAGATGACATCAAAATGCTCCTACTTCATGTTCAAAGATTGCCCAAAAGATGCTTGCATTAAAACATACAAAAAAGACAAAATGATCTTTAATGTAAAAAAATTGTTCTTCAATTTGTTTATATGCTCACTGGATTTCTATCACCATTTCTATGAACAAAAATTCCACACTAATTTCTATGACCTAGTTTATATGCTCACTGGATTTCTATCACCATTAATTTCACACTAATTTCTATGACAAAAAAGACAAAATGAACACTAATTTCACACTAATTTCTATGAACCAAAATTTCACAAAAATTTCTATGACTAATTTCTATCACCATTAAGATCACTCCTTCTTCAACATTGATAATATGCTCACTGGAAATCACATTAACAAAAATAACAAAAAGAGGGGCGGAGAGGCCAGAGCGCGGGCGGCGTCGGCGTCGGGGCGCGGGGGGGAAGGAGGAGGAGGGGAACGGCACGGCGGCTCACAGTGTGTTGCAGGGGAGCGGGGGACGGCGTCGGGGCAGGGCTCGGTGACGGCGGCGTCGGGGCAGGGCTCGGCGACGGCGGCGTCAGGGCAGGGCTCGACGACGGCGACGACGTGGCAGGGCGCGGCGAGGGCGTCGGGGCAGGGCGCGACGAGGGCGTCGGCGAGGGGGAGGGACGGCTCGGAGGCGACGGCGATCTCCGGCGCAATAGCCGGGCGGCGTCGTGCTGTGGTTCGGCGTCGGGGGAGAGAATGGGAGAAAAATTCTTAAGTGCTGCTTATATACCCAACCCTTTAGTCCCGGTTGGTGGCTCCAACCGGGACTAAAGGCCCCCCTTTAGTCCCGGTCCGAGCCACCAACCGGGACTAACGGTGAATTTCACCAGCCCAAAGGGCGCGAAACCCAACTGAAAGGATCGATATGGTTGACTAGAGGGGGGGTGAATAGGCAACTACCAATTTTTAGCTTTTCTTAACAAATTAGGGTTAGCAACAAAATAGGTTGTCTAGATGTGCAACTAGGTGAACAACCTATATGATGCTAATAACAATGACAACACAAGCAAGCAAAGGATACAACACAACAATAGCTTGCACAAAGTAAAGGTAAGAAATAACCACAAGTGGAGCCGGTGAAGACGAGGATGTCTTTCCGAAGTTCCTTCCCTTTGAGAGGAAGTACGTCTCCGTTGGAGCGGTGTGGAGGCACAATGCTCCCCAAGAAGCCACTAGGGCCACCGTATTCTCCTCACGCCCTCACACAATGCAAGGTGCCGTGATTCCACTAGTGGTGGCCTTGAAGGCGGCGACCGAACCTTTACAAACAAGGTTGGGGCAATCTCCATAACTTAATTGGAGGCTCCCAACACCACCACGAAGCTTCACCACAATGGAATGTGGCTCTGAGGTGACCTCAACCGTCTAGGGTGCTCAAACACCCAAGAGTAACAAGATCCGCAAGGGATTAGTGGGGGGAATCAAATTTCTCTTGGTGGAAGTGTAGATCGGAGCCTTCTTAACCAATCCCTAAAGAATCAACAAGTTTGATTGGCTAGGGAGAGAGATCGGGAGAAAATGAGCTTTTGGAGCAACAATGGAGCTTGGGGAGGAAGAGGTGGTCTTCTTGAGGAAGAAGACCCCTTTATATAGTGAGGGGACAAAATGAACCGTTACCCAGTTTTCAGCCCGCACAGAGCGGTACTACTGCTCACACGAGCGGTACTGCTGCCCTGGCGGTAGTGCACAAAGTGCAGTGCAAAAGAGCGCGGTAGTGCCGCCGGAGCGGTACTACTGCTCTCCCCAGCGGTACTACCGCTGGGGTTGCAGCACAGGGCACTCGGAGAGCAGAGCAGGACAGGGGAGCAGCGGTACTGCCGCACCAGCGGTACTACCGCTGCGGACAGCGGTACTACCGCCTACGCGCGGTACTGCCGCTCTACTACCGCTGACAAACAGAGGAGGGCACGAAGAGCAGCGCCATGAGCGGAAGTGGCAACGGTGGTAGGCGTGGTACTACCGCTTACAGGCGGTACTACCGCTCCTACTGCCGCTGCTACTGCCGCTTGCCCAGCCAGGTAAAAAGGGTGTCAGCGGTAGTATGCCAGTGGGACCACCGCTGGACTACCGCTGAACCCGACACGAAAAATCGTGCTCCGAATCGAGGCGGTAGTACGAGCGGTACTGGGAGCGGCACTACCGCTTACAAGCGGTACTACCGCTTCCAGCCGCGGTACTACCGCTGGCAGCTCTCGAGCACTCCTACGAAACGGAAGGCGAAACTCCAAAGAAGCGGAAAGGAACGAAGGGTGCAAATGAAAGTGTGTACGTGTTGATTCCACCCAAACCTTTCCGAAGCGGACCCCCTCTTGATAGTACGGTATTTCCTACGACTCAAGTCCACCGAAAATGAAACGAAGGAAAATAAAACGTCTTCAGTCTAATACATCGAGGGGCATCAATCGTCTTGTGCCAAATGATGAAGTATCTGAAATGCTCAATGCACACGATTAGTCCGCAAAAGCATTGTCATCAATCACAAAAACCACTAAGGGAGAAATATGCCCTAACACCAACCCTTTAGTCCCGGTTGGTGGCTCGGACCGGGACTAAAGGGGGCCTTTAGTCCCGGTTGGAGCCACCAACCGGGACTAAAGGGTTGGTCCTGGCACAGCCGAGGGGCGGTGGGAGTTTAGTCCCACCTCGCCAAGCGAGAGGCGCCCGCAGCGGTTTATAAGCCCGCCTGCGGCTACCGTTGCAAGTTCCTCTCAAAGCACAGACAGCTCATCGTCTGACCTGTCCCCTCTCTGGCCTATGGGTCCTACTGACAGCAGAAATTCCTGCCCCGCGGGCCTGCATCCTGGCCCATATATAGTTGGGTTTCTAGTCGTATGCAGGCCGTGGTGTGTGAATTCTCCTGCTAGTAGGCGGGCATTTTTTTTATTTTTTTTATTTTTTGCATATGTTATGTCAATTTTTTGACCTTCTTCAAATCACATCCTAATTTTTATACATACTCACTTATGTGTAATACACATGATTATCAAATAATTTCAACAAAATATATGAAATTCTAAAAAATGCAAAACTTTCATATTCTTTCCGTGTTAATGAAAGAGATCATGCCTATTTTTCGTTTTAAATCTAAAGTTTTCTTTTAAACAGATGCATACATGCCTAGTTTTCATTTAATTCTTTTTGCTATTAAAGTTTTTAACAAAAAATACTTTATGAAAATTTTAGTTGCATAAATTTTATATAATTTTAAGTTAATATTATTTTGATCATAACTAGAGTTTTATAAAAGCTTTTTAGTTGATTTTTTTTGCTATTGAAGAATATTATAGTTTTGTTTTAGTTGATCATAACTAGAATTTTATATAACTTTATTTCATGATATAGATTTTCATCAGATAGTGACAAAATAGCTAGTTCTATCAAGTTATTTTCATATGTACCATTGCCGCAACATATTCACCATAAATTCCGATACTTTTTGTTAACCTAATTTATTTTGATGCATAGACACATAGTGATTCAAAAAAAGCTGACACCAATGTTCCCTATGTGAAGGAGATAGACCCTTAGTATGAATCTTCTAGAAGATTGATAGTATTTTCTGTTAACCTAATAATGTTATATTTTCTTTATGTCATACAACGTTTCTCTCTTATCATCTCCGATCAGAGAAACCACATAGTACCTCCAACTTTATGTCATACAACGTTTCTCTCTTATCATCTCCGATGCTTCTGCTGTATTCATCTATGTCAAGACGTTTAAGCCATGTCTATATTAACCTTGTTATTTTATATGGAGCCACCAACCGGGACTAACCGCGTATGATCAACCTTGCAAAACATGGGACTGAAAGGATAGGAATAATTGAAATTTCATAACTTAATAAATAATTATTCTAAAATCATGTTTCAAATGCCAAAATGCCCTAGCTAGCTCTTACAAAGATTCCCTCTGGTTTGTCCGAAGTGGCACTTTCCAGCTATAAGTCCGGAAACTCACACTAGAGAGAAAGTGATGGCGGTGAAGCCGGTCACATCCCAGAGTGGGATCTTTTGGGGTATAAAACTATTTCTTCGCGTGTGTCCCTTGCTTATTGCGCCGTAACCATGGATAATCTTCATCATTTAACAGGATGCTTGGGTCAGTCTTCACTGTGAAGGGAGGAATTTCATGAAACTTTTCATAATCTTCTGACATGTCTGTCTTGTCCTCCACTCCCACAATGTTTCTTTTCCCTGAAAGAACTATGTGGCGCTTTGGCTCATCGTATGATGTATTCGCTTCCTTATCTTTTCTTTTTCTCGGTTTGGTAGACATGTCCTTCACATAGAAAACCTGCGCCACATCATTGGCTAGGACGAATGGTTCGTCTGTGTACCCAAGATTGTTGAGATCCACTGTTGTCATTCCGTACTGCGGGCCTACCTGTATCCCGCCTCCTGTCAGATTGACCCATTTGCACCGAAACAAAGGGACCTTAAAATCACGTCCATAGTCAAGTTCCCATATCTCCTCTATGTAACCATAATATGTGTCCTTTGCCCTATTGGTGTTTGCTACATCAAAGCGGACAACACTGTTTTGGTTGGTGCTCTTTTTATCTTGGGCGATCGTGTAAAATGTATTCCCATTTATCTCGTACCCTTGGAAAGTCAATACAGTCGAAGATGGTGTCCTGGCCAACAAGTACAGCTCATCTCCAACAGTGGTGTTACCCATGAGATGTGTTTGCAACCAACCGCCGAAAGTCCCCATGTGTTCACGTGTAATCCAGTCATCAGACTGCTCCGGGTGTTTGGAGCGTAAAATATTCTTGTGTTCATTGATATACGGGGCCACCAAGGTAGAATTTTGTAGAACTGTGTAGTGTGTTTGCGCCCAAGAATGCCCGTCCCTACATATTATTGCTTTCGGTCCTAGCGTGCCTTTTCCACCCAGTCTTCCCTCATGCCGCGATTCAGGAACACCAGTCGGCTTAAGGTCAGGAATAAAGTCAACACAAAACTCAATGACCTCCTCTGTTTCGTGGCCCTTGGAGATGCTTCCTTCTGGCCTAGCACGGTTATGAACATATTTCTTTAAGACTCCCATGAACCTCTCAAAGGGGAACATATTGTGTAGAAATACAGGACCCAGAATTGCAATCTCATCGACTAGGTGAACTAGGACGTGCGTCATAATATTGAAGAAGGATGGTGGGAACACCAACTCGAAACTGACAAGACATTGGACCAAATCATTCTGTAACCTTGGTAGGATTTCTGGATCGATTACCTTCTGAGAAATTGCATTGAGGAATGCACATAGCTTCACAATGGCTAATCAAAAAAATTCTGGTAGAAGCCCCCTCAATGCAACCGGAAGCAATTGCGTCATAATCACGTGGCAGTCATGCGACTTTAGGTTCTGGAATTTTTTCTCTGCCATATTTATTATTCCCTTTATATTCGACGAGAAGCCAGACGGGACCTTGATACTGAGCAGGCATTCAAAAAAGATTTCCTTCTCTACTTTGGTAAGACCGTAGCTGGCAGGACCTTGATACTGCTTTGGATGCATGCCGTCTTTTTTGTTCATACGTTGCTGGTCCTCCCGTGCCTTCGGTGTATCTTTTGTCTTCCCATACACGCCCAAGAAGCCTAGCAGGTTCACGCAAAGATTCTTCGTCACGTGCATCACGTCGATTGCAGAGCGGACCTCTAGGACTTTCCAATAGGGTAGGTCCCAAAATATAGATTTCTTCTTCCACATGGGTGCGTGTCCGTCAGCGTCATTCGGAACAGATTGTCCGCCAGGACCCTTTCCAAAGATTGCTTTTAAATCCTTGACCATATCAAATATATCATCACCAGTACGGGGGATAGGCTTCTTCCGGTGATCTGCCTCACCTTTGAAATGCTTGCCTTTCTTTCTTAAGGCATGCTTGGTCGGAAGAAATCGACGATGTCCCAGGTACACATTCTTCTTACATTTGTCCAAATATATACTTTCAGTCTCATCTAAACAGTGCATGCATGCGTTGTATCCCTTGTTTGTCTGTCCTGAAAGGTTACTAAGAGTAGGCCAATCATTGATGGTTACAAACAGCAACGCTCGTAGGTCAAATTCCTCCTGTTTGTGCTCATCCCACACACGTACACCTTTTATATTCCACAGCTGTAAAAGTTCTTCAACTAATGGCCTTAGGTACACATCAATGTCGTTGCCGGCTTGCTTAGGGCCTTGGATGAGCACTGGCATCATAATGAACTTCCGCTTCATGCACAACCAAGGAGGAAGGTTATAGATACATAGAGTCACAGGCCAGGTGCTATGATTGCTGATCTGCTCCCCAAAAGGATTAATGCCATCTGCACTTATACCAAACCATAAGTTCCTTGCGTCACCTGCAAACTCCGGCCACTTTCTCTCGATTTTTCTCCACTGCGACCCATCAGCGAGTACTCTCAACATTCCGTCTTTCTTACGGTCTTCTTTGTGCCATCGCAACAACTTGGCATGCTCTTTGTTTCTGAACAGACGTTTCAACCGTGGTATTATAGGAGCATACCACATCACCTTGGCAGGAACCCTCTTCCTGGGGCGCACGCCCTCAACATCACCAGGGTCATCTCGTCTGATCTTATACCGCAATGCACCGCATACCGGGCATGCATTCAAATTCTCGTAGTCCTCACTGCGGTAGAGGATGCAGTCATTAGGGCATGCATGTATCTTCTGCACCTCTAATCCTAGAGGGCAGAGAACCTTCTTTGCTTCGTACGTACTGTCAGGCAATTCGTTATCCTTTGGAAGCTTCTTCTTCATTATTTTCAGTAGCTTCCCAAATCCCTTGTCGGATAAACCATTCTCTGCCTTCCATTGCAGCAATTCCAGTGTGGTACCGAGCTTTGTGTTGCCATCTTCGCAATTTGGGTACAACCGTTTTTTGTGATCCTCTAACATGCGATTGAACTTCAACTTCTCCCTTTCACTTTCGCATTCTCTCTGTGCATCAACAATGACCCGGCGAAGATCATCAGCGGGCACATCTGGTGCTTCTTGATCTTCAGCTTCCCCCGTTGCAGTATCACCGTATTCAGGGAACATAGGATAGTTGTCATCATCCTCTTCTTCTTCATTGTCTTCCACCATAACCCCTCTTTCTCCGTGTTTGGTCCAACAATTATAGTGGGGCATGAAACCCTTCTTAAGCAGGTGGAAGTGAAGGGTTTTCGAGGAAGAGTAATCCTTCGTATTCTCACAGACAACACATGGACAGTACATAAAAGCATTCTGCTTGTTTGCCTCAGCCACATCGATAAAATTATGCAGGCCCGTAATGTACTCGGAAGTGCGTCGGTCACCGTACATCCATTGCCGGTTCATCTGCATTATATAATTAAGTATATCAAAAACCATTACAGAACATCATGAATAGAGAAATGACCAAATTAATACAAATTCATCATCACATTAAAACCAAAGTACAGTAGTGATCAAATGTTATTACTGCAAAAATAAATACATAAAGTTCATACATAGTTCTCATAAAACAATATACAACTATGTAAAACATTTAAATGCAATAACAAATGCGATCAAAATCGCAACCAAGGTAACAATTGATCCAACAGCATAATGATACCAAGCCTCTTTATCAATGGCATATTTTCTAATCTTTTTAATCTTCAAGCGCATTGCATCCATCTGGATCTTGTGTAGATCGACGACATCGGCAACATGCAACTCCAATTTCATCTTCTCTTCTTCAACTCTTTTCAATTTTTCTTTCAAATAATTGTTTTTTTTCAACTAAATTTAACCTCTCGACAAAAGGGTCGGTTGGAATTTCCGGTTCACATACCTCCTAGATAAAAACATCTATGTCAAGTTGGTCGGCATAATTGTCATAAACACTAAATGAAACAAATAGTTATAAAAGATAATATACCACATCTGAATCATAAACCGGTCGAGAGCCGACGGAGGCGGATACCAAAACCATGGCACTATATAATAACAAATAATAATACAAGTAAGAAAATTATGCAAGTAGCTATATAAATCATACACATGTGCAAACTAAGAAGTTAATTTGAGCTCAAATTGTGCATCTAAATCAAATAAACTCACACATACACTCCTCCACTAAAACCCACAAACCACACTACTTCTAGAGCATTTCAAATGAGCTAAATTAGCAGTGAGAGATGAAAGGATGAAGTTGCTAACCTTTTTAGAACACTTGGATAGTTGGTGCACGGCCAAACCTAGACAAATCTTGGGAAAAATGGAGCTTGGAGGTCGAACTTGGAGGAAGAACAGAGGAGAAAGCTTAAGTGTGGCTCCGGCATTTCATCGAACACCTCATGTGCATATATAGGCAAAAAACAGAGTAGCCCACACCTCCACCCTTCCACGGCCAAAAAACAGAGGAGATGGGGGGCGTGGATATATATAGGCAAAACTTTAGTCCACCCTTTAGTCCCGGTTGATGGATGGAACCGGGACTAAAGGTCCCAGCCGAACCGGGACTGATGCCTGCCGAGGCCCGGCCGGAGTCCTAGCCTCTCGAACTGGGACTGATGCTCCCATTAGTCCCGGTTCGTAACACGCCCGGGACTAATGCTCTGATCTGGCCAGGACCAAAGCCCTGTTTTCTACTAGTGGCCCTTTGCCGAGTGTTTCTGGCACTCGGCGTCTGCGACGATTCCAGTAGTGTCTGTTTCTTTTCTTTTGGAAACTGGTTGAGACGAGTTTTTTTTTTGCGAGATCTGGTTGAGACGAGTTGTAAACTTGTAATACTCCGGTCGACCTGCGAGCCGAAAAATAGTAACACAAGTCCACAATCGGCCAAACACTGTGATCGTCATAGTGGAAAGTAACTTAGACCAGTGACACTGGTCTATGTTACTGCCTTCATAGTGCAAAGTACGTAATATAGAAGTAGTATCATAAATGATTGCATTTATTAGGTTGTAGACGTCGTGGCCGAGGTGCCCGCACGCCTGCCCAAATCTGGACAAGTTAGGAGCTGTTGAGCCAGCTAGACGACCGTGGCCAGGGGCGTGTGGCCGCCGTCTTCCGCTCGTTCGTGGTGTTCCCGTCGTCAGACGGTTTGCCCTTGCTTGATTTCGTTGCTGACAAGATCTTGCAATGGAGAAGGTGGGTTCTTTCGGCGGATCCCTGTTGCGTTACCTTAGCTCCCCTGCTCCTGGACTGTGGCAGAATTTTATTGGGATCCTCTCGAGTGATTCCAACTTCTGGGCTCGGTCTGAATTTCAATTCTCCCTGACCGTGCATCTGAGAAGGATCTGAAGCTGCGTTCTTTTCAAGTCTGACCTCTGCTCTGGACTGTTGTCGGTCTTCATTTGTGGGGCGACACTGTCAAAGAAATCTAGGAGGTCTTGCACCCATGTCTTTGGGATGAACTGTTGCTCTGTTATCCTCTTTTTCTTTTTGCGGGGGAAAGGAGATCTTTCATTACTTAAGGTGGTGCATCATTCTTACAAAGATTAACAACTTCATCAGTGCCTCCTCCTAACCACACCGCAATGCGAGGAGTGCACCGCCTATAGGTAGCGAGATATAGTGACTAACTTTATTTTGAGAACGACTAATCTTAGTAACGAAGATCTCCCTATCATCCTTCATCATCTCCTGGATCTTTCTGACTACCACCATATGCCTCGAACGATCAGGTAATGTAGCTTGTAACATCGTCACCGCCTCGGCGCTATCAAGTTCCACCTGTATGGGGCAGTTGGTGCGGTGTAGGGCAATAGCTAGGCCCTCCTTGCATGCCTCCAACTCGGCTTGAAGGGCGTCATCACATGCGAATAACTGTCTTGCAAGCTGAGTATATGATCTGACCTTCTGCGTCCCGCAGTACCATGCCACAGCCGGCTGTGTTGTTGCTTGCCACATAACTGCCATCAGTGTTGAGCTTGGCCCAGCCAACAACCGGCTTGCTCCACTTGAGCTCCATGCATGCGTTCCCGGCCCACCTCTGATCAAGATTAGGAGCTGGATGTACTTGGTCAGGATACAACACCATTTTTCCTTTAGCTTGGTCGTGGTGTGAAAATTGATGTAGGCACAACAAAGAATTTATGTAATTCTGAAGAAAGCGGCGGGAAGCTTCAGTAGGCGGTGGCAGTTTGTCATGGGTAATTTCGTTTCGGACGTGCCACGTACGCCACAAGACCATCAACAAAACCATGCGACTGTGCTCCGGCAGCTGATCAAGCACCCCAAGAAGCCATTCTGCCCCGTGTTGCGCACCTCATCCACGTCCGGGAGTGGCCAGTCCTGCGCCACGGCTCTCCATAAATCCTTCACGCGTGGGCATCTGCACATCGCGTGGAAACCGTCCTCGCGTTCCACACCACAGAGGGGGCAATTATCATTAGTTTCTAAACAACGGGAAAATTTGTTTGCCCAAGTAGCAAGAGAATTTGTCACCAGTCTCCAGGCAAAAACTCGTACCTTAGGGGGAGCAGGGCACCCCCATATGGTCTTCCAGATGGCGCGACGACCATCCGGTGCCCTGCTCGATGCGCTTGCCGTAGGACGCTCGCGCTCGTCCATGGCAAAGCGATATGCAGACCGAACAGAGAAGATGCCAGACTTCTCCGGTACCCATGCGAGCACGTCGTTGGGGATACGTGGTGACGTTTTGATGCGGAAAATTATGTCGATGTCGACTGGCAGGAAGTACTGTCGAAGAAGATACATCCGCCAGCCACCGTTGGCGTCGAGGAGGTCGGCAACCCGCCGAAGTCTGCAAGTCCCCTGAGGCGAGATGAGCGTGCCCGACAGCTCCCGAGGCAGCCACCGGTCGCGCCAAATACAGATTTGTGTCCCGCTGCCCACCCGCCAGATGAGGCCTTTTTTCAGAAGCTCCAGGCCATACTGAATAGATTGCCAAGTTATGGATGCATTTCTCAAAAAAACCGTATCCTCAAGCCGTCCCTCCGGATAATATCGGGCTTTAAGAACCTGAGCGCAAAGACTGTCAGGTTTTGTTAGAAGCCTCCATGCCTGCCTCGCCAGCAGTGCTTGATTGAACACCCTGCAATCTCAAAAGCCCAATCCACCACAACTTATGTTTCTGAATTTTCGGCCAGGCCATCCAGTGGGTTTTCCGCTTCCCCTCCGAGGAGCCCCACCAAAAATTACGTACCATCCTGTTAAGATCATCGCAAACCGACATAGGTAATTTAAAAACGCCCATCATATAAGTGGGAATAGCTTGAGCGACCGCCTTAATCATTGTTTCCTTGCCTGCCAGAGATAGAGTGTCACCCCATGCAATAATTCTCTTTGTCAAACGGGCTTGCAGATTCTGACATTTTCCTTTGGACATTCGCCCATCCGGAGTAGGTAGCCCCAAGTATTTCTCTTCAAAGGTAGATAACTGAACTTGCAATGTGGCACGAACGCTTTCCTGGACATTCTCCAAGCATGAAGCACCAAACATAATACTGCACTTAGCCGGGTTAATAAGCTGCCCGGTAGCGCCCTCATATGTCATAATTATGGCTCGTACCTCCTCTGCTTGCTATGTATCTGCTTTGAAAAACAGGAGGGTGTCGTCTGCGAATAAAAGATGGGAGATACTAGGTGCCCGCCGACACACCTTCAGGGGTGTAAATTTTCCTTTCATCTCGCCATCCTTCAACAGAGCAGAAAGTCCATCAGCAATAAACAGGAATAAAAATGGGGAGAGGGGGTCACCTTGCCGTAGCCCACGCGACGGTGCAAACGAATCCAAGAGAGTGCCATTAAATTTAACCGTATATCTAACCGAGGTGACACAAGTCATTATCCAGTTCACTCATCGGTCAGCGAAACCCATATTTTGCATCGTCCGCTTCAAGAAAACCCAATCAACCCTATCATATGCCTTGGAGAGATCTAGCTTGTACGCACAAAAACTATTATCAGGGACCTTCTCCTGCTGAATATTATGAATGCACTCAACGATTAACACATTGTTTGTGATCATCCTGCCTGGCACAAAAGCACTTTGCTCTGGCGAAATAATCTCCTCAAGAATTGGTCGTAGCCTATTAACCAGACACTTGGAGACCACTTTATAAATAACATTACATAAGCTGATAGGCCTGAAGTCTGTGAGTTTTACTGGACTATCCACTTTGGGGATAAGCACAATGGCAGTATTGTTCACCCCCTCTGGCATGACTCCTGACCTGAAGAATTCCTTAACGCCAGCAATCACCTGGTCCCTCATAACTGACCAGTTCCTTTGGAACATCCTGGTAGGGAAGCCATCCGGACCTGGTGCTTTCAGAGGCCCAATCTGAAACAAAGCATCTGCAATCTCCTTGTCAGAAAATTCTGCACACAACCCTTCGTTCATAATATCAGTAACACGAGCATCAATAAGTTCAATGATGGGATCTACACACAACGACGGATCAGCAGTAAACAGATTTTTGAAATAACTAGTCACCATATCAGCCATAGTGGGAGTATATGTGTGCACAACCCCAACATCATCAACCAGTGATTTGATACGGTTTTTGCGTGCACGCCAGACTGCCCTGCGGTGAAAAAAAATTGTGTTTCGGTCTCCTTCCCGCAACTAGTCAATCCTAGAACGCTGCATCCAGAGCATCTCTTCCCTGTAAAGCAATTCATTCATGCGATCTCTAGCTTCTCTGATAGATTGTTGGTCAGCATTCATAGCCATTAATTCTTCAAGACGAGAGCGAGATTTACTGATTTCTTTGACAACATTACCAAACTTTTTCTTACTCCATCCGTGGAGTGTGTGCATGAGATTGCCCAGTGCCGCCGCGACATCGTTGAGGTTACCCATAGCACCGGCTGCAGCCCAGGCTTGCGATATCACCTCGGGTAGTGCCGGGTCCCTCTCCCAGGCCGTCTCATAGTGGCGGCATCTCCTTCCTGCATTCTCCCGGGGCGGCTCGGCCATGCACCGAAGAAGGATGGGTGCATGGTCAGAAGATGGTGAGACCAAGTGCTTAACACCGGCCTCCGAGAACATGTCTCTCCACTCATTATTGGCAACCGCCCGGTCGAGCTGTACTTTGACGTTGGCTCTACCTGACCGTCGGTTATCATAGGTGTAAGGGAGACCTGAAAATCCAAGATCACCAAGACCACATAACTCCAAAACATCATGAAAATCATTCATCTGACCCACCGAACGAGGAGTTTCGGAGAAGTGTTCGAAGCCCCACATGGCCTCGTTGAAGTCACCAATCACCACCCAAGGCATGCTCACTTGGTGGTTGAGGTCCCGGAGATGCGACCACATGCGATGACGGTGCTCCGTCCGGGGCTCGCCGTAAACGCAGGTAAGCCTCCAAGGAGGTTCACCCGCTGCAGGCATCACATATGCATCAATATATCGATCATTCGTAGCTTTTACCTCAAGATCAATGGACTCATGCCAATAGAGAGCTAAACCTCCACTTAGACCTGTACTATCCACTGCATCAAAACCACTAAGACCTAAACGGGATCGATATCTTTTCATTCTATCTTTTGATTGCCTAGTTTCACAAAGGAAGACAATACTAGGGGAATGGGTCTGCACCAAGCTCACAAGATCACGAGCAGTCCGAGGGTTCCCTCCTCCTCGGCAGTTCCAACTCAGAAGATTTAAGTTGCTCATCTGGTTCCCCGGCAACTCTGTACGAGGCAATTGTGCCACCGTCGGCGGCAGCGGCGGCGGCGGCGATGGCGGTGTGATTGATTGATGTATATCCCTTCGAACAGCAGTATTCAAACCCCTCGAGGACGGATCCTGCCCCATTACCTCCTCGACTTGCTCGCTAGACGGCTTCGGGAGGGTGGCTTCCTCATCGGATGCCCCCTTTTCACCCCCACCGCCAGCAAGAACCACCGAGGTAGTCGCTGGGACAGCCCCCTGTTGAGGCGAGGGATTCAATATGGATGCTTGGTTGTTGCAGACCTCGTTGCTCAAAACCTACCCCTGTGCTCGTGAGGAATTTTGGTGAACATGTGGAGTAAGCCTAGGGTTGGTGACGAGACCTCCAGGATCAAATTGCAACCCAGCCGGACGTGACCTACTTCGTTGGTCTTCTTTAAAGTCCAGATCATTGGCTTGTTGGATTACATCAATGGACGGACCTGGCACAACCATGGAGATGGGCACGGCCGCAAGGCCTGACCTAGCTTCAATCATGGCGGATGTAGCCGCACGGGCGGACGCAGCCGCGGGGGCGGACTCAGCCGCACGGGCAGACGCAGCCGCGAGCAGGGCCGGTTCTGACCCTAGGCGACCTTGGGCGACGCCCAAGGGCCCATGTCTGGAGGGGGCCCATCACCACATATGTATATACACCTTCTACTATTATATGGGCTAAAAATATTAATGTAAAGGGCCTAGCGCCCAGCGGCCAGCGCAAAAGGCCAGCAGGGAGAAGAAAATGCACGCGAGCGCCAGGACTGCCCCATCGATCGATCGATCGATCAATCTGTTCGAGTGTTCGATGCCTCGGCCGCCTGCCCCCTACGCCTGGATAGTGCATCGTCCCAGTTGCTAGCTCCGCCTCCACGTCTGATTCCCTGCGCGCATGCGCCTGATTCGCTGATCGGCTCTGCTCCTGGTACGTGCATCATCTGATAATCGGGCTGCTGCGTACATATTGCTCTAGTGCTCTTGTCTCCTGATCTGATGATTTTTTGCAACGTTAGGTGTTACAATGCCGAAATCGTAAGGAAACAAAGAAGGCCCCGCTTGGTTCGTCTTTTAGATTTCCACGTCCGTATTAATTTCCTGCCCATACACTAGTCTCGCCGGATTTCTAGGCGGACCTGGGATGGTCCGTGGATTTTTACGTCCGTAATTGGCTAATATACGGGGAACAAAGCGAGCCCGAAAAACGAGAGAATCAATTAACTGAATCACAAAAAACGCGACAGAATGGCTTGGCTTCGTGTTGTATTGATAATATATCTTGAACAACATTGATCTTGATATTGTCATCATTAATTTTGCATCCAGAAATACCCGAAGAAGCTTTTTTTTAAGCACTGATACATTATTGTGAATATTATTTGTTATATTTTGCTACTCTCGAAATTATTTATAGATTTCTCGGAATAAGAATGCGTGGTTGGATATAAAGTTTTAATGTTTTGCATCTATATATGTACAGATGCGCACATATATATTACCCATAGGGGCCCATTTTTCAACTTTGCCCTAGGGCCCCGCAAAATATAGAACTTCTTTTCAACATATGTAATAAAATTAAAAACTCTGGGTGCTCTTTTCCGGGAACTGAAGTATTTACTATACAGCTGGGCTTTAACGTGTGGAATGTGAATCATTGTAATCGTGCTTGTAATGTTCCAGCCCATGAGCTGGCTGTGATGGGTAGAAGTGGGGCATATGGTGACCAGCATGTTTGGCTGGCGAACCTCCCAACCACTGTAAACGTTGCTGCGACCGCCGATTTGGTCGGTGCACCGTAAGCTTGGAATGCAAGGTGTTCCAGTTAAAAAAAACCTCTGCCTAGAAAAAAGTAAAGAAGTAAACTAAAAAAACCCTAAAAAAAAGTGCACCCGTTATCATTCTAAAAAAATGTATGTGCATTTTTTTAGAAAACTTTCAATCTATTCGTCTCTAATCATGACAGTACAACCAACATCAGAAATAATAAAAATTACATGCAGATCCGTTGACCACCTAAGGACGACTACAGACACTAAATCAAGCCGAAGGCGCGCCGCCGTCATCACCCCTCCCTCGCCGGAGCCGGGCAAAACTTGTTATAGTAGACAGTCGGAAAGTCGTCGTGCTAAGGCCCCATAGGACCAGTGCACTAAAACAACAACCGTCGTCATTGAAGAGTAGCGTAGATCAGAAGAATCCAACTTGAAGACACACGAACGTAGACGAACTACGACCAGATCCAAGCAAATCCACCAAGGACAGATCCGCTGGAGACACGTCTTCACACGCTCACCGACAATGCTAGACGCACCACCGGGACGGAGGCTAGACGGGAAGAACCTTATTCCATCTTCAGGGAGCCGCTGCCGCCTCGTCTTCCTGAGCAGGACACAAACCTTAACAAAACTCGAAGGAGCATCTAAAGACGAAGCCCTCCCGCCGGCAAGGGCCAGGATCCACCGCGCCGCCATGGCCTTAAGGCCACCGGAGACAAGGCGGACCGGCGACGGCGTAGACGGGAGGCAGAGAAAACCCTAGGCTTTTTTGTGGGGGGGAGGGGGGGGGGGGGGGTTGTGGGAGGGAAGCGGCTACGTGGGAGGCCAATGTATGTGCACTTGTTCACCTAGAGTCCTAGACCTAGCAGCTAGCTTCATATAATCAACAAGCACGCTACATCACATAGCTAATTACCTCCTCTGGTCAGGAGAAGCTCCATATGATGATCTGCCAAATGAAGAATCATTGATCCACGCCACAAGTTCCCGGGCATCGACAATGAAGGAACACTAGGATGGGAATAGAGGATTGCAACATTTTCACTCCCGAGATGTGGATCCTGGTGTTTTTCAAGAATTATGTGCATTTAGAACCGTCTACGAGAAAATCCACGGACACATGTGATTTATTCTACATATATAAAAAATTGTACTAGAAAATATGCCAATTTGTAAGGTACATTAAAAAAAAGTTGATTTTGTAGGCTCATAATAGTGAATAGCAATCCACTTATTTGTCTTTCTTGTATAGCACACAAACATAAATATGCATCGATGAAATTTTGCGTTGACGCCCATATGGATCCAATTTTTTTGGGTAGTGCTAGGTGCCGGTTGAAACTTTTTCTGTTGCTGGTTGTAGCTTTCCCTGTAGACGGTTGAAGCTTTCTCTGTTGCTGGTTGTTGTTATCCCCGTAGGCGGTCGCAGCTTCTGCCATCTCCCAACCACAACTTCCACCATCTCCAACGCAACAAGAAAGGCTAAATTTTTTTAAATAATACATTTTTTATAAAATTTGAAAAACAATACACGGTTTTGAGATATTACACAAATAATACGGCGTCCGCTTGGGGTAAGCCGACTGGGTCCAGTCGGCTACAGGGAAGCCGATTGGGACTAATTGGCTTCCCGTAAGCCGATTAGTACTAATTAGCTTCCCTGTAGCCGATAGGTGCATGCGCCCATTTTCTCACCCCCAACGTTTCCCGCTTCTGGGTTCCCGCTTATATCTCGGGTGCACACCTAATATACTACGGCAGGCGGTGGGAGACGAGAAGGATCTCAATACAGTCGATAGGAAGGGGACGAGTCTTTTTTTATTTACTAGCAAACATGCCCGTGCGTTGCAACGGGAGAAAAATAACAACATCACAACCCATCACCACACACTCAATCTTCTTCATCCACTTGAACACGGTAACCCATCCGTCTCGTAGGAATCCTCCTTTCCGCGTATTATTTCTCTGGCGAGCGGTAACATTCGGCGTATTATTTCTGTAAATTAATAAAAAAGTGTATTATTTAAAAAAAAATAGCCTCTATTGGCAGAGGAAGCTGCTGGCTACTTGCAGAGGAAGTTGCTGGCTCATTTGATTTGTTTTTGTCTGGATTAGTTAAACCGTGAAATTATATTTGTCATAACCTACCGGAGCCGGAGCCGGAGACTCCACCACACTGCCGGAGCCGGAGACTCCACCACACTGCCGGAGCTTCGCCGGAGCCGGCTCCGGTGATTAAAGGCCGCCGTTCGTCGTTGCTTCGCATGCTTCAAGGGTATAATTCAACAGACATTTTCTCTGTTGTAGTTGCTCCGGTAGTATTCGGTAATATGTTTCGATGTGAAATATATTAGGTGTGCACCCGAGATATAAGCGGGAACCCAGAAACAGGAAACGTTGGGGGTGAGAAAATGGGCTCACATATCGGCTACAGGGAAGCCAATTAGTAGGGAAGCCAATTAGTCCCAATCGGCTTCCCTGTAGCCGACTGAACCCTAATTAGCTACGCCGTGGCCGACTGGCTCCAGTCGGCTTACCCCAAGCCGACGCCGTATTATTTGTGTAATATCTCAAAACTGTGTATTATTTTTCAAATTTTATAAAAAATGTATTATTTAAAAAAAATTAGCACAAAAAATCCCGCCGGTCCTAGCAAACAAAAATGCTGGTTCCAACAAAATATGCCCCGCCATCGCCGGTTGCAGCAAAAAACCTCGCCGGTTATAGCTCCGTGTTATGCGGTTGCAACACGTCGACTCGCCGCCGTACCACTCAACACCTTGCTCCAGTCATCTGTGGTTGCCGGTTTGCAGCACCGGTGTCCATTGTCCCAGCTCCGGCAGGTGCATGACACTTGACTCGTAGCCGCACCGGCGACGTCGCAGCTCGCCGCACGGGAACGGGTGGACATGAAAGAGGTAAGGCACATGGCCCCCATAGCAACGTGGTGTGCGAGGGTGAGGACGGATGAGACAAAATATGAAGCGCACGATCTCGTCAGATCGAACAACGCTTGTGTGACCAACGCACGCCGCGGCCGGTCGTCCGACCAGGAACATTTATCAAAAAAAATTGGAGAATAAAATAATACCGAAGTTCTGCAGGATACGAGTGGCCATTTTCTTAAAAGCACAGTTGCAATTTATCTCTCTGTTGTTTTTTAGATTTTTATTTATGTAAAAAATCGCAAATTTCAAAACCGTGAAGAGGTTTTTTTTAGACAAAAAGCCGTGAAGAGCTGCACCAAATCAAGTCCTTCACACTCTCTGTGGGCTTCACCAGTCCGTAGCCCACTTCAGAGCCTGCTGCACCTCATCATTCCACTTCACCCTTCCCATTCCCAGCCTGCATCGGTGAGTGACGCGAGAAGATGAGCAGCCCCCGCCACCGCCCCCGCCGCCGCCGCCGCCGCCGTCCCCGCTCTTCGGCGGCGGCGCCGCTGGACGACGACGACCTGCTGGACGAGATCCTCCTCCGCCTCCCCCCGCAGCCGTCCTCCCTCCCCCGCGCATCCCTCGTCTGCAAGCGCTGGCGCTGCCTCGCCTCCAACCCCGGCTTCCGCCGCCGCTTCCGCATCCACCACCGTCGCAACCCACCCCTCCTCGGCTGCTTCGTCCATGATTTTTGCGAGGTTCGCTTCCAGCCTACCCTGGAGGCCCCCAATCGCGTCCCGCAAGCCCGCTTCTCCTTTCCAATCGGCGCCGGCAACCGCTTCTGGCCGCTCGGATGCCGCCATGGCCTCGTACTCGTCTCCCTCTCCTTGCAGAAAGCCTCGCGGAGGAAGCTCCTGGTGTGGGACCCCATAACTGGCGACCAGCACCTCCTGGACATTCCGCCGGGGTTCGTCATGGAGAATACCCGGATCGGCGCGGCGGTGCTTCGTGCTCCCGGAGATTTACACCATTTCCACGTGGTCTTGGTAGGCAATAGCGACATTCAAAGTACACAAGCGGTATCCTCTGTTTACTCGTCAGTGACCGGTGTATGGGACAATCTCGTCTCAACACTGCTTCCACCAGAGGATTCTGGTTTTCCCACCAAGGTTTACATGGACATGCCTGCTGTGATGGTTGGGGGTTCCTTTTATTGGTTGCTTTATGGTTATGGGAATTCGCAAGAAATCCTTGAATTTGATTTGGATAAGCGGAGCCTAACTTTGATACCCATGCCAGTGGGGAACACTGGAGACATGAGAGATGGCAATATGTCGGTTATGCTGGCAGAGGGTGGTGGCCTTGGTTTCCTCTTCCTAAGAGGCTTTCACGCCCAATTATGGAAGAGGAAGACCGATTGCAAGGGTGTTGCTTCATGGGTGCTGGGAAGAAGTATTGATCTGGACAAGCTACTTTCCTTGAATTCAGAGATGGAGAAAAAGCACCCGTCCATACTCGGGTTTGCTGAGGAAAATAATGTGGTGTTATTGTGGACATCTGTCGGCGTCTTTACGGTCCAGTTTGAATCATTGCAGTTCAAGAAAGTTTTCAAATCCAGCGCCTGGTATCTCTATTTTCCATTCGAAGGTGTCTATACTGCAGGTAAATAGAAACCAAGTTATTTGATATTCTCGTTTTGTTATTGTTGAATTGTGTACTTTTTTACCTGTTTACTCTAGGACGTCCATAGAATGAAACAACACACACAAAGATTTGCAAAGATAATATATCTGAGGTGGATTAGCAAATAGTATTATGTAGAGTAATCAAACTAAATTTTTGTTGTGGGCCAATAGACATACTCAAGTATTTCATAATGGTGGTATTAGTGCATCGCTGCAGTGCAAATGTTACTCAAGATGAGATAGACAGTTTTTTGAAATTGAAGACAATTACATGAAAAACTTGCTTGAACGAATTGAAATGTCAAATAGGTAGCTCAATTGGTACATTCTGAAGCTCAAAGCTGGTTATATTTCTTCCATTCAATATGGTTATCTTTGTCAATCTTGCTAGTAGTATTGAATCCCCAATGACGACTAGGTTTGATGGTTACAAAATAGTTTTTAACTTTTAGAAGAGTCCTGCTGCAAGTGACATGTCCATTTGCTAGAGAATTCAGGCTAAATTTATAAAGATAATCTTAATATGAATAGTCATGATCACTTTTATTGCTAGCATTTATTAGTATGAGTATGTTCCATTTTTATCCAATGTGGCATGGACCATCTTAAGTGTAACTTTAGATACTTTTCCTTTCCTATCTGCTATTTTATTTATCTATTTCTAAAGTTGCACCAGGCATGAATTATTTTCTCAAAATACAGCATTCTGTTTATCTAAATATCTTGTTAATGCCCCCTCGTACCTATTTGACTGTTCGTTGGAATCTCATTTGTTCCTTAACATATTATTCTTGTAGACGAGGGCATTGGTGGTGGACCCTGTGGAGCTAAACTTTTGTACAATACATAATCTGATTTGTCTGGATAGACATGCTAACGTGATGAAATGCTTGAGCAGGTACTATCTGTTAGTAGTAGCAGAATGAAATATTTTCCCTTTCTTTTTATTTTTGCTGGTTGCTACATTGCATTGATTTTTTTCTGTGGTTATGGGTCTGTCAAGTTTGAAGATGATTTGTTTGTTGTTCTATCAATGCAAATAGTTGATAACTAACAACACCTCAGCACTTGGCTTGAAACTTTCTTTATTAATAGGGGTTTGCCATTTCACATATTGCTTTTTTAGGGAAACATTTTCACATTATTGCTCATGCAGGATCGTTATCATACCTAATGACCACTTGCAGTTGTTGTACAGTTATGATAATCTTAGGTGATTTGGTTAAGTATTTTTCTCAACATGTCTCTGTTTATCAGTCTAACAACCATAATCCCCAATATAGTTTGTCTGACCCAAGCTACATGCTGGCTGTGTTGTGGTTTGTGTGAGTCTGATTTCTTCGATTTTGGTCATTATAGATGTTTAACAATTTTTGTACTGAACGCATGATAAAAATGGCATGACTAGATTCATATTAAACACTGCCCTCTTCACGAGTAGTTGCCTGTTGCCAACATTTCGTTTTTGATATTGCGCAGAGTGAAAAAAAAGTCCTCTGTTTGGTTGGAAGGAAGTATCAATGAATAAAATGATGCATGATTTTCTACTGCATGAATTTGATTAAATTCTAGGTGTTAGTGATTATCTAGCTCGTACGTTTCTAAAGAGTATGCTTATGAGCTAGAAACCAGATGTTTCTGCTCTGTTTCTCCATGAGCCCCTCATATGCCCATGATTAGAAAGAAAGTTTCACAATATTTGACAAGCTATAGGATGTTCTAATGGATTTATCTGAAGCACCAACCATTTAGGCTCTACTGAGACTAGATGTAGCCAAAAACCTGAGAAATGGAAGGTGTGCCGCTACAAATTAACTGTCTTCCTATTGCTATTCTCTCTTTGTACTGTTGGTTGTGTCCAAAATTGTTGAGTCGATTCAACCTTGAGATCTTGAAACAATCTCCATAATGTTTTTTAGAGAACAATCTCCATATTGTTGTAGCTAATGCCTACTGTCTGAATCAGACAAAAAAAAAGTTAGATAAATTCAATGGCTTCTGCGTGAATGAGTACTGCAATTCGGTTTATTTGACAACATTGGTTGCTCTGCAGGTAACAAGAGTTAGGTTTCGTTGTCAGAAATGAAGAAAATGGATTAGTTGCTGTATGTTTTTCTACTCTCTACGCTGTGCATGTGGCTTGTGATGTGCTCCACAAGGGAATTGACCTTCTATGTATCATGCCCTGGTCAACTGTGATGATGTGCACTTGTAGGGATTAACATGTCCTAGCCAATTGTAACTTGGAATTAATAATCTCTTAAGCAGTGAACTTACGTCTATTATGTGATTTCTGTAGACATTATGTGGTTTTGCTGTCAGAGGTGAAGAGAAATTTAACTTCTTCGGTTAGTGCCACAGTGTTAGCCATGTCAATCTGAATCTTGCAGTTCATTTGCTTGCCTTTGCATCTATTTTGTGTGTGCACATATCCTTCTCAGCATCGTTTGCTCATGTCCCACAAGAACTCTGCTCTTGTGTTTGAAACTGTATTTCACAACTCCCGTGACGCTTTTATGAGTTGAACTAATTTGCACCCATTCAGCATTTATGACGCTTTTATGAGTTGAACTAATTTGCACCCATTCAGCATTTATCTTCTTTCTAAAAAGGCCCTCAAAAAAATCTTTAATCTAAAAAAAGAGGCAGAAAATCCTTATTTGTATTGTTGCTCTAAGAAATATATGACTTAAGGTTCTCATTTGACTATTCTTTTTAAGTTGCATATTTTTTCCATTCACTAAAATCACTGTACCGAACCCAATCAAAAGAGAAGATTTACTCAGTTTTTTCTGTAAAAAGAAAAAGATAAAACATCAATTCCATCTCTAGTAAAAAGAGAGGACTCTACGGTGCAAGAGTCACTCCATTTTTTCTTCTAGTCTAGAATGAAAAAGGATGCAATGTTCGCCAGTGCACTGCACTGAAGCACACAGGCATACTTTGTCTGTATGTTTATATTCCATCTCATAAAAGATTTTTAATTCTTATGTTATCCCACAGAAAGAAGATAAATTCTGAATGGGTGCAAATTAGGTCAACTCTCTTTGCGCCGGACTGCCCTTCCCACGGGGTTTGATTGGAAGAGCACCTCAATCATCGGGCGGCGCTCCGCTCTGCTGCCGGAGACATCCACCACTTCCAGGTGGTTTTGGTACGCAAAGACAAACATCATACATGAGTGGCTTTCTATGTTACGTGGTGCTAGCTGTGGATTCCCTTTAATGTCTGCTTGATATGGAAAATGTGGTTGGAATTATCGAATTTGATTTTGAGGGGCAGAGCCTGGCTGTGATACGGCTGCCAATGGATAAATACGACCAGCATCACTTCTCGGTTCCGGTCTGAGGGTGGTGGCCTTAGTACTTTCATCTTCCTGTCGGATTTCATCGCCCAATTATGGAAAAGAAAGGCTGATTGTGATGGCGTTGCTTCATGGGAGCTGGGAAAAACCATTGAACTGAACGAGTTAGGTTACACTAGTTGATTTGTGGGGAAATCCTTGTCAATAGTAGGGTTTGCAGAGGACAATTATGTGGTGCTCCTGCGGACAGCTTGGACCTTTTTCACGGTCCAGCTTGAGTCATTGCAGTTCAAGGAACGTTTCCACACCAACAAATGGTGTCACTGTTATACGTTCGAATCTGTCTATATTGCAGGTATATGTGATTTCATATTCTTGTATCTATTTAATAATTTTTAGTACTGTGGAATTATGTGGTTGGAGTCAAGAGGTAGCAAGCACTTTATCTGTTTATTCTATATTTGTTATTCTATGGAAGTCATGGAATAAAACATTGCACACAAACAGTATCATAAAATAAGTTTTTGAGGGAGATTGGCACATTTTTTGTATAATAATTGAACTACCTACTTATTGACATATTGAAGAATTGTATAAGATAGTATAAATGCGTAGTTGCATGACAGATGTTTCTCGAGATGAGATGCACAACCGTTGGAAATTGAAGACAAATAAATGGAAAACTGGCTTGAACCAACTCAAGTGTCAAATAGGTAGCTCAATTGGCACATTATGAAGCATAAAATTAGTTATATTTCATTGTTTCGATATTATTATCTTTGCCTTGCTACTATTATTAAATCCATAATAATGACTTGGTTTCATATTTACAAAATAGTTTTTTGTAACGTTTAGAAGAGTCCTGATGCAAGTGGTAAGTTCATTTGTGCAGGAGAATTCAGGCTAAATTTTTATAAAGATAATCTAAATATGAATAGTCATGATCACATCTGTTGCCACAATTTATAAGTATGGGTACATTTCATTCTTGTCTTATATAGCATGGAATGAGCTTAATAGTAATTTGAGATACCCCTCCCTTCTGATCAGCGAACAGTCTAAGTATGTATCTTCTTCAATTTATGATATTAGTGTGTGTATATTGTTATGAGAATATTTGATGTATTTATCAGTAGATGTTATTTGGTTTATCTTTTCGTAATGTTGCATCAAACCAGCTGCATTTGTCAAGTGAGTTTATCTAAATATCCTGCCCATGCCCGCTCGTATCTATTCATTGTTCATTGCATGTCATTGGTTCTTTGACTTCTTATTCTTGTAGACACGGGCGTTGATGGTGGACATGGTGGAGCTGAAATTTTGCACAAAAAGTTCATTTGCCCCAGTGGAAGTGCTTTGATGTTGTTTGATTGAGCAGGTAACCATCTTTTACTAGTATCACAATGCAATATTTTCCCTTCCCTTTACTTTACTTCATGGGTGTTTTCTGTTTTACTTTGGTGGTTGCTACATAGCATTTAATTTTCCCCCTCTGTGGTTATCGTACGACTATGCAGCCAACCATATCGGCTGAACAAAGCCCGAGCGACCATTTCCAAGCGGCTGCACCCAGAATCCAGTGTAGCCGGCGCCTCCACAGGTTGAACTAAGGATCCAGTGCAGATAACCTGCAGGAAAGTAGAAGCTCTTTGATTGTTAAAAACAATATTATTGCAATACCTTCAAATAGCCTTAGAGTAAAGCACAAACTCCAACCCAGATTTGAGCTTTTAGTTGTTTATTGACGATAAAGGGTTCCCCCCCGCTTTATATTATAAAGCAAACATCCGATACATCCAGCTCGCTGGGGCCTCAGCACAAGCTGCAAGCCCAAGAACCCGCTCCCAAATTAGTCTCAACTTTTCATATACATTTTGCGCGACCAAGCTTTTTATTGCAGCCGATACTCTGTCATTTACCAGTTTGTTCGCTTTTATCATCACTCGTACGAGGTAGTAGCTTTTACTACCTAGCATGGATAATCCAGGATTCATGGTCGCGCAAGCTCGAGTTGCTCTGACATCTAGGATTTGATCCAGATAAGCTCGAGTTCTCCATGGCTGCGGAAGCTCCAGTTGCTGCTCTGACATCCAGGATCTCGGTCCAGAAGCTGCGCAACACATTCTCCCAATTCGACGAATTCAAGAAGCAGCTGGTCGGCGACATAGGATTCCAAGGCATACTACTATGTCTAAGGCCACTCCCCAAGCTCAATCTGAGGTTCAGCGCAAGCCTGATGGAACGGATCAATCCTGAAAAGATGGAGATAACCCTGGACGACGGCGAAACGGCGCTGCAGATCCACCCCAAGGACGTGGGCAACGTCTTCGGACTGCCGTGCGGCGCCAGAAGGATATCCTCATCATCATTTCCGAACAGCGATTCAGTGGCCTGTGCAGAGTACAAGAAATTCGCAGAGGGGATGAGCGATAAGGGCACGCACAGTCTCAAGGCTGCAGAGGCCATCCTCCTCCTCAAGGATCTCAACGAGTCGTCGCCAAAGCTGGATATAGACATGTTCAAGATTGCGCTTGTCATCTTTGTCATGGGCCATCTGCTGTCCCCGTCTTCCAAACATGACTACACCACCGTTGATTACTGGGAAGCGCTTGCTGATACGGCTGACATAAACCAGTTCAATTGGTGTGAGCTTGTGATCGAGCACCTTGCCGCGGCGGTCCGCAAGATGAGATCAGATCTTCATACCAAGCACTCCACTGCCATACATTTACTTGGCTGCCACCTTTTTTTGCAGGTATGTATGCACAGCTCCATTCAAACACTCCATTCCACTGCCCACCAGCACTTATCAATTGTAATAAAAAAAACAGGTTTTTGTGCTCGACAACCTAGACATGGGTGATCTCACACGAACCGAGGGCGCCGCGCCAAGGGTATGTCTGTTCGACTACGACACGCTAAGGAAGATGGTCGACGCCTTAACCACACCAACGGCAGGCGATGCATCTTTTAAGCTTGCTCGGGTCAGTTCTAATCCTTCTTCTGTTTTTAACAAGGATGCAGCAAAACAAAAAGACATCAGCTCATTTTAGATCTTTTATTAATCACTCGTTCCATTTGTACATGTGCAGGCGTTGAGGTCCGACGATGTTGGATACACTCGAAGCATCGTCTTCCGTACACCTACTGCAGCCATACTAGGAGGTAGTAGAACTACTCCTTGTGCCGATGCTTCTCAAAGGTTCAGGACCCCCGACGCGAACCTGATCAAGTACAATGCAAGCCTACCATCAAACTTCATAAGTCGAGCACCAACCAGGAGGGGGGCCATTGATTTCGCGAACCACATACGGACCAGATACCCTGATACGGTGCCGATTCTACCCTTATTAATTTTCGGTACATTTGTCCCTTGAGCATTTCATCGCGCAACCGAACTAAGCTCCGAAAAACCCTTATTGCAGGCATCTGACCCCATTGCAATCATGCTCCGTGAGCATAACACCCGTGTAATGCGGCACATGTTTGAGCAACAGCAAGTGTTCCAAGACCAGATGATTGTACTCGCGGACAAAATCATGTCAAGATTACCCAATCACCCCAACTCCAGAGTGCCCGAGCAGACACCAGCACATCACATTACATGCCCTACATGCCCAAGCTCAGGTATAAAATCAAATTTTCAATTAAGGATATTTTTTTTGTGTCCTCACATGGTCCATCACTCGCATTTTTCTCCGTGAAAAAAATCTACCATGCAATGTACTTTTTTTTTTATGATCGTTGCTTGTGTGAACCATTCTACCACAGCATCCGCGTTTGGAAAACAGTGCCACTTTACAAATACTGGCCAAGCCTTTCCGACACCTTCAGATGGTGAAGGTATCTTCGGAACTCATATACCACTACCTACACTCTACTGATTCACTTTGAACATGAAGTCACACCGTTGCTAATCGAAATATTTACACACCACGACGTCATTTATAGTTTGTTCGACCGGCAACTGCTCCAACATCAATAAGCGGCGTACGCCCCCCAGCGCTCATTCAAACAGTGCGTCATCTGCACATTCCGCATCATCTGGATCACTCACAGCAGGTACTGTCTATTTTTTCCGTACATCTATGTTCAAATTTTCCAACCACAACTCCATATATCCAGTATGCTTACCATTGTTTTTTCTCTTGATCATCTTTTTAGGCATGCCCATGGGATTCCGCAAATAGATCCGTCTGCAGCAACCTTCCTTCGACATGGAAGAACACACCGGCCATGACAGCGTGGACAAACAAAAAAGTTGCTCTAGCCCTGGATCAGGGAATGGCCTCGATCGCGAGATGGTTGAGGTCATCCGGTTTGCTCGGGATGTCATCTCTGAGCTGACCATAATATACGCCGACAAGAACCCTGTTGAAGGCTGCACACTCTTCGCGCAGGATGCGGTTGAACAATACGACAAGATTTTGCTGTGTGGATCAAACTTCGCGAGAGATATTTGGGTTACCGGATCCGTCCAAATTCCACTATCTCATATGGTATCAAATGCTATAAAAAACTGGATGTTTTCTGCACCAGCATCAACACTAGAGAGGTCTGTTTGTTCCGGATAATTTTTTTTTGGCCAATCATAGTTTTAAAGCTAGCCGATTCATATAACTTGTCAAAATTCTGTTGTTATTTTTACTCAGGGAGTGGGTGATTCATGTGAAACCTTGCCTTGTCGTTGTAAGGGGTAATGAGTTGCGCGAACAGTTGCTTGGCACGAAGCCATTGACTCATGAACTATGTGCTGTTATCATGTGGAGGATGGGCCAGATAGATGCAGAGAACAGCCGCGACGGTGAAGGGATGAGGTGGCGTAAATTCATGGAGCCTGACTTTTCCGTAAGCCCTGTACTTAAATAATGATCAATTTTTGTGTTGCTCATTCATTTTTAATGCATTAAATCGCACCCCTTATTGACCCCTACCTTCTCTTGTTGGCAATACTTATCCACTGGATGAAGACGCTGCTCATCGCAGACGGCAACCTCACTGATGTGAAGTCTATGCAAGAACAGTTCAAATCAGACTCTATGGAGTTCAAAGTAGCTTCGTGTCGCATGGTCGCCCCCAAACGATGCCTGTTACAATTATTCAAATTTTACGCCGCAATGGATCGATGCTGAATTATGAACCTTTTCCCGCCCTGATCGTTGTTGATGCAGTTCTTTGTTCCGGCGATGCTTCCCGGTGGATGGTGTTTATATGCCCTCGATTTCCTCAAGAAACGCATCATCGTACTTGACCCCAGAGCTGCGGGTGGTGGATTCAGCAACAAGAGCATGAAGATACACGAGTTTGTCTCCGATAAAATACTTGATGCTATATTCCATTGCGGAAGGCATTTCTACTCAAACTGGCCATACAAAACCGAGAAGTGGACGCATACTTTTAAATAGCGGGCGAAAAGAGAGCGATCGCGGCGCTATCGCGTGGTGGAAGCCTCCCCGCGAGGCAATCGCTCAAAAAACGCGATCTGGCGCTACTCGCGCGATCGCCCGCGAAACAGCGCGATTTGCCCTCGCGGTCGCTGCAAAATCGCTGGACGGGCCGAAAGGATGAAACAGAACGGCCCAAACGGCCCAAATTTCAGGATGGTATATATAACACCCACCAGAAAACCTAGCTCGTGTCTCTCCCCAGCCCCGGTTCACTTCTCTCCGTCCCCCAAAAGGTTTGTGGCGGCTGGGCTGTTCTTCCCAGCAGCGCTGACTGCTGCCTCGCTGCTGGAGCCAGATTGAGTTGCGGCCTTGCGGGGGAGGTGGAAAGGCGACCGGCGACGAGGTGCTCTGCACGACGACGCCGCTGCGACCTCGATGACATCTCAGTCTCACTCTCACACGGTTCCAACACCCGGTGCAAGCACATCTCCAGGAGGTACAAATAGTCCTTTGATTCCATCAGTCGTTTATCTGTTTGGTGATTCAACAAAAGAACATGACATGCTCTTGGGATTGCATTGCAGACTTGTAGTTGTATGTTTGAATTTATACTGAAAATACTCTGTTTTTTTGCTGAAAATCCCCTGTTTTTTGATACAAATATGCACATGTACTAGTTTTGAGATGGGATATGAATGCACGTGCACTGTTGCCGCTAAATGGGTTAGCGGCCGCAATCTCCAGCGATAGCTGCAATAGCTTTTCCAGGAGCCCGCCCGCTAAATGGCGTGGAAAGGTGTCATTCAACAACATTTTCCATGAGAGCATTGTTCCCGTTTTCCAAGATCACCATTAATTCAATCTCTCTTGCAAAACAGGAATCGATGGAGTCCCATCGGCGCTCTCAAGTATACGACGTGATGCGTCTACGAGAGAACATCAGCCACCTGCCCTCAGATGTGATTCAAGTTATCAAGTCATCATTCCACGCCATCTAGTTGTGTTTCATCCTTCACTACATCAACACAAACCATCTTGACGAGTTATTATCTGTGCCACTCGATCCCTTTCGGACCAAGCCTCGCTAATCGAACATATTATTTCCCCATTTTGACGTGCCCGTCCCATCTAGACAGATATTGCATTTTCACTAAAAAAAATCTTGGATTTTCGTGTGCTATGCCATGGATCAGTTTAAATGTCAATGTAGTAGATCATTCTCCTTCTGAAATGATTGTACTCCCTCTATAAAGAAATATAAGACCTTGGGAGTACTTTTTAAATATTGTGTTGTGAACGTTTAGCTTTTCTAGTTTTTGTCTGGCACCTTCGCTGATGGCATATCAATTCATTTTTCTGAAACACCTCGCCCCCATATCGTATGCCACAAGGCAATGTCCAAAAAATTCTTGCCACCTAGTTTCATATTACTGCATGGCTGAAAAAAAATGTCTAAAAAATGTCTAAAAAATTCCAAAGAAATCAGAAACCATATGGATCACCATACTTTTAATTCTGAAAATATAAATAAAAATGATGAACCTATCACTTATTTCATATATTTTACTCATGACTCGTGAGGACTATTTTTAAATAGAAATCCACGGCACAACAATTATATCCAAATCATGAGTGCAGTAAAAAACCCGAGGGGAGAAATACTATCGATCTTGAACATCACCAATCTGATGCTCAACCTGTGGTTGGATGGTTAGGAGGACAGTGGTATCCTCAGCCCACCAGGGTTCAAGTCCTGGTGCTCGCTCTTTTCTGGCACCGTAGTCGAAGAGTAATAGCGTGGGGTTAATATTTTCGTGTATGCTTGTTTGCTTTCATCACTAAGTAGATTTTGTTTTTTCCTTTTGTTTTTGTTTTCTTGTTTTCTTTTTTTAGTTGTGTGTGAAAAATAAATAAAAAAAATGCAAAATACAAAAAAATTACTTGCCTCTTATGCCTAGCTTAATGGCTTTAAAGAAAACGCTGCCTGGGAGACAACCCGGAAGTTTTAGAGAGTATTTTTCTTTTTCTTTTGTGTAATATAAACTTTATTATGTGTTCCATTTAAATTTTCAAAAAAAAGAGGGGAACCTAAAACTTTTCAAAAGGAGAAGTGATTGGAAAGTTTTGCATTGAAGAAGTGAGGGTCGACCTTGAACACTTGTGTTCATGCTCATGGAAACAATGTAGAATTTTTCATGGAAGTTTCTCACAAAAATAATTATCCCCTTATACAAATCCATTGTATTATAAAAATAATGTGCCAAGTAAATTCTTTGGGATAGAGTGGATGCTTGTTGATTAAATTCTGTGCAAAAACAGAAACTTTTGCGTCCAGTGCTGGAATTTCTATTATGTACTGGAGCGTGATAAAATTCTAAAATTTTTACACAGTATTGGGTTACAAATTTTTTACTTTGTCCTAATGTTTCAGAATTTTTGGAGTTACAGAAGTATGAATTTTAATTCGCTCACTACATGCTGTTCTGTTTCTGACAGATTCTGTTTTTATTGCATAGTTTGCTTGTTTTAGTGTTTCCATAGCTTATATTATGAGATATAAATTGTGAAAATGATAGACTACATTAGGCATTATGTGAGAAAAATTATGAATCTTGTCTTGACAGTACCAAAGTGAATGATTTATTTTCATACTAACCTATCTCACGGAGTTTCGTTAAGTTTTATGTGATTGAAGTTTTCAAGTTTTGGGTGAGATAACTATATGAGGAGAATAACGAGCGGCAAGACCCTAAGCTTGGGGATGCTCAAGGCACCCCAAGGTAATATTCAAGGAAGACTCAAGCGTCTAACCTTGGGGATGCCCCGGAAGGCATCCCCTCTTTCGTCTTCAACACTATCGGTAACCTCAATCGGAACTATATTTTTATTCATCACATAATATGTGTTTTGCTTGGAGCGTCATTTTATTTTAGTTTGCTTTGTTTGTGTTAATAATAATCATGTTTGCACCTTTTTATCTCAATAAAATGTCAAGTATAGTCTTTACCATGCTCTGTTTGCAAGTTTATGTGTTGCTGTTTGAAAACAGAAAGTTTTCTGTTATGTCCTGAATATTTGTGAATTGTTAGAACATGATAAAAATCTGAAACTTTTACACAGTAAGCATGAATGAGTCATTTGTCACGTGGTAGTTTTTCAGAATTTTTGGAGTTTGGAAAGTATGAATTTTTGTTCCCCCTTTACAGACTATTCTGTTTAGACAGATTTCGGTTGTAGTTGCATTGTTTGCATATGTTTGCTTATTTAATATTTCTATTTGTGGATAGGAATATTAAATATGTAGAGGCATTTAATATGCAATGTTTGATTATAATTTTAGTGATTTGCTACAGTAGAGAATGCTAAGGTTTTGAGTTGATTTATATTAACTTATCTCACGAGTTCTCGTCAAGTTTTGTGTGGATGAAGTTTTTAAGATTTAGGAAAACCGTGATATGAGATGAATTAAGGAGACACAAGTGCTCAAGCTTGGGGATGCCCAAGGCATCCCAAGTTAATATTCCAAGAAGTCTCAAGCATCTAAGCTTGGGATGCCCCAGTAGGCACCCCACCTTTCTTCATCAACAACTATCGGTGAGTCTCGGTTGAGACTAAGTTTTTTGCTTCTTCACATGAGATGTGTTATTCTTGGAATGTCATTTTATTTTGTTTTCTTTACTATTTGAATAAAATACTTAGATCTGAAATCTTTATTTGGAGAGAGTCTCCACATAACTACTTAATTGTTTAACTATTCACTGATCTTCACTTAAATTTTTTGGCGTAGTTTGTCATTCACTCTCATGCTTCACTTATATCCTAAGAGTGAATTGTTGAATGAATTGAATGTCATAAATATAAAATTATATATGCTTCATGTGCTTGTCTCATGGGGGGGGGGGGGTAATGACTTCACATACAAGAAGTATAAGTGATAAAATTCATTGAAAGTTAGCAAACACAGCATTGGTCACTTGAACAATTCATGAAAGAATATAAAAGGAAGAGAAATTTCACATATAAATATACTATCTTGGACATCTTCTATAATTGTGAGCCCCCATTAATTATTTTCAAGCTTGATCAAGTAGTTGACGTTGGACAAGGAAGACAACGTAATGGGTTATGTTTGTTTATATTCACATAAAAGTTATATTGTCATGGATCCTCTAACATGTGGTGCTTGCTTAGGATCTTTTGCTAGCCAAAAATTCGTACTAAGTAGAGATACTACTTGTGCTTCCAAAAAACCTTAAACCCAGTTTCTTGTCATGAGAGTCCACCATATCTACCTATGGATTGAATAAGATCCTTCAATTAAGTTGTCATCGGTGTAAAAAGCAATAAAAATTGCTCCTAAATATGTATGATCTTTTATTGGAAGGGAAAATAAGTTTTGTACGAACTTGTGATGGTGAAGAAATAAAGCGACGGACTGCATAATAAAGCTTGCTATCACAAGGGGCAATATAAAGTGACGTTCCTTTCCATTAAGAGCTTGCACATCCAAAAATAAAAAGCGCATGACAACCTCTGCTTCCCTCTGCGAAGGGCCTGTCTTTTACTTTTCTGTATTTACTTTTATGCAAGAGTCAGTAATGTTCATCCCTATTCCGCTCTATTTATTCTCTAGTGTGCAAGCATCAGGTAGTAGGGAATGATCCAGGCACATATATCCCGTTGAATATAGGTGATCATGAGTTATTATTGTTGACATTATCCCTGAGATAAATATGACGCCCCCGACTTAATCGTGCACTAATCATACACGCAAATGCACACGATCAATCCTAAGGACTCACTTGAAGATATCACATCACAACTCTAAACACCAATAAAAATCATACAAGCTTTATATTACAAGCCAGGGGTCTCGAGGGCTCGAATACATAAGCTCGTTGTCATACAAGCATCAGCGGAAGCATTAGATATCTGAGTACAGACATAAAGTTAAACAGATAGGCCTTTAAGAAGGCGGGGCAAAATAAAAACACTGGATCGTAAGGCGCAGGCCTCCTGCCTGGGTGCCTCCTAACTACTCCTGGTCGTCGGAGGGCTCCTCGTAGTAGTAGTATCCGGAGGGGTAGTAGTGGTAGAAGTCGTCGGATGCAGGGGCAGCTGGCTCCGGGGCTCCATCGTCTGGTCGCATCAATCGGGTATGGAGGGAAAAAGGGGAGCAAAGCAACCGTGAGTACTCATCCAAAGTACTCGCAAGACTTACATCGGAACTATTCTAGTTATGCAACATTATCAAAGGAAGGCTGTATATGTGGACTTGGCTGCAGAAATGCTAGAATAGAGGGGAAGACCTAGCCTATCGAAGACTAGCATCTTCAGCGTCTTGCAGCATTAGAAGAGTGCAGATTAGTACATAATTATAATAGTAGCATTAAGTATAACAGTCGCCACGCCCAGAGATCCTTTCTCGACTCCCTGCGAGAAAGCGATCCCGGAGCCAATATATTTAACCCATTTCTAGTTGTAGAAGATCGGGATATTTTTTGAGCATCCTGTTACCGTGGACATGGCTATTCGAATAGATATACTTCCCTGCAGGGGTGCACCAACTTACCCAACACGCTCGATTAACTCTGGCCGGACACACTTGCTCGGTCCATGCTCGGCCTCGGCTGATCGACACGTCGTAGCCCTACCTAGGCTCAACAGAGAGGCCAGCACGCCGGTCTACATCCTAAGCACTTAGGGGTCTTGGGCCCATCGCCCTTTGCACTCTTGCGCGTTGCGAACGCGGCCGGTGAGCAGTCCTAGCTCCCTTAATACAAGCGCAGGCTTTACCAGACCAACCCGGCGTGCGCCGCTCAACTGCTGACGTCTGAAGAGCTTCGGCTGATACATACGACGTCGAGTACCCATATTATTCCCACGTGCTGGTTAGCGCGAAAAGGCCAGAGGCCTACTCAGATTACATATCCTAACCCTTAGCACATTAGGAACTCGCGGTAACAAGCAGAGACTCACGATCATGTGATCCTGTTGCCCCGTCTCGTTGACTTACAGCAAGGGCTAAGAATGCCCGGCCGTGCCAAGTATTCATCTCTCGGGTACCCTCTTGGTCAACCCGATATCACATCTCTCGCGGGTACCCCTCGGGGCCGACCCATCTTTATCCAGTAACAGTAGTAAAGTCACAGTATCAGTGTGTCCATATCATTAAGAAGGAATCCGAGGAATCACCCTCGTAGGATTCCCACTCGATGATCCCGTCAAGGTGAACCAAGAGGAATCACCCTCGATGCTATTCACACTTACGGGGTTGCATGACAGAAGCTTTATCGGAGGTGGAGAAAGAGGAATCACCCACGGTATCCCACAACCGACTAGCGGTACTAAAGAGACATTATCGGGAGTGAGATAAGAGGTATCACCCTCGGCACTCGATGTTAGCTCTGCAGAGTCAAGCAACTTAGGGGTGTGTGGTGATGTGCTGGTCTCAGCCCGACGAACACATCGATCGGGGCACAGGTACTAAAGCGGGGCAACTAGAGCAAGGAAGAGGGGCCATAGATGGTTAACTATGAACCTATACTAGGCTTCTGGGATATCAGGTAAGTATCAACAAAAGTTACAAGAAACAGGCTATGCGTCAGAATAGGATAAATCAACAGCAGTAGCAAATTCTAATGCAAGCAGGAGGGAGAAAGAACACGAGAGAGAGATCAAACACATAGCTACTAGTACATACCCTCAGCCCCGAGGGTGAACTACTCCCTCCTCGTCATGGAGACCACCGGGATGATGAAGAAGGCCTCCGATGATGATTCCCCCCTCCGGCGGGGTGCCGGAAAAGGGCTCCAGATGGGATCTCCTTGGTACAGAGGCTTGCGGCAGCGTAAAAACTCATCTAGGTTAACTTTCGAGGGTTTCTGAATATATAGGATTTTTCAGCGTTGGAATCACGCAAAGAGGTGCCACAGGGAGCCCACGAGGCACCAGGGCGCGCCTGGGGGGGGGGGGGGGGCAGGCGCGCCCAGGTGGCTCGTGGGGCCCCTGTGGCTCTTCTGCTGCTCCTCCGAAGCTTCCTGGGTCTGGTTCCTTCCAGAAAAAATCATCAAAAAGTTTCGCTGCATTTGGACTTCATTTGATGTGGATTTTCTGGAAAACCAAAAACAAGCAGAAAACAGCAACTGGCACTGGGCACTAGGTCAATATGTTAGTCCATAAAAATCATATAAAAGCCATATAAAAGTGCACCAAAATCATAAAAAACTATCATAAACATGGCATGAATACTTCATAAATTATAGATACGTTGGAGACGTATCAGCATCCCCAAGCTTAATTCCTGCTCGTCCTCGAGTAGGTAAATGATAAAAGAAATAATTTATGAAGTGTGAATGCTAGCATAGTGCATAAGTTTGATCAATGATAATTCAATCACCTTTTCTAGCATCATTATATATCATGAACAATAGATCATCTCATAAAACTTCTCATGATCAAGTAGCAAGCTATTCACATGTTTAAAATATAGGCCATAAACTTTCTTGAAAACTAACAAACTATGTTCTCAGTCATCAAACAATTGCAATTCATCTTATTTTCATGAAGGGTCTATGTAAGAGCTTTGATCTAGCAAATTCCACATACTCAACCATCATTTAGTCTTCCATGATTGCTGACACTCAAAGCATATTTTTAGAACAAACCGTTTCAGTCAAACACATAGGAAGATAGGGGCTTAATATTTTGCCTCCCAACTTATTTATCTCATGGATAGTGTCAACAATAATAACTCATGATCACCTATATTCAACTGGATATATGTGCCTGGATCATTCCCTACCACATGATGCTTGCCAACTAGAGAATAAATAGAGCGGAATAGGGATGAACATTAATGACTCTTGCATAAAAGTAAATACAGAAAAGTAAATATAGAAAAGTAAAAGATAGGCCCTTCGCAGAGGGAAGCAGAGGTTGTCATGCGCTTTTTGTTGTTGGATACACAAGCCCTTAATGCAAAGGAACGTCACGTTATATTACCCCTTGTGATAGCAACCTTTATTATGTAGTCCGTCGCTTTTATTTCTTTACCATCACAAGTTCGTACAACGCTTATTTTCCTTTGCAATAAAAGATCATACATATTTTAAGAGCAATTTTTGTTGCTTTTTGCACCGATGACAACTTACTTGAAGGATCTTATTCAATCCATAGGTAGATATAGTGGACTCTCATGGCAAGAAACTGGGTTTAAGGGTTTTTGGATGCACAAGTAGTATCTCTACTTAGTATGAATTTTTGGCTAGTAAAAGATCCTAAGCAAGCACCACATGTTAGAGGATCCATGACAGTATAACTTCTATGTGAATATAAACAAACATAACTCATTACGTTGTCTTCCTTGTCCAACATCAACTACTTGATCAAGCTTGAAAATAATTAATGGGGGCTCACAATCATAGGAGACGTCCAAGATAGTATATTTATATGTGAAATTTCTCTTTCTTCAAAATTCTTTCATGAATTGTTCAAGTGACCAATGCTATGTTTGTTAACTTTCAATAATTTTTACCACTTATACTTCTTGTATGTGAAGTCACTACTCCCCATGGGACAAGCATATGAAGCATATAAATTTCAAATTTATGATATTCAATTCATTTCAACAATTTACTCATAGGATATAAGTGAAGAACAAGAGTAAATGACAAACTACTCCAAAAAGATATAAGTGAAGACCAAATGAGTAGTTAAGTAAATAGGTAGATATGTGAGGACTCTCTCTCATTTAAAAATTTCAGATCTTAAGTATTTTATTAAAACAGCAAAGAAAACAAAATAAAATGACATTCCAAGAATATCACATCTCATGTGAAGAAGCAAAAACTTAGGCTCAACCAAGACTAACCGATAATTGTTGATGAAGAAAGGTGGGATGCCTACCGGGGCATCCCCAAGCTTGGATGCTTGAGACTTCTTGAAATATTAACTTGGGATGCCTTGGGCATCCCCAAGCTTGAGCTCTTGTGTCTCCTTAATTCCTCTCATATCATGGTTTCTATAAATCTTGAAAACTTCATCCACACAAAACTCAACAAGAACTCGTGAGATAAGTTAGTATAAATCAACTCAAAACCTTAACATTCTCTACTGTAGCAAATTACTAAAATTATAATTAAACATTGCATACTAAATACATCTGCATATTTAATACTCCTATCCACAAATAGAATCATTAAACAAGCAACATATGCAAACAATGCAACTATAACCAAAATCTACCAAAACAGAATAGTCTGTAAAGGGTGAATAAGAATTCATACTTACCTAACTCCAAAAATTCTGAAAAATTACCACGTGATAGAGAACTCATGCATGCTTACTGTGTAAAAATTTCAGATTTTTATCATGTTCTGACTATTCAGAAATATTCTGGACATAACAGAAAACTTTTTGTTTTCAAACAGCAACACATAAACTTGCAAACTGAGCATGGTAAAGGCTATAATTGGCATTTTATTGAACCAAAAGATACAAAACATGATTATTGATAACAGCAAGAAAATCTCAACAGAAGAAAATGACGCTCCAAGCAAAACTCATATTATGTGACGAATAAAAATATAGTTCCAAGTGAGGTTACCGATAATGTTGAAGACGAAAGAGGGGATGCCTTCCGGGGCATCCCCAAGCTTAATTGCTTGGGTCTTCCTTGAATATTACCTTGGGGTTCCTTGGGCATCCCCAAGCTTAGGGTCTTGCCGCTCCTTATTCTCCTCATATCGATATCTCACCTAGAACTTGAAAACTTCAATCACACAAAACTTAACGGAACTTGTGAGATAGGTTAGTATGATAAAAATAAATCATCCACTTAGGTACTGTCAAGACAAGATTCATAATTGTTCTCACATAATTCCTACTGTATTCTATCATTTCCGCAATTTATATTGCTCAATATAATCTATGGAAACACTAAAACAAGCAAACTATGCATCGAAAACAGAATCTGTCAAAAACAGAACAGCATGTAGTAAGCGATTTAAAAACCATACTTCTGTACCTCCAAAAATTCAGAAAAATTAGGAAAATGTAAAAAATTTGTATCCCAATACTGTGTAAAAATTTCAGAATTTTCTCACTCTCTGGTACAGAATAGAAATTCCAGCATTGGACGCAAAAGATTCTGTTTTTGCACAGAATCAAATCAACAAGCATCCACACTATCCCAAAGGCTTTACTTGGCACATTATTGAAAAAAACATATAAAACATGATTAATACAGTATCTTAATCATGTGAACACAAGAAAAACAGTAGGTATAAATATTGGGTTGTCTCCCAACAAGCGCTTTTCTTTAATGCCTTTTAGCTAGGCATGATGATTTCAATGATGCTCGCATAAAAGTAAAGAATTGAAACACAAAGAGAGCATCATGAATCATATGACAAGCACATTTAAGCCTAACCCACTTCCTATGCATAGGGATTTTGTGAGAAAATAGTTTATGGGAGCAAGAATCAACTAGCATAGGAAGGCAAAACAAGTATAACTTCAAAACTTTCAACACATAGAGAGGAAACTTGATATTATTGCAACACCTACAAGCATATGATCTTCTCTCATAATAACTTTCAGTAGCATCATGAATGAATTCAACAATATAGCTATCACATAAAGCATTCCTTTCAAGATCCACAAGTATATTTTTTTATTACTCTCCACATAAGCAAATTCATTCTCATCAATAGTAGTGGGAGCAAATTCAACAAAATAACTATCATGAGATACTTGATTGGCATAATCCAATTGAAAATTAAAATCATGATGACAAGTTTCATAGTTATCATTATTCTTTATAGCATACATGTCATCACAATAATCATCATATATAGCAACTTTGTTGTCATAATCAATTGAAACCTCTTCCAAAATAGTGGAATCATCATTAAATAAAGTCATGACCTCTCCAAATCCACTTTTTTCAATATTGTAACAAGATTCAGCACCCTCCAAAATAGTGGGATCATTAGTACCTAGAGTTGACACTCTTCCAAACCCACTTTCATCAATATAATCATCATAAATAGGAGGCATGAAATCATCATAATAAATATTCTCATCAAAACTTGGGGGACTAAAAATATCATCTTCATCACACATAGCATCCCCAAGCTTATGGCTTTGCACATCACCAGCATCATGGATATTCAAGGAATTCATACTAGCAACATTGAAATCATGATGATCATTCAAAGATTTTATGCCAAACATTTTATCGAATTCTTCTTCTATCAATTGAGCACAATTTTCCGATCCATCATTTTCAAGAAAGACATTATAAAGACGAATAATATGAGGCAACCTCAATTCCATTTTTTTTGTTGTTTTATTTTTATAAAACCAAACTAGTGATAAAACAAGAAACTAAAAGATTCAATTGCAAGATCTAAAGATATACCTTCAAGCACTCACCTCCCCGGCAACGGCGCCAGAAAAGAGCTTGATGTCTACTACACAACTTATTCTTGTAGGCTCGTGTTGGGCCTCCAAGCGCAGAGTTTTGTAGGACAGTAGCAATTTTCCCTCAAGTGGATGACCTAAGGTTTATCAATCCGTGGGAGGCGTAGGATGAAGATGGTATCTCTCAAACAACCCTTCAACCAAATACAAGAAATCTCTTGTGTCCCCAACACACCCAATACAATGGCAAATTGTATAGGTGCACTAGTTTTGCGAAGAGATGGTGATACAAGTGTAGTATGGATAGTAGAAATAGGTTTTTATAGTGCGAACAATAAAAAACACCAAGGTAACAATTAACAAAAGTGAGCATAAACCGTATTGCAATGCTTAGAAACAAGGCCTAGGGTTCATACTTTCACTAGTGCAATCTCTCAACAATTCTAATATAATTGTATCATATAACAATACCTCAACGTGTGACAAAGAATCACTCCAAAGTTCCAATTTGCGGAGAACATAAGATAGAAATTTTTGTAGGGTACGAAACCACCTCAAAGTTATTCTTTCCGATCAATGTATTGAGCCATCCCTATAAGTGTCACAAACGGCCCTAGAGTTCGTACTAAAATAACACCATATGATACGCATCAACCAACCCAAATGTCACCTAGATACTCCAATGTCACCAGAAGTATCCATGAGTTGATTATACGATATGCATCAAACAACTTCAGATTCATAATATTCAATCCACACAAAGAACTTCAAAGAGCACCCCAAGATTTCTATCGGAGAAAAGATAATGAAAACGTGCATCAACCCCTATGCATAGATTACCCCAATGTCACCTCGGGAATCTGCGAGTTGAGTGCCAAACCATATATCAAGTGAATCAATATAATACCCCATTGTCACCACGGGTATTCATATGCAGGACATACATCAAGTGTTCTCAAATCTGAAATATTCGATCCGACAATAACGAAACCTCAAAGGGAAAATATTTGATTCATCACAACAAAGATAGAGAGGGAAGAAACACCATATGACCCAACTATATTAACAAAGCTCGCGATACATCAAGATCGTGTCAAGAACACGAGAGAGAGAGAGAGAGAGAGAGAGAGAGAGAGAGAGATCAAACACATAGCTACTAGTACATACCCTCAGCCCCGAGGGTGAACTACTCCCTCCTCGTCATGGAGACCACCGGGATGATGAAGAAGGCCTTCGATGATGATTCCCCCCTCCGACGGGGTGCTAGAAAAGGGCTCCAGATGGGATCTCCTTCGTACAGAGGTTTGCGGCGGCGTAAAAACTCATCTAGGTTAACTTTCGGGGGTTTCTGAATATATAGGATTTTTCAGCGTTGGAATCACGCAAAGAGGTGCCACAGGGGGCCCACGAGGTACCAGGGCGCGCCTGGGGGGGGGGGGGGGGGGGTAGGCGCGCCCAGGTGGCTCGTGGGGCCCCTGTGGATCTTCTGCTGCTCCTCCGAAGCTTCCTGGGTCTGTTTCCTTCCAGAAAAAATCGTCAATAAGTTTCGCTGCATTTGGACTTCATTTGATATGGATTTTCTGGAAAACCAAAAACAAGCAGAAAACAGCAACTGGCACTGGGCACTAGGTCAATATGTTAGTCCATAAAAATCATATAAAAGCCATATAAACGTGCACCAAAATCATACAAAACTATAATAAACATGGCATGAATACTTCATAAATTATAGATACGTTGTAGACGTATCAGCATCCCCAAGCTTAATTCCTGCTCGTCCTCGAGTAGGTAAATGATAAGAGAAATAATTTATGAAGTGTGAATGCTAGCATAGTGCATAAGTTTGATCAATGATAATTTCAATCACTTTTCCTAGCATCATAACAGCACCTCTTTCTCATAAAACTCATCATGATAAAGTAGCAATCAATTCACATGTTATGGTTCAAACAATGCAATCTCTAGAAACGTAACAACCTATGTTCTTAGTCACCAAGCAATTGCAATTCAACTTAATTTCAACAAAGTCTAAGTAAGAGCTCCACATACTCAATTATTATATAGTCTTCTATGATTGCTAGTACTCAAAGCATATTTTTAGAACAAATGGCATCCATCGAACACAGAGAAAGATAGGGGCATAATTTTCGCCTCCCAACTCATTTATCATAGAGATAATTGTCAACAATAATAATTCATGATCAAATATATTTGACTGGCCATATGTGCCTGGATCTTTCCCCACCACATGATGCTTACCAACTAGAGAATAATTGAGGTTGAAATGCGAATGAATAATTATTGACTGTTGCATAAAAGTAAATACATAAAAGTAAATGCATAAAAGTAAAAGATAGGCCCTTCGCAGAGGGAAGTAGAGGTTGTCATGCACTTTTTATTTTTGGATGCACAAGCCCTTAATGCAAAGGAACATCACGTTATATTGCCCCTTGTGATAGCAACCTTTATTATGCAGTCTGTCGCTTTTATTTCTTTACCATCACAAGTTCGTACAACGCTTATTTTCCCTTACAATAAAAGATCATACATATTTTAGGAGCAATTTTTATTGCTTTTTGCACCGATGACAACTTACTTGAAGGATCTTATTCAATCCATAGGTAGATATGGTGGACACTCATGGCAAGAAACTGGGTTTAAGGGTTTTTGGATGCACAAGTAGTATCTCTACTTAGTACGAATTTTTGGCTAGCAAAAGATCCTAAGCAAGCACCACATGTTGGAGGATCCATAACAATATAACTTCTATGCAAATATACCCAAACATAACTCATTACGTTGTCTTCCTTGTCCAACTTCAACTAATTTGCTCAAGTTTGAAAATAATTAATGGGTATTCACAATCATAAAATATGTCCAAGATAATATATTTATATGTGAAAGTTCTCTTCCTTATACTAATCATTCATGAATTGCTAGTATGACCAATATTGTGATTGTCAAGCTTCAATAGATTTTACCTTCTAAACCAAATGTGAAACTACTACTAGACATGATACAAGCATATGGAGCACATATATTTTCAACTTTATGATATTCAATTCTTTCACAATTTACTCATAGGATATAAGTGAAGCACAAGAGTAAATGACAAGCTACTCCAAAAAGATATAAGTGAAGATCAAATGAGTAGTTAAGTAAATAGGTAGCTATGTGAGGACTCTCTCTCATTTAAAAATTTCAGATCTTATTATTTTACCCAAACAGCAAGAAAAACAAAATAAAATGACATTCCAAGAATAGCACATATCATGTGAAGAAGCAAAAACTTAGGCTCAACCAAAACTGACCGATAATTGTTGATGAAGAAAGGTGGGATGCCTACTGGGGCATCCCCAAGCTTAGATGCTTGATACTTCTTGAAATATTAATTTTGGATGCCTTGGGCATCCCCAAGCTTGAGCTCTTGTGTCTCCTTAATTCCCTCATATCGATGTCTCACCCAAAACTTGAAAACTTCAATCACACAAAACTTAACGGAACTTCGTGAGATAGGTTAGTATGATAAAAATAAATCATCCACTTAGGTACTGTAAATACAAGATTAATAATTGTTCTCACATAATACCTACTGTATTTTATCATTTCCACAATTTATATTACTCAATATAAGCTATGGAAACACTAAAACAAGCAAACTATGCATCAAAAACAGAATCTGTCAAAAACAGAACAGCATGTAGTGAGCGATTTAAAAACCATACTTCTGTAACTCCAAAAATTCTGAAAAATTAGGACAACGTAAAAAATTTGTAACCCAATTCTCTGTAAAAATTTCAGAATTTTATCAAGCTCCATTGCAGAATAGAAATTCCAGCACTGGACGCAAAAGTTTCTGTTTTTGCACAGAATCGAATCAACAAGTATCCACACTATCCCAAAGGCTTTACTTGGCACATTATTGAAAGAAAACATATAAAACATGATTAATACAGTAGATTAATCATGTGAATACACAAAAACAGTAGGTATAAATATTGGGTTGTCTCCCAACAAGCACTTTTCTTTAATGCCTTTTTAGCTAGGCATGATGATTTCAATGATGCTCGCATAAAAGTAAATAATTGAAACACAAAGAGAGCATCATGAAGCATATGACTAGCACATTTAAGCCTAACCCACTTCCTATGCATAGGGATTTTGTGAGCAAATAATTTATGGGAGCAAGAATCAACTAGCATAGGAAGGCAAAACAAGCATAACTTCAAAACTTTCAACACATAGAGAGGAAACTTGATATTATTGCAACACCTACAAGCATATGATCCTCTCTCATAATAATTTTCAGTAGCATCATGAATGAATCCAACAATCTAGCTATCACATAAAGCATTCATTTCATGATCCACAAGCATAGAAATTTTACTACTCTCCACATAAGCAATTTTCTTCTCATTCATAATAGTGGGAGCAAACTCAACAAAATAACTATCATGAGATACTTGATTGGCATAATCCAATTGAAAATTAAAATCATGATGACAAGTTTCATATTTATCATTATTCGTTATAGCATACATGTCATCACAATAATCATCATAGATAGGAGGCATGCAATCATCATAATAAATTTTCACATCAAAACTTGGGGTGGGGTGGGGGGCTAAAAAGATCATCTTCATCAAACATTAGCATCCCGAAGCTTATGGCTTTGCATATAATTAGCATCATGGATATTCATAGAATTCATACTAACTACATTGCAATCATGCTCATCATTCATGGATTTTATGCCAAACATTTTATTGAATTCTTCTTCTATTAATTGAGCACAATTTTCCTTTCCATCATTTTCACGAAAGACATTATAAAGATGAATAATATGAGGCAACCTTAATTCCATATTTTTTTGTAGTTTTCTTTTATAAACCAAACTAGTGATAAAACAAGAAACTAAAAGATTCGATTGCAAGATCTATAGATATACCTTCAAGCACTCACCTCCCCGGCAACGGCGCCAGAAAAGAGCTTGATGTCTACTACACAACTTGTTCTTGTAGACTCGTGTTGGGCCTCCAAGCGCAGAGGTTTGTAGGACAGTAGCAATTTTCCCTCAAGTGGATGACCTAAGGTTTATCAATCCATGGGAGGCGTAGGATGAAGATGGTCTCTCTCAAACAACCCTGCAACCAAATAACAAAGAGTCTCTTGTGTCCCCAACACACCCAATACAATGGTAAATTGTATAGGTGCACTAGTTCGGCGAAGAGATGGTGATACAAGTGTAGTATGGATAGTAGATATAGGTTTTTGTAGTGCGAACAATAAAAAACAGCAAGGTAGCAAGTAACAAAAGTGAGCAAAAACGGTATTGCAATGCTTAGAAACAAGGCCTAGGGTTCATGCTTTCGCTAGTGCAATCTCTCAACAATGCTAACATATATAATTGGATCATATAATCATCCCTCAACGTGCGATAAAGAATCACTCCCAAGTTCCTATTAGTGGAGAACATAAGATATAAATTGTTTGTAGGGTACGAAACCACCTCAAACTTATCCTTTCCGATCAATCTATTGAGCTATTCCTATAAGTGTCACAAATAACCCTAGAGTTCGTACTAAAATAACACCATATGATACACATCAATCAACTCTAATGTCACCTAAATACTCCAATGTCACCACAAGTATCCGTGAGTTGATTATACGATATGCATCAAACAACTTCATAATCATAATATTCAATCCACACAAAGAACTTCAAGGAGCACCCCAAAGTTTCTATCGGAGAAAAGATAATGAAAACGTGCATCAACCCTTGTGCATAGATTACCCCATTGTCACCTCGGGAATCCGCGAGTTGAGTGCCAAGACATATATCAAGTGAATCAATATAATACCCCATTGTCACCACGGGTATTCATATGCAAGACATACATCAAGTGTTCTCAAATCCATAAAAGTATTCAATCCGATAATAGTGAAACCTCAAAGGTAAAAACTCAATTCATCACAACAAGATAGAGAGGGAGAAACACCATATGATCCAACTATATTAACAAAGCTCGCGATACATCAAGATCATGCCAAATCAAGAACACGAGAGAGAGAGACATAAAACACATAGCTACTGGTACAAACTCTCAGCCCCGAGGGCGAACTACTCCCTCCTAGTCATGGAGACCGCCGGGATGATGAAGATGGCCTCCGGTGATGATTCCCCCCCTCCGGCAGTGTGCCGGAAAAGGGCTATAGATTAGATCGTGGAGGTACAGAGGTTTGCGGCGGCATAAAAACCCATCTAGGTTAACTTTCGGGGGTTTCTGAATATATAGGATTTTTCAGCGTTGGAATCACGCAAAGAGGTGCCACAGGGGGCCCACGAGGCACCAGGGCGCGCCTGGGGGGGGGGGCAGGCGCGCCCAGGTGGCTCGTGGGGCCCCTGTGGCTCTTCTGCTGCTCCTCCAAAGCTTCCTGGGTCTGTTTCCTTCCAGAAAAAATCGTCAAAAAGTTTCGCTGCATTTGGACTTCTTTTGATATGGATTTTCTGGAAAACCAAAAACAAGCAGAAAACAACAACTGGCACTGGGCACTGGGTCAATATGTTAGTCCATAAAAATCATTTAAAAGCCATATAAAAGTGCACCAAAATCATACAAAACTATAATAAACATGTCATGAATACTTCATAAATTATAGATATGTTGGAGACGTATAAGCACCTATCCTTAAACATAATTTGCCTTTTGAAAACTTGGGAGATCCACCGCCACCCAAGGGTGATCATGTGTTTGAATTAAAGCAATTACCAGATACACTTACATATGCTTATCTTGATGAAAAGAAGATATATCCTGTTATTATTAGTGCTAACCTTTCAGAGCATGAAGAAAAGAGATTACTTAAAACTCTAAAGAAGCACCGGGCTGCTATTGGATATACTCTCAATGATCTTAAGGGCATTAGTCCCACTTTATGTCAGCATAAAATTCGTTGAGCAACCTTTGTTGATCATCAAAGAAGGCTGAATCCTAGAATGAAGGATGTGGTAAGAACTGAAATATTAAAGCTTCTGGAGGCAGGTATAATTTATCCCATCGCTGATAGTAGATGGGTAAGTCATGTTCATTGTGTTCCTAAGAAAGGAGGTATTACCGTTGTTCCTAATGATAAAAATGAACTTATCCCACAAAGAATTGTAACTGGTTATAGGATGGTAATTGATTTCAGGAAATTAAATAAAGCTACTAGGAAAGATCATTACCCCTTGCCTTTTATTAACCAAATGTTAGAAAGATTATCTAAGCATACACACTTTTGTTTCCTAGATGGTTATTCTGGTTTTTCTCAAATACCTGTGTCACCCGAAGATCAGGAGAAAACCACCTTTACTTGTCCTTTTGGAACTTATGCTTATCGTCGTATGCCTTTTGGTCTATGTATTGCACCTGCTACCTTTCAAAGATGTATGACTGCTATATTCTTTGACTTTTGTGAAAAGATTGTTGAGGTTTTCATGGATGATTTTTCTGTTTACGGAACTTCTTTTGATGATTGCTTGAGCAACCTTGATCGAGTTTTGCAGAGATGTGAAGAAACTAATCTTGTCTTGAATTGGGAGAAGTGCCACTTTATGGCGAATGAAGGTATAGTGCTTGGGCACAAAATTTCTGAAAGAGGTATTGAAGTTGATAAAGCTAAAGTTGATGCTATTGAGAAAATGACATGTCCTAAAGATATCGAAGGTATAAGAAGTTTCCTTGGTCATGCTGGTTTCTATAGAAGGTTTATAAAAGACTTCTCTAAAATTTCTAGGCCTCTTACTAATCTTTTGCAAAAAGATGTTCCATTTGTTTTTGATGATGATTGCGTAGAAGCCTTTGAAGTACTTAAGAAAGCCTTAATTTCTGCACCTATTGTTCAACCACCTGATTGGAACCTACCCTTTGAAATTATGTGTGATGCTAGTGATTATGTTGTTGGTGCTGTTCTAGGACAAAGAGTTGACAACAAATTAAATGTTATCCACTATGCTAGTAAAACTCTAGACAGTGCTCAAAGAAATTATACTAGTACCGAGAAAGAATTTTTAGCAGTTGTGTTTGCATGTGATAAATTCAGATCTTACATTGTTGATTCCAAAGTTACTATTCACACTGATCATGCTGCTATTAAATATCTTATGGAAAAGAAAGATGCTAAACCTAGACTTATTAGGTGGGTTCTTTTGCTACAAGAATTTGATTTGCATATTGTTGATAGAAAGGGAGCTGAGAATCCCGTAGCTGATAACTTGTCTAGAATGGAAAATGTTCTTGATGACCCACTTCCTATTAATGATGATTATCTTGATGAACAATTAGCTGTGATAAATGCTTCTCGTAATACTCCTTGGTATGCAGACTATGCTAATTACATTGTTGCTAAATATATACCACCTAGTTTCACATACCAACAAAAGAAAAAAAAATTCTTTGATTTAAGACATTACTTTTGGGATGACCCACACTTATATAAATAAGGAGTAGATGGTATTATTAGACGTTGTGTACCTGAGCATGAACAGGAACAAATCCTACGTAAGTGTCACTCCGAGGCATATGGAGGACACCATGCGGGAGACAGAACTGCACACAAGGTATTACAATCTGGTTTTTATTGGCCTACTCTTTTCAAGGATGCACGTAAGTTTGTCCTCTCTTGTGATGAATGTCAAAGAATTGGTAATGTTGGTAGACGTCAGGAAATGCCTATGAATTATTCACTTGGTATTGAACCATTTGATGTTTGGGGTTTTGATTATATGGGATCTTTCCTAAATCCAATGGATATACTCATATTTTAGTTGCTGTTGATTACGTTACTAAGTGGGTAGGAGCTATTCCAACTAGTAGTGCTGATCATAACACTTCTATTAAAATCCTGAAAGAAATTATATTCCCAAGGTTTGGAGTCCCTAGATATTTAATGACCGATGGTGCTTCACATTTTATTCATGGTGCTTTCCGTAAATTGCTTGCTAAATATGATGTTAACCATAGAATTGCATCTCCTTATCATCCTCAGTCTAGTGGTCAAGTTGAATTAACTAATAGAGAAATAAAATTAATTTTGCAAAAGACCGTTAATAGATCCAGAAAGAATTGGTCTAAGAAACTTGATGATCCATTATGGGCTTACAGAACTGCTTATAAAAATCCTATGGGTATGTCTCCTTATAAAATGGTTTATGGGAAAGCATGTCATTTACCTCTTGAGTTAGAACATAAAGCATATTGGGCAATTAAAGAACTTAACTATGATTTTAAACTTGCCGGTGAAAAGAGGTTATTTGATATTAGTTCTTTAGATAAATGGAGAACCCAAGCGTATGAAAATGCCAAGTTGTTTAAAGAAAAAGTTAAAAGATGGCATGATAAGAGAATTCAAAAACGAGAATTCAAAGTAGATGACCATGTTCTATTATACAATTCTCGTTTAAGATTTTTTGCAGGAAAACTTCTCTCTAAATGGGAAGGACCGTATATCATCGAAGAAGTTTATCGCTCCAGAGCCATCAAAATAAACAACTCCGAAGGCAATAATCCGAGAGTGGTTAATGGGCAAAGAATTAAACATTATATCTCAGGTACACCCATTAATGTTGAAACTAATATTATTCAAACAATCACACCGGAAGAGCACATAGAGGAAACCTTCCGGAACGCTCCAGAAGCCTTTAAAAGGAGTAGGAATGTGGTACAGTAAGAAAACCGACTCCAAAACTTCCATAAAAGTACTTTCTGTCCATTTTGGAATATATAAAAGATTAGGAAAATAATAAACAGTCCAAAAAGTGCACGAGGAGGCGACAAGCCTGGGGGCGCGCCCTACCCCCCAGGGCGTGCCTACCAGGCTTGTGGCGCCCTCGTGGACTTTCCCGACTCCGTTTTTCTTCCATATTACTTGTTTTGCACGGGAAAAATTCATTATATATACTCATGGGTGTTTTGACCACCGCATCGCAAGTTTCTCCTCTGTTCTTGTTTCGGGCTGTTTTTCTGACAGATCTAGATCGCCATGGCTCCCCGAAGACTCCGCACCAAGCACCGGATTGTTCAACCTTCACCCGGCAAACATTCTTTCAGCGAAGTATTTTATGAGTGGTCGTCCGGAGAGGAGGACACTACTATGGAGGAGGAACCCGGAAAGGTCGTGGAGGGCCGGATTCAAGGAGAAGAAGATCAAGCCATGCACAAGAAGGAACCTACAGAAAAGGGAGATTCATGGCAAACTCTTTATGATAAATTTCTCCCATCTGAAATAGATACACTAACAGTTTTTGAAGCAATTTGTGCTCAGAATACTTCACTTACTCATGAAGTTATTGTGTTAGAAGAGCAGAATCATGCCCTTCGAAGGATCAATCGTAATCTGGAGTGCTCGCTAAAGCTGAAGGACAAGCCCACCACCTCATCACCACCATCACCCAAGAAGGAGATTTGAGTACATGGGTATGGGCACCACCCTTGGCTTGTGCCAAGCTTGGAGGAGGTGCCCCGGTATCGTATCACCATCACTTTTCCATCATCATTATCTATCTTAGTTCGATCCTTAGTTATTTTGTGATTTAGAAGAATAAAGTTTTAGTATGATTTAGTTTTGAGTGCTTGCTTTGTGATCTATCTATCTATGTAATCGTGTGTGAAAGTTATATAATAAAAAGTAGTTTGAGTTGAGTGTTTTGCTTTTGACGATCCAATCTTAGAAATAAAGAAAGAATAAAGTAAGATCATATGCTAATCCCATGGGGAGTGATGACTTCACATAAAAGAAGTATAATTGATAAAACTTGTTGGAAGTTGACAAACATAGCATTGGTCATTGTTGCAATTCATGAAAAATTAATAAAGGAAGAGAGGTCTCACATATAAATACACTATCTTGGACATCTTTTATGATTGTGAGCCCCCATTAAATATTCTATGTCAATTAGTTGACGTTGGACAAGAAAGACAACGTAATGGATTATGTTTGCTTATATTCACATAGAAGTTATATTGTTTTGGATCCTCTAACATGTGGTTCTTGCCCCCTATCTTTTGCTAGCCAAAATTCTGTACTAAGTAGAGATACTACTTGTGCATCCAAAAACCCTTAAACCCAGTTTCTTGCCATGAGAGTCCACTATATCTACCTATGGATTGAATAAGATCCTTCAAGTTAGTTGTCATCGGTGCAAAGCAATAAAAATTGCTCCTAGACATGTATGAACTTTTATTGTAAGGGAAAATAAGCTTTGTATGATCTTGTGATGGTGGAGAATAAAAGCGATAGACTGCATAATAAAGGTCGCTATCACAAGGGGCAATATAAAGTGACATTCCTTTACATTAAGAGCTTGCACATCTAAAAACAAAAAGCGCATGACAACCTCTGCTTCCCTCTGCGAAGGGCCTATCTTTTACTTTATGTATTTACTTTCATGCAATATTCAATAGTGTTCTCCTCTATTCCAGTTGTTATTTTCTCTTTTGGCAAGCATCATGTGGTGGGGATTGATCCATGCATATATATCCAGTTGGATGTAGGTGATCATGAGTTATTATTGTTGACATTACCCTTGAGGTAAATACGTTGGGAGGTGAAATTATAAGCCCCTATCTTTCTATGTGTTCGACAGAAACTTTTGCTCCAAAAGTATGTTGTGAGTGTCAGCAATCATAGAAGACTAAATGATTGTTTAGTATGTGAACTTGCCAAACAAAGCTCTTACATAGACTCTTTCTGATAATATGATGAATTGCAATTGCTTCAGTGACTGAGATCATAGTTTGTTAGTTTTCAATTTGGTTTATGGTTCATACTTTAACTTGTGGATGAATTATCACTTTTTCATGAGAAGTTTTATGATGATATATGATAACCCACAAGTATAGGGGATCGCAACAGTTTTCGCGGGTAGTATTTCACCCAGATTTATTGATTCGACACAACGGGAGCCAAAGAATATTTGCAAGTATTAGCAGTTGAGTTATCAATCCAACCACACTTGGAGGTAAAATATCTGCAGCAGAATATTTAGTAGCACAGTAATATGATAGTTTTGATAGCAGTAGTAACAGTAACAATAGTAACGGTAATAGAAACAATAGCAGTTTTGTAGCAAGTGTAAAGCAGTAGCAACAAAGTAACTTAGCAGAAACCAATATGAGAAAGTCGTAGGCATTGGATCGGTGATGATAATTATGTTGGATGATATTCATCATATAACAGTCACAACCTAGGGCGATACACAATAGCTCCAATTCATCAATGTAATGTAGGCATGTATTCCGTATATAGTCATACGTGCTTATAATAAGAACTTGCATGGCATCTTTTGTCCTACCCTCCCGTGGCAGCGGGGTCCTTAAGGAAACTAAGGGATATTAAGGCCTCCTTTTAATAGAGAACTGGAACAAAGCATTAACACTTAGTGAATACATGAACTCCTCAAACTACGGCAATCACCGAAAAGAATCCCAATTATTGTCACCTTGGGGTATGCGGATCATAACACGTAATAGGTGCATATAACTTGCAAGATAGGATCAAGAACACAAATATATTCATGAAAACATAAAGGGTTCAGATCTGAAATCATGGCACTTGGGCCCTAGTGATAAGCATTAAGCATAGCAAAGTCATAGCAACATCAATCTCAAAACATAGTGGATACTAGGGATCAAAGCCCTAACAAACTGACTCGATTACATGATAAATCTCATCCAACCCATCACCGTCCAGCAAGCCTACGAAGGAATTACTCACGCCCGGTGGTGAGCATCATGAAATTGGTGATGGAGGATGGTTGATGATGACGACGGCGTCGAATCCCCCTCTCCGGAGCCCCGAACGAACTCCAGATCAGCCCTCCCGATGAAGAACAGGAGGTGGCAGTGACTCCGTATCGTAAAACGCGATGAAACGTCTTCACTTATTTTTTCTCGGGGAAAGAGAATTCATAGCGTTGGAATTAGGTCAGACGGCCGCCTGTGGGCCCCACAAGGCATCAAGGCGTGCCCTAGGGGGGGTCGCGCCCTGTTGCCTTGTGGGCAACAGGTGGCCCCTCTTCTGTTGATTCTTGCACCAATAATTTTTATATATTCCATAAAAATTCTCCAAAAAGTTTCGTCCAAATCCGAGAACTTTGATTTTTGCACAAAAACAACACCATGGTAGTTCTGTTGAAAACAGCGTCAGTTTAGTTTCATTCAAATCATGCAAATTAGAGTCCAAAACAAGAGCAAAAGTGTTTGGAAAAGTAGATACGATGGAAATGTATCAACTCCCCCAAGCTTAAGTCATTGCTTGTCCTCAAGCAATTCAGTTGACAAACTGAAAGTGATAAAGAAGAAACTTTTACGAACTCTTTTGTTCTTGCATCCGTATATAAGCTTAAATAGTACCCAGGTTTTCAGCAAAGATTATGAACTAACCATGCTCATAATAACACTTAGGAATTATATTTACTCGTATCAATGGCGTAATCAATTAGCGAGAAATAATAACATATCTCAAAGGCCAACAATTTGTCAAAACAATCATGATATAATATGATAACATGGTATCTCGCTAGCCCTTTCTGAGACCGCAAAACATAAATGCAGAGCACCTCCAAAGTTCAAGTAGCGACTAAACATTGTAATTCAAGGTAGAAGAGATCCAGTCATGATGCATACAACATTAACTAGACCCAATGCATAAGGATGACAATAGTGCTCTCAGGATTGGCACTTAGTGCAGGAAGGTGAGACTCAACAATAAAAATAACATAACATAAAGTAAATAGCATAAAAGTAAATAGATAGGACCTTCGCAGAGGGAAGCAGGGATTTGCAGCGGTGCCAGAGCTCAAAGCTTAAATCAGAGATGAAAAATAATTTTGGGAGGTGTACTTTTCCTGTCAACGTCACGACTGAGAGTTTTCAATATCTTCCATGCTAAACATATTATAGGCGGTTCCCAAGCGGAAAGGTAAAGTTTACTCCCCCTCCACCATACCAACACAAGCCATGGCTAGCCGAATCCTCGGGTGCCCTCCATACCAACAACTTTCCAGGGGAGTTTGTTTGCATTATGTATTTTCGATTTTGAGCATAGGACTGGGCATCCCAAATACCAGCCTCTCTCATGCAATGACTAGTGAATAAACACTCATTTCGAGAATAACCCTCTTAGCATGGAAGATACTGACCGCCCCCTGTCGCTCCATGTGCGGTACGGGCACACAAAACTGATGTTTATTTGAATGATTAGAGGTGGCACATGCAAATTTACTTGGAGCAGCAGAGTAATACTGCATATAGGTAGATATAGTGGACTCATCTAGAACAACTTTGGTTTAAGGACTGTGGATGCACAAGCAGAATTCCTGCTTAGTACAAGTGAAGGCTAGCAAATAGGTTGAGAAGTGACCAACTAGAGAGCAAAAACGGTCATGATCATGCATTGAGAATAATTAACATTGAATACTAGCATGAGTAGGATATAATCACCCTGAACATAAATATCATGGAGGCTATGTTGGTTTTGAATCAACTACATGTGTGAACATGTGCCAAGTCAAGCCACTTGAAACATTCAGAGGAGGATACCATATTAACATACAACATCATAACCATTTTAATGCATGTTGACATCCAAGATAAATCATTATCCACTCCTAGCTACTTAAGCATGGCATGAGCAACTATAATCTCTAATTGTCATCACAAACATGTTTACTCATAATATGTTGAATCATGGATACTGAGTTAAACATATTTACAAAAACAAAAACAAGAAGAGTTCATACCAGCTTTTCCTTGCCACAGTCACTTCATCAAATCATCGTCATTATTGCCTACTTGCACGACCGAATGATGTAAAAATAATAATAGTGAAAGTGTGCTGTGGACTAAGCTGGAATCTGCAAACATTTTATTCAAGGGAGAAGACAAGGTAATATTGGCTCTTCGTTAGATCAACAATAAAGCTTATGAGAGCCACTCAACATTTTCATCGTGGTCCTCTCCCTACTATGACTCAACGAAAAGAAAAGAAATTTAGAGAAACACACTGAAATATTTTTGGAGTTTTTAGTTTTTCTGAAGGAAGCAAATTAAGGAAGAAAAACGAAAAGCGAGAAAAACTATTTACACGGGGGAACTCCCAACAAGCAAAAGAAGAAGCGAGAAATCTTTTTGGGTTTTCTTTTAGTACTACGAACTAACAAACTGGAAAGAAAAACCGAAAAGAAGCGAGAAATATTTTTGGGTTTTTGAAGTTTTTCAAACACACAAGAAGAAAGCGAAAATAAAACTAACATGGATGTACAATGAAAAAGGTTGAATACCGACAACTGAAATGAATGTGTGAACATGAATGTAATGTCGGTGAGAGGTACGTACTTCCCCAAGCTTAGGCTTTTGGCCTAGCTTGGTAATCACCACCCGTAGTATCCATCAGGACCGGGCGGATAGTACTGGGGCGGAGGCACCTGAGGGTCCCACTGCTGGATCTCGTTCTCCGCTGCTGCCAGCTCGTTCCTGTAAGCTGTGATGTTTGCCGGCATGATGGTGTATCCATTCCTGGCATGAGAGTCAAACATAGAGGGTGCAGACAACGGAATAATATCACGAGTTCTCTCGCTAAAAACCAGGTTATAACGAATATATTGAGGAGGTTCAGGTTCATCAATAAAGTGGTGATCGATCATGCACTGTTGGTCTAAATAAGCCTTGGGCAGCAAGTAGTCATTTGGGCGGATAACAACATTAAAACGTTTCGCAAGACGCGAAGCATAAATACCGCCATGGATTTTACCCTTAGTTCTGTTGGTGTGTAAGCGGCGTGCAATAATAGCTCCCAAGCTAAAAGTGTTATCGCCATGAATAGCACGGCGCAAGATGGCGAGGTCAGGGGCACTGAGCGTACCACCTTCCTCCCTGGCGGTCAAGCATTTCCCTATGAATAAAGCAAAGTAGTGCACAGCAGGAAAATGCAAGCTAGTCACACGGGCTTTTGAAACGCCCCTAAATTCCCCCACAGTCAAAGTGCGAAGGAAGTCCTCGAACTCCTCAGGCCGAGGCTCCCTCAAATCCCCATCAGAAGGAATCAAGCATATCTCACAAAACTCATCTAGCGTTAACTCATGATGTTCAACATATAAATCGAAACGCGCCATGGGGATATCGAGCCTAGGCATGAAATAAAAATTTTGAACAAAGGAATTTGTAAGGATGTGGTGCTGGTCACACTCATCCGGGAGGAAGTCGGTCAGCCCGGCGTTCACAACAAATTGTGCGAACTCTTGACGGAACCCGGCTTCGTTCATGAAGGTGTTGTGCGGCCACTCGCATGGTCGGACCTCCGTCCTGCGCGGAATGTTGAGGTCGTGGTCATGGGCATCCCCAAGGACACCCTTGGAGCTCCGGCTCGAAGAACCCCTCCGAAGAAAGTTCATTTTCCTAAGAACAAATTTCTGAAAAAATTTGAACCACAAAAAGATGTTAACAAAACTTCACAAGATTGATAGCAACTACTCATACAAGTGCCTAGAGGCTATATCAAGCATTCAATCTACTTAGAACTCAAAGAATTTAACATGCAAGTTCATTTTCAGTAGCACCAATAGCAGCAATTTATGCAAAATATAATCCACTAAAGCAAAAACTAATTGGAGCAATGGGAGAGTCACATACCAAGGAGCAATCCCTCAAAACAGTTTCGGAAACGGAGCTCCGAGCAAAGAGATCGAAAATCTCAGGTTTGGGAGCAAGAGCACGAGAGAGAGAGCTACCACGAATTTTTTTCTGGAGGGACCTACAAGGCATCTTGGCGCTCCCTGGAGGGTGGCCGCGCCCTGTTGCCTTGTGGGCAACAGGTGCACCCCCCCTAGATTGTTCCCAGTGCCAAAAATTCTGAAATATTCCAGAAAAAATCATGTTAAAATTTTATTGCATTCTGAGCACTTTTATTTTTGGGCCATTTTTTTATTGCACGGATAATTCAGAAAACAGGGTAATCATGGCATTTTATTTTATTTAAACTAAAAATAACAGAGAGCAAACTAAGATTACAGAAAGTTGTGCTTACTAAATTCATCGACCACATGCCCTTCAAAAAGAATCCATTAATAAGGTTGATCAAGTCTTATTAACAAACTATTTCTGAGTGACATGAAACCGAAGAATTTTCGTATAACACTAAGTTACCTCAACGGGGATATGCATCTCCCCAACACTAAGAATTTCATATTTCTTTTTGACTGTAGGAAGAGGAAATTTGAATCCCCCAATAGTAATTGTTGAAACTTTTTCAATACAATTGATACCATTCACCGAACTTTGTTTCTTCGGAAAATAAACCGTATGCTCATTACCATTGACATGGAAAGTAACCTTACTTTTGTTGCAATCAATAACAGCCCCTGCAGTATTCAAAAAGGGTCTTCCAAGGATAATCGACATGTTGTCGTCCTCGGGCATATAAAGTATAACAAAGTCCATTAAAATAGTAACATTCACAACAACAACAGGCACATCCGCACAAATTCCAATAGGTATAGCAGTAGATTTATCAGCCATTTGCAAAGATATTTCAGTAGGTGTGAGCTTATTCAAATCAAGTCTTCTATATAAAGAGAAAGGCATAACACTAACACCGGCTCCCAAATCACATAAAGCAGTTTTGACATAACTTCTTTTAATGGAGCATGGTATAGTAGGTATTCCCGGATCTCCTAACTTTTTAGGTATTCCACCCTTAAAAGAATAATTTGCAAGCATGGTGGAAATTTCAGCTTCAGGTATCTTTCTTTTATTAGTGACAATATCTTTCATATACATAGCATACAGAGACATTTTCAACATATCAATCAAGCGGGTGCACAAAAAGACAGGTCTAAGCATTTCAACAAAGCGCTCAAAATCTTCATCATCCTTATTTTTAGATGGTTTAGTAGGAAAAGGCATAGGTTTTTGAACCCATGGTTCTCTTTCCTTTCCATGTTTTCTAGCAACAAAGTCTCTTTTATCATATCTTTTATTCTTAGGAGGTGGGTTATCAATATCAACAGCAGGTTCTATTTCTACATCATTATCTGGTTGAGCATCAACATGAACATCATCATTATCATTATCATTCTCCTTATCATTATCATTATCGCTAGGTGTATGTTCATTACCAGATTGTGTCTCAGCATCAGAAATAGAAGCATCATTATGATTCTCAGGAGGTTTTGCTATCTCAGGTTCACTAGGAGCAAGCTAAGTTCTATCATTTTTCTTTTTCTTCTTAGATGGACTAGGTGCATCAATATTATTTCTTTGAGAGTCTTGTTCAATTCTTTTAAGATGACCTTCAGGATATAGAGGATCCTGAGTCATGCTACCTCCTCTAGTATCAACTCTAACAGCATGGTCATTCTTTTTATTATTCATATCATCAAGCAAATCATTTTGTGACTTAGCAATTTGTTCTAACTGAGTCTGAACCATAGAAGCATGTTTACTCAAGCATTTAACATCATTAGCAGTTCTAAACATCAAATCACTCAAGCGTTCAATCATGATGGAATTCCGTTTTAGTTGATTGCTAACATACATATTAAAGTGTTCCTGTTTAATGATGTAATTATCAAATTCATACATGCACTGGCTAGCAGATTTATTATAGGGAATATCACCTTTATCAAATCTAGTGAGAGAATTTACCTCCATTACCTATGTCAGGATGTCGAGCCCATGTATTTCTTCAATAGGTGGTAAATTCTTAATATCTTCAGCTTTTATACCTTTTTCTTTCATAGATTTCTTGGCTTCTTGCATATCTTCTGGACTGAGGAATAGAATACCTCTCTTCTTCGAAGTTGGACTAGGTGGTGGTTCAGGAAGTGTCCAATCATCGGCATTTCTCAATATATTATTCAATAGTACTTCAGCTTGTCCAATAGTTCGTTCCCTGAAAACACAACCAACACAACTATCTAGGTAGTCCCTAGAAGCATCGGTTAGTCCATTATAAAAGATATCAAGTATTTCATTTTTCTTATGAGGATGATCAGGCAAAGCATTAAGTAATTGGAGAAGCCTTCCCCAAGCTTGAGGGAGATTCTCTTCTTCAATTTGCACAAAGTTAAATATTTCCTGTAAAGCAGCTTGTTTCTTATGAGCAGGAAAATATTTTTCAAAGAAGTAATATATCATATCCTGGGGACTACGCACACAACCAGGAGCAAGAGTATTAAACCATTTCTTAGCATCACCCTTTAATGAGAAAGGAAACAACTTAAGAATATAGTAATAGCGATTTTTTTCCTCATGAGCAAATAGGGTGGCAATATCATTCAACTTAGTAAGATGTGGCACAACAGTTTCAGTTTCATAACCATGAAAAGGATCAGATTCAACCAAAGTAATTAACTCAGGATCGGCAGAGAATTCATAATCCTTATCGGTAACAAATATGGGAAAGGTAGCAAACTTAGGATCATATTTCATTCTCTCCCTTATAGAGTTTTCTTTCATTTCAGCAAGCAATTTTATAACCTCATCTCTATCATTACAAACAAGAATTGCTCTAGCTGTCTCTCTATCAAAAACATGATCATCAGATGTTTCAGGTATTTCAACTCTAGTAGGAGAGCTAGGAATAATAGGTGAATCATAGTTTTCAAGAGTTTCAACATTTTTAGTTTCTTTAGCTTTAGCAACTTGTTCATCAAGAAATTCACCAAGTGGCACAATATTATCAAGCATAGTACTAGCATCATCAATAGTTTCATTCATAGCAGAAGTAGTATCATCAATAACTTGCGACATATCAAAATGAATAGCAGGTGGTGGTGTCGCAAGCCTACTCAAAACAGAAGGTGAATCAAGTGCAGAGCTAGATGGCAGTTCCTTACCTCCCCTCGTCTTAGAGGGAACGATCTTGGTTTTACTGTCTTTCAGATTCTTCATAGTGATCAACAGATTTAAATCCCAAGTGACTGAACAAATAGAGCTATGCTCCCCGGCAACGGCCCCAGAAAAAGGTCTTGATAACCCACAAGTATAGGGGATCGCAACAGTTTTCGCGGGTAGTATTTCACCCAGATTTATTGATTCGACACAAGGGGAGCCAAAGAATATTTGCAAGTATTAGCAGTTGAGTTGTCAATCCAACCACACCTGGAGATAAAATATCTGCAGCAGAATATTTAGTAGCACAGTAATATGATAGTTTTGATAGCAGTAGTAACAGTAACAATAGTAACGGTAATAGTAACAGTAGCAGTTTTGTAGCAAGTGTAAAGCAGTAGCAACAAAGTAACTTAGCAGAAACCAATATGAGAAAGTCGTAGGCATTGGATCGGTGATGATAATTATGTTGGATGATATTCATCATATAACAGTCACAACCTAGGGCGATACACAATAGCTCCAATTCATCAATGTAATGTAGGTATGTATTCCGTATATAGTCATACGTGCTTAAAATAAGAACTTGCATGACATCTTTTGTCCTACCCTCCCGTGGCAGCGGGGTCCTTAAGGAAACTAAAGGATATTAAGGCCTCCTTTTAATAGAGAACCGGAACAAAGCATTAGCACTTAGTGAATACATGAACTCCTCAAACTACGGCAATCACCGGAAAGAATCCCAATTATTGTCACCTTGGGGTATGCGGATCATAACACGTAATGGGTGCATATAACTTGCAAGATAGGATCAAGAACACAAATATATTCATGAAAACATAAAGGGTTCAGATCTGGAATCATGGCACTCGGGCCCTAGTGACAAGCATTAAGCATAGCAAAGTCATAGCAACATCAATCTCAGAACATTGTGGATACTAGGTATCAAAGCCCTAACAAATTGACTCAATTACATGATAAATCTCATCCAACCCATCACCGTCCAGCAAGCCTACGAAGGAATTACTCACGCCCGGTGGTGAGCATCATGAAATTGGTGATGGAGGATGGTTGATGATGACGACGGCGTTGAATTCCCCTCTCCGGAGCCCCGAACGGACTCCAGATCAGCCCTCCCGATGAAGAGCATGAGGTGGCGGCGGCTCCGTATCATAAAACGTGATGAAACTTCTTCTCTTATTTTTTTCTCGGGGAAAGAGAATTTATAGCGTTGGAATTAGGTCAGACGGCCGCCTGTGAGCCCCATAAGGCATCAGGGCGCGCCCTAGGGGGGTCGCGCCCTTTTGCCTTGTGGGCAACAGGTGGCCCCTCTTCTGTTGATTCTTGCGCCAATAATTTTTATATATTCCATAAAAATTCTCCAAAAAGTTTCGTCCAAATCCAAGAACTTTGATTTCTGCACAAAAACAACACCATGGTAGTTCTGCTGAAAACAGCGTCAGTCCGGGTTAGTTTCATTCAAATCATGCAAATTAGAGTCCAAAACACGAGCAAAATTATTTGGAAAAGTAGATACGACGGAGACATATCAATATATTGGTGTTATAATAAAGATCATGATGCTCCATGTCCGTATTTTATTTTTTATCGACGTCTCTCTCTCTAAACATGTGGTCATGATTATCGATTTCGACTTTCGCTTAAGGGCAAGCGAGGTCTAAGCTTGGGGGAGTTGATACGTCCAATTTGCATCATGATTTCCTACTAATAATTATTATGTTTTTAATCATTATTTCACTTTATGGTATAATTCTTATGCCTTTTCTCTCTTATTTTGCAAGATTTACATGAAGAGGGAGAATGCCGGCAGCTGGAATTCTGGACCTGAAAGGGGTGAAACAGAGCTAGCTATTCTGCACAACTCCAAATGACCTGAAAATTTACGGAGAATTGTTTTGGAATATATAAAAAATACTGGCGAAAGAGTCAATAGAAGAGGGCCCACCAGGAAGCCACAAGCCTGGGGGGCGCTGCCTACCCCCCTGGGCACGCCCCCCTGGCTTGTGGGGCCCCTGGAAGGCCTCTGGCCCCCTCCTTCTACTACATGAAGCCATTTGCCCTAGAAAAAAATGAGAAGAAGACTTTCGGGGCGAAGCGCCAACGTCTCGAGGCGAAACCTGGGCAGGAGCTATTTTGCTCTCCGGCGGAGCGATTCCGTCGGGATACTTCCCTCCGGGAGGGGGAAATCGAAGCCATCGACATCACCAATGATCCTCTCATCGTGGGAGGACCAATCTTCATCAACATCTTCACCAGCACCATCTCATCTCAAACCCTAGTTCATCTCTTGTATTCAATCTTTGTCTCAAAACCTCAGATTGGTACCTGTGGGTTGCTAGTAGTGTTGATTACATCTTGTAGTTGATGCTAGTTTGTTTATTTGGTGGAAGATTATATGTTCAGATCCTTAATGCTATTTAATACCCCTCTGATCTTGAACATGAATATGATTTGTGAGTAGTTACTTTTGTTCTTGAGGACATGGGAGAAGTCTTGTCATAAGTAATCATGTGAATTTGGTATTCGTTCGATATTTTGATGCTATGTATGTTGTGCTTCCTTTAGTGGTGTCGTGTGAACGTCGACTACATGACACTTCACCATATTTGGGCCTAAGGGAAGGCATTGTGGAGTAGTAATTAGATGATGGGTTGCTAGAGTGACAGAAGCTTAAACCCTAGTTTATGCGCTATTCCGTAAGGGGCTGATTTGGATCCATATGTTTCATGCTATGGTTAGAGTTATCTTAATTCTTCTTTCGTAGTTGCGGATGCTTGCGAGAGGGGGTAATCATAAGTGGGAGGCTTGTTCTAGTAAGAACATCACCCAAGCACCGGTCCACCCACATATCAAATTATCAAAGTAGCGAACGCGAATCAAACAAACATGATGAAAGTGACTAGATGAAATTCCCATGTGTCCTCGAGAACGCTTTGCTTACTATAAGAGTTCATTTCGGCTTGTCCTTTGCTACAAAAAGGATTGGGCCACCTTGCTGCACTTTATTATACTTGTTACTTGTTACGAATTATCCTGCTACCGAAACTGTCTGTTACAGCTACTTTCAGTACCTGCAGAGAATACCTTGCTGAAAACCTCTTGTCAATTCCTTCTATTCCTCGTTGGGTTCGACACTCTTACTTATCGAAAGGACTACGATTGATCCCCTATACTTGTGGGTCATCAGTAGGGTGTGCGTGTGTGCGTTCATAGGGGTGAGTGTATGCGCGTATATATGAGCGCTTGCGTTTGTAGTGTGTTTCAAAAAATCTGATGCGGCACCTAACTCGACCCCCAAAAATGCATTTGCTGGTTGCTGCTATCCACTTGTAGTGTATGGATTCAAATCAAACACAATAAGCTGCGGGGAAGGAGCTGATACATCCAATTTGCATCATGATTTCTTATTGATAATTATTATCTTTTTGATCATTATTTCACTTTATGGTACAATTCTTATGCCTTTTCTCTCTTATTTTCCAAGATTCACATGAAGAGGGAGAATGCCGGCAGCTGGAATTCTGGACCTGAAAGGGGTGAAACAGATATAGCTATTCTGCACAACTCCAAATGACCTGAAAATTTATGGAGAATTATTTTGGAATATATAAAAAATATTGGCGAAAGAATCAACAGGAGGGGACCCACCAGGCAGCCACAAGCCTGGGGGTGCGCCCTACCCCCCAAGCTTGTGGGGCCCCTAGCAGGCTTCCGCCCCCCTCCTTCTGCTATATGAAGCCATTTGCCCTAGAAAAAAAATCAGAAGAAGACTTTCGAGATGAAGCGCGGCCAAAATTCTGTACTAAGTAGAGATACTACTTGTGCATCCAAAAACCCTTAAACCCAGTTTCATGCCATGAGAGTCCACTATATCTACCTATGGATTGAATAAGATCCTTCAAGTAAGTTGTCATCGGTGCAAAGCAATAAAAATTGCTCCTAAACATGTATGAACTTTTATTGTAAGGGAAAATAAGCTTTGTACGATCTTGTGATGGTGGAGTAATAAAAGCGACACACTGCATAATAAAGGTCGCTATCACAAGGGGCAATATAAACTGACGTTCCTTTACATTAAGAGCTTGCACATCCAAAAACAAAAAGCGCATGACATCCTCTGCTTCCCTCTATGAAGGGCCTATCTTTTACTTTATGTATTTACTTTCATGCAAGACTCAAATAGTATTCTCCCCTATTCCGTTTTTATTTTCTCTCTTGGCAAGCATCATGTGGTGGGTATTGAGCCAGGCATATATATCCAGTTGGATGTAGGTAATCATGAGTTATTATTTTTGACATTAACCTTGAGGTAAATACGTTGGGAGGCAAAATTATAAGCCCCTATCTTTCTATGTGTCCGACTGAAACTTTTGCTCCATAATTATCCCGTGAGTGTCAACAATCATAGAAGACTAAATGATAGTTGAGTATGTGAACTTGCTAAACAAAGCTCTTACATAGACTCTTTCTGATAATATGATGAATTGCAATTGCTTCAGTGACTAGGATCATAGTTTGTTAGTTTTCAATTTGGTTTATGGTTCATACTTTAACTTGTGGATGAATTGTCACTTTTTCATGAGAAGTTCTATGATGATATATTGCTATTATAATAAAGATCATGATGCTCCATGTCCGTATTTTATTTTTATCGACGCCGCTCTCGCTAAACATGTGGTTCATCATGATCGGAATTATATATAAAATTGTTTGCCTCGTGAAGGAGAAAGTATCGCTCAAGCTAGGGGGAGGCTTAATTATATGTTGCACACATGCCCTAATCATGAGCTCTCAAGAGAAATAATTCTTCAAAACTTTTATGCTCAGCTTTCTCATAATGATCAATCCATGCTCGATACTTCTTTTGTTGGTTCCTTTATGAAGAGAACTATTGAATTTAGATGGGATCTTCTGGAAAGAATTAAACGTAACTCTGAAGATTGGGAAATCGACAAAGGTAGTGAGTCAGGTATAAATCTTGAGTTTGATTGTGTTAAATCTTTTATCGAAACCGATGCTTTTCATAAGTTTAGTACTAAATATGGACTTGACTCTGAGATAGTAGCTACCTTTTGTGAATCTTTTGCTGCTCATGTTGATCTCCCTAAGGTGAAATGGTTTAAATATCATCCACCTATTGAATTGAATGAAGAACCTGTTAGTGATAAAGAAGAAATAATTGTTTACCATGTTGATCCAGTTGTGCCTATTGCTTATATTGAGAAACCTCCTTTCCATGTTAGGATTAAGGAACATGCTAAAGCTTCAACTGTGGTTAATAAGAGTAATATTAGAGCACCTAGACCTTCTGAACAAGTTAAAGTTGAACCTAATGTTGCAATGGTTAAATATCTTTTGGTTGATAATATTGATGGACATGTCATATATTTCTGTGATGAAGCAACTAGAATTGCTAAGCCAGACACTAAAGATAAAAACAAACCTGTAATTGGTATGCTTGTTATTTCTGTTAAAATTGGAGATCATTGCTATCATGGTTTATGTGATATTGGTGCTAGTGTGAGTGCTATTCCGTTTACTCTCTATCAAGAAGTCATGAATGATATTGCACCTGTTGAGATTGAAGATATTGATGTTACTATTAAGCTTGCAAATAGAGATACTATTTCACCACTTGGGATTGTTAGAGATGTTGAAGTCTTGTGTGGTAAGATCAAATATCCTATTGATTTTCTTGTTCTTGGATCACCACAAGATGATTTTTGTCCCATTATATTTGGTAGACCTTTCTTGAATACAGTTAATGCCAAGACTGATTGCAATAAAGAAACTGTCAGTGTTAATTTTGGTGAGGTGTGTCATGAGTTTAATTTCTCTAAGTTTCGTAGACAACCTCATGATAAAGAATTACCTAATAACGATGAAATTATTGGTCTTGTGTGACGCCCCCGACTTAATCGTGCGCTAAAAATACAAGCAAATGCACATGATCAAGCCTAGAGACTCACTTGAAGATATCACAACACAACTCTAGACACAAAATAAAATAATTCAAGCTTTATATTACAAGCCAGGGGCCTCGAGGGCTCGAATACATAAGCTCGATGTCATACAAGCATCAGCGGAAGCATTAGATATCTGAGTACATATATAAAAGTAAAACAGATAAGCCTTTAACAAGGCGGGGCAAAATAAAAACACTGATCGAAAAGGCGCAGGCCTCCTGCCTGGGAGCCTCCTAACTACTCCTGGTCGTCGACGGTCTCCACGTAGTAGTAGGCACCTCCAGAAGTGTAATAGTAGTCGTCGGCTGGCGTGGCTGACTCCAGGGCTCCATCATCTGGTCGCAGCAATCGGGCATGGGGGAAAAGGGAAGCAAAGCAACCGTGAGTACTCATCCAAAGTACTCGCAAGACTTACATCAGAACTATTCTAATTATGCAATTGGTTTCAAAAGAAGGGCTGTATAGGTTGACTAGGTAGCAGAAATACCAGAATAGAGAGAAAGGCCTAGCCTATCGAAGACTAGCATCTTCAGCGGTCTTGCAGCGTTAGAAGAGTGTAGATTAGCAACATAACATAAGGTATCAAGCATGTTGAATCGAAGCCTAGAGATCCTTCCTCGACTCCCTGCGAGAAAGCGATCTTGGAGCTTCCAATTAATTAAATGTATCCAGTTCAAGTATTAGTAGATCGGGATACAACACTGAGCGTCCTGTTACCATGGACACGGCTATTCGAATAGATAATCTTCCCTACAGGGGTGCACTACTATTACCCAACACGCTCGATTAACTCCGGCCGGACACACTTTCCTAGGTCATGCCCGGCCTCGGCTGATCGACACACCGCAGCCCTACCTAGGCTCAACAGAGAAGTCCCCGCCAGTCTACATCCTAAGTGCTCAGGGGTCCTGGGCCCATCGCCCTTTGCACTCCGGGTCGTTGCGAGCAGGGCGAGTCCATGCACCACCTCTGTCCTGGATGGCGCCGGCCCAGCCGTGCGGCAATGCTGAACTAGATGTCTGACAGAGCTTTCGGCTGATACATACAGCGCCGAGGGCCCCATTAAACCATTATCCCGTGTGATGGTAGTGCGTATAGGCCAGTGGCCAACTCAGATCAATACCCAAATCCGTTAGTGCATTATTAGGAGCTCACGGTGACGATCAGTACTCCTGTCGCCCTGTCTCGAGGAAGTGCAACAAGGGTCAGGCCCATCCCTCTTTAGGGCGGTCTCTGCCTGCCCGGCCGCGCCTCGTAATTATCTCGCGGGTACCCTCCAGGTCAACCCGTCTTCCCAGGCGACTGTCGGGAACTCAGGTCCACCTCTACCGGGGTGGTACCGCCTGTCCCTTCAGTCCCGCATTAACAGTACAAGGGGCAACAGTTAAATGTAACCGGGTGTCTGTAACATCAAGAGGGTAATCCTAGGAATCACCCTCGATGGATTCCTACTCGATGTAATCCGTTAAGGAGAACCAGGAGGAATCACCCTCGATGGTTCTTGCTTAAGGGGTTGCACGACAGAAGCTTCATCGGAGGTGGTGGAAGAGGAATCACCCCTGTATCTCACAACCGACTAGCTGTACCACAGAGGCATATCAGGGGTGAGATAAGAGGTATCACCCTCGGCACTCGAGGATAACTCTGTGGAGTCAAACAACTTAGGGGGTGTGCAGTGATGTGCTGGTCACAGCCCGTCGATCACATCGACCGGGGCACAGGTAACTAAGCGGGGCAACTAGGACAAGGAAGAGGGGCCACAGATGGATTACCAACCAAACTATACTAAGTATCTCGGATAGCAGGCAGGTATCAATAATAGTTACAAAAACAGGCTACGCAGCAGATTAGGATAAAACAGAGCAGTAGCAAATTCTAAATGCATGCAGGAGGGGGAAAGAGTAGGTGATATAGGCATGCTCAAGGGGGTTTGCTTGCCTGGTTGCTCTGCGGCAAAGGAGGGTTCGTCAACTGGGTAGTCGGACTCCGGAGCTGCGTCGGTCTCAGGGGCTATCGGAAGAAGAGGGGGAAGAAACAATAAATAAAAGCAAACACAAGCAACACAGATGCAAGGCATGACGATATGCAGTGTTAGTGGTGCCCTAATGCAATGCTACATGTCGCAGACGAAGCGGGAAAATGTCTGGGATATTTTCCCGGCGTTTAGGCTAATTTCAGAAAACTGAACCGGAGGGGAAGGTTCCATGTTCAGGTAGTTAGGAGTGATGGTTAAGCATTTTGACCACGTATTCGGATTCGTCTCGTTTTTCTGATCAACTTTCGTGTAGAAAGTTTTTCGATCCGAGCTACGGTTGAATTTCTATGAATTTCCAAGTTTTTAGCATTTTTCTGAATTTAAATCAATTTTGAAAATAACAGAAAATAGCTTATTGCGTCAGCATGATGTCACAGTGACGTCAGCGGTCAACCCAGCCGTGCCAGGTCAAACCTGACGGCTGGGACCCACCTGTCATACACAGTGGGCTTAACAGAGGTTAATTAAACTAAACCGTAGTTAATTAGGGAGGTGGGCCCCACTGTCAGTGACTGTAATGAACAGTAAACAGTTGACCGAAGTCAACACGGTCAAACGTGGCCCTGGGACCCACTGGCAATGACCCAGGTGGGCCCCAGGCGGTGCCACGCGGGCAGCCGGCGCCGGAGCTTCTCCGGCGAGCTCCAGGCGCGGCGGCGAGCCTCGGCGAGCGGCGGGATCCGGCTACACTGGGCCAAAACGAGCGCCGCGGTTACCGTTCGATCGGCCGTTGCGTCGCGAGTTCATCCATGCCAAGAACGTGGCCGGAGACGACCTAGGACGACGGTGGCGACGGCAACAGGCGGCGACCGGAATCGGGCTACATCGGACTCGCCGCTACGGGGCTCGAGGAAACGAGTGGAGGGCACAAGCGGCTCCAGCGAGGCGCCCTAAGATCGTTGGTGAGCTCAGCGGGCAACGACGGGCACTACCGTGACGGTAGCGAGCTCGATAGCAAGGCGGGGCTACGGCAATGGCGTCCGCGGCGGTTCGGCGAGCTACGACGCGTACGCGGGGCAGCCAGAGAGAGAGGAGAGGGGTGGAGCTTACAGCACAGGCACACGGAGGCCCCCTGGGTAAACGCGAGCGCAGGCGAGGCCGAATCGACGGCGGCGGCGTCGTGTTGGCCGGAGATGGGGACGAGGACGAAATGTTGGGGAACATTGCATGGAAAACAAACAAAAATCTACGCACACGCAAGATCTATCCATGGAGATGCATAGCTACGAGAGGGGGAGTGTGTCTACGTACCCTCGTAGACCGTAAGAGGAAGCGTTAGAACAACGCGGTTGATGTCGTCGAACAACTTCACGATCCAACCGACCGAGCACCGAACGTACGGCACCTCCGCGTTCAGCACACGTTCAGCTCGGTGACGTCCTCGACTTCTTGATCCAGCAAGACGGTGAGGTAGTGGATGAGTTCCGGCAGCACGACGGCGTGGTGACGGTGATGGTGATGCTATCTCCGCAGAGCTTCGCCCAAGCACTGCGAAAATATGACCGAGGGACGGAACTGTGGAGGGGGGCGCCGCACACGGCTAAGACAATGTTTTGTCTACTTTGGGGCGCCCCCTCTCCTCTATTTATATATGTGTAGGGGCTTGGAGTAGAAGGAATAGTGCCACGTGAGCAGTAACCGTGAATAGTACACACGTGGACTTGGACTCCAAAGTCCAATCCTATTCCTACTAGGACTCTCCCTTTTTTCCTTCCCTAGCTGCGTGGGCTTTTGAGGACTTGGTGCGCCTGGCCCAATAAGGGCAGGGCGCCTCCCCTTAGCCCATGCCAGCCCTTGGGACGCGGTGGACCCACTTGTGGACTTCTGGACTCCTCCGGAATCCTCCGGAACCTTCTGGAAGCTTCCCGGTACAATACCAAAAAAACTGCACCTTTTTCCGGAACCCAAAATATGACTTCCCATATATAAATCTTTACCTCTCGACCATTCCGAGACTCCTCGTGACGTCCGGGATCTCATCCGGGACTCCGAACAATATTCGGTTACCAATTCACATAACTCATATAACACTATATCGTCAACGAACGTTAAGCGTGCGGACCCTACGGGTTCGGGAATGATGTAGACATGACTGAGACGCCTCTCCGGTCAATAACCAATAGCGGAACCTGGATGCTCATATTGGTTCCTACATATTCCATGAAGATCTTATCGGTCGAACCGCAATGACAACATACGTAATTCCCTTTGTCCGTCGGTATGTTACTTGCCCGAGATTCGATCGTCGGTATCTCCATACCTAGTTCAATCTTGTTACCGGCAAGTCTCTTTACTCGTTCCGTAATACATCATCCCATAACTAACTCCTTAGTCACTTTGCTTGCAAGCTTCTTATGATGTGCATTACCGAGAGGGCCCAGAGATACCTCTCCGAAACACGGAGTGACAAATCCCAGTCTCGATCCATGCCAACTCAACGGACACCTTTGGAGATACCTGTAGAGCATCTTTATGATCACCCAGTTACGTTGTGACGTTTGATAGCACACAAGGTATTCCTCCGGTATCCGGGAGTTGCAAGATCTCATGGTCTGAGGAACATGTATTTGACATTCAAGAAAGCAGTAGCAATAAACAGAGCGATCATATGCTAAGCTAACGGATGGGTCTTGTCCATCACATCATTCTCCTAATGATGTGATCCCGTTATCAAATGACAACTCATGTCTATGGTTAGGAAACCTTAACCATCTTTGATCAACGAGCTAGTCTAGTAGAGGCTCACTAGGGACACGGTATTTGTTTATGTATTCACACATGTATTTAAGTTTCCGGTCAATACAATTCTAGCATGAATAATAAACCTTTATCATGAACAAGGAAATATAAAATAATAACAACTTTATTATTGCCTCTAGGGCATATTTCCATCAGTCTCCCACTTGCACTAGAGTCAATAATCTAGATTACATAGTAATGAATCTAACACCCTTGGAGTCTTGGTGCTGATCATGTTTTGCTCGTGGAAGAGGCTTAGTCAACGGGTCTGCCACATTTAGATCCGTGTGTACTTTGCAAATTTCTATGTCTCCATCCTTGACATATTCACGAATGGAGTTGAAGCGTCTCTTTATGTGTTTGGTCTTCTTGTGAAACCTGGGCTCCTTGGCTATGGCAATTGCTCCAGTGTTGTCACAAAAGATTGTCATTGGACCCGATGCACTAGGTATTACACCTAGATCGGATATGAACTCCTTCATCCAGACTCCTTCATGTGCTGCTTCCGAAGCAGCTATGTATTCCGCTTCACACGTAGATCCCGCCACGACGCTCTGCTTGGAACTGCACCAACTGACAGCTCCACCATTTAATATAAATACGTATCCGGTTTGTGACTTAGAGTCATCCGGATCAGTGTCGAAGCTTGCATCGACGTAACCCTTTACGACGAGCTCTTCGTCACCTCCATAAATGAGAAACATGTCCTTCGTCCTTTTCAGGTACTTCAGGATATTCTTGACCGCTGTCCAGTGATCCACTCCTAGATTACTCTGGTACCTCCCTGCCAAACTTATGGCAAGGCACACATCAGGTCTGGTACACAGCATGGCATACATAATAGAACCTATGGCTGAGGCATAGGGAATGACTTTCATTTTCTCTATATCTTCTGCTGTGGTCGGGCATTGAGTCTGACTCAACTTCACACCTTGCAAGACAGGCAAGAACCCTTTCTTTGACTGATCCATTTTGAACTTCTTCAAAACTTTGTCAAGGTATGTGCTTTGTGAAAGTCCTATCAAGCGTCTTGATCTATCCCTATAGATCTTGATGCCCAATATATAAGCAGCTTCACCGAGGTCTTTCATTGAAAAATTCTTATTCAAGTATCCCTTTATGCCATCCAGAAATTCTATATCATTTCCAATCAACAATATGTCATCCACATATAATATTGGAAATGCTACAGAGCTCCCACTCACTTTCTTGTAAATACAGGCTTCACCGTAAGTCTGTACAAAACCATATGCTTTGATCACCTCATCAAAGCGTATATTCCAACTCCGAGATGCTTGCACCAGTCCATAGATGGATCGCTGGAACTTGCACACTTTGTTAGCACCCTTAGGATCGACAAAACCTTCTGGTTGCATCATATACAACTCTTCTTTGGGAAAACCATTAAGGAATGCAGTTTTGACATCCATTTGCCAGATTTCATAATCATAAAATGCGGCAATTGCTAACATGATTCGGACAGACTTAAGCATCGCTACGGGTGAGAAAGTCTCATCGTAGTCAACCCCTTGAACTTGTCGAAAACCTTTCGCGACAAGTCGAGCTTTGTAGACAGTGATATTACCATCAGCATCCGTCTTCCTCTTAAAAATCTATTTATTCTCAATGGCTTGCCGATCATCGGGCAAGTCCACCAAAGTCCACACTTTGTTCTCATACATGGATCCTATCTCAGATTTCATGGCCTCAAGCCATTTGTCGGAATCCGGGCTTATCATAGCTTCTTCATAGTTCGTAGGTTCGCTGTTATCTAACAACATAACTTCCAGAACAGGATTACCGTACCACTCTGGTGCGGAACATATTTTGGTCGACCTACGAAGTTCAGTAGTAACTTGATCTGAAGTTTCATGATCTTTATCATTATCTTCCTCTCTTATTGGTGTAGGCATCACGGGAACGGTTTTCTCCGATGAGCTACTTTCCAATTCGAGAGAAGGTACAATTACCTCATCAAGTACTACTTTCCTCCCACTCACTTCTTTCGAGAGAAACTCCTTCTCTAGAAAGGACCCATTCTTGGCAACAAAGACCTTGCCTTCGGATCTGTGGTTGAAGGTGTACCCAATTGTTTCTTTAGGGTATCCTATGAAGACGCACTTCTCCGCTTTGGATTCGAGCTTATCAGGTTGAAGCTTTTTCACATAAGCATTGCATCCCCAAACTTTAAGAAACGACAGCTTAGGTTTCTTGCCAAACCATAGTTCATACGGTGTCGTCTCAACGGATTTAGACGGTGCCCTATTTAACGTGAATGCAGCTGTCTCTAATGCATAACCCCAAAACGATAGTGGCAAATCGGTAAGAGACATCATAGAACGCACCTTATCCAATAAAGTATGATTACGACGTTCGGACACACCATTACGCTGTGGTGTTCCAGGTGGCGTGAGTTGTGAAACAATTCCACATTTTCTTAAATGAAGGCCAAACTCGTAACTCAAATATTCGCCTCCGCGATTAGATCGTAGAAACTTTATTTTCTTGTTACGATGATTCTCTACTTCACTCTGAAATTCTTTGAACTTTTCAAATGTTTCAGACTTGTGTTTCATCAAGTAGATATACCCATATCTACTCAAATCATCTGTGAAGGTTAGAAAATAACGATACCCGCCGCGTGCTTCAACATTCATCGGACCGCATACATCGGTATGTATTATGTCCAACAAATCAGTAGCTCGCTCCATTGTTCCGGTTTTAGTCATCTTGCCCATGAGGCATGGTTCGCAAGTATCAAATGATTCATAATCAAGAGATTCCAAAAGTCCATCCGCATGGAGTTTCTTCATGCGCTTTACACCAATATGACCTAAACGACAGTGCCACAAGTATGTTGCACTATCATTATCAACTTTGCATATTTTGGCATCAATATTATGAATATGTGTATCACTACGATCGAGATTCAACAAGAATAGACCATTCACAAAAGGTGCGTGACCATAAAAGATGTTACTCATATAAATAGAACAACCATTATTCTCTGACTTAAATGAATAACCGTCTCGCAATAAACAAGATCCAGATATAATGTTCATGCTCAACGCTGGCACCAAATAACAATTATTGAGGTCTAAAACTAATCCCGAAGGTAGATGTAGAGGTAGCGTGCCGACGGCGATCACATCAACCTTGGAACCATTCCCGACGCGCATCGTCACCTCGTCCTTAGCCAATCTTCGCTTATTCCGTAGCTCCTGTTTCGAGTTACAAATATGAGCAACCGAACCAGTATCAAATACCCCGGCGCTACTGCGAGCATTAGTGAGGAACACATCAATAACATGTATATCAAATATACCTTTGCTCACTTTGCCATCCTTCTTATCCGCCAAATACTTGGGGCAGTTCCGCTTCCAATGACCAGTCCCTTTGCAGTAGAAGCACTCTGTTTCAGGCCTGGGTCTAGCTTTGGGTTTCTTCGTGGGAGCGGCAACTTGCTTGCCGTTCTTCTTGAAGTTCCCCTTCTTTCCCTTGCCCTTTTTCTTGAAACTAGTGGTTTTGTTAACCATCAACACTTGATGCTCCTTCTTGATTTCTACCTCCGCTGATTTCAGCATCGCGAAGAGCTCGGGAATTGTCTTCTCCATCCCTTGCATATTATAGTTCATCACGAAGCATTTATAGCTTGGTGGTAGTGACTGAAGAAATCTGTCAATAACACTCTCAACCGGAAGATCAATTCCCAGCTGAGTCAAGTGGTTGTGGTACCCAGACATTCTGAGTATGTGTTCACTGACAGAACTGTTCTCATCCATCTTACAGCTAAAGAACTTGTTGGAGACTTCATATCTCTCAACCCGGGCATTAGCTTGAAATATCAATTTCAGCTCTTGGAACATCTCATATTCTCCGTGGCGTTCAAAACGCTTTTGCAGTCCCGGTTCTAAGCCGTAGAGCATGGCACACTGAACTATCGAGTAGTCATCAGATCGAGCCTGCCAGGCGTTCACAACATCTGCAGCAGCTCCTGCAGCAGGTCCATCACCTAGCGGTGCATCAAGGACATAATTCTTCTGTGCAGCAATGAGGATAATCCTCAAGTTACGGACCCAGTCCGTGTAGTTGCTACCATCATCTTTCAACTTAGCTTTCTCTAGGAACGCAATAAAATTCAACGGAACAGTAGCACGGGCCATTTATCTACAACATAGATATGCAAAGAAACTATCAAGACTAAGTTCATGATAAATTAAGTTCAATTAATCAAATTACTAATGAACTCCCACTTAAATTAACATCCCTCAAGTTAACAAAGTGATACATGATCCAAATCAACTAGCCCATGTCCGATCATCACGTGATATGGGATAGTCATCAATGGTGAACATCTCCATGTTGATCATATCTACTATATGACTCATGTTCGACCTTTCGGTCTCCAGTGTTCCGAGACCATGTCTGTACATGCTAGGCTCGTCAAGTTTAACCCAAGTATTCTGCTTGTGTAAAACTGGCTTACACCCGTTGTATGTGAACGTAGAATCTATCACACCCGATCATCACGAGGTGCTTCGAAACGACGAACTTTAGCAACGGTGCATACTCGGGGAGAACACTTTTATCTTGAAATTTAGTGAAGGGATCATCTTATAATGCTACCGTCGTTCTAAGCAAAATAAGATGCATAAAGGATAAACATCACATGCAATCAAAATATGTGACATGATATGGCCATCATCTTGTGCTTTTGATCTCCATCTCCAAAGCATCGTCATGATCTCCATCGTCACCGGCTCGACACCTTGATCTCCATCGTTGCGTCGTGGTCGTCTCGCCAACTATTGCTTCTACAACTATTGCTAACGCATAGCGATAAAGTAAAGCAATTACATGGCGCTTGCATTTCATACAATAAAGAGACAACCATAAGGCTCCTGCCGGTTGCCGATAAATTACAAAACATGATCATCTCATACAATAACGTATATCACATCATGTCTTGACCATATCACATCACAGCATACCCTGCAAAAACAAGTTAGACGTCCTCTACTTTGTTGTTGCAAGTTTTACGTGGCTGCTACGGGCTTCTAGCAAGAACCGTTCTTACCTACGGCACAAAACCACAACGGTGATTTATCAAGTTTGTTGTTTTAACCTTCAACAAGGACCGGCCGCAGTCAAATTCGATTCAACTAAAGTAGGAGAGACAGACACCCGCCAGCCACCTTTATGCAAAACAAGTTGCATGTCTGTCGGTGGAACCGGTCTCATGTACGTGGACATGTAAGGTTGGTCCGGGTTGCTTCATCTTACAATACCGCCGAATCAAAATAATACGTTGGTGGTAAGCAGTATGACGATCACCGCCCACAACTCTTTGTGTTCTACTCGTGCATATCATCTACGCATAAACCTGGCTCATGATGCCACTGTTGGGGAACGTTGCATGGAAAACAAAAAAAATTCTACGCACACGCAAGATCTATCCATGGAGATGCATAGCTACGAGAGGGGGAGTGTGTCTACGTACCCTCGTAGACCGTAAGCGGAAGCGTTAGAACAACGCGGTTGATGTCATCGAACAACTTCACGATCCAACCGACCGAGCACCGAACGTACGGCACCTCCGCGTTCAGCACACATTCAGCTCGGTGATGTCCTCGACTTCTTGATCCAGCAAGACGGCGAGGTAGTGGATGAGTTCCGGCAGCACGACGGCGTGGTGATGGTGATGGTGATGCTATCTCCGCAGGGCTTCGCCCAAGCACTACGAAAATATGACCGAGGGACGGAACTGTGGAGGGGGGCGCCGCACACGGCTAAGACAATGTTTTGTCTACTTTGGGGCGCCCCCTCTCCTCTATTTATATATGTGTAGGGGCTTGGAGTAGAAGGAATAGTCCCATGTGAACAGTAACCGTGAATAGTACACACGTGGACTTGGACTCCAAAGTCCAATCCTATTCCTACTAGGACTCTCCCTTTTTTCCTTCCCTAGCTGCGTGGGCTTTTGAGGACTTGGTGCGCCTGGCCCAATAAGGCCAGGGTGCCTCCCCTTGGCCCATACCAGCCCTTGGGACGTGGTGGACCCACTTGTGGACTTCCGGACTCCTCCGGAATCCTCCGGAACCTTCTGGAAGCTTCCCGGTACAATACCGAAAAAACTGCACCTTTTTCCGGAACCCAAAATATGACTTCCCATATATAAATATTTACCTCTCGACCATTCCGAGACTCCTCGTGACGTCCGGGATCTCATCCGGGACTCCAAACAATATTCGGTTACCAATTCACATAACTCATATAACACTATATCGTCAACGAACGTTAAGCGTGCGGACCCTACGGGTTCGGGAATGATGTAGACATGACTGAGATGCCTCTCTGGTCAATAACCAATAGCGGAACCTGGATGCTCATATTGGTTCCTACATATTCCACGAAGATCTTATCGGTCGAACCGCAATGACAACATATGTAATTCCCTTTGTCCGTCTGTATGTTACTTGCCCGAGATTCGATCGTCGGTATCTCCATACCTAGTTCAATCTCATTACCGGAAAGTCTCTTTACTCGTTCCGTAATACATCATCCCGTAACTAACTCCTTAGTCACTTTGCTTGCAAGCTTCTTATGATGTGCATTACCGAGAGGGCCCAGAGATACCTCTCTGAAACACGGAGTGACAAATCCCAGTCTCGATCCATGCCAACTCAACGGACACCTTCGGAGATACCTGTAGAGCATCTTTATGATCACCCAGTTACGTTGTGACGTTTGATAGCACACAAGGTATTCCTCCGGTATCCGGGAGTTGCATGATCTCATGGTCTGAGGAACATGTATTTGACATTCAAGAAAGCAGTAGCAATAAACAGAACGATCATATGCTAAGCTAACGGATGGGTCTTGTCCATCACATCATTCTCCTAATGATGTGATCCCGTTATCAAATGACAACTCATGTCTATGGTTAGGAAACCTTAACCATCTTTGATCAACGAGCTAGCCTAGTAGAGGCTCACTAGGGACACGGTATTTGTTTATGTATTCACACATGTATTTAAGTTTCCGGTCAATACAATTCTAGCATGAATAATAAACCTTTATCATGAACAAGGAAATATAAAATAATAACAACTTTATTATTGCCTCTAGGGCATATTTCCATCACGAAACGACAGCGGCAGGGCTCCCCGGCTCCACCCAACGGTCAAGGAGGGAGAGGAGGAGGTCGGCGGGCCTCCTGGGCAGCACGGGAGGACGGAACGGCGCCGGTGGTCGCGAGATCAACGGAGACGTGGCAGCGGCAGTGCTCGGGCAGAGGAGAGGCGAGCGCGAGCGAGGGAGAGAGGAGGGGAGCATCCAGGGGGAAGGGACGAGGCGCCGACCTTATCCAGGGCCAACTGCCCCTGGCGCCGTGGCAAGCTACGGGCGGCGCGGCGAGCTCCAGCCATGGCGGCGGTGACACGAGAGGGGAGCAGGTGGGAGGAGACCGCAGGTGGGCTGGGCCAGCTCCTGTGGCCCAAGGCCTAGTGAGCAGTGCCATTTTCCTTTTCTTTTATTTCTTTTACTGTTTTCCCTTTTTCATTTCTGCCTTGGATTATTTAGAGCCACTAAAGGAGTTTTGGAAAATATGTAACTGGTCACTTATTTAACCTTGTATTATTAGACAATGCCACAAAAAGTTTGCTGGGTGTTGGACTTTGTTAAAATTTTGGTCAAATGGAAATGCATTAAATGAATTGTTTTAGCTACTGTTTTTGGTCGTTATGGTCAATTTGGGAATTTAAATAATGTTGATTCTATTTTTATAATTGCTCTGGGATTATATGCAATATTATGAACATTTCATTCTACTGTTTGGATAACTTTTAATTTTGACTTTATTTTAAATTTGAATTTGAAGTTGGATTAATCTCTAATGCAATTTACTTAGGATGATCATGATGACATGGCTAATTAATTAGCAAAATGTCAGGGTTAAGATCTGGGGATGTTACATCTTGCTTCTATTGTTGTGCCTCCTACTGATCCATTAGAACAATATTTGCTAGACCATGAGAATGATATGCATATGAATGAAAGAAATGAAATAGATTAGTTGTTCTTTAAACAAGCACCTATCCTTGAACATAATTTGCCTGTTGAAACCTTTGGAGACCCACCTCCACCCAAGGGTGATCCTGTGTTTGAATTAAAGCAATTACCTGATACACTTAAATATGCTTATCTTGATGAAAAGAAGATATATCCTGTTATTATTAGTGCTAACATTTCAGAGCATGAAGAAAAGAGATTACTTAAAACTCTGAAGAAGCACCGGGCTGCTATTGGATATACTCTCGATGATCTTAAGGGCATTAGTCCCACTTTGTGTCAGCATAAAATTCATATGGAGCCAGACGCTAAATGATACGTCTCCAACGTATCTATAATTTTTGATTGTTCCATGCTATTATAGTATCAATCTTGTTTGTTTTATATGCAATTATATGCCATTATATATCATTTTTTGGGACTAACCTATTAACCCAGTGTCCAGTGTCAGTTGTTGTTTTCTGCTTGTTTTTGCCTTTTCAGAAAATCATTATCAAAAAGTGTCCAAACAAGAACAAAACTTTGGATTAATTTTTTCTGGACCAGAAGAGACCCAGGAAGCTTTGGGAGAAGACCAGAAGAGCCACCAGGAGGCGGCAAGCCTGGAGGGCACGCCCAGGGGGGTAGGCGCGCCCCCCAGGCTTGTGGGCCCCTCGTGGCACCTCTTGACCTAATTCCAACACTATAAATTCACAAATATTCCAAAACCAACAGAGATCCAGAAGAGAAAACCTTTCCGCCACCGCAAGCCTCTGTTCTTCTGCGATCCCATCTGGAGGCCTTTTCCGGTACTCTGCCGGAGGGGGAATCGATCACGGAGGGCTTGTTCATCAACCTTGCTGCCCTTCCGATGATGTGTGAGTAGTTTACCACAGACCTACGGGTCCATAGCTAGTAGCTAGATGGCTTCTTCTCTCTCTTTGATCTTCAATACCATGTTCTCCTCAATGTTCTTGGAGTTCTATCCGATGTAATCTTCTTTTGTGGTGTGTTTGTTGGGATCCGATGAATTGTGAGTTTATGATCAGATTATTCATGAGAAATATTTGAGTCTTCTCTGAACTCTTTTATGCATGATTATTATAGCTTTGTATTTCTCTCTGATCTATCAATTTGGTTTGGCCTACTAGATTGATTTATCTTGCAATGGGAGAGGTGCTTTGTGAAGGGTTCAATCTTGCGGTGCTCAATCCCAGTGACAGAAGGGGACATGACACATATTTGTATTGTTGTCATTAAGGATAAAAAGATGGGGTTTATTCATATTGCTTGAATTTGCTTCTCTACATCATGTCATCTTGCTTAAGGCGTTACTCTGTTTTTATTAACTTAATACTCTAGATGCATGTTGGATAGCGATCGATGAGTGGAGTAATAGTACCAGATGCAGGCAGGAGTCGGTCTACTTGTCTCGTACGTGATGCCTATATATATGATCATTGCCATGAATCCGTCATAATTATTTGCTTTTCTATCAATTGCCCAACAGTAATTTGTTTACCCACCGTATGCTATGTGTTCGAGAGAGAAGCCTCTAGTGAAAACTATGGCCCCCAGTCTACTTTATCATATATTAAAAACCTAAAATACCTTGCTGCAATTTATTTACTTTTATTTTAATTAGTATTTTAGTTTATCTATTTATCTCTATAATATTTAATCCTTGCAAATAACCGCTAAGAGGATTGACAACCCTCTTATTTGCGTTGGGTGCAAGTGTTTGCTCTTTTGTGTGCAGGTGCGCTTAACGGAATTTTGCTTGGTTCTCCTACTAGATTGATAACCTTGGTTCTTAATTTAGGGAAATACTTATCTCTACTGTACTGCATCATCATCTCCTCTTCGGGGAAATACAAACGCAGACTACAAGTAGCAGGAAGAATTTTTTGCGCCGTTGCTGGGAGGTATTAGTAGATGATTGTGGATTAGTAAGAATATTGGTGTTAAGGTATTAGTAGATGATTGTGGATTATGCATGCACGTATGATCTGTCGTTATGCTAAGAAGTTGGAGCATGATTTATTGTTGATTGTCTACCTTATGAGTGGCGGTCGGGGACGAGCGATGGACCTTGTCCTACCAATCTATCCCTCTAGGGGCATGCATAGTAGTACTTTGCTTCGAGGGCTAATCAACTTTCGCAATAAGTATGTGAGTTCTTTATGACTAATGTGAGTCCATGGATTATACGCACTCTCACCCTTCTGCAATTTGCTAGCCTCTTCGGTACCGTGCATTGCCCTATCTCACATCGAGAGTTGGTGCAAACTTCGTCGGTGCATCCAAACCCCGTGATATGATATGCTCTATCACACATAAACCTCTTTATATATTCCTCAAAACAGCCACCATACCTACCTATCATGGCATTTCCATAGCCATTCCGAGATATATTGCCATGCAACTTCCACCGTTCTGTTTTTATGACACACATCATCATTGTCATATTGCTTTGCATGATCATATAGCTGACATAGTATTTGTGGCACAGCCACCGTTCATCATTTTTATAGATGTTACGCTAGCATCATTGCACATCCTGGTACACTGCCAGAGGCATTCATATAGAGTCATATTTTTGTTCTAGTATCGAGTTGTAATATTGAGTTGTAAGTAAATAAAAGTGTGATGATCATCATTATTAGAGCATTGTCCCAGTGAGGAAAGGATGATGGAGACCATGATTCCCCCACAAGTCGGGATGAGACTCCGGACGAAAAAAAGAGGCCAAAAAGAGCCCATGAAAAAAAATGAGAGAAAAAGAGAGAAGGGGCAATGTTACTATCCTTTTTCCACACTTGTGCTTCAGAGTAGCACCATGTTTCTCATATTGAGAGTCTCCTATTTTGTCACTTTCGTATACTAGTGGGAATTTTTCAATATAACTTGGCTTGTATATTTCGATGATGGGCTTCCTCAAATGCCCGAGGTCTTCATGAGCAAGCAAGTTGGATGCATACCCACTTAGTTTTCATGTTGAGCTTTCATACACTTATAGCTCTTAGTGCATCCATTGCATGGCAATCCCTACTCCTCGCATTGACATCAATTGATGGGCATCTCCATAGCCCGTTGATTAGCCTCGTCGATGTGAGACTATCTTCTTATTTTTGACTTCTCTTATTTATCTCTACCACCACACTGTATTCCACCCATAGTGCTATATCCATGGCTTGCGCTCATGTATTGCGTGGGAGTTGAAAAAGCTGAAGTGCGTTAAAAAGTATGAACCAATTTCTCGGCTTGTCATCGAGGTAGTGCATGATAAATACTTTGTGTTAAGAAGATGGAGCATGACAGGATTGTATGATTTTGTAGGGATAACGTTCTTTAGCATTTTTATTTTGAAAGACATGATTGTTTATTAGTATGCCTGAGTATTGATGTCTTTATATCAAATTATAGACTATTGCTTTGAATCATTCAGATCTTATTATTCATACCGTAAGAGAGAGATTACATGATGAAACATGATAGGTATCATTCCACATCAAAAATTCTGTTTTTATCATTTACCTACTCGAGGACGAGAAGGAATTAAGCTTGGGGATGCTTGATACGTCTCCAACGTATCTATAATTTTTTATTGTTCCATGCTATTATAGTATCAATCTTGGATGTTTTATATGCAATTATATGCCATTATATATCATTTTTGGGACTAACCTATTAACCCAGTGCCCAGTGTCAGTTGTTGTTTTCTGCTTGTTTTTTCCTTTTCAGAAAATCATTATCAAAAAGTGTCTGAACGAGAAAAAAACTTTGGATTAATTTTTTCTGGACCAGAAGAGACCCAGGAAGCTTCGGGAGAAGACCAAAAGAGCCACGAGGAGGCGGCAAGCCTAGAGGGCGTGCCTATGGGGGTAGGCGCACCCCCCAGGCTTGTGGGCCCCTCGTGGCACCTCTGGACCTAATTCCAATGCTATAAATTCACAAATATTCCAAAACCAACAGAGAGGCAAAAGAGAAAACCTTTCCGCCGCCGCAAGCCTCTGTTCTTCTATGATCCTATCTGGAGGCCTTTTCCGGTACTCTACCGGAGGGGGAATCGATCACGGAGGGCTTCTTCATCAACCTTGCCGCCCTTTTGATGATGTGTGAGTAGTTTCCCACAGACCTACAGGTCCATAGCTAGTAGCTAGATGGCTTCTTCTCTCTCTTTGATCTTCAATATAATGTTCTCCTCGATGTTCTTGGAGTTCTATCCGATGTAATCTTCTTTTGCGGTGTGTTTGTTGGGATCCGATGAATTGTGAGTTTATGATCAGATTATTCATGAGAAATATTTGAGACTTCTCTGAACTCTTTTATGCATGATTGTTATAGCTTTGTATTTTCTCCGATCTATCGATTTGGTTTGGCCTACTAGATTGATTTATCTTGCAATGGGAGAGGTGCTTTGTGATGGGTTCAATCTTGCGGTGCTCAATCCCAGTGACAGAGGGGGACATGACACGTATTTGTATTGTTGCCATTAAGGATAAAAAGATGGGGTTTAATCATATTGCTTGAGTTTACTTTTTCTACATCATGTCATCTTGCTTAAGGTGTTACTCTGTTTCATACTTAATACCCTAAATGCATGCTGGATAGCGGTCGATGGGTGGAGTAATAGTAGTAGATGCAGGCAGGAGTCGGTCTACTTGTCTCAAACATGATGCCTATATACATGATCATTGCCATGAATCTGTCATAATTATTTACTTTTCTATCAATTGCCCAACAGTAATTTGTTTACCCACCGTATGCTGTGTGTTCGAGAGAGAAGCCTCTAGTGAAAACTATGGCCCCCGGTCTACTTTATCATATATTAAAAACCTAAAAATACCTTGCTGCAATTTATTTACTTTTATTTTAATTAGTATTTTAGTTTATCTATTTATCTCTATAAGATTTAATCCTTGCAAATAACCGCTAAGAGGATTGACAACCCTCTTATTTGCGTTGGGTGCAAGTGTTTGCTCTTTTGTGTGCAGGTGCGCTTAACGGAATTTTGCTTGGTTCTCCTACTGGATTGATAACCTTGGTTCTTAACTGTGGGAAATACTTATCTCTACTGTACTGCATCATCCTCTCCTCTTCGGGGAAATACCAACGCAGACTACAAGTAGCACTAAACCCGTTGTTGATCATCAAAGAAGGTTGAATCCTAGAAGGAAGGATGTGGTAAGAACTGAAATATTAAAGCTTCTGGAGGCAGGTATAATTTATCGCATAGCTGATAGTAGATGGGTAAGTCATGTTCATTGTGTTCCTAAGAAAGGAGGTATTACCGTTGTTCCTAATGATAAAAATGAACTTATCCCACAAAAATTGTAACTGGTTATAGGATGGTAATTGATTTAAGGAAATTAAATAAAGCTACTAGGAAAGATCATTACCCCTTGCCTTTTATTGATCAAATGTTAGAAAGATTATCTAAGCATACACACTTTTGCTTCCTAGATGGTTATTCTGGTTTCTCTCAAATACCTGTTTCACCTGAAGATCAAGAGAAAACCACCTTTACTTGTCCTTTTGGAACTTATGCTTATCGTCATATGCCTTTTGGTTTATGTAATGCACCTACTACCTTTCAAAGATGTATGACTACTATATTCTCTGACTTTTGTGAAAAGATTGTTGAGGTTTTCATAGATGATTTTTCCGTTTACGGAACTTCTTTTGATGATTGCTTGACTAACCTTGATCGAGTTTTGCAGAGATGTGAAGAAACTAATCTTGTCTTGAATTGGGAGAAGTGCCACTTTATGGTGAATGAAGGTATAGTTCTTGGGCATAAAATTTCTGAAAGAGGTATTGAAGTTGATAAAGCTAAAGTTGATGCTATTGAGAAAATGCCATGTCCTAAAGATATCAAAGGTATAAGAAGTTTCCTCGGTCATGCTAGTTTCTATAGAAGGTTTATAAAAGACTTCTCTAAAATTTCTAGGCCTCTCACTAACCTTTTGCAAAAAGATGTTCCATTTTTTTATGATGATTGTGTAGAAGCCTTTGAAATACTTAAGAAAGCCTTAATTTCTACACCTATTGTTCAACCACCTGATTGGAACCTACCCTTTGAAATTATGTGTTATGCTAGTGATTATGCTGTAGGTACTGTTCTAGGACAAAGAGTTGATAAGAAATTAAATGTTATCCATTATGCTAGTAAAACTCTAGATAGTGCTCAAAGAAATTATGCTACTACTGAGAAAGAATTTTTAGCAGTTGTGTTTGCGTGTGATAAATTCAGATCTTACATTGTTGATTCCAAAGTTACTATTCATACCGATCATGCTGCTATTAAGTATCTTATGGAAAAGAAAGATGCTAAACCTAGACTTATTAGGTGGGTTCTTTTGCTACAAGAATTTGATTTGCATATTGTTGATAGAAAGGGAGCTGACAATCCCGTAGCTGATAATTTGTCTAGAATGGAAAATGTTCTTGATGACCCACTTCCTATTAATGATGATTTTCCTGATGAACAGTTAGCTGTGATAAATACTTCTCGTAATACTCCTTGGTATGCAGACTATGCTAATTACATTGTTACTAAATATATACCACCTAGTTTCACATACCAACAAAAGAAAAAGTTCTTCTTTGATTTAAGACATTACTTTTGGGATGACCCACATTTATATAAAGAAGGAGTAGATGGTATTATTAGACGTTGTGTACCTGAGCATGAACAGGAACAAATCCTACATAAGTGTCACTCCGAGGCATATGGAGGACACCATGCGGGAGACAGAACTGCACACAAGGTATTACAATCTGGTTTTTATTGGCCTACTCTTTTCAAGGATGCATGTAAGTTTGTCCTTTCTTGTGATGAATGTCAAAGAATTGGTAATGTTGGTAGACGTCGGGAAATGCCTATGAATTATTCACTTGTTATTGAACCATTTGATGTTTGGGGTTTTAATTATATGGGACCTTTTCCTAAATCCAATGGGTATACTCATATTTTAGTTGCTGTTGATTACGTTATTAAGTGGGTAGAAGCTATTCCAACTAGTAGTGCTGATCATAACACTTCTATTAAAATGCTTAAAGAAGTTATATTCCCGAGGTTTGGAGTCCCTATATATTTAATGACTGATGGTGGTTCACATTTTATTCATGGTGCTTTCCGTAAGTTGCTTGCTAAATATGATGTTAACCATAGAATTGCATCTCCTTATCATCCTCAGTCTAGTGGTCAAGTTGAATTAACTAATAGAGAAATAAAATTAATTTTGCAAAAGACCGTTAATAGATCTAGAAAGAATTGGTCCAAGAAACTTGATGATGCATTATGGGCTTACAGAACTGCTTATAAAAATCCTATGGGTACGTCTCCATGTAAAATGGTTTATGGAAAAGCATGCCATTTACCTCTTGAGTTAGAACATAAAGCATATTGGGCAATTAAAGAACTTAACTATGATTTTAAACTTGCCGGTGAAAAGAGGTTATTTGATATTAGCTCTCTAGATGAATGGAGAACCCAAGCTTATGAAAATGCCAAGTTGTTTAAACAAAAAGTTAAAAGATGGCATATAAGAGAATTCAAAAACGGGAATTCAAAGTAGGTGATCATGTTCTATTATACATTTATCGTTTAAGATTTTTTGCAGGAAAACTTCTCTCTAAATGGGAAGGGTCGTACATCATCGAAGAAGTTTATCGCTCCGGAGCCATCAAAATAAACAACTCCGAAGGCAATAATCCGAGAGTTGTTAATGGGTAGAGAATTAAACACTATATCTCAGGTACGCCCATTAATGTTGAAAATAATATTATTCAAACAATGACACCGGAAGAATACATAGAGGAAACCTTCCGGAACGCTCCAGAATCCTGAAAAGGAGTAGGTATGTGGTACGGTAAGTAAACCGACTCCAAAACTTCCATAAAAGTACTTTCTGTCCATTTTGGAATATATAAAAAATTAGGAAAATAAAAAACAGTCCGAAAAGTGCACGAGGAGGCGACAAGCCTGGGGGCGCGCCCTATCCCCCAGGGCGCGCCTACCAGCTTGTGGCTCCCTCGTGGACTTTCCCGACTCCGTTTTTCTTCCATATTACTTGTTATGCACGGGAAAATTCATTATATATACTCATGGGTGTTTTGACCACCGCATCGCAAGTTTCTCCTTTGTTCTTGTTTTGGGCTATTTTTCTGACAGATCTAGATCGCCATGGCGTCTCCAAGTTCATCCAAGGACAAGTTCTACGAGAAGGTCATCAACCCGTACTTACCGGAGGTGATGAAGCACCCCCAAGCCATTGAGATGCGTGAGGGGGTGCTCCACATCCGGGATGTTCAAGGACCTAAGAAGACCCGGAGCGAGAAGGTCAGGCTGGAAGCGGTGGAAGAGGAGATCTTCAAGTGCCAGGGGATGGTGGAGCGCGGACTTAGTGCTAACCACTCCATGATCACGGAGTTCATCCGTGAGCACAAGGTGGACGGCAAGAATATTGGGGACGTCATCTTCAAGCTCAATGACCGGATTGATTATCTTCAGGCCCAAATATATGATCTACAAAACCAAAATTTTGAGTAAGAGGCCAAGTTCAAAGGTATGAGTTTAGCTGCAAATTTCAGGACTCCGAAAACACGTTCGTTCTTTTATGATGGAGAACCTATGCCTTCGAAGACAAAGGACAAGCCCACCACTTCATCACCACCATCACCCAAGAAGGAGATTTGAGTACATGGGTATGGGTACCACCCTTGGCTCGTGCCAAGCTTGGGGGAGGTGCCCCGGTATCGTATCATCATCACTTTTTACCATCATTATCTATCTTAGTTCGATCCTTAGTTATTTCGTGATTTAGAAGAATAAAGCTTTAGTATGATTTAGCTTCGAGTGCATGCTTTGTGATCTATCTATCTATGTAATCATGTGTGAAAGTTATATAATAAAGAGTATGTGACACCCGGATTTTTGGCCCTTTCTTTTTCTTTTGGATTTCTTTGAAATTTTTATTTGGAATTCCTTTTCTGTGGCTCTGTGCTCTTGAAACCTGGGAAGATCATCTCTTCTTCCTCTCCCAAGTGGCTTGTCGCTCTCAAATCCTTCCCAAGGCCATGTCATTTCCATCCTAGCCCAACCCTAACTTTCATTTCCATCAAATATTTCATTTTCTATTAAAGGAATAATCCTGTTTGCCCTAGGTTGTGAAGCAACCTATATTTCTGTCATTACCAAAATTCCCACAAAATTCTAATAATTCCTTTGGACCATGTGGACCTTGGATATGTAAAAATATTCAAGATTCCATACTCATGGTAAGCACACCATCCAATCTTTGCTTCTAGTCATAATTTCAGATTGTGAAGCAACTATATTTTATATGGCTTCATAAATTCTGAAATTTTACCAGAACATTCTCCTACCTATATAACTTCTCTCCACCAAATTTGGGCTTATTTCATTGATCCAATATTTCTCAAGAATTTCCCCAAGTTTCTGTCCAGAGAGGACCACTGTGAAGGAAGTACCATTTTTATTTATCCAAATGGTATGAAATTGTTACGGTGCCTTCATATGCCCAAATGATCATCCTCCCCCAAATTTCAGCTCAATTCAGTCATCTATGTGAGCACAGCTTCAACTTTGACATTTCTGTCCAGTGTGGTACTTTACAAAGCAAGTGCCACCTAGGCTCTTCCATTTGAGCTGCAAATTTGCCATAGTGGTCTCCTTAGTGGATGATCATCCTCTGCCAAAAATCAATCCAGATGGACTTGTGCACTGCTCACAACACTCATCAAACACTTTGCTGCTGATACATGTTTGTGCCTAGTTCAGTCCCATCCTGAGCCACTCTTGTGGTCTCCTTCTTCCTGGCATCTACCTGGGGAGTGCTCAACTCTCCAGACACACTTGGGCTGCCCAGAACACGTGGCAACGCCACGGTCACGCGGTGACCACGCGGTCTGGCATGCCAAAAGCGTGCTCTAGGCATTGGGGCCCTCGGCCACCGCCCAAACGTCGAGCTCTCGCCACCGCACCATGTCCACAGTGCTGCCCAACCTCTCCTCCATCCACGCGCACCCTCTGGACCCCTCTCCCCCTCCTCCTTCCTCCCCGGCACACCACGCCGCACCACGTGCCCGTGGTCATCGTCGTCTTCTACCTGTCTTCTTCTTCCCCGAGCTCTCCCGAAGCCCCTATGTGGCCTCTCCGCGTAGTGTGAGCCCTCTGAAATCTCTTTCCCTCCCCTCCGCGTGTCTCCAAGCTGTTGTGCACCGGACAGCTCACCACCGCGGCCGTGCTTGCCCTCGCCATCACCCCGGCTACATATAGCCCCTCCCGAGACCCCTCAAGCACTCACACCTCCTCTCCTCCATCCCAGCACACTCCCCGACCCCTCATTCGATCCCCAGAGCCCCTCCTCCTCGCCCATTGCTGCCATGGCCGCCGCCTTGGCCCGCTCAAATTCGAGCTGCTCTTGCCATCTTCCTCCCTAAAAACCTCACCATGGCCCTCTACAAACCCCCTAGACCCTTCTCGTACCCTCTGTTCGCTAGGGGGACGACCGTGGACACGACTGGCCGACGGCCTTCGCCGCGCGCATTCAAAGCCGTCGTCGCCTCGGCCATCCTCGGTGTCCATGCCCGGGCCTGGTGGGCGTGGCGCCACCTCCCGAGCCGCCGGTGGCTAGACCCCGGCCGGAGGTGGCCTGAGCTGTCGGGGGAGCGCCCGCGCGCGCGCTCGGCCGAGCCCCTACCCTCTAGCGTCGGGAGGTAGGAGAAGACCGGGAGGAGAGAGAGAGAGCCCGGGTGGGACCCGCCTATCATCGACCCAGCAACCGGGCCCGCCAGCTTAAGTGGAGACGTACTTCTCAAAATGTGTCTTCGTGTTCTGAAAGCGTAAACAAGGACTACTCCAGGGAAGGATGCGCTTTCGCTTCGGCAAAAGCGTATTTTCCTAAAAGGCGCTTTCTGTTTTACCCCGCCGGCCGAAACTGTTAGATTGCGGACGTTCGTCCTTTAAGAGAAGAAAATAACAGATTTTTATTCGATTTCTGCCTAACGAACGAACGGCCGTATCTCCGCAACCGTAACTCCGATTCAGGTGATTCAAAAGCCCACGTTCTCTATTCTTAGAGACTATTCCGTTGGCATCATTATGTTGTCACATTCTAAAAATGACCATTTTTCCCTTGCCCTCCAATCAGGTCCGCCGGGAGAGAAACTTTTCCGGCGAAATTTTCCGCGAGCTTCTCGCACTTCCTCCCGATGAATCCTTCATACCCAGGCAAGCCACAACAGCCACTTGCATGATGGCATTGCAATAGCCATGGTTTTTACTTGAATGATTGAATAATTGTGTGCTCATGCAAGTATTTTGTTAATACTATATAAATGCTTGTGAATCGATGCTTATCCCTATGCCATGTTCATGTGCATCCAGATATTTACTTGCTAGTAGTATTATTCTCATGTTTCATTCTTGTATTCAGTCCAGATGCTAGTGATCATGATATGCTCACATGGATTGCTATGGTTCATTATGAAAATATGCTTGTAATATTCATGATCATCATTATGCCATGCTATTGTGCATTCAATAAACTAATGATTTATTGTTGTTGACATTAATATGCATATGTTAAATGGTTATGCTTCCCATCCATGTTTATGTTGATATCATGCTCATATGCATTGTCATGTTATTTTATTATGACTCAGCTCATCACCATTCAAGTAAAACCTGACATTAATCGAACTTGAACAAATATGTTAGCTGAGTCATAGTTCCACCGAATCGAGCTCACTAGTGCAGCCACATTTGCCTTATGGGGGGCCCTAATTCGGTCTATTGTCATGCCTCTCGTCGGTGCCTCCAACTAGGGAAGGTTATGTGCGTGCGCTAACCTGATCAGGTAGGCGGCCATAAGCCTTGTGTGCCCAAGTTGTGTTGTACCCGGGTGTCCCCATTTGGGACGAGTTTGTTTTGCCACGACGGTGGCCGGCCACGAAGGTGGCAGGATGTCAAGAGTTGGCATCAAGGCCACCCATGACATAGCCCAAAGGAGAGTTTGTCGGAGTGGCCGGGAGAGTGTCATGCAATAGATTGGTTTTGTCGAAATGTCGTTGGTCCACCCGAATGGGAGCGCGAGGCCATGAATTCCGTGGTGTGGGTACAGTGTACTAACCTCTGTAGAGTGTATAATCTATCGATAGCCGCGTCCTCGGTCATGTACACAGTTCGTAGTAGGTCACACTATGGGTCAATAGTAATATTAACCTGAATAATAAACAACCCCGGTTCCATGAGAAAATAAGTTGGTTGATCTTTATGTGGTTATGCGATGATCACAGGTAGAGATCAAGCTCCGTGTGGTCATGTGATGATCACGATGGTATAGATGATACCGAGCTTGGTTGATCCTGAGGTGATCGTGTGATGTTCACGACGGTAAGTTTGTTACATATGGTGGTTACGAGATAACCTCCGAGAAGAGTAAGTTCGTCCAAGGGACCTTAAACATCGACCCCCTCTAATGCTAGTGCTCGTATCATTATGTTCATATCCCGATTAACATGTGCATGTCATGCTCATCTCATACTTTTCTAGTTGTATCATGCTCATCAATTAACCTGTAAATGCCATGCTGTTGGTTGTCTTGATTGCTTTGGTTGCTGTGAGCTTGCGAGTACATTCAAAGTACTCACCTGGCGTGTCATGCCAGATTGCAGGTGATGCCGTGATTGATTGCTTGTCAAGGATCTCGAGTTTGCGAGCTAGGATGTGTCCCAGCCAGAGTCCCCGCGGAGTGGAGTCCATCACCGTTGTCGTTGTTCCGCTACTAGAAGTTATTCCGCTGTTACGAGTTGGTCCGCTGCTAGCATAGAGCTACCTTAGTCGGCGTAGTGTCGCCGTGCCGATGTAATCCTTTGTAATACCCAAACCCTTGTACCCGTATTATTTGCAATTAAGAGCTGATTTGTTCTATGCCAAGCAATGCCGTATTTCCAGAAGACTTGATCTCTGGGCTGGAATACGGGGTGTTCCGGTTCCTCTGAGCTGGGGTGCCACAACGCTTGGTATCAGAGCAGGTCTGGCTGTAGGACGCCCTAGTTTGCGCGAGCATTAGAAACTGGTAGTATAGAGTCTAGTCGGTTTGCTGCATTTGGTTGTTGCATTTGTTTGCTGCATAGCATGCATATAGACTTATTATATTGTCGCTAATGGTTGATCTTGTGAGTGTAGGTGGCATCAGTTTAGATCCACTACCTGCACCCTCCAGCTTTGCATACCTGCTTTTCGGTGTTTGACGTCATCCCCGTCCCAGCGGAGTGATGTCGAGGTACCAAGTGTTCCAGACACCACTTGCAGGTATCGCGTAAATATCTTTCCGCCAGCCACCTATTGTTTCGGTGGTCGACATGTTTCTACCCCGAATCTTGCCATCCAACTTGCTGCTTTGGCAACCCTTACTGACCTTTATTATCAGGAAAGGGCAATGACAGCAGACCTTGCTTTCCACCGCTATCTGATACGTCTTGTCGGAGCCGGATTTCCGGGACATGATATCCCAGAAATTAACCCCTCGTGTCGTCACTAACCCAGGATTACTGTTACTGGTGGACACGTCCTTGTTACAGATTACCAAGCAATTACAAGAATTGGATACAAGACCATAAAGGTCTAATGATACAACAATGATTTCTAGTGAGGATGACGGAAGCGACTCGTGGTTCTCCAACGTCGATGGGACTCCATTCCCACAGGAACGACTGACCAGGATAATTCCTATCCCGCGTGGCTGCTATCCTAGGCTCCGCATGGACGTCGCGGTAATACTCCTTGTCGAAATCCTGACCTGGCAAATTAAATAGCCAGGGACAAGCCAGTGAGTACGTTGGAATGTACTCGCAAACATAATGAACAAAAGATATACCGAATGCATATGATCATGATGGGTTAAATTATATGCATATGCTGAACGGAATTAAAGCATGGCATGATGAATATTAATACAGTGCTGAAGAATAAATATGAAATGTTAGTGACAAACAAAGAAAGTTAATGGAGAATCGGGCGAGACAGGACCGCCCGAGAATCCAAAAGGAAATATAAAAGTGGAGAATCGGGTGAGACAGGACCGCCCGAGAATCCAAAAGAAATGCCAAACGGGTGTGAAAGAACATGTGCTGCCCCCATGTTTGGTTTTGGTAATTGATGACAATCTCTATGGACTAATGGTTGCCTTGAGTTATATTTGAAGGGTTTGTCCATAGGCATTGCTTGAAGACCATTTGTTGGTTTCAAGGTTATTAGAAGAAGAATGTGTGTTGACCAAGGTGCTATTCAAGGATTTATCCAAAGATTGGTCATGTGAGTGTTGAGCCTATTGCAAGCATGTCTTGAAGAAGAAGTTTGTGTGAACATTCATGTTTACCTTCAAGACATCATCCTAATGAAGAGAGTTGGAAAGATTCAAGGTTGATCAAGACTAAATATGAAGAGTGATTCAAGTTGATCAACACACAAAGCGTAGAAGATGTACCGAGTGGGATCAAGTGATCTCACGGTATGGTAAGCATTGTCCATTACGCTTTGTGTACTAACCCATGTTCTATGCGAGAGTTCTATGTGGGGTTAGGTATGTTTCCATGGGCTTGCGTCAAGAGGAAGATCTCATTCAACCCATGGAGTATGACATCAAGTGGTGATCGTCATCAAGATTGCGGTGTGCAAGTTCAAGTGGAGCATCACAAAGAGATCACATGCTTGAAGCTTGCCGTCCATTGTGGTGACAATGGACTTGTGAAGATGTGCCGAAGAGTGGCTCACCCATAGTGGAGTATGGGGGAGCAATCAACTAGTCTTCATCGAGCCAGCGCAATCAAGAAAGGTGGTCCAACTTGAGGAGGTCAAGATCGTCATCATCTAGCTCAAGTGGACTATGCGCAAGGAAAAGGTTTGCCCTTGATAGGTTTTCTATTTAACCGGTCTCATGGTAGTAGTTTGGAGACCGGGTTATAGGATCGATAGCCGTACTATCAAGGGGGGCTCTCAAGTGAGTAGCTTTATCGTATCTTCGTAGAGAGCTCAAACCATTGCATCCTTGCATCATCTTTCTTGGTTCGTCTTTGGTGTTTCTCTTTGTGAGTTTTTGAGCTTATGGTCATCTTCATGACAAGCTCGAGTTCATCGAAAACGGAGTTCATATATGCATCTTCTATGATGTTTTCAATGTTGGAGTTTATGACGGTTCTTCATTCATAGAGGTTTCTCTTCTCTATATCTTAGGCATTTCTCCCCTGCCACTTCTTATTATAACCACAAGTTCAATCTCATGCTCAACCACAAGTTGAAGAAAGGCCTCTTCCCAAGAAGACCCAAGTCAACGCTCCTCAAGTTGAGAAATCAATTGAGAAGAAAGTAAAGGGTAAATGTTGCTACTTATGTCGGAAGAAGGGTCACTTTGCTTCTTCATGCACGAATGGTAACTTATCCAACCCAATTATTATTGATGATATCTATTCTCTTGGGAAGGATAAGGTTGGCAATGTGTTTGCCAAGTGTGTTGGTACTCAAAATGGTGTCAAGAAAAGAACCATTTGGGTAGCCAAGCCTATTGTGACTAACCTCTTAGGACCCAACTTGGTTGGGGACCAACAAGCTAAAACTTGATCAATAGGTGTTGATGGAGGGCATTGGAGACTTGGCTATATTATGAAGAATTAAGGGGACTTCATCATTCATATTGTCAAAAGCCAAGTCATTGGATTATCAAGTTTCTATCTTATATCCAATGTGCCTCCTTGCGGTAACTTGTACTTAAATTGTTTACATTGAAAGTTACTTGCCCCTTTGCATGTTTGGTTGTGTACCTTGCATGTGTTTGTATATGTTGTGCTTCCAATTTGCTTGTCTTGAGTAATCAAGTATGTGTATGTTGGTTTGCACATCATGTATGCGTGAGTGTTGTGTTGAGCCTTTTTGCATCTTGTTTTTATCTTAGTTGGCTCTTGTGAGATATTAATGGATCATCCCATTTTGGGGGATTGATGTGCTTTGTGCACCTCCCGATCCCACAAATGTGTGTACATGAGGAATACCACTTAGTATTGATATTGCAAGATTATCTAGTCTCTGGCAAGGGTTCCGGGAAGCGCACCTCTTCAGAGTGCTGCGTGCCTGTTGAAGACTTGCCAGAGTGCTCTACCGGTAAGAAACCCAAAGCTACTTCACCAGCAACCAAAAAGGTGCCGGCGAGGGAGGACGGCACTGACGGTACCTTCACCATCAGTGCCACCCTTGACAGCAAATAGGAAAGCGCGCTCATTTCCTTCCTGCGGGTGAATGTCGATGTGTTTGCATGGCGACCATCTGACATCCCCGGTATTCCCAGGGAGGTAATTGAGCACCACCTTGCTGTCTGTCCCCACGCTCGGCCCGTCAAGCAGAAAGCCAGGAAGCAATCCTTGGAGCGGCAACAGTTCATTGCCGAGGAAATCAAGAAACTTGAAGCAGCAGGCCTGGTTAGAGGTGTATTACATCCAACTTGGTTGGCAAATCCAGTTGTGGTACGCAAAGCAAACGGAAAGTGGAGACTTTGTATTGACTACACTGATATTAACAAAGCATGTCCAAAGGATCCTTTCCCTTTGTCGCGCATTGATCAAATTGTAGACTCTACTTCCGGCTATGATTTACTCTCCTTCCTTGATGCATATTCTGGGTACCATCAGATATTCATGGCCAAGGAGGATGAGGAGAAAACCGCATTCATTACTCCATGTGGCACATACTGCTTCGTGCGTATGCCTTTCGGGTTAAAGAGTGCTGGTTCAACATTCGCAAGAGCAGTCCAGATTGGTTTTGAGCCCCAGCTGCACAGGAATGTGGAAGCATATATGGATGATATAGTGGTCAAAACCAAGGACAAATCAACCCTCATTCAAGATTTAGAAGAAACATTTGCAAACTTTTGCAAGATCAATTTGAAGCTCAACCCCGAGAAGTGCGTGTTTGGCGTTCCATCCGGCAAACTTCTTGGATTCTTTGTATCTTAACGAGGAATTGAAGCAAATACCGACAAGATCAAAGCAATTGAGTAGATTAAAGCACCGAAAAGCGTCAAGGATGTACGGCGTCTTGCCGGCTGTGTTGCTGCCTTGAGTAGGTTCATTTCAAGATCTGCTGAGCGCGCCCTGCCGTTTTTCAAGATCTTGAAAAAGGCAGGTCCGATGAAATGGACTCCGGAAGCGAAGGTCGCTGTTTGGATAGTACTCGTTGTCTTCTATCCAACAAGTTTGAGTTTGCTCAATTCGGAGCTCATATGTAGAAGTTTTGGCAGTTCTGGTTTTCCTGTATCTGTCTGTTCTGCTTGGGCACTTTTGCAGCACCCAAGCGGTAGTACCGCTCGGTACCACGGTAGTACCGCTTATGCGGTACTACCGCTGTGGTCTACCGCAGCGAGTACCGCTTGTGGGAATTTCTTCTGGTGTCGTTTTCGTTTCAGCGGCAGTAGCGCGGTAGTTGGGCACGGTAGTACCGCTCAGGGCGGTAGTACCGCTCTGATGAGCGGTAGTACCGCTTAGTGCGGTACTTCCGCGATGAGCTACCGCGGGTACTTCCGCTTAAGGAATTTCTTCTGGTGCCCTATTTTTCCTTAGCGGTAGTTGAGCGGCTGTTTGGCGGTAGTACCGCTTGAGGCGGTAGTACCGCTCCAGTACCGCTCCACTACCTCTTTTTGGGCTGTTCTACGAACCTTTGCGGTAGTACCGCTTGTGGGAGCGGTAGTACCGCTTTGTGCGGCACTACCGCGCCCCTGTGCTTGCTGTACTCACTGGCTTTGGCTGGTAGTACCACTCTAAGCGGTAGTACCGCTCCTTGGAGCGGTAGTACCGCTTGAGTGCGTCCAGCACAGGTAATGGTTCGATTTGGTGGGGGGTTATAAAAGGGGGTCTTCTTCCCCCTTGCCCCCAATGGTTCTTTTATCCCCTTGCAGCTCTCTCTCCTCCATTGTTGACCTTCTAGAGCTTTGCTATCTCTCCATCCCTCCAATGATTCTTGCTCCTTCTTGAGGGAATAGAGAGAGGAGATCTAGATCCATCTTTCCACCAATCACTTTCTCCTCTATGTGAGGGAAACCTTGTGGATCTAGATCTTGGAGTTCTTGGTGTTCTCCTTGTTCTTCCTCTCACTTTCCTCCATAGCTTTTGTTGCTTTGGTGGGATTTGAGAGAGAGGGACTTGACCACTTCGTGTGTTCTTGCCATTGCATTAGTTGCATCGGTTTGAGTTCTCCACGGTGATACGTGGAAGTGAGAAGTTGAGAAGCTTATTACTCTTGGGTGTTTGTGCACCCTAGAGCTTGTTCCTCTTGGGTGCCTTGGCTCCCTAGAAGGCTTGGTGGTGCCTCGGAGCTCAATCATTGTGGTGTAAAGCTCCGGGCAAGCGTCGGGGTCTCCAATTAGGTTGTGGAGATCGCCCCGAGCAATTTGACGGGTACCAGTGACCGCCCCCAAGGGTTGCCACCGCGGAAGCCATATTCCATTGTGGTGAAGCTTCGTGGTGTTGTTGGGAGCCTCCAATTAAGTTGTGGAGTTTGCCCCAACCTTGTTTGTACGGGTTCGGTGACCGCCCTCAAGGGTCCCTTAGTGGAATCACGGCATCTTGCATTGTGCGAGGGCGTGAGGAGATTACGGTGGCCCTAGTGGCTTCTTGGGGAGCATTGTGCCTCCACACCGCTCTAACGGAGATTAGCATCCGCAAGGGTGTGAACTTCGGGATACATCGTCGTCTCCGCGTGCCTCGGTTATCTCTTACCCGAGCCCTATACTTATGCACTTTACTTTGTGATAGCCATATTGTTTCTTGTTAAATATCTTGCTATCACTTAGTTGTTTATCTTGCTTAGCATAAGTTGTTGGTGCACATAGGTGAGCCTAGTCGATTTAGGTTTTGTGCTTGACAAATTAAACGCTTGTTTTATTCCGCATTTGTTCAAGCCTAAACCGTAATTATTTTAAAGCGCCTATTCACCCCCCCCCCTCTAGGCGACATCCACGATCTTTCAATTGGTATCAGAGCCTCGTCTCTCGTTATTAGGCTTAACCGCCTAGAGAGTAAAGATGTCGACTAGGGGATTAGGATTCTCTGACACTCTTAGTTTCAATGGCACAAATTTTGATGTTTGGGTAATTCGCATGCTTAATCTCTTTAGGGTCATGGACCCAAATTTAGAGCGAATTGTAGATATGGGTTTTTCTCCTCCAAAGGATTCTCAACACATATCTTTAGAGGATGAGAAAAAATCTTATCTCAATGCTCAAGCTTCTAATGTGCTTTTTGATGCTTTGAGCAATGTAGTTATATTTCAACTCATGCCGTTTCGGGATGCTCATGAGTTGTGGACAAAGCTTCAAGACAAATATGGTGTGTCCAAGATTTGTGGGGATGATTGTTCTCCCTCCACCTCCGGTCGTGTTGTCTTCTCAACTTCTTCTACTTCACCTACATGTGGTTTGCCACAAGGTAATGATATGGTGAGTAGTGTTGGTCAGTGCAATGATGATAGTGGGCTCATTATTGATGATCGTTCATCACTATCTTATTGCAATGCTCCATCTTTGGACTTTAACACTTCGAGCACTCTAAAAGCTTCACATGCTTGTGTTGATAGTCCTTGCATATCATGTAGAAATTACTTTACTAAATGTCATGATGATATGCTTGCTATGTCTTGTTGCCATGATAAAAATGTATCTATTTCCTCGAGTTGTTGTGCTAACAATGTAAAGGAAACCCAACACTCCATGGAACAAGATGTGGCCTTGAATGGTGCCTCAAGGGATCCTACATCATCATCTATTGCTTTTTGCCTTATGGCTAAGGCTTCAAAGGTATCTCCTCCTTTGAACCCCAATATGTCTCTTGATGATGATGTTGATGCTAATGATGATGAGGATAATGATGAAGAGAATGTTAATGTTGCATCCTTAAATATTAAGGGTGAAATGATTTTTAAAGCTCTTCATAAGAATAAAATTGCTTGTTCTAACTTCCTTGAAATCATGACTATTGCCATTGAGGGCAAGAAATATATGGAGGAGTTGGAATCTCATCTCGAGGAGCATGAGGCCACAATTGAGAAAATGGAAAGTCATGAGCGTGATTATGCTAATGAGATCGCGGAGCTATCTGAAGCTCTTGAAAATGAACAAACCACCAAGGAATCTCTTGAGGAGACCTTTGCTCTAGAATTATCTAGATTAAAGGAATCCCATGAAAGAGCTCTCAAGGTGGCTAATGATTTTAAAACTAAAAATGATAAGCTTGAATTTGTGCATGCTAAACTCCTTGAGGACTTTGAGCACCTCGAAAATGGCTCAAGGGTCATTAAGAGTTCGCTCATTGAAATCACCAAGTCTCATGCTCAACTTCAAGCTTCATATGCTAAAGAGCTTGCCAAGTTGCCTTCTCCTCTTGTTGTTAATGATGATGCTTGTGTTACTAACTCTATTTCTTGTGAAGCATCCATTTTGAAGGAGAATGTTGAGCTAAGGGCTCAACTTGAGTTGCTATCTAGCAATTATGGGAAATTGGAAGAAAGTCATGAAAAGCTCTCGAGCTCTCTTTGTGATCTTCTAGTATCCCATGATGTGCTAAAGATAGTTCATGAGGCTTGTACTACTAAGGTAACATAAAGTGAGCCTCATGTGGACATTAGCACTACATCTAGTAGAAATGCTTCATTGCCATGTGCTAGTCGTCGTAGTTCATCTACTCATAATGTTGCTACATCTTGTGATGAATTACTTTCCTTGCCTTGTTGCTCTAACAATGAAGCTTATACTTCCTCTGGTACTTGTGTTGATACTAACCATGTAGAGGAAATCAAAGAGCTCAAGGCCCAAGTCACTTCTTTGAAGAAAGACTTGGAAAAGAGTCATGAAGGGAAGTCCACACTCAAGAATATTTTGAGTGTGCAAAAATCCCCCAATGACAAAGGTGGACTTGGATTCAACTCCAATAAGAAGAAGAAGTCCAAGATCAACAAGAAGAAGGGCCAAGAACAAGTCAAGAATTCGGCCAAGATTGTTTGCTTCAAGTGCAAGATTGAAGGGCATCATGTTAGATCTTGCCCATTGAAGAAGAAGCATCATAGTGACAAGCAACAAGGTAAGCGGCCACAAGTTCAATCTCATGCTCAACCACAAGTTGAAGAAAGGCCTCTTCCCAAGAAGACCCAAGTCAACGCTCCTCAAGTTGAGAAATCAATTGAGAAGAAAGTAAAGGGTAAATGTTGCTACTTATGTCGGAAGAAGGGTCACTTTGCTTCTTCATGCACGAATGGTAACTTATCCAACCCAATTATTATTGATGATATCTATTCTCTTGGGAAGGATAAGGTTGGCAATGTGTTTGCCAAGTGTGTTGGTACTCAAAATGGTGTCAAGAAAAGAACCATTTGGGTAGCCAAGCCTATTGTGACTAACCTCTTAGGACCCAACTTGGTTGGGGACCAACAAGCTAAAACTTGATCAATAGGTGTTGATGGAGGGCATTGGAGACTTGGCTATATTATGAAGAATTAAGGGGACTTCATCATTCATATTGTCAAAAGCCAAGTCATTGGATTATCAAGTTTCTATCTTATATCCAATGTGCCTCCTTGCGGTAACTTGTACTTAAATTGTTTACATTGAAAGTTACTTGCCCCTTTGCATGTTTGGTTGTGTACCTTGCATGTGTTTGTATATGTTGTGCTTCCAATTTGCTTGTCTTGAGTAATCAAGTATGTGTATGTTGGTTTGCACATCATGTATGCGTGAGTGTTGTGTTGAGCCTTTTTGCATCTTGTTTGTATCTTAGTTGGCTCTTGTGAGATATTAATGGATCATCCCATTTTGGGGGATTGATGTGCTTTGTGCACCTCCCGATCCCACAAATGTGTGTACATGAGGAATACCACTTAGTATTGATATTGCAAGATTATCTAGTCTCTGGCAAGGGTTCCGGGAAGCGCACCTCTTCAGAGTGCTGCGTGCCTGTTGAAGACTTGCCAGAGTGCTCTACCGGTAAGAAACCCAAAGCTACTTCACCAGCAACCAAAAAGGTGCCGGCGAGGGAGGACGGCACTGACGGTACCTTCACCATCAGTGCCACCCTTGACAGCAAATAGGAAAGCGCGCTCATTTCCTTCCTGCGGGTGAATGTCGATGTGTTTGCATGGCGACCATCTGACATCCCCGGTATTCCCAGGGAGGTAATTGAGCACCACCTTGTTGTCTGTCCCCACACTCGGCCCGTCAAGCAGAAAGCCAGGAAGCAATCCTTGGAGCGGCAACAGTTCATTGCCGAGGAAATCAAGAAACTTGAAGCAGCAGGCCTGGTTAGAGGTGTATTACATCCAACTTGGTTGGCAAATCCAGTTGTGGTACGCAAAGCAAACGGAAAGTGGAGACTTTGTATTGACTACACTGATATTAACAAAGCATGTCCAAAGGATCCTTTCCCTTTGCCGCGCATTGATCAAATTGTAGACTCTACTTCCGGCTGTGATTTACTCTCCTTCCTTGATGCATATTCTGGGTACCATCAGATATTCATGGCCAAGGAGGATGAGGAGAAAACCGCATTCATTACTCCATGTGGCACATACTGCTTTGTGCGTATGCCTTTCGGGTTAAAGAGTGCTGGTTCAACATTCGCAAGAGCAGTCCAGATTGGTTTTGAGCCCCAGCTGCACAGGAATGTGGAAGCATATATGGATGATATAGTGGTCAAAACCAAGGACAAATCAACCCTCATTCAAGATTTAGAAGAAACATTTGCAAACTTTTGCAAGATCAAATTGAAGCTCAACCCCGAGAAGTGCGTGTTTGGCGTTCCATCCGGCAAACTTCTTGGATTCTTTGTATCTTAACGAGGAATTGAAGCAAATACCGACAAGATCAAAGCAATTGAGTAGATTAAAGCACCGAAAAGCGTCAAGGATGTACGGGGTCTTGCCGGCTGTGTTGCTGCCTTGAGTAGGTTCATTTCAAGATCTGCTGAGCGCGCCCTGCCGTTTTTCAAGATCTTGAAAAAGGCAGGTCCGATGAAATGGACTCCGGAAGCGAAGGTCGCTGTTTAGATAGTACTCGTTGTCTTCTATCCAACAAGCTTGAGTTTGCTCAATTCGGAGCTCATATGTAGAAGTTGTGGCAGTTCTGGTTTTCCTGTATGTGTCTGTTCTGCTTGGGCACTTTTGCAGCACCCAAGGGGTAGTACCGCTCGGTACCACGGTAGTACCGCTGTGGTCTACTGCAGCGAGTACCGCTTGTGGGAATTTCTTCTGGTGTCGTTTTCATTTCAGCGGCAGTAGCGCGGTAGTTGGGCACGGTAGTACCGCTCAGGGCGGTAGTACCGCTCTGATGAGCGGTAGTACCGCTTAGTGCGGTACTTCCGCGATGAGCTACCGCGGGTACTTCCGCTTAAGGAATTTCTTCTGGTGCCCTATTTTTCCTTAGCGGAAGTTGAGCGGCTGTTGGGCGGTAGTACCGCTTGAGGCGGTAGTACCGCTCCAGTACCGCTCCACTACCTCTTTTTGGGCTGTTCTACGAACCTTTGCGGTAGTACCGCTTGTGGGAGCGGTAGTACCGCTTTGTGCGGCACTACCGCGCCCCTGTGCTTGCTGTACTCACTGGCTTCGGCTGGTAGTACCACTCTAAGCGGTAGTACCGCTCCTTGGAGCGGTAGTACCGCTTGAGTGCGTCCAGCACAGGTAACGGTTCGATTTGGTGGGGGGTTATAAAAGGGGGTCTTCTTCCCCCTTGCCCCCAATGGTTCTTTTATCCCCTTGCAGCTCTCTCTCCTCCATTGTTGACCTTCTAGAGCTTTGCTATCTCTCCATCCCTCCAATGATTCTTGCTCCTTCTTGAGGGAATAGAGAGAGGAGATCTAGATCCATCTTTCCACCAATCACTTTCTCCTCTATGTGAGGGAAACCTTGTGGATCTAGATCTTGGAGTTCTTGGTGTTCTCCTTGTTCTTCCTCTCACTTTCCTCCATAGCTTTTGTTGCTTTGGTGGGATTTGAGAGAGAGGGACTTGACCACTTCGTGTGTGCTTGCCATTGCATTAGTTGCATCGGTTTGAGTTCTCCACGGTGATACGTGGAAGTGAGAAGTTGAGAAGCTTATTACTCTTGGGTGTTTGTGCACCCTAGAGCTTGTTCCTCTTGGGTGCCTTGGCGCCCTAGACGGCTTGGTGGTGCCTCGGAGCTCAATCATTGTGGTGTAAAGCTCCGGGCAAGCGTCGGGGTCTCCAATTAGGTTGTGGAGATCGCCCCGAGCAATTTGACGGGTACCAGTGACCGCCCCCAAGGGTTGCCACCGCGGAAGCCATATTCCATTGTGGTGAAGCTTCGTGGTGTTGTTGGGAGCCTCCAATTAAGTTGTGGAGTTTGCCCCAACCTTGTTTGTACGGGTTCGGTGACTGCCCTCAAGGGTCCCTTAGTGGAATCACGGCATCTTGCATTGTGCGAGGGCGTGAGGAGATTACGGTGGCCCTAGTGGCTTCTTGGGGAGCATTGTGCCTCCACACCGCTCTAACGGAGATTAGCATCCGCAAGGGTGTGAACTTCGGGATACATCGTCGTCTCCGCGTGCCTCGGTTATCTCTTACCCGAGCCCTATACTTATGCACTTTACTTTGTGATAGCCATATTGTTTCTTGTTAAATATCTTGCTATCACTTAGTTGTTTATCTTGCTTAGCATAAGTTGTTGGTGCACATAGGTGAGCCTAGTCGATTTAGGTTTTGTGCTTGAAAAATTAAACGCTTGTTTTATTCCGCATTTGTTCAAGCCTAAACCGTAATTATTTTAAAGCACCTATTCACCCCCCCCCCCCTCTAGGCGACATCCACGATCTTTCAATTGGTATCAGAGCCTCGTCTCTCGTTATTAGGCTTAACCGCCTAGAGAGTAAAGATGTCGACTAGGGGATTAGGATTCTCTGACACTCTTAGTTTCAATGGCACAAATTTTGATGTTTGGGTAATTCGCATGCTTAATCTCTTTAGGGTCATGGACCCAAATTTAGAGCGAATTGTAGATATGGGTTTTTCTCCTCCAAAGGATTCTCAACACATATCTTTAGAGGATGAGAAAAAATCTTATCTCAATGCTCAAGCTTCTAATGTGCTTTTTGATGCTTTGAGCAATGTAGTTATATTTCAACTCATGCCGTTTCGGGATGCTCATGAGTTGTGGACAAAGCTTCAAGACAAATATGGTGTGTCCAAGATTTGTGGGGATGATTGTTCTCCCTCCACCTCCGGTCGTGTTGTCTTCTCAACTTCTTCTACTTCACCTACATGTGGTTTGCCACAAGGTAATGATATGGTGAGTAGTGTTGGTCAGTGCAATGATGATAGTGGGCTCATTATTGATGATCGTTCATCACTATCTTATTGCAATGCTCCATCTTTGGACTTTAACACTTCGAGCACTCTAAAAACTTCACATGCTTGTGTTGATAGTCCTTGCATATCATGTAGAAATTACTTTACTAAATGTCATGATGATATGCTTGCTATGTCTTGTTGCCATGATAAAAATGTATCTATTTCCTCGAGTTGTTGTGCTAACAATGTAAAGGAAACCCAACACTCCATGGAACAAGATGTGGCCTTGAATGGTGCCTCAAGGGATCCTACATCATCATCTATTGCTTTTTGCCTTATGGCTAAGGCTTCAAAGGTATCTCCTCCTTTGAACCCCAATATGTCTCTTGATGATGATGTTGATGCTAATGATGATGAGGATAATGATGAAGAGAATGTTAATGTTGCATCCTTAAATATTAAGGGTGAAATGATTTTTAAAGCTCTTCATAAGAATAAAATTGCTTGTTCTAACTTCCTTGAAATCATGACTATTGCCATTGAGGGCAAGAAATATATGGAGGAGTTGGAATCTCATCTCGAGGAGCATGAGGCCACCATTGAGAAAATGGAAAGTCATGAGCGTGATTACGCTAATGAGATCGCGGAGCTATCTGAAGCTCTTGAAAATGAACAAACCACCAAGGAATCTCTTGAGGAGACCTTTGCTCTAGAATTATCTAGATTAAAGGAATCCCATGAAAGAGCTCTCAAGGTGGCTAATGATTTTAAAACTAAAAATGATAAGCTTGAATTTGTGCATGCTAAACTCCTTGAGGACTTTGAGCACCTCGAAAATGGCTCAAGGGTCATTAAGAGTTCGCTCATTGAACTCACCAAGTCTCATGCTCAACTTCAAGCTTCATATGCTAAAGAGCTTGCCAAGTTGCCTTCTCCTCTTGTTGTTAATGATGATGCTTGTGTTACTAACTCTATTTCTTGTGAAGCATCCATTTTGAAGGAGAATGTTGAGCTAAGGGCTCAACTTGAGTTGCTATCTAGCAATTATGGGAAATTGGAAGAAAGTCATGAAAAGCTCTCGAGCTCTCTTTGTGATCTTCTAGTATCCCATGATGTGCTAAAGATAGTTCATGAGGCTTGTACTACTAAGGTAACATAAAGTGAGCCTCATGTGGACATTAGCACTACATCTAGTAGAAATGCTTCATTGCCATGTGCTAGTCGTCGTAGTTCATCTACTCATAATGTTGCTACATCTTGTGATGAATTACTTTCCTTGCCTTGTTGCTCTAACAATGAAGCTTATACTTCCTCTGGTACTTGTGTTGATACTAACCATGTAGAGGAAATCAAAGAGCTCAAGGCCCAAGTCACTTCTTTGAAGAAAGACTTGGAAAAGAGTCATGAAGGGAAGTCCACACTCAAGAATATTTTGAGTGTGCAAAAATCCCCCAATGACAAAGGTGGACTTGGATTCAACTCCAATAAGAAGAAGAAGTCCAAGATCAACAAGAAGAAGGGCCAAGAACAAGTCAAGAATTCGGCCAAGATTGTTTGCTTCAAGTGCAAGATTGAAGGGCATCATGTTAGATCTTGCCCATTGAAGAAGAAGCATCATAGTGACAAGCAACAAGGGAAGCGGCCACAAGTTCAATCTCATGCTCAACCACAAGTTGAAGAAAGGCCTCTTCCCAAGAAGACCCAAGTCAACGCTCCTCAAGTTGAGAAATCAATTGAGAAGAAAGTAAAGGGTAAATGTTGCTACTTATGTCGGAAGAAGGGTCACTTTGCTTCTTCATGCACGAATGGTAACTTATCCAACCCAATTATTATTGATGATATCTATTCTCTTGGGAAGGATAAGGTTGGCAATGTGTTTGCCAAGTGTGTTGGTACTCAAAATGGTGTCAAGAAAAGAACCATTTGGGTAGCCAAGCCTATTGTGACTAACCTCTTAGGACCCAACTTGGTTGGGGACCAACAAGCTAAAACTTGATCAATAGGTGTTGATGGAGGGCATTGGAGACTTGGCTATATTATGAAGAATTAAGGGGACTTCATCATTCATATTGTCAAAAGCCAAGTCATTGGATTATCAAGTTTCTATCTTATATCCAATGTGCCTCCTTGCGGTAACTTGTACTTAAATTGTTTACATTGAAAGTTACTTGCCCCTTTGCATGTTTGGTTGTGTACCTTGCATGTGTTTGTATATGTTGTGCTTCCAATTTGCTTGTCTTGAGTAATCAAGTATGTGTATGTTGGTTTGCACATCATGTATGCGTGAGTGTTGTGTTGAGCCTTTTTGCATCTTGTTTGTATCTTAATTGGCTCTTGTGAGATATTAATGGATCATCCCATTTTGGGGGATTGATGTGCTTTGTGCACCTCCCGATCCCACAAATGTTTGTACATGAGGAATACCACTTAGTATTGATATTGCAAGATTATCTAGTCTCTGGCAAGGGTTCCGGGAAGCGCACCTCTTCAGAGTGCTGCGTGCCTGTTGAAGACTTGCCAGAGTGCTCTACCGGTAAGAAACCCAAAGCTACTTCACCAGCAACCAAAAAGGTGCCAGCGAGGGAGGACGGCACTGACGGTACCTTCACCATCAGTGCCACCCTTGACAGCAAATAGGAAAGCGCGCTCATTTCCTTCCTGCGGGTGAATGTCGATGTGTTTGCATGGCGACCATCTGACATCCCCGGTATTCCCAGGGAGGTAATTGAGCACCACCTTGTTGTCTGTCCCCACGCTCGGCCCGTCAAGCAGAAAGCCAGGAAGCAATCCTTGGAGCGGCAACAGTTCATTGCCGAGGAAATCAAGAAACTTGAAGCAACAGGCCTGGTTAGAGGTGTATTACATCCAACTTGGTTGGCAAATCCAGTTGTGGTACGTAAAGCAAACGGAAAGTGGAGACTTTGTATTGACTACACTGATATTAACAAAGCATGTCCAAAGGATCCTTTCCCTTTGCCGCGCATTGATCAAATTGTAGACTCTACTTCCGGTTGTGATTTACTCTCCTTCCTTGATGCATATTCTGGGTACCATCAGATATTCATGGCCAAGGAGGATGAGGAGAAAACCGCATTCATTACTCCATGTGGCACATACTGCTTCGTGCGTATGCCTTTCGGGTTAAAGAGTGCTGGTTCAACATTCGCAAGAGCAGTCCAGATTGGTTTTGAGCCCCAGCTGCACAGGAATGTGGAAGCATATATGGATGATATAGTGGTCAAAACCAAGGACAAATCAACCGTCATTTAAGATTTAGAAGAAACATTTGCAAACTTTTGCAAGATCAATTTGAAGCTCAACCCCGAGAAGTGCGTGTTTGGCGTTCCATCCGGCAAACTTCTTGGATTCTTTGTATCTTAACGAGGAATTGAAGCAAATCCCGACAAGATCAAAGCAATTGAGTAGATTAAAGCACCGAAAAGCGTCAAGGATGTACGGCGTCTTGCCGGCTGTGTTGCTGCCATGAGTAGGTTCATTTCAAGATCTGCTGAGCGCGCCTTGCCGTTTTTCAAGATCTTGAAAAAGGCAGGTCCGATGAAATGGACTCCGGAAGCGAAGGCCGCGCTGCAGGACTTGAAAAGATACCTCTCCTCCGCACCAACACTAGTTGCGCCTAGACCACAAGAGTCGTTGCTGCTATATGTAGCGGCAACAAATCAAGTGGCTAGTGCTGCATTAGTGGCGCAGAGGGAAGTCGATGACGAGGAAGCAGCCGCGGCAAGCCCGTCTAGCGACAAACCGGAATCTTCTCCGACAAAGTCTGGTGCCGACAAGTCAGAAACAACGCAGGCAAATGAAGCTAATCAACAAGTTGTGCCGAAGAAGAAGGTGGTGCAGCGACCCGTGTATTTTGTTAGTTCCCTTCTGCAGGGGGCTAGATCAAGGTACTCTGGGGTGCAGAAATTGCTTTCCGGCCTTCTTATGGCTTCGAGAAAGCTGCGTCACTACTTCCAAGCACACGAGATCACCGTCATCACTCGCTTTCCGTTGCAACGCATTTTGAGAAATCCAGAGGCAACTGGCAGGATAGTGGAGTGGGAGTTGGAATTGTCAAGCTTTGCACTTAAGTTTGAAAGCACTTCGACCATCCAGAGCAGAGCCTTGGCGGAGTTCATTGCACAATGGACACCAACGCAAGACGAAGAAATTCAAGAAACAGCTCTCCCCGGCAAAGAAACTGCCAAGGAATGGATCATGTACTTTGACGGTGCCTTCTCGCTGCAAGGCGCCGGTGCTGGAGTGCTGCTTGTCGCACCCACCGGAGAGCACCTCAAGTATGTGGTTCAAATGCACTTTCCCAGGGAGCAAGCTACAAACAACACTGCTGAGTACGAAGGGCTCCTCGCCGGTCTTAGGATCGCAGTGGACCTTGGGATTAGAAAATTGATCGTCCGCGGTGAATCACAGCTTGTTGTAAAGCAAGTAAACAAGGATTACCAGAGCCCGTTGATGGAAGCGTATGTGGAAGAAGTGAGAAAATTGGAAGAACACTTCGACGGGTTGCAAACAGAGCACATCCCTCGTGCGGAAAACAGCATTGCTGATTACCTATCAAAATGTGCTGCTCAAAAGCTACCCGTGGAACCGGGAACTTTTGTGCTCCATTTGAATCAACCAACAGTCACTCCATCAATGCAGGCCAGTAAGAGAGGGAAGTTGAATACTGGCAAGTACTTTCCGGCAGAACTCCCAGAAGCCGCGGGCAAGGGTGTTGCCGGGAACAATGACACGATTGTCGGTGAGCAGCGGCTTCAGGCAGAACCTCAGGTTCTTGCCGCTGAGGCAAGCGCTCCAACAGCCGAAGAAATGTCTTTAGTCCTTGTCGTCGAGCTGCAGGCTCCGGCATGGGCACAGCAGATAGTCCATTTCCTTCAAACAGGAGAACTTCCCGATGAGCAAGAAGAAGCTGAGAAAGTAGCCCATCAGTCAAGTATGTATCAGTTTGTGGATAACCCACTATACAGAAAGAGGCCAAACGGTGTGAAATTAAAGTGTATTTGCCGGGAAGATGGACTGAAGCTGTTGGCAGAAATACATGGGGGTGTATGTGGCTCTCACATAGGTTCAAGAGCGCTTGCTGGCAAGGCTTTCCGGCAAGGCTTCTATTGGCCCACTGCCCTCCAGGATGCAACTGAGCTAGTAACCAAGTGTGAAGCATGCCAGTTCCATTCAAAGAACATACATTAGCCAGCTCAAGCTCTTCAAACAATCCCTCTCTCCTGGCCCTTTTCGGTCTGGGGGCTCGATATCTTGGGCCCCTTCCCCCGTGCTATCGGGGACTTTGAGTTCTTGTACGTTGCAATTGACAAGTTCACAAAGTGGCCTGAAGTGGAGCCAGTGAGGAAGGTGACAGCGCAATCAGCCGTCAAGTTATTCAAAGGATTAGTTTGCCATTTCGGGGTTCCTAACAGAATCATCACCGACAACGGCACGCAGTTCACGAGCCGCACCTTCATGCAGTACGTCCAGGACCTTGGCGGCAAAATCTGTTTTGCATCTGTTGCTCACCCGAGAAGCAACGGCCAAGTGGAAAGGATGAACGCTGAAGTGCTGCGAGGCCTCAAGACAAGAACATTTGACAGGCTGTGCAAATGTGGAAGATGCTGGATTGATGAGTTGCCGGCAGTTCTTTGGTCACTCAGGACGACACCAAATCAAGCTACCGGCCAAACACCCTTCTCCCTAGTCTATGGTGCAGAAGCGGTGCTCCCCACGGAACTCATATATGGTTCACCTCGAGTGCTCGCTTATGATGAAGCTGAGCAAGAGCAGTTGCGGCAAGATGACGCAACGCTCCTTGAGGAGGATCTTCTTCGGGCGGCTGTGCGAGCTGCACGCTACCAACAAGCCTTGCGCCGCTATCATAGCCGCAAAGTGCGCGCCCGAAGCCTTGAGGAAGGCGACCTTGTTCTTCAGCGCGTTCAGTCCACCAAGAGATCTAACAAGTTGACGCCGAAGTGGGAAGTCCCTTATCGGATAGTACGAGTGACCAGACCTGGCGCAATCTGTCTGGAGACCGAAGATGGCATTCAAATGCAAAACTCATGGAATATTGAGCATCTTCGCAAGTTCTACCCATAAGGCGCGGATTGCCGGGTCTCTCGGCAACCCCTTTTGTACAAGCTTTGTCGGCAAGACTTGTAACCCTTTGTACAAAGCCAGGCGCAGATCCTGTGCATAATAAAGCTAAGTGTTTCGCAACTTATCGTACATTTTTTCTTTATGTATGCATGTAATGTTGTGATTACACTTTAGTTTGTATGGAATGGCTAATAAACCGTCAAGGTTCCCGAACCACTCTTTTTTCTTCTTTCTTTTTCTTAAAGGACAGAAGGATCCCTCGCATGCAAGTTTCCCGGGGGGAGTGATGATGGGGTACCATTTTAATGACGTTCAAGCAATCATTTCATACGACGAGAGAGACAGTACAAGGAAAAGCTAAGTTGAAAAACTTTGAAACAATTTCCTTGTTACATTTGCGATTTCCCTTGAACGATTATGTGTTTGCATGAGAAAACCTGCACGCGGAGGAACCTTGTCGCGATCAGTTCTCGCTCTAGTTTGCCTCGAGTCCGCTCGGCAAGCTTAGCAGCTGCGTTCTGGCCCGGCAAGTTACCTTGCCGGCTGCGGCACTTCCAGCAGGCTGCTAAGGACCTGTTCCTCGAAGCGCTCGCGGCAAGTGTGCGCACCGGCGAGTTTCCCAACAGCGTAGGGAACACAGTCATACAAAGACGAAATAAAACGAGAGGAACAGCACGCATTCATCTAAGCCCGACAAACAATAGATATTCATTAAAAGAGTACTCTGTTACATTTTATTGGCCCTTCCCCAGGGTTTACATCGAGCGCAATGATAACCCACAAGTATAGGGGATCAACTGTAGCTTTTTTGATAAATAAGAGTGTCGAACCCAACGAGGAGCTAAAGGTAGAATTAATATTCCCTTCAAGTTCTATCGACCACCGATACAACTCTACGCACGCTTAACGTTCGCTTTACCTAGAACAAGTATAAAACTATTTTGTAGGTGATAGGATAGGTTTGCAAGAATAAAACTAGAAGTACTTTGCGAGAATAAAACTATGATTAATTTGCAAGATAATAAAAGTTAGTTGTTTAGTAGAAAGTTTTTGTAACACAAGAGAATGATTTGTCCATAGGCAATCGATAACTAGACCGGTAATCATTATTGCAATTTTATATGAGGGAGATGCATGAGCTAACATACTTTCCGTACTTGGATCATATGCACTTATGATTGGAACTCTAGCAAGCATCCGCAACTACCAAAGATCATTAAGGTAAAACCCAACCATAGCATTAAGTATCAAGTCCTCCTTACTCCCATATGCAACAACCCCCTTACTCGGGTATGTGTTTCAGTCACTCACGCCACCCACTATAAGAGAATTATGAAGGTATTGCAAACTCTACAGCGGGAATCCCACACGCTTGTGTGACACGGAGGGCACCATAGGACAGCACCAAAATAAAACATACAACTCAAACCAATCACGGTCATCAATCAACCCATAGGACAAAACGAATCTACTCAAACATCATAGGATGGCCACAAATCATTGGATAATAATATGTAGCATTAAGCACCATGTTTAAGTACAGAATTACAGCGGGAATTGAGAGGTTACACTGCTACATAGAGGGGGAGAGATTTGGTGTTGACTGCGGCGAAGTTGTTGGTGTAGATCGCCGTCATGATGATTGCCCCGGCGGCGTTCCGGCGCCACCGGGAGAGAGGGGGAGAGAGCCCCCCCTCCTTCTTCTTCTTCCTTGGCCTCCCCCCTATATGGGAGGAGAGTTTCCCCTCTGGTCCATGGCTGCCATGGCGGTGGAGGGGCAGGAGCCCCTCCTAGATTGGATCTCTCTCTCTGTTCTCTTCTGTTTCGCGCTCCTGGTTTCTGGCCTTTCACCGTTTCTTAAATTCCTGGAGATCCGTAACTCCGATTGCACTCAAATTTAAACACGATTTGTTTTCGGATATTAGCATCCTTGCGGCCGAAGAAGGGCACCAACCGACCTACGAGGGCCTCACGAGGCACCATGGCGCGCCGGGCCCCCCTGGCGCGCCCTGGTGCCTCATGGGGCCCACGAGCACCGCCTTGCATTGATTCCACCTCCCAAAAATCACATATATTCCAAAATAATTCTCCGTAAAATTTTATTGCATTTGGACTTCGTTTGATATGGATATTCTGCGAAATAAAAAACATGCAACAAACAGGAACTGGCACTGGGCACTGGATCAATATGTTAGTCCCAAAAAACAATATAAAATGTTGCCAAAAGTATGTGGAAATTATAGGATATTGGCATGAAACAATCAAAAATTATAGATATGACGGAGACGTATCAGCATCCCCAAGCTTAATTCCTGCTCGTCCTCGAGTAGGTAAATGATAAAAAAGATAATTTTTGATGTGGAATGCCACCTAGCATAATCTTGATCATATAGTTTAATCATGGCATGAATATTAAGACGCGAGTGATTCAAAGCAATAGTCTATAATTTGATATAAAGACATCAATACTCAGGCATCCCAACAAACAATCATGCCTTTCAGAATAAAAATGCTAAAGAACGCTATCCCTACAAAATCATATAGTCTTGTCATGCTCCATCTTCTTAACACAAAATATAAATCATGTACTACCCCGGTGTCAGCCAAGCAATTGGTTCATACTTTTTAACGCGCTTCAGCTTTTTTCAACCCCCACGCAATACATGAGCGCAAGCCATGGATATAGCACTATGGGTGGAACAGAATGCGGTGGTAGAGATTAATATGGAGAAGACAAAAAAGGAAGAAAGTCTCACATCGACATGGCTAATCAACGGGCTATGGAGATGACCATCAATTGATGTCAATGCGAGGAGTAGGGATTGCCATGCAACGGATGCACTAAGAGCTATAAGTGTATGAAAGCTCAAACTGAAAACTAAGTGGGTGTGAATCCAACTTGCTTTCTCATGAAGACCTCGGGCATTTGAGGAAGCCCATCATCGGAATATACAAGCCAAGTTCTATAATGAAAAATTCCCACTAGTATATGAAAGTGACAACATAGGAGACTCTCTACATGAAAAACATGGTGCTACTTTGAAGCACAAGTGTGGAAAGGATAGTAACATTGCCCCTTCTCTCTTTTTCTCTCATTTCATTTTTTTGTTTTCTCTTTTTTTTTCTTTTTTTTCTTTTTTCTTTTTTTTCTTGGGCTCTTTTTGGCCTCACTTTTTTTTTGTCCGAAGTCTCATCCCGACTTGTGGGGGAATCATAGTCTCCATCATCCTTTCCTCACTGGGACAATGCTCTAATAATGAATAATGATGATCATCACACTTCTATTTACTTACAACTCAAAAAATTACAACTCGATACTAGAACAAAGTATGACTCTATATGAATGCCTCTGGCAGTGTACCAGGATGTGCAATGATCTAGCGTGGCAAAGATATCAAAAAACGGACAAGCCATGAAAATATCATGCTAGCTATCTTACGATCATGCAAAGCAATATGACAATGAATGCTCAAGTCATGTATATGATGATGATGGAAGTTGCATGGCAATATATCTCAGAATGGCTATGGAAATGCCATAATAGGTAGGTATGGTGGCTGTTTTGAGGAAGATATAAGGAGGCTTATGTGTGATAGAGCGTATCATATCACGGGGTTTGGATGCACCGACGAAGTTTGCACCGACTCTCGAGGCGATAAAGGGCAATGCACGGTACCGAAGAGGCTAGCAAATTGCGGAAAGGTGAGAGTGTGTATAATCCATGGACTCACATTAGTCATAAAGAACTCACATACTTATTGCGAAAGTTTATTAGCCCTCGAAGCAAAGTACTACTACGCATGCCCCTAGGGGGAAGGTTGGTAGGAGTTAACCATCGCGCGCCCCCGACCTCCACGCAAAGGAAGACAATCAATAATAAATCATGCTCCAACTTCTTAGCATAACGAGAGACTATACGTGCATGCTTCGGGAATCACAAACCTTAACACCAATATTCCTACTAAACCACAATCATTCACTAGTACCTCCCACATATTACCATCTCTATATCACAAAACTATTGCAAGGAATCAAACATATCATATTCAATGATCTACAAGTTTTATGTAGGATTTTATGACTAACCATGTGAATGACCAATTCCTGTTAACTCTCTAAACAGATATAAGTGAAGCATGAGAGTTTAATTCTTTCTACAAAAGACCATGCTCTAATAAATATAAGTGAAGCAAAAGAGCATTCTACAAATAATGGTTTTCTATATGAAGAGAAACAGACATCCAAACTTCAAATGATATAAGTGAAGCACATGAAGCATTCTATAAAGCCATACTCAAAAGATATAAGTGAAGTGCATGAAGCATTCTATAAATCAACCAAGGACTATCTCATACCAGCATGGTGCATTTATTAAAAGAAAAATAAAAGGCACACGACGCTCCAAGAATTTACGCATATCATGTGAACAAAACAAAAACCGAGACATACCGATAATTGTTGAATAAAGATGGGATGCCTTCCGGGGCATCCCCAAGCTTAGACGCTTGAGTCTCCTTGAATATTTACTTGGGTTGCCTTGGGCATCCCCAAGCTTGAGCTCTTGCCTCTCCTCATTCTTCTCATATCAATACCTCCTCGATCTTTGAACACTTCATCCACACAAAACTTAACAAAACCTTCGTGAGATCCGTTAGTATAATAAAGCAAATCACTACTTTAAGTACTGTTGCAAACCCATTCATATTTTATTTTTGCATTATACCTACTGTATTATAACTTCTCCATGGCTAATACCTTCCAATACAATCCATAGTTTCATCAAAACAAGCAAAACAATGCATCAAAAACAGAATCTGTCAAAAACAGAATAGTCTGTAGTAATCTGAACATTGACCATACTTCTGTAACTCCAAAAATTGTGAAAAATTAGGACAAAATAAAAAAAATCATAGAAGTACTTTGTAAAATTTCAGAATTTTTTCACGTTCCAGTAAAAAATGTAAATTCACGCACTACAGCAAAAGTTTCTATTTTTGCACCGCACACACCAAACAACCAATTTAAACATCCTAATGGTAAATCTTGGCACATTATTTTTATAATACAATGGATTTGTACAAGGGGATAATTATTTTTGTTGAAAAGCTTCTGTAATTCAAGATTTGCAAAGTTTCCATGGGCATGAACAAAGTTCAAGGAGCTCCCCCACTTCAACGGTGCTCGTCTTTCTTACTTTCACTTTTCTTTTTGAAAAAGTTTTAGGTTCCCCTCTACATATTTTTTGTTTTTAAACTTTATTAAAGCACTCAACAGAAATAAATGACTCTCCAAAACTTCCGGGTTGTCTCCCTGGCAGTGCTTTCTTTAAAGCCATTAAGCTAGGCATATAGTGCTCAAGTAATCAATCCACCCGGATCCCAAGGTATATCAAAGCCAATTTTAATTAACAATTATTTGTAAGTTAGTAGTGAGCACAAAGCAACATATATCATGCAATGACAAAGTCTAACTCTCTTCCTATGCATCGGCATGTCATAAAAGAACAATTCTTGCACATCAAGTAAAGGCCAATGCATAGTATAAACAGTTTCTTGCAATTTTATCGCATTAGAAACATAGAGAGGCGGAGATGTAGTTCCTCTCTCATAATAATTGCAATTAGGAGCAGCAAGCACATGCATATTATATCCATCAAAATTATCATGTGCAATAGTAAAACGCATCCCATCAATATCATCCTGAATAAGAGCAAACTTCTCTGATATAGTGTAGTTGGGAGAATTCAAAAAGATAATAGGACTATCATGTGTGGGTGCAATAGCAACAATTTCATTCTTAACATAAGGAATTATAGCAAGTTCATCTCCATAAGCATCATTCATGTTGGCATCATGGCCACAAGCATAGCAAGCATCAATTTCATCAAAAAGGGATATTTCAAACGAATCAAAGGGATCATAGCTATCATCATAGCATTCATCCTTTGGTAAGCACGAAGGGAAATTAAATAATGTATGAGATAAAGAGTTACTCTCATCAGAAGGTGGGCACGAGTGATCAATCCGCTCTTCCTCCTTTTGTTCTTCGCTCTCCTCCTCAATTTTTTCATCTAATGAGCTCACGGTGTCATCATTTTCTTCTTCCATAGGAGCCTGCAAAATATTAGTCTCTTCTTGGGCAGCGGAGACTTTCTCAATAAACTCATTAATATTGGCATTGTATTCATAATTCTCATAGCAATATTTAAGTATAGCAAAATTTTCAGATCTGTAGACAGCATCATCACAATCTTCATACTTTTCAAACAAAGATTCAATTTCATAAGCACCCTTAAAAGCAACAAATTCTTCTATTCGTTCCACATCATAGTAACCATATATACCATTAGCATAAGAAGCCAAGGTTTCATTATCATTAAATTCACATGAAAAGGGAAGGTGTGGAGCCTTCATCCTAGAGCAGCAAGTATAATCATATCTTAAGCCTAAATTCCGAGCATACCAATGCAAATAATAAATTTGATCCCATAAGAGTTTTCCTTTTTGAGACAAGCGATAATCCCTAAAGTATTCCCTTTGATCCAAAGTAACTCCCATTATCAAGTTGAATGGAGTTTTATCAGGATTATCAAAGTAGTATTTAATGTTTTCCACATAACGAGCATCGAGGGTTTTAGGAGGTTCCCCATCTCCATGAGTAGCAAGTACAACTAATTTTTTTGGAGTTTCGTGTTCCATATCCATAACTAAAGATATAAAACAACTTAGAACAGAAAATAAAATCTACTTAGTGATAAAGCAAACAAGCACACATGAGAATATCAACCCCAAGCTATTGCTCCCCGGCAACGGCGCCAGAAAAAGGTCTTGATAACCCACAAGTATAGGGGATCAATTGTAGCTTTTTCGATAAATAAGAGTGTTGAACCCAATGAGGAGCTAAAGGTAGAATTAATATTCCATTCAAGTTCTATCGACCACCGATACAACTCTACGCATGCTTAACGTTCGCTTTACCTAGAACAAGTATAAAACTATTTTGTAGGCGATAGGATAGGTTTGCAAGAATAAAACTAGAAGTACTTTGCGAGAATAAAACTACGAGTAATTTGCAAGATAATAAAAGTTAGTTGTTTAGTAGAAAGTTTTTGTAACACAAGAGAATGATTTGTCCATAGGCAATCGATAACTAGACCGGTAATCATTATTGCAATTTTATATGAGGGAGAGGCATGAGCTAACATACTTTCCGTACTTGGATCATATGCACTTATGATTGGAACTCTAGCAAGCATCCGCAACTACCAAAGATCATTAAGGTAAAACCCAACCATAGCATTAAGTATCAAGTCCTCTTTACTCCCATACGCAACAACCCCCTTACTCGAGTATGTGTTTCAGTCACTCACGCCACCCACTATAAGAGAATTATGAATGTATTGCAAACCCTACAGCGGGAATCCCACACGCTTGCGCGACACGGAGGGAACCATAGGATAGCACCAAAATAAAACATACAACTCAAACCAATCACGATCATCAATCAACCCATAGGACAAAACGAATCTACTCAAACATCATAGGATGGCCACAAATAATTGGATAATAATATGTAGCATTAAGCACCATGTTTAAGTAGAGAATTACAGTGGGAATTGAGAGGTTACACCGCTGCATAGAGGGGGAGAGAGTTGGTGTTGACGGCGGCGAAGTTGTTGGTGTAGATCGCCGTCACGATGATTGCCCCGGCGGCGTTCCAGCGCCACCGGGAGAGAGGGGGAGAGAGCCCCCCTCCTTCTTCTTCTTCCTTGGCCTCCCCCTAGATGGGAGGAGAGTTTACCCTCTGGTCCATGGCTGCCATGGCGGCGGAGGGGCAGGAGCCCCTCCTAGATTGGATCTCTCTCTCTGTTCTCTTCTGTTTCGCGCTCCTGGTTTCTGGCCTTTCACTGTTTCCTAAATTCCCGGAGATCCGTAACTCCGATTGCGCTCAAATTTTAACATGATTTTTTTCCGGATATTAGCTTCCTTGCAGCCGAAGAAGGGCACCAACCGACCTAGGAGGGCCTCACGAGGCACCACGGCGCGCCGGGCCCCCTGGCGCGCCCTGGTGCCTCGTGGGGCCCACGAGCACCGCCTTACGTTGATTCCACCTCCCAAAAATCACATATATTCCAAAATTTTATTGCATTTGGACTTCGTTTGATATGGATATTCTATGAAACAAAAAACATGCAACAAACATGAACTGGCACTGGGCACTGGATCAATATGTTAGTCCCAAAAAACAATATAAAATGTTGCCAAAAGTATGTGGAAATTATAGGATATTGGCATGAAACAATCAAAAATTATAGATACGACGGAGACGTATCACGCAAGAGGGCAAAAGGGGCGCCTAGGCGAAGACCGACTCTTTCCCGGGAGACCAGATGATGGTGCTGCCGGCAATCAGCCAGACTCGTCACCGTCATCCTCGATCTTCACGCCTGGAGCGTCGTCGTCATCGCCGTCATCATCGTCATCCTCAGGCTCGCTGGAGGAAGCGATGTCGCTGTCGCTCGAGCTTTCCGCGCAGCACTCCAGGCGAGAGCCCGAAGCCCCGAAGAACTTCACGACAAGCGTGTCAGATCCGACAAGCTTGAAGTGAAGGAGGTGTCCCTGCCCCAAGCAACAGGCACGGATGAAGGATTTCCATCCACGCATGAAGTACATAATTCCGTTGTTGGAGATCTCCACGGTCTCCCAGACCGGGCCATTGCAGCAGCCATCTACACGCAGCCATAAGCCGCGCAGGTGACTGCCTTCCATCACCCTAGCGAAGGGGCGGGGAAGCCGCAGCCAGCTCCGTGGCTGATCACGCAATTTGACGACGAACTCGTGCGCCATGTCCTTCGTATGGCCTTCTACCTGAGGAGGGAGCGCCGAAGATGAAGCGGCAAGCGCTCCGCCGTGGCTGCCTTGACCACGGGCACCACGTCTTCCACGACCATGGGCCGCGGCCCTTCCTTGAGTGCTGGAGCCGGCTTCCGCGGCAGCGACCGAGGCGTGGGCGTGGAGCCGGGGAGAAGCTCTCGCCGCAACGGCGGAACCACGACCGCGGCCTCTTCCCCTCGCCATACCGTCGTCAGATGCGGAGGAAGAAGATAGAAGAAGGAGGCGACGGTTGCTGAAGATTGGAGCGAAAGGAGATGGATGAGCATCGCATCCCGCAGCCCCCTCTTTATAGGGAGAGCGCGGGGGGCTGGCTCTTCACTGTCTTCGGGCGGCTGCCCGGATTCGCCAATCCTGTGCCCTGCACTTCTGGCCGGGCGCATTGCTCCAGCGACCGTCCAAGTTCACCAATCCCATGCCCTACGTCCCTGGCTGGGCGCGTCACTCCAACGACCACCCTTCTTCGCCAATCCGTTGCTTTGCATGCATGCAAACGCGCGTGATGGGAGGGCGCAGGAAAAGGAGAAGTAAAGACAAATATGGCAGTTATCCTTTGCCACGCGTGGTCGTGCACCGGTTCAGTTTGAACCAACGATGCCTCGCATATGTGCGTGTTCCTGGCCTGACCACGGTTAGCGGTTGTCCATCCGATAGCAAGGCTTGTAGGAAGATGACCAAGAGCGCACTCAAGTCCAGATTAATGAAGAAGCAAAGAAGATCTCAGAAAATGGATAACCGTCATGACAAAAATTACAGCGGCAGTTTTCCCGCCGCGTGTCTGTGCATTGTTTGGGCCTAGCCCAATGACGCTTCAGACGCGCGTATGGCCCAGGCCCGGGGGCTCCTGTCGGTGTATAAAACGTGGGTATTTTATACCCTGACTTATGCACAAACAGTGGCAACCTCCCTGCCAACCAAGGCTTGCCGGAACTTGCCAATTAACAAGATTCAAGACCCAACCACAGAGACTACTGGAGAGAAGCTCGAGACAAAGCATTAATGAGCACTCAACTAGTGCTAAGAATGAAGACACTCCTTGCCGGCAAAGCTGAACCGGCAAGGTGAAGACCCGGCAAGCTCCATACCAGCAAGCTTTCGCCAGCTCGTCAGCGCTCCACCTCACTGGGCAGCTAGTCGCTAATCGGTGAGGTGTCGACCGCGCAGGCTAGTTGGTGAGATTTGTCGGGCACGTGTCAGCATGCAGGGAGAAGGTTTGCCTTTAACGACACCCGTCCAGGAGGCGTGTCGGGCTAATAGGAGGTAGCTGGGCGAGCGGTGCAGAAACCTTGCTGGGGCTACCTCTCCACATGACACCTAACGGTGCATTTAATGCTTTTGTCCTAAACTGGCAGAGTTAGGTATGATAGCACTGCTTGCTGTCTAATCGACTTGTAATTACTGTTTTGTCACTGTGGTAACCCCTTGAGCTATAAAAGGAGGGCCAGGGCAATAGTTAGGGGGATTCGGATCCTTTTCCACACACTAGCACGTCTTGCATGCGTAGCTGCTCTCCGCACCTTTCCGGGAGAAGCGCTCCTTGTACCTGTGCTCTCACACATCCAATACACCAAAAGCAGGAGTAGAGTTTTACACCTCACGTTGGCCCGAACCTGGGTAAATCCCTCGCGCTCTCTGTTGATTCTGCTCTTTGCACACGTTGATCTCCCCTGCTGAACCACAAGGGGCTAGATGGCCCCATAGATGGTCGTACCCACGACACTCTCGGCTCATCGATCTGGTGGCGGCGGCTCTCGTCGATGAGCATGGCAGCGGCGACGTTGAGAGCCTCATGGGCAACATCGAGGCGGACGAAGGGGTGGCGGCATGGATGTGGACACAGTGTGTCGGAGCTTGAGGCCGGGAGGACTTCGACCCTAGGCCCTCGCCGCATGCCTTCTCTTCATCTCTTTTTCCTCATGCTGCTCGTCATCTACATGGCCTTCCTTGTCGGCAGATGCGTCGTCGTCCTCAGCCGCCACTCCTCCGCCGTGCCCAGGTCCGGCATGAAGAAGCCGAGAAGGAAGGCCGACCAGCAGTGCCCACGCTCGACGAGAACCTCCCAACCTGACGTCTATATGATGCAGGTGCTCCTCGCCTCCCCGGATTTTTCCCCTCTCTTCAGATGTGTCTCTTATGATATTCTTGTTCTAAATTCAGTTTGAAGATTTATACTGCATCATTAGTTTTAATTATTGAGGCAAAGAATAACCTGTATGTCATGTATGCTTCTTTGATATCAGGTTATTAAATGTTGTAGGCTATAGATAACATATGTTTTGCTTCCATTATCCATGGCTTATGCATGCATTGTTCTGTTCTTCCTTTTGGTGACAGTAAGTTCTTACTAAACAGTCTGTATTTTGGCATCTTCAGGTCTCACTAGTAGAAAACAGGGCTTTGGTTCTGGCCAGATCAGAGCAATAGTCCCGGTCATGTTACGAACCGGGACTAATGTGAGCATCAGTCCCGGTTCGAGCGGCTAGGATGCCGGCCGGGCCTCGGCAGGCATCAGTCCCGGTTCGACTGGGACCTTTAGTCCCGGTTCCAGACACCAACCGGGACTAAAGGGCCTCGCTCCCTTTAGTCCCGGTTGGTGTCTCCAACCGGGACTAAAGGTTAGTCTTCAGTCCCGGTTCTAGACACCAACCGGGGCTAAAAAGATGCCTATATATATCCTCGGCCCTGCCCGCCCTCTCCTCTGTTTTTTGGCCGTAGAAGGTGTGAGGTGTGTGTGCTACACTGTTCTCACTTCTTATGCACATGAGGTGTTCGATGAAATGCCCGAGCCACACTTAATCTTTCTCCTCTGTTCTTCCTCCAAGCTCGACCTCCAAGCTCCATTTTCCCAAGATTTGTCTAGATTTGGCGGTGCACCAACTGTCCAAGTGTTCTAAAAGGTTAGCAACTTCATCCTTTCATCTCTCACTGCTAGTTTAGCTCATTTCATATGCTCTTGTGGGTTTTAGTGGAGGAGTGTATGTGGGAGTTTATTTGATTTAGATGCACAATTTGAGCTCAAATTAACTTCTTAGTTTGCACATGTGTAGGGTGCCGTCCCGTCCCCGTCCCCGTCCTCACCGCCGTCGATCGCCCGCGCCGATCTCGTCGCCGGCACCACCGTGGTGAGCCTCTTGTTCTTATCTTTTTTTTTAAAAAACAAATTCTTACTTGTATGATTTAGATAGCTACTTGTATAATTTTCTTACTTGTATTATTGTTTGTTATTATATAGTGCCATGGTTTTGGTATCCGCCCCCGTCAGCTCTCATTCGGTCTATGATTTGGATGTGGTATATTATCTTTTATAACTATTTGTATCATTTAGTGTTTATGACAATTATGCCGACCAACTTGACATAGATGTTTTTATCTAGGAGGTATGTGAACCGGAAATTCCAACCGACCCTCTTGTCGAGAGGTTAAATTTAGTTGAAAAAGAAAACAATTATTTGAAACAAAAATTGAAAAGAATTGAAGAAGAGAAGATGAAATTGGAGTTGCATGTTGCCGATGTCGTCGATCTACACAAGATCCAGATGGATGCAATGCGCTTGAAGATTAGAAAGATTAGAAAATATGCCATTGATAAAGAGGCTTGGTATCATTATGATGTTGGATCAATTGTTACCTTAGTTGCGATTTTGATCGCATTTGTTGTTGCATTTAAATGTTTTACATAGTTGTATGTTGTTTTATGAGAACTATGTATGAACTTTATGTATTTATTTTTGCAGTAATAACATTTGATCACTACTGTACTTTGGTTTTAATGTGATGATGAAGTTGTATTAATTTGGTCATTTCTCTATTCATGATGTTCTGTAATGGTTTTTGATATACTTAATTATATAATGCAGATGAACCGGCAATGGATGTACGGTGACCGACGCACTTCCAAGTACATTACGGGCCTGCATAATTTTATCGATGTGGCTGAGGCAAACAAGCAGAATGGTTTTATGTACTGTCCATGTGTTGTCTGTGAGAATACGAAGGATTACTCTTCCTCGAAAACCCTTCACTTCCACCTGCTTAAGAAGGGTTTCATGCCCCACTATAATTGTTGGACCAAGCACGGAGAAAGAGGGGTTATGATGGAAGGCAATGAAGAAGAAGAGGATGATGACAACTATCCTATGTTCCCTGAATACGGTGATACTGCAACGGGGGAAGTTGAAGATCAAGAGGCACCAGATGTGCCCGATGATGATCTTCGCCGGGTCATTGTTCATGCACAGAGAGAATGCGAAAGTGAAAGGGAGAAGTTGAAGTTTGATCGCATGTTAGAGGATCACAAAAAACGGTTGTACCCAAATTGCGAAGATGGCAACACAAAGCTTGGTACCACACTGGAATTGCTGCAATGGAAGGCAGAGAATGGTTTTTCCGACAAGGGATTTGGGAAGCTACTGAAAATAATTAAGAAGAAGCTTCCAAAGGATAACGAATTGCCTGATAGTATGTACGAAGCAAAGAAGGTTCTCTGCCCTCTAGGATTAGAGGTGCAGAAGATACATGCATGCCCTAATGACTGCATCCTCTACCGCAGTGAGGAGTACGAGAATTTGAATGCATGCCCGGTATGCGGTGCATTGTAGTATAAGATCAGACGAGATGACCCTGGTGATGTTGAGGGCGTGTGCCCCAGGAAGAGGGTTCCTGCCAAGGTGATGTGGTATGCTCCTATAATACCACGGTTGAAATGTCTGTTCAGAAACAAAGAGCATGCCAAGTTGTTGCGATGGCACAAAGAAGACCGTAAGAAAGACGGGATGTTGAGAGTACCCGCTGATGGGTCGCAGTGGAGAAAAATCGAGAGAAAGTGGCCGGAGTTTGCAGGTGACACAAGGAACTTATGGTTTGGCATAAGTGCAGATGTCATTAATCCTTTTGGGGAGCAGAGCAGCAATCATAGCACCTGGCCTGTGACTCTATGTATCTATAACCTTCCTCCTTGGTTTTGCATGAAGCGGAAGTTCATTATGATGCCAGTGCTCATCCAAGGCCCTAAGCAACCCGGCAACGACATTGATGTGTACCTAAGGCCATTAGTTGAACAACTTTTACAGCTGTGGGATATAAAAGGTGTACGTGTGTGGGATGAGCACAAACAGGAGGAATTTGACCTACGAGCGTTTGAAAGAACATGTGCTGCCCCCATGTTTGGTTTTGGTAATTGATGACAATCTCTATGGACTAATGGTTGCCTTGAGTTATATTTGAAGGGTTTGTCCATAGGATTTGCTTGTAGACCATTTGTTGGTCTCAAGGTGATTTGAAGAAGAATATGTGTTGACCAAGGTGCTATTCAAGGATTTATCCAAAGATTGGTCATGTTGATCAAGACTAAATACGAAGAGTGATTCAAGTTGATCAACACACAAAGCGTAGAAGATGTACCAAGCGAGATCAAGTGATCTCATGGTATGGTAAGCATTGTCCATTACGCTTTGTGTACTAACCCGTGTTCTATGTGAGAGTTCTTTGTGGGGTTAGGTTTGTTTCCATGGGCGTGCATCAAAAGGAAGATATCACACAACCCATGGAGGATGACATCAAGTGGTGATCGTCATCAAGATTGCGGTGTGCAAGTTCAAGTGGAGCATCACGAAGAGATCACATGCTTGAAGCTTGCCGTCCATTGTGGTGACAATGGACTTGTGAAGATGTGCCGAAGAGTGGCTCACCCATAGTGGAGTATGGGGGAGCAATCAACTAGTCTTCATCGAGCCGGCGCAATCAAGAAAGGTGGTCCAACTTGAGGAGGTCAAGATCGTCATCATCTAGCTCAAGTGGACTATGCGCAAGGCAAAGGTTTGCCCTTGATAGGTTTTATATTTTACCGGTCTCATGGTAGTAGTTGGGAGACCGGGTTATAGGATCGATAGCCGTACTATCAAGGGGGGCTCTCAAGTGAGTAGCTTTATCGTATCATTCGTAGAGAGCTCAAACCATTGCATCCTTGCATCATCTTTCTTGGTTTGTGTTTGCTGTTTCTCTTTGTGAGTCTTTGAGCTTTTGGTCATCTTCATGACAAGCTCGAGTTCATCGAAAACGGAGTTCATATATGCATCTTCTATGATGTTTTCGATGTTGGAGTTTATGCCGGTTCTTCATTCATAGAGGTTTCTCATCTCTATATGTTAGGCATTTCTCCCCTGCCTCTTCTTATTATAACCAGTCGCTGTTGGATAGTATTTGTTGTCATCTATCCAACAAGCTTGAGTTTGCTCAATTCGGAGCTCATTTGCAGAAGTTGTGGCAGTTCTGGTTTTCCTGCTTTCATCTGTGCGGTAGTACCGCTCTGTTCTGCGGTAGTACCGCTTGTGCGGTTGTACCGTGCTCCCGCGCGGTAGTACCGCTGGTTTGCGAGCTATCCTGGCAAAGTTCTTGCCGGGAGCATTTCTTGCCGGGTCCTCTGTTTTCTGTGGCATGCTAGCGGTAGTACCGCTGATTCCCACGGTAGTACCGCTTGTGCGGTAGTACCGCTGGGTACTTCCGTGGCACTGCCGCTTGGGGTTTCCCCGAGCGTGCAACTTTCTGTTGCCATTCTGCAATTCACGGTAGTAGCACGGTAGTACCGCTCCAGCGGTACTACCGCCCTTACTACCGCTGCCACTACCGCTTGCGGGGTTTCCTCTATGCAAGTTTATGTTGCTCTTTTCTCCTTAGCGGTAGTACCGCTTGGTTGGCACGGTAGTACCGCTAAGTGCGGCACTACCGCTCCAGTTCCGTGTTCTCACCTGCTGTGTTTTGAATTACTACCGCTTAAGCGGTAGTACCGCTCTAAGGAGCGGTAGTACCGCTTGTACGCGTCCAGCACGGGTAACGGTTGGATTTGGGGTGGCCCTATAAAAGGGGTCTTCTTCCCCAACGGTTTTCTTATCTCTTCTAAGCTCTCTCTCCTCCATTGTTGACTTTCTAGAGCTTTGCTTTCTCTCAATCCCTCCATGGATTCTTGCTAGTTTTTGGGGGAAAAGAGAGAGGAGATCTAGATCCACATTTCCACCAATCACTTTCTCCTCTAAGTGAGGGGAACCCCTTGGATCTAGTTCTTGGAGTTCTTCGTGTTCTTCTTCGTTCTTCCTCTCATTTTCCTCCATAGCTTTTGTTGCTTTGGTGGGATTTGGGAGAGGAGGACTTGGGCACTCCGTGTGCCCTTGCCATTGCATTAGTTGCATCGGTTTGAGTTCTCCGCGGGATTCGTGGAAGTTAGTAGTTGAGAAGCTTATTACTCTTGGGTGTTTGAGCACCCTAGAGCTTGTTCCTCTTGGGTGCCTTGGCGCCCTAGACAGCTTGGTGGTGCCTCGGAGCTCAATCATTGTGGTGTAAAGCTCCGGGCAAGCGTCAGGGTCTCCAATTAGGTTGTGGAGATCGCCCCGAGCAATTTGACGGGTACCGGTGACCGCCCCCAAGGGTTGCCAAAGTGTACGGGTTCGGTGACCGCCCTCAAGGGTTGCCATTTGTACGGGTTCGGTGACCGCCCTCAAGGGTCCCTTAGTGGAATCACGGCACCTTGCATTGTGCGAGGGCGTGAGGAGAATACGGTGGCCCTAGTGGCATTGTTGGGGAGCATTGTGCCTCCACACCGCTCTAACGGAGATTAGCATCCGCAAGGGTGTGAACTTCGGGATACATCGTCGTCTCCGCGTGCCTCGGTTATCTCTTACCCGAGCCCTTTACTTATGCACTTTACTTTGTGATAGCCATATTGTTTCTTGTTATATATCTTGCTATCACTTAGTTGTTTATCTTGCTTAGCATAAGTTGTTGGTGCACATAGGTGAGCCTAGTCGATTTAGGTTTTGTGCTTGACATTTTAACCGCTAGGTTTATTCCGCATTTGTTCAAGCCTAAACCGTAATTATTTTAAAGCGCCTATTCACCCCCCCCCCCCCCTCTAGGCGACATCCACGATCTTTCAGCGTTGCTGTTTGTAACCATCAATGATTGGCCTGCTCTTAGTAACCTTTCAGGACAGACAAACAAGGGATACAACGCATGTATGCACTGTTTAGATGAGACTGAAAGTATATGTTTGGACAAATGTAAGAAGAATGTGTACCTGAGACATCGTCGATTTCTTTCGACCAAGCATGCCTTAAGAAAGAAAGGCAAGCATTTCAAAGGTGAGACAGATCACCGGAAAAAGCCTGTCCCCCGTACTGGTGATGATATATTTGATATGGTCAAGGATTTAAAAGCAATCTTTGGAAAGGGTCCTGGCGGGCAATCTGTTCCGAATGACGCTGACGGACACGCACCCATGTGGAAGAAGAAATCTATATTTTAGGACCTACCCTATTAGAAAGTCCTAGAGGTCCGCTCTGCAATCGACGTGATGCACGTGACAAAGAATCTTTGCGTGAACCTGCTAGGCTTCTTGGGCGTGTATGGGAAGACAAAAGATACACCGGAGGCATGGGAGGACCAACAACGTATGAACGAAAAAGACGGCATGCATCCAAAGCAGTATCAAGGTCATGCCAGCTATGCTCTTACCAAAGCAGAGAAGGAAATACTTTTTGAATGCCTGCTCAGAATCAAGGTCCCGTCTGGCTTCTCATCGAATATAAAGGCAATAATAAATATGGCAAAGAAAAAATTCCAGAACCTAAAGTCTCATGACTGCCACGTGATTATGACGCAATTGCTTCCTGTTGCATTGAGGGGGCTTCTACCAGAAAATGTTCGATTAGCCATTGTGAAGCTATGTGCATTCCTCAATGCAATTTCTCAGAAGGTAATCGATCCAGAAATCCTACCAAGGTTACAGAATGATTTGGTCCAATGTCTTGACAGTTTCGAGTTGGTGTTCCCACCATCCTTCTTCAATATTATGACGCACGTCCTAGTTCACCTAGTCGACGAGATTGCAATTCTGGGTTCTGTATTTCTACACAATATGTTCCCCTTTGAGAGGTTCATGGGAGTCTTAAAGAAATATGTTCATAACCGTGCTAGGCCAGAAGGAAGCATCTCCAAGGGCCACGAAATAGAGGAGGTCATTGAGTTTTGTGTTGACTTTATTCCTGACCTTAAGCCGATTGGTGTTCCTGAATTGCGGCATGAGGGGAGACTGGGTGGAAAAGGCATGCTAGGACCGAAAGTAATAATATGTAGGGATGGGCATTCTTGGGCGCAAGCACACTACACAGTTCTACAAAATTCTACCTTGGTGGGCCCGTATATCAATGAACACAAGAATATTATTTGTTGTCATCTATCCAACAAGCTTGAGTTTGCTCAATTCGGAGCTCATTTGCAGAAGTTGTGGCAGTTCTGGTTTTCCTGCTTTCATCTGTGCGGTAGTACCGCTCTGTTCTGCGGTAGTACCGCTTGTGCGGTTGTACCGTGCTCCCGCGCGGTAGTACCGCTGGTTTGCGAGCTATCCTGGCAAAGTTCTTGCCGGGAGCATTTCTTGCCGGGTCCTCTGTTTTCTGTGGCATGCTAGCGGTAGTACCGCTGATTCCCACGGTAGTACCGCTTGTGCGGTAGTACCGCTGGGTACTTCCGTGGCACTGCCGCTTGGGGTTTCCCCGAGCGTGCAACTTTCTGTTGCCATTCTGCAATTCACGGTAGTAGCACGGTAGTACCGCTCCAACGGTACTACCGCCCTTACTACCGCTGCCACTACCGCTTGCGGGGTTTCCTCTATGCAAGTTTATGTTGCTCTTTTCTCCTTAGCGGTAGTACCGCTTGGTTGGCACGGTAGTACCGCTAAGTGCGGCACTACCGCTCCAGTTCCGTGTTCTCACCTGCTGTGTTTTGAATTACTACCGCTTAAGCGGTAGTACCGCTCTAAGGAGCGGTAGTACCGCTTGTACGCGTCCAGCACGGGTAACGGTTGGATTTGGGGTGGCCCTATAAAAGGGGTCTTCTTCCCCAACGGTTTTCTTATCTCTTCTAAGCTCTCTCTCCTCCATTGTTGACTTTCTAGAGCTTTGCTTTCTCTCAATCCCTCCATGGATTCTTGCTAGTTTTTGGGGGAAAAGAGAGAGGAGATCTAGATCCACATTTCCACCAATCACTTTCTCCTCTAAGTGAGGGGAACCCCTTGGATCTAGTTCTTGGAGTTCTTCGTGTTCTTCTTCGTTCTTCCTCTCATTTTCCTCCATAGCTTTTGTTGCTTTGGTGGGATTTGGGAGAGGAGGACTTGGGCACTCCGTGTGCCCTTGCCATTGCATTAGTTGCATCGGTTTGAGTTCTCCGCGGGATTCGTGGAAGTTAGTAGTTGAGAAGCTTATTACTCTTGGGTGTTTGAGCACCCTAGAGCTTGTTCCTCTTGGGTGCCTTGGCGCCCTAGACAGCTTGGTGGTGCCTCGGAGCTCAATCATTGTGGTGTAAAGCTCCGGGCAAGCGTCAGGGTCTCCAATTAGGTTGTGGAGATCGCCCCGAGCAATTTGACGGGTACCGGTGACCGCCCCCAAGGGTTGCCAAAGTGTACGGGTTCGGTGACCGCCCTCAAGGGTTGCCATTTGTACGGGTTCGGTGACCGCCCTCAAGGGTCCCTTAGTGGAATCACGGCACCTTGCATTGTGCGAGGGCGTGAGGAGAATACGGTGGCCCTAGTGGCATTGTTGGGGAGCATTGTGCCTCCACACCGCTCTAACGGAGATTAGCATCCGCAAGGGTGTGAACTTCGGGATACATCGTCGTCTCCGCGTGCCTCGGTTATCTCTTACCCGAGCCCTTTACTTATGCACTTTACTTTGTGATAGCCATATTGTTTCTTGTTATATATCTTGCTATCACTTAGTTGTTTATCTTGCTTAGCATAAGTTGTTGGTGCACATAGGTGAGCCTAGTCGATTTAGGTTTTGTGCTTGACATTTTAACCGCTAGGTTTATTCCGCATTTGTTCAAGCCTAAACCGTAATTATTTTAAAGCGCCTATTCACCCCCCCCCCCCCCCTCTAGGCGACATCCACGATCTTTCAGCGTTGCTGTTTGTAACCATCAATGATTGGCCTGCTCTTAGTAACCTTTCAGGACAGACAAACAAGGGATACAACGCATGTATGCACTGTTTAGATGAGACTGAAAGTATATGTTTGGACAAATGTAAGAAGAATGTGTACCTGAGACATCGTCGATTTCTTTCGACCAAGCATGCCTTAAGAAAGAAAGGCAAGCATTTCAAAGGTGAGACAGATCACCGGAAAAAGCCTGTCCCCCGTACTGGTGATGATATATTTGATATGGTCAAGGATTTAAAAGCAATCTTTGGAAAGGGTCCTGGCGGGCAATCTGTTCCGAATGACGCTGACGGACACGCACCCATGTGGAAGAAGAAATCTATATTTTAGGACCTACCCTATTAGAAAGTCCTAGAGGTCCGCTCTGCAATCGACGTGATGCACGTGACAAAGAATCTTTGCGTGAACCTGCTAGGCTTCTTGGGCGTGTATGGGAAGACAAAAGATACACCGGAGGCATGGGAGGACCAACAACGTATGAACGAAAAAGACGGCATGCATCCAAAGCAGTATCAAGGTCATGCCAGCTATGCTCTTACCAAAGCAGAGAAGGAAATACTTTTTGAATGCCTGCTCAGAATCAAGGTCCCGTCTGGCTTCTCATCGAATATAAAGGCAATAATAAATATGGCAAAGAAAAAATTCCAGAACCTAAAGTCTCATGACTGCCACGTGATTATGACGCAATTGCTTCCTGTTGCATTGAGGGGGCTTCTACCAGAAAATGTTCGATTAGCCATTGTGAAGCTATGTGCATTCCTCAATGCAATTTCTCAGAAGGTAATCGATCCAGAAATCCTACCAAGGTTACAGAATGATTTGGTCCAATGTCTTGACAGTTTCGAGTTGGTGTTCCCACCATCCTTCTTCAATATTATGACGCACGTCCTAGTTCACCTAGTCGACGAGATTGCAATTCTGGGTTCTGTATTTCTACACAATATGTTCCCCTTTGAGAGGTTCATGGGAGTCTTAAAGAAATATGTTCATAACCGTGCTAGGCCAGAAGGAAGCATCTCCAAGGGCCACGAAATAGAGGAGGTCATTGAGTTTTGTGTTGACTTTATTCCTGACCTTAAGCCGATTGGTGTTCCTGAATTGCGGCATGAGGGGAGACTGGGTGGAAAAGGCATGCTAGGACCGAAAGTAATAATATGTAGGGATGGGCATTCTTGGGCGCAAGCACACTACACAGTTCTACAAAATTCTACCTTGGTGGGCCCGTATATCAATGAACACAAGAATATTATTTGTTGTCATCTATCCAACAAGCTTGAGTTTGCTCAATTCGGAGCTCATTTGCAGAAGTTGTGGCAGTTCTGGTTTTCCTGCTTTCATCTGTGCGGTAGTACCGCTCTGTTCTGCGGTAGTACCGCTTGTGCGGTTGTACCGTGCTCCCGCGCGGTAGTACCGCTGGTTTGCGAGCTATCCTGGCAAAGTTCTTGCCGGGAGCATTTCTTGCCGGGTCCTCTGTTTTCTGTGGCATGCTAGCGGTAGTACCGCTGATTCCCACGGTAGTACCGCTTGTGCGGTAGTACCGCTGGGTACTTCCGTGGCACTGCCGCTTGGGGTTTCCCCGAGCGTGCAACTTTCTGTTGCCATTCTGCAATTCACGGTAGTAGCACGGTAGTACCGCTCCAGCGGTACTACCGCCCTTACTACCGCTGCCACTACCGCTTGCGGGGTTTCCTCTATGCAAGTTTATGTTGCTCTTTTCTCCTTAGCGGTAGTACCGCTTGGTTGGCACGGTAGTACCGCTAAGTGCGGCACTACCGCTCCAGTTCCGTGTTCTCACCTGCTGTGTTTTGAATTACTACCGCTTAAGCGGTAGTACCGCTCTAAGGAGCGGTAGTACCGCTTGTACGCGTCCAGCACGGGTAACGGTTGGATTTGGGGTGGCCCTATAAAAGGGGTCTTCTTCCCCAACGGTTTTCTTATCTCTTCTAAGCTCTCTCTCCTCCATTGTTGACTTTCTAGAGCTTTGCTTTCTCTCAATCCCTCCATGGATTCTTGCTAGTTTTTGGGGGAAAAGAGAGAGGAGATCTAGATCCACATTTCCACCAATCACTTTCTCCTCTAAGTGAGGGGAACCCCTTGGATCTAGTTCTTGGAGTTCTTCGTGTTCTTCTTCGTTCTTCCTCTCATTTTCCTCCATAGCTTTTGTTGCTTTGGTGGGATTTGGGAGAGGAGGACTTGGGCACTCCGTGTGCCCTTGCCATTGCATTAGTTGCATCGGTTTGAGTTCTCCGCGGGATTCGTGGAAGTTAGTAGTTGAGAAGCTTATTACTCTTGGGTGTTTGAGCACCCTAGAGCTTGTTCCTCTTGGGTGCCTTGGCGCCCTAGACAGCTTGGTGGTGCCTCGGAGCTCAATCATTGTGGTGTAAAGCTCCGGGCAAGCGTCAGGGTCTCCAATTAGGTTGTGGAGATCGCCCCGAGCAATTTGACGGGTACCGGTGACCGCCCCCAAGGGTTGCCAAAGTGTACGGGTTCGGTGACCGCCCTCAAGGGTTGCCATTTGTACGGGTTCGGTGACCGCCCTCAAGGGTCCCTTAGTGGAATCACGGCACCTTGCATTGTGCGAGGGCGTGAGGAGAATACGGTGGCCCTAGTGGCATTGTTGGGGAGCATTGTGCCTCCACACCGCTCTAACGGAGATTAGCATCCGCAAGGGTGTGAACTTCGGGATACATCGTCGTCTCCGCGTGCCTCGGTTATCTCTTACCCGAGCCCTTTACTTATGCACTTTACTTTGTGATAGCCATATTGTTTCTTGTTATATATCTTGCTATCACTTAGTTGTTTATCTTGCTTAGCATAAGTTGTTGGTGCACATAGGTGAGCCTAGTCGATTTAGGTTTTGTGCTTGACATTTTAACCGCTAGGTTTATTCCGCATTTGTTCAAGCCTAAACCGTAATTATTTTAAAGCGCCTATTCACCCCCCCCCCCCCCCCTCTAGGCGACATCCACGATCTTTCAGCGTTGCTGTTTGTAACCATCAATGATTGGCCTGCTCTTAGTAACCTTTCAGGACAGACAAACAAGGGATACAACGCATGTATGCACTGTTTAGATGAGACTGAAAGTATATGTTTGGACAAATGTAAGAAGAATGTGTACCTGAGACATCGTCGATTTCTTTCGACCAAGCATGCCTTAAGAAAGAAAGGCAAGCATTTCAAAGGTGAGACAGATCACCGGAAAAAGCCTGTCCCCCGTACTGGTGATGATATATTTGATATGGTCAAGGATTTAAAAGCAATCTTTGGAAAGGGTCCTGGCGGGCAATCTGTTCCGAATGACGCTGACGGACACGCACCCATGTGGAAGAAGAAATCTATATTTTAGGACCTACCCTATTAGAAAGTCCTAGAGGTCCGCTCTGCAATCGACGTGATGCACGTGACAAAGAATCTTTGCGTGAACCTGCTAGGCTTCTTGGGCGTGTATGGGAAGACAAAAGATACACCGGAGGCATGGGAGGACCAACAACGTATGAACGAAAAAGACGGCATGCATCCAAAGCAGTATCAAGGTCATGCCAGCTATGCTCTTACCAAAGCAGAGAAGGAAATACTTTTTGAATGCCTGCTCAGAATCAAGGTCCCGTCTGGCTTCTCATCGAATATAAAGGCAATAATAAATATGGCAAAGAAAAAATTCCAGAACCTAAAGTCTCATGACTGCCACGTGATTATGACGCAATTGCTTCCTGTTGCATTGAGGGGGCTTCTACCAGAAAATGTTCGATTAGCCATTGTGAAGCTATGTGCATTCCTCAATGCAATTTCTCAGAAGGTAATCGATCCAGAAATCCTACCAAGGTTACAGAATGATTTGGTCCAATGTCTTGACAGTTTCGAGTTGGTGTTCCCACCATCCTTCTTCAATATTATGACGCACGTCCTAGTTCACCTAGTCGACGAGATTGCAATTCTGGGTTCTGTATTTCTACACAATATGTTCCCCTTTGAGAGGTTCATGGGAGTCTTAAAGAAATATGTTCATAACCGTGCTAGGCCAGAAGGAAGCATCTCCAAGGGCCACGAAATAGAGGAGGTCATTGAGTTTTGTGTTGACTTTATTCCTGACCTTAAGCCGATTGGTGTTCCTGAATTGCGGCATGAGGGGAGACTGGGTGGAAAAGGCATGCTAGGACCGAAAGTAATAATATGTAGGGATGGGCATTCTTGGGCGCAAGCACACTACACAGTTCTACAAAATTCTACCTTGGTGGGCCCGTATATCAATGAACACAAGAATATTATTTGTTGTCATCTATCCAACAAGCTTGAGTTTGCTCAATTCGGAGCTCATTTGCAGAAGTTGTGGCAGTTCTGGTTTTCCTGCTTTCATCTGTGCGGTAGTACCGCTCTGTTCTGCGGTAGTACCGCTTGTGCGGTTGTACCGTGCTCCCGCGCGGTAGTACCGCTGGTTTGCGAGCTATCCTGGCAAAGTTCTTGCCGGGAGCATTTCTTGCCGGGTCCTCTGTTTTCTGTGGCATGCTAGCGGTAGTACCGCTGATTCCCACGGTAGTACCGCTTGTGCGGTAGTACCGCTGGGTACTTCCGTGGCACTGCCGCTTGGGGTTTCCCCGAGCGTGCAACTTTCTGTTGCCATTCTGCAATTCACGGTAGTAGCACGGTAGTACCGCTCCAGCGGTACTACCGCCCTTACTACCGCTGCCACTACCGCTTGCGGGGTTTCCTCTATGCAAGTTTATGTTGCTCTTTTCTCCTTAGCGGTAGTACCGCTTGGTTGGCACGGTAGTACCGCTAAGTGCGGCACTACCGCTCCAGTTCCGTGTTCTCACCTGCTGTGTTTTGAATTACTACCGCTTAAGCGGTAGTACCGCTCTAAGGAGCGGTAGTACCGCTTGTACGCGTCCAGCACGGGTAACGGTTGGATTTGGGGTGGCCCTATAAAAGGGGTCTTCTTCCCCAACGGTTTTCTTATCTCTTCTAAGCTCTCTCTCCTCCATTGTTGACTTTCTAGAGCTTTGCTTTCTCTCAATCCCTCCATGGATTCTTGCTAGTTTTTGGGGGAAAAGAGAGAGGAGATCTAGATCCACATTTCCACCAATCACTTTCTCCTCTAAGTGAGGGGAACCCCTTGGATCTAGTTCTTGGAGTTCTTCGTGTTCTTCTTCGTTCTTCCTCTCATTTTCCTCCATAGCTTTTGTTGCTTTGGTGGGATTTGGGAGAGGAGGACTTGGGCACTCCGTGTGCCCTTGCCATTGCATTAGTTGCATCGGTTTGAGTTCTCCGCGGGATTCGTGGAAGTTAGTAGTTGAGAAGCTTATTACTCTTGGGTGTTTGAGCACCCTAGAGCTTGTTCCTCTTGGGTGCCTTGGCGCCCTAGACAGCTTGGTGGTGCCTCGGAGCTCAATCATTGTGGTGTAAAGCTCCGGGCAAGCGTCAGGGTCTCCAATTAGGTTGTGGAGATCGCCCCGAGCAATTTGACGGGTACCGGTGACCGCCCCCAAGGGTTGCCAAAGTGTACGGGTTCGGTGACCGCCCTCAAGGGTTGCCATTTGTACGGGTTCGGTGACCGCCCTCAAGGGTCCCTTAGTGGAATCACGGCACCTTGCATTGTGCGAGGGCGTGAGGAGAATACGGTGGCCCTAGTGGCATTGTTGGGGAGCATTGTGCCTCCACACCGCTCTAACGGAGATTAGCATCCGCAAGGGTGTGAACTTCGGGATACATCGTCGTCTCCGCGTGCCTCGGTTATCTCTTACCCGAGCCCTTTACTTATGCACTTTACTTTGTGATAGCCATATTGTTTCTTGTTATATATCTTGCTATCACTTAGTTGTTTATCTTGCTTAGCATAAGTTGTTGGTGCACATAGGTGAGCCTAGTCGATTTAGGTTTTGTGCTTGACATTTTAACCGCTAGGTTTATTCCGCATTTGTTCAAGCCTAAACCGTAATTATTTTAAAGCGCCTATTCACCCCCCCCCCCCCCCCTCTAGGCGACATCCACGATCTTTCAGCGTTGCTGTTTGTAACCATCAATGATTGGCCTGCTCTTAGTAACCTTTCAGGACAGACAAACAAGGGATACAACGCATGTATGCACTGTTTAGATGAGACTGAAAGTATATGTTTGGACAAATGTAAGAAGAATGTGTACCTGAGACATCGTCGATTTCTTTCGACCAAGCATGCCTTAAGAAAGAAAGGCAAGCATTTCAAAGGTGAGACAGATCACCGGAAAAAGCCTGTCCCCCGTACTGGTGATGATATATTTGATATGGTCAAGGATTTAAAAGCAATCTTTGGAAAGGGTCCTGGCGGGCAATCTGTTCCGAATGACGCTGACGGACACGCACCCATGTGGAAGAAGAAATCTATATTTTAGGACCTACCCTATTAGAAAGTCCTAGAGGTCCGCTCTGCAATCGACGTGATGCACGTGACAAAGAATCTTTGCGTGAACCTGCTAGGCTTCTTGGGCGTGTATGGGAAGACAAAAGATACACCGGAGGCATGGGAGGACCAACAACGTATGAACGAAAAAGACGGCATGCATCCAAAGCAGTATCAAGGTCATGCCAGCTATGCTCTTACCAAAGCAGAGAAGGAAATACTTTTTGAATGCCTGCTCAGAATCAAGGTCCCGTCTGGCTTCTCATCGAATATAAAGGCAATAATAAATATGGCAAAGAAAAAATTCCAGAACCTAAAGTCTCATGACTGCCACGTGATTATGACGCAATTGCTTCCTGTTGCATTGAGGGGGCTTCTACCAGAAAATGTTCGATTAGCCATTGTGAAGCTATGTGCATTCCTCAATGCAATTTCTCAGAAGGTAATCGATCCAGAAATCCTACCAAGGTTACAGAATGATTTGGTCCAATGTCTTGACAGTTTCGAGTTGGTGTTCCCACCATCCTTCTTCAATATTATGACGCACGTCCTAGTTCACCTAGTCGACGAGATTGCAATTCTGGGTTCTGTATTTCTACACAATATGTTCCCCTTTGAGAGGTTCATGGGAGTCTTAAAGAAATATGTTCATAACCGTGCTAGGCCAGAAGGAAGCATCTCCAAGGGCCACGAAATAGAGGAGGTCATTGAGTTTTGTGTTGACTTTATTCCTGACCTTAAGCCGATTGGTGTTCCTGAATTGCGGCATGAGGGGAGACTGGGTGGAAAAGGCATGCTAGGACCGAAAGTAATAATATGTAGGGATGGGCATTCTTGGGCGCAAGCACACTACACAGTTCTACAAAATTCTACCTTGGTGGGCCCGTATATCAATGAACACAAGAATATTATTTGTTGTCATCTATCCAACAAGCTTGAGTTTGCTCAATTCGGAGCTCATTTGCAGAAGTTGTGGCAGTTCTGGTTTTCCTGCTTTCATCTGTGCGGTAGTACCGCTCTGTTCTGCGGTAGTACCGCTTGTGCGGTTGTACCGTGCTCCCGCGCGGTAGTACCGCTGGTTTGCGAGCTATCCTGGCAAAGTTCTTGCCGGGAGCATTTCTTGCCGGGTCCTCTGTTTTCTGTGGCATGCTAGCGGTAGTACCGCTGATTCCCACGGTAGTACCGCTTGTGCGGTAGTACCGCTGGGTACTTCCGTGGCACTGCCGCTTGGGGTTTCCCCGAGCGTGCAACTTTCTGTTGCCATTCTGCAATTCACGGTAGTAGCACGGTAGTACCGCTCCAGCGGTACTACCGCCCTTACTACCGCTGCCACTACCGCTTGCGGGGTTTCCTCTATGCAAGTTTATGTTGCTCTTTTCTCCTTAGCGGTAGTACCGCTTGGTTGGCACGGTAGTACCGCTAAGTGCGGCACTACCGCTCCAGTTCCGTGTTCTCACCTGCTGTGTTTTGAATTACTACCGCTTAAGCGGTAGTACCGCTCTAAGGAGCGGTAGTACCGCTTGTACGCGTCCAGCACGGGTAACGGTTGGATTTGGGGTGGCCCTATAAAAGGGGTCTTCTTCCCCAACGGTTTTCTTATCTCTTCTAAGCTCTCTCTCCTCCATTGTTGACTTTCTAGAGCTTTGCTTTCTCTCAATCCCTCCATGGATTCTTGCTAGTTTTTGGGGGAAAAGAGAGAGGAGATCTAGATCCACATTTCCACCAATCACTTTCTCCTCTAAGTGAGGGGAACCCCTTGGATCTAGTTCTTGGAGTTCTTCGTGTTCTTCTTCGTTCTTCCTCTCATTTTCCTCCATAGCTTTTGTTGCTTTGGTGGGATTTGGGAGAGGAGGACTTGGGCACTCCGTGTGCCCTTGCCATTGCATTAGTTGCATCGGTTTGAGTTCTCCGCGGGATTCGTGGAAGTTAGTAGTTGAGAAGCTTATTACTCTTGGGTGTTTGAGCACCCTAGAGCTTGTTCCTCTTGGGTGCCTTGGCGCCCTAGACAGCTTGGTGGTGCCTCGGAGCTCAATCATTGTGGTGTAAAGCTCCGGGCAAGCGTCAGGGTCTCCAATTAGGTTGTGGAGATCGCCCCGAGCAATTTGACGGGTACCGGTGACCGCCCCCAAGGGTTGCCAAAGTGTACGGGTTCGGTGACCGCCCTCAAGGGTTGCCATTTGTACGGGTTCGGTGACCGCCCTCAAGGGTCCCTTAGTGGAATCACGGCACCTTGCATTGTGCGAGGGCGTGAGGAGAATACGGTGGCCCTAGTGGCATTGTTGGGGAGCATTGTGCCTCCACACCGCTCTAACGGAGATTAGCATCCGCAAGGGTGTGAACTTCGGGATACATCGTCGTCTCCGCGTGCCTCGGTTATCTCTTACCCGAGCCCTTTACTTATGCACTTTACTTTGTGATAGCCATATTGTTTCTTGTTATATATCTTGCTATCACTTAGTTGTTTATCTTGCTTAGCATAAGTTGTTGGTGCACATAGGTGAGCCTAGTCGATTTAGGTTTTGTGCTTGACATTTTAACCGCTAGGTTTATTCCGCATTTGTTCAAGCCTAAACCGTAATTATTTTAAAGCGCCTATTCACCCCCCCCCCCCCCCCTCTAGGCGACATCCACGATCTTTCAGCGTTGCTGTTTGTAACCATCAATGATTGGCCTGCTCTTAGTAACCTTTCAGGACAGACAAACAAGGGATACAACGCATGTATGCACTGTTTAGATGAGACTGAAAGTATATGTTTGGACAAATGTAAGAAGAATGTGTACCTGAGACATCGTCGATTTCTTTCGACCAAGCATGCCTTAAGAAAGAAAGGCAAGCATTTCAAAGGTGAGACAGATCACCGGAAAAAGCCTGTCCCCCGTACTGGTGATGATATATTTGATATGGTCAAGGATTTAAAAGCAATCTTTGGAAAGGGTCCTGGCGGGCAATCTGTTCCGAATGACGCTGACGGACACGCACCCATGTGGAAGAAGAAATCTATATTTTAGGACCTACCCTATTAGAAAGTCCTAGAGGTCCGCTCTGCAATCGACGTGATGCACGTGACAAAGAATCTTTGCGTGAACCTGCTAGGCTTCTTGGGCGTGTATGGGAAGACAAAAGATACACCGGAGGCATGGGAGGACCAACAACGTATGAACGAAAAAGACGGCATGCATCCAAAGCAGTATCAAGGTCATGCCAGCTATGCTCTTACCAAAGCAGAGAAGGAAATACTTTTTGAATGCCTGCTCAGAATCAAGGTCCCGTCTGGCTTCTCATCGAATATAAAGGCAATAATAAATATGGCAAAGAAAAAATTCCAGAACCTAAAGTCTCATGACTGCCACGTGATTATGACGCAATTGCTTCCTGTTGCATTGAGGGGGCTTCTACCAGAAAATGTTCGATTAGCCATTGTGAAGCTATGTGCATTCCTCAATGCAATTTCTCAGAAGGTAATCGATCCAGAAATCCTACCAAGGTTACAGAATGATTTGGTCCAATGTCTTGACAGTTTCGAGTTGGTGTTCCCACCATCCTTCTTCAATATTATGACGCACGTCCTAGTTCACCTAGTCGACGAGATTGCAATTCTGGGTTCTGTATTTCTACACAATATGTTCCCCTTTGAGAGGTTCATGGGAGTCTTAAAGAAATATGTTCATAACCGTGCTAGGCCAGAAGGAAGCATCTCCAAGGGCCACGAAATAGAGGAGGTCATTGAGTTTTGTGTTGACTTTATTCCTGACCTTAAGCCGATTGGTGTTCCTGAATTGCGGCATGAGGGGAGACTGGGTGGAAAAGGCATGCTAGGACCGAAAGTAATAATATGTAGGGATGGGCATTCTTGGGCGCAAGCACACTACACAGTTCTACAAAATTCTACCTTGGTGGGCCCGTATATCAATGAACACAAGAATATTTTACGCTCCAAACACCCGGAGCAGTCTGACGACTGGATTACACGTGAACACATGGGGACTTTCGGCGGTTGGTTGCAAACACATCACATGGGTAACACCACTGTTGGAGATGAGTTGTACTTGTTGGCCAGGACACCATCTTCGACTGTATTGACTTTCCAAGGGTACAAGATAAATGGGAATACATTTTACACGATCGCCCAAGATAAAAAGAGCACCAACCAAAACAGTGGTGTCCGCTTTGATGCAGCAAACACCAATAGGGCAAAGGACACATATTATGGTTACATAGAGGAGATATGGGAACTTGACTATGGACGTGATTTTAAGGTCCCTTTGTTTCGGTGCAAATGGGTCAATCTGACAGGAGGCGGGGTACAGGTAGACCCGCAGTACGGAATGACAATAGTGGATCTCAAAAATCTTGGGTACACAGACGAACCATTCGTCCTAGCCAATGCTGTGGCACAGGTTTTCTATGTGAAGGACATGTCTACCAAACCGAGAAAAAGAAAAGATAAGGAAGCGAATACATCATACGATGAGCCAAAGCACCACATGGTTCTTTCAGGGAAAAGAAACATTGTGGGAGTGGAGGACAAGACAGACATGTCAGAAGATTATGAAAAGTTTCATGAAATTCCTCCCTTCACAGTGAAGACTGACCCAAGCATCCTGTTAAATGATGAAGATTATCCATGGTTATGGTGCAATAAGCAAGGGACACACGCGAAGAAATAGTTTTATACCCCAAAAGATCCCACTCTAGGATGTGACCGGCTTCACCGCCATCACTTTCTCTCTACTGTGAGTTTCCGGACTTATAGCTGGAAAGTGCCACTTCGGACAAACCAGAGGGAATCTTTGTAAGAGCTAGCTAGGGCATTTTGGCATTTGAAACATGATTTTAGAATAATTATTTATTAAGTTATGAAATTTCAATTATTCATATCCTTTTAGTATTTTAATTATACAGAGGAGTTTATCAATGCAAATATTTAGACCATTTTAGCAGGTGTACCAAGTTTGAGCTCATTTGGACATGTTTAGCAATGTTAAGTTGCTCAAATTAGAAAATGGACAGAGATGGTTTCGAGGGAATTTGATGATGTTATCTTGTTCTCCAAGCCATGAGACTTGGCAAGATCATCAAATATGGCATTTGTGACATGCTAGAATTTTAGTTATGATCAACTAAAATAAATCTATAATATTCTTCAATAGCAAAAAGAATCAACTAAAAAGATTTTATAAAACTCTAGTTATGATCAAAATAATATTAACTTAAAACTATATAAAATTTATGCAACTAAAATTTTCATAAAGTATTTTTTGTTAAAAACTTTAATAGCAAAAAGAATTAAATGAAAACTAGGCATGTATGCTACTGTTTTTGAATTTGTTTAAAAGAAAACAAAAACTAAAATATCCTAAAAAGGTCTAAAACCAAAAACAACTTCATAGAACTTGATAGAACTATTTGTCACTATCTGATGAAAATCTATATAATCAAACATTGCATTCATATAAGATTCACTCTAGCAAGCATTCTAGCAATCAAAATACAATCAATGAATAAAGCAATAAAGAAAACAATAAGAAAAAGCAAATAGAAAACAAAACAAAATACTAAACTAATAACTTAACATAAAAGAAAATATAACATTATTAGGTTAACAAAAAGTATTTCATAATATTCTTCAATAGCAAAAAGAATCAACTAAAAAGCTTTCATAATGTTTGTCCTTCTTATTTGTAAAATCAAATATATTTTTCCAATATTTCTTTTCTGTTTTATATTTGAAATATTTTAAAATGAAATCTATTTTTCCTCTTTCCTTTTTTAGTTTTCCAGCTTTACCTTAAGGGGACAATGTAAACTTCATTATTGTTGAAATTTCTTTCATAATCATGTTTATTACATGTAAGTGAGCATGTACAAATTTTTTTGGGTGATTTGGAGATGGTCCAAAAATAAATAGCTGCCATATGCAAAAAAAAATAGCCCACCTACTAACACAAGATTTTCACTCTGCACGGCCTGCATACGACTAGAAACCCAACATATGGGCCAGGATGCAGGCCCATACAACATGAATACCTCATGCTAGTAGGCCCCACAGGGCAGAGAGGTGACCGGATCGGCGCGTTGCTGTCTGGGTGAGAGAGGCTCATGCCTGCTCTCTCTTGCCCTCGTATATAAGCAGGTGCGGGCGCCCCTCGCTTGGCGAGGTGGGACTAAACTCCCACCACCCGTCAGCACTGCCCGGTGCGGCTCTGCCAGGTTTGTCCCGGTTGGTGGCACAACCCGGGACTAAAGGCCCCCTTTAGTCCCGGTCCGTGCCACCAACCGGGACTAAAGGCCTGGGTTTCGCGCCCTTTTAGCTGCCGAAAATGTGCTTTAGTCCCGGTTGGTGCCTCCAACCGGGACTAAAGGTAGGCCTTTAGTCCCGGTTGGAGCCACCAACCGGGACTAAAGCTCGGGCTATATAAACCTGGACGCACTGCCCCGACGCCAAAACTTCTCCATCGCCTCTCCTCGCCTCGACGCGCTGCCCCGACGCCGTCGCCGACGCCTCCTCGCTATGAGCGCCGCCCCGATCCCCTCCTCCTCCTCCTATTCCCCCCCCCCTGCTGGGCGCCGACGCCGACGCCGCCGACCCCGACTCCGGCCGCCCGCGCTGCTGGCCGACCCCGACGCCGCCCGCGCACGGCGCCGTCTCCCTCTCTCTCTGAATCTTCTGCATTTCTGAATTTTTCGACAGGGTGAACAGTGTGCACACCACATGTATGATGAAATGCCAGAGGGTCCTAGGGATTTTAGGAATTCTTGGGAATTTTTTTGGTGAGGTGTTGAAGCATATAAGAGGGTCTGGCAAAGTTTCAGAATTTTTGGAGCAATTAAAAATAGGTTTTGGTCATGGAGTTTGAATCTGGACCAAATTTGAACTGGATGGAATTTCAAAATTTTGAACTGTGGAACTCAAAGTTTTTGGTGAAATGGGTTGTGGGTACTGCCTAGTTGCTAGGATAATTTTTGTGGGTGCAGAAGAATTATAGAAAATATGGTTCCTTTGTAAATCAAAGAAACTAGGATAAATATAAATTCCAACTTGGGAATTTATTTAATATAAGAGAAATATTTTTGTGGAGTGGAAAAGTATTGGACACTGTCCTAGAAGGTGAGAATGACTTGAGGGATAATTTAGAGGTGACAGAAAAATTATTGGAAGAATTCAGAAGTACTTGAAAGGAGTGAAATGGCCATTTTCATAGAATAATTTTATTTATTCCAAAACTTTTCTAAATAAAAATATTTTTGTGATCCTCCAAAAATAATTATATGAAGAAGATTGATGCATCCTTTCTTTATACTTGTTCATCTTTGTTTCTGTTTAAATTTTCCACGAATGCTTATGTTGGTTGTGCCGGTGCTTTTGATGTGCAGGGATCGATCTTTTCACCTCTAGGAGCACCGTCGGTCCCGTTTTTGCCGTTGCCATCCACTACCTCCTTTACGGTCATCTAGGGGTGAGCTCGACTATCATCCTCCTCTACGGTATCATCCTCATCTAGGGGTAAAAATTAAAGAAATCTGATGCAAACAATGAAATAAAGGCGAGCCGGAGCAACGTCTCACAATGAACGAGAAATAGACCTGATTTGTTTTCATAGGAATTTGTTCTCGGCGACGATGCCCGGCCCGCATCCTCGTCATTGACTCGGCGGCGACAACCAGTTTGAGAGGCGCCATGTCCGGGACTGGGCTCCACCGGGCTGGCACTGGGAGGTGCTACCTTCCGGGGCGCGCAGCTTGGTGAGGAATCGGGGTCTCGTCGTCGACCCGGAGCTTCTTTGGTGGCGGTCGTGTGGGCCACTATCGGTGCAGAGGGAGCCGGCCCCCGAGAGGGTGGTACGTCGCCGTGTCAGGGAGGAGGACGAGCACGTCCGTCGCTACATGGTTGCGTTGGACGACAGCTTCTCCAATACCTGGCAGTTTCTTCAGGGATCTCACCCGAGCTATGATCCTGTGATGGTTCCTTCTCTTTGGGTGTTCACCGCCCGCGGCTCAGGAACCGGGAGTCGACGTCCAGTTTGATTGGGCGAGATGTTTAGTGATATTATGTGATATTATTGTTGCATTAACTGGATTATTCGAGATGTATTAGTGACGAAGGAGTCCCCGACGATCGCCGGAGATGTATTCGAGATGTACATGTGTTTGGTGCATTTTCATGTCTATTTGCTCCTGGTATTTTTCCCATGCCATGGTAAACATGTTTAGGCACTGTAACAAGCTTGCAAACATGCTATGATACTGTTGTTGTTTTACACTTGCTAAAAAACTGCTAATCCATTGCTCATATGCATATGATTCCTTCTTGTGGTTTGGTCTATGTACATGTGTTGTTGTTATAAAACTTGTCAACTTTGCATGATGTTTGCCACTAATCCATTGCTCATATGCATATGATTCCTTCTTGTGGTTTGGTCTATGTAATGTGTACTTTGATGCCATGCCCTTGGTTGCCATGTAAAGTTGCTATAGCATGACTCAATCTTACTCTCAAGTTGTCATCATAATGTTACTGTTTTGCCATGTTGTAATATTTGCAGAAACTATGGAACACGACAGAGACTTAGAACAAGAAGAGATGTTGGGGGATATAATCCGCGGCGGAGGTGATGATATCACCTCACAATTTCTCAACGACTCCGATGGTGAGGGAAGAGAGGATGATGACTCCGGTGATCGAATGGAGGGAGAAGATGACGGCTCCGGCGGTGTTGGAGCCTTAACTGTTGCAAAGTCTGGCGAGGTATATTAATTAAGCCTGCTGACTAGATGCATTAATTGATTTGTATGTACATATATTAACGCTTCTTTCTTCTTTTAGCCCTCCGGATTGAGCCAATCTTCTGTAAAGAGACGAGGCCCGAAAAAAAGGTTGGGCGAGAATGAAAGGTTCACGATCGAAGAAATCGCTGCAGATGGCAAACCGACTGCTCCCAAGCGGACCGCAGACCGATTTATAAGTCAATGCGGAGTTGTTGTTAGGGACAGCATCCCGATCAGCATTCAAGAATGGAATAAGCCAAAGGCGGACGATGGAGTTTCTTATGTCGACGATAGATCCAAAGATGAGCTTTCGAATACGCTCATGAAAAATTTCAGCCTACCGCCAGAGGTGGATCCAAATAGCAATGTTGTAGAGCGAAAAGTCAAGGCGTGGGCTCTTAAGAAGATGGCCGAACAATTCAAGAACTGGAAGAAAAGATTGCACAAAAAGTTTGTCCTGAAAGAGAAGACTCCAACATTTACCGGTCAATATGAGAAGATGAAAGATCACTGGCCCGCATTTGTGGCGTGCAAGACATCGGAGAAAGGTAAGAAAAGGTCACTGATAAATAAGCAAAATGCTGCAAAGAAGGAATATCACCATGTTACGGGGTCAGGTGGCTACAAGGTTGCCCGGCCTACGTGGGACAAAGCTGAGAACGACCTGCTTGATAAAGGGATCCATCCAGAGACATTGAATTGGCCCGAACGGGCAAGGACTTGGTTCTTCGGGCATGGGGGAACTTTGCACCCAGAAACAGGGAAGTGTGTTTATACGAAAGCTCAACTTGCAACACCCGTCAAAAACATTCAGGATGCAATCCAGGCAAGGCAGGAAGGGAAGTTCCATCCCGACAGAGAGAAGGACGAGCTGTCACGCGCCCTCGGGAATCCTGAACACCCTGGACGAACACGAGGCACATCAGGCTCCGTTCCGTGGAAGGATGGGTTTCCCGACAGCAGAGACACTTACAGAAGCCGAGGGAGAAAGAAGAAACAGGATGCAGACCGGCTGCAGAAGGTAGAAGAAATAGTAGTGTTGCAGCAGAAGCAAATAGAGGCACTTACCAGCCAGCGAGCTACCGGCCCATCATCTCAGCGGCACGAAGATCCTTCATTCGATACTGCCCACGGAGCTACCCCACCATCTCAGCGGAAAAGCAGCGTGGCTTCCACGGAGCTCGTTCGGCCTGATATCACGGCTCCTCGCTACCCCGTGGATGATATCACGGAGAGGAAACATTGTGATCTACATGTGAAATGCATGAACATAACCTTGAAGGTGGCGGTCGGCTATGCCTTACCTCGTGTACCTGATGGAACTTACCATTGCTCTCCGATTCCAGATGGCTATGCTGTTGTCGGGGTGGATGAAGTTACCAACGGATTTGAGCAGCTGGAGCTTGAGTACCCTACAGGTGAAGGGGAGACTCATCTGGGAGATGCCATAAGGACTACCATTCTATGGAGAAATGAACACATCGTGCTTCCATACTGGATGCCGCGTCAGCAGACTCAGCCGGAGGAGGCCCCTCAGCAGACTCCTCACAGTCCACCTCTATCTCCGCTGCCTCAGCCATCTCCGCTGCCTCAGCCGTCTCCGCCGCGTCAGCACACTCCGTCGCCTCAGCTGTCTCCGCTGCGTCAGCGGACTCCGCCGGAGGAGGCCCCTCAGCAGAATCCACCGCGTCAGCTGACTCCGCCTCCTCTGCCGCATCAGCACCGACGGAAGAGATCCGCCGCCACTCCGGCGGCTAGTAGTACAACAGCGAAGAAATCCAGAGCAGGTAGCGTCAAGAAGGCTCCTGCCAAGTTACCATACGACATGACTGAGGAGGAAACCAAGGAAACCGTGGCTGCCGACGTGAAACGCCAGCTTGCACCGGCCCGTCCAGATCCAACGGAGAAAATAGATCCGGTAAAAGCGAGGCGCTTGCTGGAAAACCTTACAAAACCACCGCCGCCTCCGCTGCTATCAAACTATGACCGCTCTATTGTAAAGTCATATAGAGATCCACAGCAGCGGTCGGGAAGTAGCAGTAGTGCAAGGGGGAAAACAATTCCCCAGCTCGGCGAACAGAAAAACCAATCGTGCCCCCCCCCCCCCCCCCCGCTCAAGGTGTTTACCGATATCGCTAATGATCTGGGGGTAGCGGCCGCTGATCCTGGTTTCACTCTTGGTGATTACTTAGGCGATGAGGTACAGTTCGAAATGGCTGAGTTAGCCTTTAAATTCGAGCACGGGAAGCCTCTCGTCAGACCTGAGGAGCTCCCGTGGCTACCAACGATGATGCGAAGATTGCATGACTGGTACTTGGAAGCCTCGAAGCAAGGGAGCAACTTTATCATTGTGGGAATTAAAGATGAGCATTACTTCAATGGAGACGAGGAGATTTTCATTGAATTTGAAGAATTATTTCAGTTATACAATCAAGACGCCATCGACAAATCTATCGTCAGTTGTTATTGTTTGTAAGTATCATTTCTGTAATTAAGTCTCTAGCTCAGCTCGTTTATTGCATGTATAATTATCCTCACTATATATATTATGCAGAAAGAAGATCCTCGAATGCAGAAAAAGACAAATCTATGACATTGGGTTCATTAACCCAAATACTATTCATGAAGTTACGGTACAAATGAACGCCAAGGATACAGAGAAGATCTTGCTAAGGGCGTTAATTGAACAACAAACCAAAATGGAAATACTATTTCCTTACAACTTCAAGTTAGTGTTATACTGTCTTGTACACATTCTGTTTCGCTTACTCGATGTTAAGTGTAATTGATGAGTTATGCTGCGTGCGCAGGTTTCACTTTATTCTGCTAGTCATTCGGGTTGACTCAGGAAGCGTACTTGTCATGGACTCGCTACGTAAAGACCGTCAGATGTGGGCGGACCTGCGTGATATGCTCCAGAGGTAATTTCAATCATTATCGCACTATATCGGCAACTTTCGTTCATTTCCTGATATCAAGTAATTAATAACTTCTTTATTTATTTTCTTTGCCGGGCAGGGTTTGGAAACGGTTCACCAAGAAGGCTAGGGGTGAATGGAAAGAGGAGCTGCAATTTCGACAACTCACTGTAAGTAGTACTAGCTAAGTCCGCGCATCTCTTTGATTCTAGTTAATTTCAATACCATTATCATGCTTGATTATTATTTTGATTGAACTCTACTCTCGTAAAGTGCTTGAGGCAGGAAAGGGGGACTAATTTATGTGGATACTGCGTTTGCGAGTTCATTCGCATGACGACCAGTAAGACTGGCAGAAATTTACAACAACTTGAAGTACGTAAACAATATTCACAATTTTATTTTATTACCATCAATTGTGTTGAGTTTCATTCATATATATATATATATATATATATATATATATATATATATATATATATATATATATATATTGACCCCCCTTTTTTAAATTAGATCCAACGGAAGCGGGACGAACTCGTACCAAAGGCTCGCATACGAGCAATTCAAGAAGAATTGGCGGGATTCTTCCTTGAAGAGATCATAACTAAAACCGGAGTATACCATCGAGAATTGGAAGTGAATGTTGGTAATTAGATATTAGGGATCGTAAGAAATGTTACATTGTATATATGCATGAACGTGTACTATACGTAGTAGCGTCGAATAGATATACGAAAACTTGTTGTTCGACCAAGCATGGAGAAAGAGAGGTCACTTCTCTCTATATTCATGACGATTTGTGTAATTGTTTCTTCATTGCTATATGTAGTAGCTAGCGTCGAGTTGAATGGAAAACGTAAAATAAAAACGAAAACCCTAAATGTAAAAGAATTGAATGGTAAACACAAAAAGAAAAGGGGGAAACAGAATATGAAACCCCTAAACCCTCCAAAACCCTAAACCCCTCATTTAAAAAAAAAAAAACCAGCGCTTGGCAGGTGCTGACGTGTGTCTGCCTTTTAGTCCCGGTCGGTGTTACCAACCGGGACTAAAGGTCCTCCTGCCTGGGCGCCCCACAGCGGCCACGTGGAGCTCCTTTAGTCCCGGTTCGTAACACAACCGGGACTAAAAGTGGGGGCCTTTAGTCCCGATTGCGTAGTCCCGGTTGCAGAACCGGGACTAAAGGCCCTTAGGAACCGGGACTAATTTCCTGTTTTCTACTAGTGTCTCTTTCAGCACTCCTAGATTTGGTCCCTGATCCATTCCATTTGGGTACTCTACAAATGCTAAATTTTCTCACAGGTTTAACACCATCTCCGCGAGGAAAGTCCCTGACTTGTTAGATGAACAGCAGACTTCATGTGCATCTATTGATCACATCTCAATGCTTTTAGGCAACTTGACGAAGATGTCATCAAGATTTGATGGAGCTGCCGGGTGTTATCCGAGGTCACCACTGGTTTGTTGCCTTCTCTCATGGTGAGCTACAAAGAATCCTGGAGTGCTTTTGTTTATGTTGTAACTATATCTGCAAAATACCTTCAGGACGGATGGCAGGTTTGCTAACAATTTGATCTTTTTTGCGCATTGCTGCATCAGGACATGTTGCGTCGGAATAATGTGAGATCCTTTTTCCAGTATCCATCTGAACACATCTTCATGCTTTTCTGAATTATTCAGCGGCACAAATTCCATGCTCGCTGCAAGCTTCTAATTTTTATTTATTTCTGTTGCTAAATGTTCTCTCTTACTAAACTAGCTTCAGGAGGAACAACAGGTTCGCTAACCATTTGATCTTTTTTGTGCAAGTTTGCTACTAAATTCTCAGACAGAAACATGCTTGTGCATCACCATCTTGTGGAACCACGAGACCTTAATCCATGAATTCAAAGAACATTAACTATGTTTATGGATCACTACATCTTCTGCTAGAACAAGGTGAGATCCTTTTCCGTAACCATTTAAACATGCATCATGCTTTTCTGAATATAACTTGGAGATATGGCTTGGCATGGTAGTAGGAGAAGGACTAGATGAGAGGAGAGCTTATTTGTGTTATTGGCTCCAAATTAAGCTGATTGTTTAAACTTAACTTTCATATATGGCCCATAGCTGAAGCAACCATGCGTAAGAGTTGCAAACTAGGTATTTTTGTCGTTCATTGTCATAACTCCATAGAACTTCATGCAGCATTCCAGCATCAATTGTTTGATCATAAACTGAAGTGGTTCTATCATCAGCACTTCTAGACTTTACATCTTATGACAGTGTGGTGCAAGACGTCACTGATAGATGTTGGTGGGCAAGGCAGCGGGAGGCGACGACGATGACTGATATGGTTTCATTCTCGAAAAAAAAAAAACTGATATGGTTGCTGGCAGTTAAAAGGTAAGTTACACCGCCGTTTGGTCCGACGGAGAAGAGTAAATCAGCATGGTAAATCTGTATGTATTGTTTTCAGTTGGGTAATTTAACTAGAAAAGTGAAAGTCAGTGTAATCAAACGACTAGTTTTGTTTCCAGTTGGGAGATTGAAGTAAGAAAAGAGAAACCCATGGTCAATTCGTTCTCTTCGCACTCAGTTATTAATCGTGGGCAAGTTCAACATATTAGGTTTACATTTATGTCTGCTTGTGTAAAAGACATTTTATGCTTTCCAACACCACGTGGAACTCATATTTTTAACTTTATTCTGCTGAGAAGTTAATTTGATGGTTCAGTTTTAGTATCATTTCTTGAATGAGGTTGGCCCACATAGTGGTCTCGACTTCTCCAAATATGCATTTGTACCTGAAAATTTGAAATTTACGGTTAGGCCTGAGTGCACTGAGTTATTTTTACTACGGTTTAACTTTTGAGCCTTCGCTAAAAGTCCTCCTTGACCCTGCTTATTTCTCATTATATAATATAATGTGGTGCCTTTTTGTTCTAATTTAATCTGTGCTGCAACGTGTTTCTAATGAATCTCGCTTCGTCCATCTGGTCCATCCTAGCACTTTGCAGTTTCATACTAGGTTACTTTCTATTCGATCTTTAGTTGTTTGTCTGTTCTGCTACTGAGAAGAAGCAGCTCGTGATTTTTCCATGTGTGCAAGGTTTAAGGAATGGACCACGTCCTTCCCCTCCTCTCCTTGTGTCGTCGGTCTGGAAGCTGGTAGCCGGAGCTCGGGGCCGTCGCCTCCGGATCTGACCTCGCGCGTGCTGGCGGCGATTGGTGGATGAGAGTTTGTCCCTTCCTCGTCGTTGGCGCTCAACCGGCGGCAGCCTGAACTAAGAGATGCACTAGCTGCATGTGAGGAGATATATTGGGCTGGTTCAGAAGCTTTATGGAACTACTGAACCTGAAGGTATACTTTGGCCTCTTCTTTTTCCTGGTCCAGTGTGTTTACTGTTACCTCTGAATCTATCCCTATGATTGTTGTGTAATTTCTATTTCAGATACAGATATGGACATCTTTTTGATAAATGCCTTGAGAATATGGTGATTATGGTTGTCTGATGTACATTTTTGTTTTTTACCAAATTTGTCTTTGAGTTCTGATTTTATCCCCATCCCCACATGTAACTCTGGTTTTCAGTTGATCTGTCAACCAAAAGTTGTTTAGTATAATGTCATAATTTGTGCTGATGTTGTGCATATCTAAGAAAGAAGATAGTAGGACAAGGCTAAAGGAGAACTATGGTGGAAAGCTCTCTTTCTTTTGTTTATGCAATCCAACTCTACATCTATGCTAACTAATGTCATCTTTATTTGAAGATGAAGTTAACCAGTCCATTATTATTCCTCTGATTTTTTTGTTGTTTTATGCTAAGATATTGCCCCCGTCCCTGAGCTTGTTCATTTTGTAGGGTTCTTATGAATCATGCTGGTCGTTCAGTTATGCAATCCACCTTTATTCATGCAATTACTTTTTGGAGCATTATCTTCCTGCATCTAAACTCTTATCATATATATATATATATATATATATATATATATATATATATATATATATATATATATATATGCGAGCAAGCAGATAGACGAGGAGACCGAGCCATCCGCGAGGGCGTCGACATCGACTCGCCCCTCGCCTTGTGGGGCGGAGAAGGACGAGGAGGGGCAGTCCACAACACCGTCACCGTCATCCTCGCCTTTGAGTGAAAGTAGGTATGGGACGTGCTTGAGACTGAGGGCGTTGCGAGCAACCTGAGCCATTATCACATATCCGATCGCTTATGTAACCTCTAGGACTGCTGCTTGTTGCACCACATGCGTCTGATAATATCTATGATCTATGATGTCACTGCTTTTCTCTTAGAGCTGATCGCTTATGTAACCTCTAAGACTGCTGCTTGTTGCACCACATTTGTACTGCTTTCCCTTATAGTTCCAGTCAGAACTTGCACATTCACATATTCTTGTGCTTTCAGTTTTGATATTATAACAGTGCTCATATAGTACAAATAGGACAGTGACAAAATAAGACAGTGACAGTATAATGTGATCGTCTTATCTAGGTTTGTTGTATTATAATTGTCAATTCTTCACCACAGCGTGTTGATCGACTATTTATTTTCAATGGCTTAACCTGCATGCAAACAAAAACAGTTCAGTATTTACTTCAAAAATCAAAATTGCATACCGCACAGCCGCAGACAATTTCTTGCAGGCACTTCTGCCTGATTCCACCTTGTCGAAGAAGAACTCAAGGCCTTCCATGGCTACCCAGGTGGCGCAGCGCCCCCTAATCCTTCACTGGCCGGGGGCAAAGACGACGAGATGTGGATGCAACCTTGACAGGTTACTGACTGCGTGACGGGCCCACTGACCCATATCATCCTCTTATTATAATGATATCCACATGCCGGCCCATATTTTCGAATGGGCACACCGAGACACTTTTGATGTGTTTGGTTGCCTGCATATAGGCCAACCAGGCCCGCACGGGAAGATTGTGGCCCGTTTGGTTGCATGCGTTCACTGTTGGGCCTGCATAGTACGAAACTCAAAGCATCTCTGGGCCTGTCTCGCTAGGAACGCTGGAATCGGCAGTTTCTTCGGAGCCAGGCCTGCGTGATGCACGTGGGCGGCACGGCCTGCATGCGAGGAGCCACGCTCGAGAAGCCGCGTTGCTTCCCGAAGCGCCGGCAGTTATTACACTCACCTTCCCTCACCGCTCTCTCCCCTCTCTCCACTCTCACCGACGGCGGCGGCGGCGTTCAGCAGATCGGAGAACAGCAAGGCGACCTCCGGCCCCTTCACCGGCATCCGCATCATCACCTCTGGCACTTCGGCATTGGCGGTAAGCACTTTGTTCACCTCCCCATGTACTCATTCGCATTCGATCCGCGTTTAGGTTCGATCCGCGTTAGGAGGATGGGGAATCGGGGTAAATAGCCATAGGAGTGATCATAACATCGTCATTAGTTCATAGTACCGATGGATTTGAGGTTCCTGATCCGGATTGAGTACAAGGGTAATGGGGGGATTGGGGGTAAATCTTACACAGTAGTCTTAGATCTTAGATTCGGCGACCCTGGAGGCGGTTGGAGCGGCGAGTGCCCTTGGCCTTGTTCTTCTCCTCGAGCTGCACTACCGTCTCTTCTTCCTCGCCGGAGTCCAGATCGATCGGCATGCTTCGGTGTCCTGGCTCCGGCGCCCTTACAACCATCGCCACCGCATGTTCTTCTTCCACCTCCATCGCCACCGCTTCTTGTTCGTCCTCCACCACCACCACAGTCCTTGTCGTGAAGTACGTTGCGGCACGATGGTCATGAGGACGCCTGTACTCTCTGTACTTGGCCCACCTTGCCCTCTGTCGAGCGTCGCCGGAGTCGGCCTGATTCATGGCCCAGCGAAGGATGTCGACTGACATAGCGCCCTTCGCTGGGTGAGGAATCAGCGTCTTCAACTCCTCCGACGTCGCCTTCTTCACCACAGCGTCTGACTCTTTTTGCATGTCTGCCATGCTGCTAAAGTTCGAGCAGACTTCCACGGTGTTCTCGAACTTGGTGCGGTCACCGAGCAAGCACCCGAGGAAGAAAGCCCTCCATCCAATGCCCCAAGGGAAGGGGTTGGAGTTGCTGCTGGAGTTCATGACGATGGATAGGAGGAAGAGTGAGAGACAGAGAGATAACTGTTAGTGAGATGATGGGTAAGTAGTGACCGTGAGGATGAGTAAATAAAGGGGTTATGGACGATAGGTTTTAATGGCGATCAACCTGGAAACTTTGTGCCCTTCATAATGTGTGCTCTTCGTAATGCAGATCGACACGGATCGACACGGAGAACGAGGGCAAGGAGGCAAATGAAATGCAAGATTCAGTGACAAGGCCAACGCTAATGCATTAACCGAAGAAAGTTAATTTCTCTTCATGCCAGTTCGAATATTTCCTAGAGAAATGAGATAACAGACGGGCAGTTCATAAGTCAGAAGATTAACTCCCGTTACAGTTGACCAGGACATGTTAACTCCTACAAGTTCGCATCACATTTGACCAGGGCATGACACGTAGCTGGTCAAATTCCCTTGTGGAGCAAATTACAGGCCCCATGCGCAGCATACAGAATGGCAACTCCTTATATCCAATTGTTGTCTGTATTAGTAACCATGCTCTTAAGGTACAGGCGGAACAGAAATTCCGCCCACGGCTCAGCCGTCCCCTGCCACGGTGCCGCGGTGGCCCATGTTTTCCGTGCCAAGCTGAGCCGTCCCCATGCCACGTTTGCTGTAAAAACAACATTTACTCTGGTTGCAGTTCAAATTTTGAACTATGGAATTTATTTGAAGACAGTTATTACCCACCCTGGTGGAGAGTTCTTGTTCTGTCCAGACAAAAAAATCAGCTAAATGTGTCGGCTATGTGTCCACGCACATCAGCTAAATGTCTCGGTCATGCAGACCCATTCTAGATTAAGCAGCGCACTTCATACATTACGGTTCTGAACAGACGTGTTCCTCAAAATTCAAACACAAGGATGACTGTCGTTGCCACGATAGGAAGATCCTTTTCTTTTCAATTCAACCCAACATTTTTCAAATTCAAAAACTTACGCAAACTTACTCATGCACCAGCGACGGCAGTTTTTAAATCATCCAGCCATGTATGCCGGGGGGGCGCACGGGCATAAGTTTCAAATTCAAAACAGTAGGTATTTCGGCGTTGCAAAAAAAAGATCACAGGCAAGACATTTGCTTGATCATCAAAGCACACGAATTGAAATAAGTTTTCATGACATTTTCAACTACTTCCCATAGGGTTCTGATACGTGAAGCGAGCCTATGCTTCGGCAATTCACGACACTGCACACACGTAGGTCTCCTGACTCTACTCAGGTCTTTTAAGTACAAATTCAAATAAGGTCCATAGGTTTCCATCACACACACTACTTCAGAATTTGGTTCCTCCAAAAGACCCCCCAACACTAAAGGGTGCACTTGAATGGACAGACCACACTCGTCGCACGGACAAAAGATGTTACCAGCCCGCACGTAATCTGAACCCACGATTCAGTCCCCATCTCCTCGCACTGGAAACCCGGGAGATCACGCTTGTTGCCCTCCATGGTCGCAACAGGAGGAACAAGCATGGAGCCAGGCTCAATGAAAACACACCAGAAAATCCTCATAGTACAACATACAGAAATTGAACTCAAGTTATCAAATTTGATTCTGCACCCCACCAAGCGGCCGCGTGCACGTGTTCCGGCGATGTCCTTCCATTCCACAATTCTTGCATTTCCCTGGTTTCCGCGGTTTCTTCGGGGCATCCCCCCGGTCAGGGCATGTTGTTCTTTTGTGACCTTCGCACCGACAAATACTGCAGAACCTTGTCCATTTGCTAAGACCCTCATACGGCGCTTTCTCCCTGCTGTCCGCCAGCCGGCCAACCCCTCTTTGCTTCTCCGGTGTAGCTAGCCCTGCTAGGTCCTTCACACTGACTGACGTGCCTGCGCTCACCTCATGGTCCGCACCACCGTTCGGAAGTATTGTAACTTCACCATTCCCAGGAAGCCCTCCTGCAAGCATGTTCCCCTGACGATCTTCAAATCCCAATCCATCTCTCTTCTCTGCAAATGGGGCACCTCTGACAATCAATGCCTTCAGCCCAGCATTCATGTGCTCGAAAGCTTCCGCGCACGTGTCGCCCAATCGGACAGCCTCCATAGCTTGCAAGTACAGAGTCGAATTCCTGCACGTGAACGACTTGTTAACCGCCTGGTCTTTCTGGTACTGCACTAGGTGAGCGGGCAAAATATCCCTTGCATCCTTTGTCCATCTTTTGACAATGTGTTTCGCAGGGATCTCCTGCAGATGAAGCACGTCCATCACCTGCACTACACAAACAATGTCATTCCGGGATCATACCAAATTGACAAAGTGGCGACAACAACTGTTACGCAGCACGGAAAGATTACCCTTAAAACATGACAGCACAGCATGCCCGTGTGCTCAAATTGACCGCACTCACACACGAATTCTGAAACATCGCCCTTCACAGTGACCTCGTACACACCTCTGCTCCATTTTTCCCTTTTTGCTGCATTGTTGTGTGTAGCCACGTACCTCTTCATCTTCTCAACCTCCGTCACATTGTACGCCGTGCCTTCAATGAGTAGCCGACCAAACTGTTCGAACATAGTTCTCGTGTATACTTTGCTAGCATGACACTCTATCGCAAGATTTGTTCTCCTCACAACACCACCCTGTAAAATGTAACAACTATTAACATACGATAAAAAAAAGTAGAACCATATGTGTTTAAAAAAATACTGATTATACTCAAAATCATTGTCCTCTTCTCCTCGTAGCTTTCCTCCCTCTCGCGGTCGAACTGCAGCCTCATGTACTGTTTAACAAATACATGCATTGGGCTTGAAGGCGGCATGTATGACTTCAACATGTGGTTTGCACTTTCGCTTATCTGTGTGCTTGTCATCTTAGCACAGAAAACACCTCTGAAGTATGGCTTCGCCCATTTTGATCTAATTTCATATATCTCGGTCATGTAGGGGTGCTTCCGCAGGTTGTACTTGTCCAACAGCATACCCCACGCTGTCTCGAACTCATCTTCAGTCAACATGTGGTTCACTACCTTGTAGAACTCAGCTTGGAACTCACATTTCTTCGTGTACAATGGGCCTAGGCTCTCCTTCGCTTTCTTCAGAACGTGCCATTTGCACAAACGGTGCATGCTTTCAGGATAAATTTTTTTAATTGCTACCTCCATTCCTCTGTTTTGGTCTGCCATCCATGTCACCAGTTAGTAATACTCATCTTGAGAAAAAAATTATCTTACGTTTAGGTACATTTACTGGGGAACGATACATGCAAGAAAAAACATCAACAAAAAATTGTTCTACTAACCTGTCAGTATCGTCTTAGGTGCTGGGCCTCCCATCATGCGGATAAACTCACGAAAAACCCATTCGAAGCTCTCCTCTTGCTCGTCACGCATCAAAACGCCCGCAAGAATGATGCTATGGAAATGGTTGTTAACACCAACAAAAAGCCCAAATGGCATATCATACAAATTGGTCTTGTATGTCGTGTCGAATGTAACGACGTCACCAAAGAACCGGTACTGCATCCGACTGTTTCCATTCGTCCACATCAGATTCTTAACCCTGCTATCACTATCAGCAAGAACTCTGTAAGTGAAGTCCGGGTCACTTGCAACAATGTCAGCAAACACTTGCAGAGTCTTCCTGATATCATCATCAGCTTGTTCCTGACTTATTTTACCACACATGTTCCTAAGGGTCCTCTTTGTGAACGGTACCTTCTCTACCGAGCCAAAGAAACTCCCAATGATGTTGTACACCTTTCCCAGGTTTACATTATTCTCCCTCAACTGCCTTATCAGATCTTTCGTGTAAACGTCTATGTGTTTGTGCGATGGCCAATGCACCTTCTGCCCCATAGTAAGTGACATGGAATGGTTGTGCTTTTCTCGGTGTTCTGCTATGTACCAACTATTGTCAGCCGCCCGTAGTAGCCGTATCAAAGCAGGGCACTCGCATCTACACGACCGGCTATTCTCCGCCACCGGCTTTCCCTGTTTGGAAGAAATAGAAACGCTTGTCAGTGACAATTTCAACTATTAATTATCTGACTCCGTACAATCGAACAAGCAAGATTGAAGAACGAACCGAGCAGCCGCAAACAATCTCCTGCATTGTTTTGGTCCTCTCCGCGTTCAATCTGCTTTTACCATACCTTATCCCAAATCCGATCTCCCACGAATACATATTGTAGAAGTCGTACGCCTCGCCAAGTGAATCGAAAGTAAGTCCAAGTTCAGGATGAACTACACTTTTCGTCGGTTCCTCTGCATACTTGCGAATCGACTGCTCTAGTGCACTCATCCTAGATGGACACGGGGTTCTGTCCGGCGGCGCGCTCCCTAGACGTAACCTGAATTCATAGCGAAAAAGTAAATCTTGGTTAGTTTGCACATGATGGAGCAGGGGGCAAAGGTACGTTGGATAATGCAACTGCTGAACCAACCGGAATGCTAGTGGTATATCAGATGCAATCACACTTGCCATGGTGGTATATATGCTTGCAATTTAGCTAGAAACATATTTTTCACAGTTGCTTCCACCACTCACAAGCCTCTTGCGTGCAATTTTATCAGATGTTTAAAGACACTGAAAGCAAACCCAGGTGAGCACAAAAAAGACAACTTATGTATACATAGCATGCCACAAAATACAAAATCCTGATTCACACTTTATGACAGACATGTTTGTCTTTCTCGTTTATACGCTTACACACAGAAGATTTTCCGATTTGAACAGTTAACTGAATATACGAGCATACCAACTTAGCAAGCATCAATATCTGTAGGTATTTTTTTTCTGGCAGCGTCTAAATTCAGCATGCAAAAACAATGTTTCTAAGTCCCGACAAAGATCATGACGGCCAGCTGAAGCTATGTACTAGTAGTAGGACAAACACATCAGCACTCAACCAAAAAAAATTCAGAACAGAGGCGCTGAATGGTTCCAGGGCGCACCTTTTTGTCCATCCTGGAGCCTCCGGATTGACCCTATCGGCCGACTGTGCGGACCTCGTCGGCGAAGCCTCCCGCCGACGTCGCCCGTTGCCCTCTGGACCGCCAACACGCTGGCCGCACACGGACCCAGCGTTCGAGTCGGCCGGCTCGACGCCCCTGCCATCAATCCGTGGGAGGACCGCCAGAGGAACCGGATCTGGGTGGGCCAAGCTGTCCCGGAGGGGAAATCTGCAGGCCATGGCCATTTGCGGGCGGCGTTCGAAATGGTCAGCCGTCGACCCATGTCCCCCGCACCGCACTGCCAAAAAGGATTGATGCATCTCCGACCAGGGGAGGGTTTCCTTACCTGTCGACCGCGTCCAGCAAGAACTCCAGGCCAGCGTCTTCCATCGTCGGACGGCTGCAGCTTTCCACGGCGGTGCGGGATGGCGTATTGCCGTCGGCGGCGGCGGCCGGTTTCGAGAACAACCTACGTAAGGGTTTGGGGGTCCAAGCCAGCAGCCGACCGCCGCGTCTCCCTAAGCTGGGCCCCACATCGTCCGGTCCAGGCCGGTGATGATCGAAGACGGCTCAGGTTGACACGCCTTCCTGCACCCAACACCTGTTCCACGGCTCAGCCTAAAAAGCAAACCATCTGGTCCACAGACCAGACAGACACGCGAGACGGCGGACGTCCACACATACATACGATTCGGGCCCGCTTACACACACCGTTCGCTACGTACACGCGCAGTGTATCGATTTTCCAACGCATCAGCACAGACTTGTCAGACCGAGATGGTGTCAAAGTTCGCCAAGCTGAGAGGTTTTACGCATGTGATAACGGAGACCGATTGTCTGGAGTTTGTTTCACTCTGGAACACTCGCCACAATTCTCGTTCGATTGTGGCTCCTATCTCAAATGAAATTGGAGAGCTAGCTAGAGATTTTATTCAGTTTGATATTCACCATGTAATCAGGTCAGCAAACATTCCGGCTCATCTTTGTGCTAAGCGTGCTTGCACTTTGAATGTGACTGAATGCTGCCTTGACGATACTCCAAGCTTTCTAGTGACCAGTCTGTTGGCTGATTGTCCTAGAAGTACTTTCTTTTAATAAAGCTCTCTGAATTGCCCGCAAAAAAAAAACTTGTCAGACCGGATTCTGCGAAACCCGAGACGAGAACACACGAGAGGGATTTCGTGTGCAGCTGCGCCCGGGCACCGAAACGCCTCGTCCAATTCCATCCTTCACTCAAAAAAGAGATGGTTCAACTTATACAATGCAAGATCCGTTCCATTTTGTCTATAAAAAAGACACATGCATACACCGTCTGTATGTGTATTTCATTTCTCAAGAGGTTAACTCATGAAAGAATTCGATTATTTTCCAGACATGAATGGGTGGGCTATATTGATAATCTGGCGCAGCCAAATCTCTGACAGCTACATTTCCATGCCATATACTGAGCATGACACCACCCAGGGCTAAACGGAAAAAGTCCATTTTAAACCTTGAACTTGTAGAGGTTGGGCGAAACAAACCCCCACGTCAAAATCCCTGTCGATTGCACCCTGAACTATGCAATCCCGTCTAAAACGAACCCTGGCAAATGTCAACTGGGATTCGTCTGACTGGTGGGCCAGGGAGCGGCAATGTTGACCACGGCGCACACCCGTCCTCCCCGCTGGGCCGGCCCATTTGTCTATTTTTTCGGTTACACTTATATTTTGGTGTTTGTGACATATCAAAAATATTCAAGCGTTACAAAAAAGTACGTGGCATTCCAAAGTATATTTAAATATTGTATATGTGTGTGTGTGTGTGTAATTTAAAAATGGACGTTGCATTTGAAAAATGTTCACGCATTTCAAAAGCGAGCGACCGGACTTCTAATCTTGCTACTCGGAAATTATTAAGTTGAGCTTTTTTTTTTCTTTTGCGTTCACTGTAGGTTGCTGGTCCTCGCGGAGAACACGACGTGGAGAGCAAGCTGGGCGTCACTGGGCTGGCCCAGTCTTTTCCGCGCGTGCGCCTCGCAGCGCACCCAATCCCGGCCATGCCGACAATCCCCGTTTGGAAAACAAACCAGGGTTCTTTTTAGATCGGGATTGCATAGTTCAGGGTTCAATCGACAGGGATTTTGACGTGGGGGTACGTTTCACCAAACCTCTACAAGTTCAGAGTTTAAAATGGACTTTTTCCGAGCTAAACTATAGACGCTGAACTCAATGAAGACGGTAAGCACAAGATATTTTTGCTTCTCGCGAGAGCACACCATGGCGAGCCATATCGAAGTCACTGGTTTGGAGGGCAGACTTCAGTACTGTTTCATTTCATTTCATCAGTTTCTATGGTCATACGCCCCATACCTGCCTCGGCAGCGAACTCGATGGCCTTCGGGCTGTCGACCGTCCCAGCACGCATGGAGAGCGTCAGGCCGTCAGCAGAACGAGCCGTCGGTGTTGATTTACAGCGAGTCTCCAGGTGGCTTGGATCAGCTTTTGACAGTACCTGGAGCAGGAACAACAGTAGCTCTCTGTTCATACCCCGTTAGTGAATTCAGAAATAAGTTGTAGGGCAGATGAGGCGGCAACCGGAAGGGGAGACTTGTCGCCGGCACTGGCAGCATTATGGCACAGGCCATAGTGTCTCCAGGTTTTCAGCCTTCACCATATCCCACAGAAAGAAGAAAATTATCCCAGTAGCAGCATTGCTACTGAATATGTGCAAATTAGTACAACTCAGAAAAGCGTCCCTGGAGCAATGATCTCTCTTTGAAATACAGATCCAAACACACAAAAAGGATGAGCAAACGTCATGGGCTTAAGCAGGAATTTTGTGGCACATGAGCAAATGATGCTGGAAAAAAAAATGCAACGCAGGCAAATGAAATGCAAGATTCAGCAACAAGCCCAACGCTAATGCGTTAACCGAAGAAAGTTAATTTCTCTTCATGCCAGTTCGAATATTTCCTAGAGAAATGAGATAACAGACGGGCAGTTCATAAGTCAGAAGATTAACTCCCGTTACAGTTGACCAGGACATGTTAACTCCTACAAGTTCACATCACATTTGACCAGGGCATGACACATAGCGGGTCAAATTCCCTTGTGGAGCACATTACAGGCCCCATGCGCAGCATATAGAATGGAAGAGCCTGCAAAAAACAGTCCATTTCTGCATCTCAGCCACCAAAACCTAACTCTTGTTACCTGTGGAGCAATCAGTGAAGCCAGTCAAACAGATTTGTAATATTCAATTATTTGATGCATGGAAATTATCTCACAACTTGTGTACGGTTCAGACAGTAAGCATTAGAGCTTCAACGATGTGGAAATTGTGCCACAGGCTCAAAGTTGAATCAACTCAGCAATATTGGAGAAAACCAACAGTACAAAGAGAGAACAGCAATAGGGGCACACCTTCAATTTCTACTGTTAGCATAGTCTCAGGTGGCTACATCTGGTCTCAGTACAGGCAAAAAGGTTAGTGGTTCAGATAACTCCATTAGGACATCCTAGCTTATCAAACCTTGTGAAACTTTCTTTCTTATCATGGGCATATGAAGGACTCATGTTGTAATAGAGCTGAATCGTCTGGTTTCTAGCCCATGGGCATACTCATTAGAAATGTACAAGCTAGATAGTCACTAAAAAAATCGAACTTAATCAATTTCATGCAGTAGAAGCCTCAAGTAAATTATAATGCATCATTTTATGAATTGATACTTCCTTCGGTTCAAATAGACAACACCTTTTTTACCCTGCACAGTATCAAAAACGAAACATTGGCAACTACTCGCGAAGAGAGAAGTGTTTAGTATGAATCTAGACATGTCATTTTGATCATGGATTCAGTACAGAAATTATTAAGCATCTATAATGACAAAAGTCGGAGAAATTATACTGCACATAAACCACTACAACAGCCAATGTGTACTATGGATAAGACACGCTATGTTGGAGGTTATGAGAATTAGACTGACAAATAGATATACGTCGTGAAAATATTGAACCAGACCCACCTAAAATCTCTACTCCTAATGTCTCAGTTGGTAGTCTCGCCTGACATCCCACCACTCCTCCCACCCCTCCTATATTTCACCTAAATGTATTCCACGCCCACCATTCAGAGCAGCCAACTTGGGCCGGCCCATTAACTCGCTAGACCAACGCATGCCCTGCACCCGATCCCGACGACATCAGGGTCCTCACATCGCCTCCACCTCCTGGCGCCCTCACGCCGCCGTCCTTCCTCCACTCCGATCTCCTCCGAGCCCTGCCGCCTCCAAGCTCAGGACCCTAGCCGACGCCGGCCTCTCCTCGGCGTCCTCACGCCGCCATCCTCTCCTCCACTATCTCCTCGGAGCCCTGCAGCTGTCATCACGTCCGACCTCACAACCCACCGACCTTTCTCAGGTTTGGACCATTGCTTCGCCATTTTTTCAGATCTTCTCTCAAATTATTCTATTGGCTGAACACCAAGTCCGGAGGAGGAGAACGTCTGTGTCAGGTTTCATCTATCTCCCGAGATCAGTAGCATATGATCTGGTTCTGAACTCACAGGGAACACCCATATGATCTGGTTCTGAACTCACAGGGAACACCCTAAATTTGTTACTCCCTCCGTCCCATAATGTAGGACGTTTTTTGACACTATTGTAGTGTCAAAAAGCGTCTTACATTATGGGACGGAGGGAGTACTTCGTAATGCAGTAAAGATACATGCAGTGAAAATACATGCATTTGGCGTTCAGGACTAACCAGGAAAGAACCTGAACCCCAAGGTGAGGGTCATCCTATCAATTTCTTTCTTTTTCTGTGGTAGTTGATATGCTTGATTTTTCTGGTTTACTGGTCTGGATCTGACAATTTAAACTTGAAAGTGAGGATTTCTTTGTAGAACCTATCAAGTAGCGATGGCAAGAAGTTAAAGTGGCCCATAACTGATGAACTTTGAGTGCGGAAACTACAGTTATTCAGCAGTTGATTATAAGTTATTTGAATTGTAGTGTTTTACATCGATGCTGTCAGTTCTCCCTTCTGTTAACTAGCCAAGAGGTAGAACTCAGTTTCATGGAGCTGCTAGCACTCAGTTTTTTGTGTTTCAGTCACAGTGCAAGGTCAGCATCCTCTTTTGTTTGGCGGTACTAATCAGTAACATCTTAATGCGCACGCTATTGTTTTTTGAAGACAATATGGATGCAGCTCAATTCCAATCTGACACTTGTTAAGATTTTCACATGTTAATTTATGCCAAGATAGCATACATCAAGTTAATGTATGCTCAAGTTAATGTGGATGAGAGTGGCTGACTGCACCATCAATGGATGAGAATTTCTCACTGTTACTGGTTTTTGTTTGTTCAGTTGCAGGCACTCTACATGGACGAGAATTTATCACTGTCACTGGTTTTTGTTTCTTCAGTAAAAAGCATTGCCTACTACCTATCGAGTTGAAACTGATGATGTTGTATTGAACAATGATCTATTGGAAGCTGACACAGAGAAGGTATTGTACGTTCACTAGCTTTTTGCAAACATACCTGGGGCTGATTTGCGTGCTGGATGTGTGTATAGCCGAAGCCGGGGGACAGGGGCACAAGGCGGCGGCGGTCAGTGGTGAGATGCTCCTCCGTGACGTACTTTATTTGAGCCTCCCTAATTAAACCTCACTTTATTTGGCTTAATCTCCCTTCAAATTTTGGTGGTGGTGCCAGAGCCGGATCCTCTGCCAGTATTGATTAATGGTTCTTGGTGCGTTCATTGCAGGGGAACTTGATGAACTGCGGCGGTGGGGGCAGCTACGGCACTTGTATCGTCGAGGTACTGAGATCAGAGCGTCATGCCGTGAAACCTTGTACGCACATAATTGATGGAAAGGAGCTCCTGAATGAAAAGGACAGACAGTGAGGAAGGTATTCATCAATTCATCCAATCCACCTCTTGACCAATGGTAAGTTGCTGACAGTTAAACAGGGTGATTAGGCGTAGTACGCATGGTTTGATCGATTGAGAAATTAAGTGACATTAATTTCCTTATGCTTGCTGGCGGCGGCCTACTCCGGCGACCGGCATGTATGCGGAACCTGACGGTCAGAATCTTTCTTACTGCTTGCTCGATCGCCGGTTAATCGAAACCAAGGAGAAGAAACATTTATGCCCCAGCCGGTCAATAAACCGCATGTGCACTACAAAGGTGATCATGTGATATTTGTGATGTTCTCACACTAATTGGATGCAAGTGACATGTGTTCTTCTCGGTTTTAATTTCTCTTATCTCAGGTTTTATCTTCTAATTGAATGGGTGGAATTCACACACTTGGATGGAAGGATTTGTGATGTGCTTAGATCGATAATCCAATTAAGCAGTACATGATTATATATTTTTAGAAATACACATTTAAATTTGGTTAGTTTCTCTTCACCTGCTCACGCCTTCTCATGTGCTTTAACAGGAATAGTGTAATTACTAATTATTCCAATCCAACCGGCAGCAGTATTCTAGATTATCCAGGTGTGGTTCCTCATATTAAGTTGATCTAGCAACACTCTAGATGATTTCCCCAAAGATGATGCCTCCCTGAGGTCCACTTCTCTGCCGCCCCCAGCTCTGGTATAGTATGAAAATCCTATAAATAAATTTGAAGTTTACTATTTGATGCTTATATTTATTGGTGCAGTACGTAGTCCTTTTTGCAGGTCCACTCCTGGAGGATGGTGCTCAATGCTTCCATTTAGTCGAATGATTTGTCAATACTTCTCTGAATACAGATGACGCTTAATATTAGATGTACTGATGGATCTAATTATGACTTCTGAGTGCATAATGTTTAAACATATAACCATTCATAATCTTTAAATGGTTAAGTAAGGTAAGAGCTTCTGACTAACCAAATTGATTTATAAGATATGTAAGATCCTAACGAAGAAAATGTTGATTCTACTTCTGTCATCGTATTAACATTTAGCCTACATTCAAACTATAGATTTGTCAGGAGATAATTCCAGTTGACAATGACAAACTAGATACATAAGAATTGCAATTGCCTCTTGTAGATCTTCATACTTTCGCTCTCCTGTACTGCTGATCAGTATTACTCTCGCGTAAACTATTATTACAGAAGTCGTAACATGAATTGCAATTGTTTTGTTCAGGCAGTGATGCTATTTACCTGATGCTCAGACTCTGTGCAGGTTGTATCCAGTTGAGACTATTTTAGTAGTGGGCATAATTTGTGTTGAGGCGAAATTTCTTTCAAGGTGTCCATTCTCTTGATTAACGCAGGCATGTTTGGGAGGGGCATTTGTCGATAAAGAACCCTTTCTGTAGTTCAAATTTGACTTAAATACTAATACTTTGCCGAGAAATGCCATCCCAAAGGACAGGCACTGAATGTGTTCGTGAATTGTTTCACAGGCTGAGAACGTCTTCAACCAAGTTTTATACTTCAAGCGGACTGTGAAATATGTGGGAGAACCATTACTCACTTTGAGTCAACCATTGCTTCCTCTGCAGTGCGTATTTTAGTTCTTTTCATTTTCAAGTCTTTGTTAGTGTTTCCATGAGAGCAATTTCTAATATCAAAGTCTGACATTTGGGTTTATAAGTCTAAAACGGTTTGCTACCTTTTTGCTAGGTGCAGGCTGCTATCGAAGTTAAGGCTTCTTGTAGGCTTATAGTTTAATGCAAATTAATTCATACACTATTTGTCATATCCGGTATCTGTGGTATCTGCAGGAGAACTGCCAAGTACAAGCCCACCATGCCATATTCCTTTTGTGTCATTCCTCGTCTAAAGCCAAACCAATTGATGAATTGAAGTAGACCTCCAATGGCGCATCCAAAGTATGTGAACAACCATTTTATTTGTAACCTTTTTGGTACTTCTATATGTACTTTATATAGGTAATGATTCAAAACTAGCATGTTGATCTTCAACTTCTCAAAGAACTTTGGCAAAAGTTTTTGTGTAATTCTAAATCTAACATCAAACCATGCTGACCAATTATGCAAGTATTTGCCTTGTATAATGATAGAAAAAGGTACTTCATTTAGCAATTAACCTTTATCGTTTTCCGGCAAAACGCACTTTATTGTTTGCGTTGATAGAACATCCTTGCGGCGGCTGCACCTGGTTCCACTCTAGGCTTGCCGCCGCAGACCTCGATGCCACCGTAAGTGGTGTGTCTCGCTTAGTTAGTTAGTCAGCTACTGAATTGTTTTTTGATCGATTCTCCATGTCTGGTTGAGATCAATGTGGATTAATTGATTTTGATCTTCGTTGCAGGGGGTCAAGAACATGAAGAACCTACAAGGTGGCTACCTCCTTGCTCAAGAGCGAAAATTACACGCAGCCAGAAACCGTTGATCAACCATCAACAAATCGATGTATCTATCAACCCTTTTCTTATGAAGAAGATTTAGTCAGTTAGGTTCAGAGATGAGGTTAAACTGAAAGTGATTCTTTGTACTTCTCCAAAAAGATAATTCAGCTGGAGTACATATTTGAGTTGCTCCATGCGGTAGGATAGTGTAGTTCTCGAAGGTTTCAGCAATAAATTATGTCTTAAATCATCATTAACATGGCATGTGATTTTATCTTGCACTAATTTCAGCTGCTAAGTTCTCTAAATAGTAAAGAAAATATTCTAAGTGGTATATGTTGTCAAAACTAATGTGTGCTGGAAATAGATGTTCACTAGCACGATTCTGGATTTAATCTTCAATTTTTTTAAGTGAGTGAGGATGTGTGCTGGAAATAGATGTTCATCTTACTGAGTTATGTGAGTGAGGATGAGAGTGGATGGGGGATTATAAGCGGGATACGCCATTGGCAATTTGATTGGGAGATGGAGATAGCGTGTGGGGGAAGAATATGTATAGGTTAAATATAACTTGTGTTAAACCCTCCAAATATATATGCCCCCGTAGCAACGCATGACATCAGCACCAGCCGCGACCAGTGTCGAAGGATGGACCATGGGGACAAAAAGAGGAAGACAGAGAGCAGGAAGAAGACGACGATCGCAAAATTTTACCACCGAAAAAACAGGCGACTGGTGCATAGTTCCTCTCATTGTATCTATTAAAGAAATTGACAAAAGGTGATATAATTTGAAGGACTTCACTCATGTCATTTAGTCATCAGTTTGATTCATTTTCATGTATTTTGCCCGTAGCAACGCACGGGCATTCTACTAGTTAGCATAATTGTACAATAACTGCAAGCGAGCATTATGTATTATAATGTTCCTGGATGGGCAGTAATGTGAAATGTTTTCCCTAAGAAAGCAATAGTGTGAAGCTTGTAATAACAAAGGAAGTTTGAAGCCAAGAAGCTGAGGTGTTGTTAGTTACCAATACAAATTTGAATTCATGGAACAACAGATAAATCATCCTCAAACTTGACAGACCCATAACCACAGGAAAAAATGCAACATAGCAACCAGGAAAAGTAAAACAGAAAATACCCTCGAAGGAAAATAAAGGGAAAATATTTCATTCTGCTACCACTAACAAATAGTTACCTGATCAATACATCACGAATTCAAGATAGCATCTATCCAGACAGATCATATTATGTATCACACAAAAGTTTAGCTCCACCGTGTCCACCACCAATGCGAGCATCTACAAAAATAGGAAGCAAGGAACCAATGAGATTCCAACGAAAATTTAAATAGGTACAGGGGCATTAACTAGATATTTATATAAACACACTGCTATAATTCGAGAAAAAAAATTCAGTTGTATCTCATAATGAAATCCTTGACCATGTCGATAGGCCTGCAACAATAAAGAAAATAGTTCGCTTATTATACACATAATATGCCAATCCACCTCAAATAAATTGCTTTTGCCAATCATCATGTCAGTTGTTTTACTGTATGGTCATCCATAGAATAAACAGATGAAGTGTCTGCTACCTCTGACTCAAACCACATAACACAATAATAACAATACAAAACTATAAAATAACTTGGTTTCTTTTTACCTGCGGTATAGACACCTTCAAATGGATAATAGCAAAACCAGCGGTAGGATTCGAAAAGTTTCTTAAACTGAAATGATTCAAACTGGACCATGAAGACGCCGATAAACGTCCACACTAACACCGCATTATTGTCCTCAGCAAACCCAAGTATCGTTGCCTCCTCTGAATTCATGGAAAGTAGCTTGTCTAGTGCAACAGTTCTTCCTAGCACCCATGAAGCTACACCATCATAGTCTGTCTTCCTCTTCCATAATTGGATGCAGTTCCCCGAAAGGAAGAGGAAACCAAGGCCACCACCTTCCGACCGCATAACCGTGAAGGAGCAATTGTTGACATCGACGATGTCCACTGGCACATGTATCACACTTAGGCTCTGCCTATCCAAATTAAATTCAAGTATTCCAAACCAAGTCCCAAAAAAGCAACCAGTAAAGGGAATTCCCAACCATCACAGAGCACATGTCATGGTAAACACTGGTGGGTACATCAGGATCGTCGGCCGGAAGCAGTGTCGACACGAGATTACTCCATACACCGGTCTCCGACGAGTACACCGAGGCCACAGCCTGTGTAAGTTGTATGTCGCTGTTGCCTACCAAGACAACCTGGAAGTGGTGGGCCTCTCCGGAAGCACGAAGCACCGCTCCGTTAATCACGGTTTCCCCCTTGTCGAACCCTGGGGGAATGTCTAGGCGGTGCTGGTCACCCGTGACGGGATCCCATACCAGGAGCTGGTTCCGCGACACATGGGAGATGAGCATGAGGCCATGGCGGCATCCGAGGATCATGAAGGCATCGCCGGCGTTCATGGGAAAGGAGAAGCGGGCTTGCGGGACGCGATTGGGGGCCTCCAGCGTAGGTTCGAAATGGACGGGGGAGATACCTTGGACGAAGCAACCGAGGAGGGGAGGCTTGCGGCGGTGGTGCTCGCGGAAGCGCCGGAGAAATCGGGCGTCGGATACGATGCGGCGCCAGAGCTTACAGGCGAGGGATGCGCGGGGGAGGGAGGACGGCAGCGGGGGGAGGCGGAGGAGGATCTCGGAGAGGAGGTCTTCGTCGTCCAGCGCCGCCGCCGCCGACGAGCTAGGGCTGCTCATTTTCTCGCCTCCTCTCCTCACCGGTGCGGGCTCTGATGGACTGGAAGACTGAAGTCTGAAGTGGTGAGAGGCGCAGGAGAAGAGAAGAAAAGCCCAAAAGGGAAGGTCATGTTGGGAAGCCCAAAATAAGGCTGGAGAATGAAGCCCACGAAGAGTGTACAGCCCAAGAATGTTTTAAAATTTGCGAATTTTCAGAAGAAGAAAACCTCAAAACAACATAGTGAATGTAGGGGTGTACTATAGCAACTACTTTTTTAGATAATAACCTGCTCTTAAAAATATGACCACTTGTCACCCTTCAAGGCTTTGTATGGAATTGAGCCTAATTTCGGTACTATGCCAATCAACACCGGTGACTTACCTACTTCTCTAGCAGAGTAGGCGGCGGACCGGGAAGATTTTGTGGCCATGCCTCGTGAACATTTGCGGCGGGCTCACAAACACATTAAAGCTCAAACAAACAAGCATCGTTGTATGCCGATGAGGTCGGGAGGGGGAATGTGGGATTACCTTGGAGGCGGTAATCGTCGTCGTCGTTAGAGATGGTGGAGTCCGGCGACAGTGGGAGGAGCGGGTGGCATGGAGAAGGGGGGGGGGGGGGGGGGGGGGAGGATGGCGGCGGCGGGGGTCTCTACGAAAGTGGGGAGAAGCCGAGAAGGGAAGCGAGGAGGGGAGCACAGTGCAAGTCTGATCAGATCAGATCAGATCATCCAAGTTTGTGTGCAAGTAAAAACAACTTTGTTTCAAACTTCCATTTCAAAACTCCTCCCTTCTTGGGTTGATTAATCAAACCCAGAGGAATCATCCATCCATCCACCCTCTCACGAAACACAAGGCACGGATACACTAGTATCAAACATGGAAGCAACATTGACCAAAACCAAAACTAGCCGTGCAGCCATCAGTGATTGCACCATGCCTTCCCCTCCCAAGTAATTCTTGCTAATTAACTGCTCAGCAACGTATGCAAGGACTAAAAAACTTGGGACATCTCCTGCTCTACTACCGCTATCAGTAATCCAGTACTATGCTCTGCTCTGTTGTATCACCGCTACTGCTGCGGCTGCTACTCCACTTCCTTCACAGGCCGCCTGTCACCACCGCCGCCACCCTGCTGCCGGCGGCGACTTTTGGCGGCGTCCGAGACCCGCTGCACGATCATCGCCTCCGCCGCATCGACCGCCTCCCGTGTCCCGCTGATCACCACCTCCCTGCACCACACACACTGCAGGTTAAATGACATGCAGGCAGGCCTGATTTCGCGGGTAAAGAACATGCAAACACCGACTGAAACCTGCTGTAGTACCTACCTCTCGCTCGTCCCAGGTTTGAGCTCCCCCTTCGAGATACTGATCTGCACGCCGGTAACCTGCACTCCGACGACGAACCATTAGTCCAAACCATAGCCCTGTTGTTTAACTGTTTGTGGTTGCGCTTCGGTGGTGCGGGAGATATGTACGTACCCGTTCGATCTCATGTATGGTCCTCCCGGCACAGCCGATGACGGCGCCCACGTACTCATCTGCGACACCCATGGTGAGGGTCCCTTGCACGTCGCTGTCGTAGTCAGGCGATCTCACGGGTGTGTCAGGCTGGAATTCAATGTTAATATGGTTCAGGTTTCGCGGCAGAGGCTTATTTGGTAAACTGGGCATGAACAGTAGATAATTTGCAACCACTATATATGGAAAAATAGCGAGAGATGTTTTATGGTCCCTGGATAATGATTCGAATATGAAGCGAAAAGGGACTTGGGGCTTAATTGGGTGCAGGAAACTACGCACACATTTGCATATGTAAATCAGATTAACAGGTTAGAGTCAAGCCCACAGTTTCATTTCAACAATATGCCTGTTGGATTAGGGTGAGTCCTTTGACAAAAATAAAATATATTTCTTCTTTACAAATATAACAGCCAGCACATGCTTTATATTTTTTGAAGCATAAAATACACTAGAGACAGTAGGAGTGAGCCTACGATATTTTACATGACTATAATAAGAACTTTAATTTTCTGCATCGAAATTATGTCCTTTTTTTTCATTTGACAATGATTACCTCTGACAGAAAATCAAGATTCTACTCTAGTGGATGACCAACAAGCATTACGACAGAATAAAAGAAATAGAGAACAAAACCTTCTTTCTTTTTTCATACTCTTCTAAACTCCCCTCGCTTTCTATTTAAATTTTAAACACTTGTTATTGTTAACAAGACATGTACCGAGAAGAGAAGCTTCATTGAACGGACCAACTATACATGAAGAGAAGGCAATCCAATCCAGGTTAAGAGGATATCTGATCACAACATGTACAGGTGTATTTCAATTCAGCAACGATGTCTTACCCTTCTGTGGTATCTTTCGACATGCTCATCTTGCCCATCACCGCCATACCGAACACTTGAACTTGGAAAACTAAGGCCTGAGTTTTTGAGAAATGCGATGAGCCAATTAGTTACTGCAAAAAGGTGATGCCATACGAGCTAGTAGGTAGCACCTCAATGCCAGCAAATTGTAATGCTAATCGATCACGTCGGTACGTAAACATAGCAGAAACGATTAGGAAGCGACGTATTTCTCAGGTTCGATCTTACTGCAAGGCTGTGAGCCTGTGGTAGATAGTCCACTAAACCAAAATGCCTCAAGGCAGAATACATGCAACAAATTGGGTAGCAGGCAATGGATAAAACGACAAAAACAGAAATACCAGTGCTAAATGAAAGTTATGCAGACATACTTGCGAAGGAGGATGAGTAGCGGACGTCGTCAAGCAACTCGGACAGTATAAGAAATATTGCCTGCAGCTGATTGTCCAAGTGTCCAGTGATCGTAACCAGTCTATCATGGAAACCGTAGCAGATGTCGTAGGGTGAGACCGTGATTCCAGCATTTGACTCCTCAGCTAAGGACCTGGATGATGAACAAAAAGGGGAACAAATATCAGACTTGGAATATCTGAAAAGTAGAATTAAAAGAAGAGGAAATATGATGACGGGTGCTGCTGGAGCCGTGGAGGGCAGGCCCCCAGATAGTAAACGCATGCTAATATTCTGAATAATAAATGGAAGCTAAAACTGCCTATGCTCCCAAATAGTGGAACTGAAGAAGCAGAGCTGAACCTGGAATGTACAGCACGCCTCTGTTTACGTGCGATGACATACACAAACATGGCTTACATACAATAATTTAATAACAACAGAAGCACTGTTGGAACAGATACAGATAAAAGGGTCACTTGCATTGCAGTTTCAGCAATGCCGGCAGACGTATTTTTTCATGACGATTCCAAACAAGGCTCCGAAGTATGCAATTCCAGATGTACCAGGTAGATACAGAGATGATAGAACAGGTAGTAATGTGCTGCAAACTGTTATGAATTATCCCTCTGAATGATTGAAACTCATGATCACATTTCAGCAATGGCACGAGAGAAAGGCTCGCCAAACATGCAATTGCGCTGCCGTAAACCAAACATGTGTGTAGATAAAGGGGTCACTTGCATTGCACGATCCCTTGGGCCTTGTGTGGAGTGGAGAGCATATACCACATGTTTCATTGCAAGCACAGCAATATTGGGCATGAGAACAGGAAGGGAATGTAAGTTCTAAGTAATCATACTTGATGACCTCCCCTCCTTTGCCGATGAGCGCGCCGCAGCAGGCGTCGGGCACCACGAGCACCACGGTAGCCTCAGCGTCAATCACCTGGTCACCCTGCAAAGCAGAGCAGAGGATCAATCCATCAATGAAGTCAACCTGAGAAGATGAAGCTGCTCTGAACCGAAGGAAGGCTGATGAGCTGCAGGAACCAAATCAGTCAACCAAGTGTAACTCTGAAGAAATGTTTTACAGAGAGGCAGAGGGCGAGGGCCTGAATCTGAATGTTTGGTTTACGACTTTACCAGGTAGAAGAGCTTCTCGAGGACGAGCTCTGCGGCGTCCATGACGGTGCGGAAGAGGCCGGAGACGAGGACGACCCTGCGGTCCGTGCCGGAGAGGGGCCGGCCTCTCCCGGAGAGCTTGATGTGGGCCCCGGAGCGGGCCTCCATGGCGTGGATGTCGGAGCCGGCCTTGCCGATGATGCAGCCCGCGTCGGCGTCGGAGACCAGGATCCTCGCGTGCGTCCGCCTCTCCCACATGGCATCTGCACCATAGATGGATGGATTGGAGAGTAGAATTAATTTGAATTAAAACCCTCGCAAAAACCCTCGTCTCGTGCACGGAGCAGAGGGGGCGGAGGGGGGAATGCGAGATCGGCGGCGGGTTGCGCGCGCGCGGCTGCTCCCGTCGTCGGCGAGAGAAGAGGGTCGTCGGAGCGGTGGATCGTGGCGTCTCGGCTCGGTGGCCTTGTTCTTGCCGGAGAAGAAAGAAACCAAGTGGTGGAAGGGCAAAGCATGGGAGGGAGGGGGAAGAGGGGTGGACGCGGGCGGTACCTTGGCGGCGGTCGTCGTCGTCGTCATGGGAGGCGGCGGAGCTCGGGGGCGGCGAGGAGGAGCCCATGCCGAGGGGAGGACGGCGAGGGTGCGTACGGAATGGGGGCGAGAAGCAGAAGGAGAAGGCTTCTGTTTTCGGGTGTGTGTATAGGAAAAAAGAGGGCATTATCTAACACAATTTCTAAAATTTAACTCATCAAACACTTGCTTAAACCTTTTTTTTTTTTGCGGGGATTGCTTAAACCTTGACTGCTCAACTTAAATGTAAGGAGTTTAAAAAACGACCTAACCGAACTCCTAAAACTTAACTCCCTAATAAAATTATTATGCGCCAATTCTTCTATCTTTTCGTTTACGTGCTCCATTTCAACTGGATATTTTGCACACATGTTAAGTAAGTGAAAACTTGATGACTTAGGTTCACACAGTTCAACAATATTATAAATTAGAACTTTACAAATTTAACTATTCAAATTCATCAACCATTGCGAACCAAGTTGTGGTTGGATGGTTAGGTGGACAGTGGTATCCCCAGCCCACTAGGGTCAAGTCGACTACGAGGCACCTATTGTGACTTCGTAAAATCTCAAGATGATATGTCGGCCCAGTCTCTCAGAGTTGCTCATACGGGTAGGGTGTGCGTGTGTGCGTTCATAGGGGTGAATGTATGCGCGTATATATGAGCGTTTGCGTCTGTACTGTGTTCAAAAAAAATCATCAACCGTTGGCTGGCTCAGGTGGCTTCAGCCTTCGGGACAGTTGGTGATGTCCTGAGTTCGAACCCTCACATGAGCCAATTTTAGATCCATTGGAGTAGGATCGGTAACTGGTCTGTGTCCTAATAATCGTTGGCAATGTTTTTCTTTGTGTTATTCTTTCCTACTTGGTGGGGAAAGGTTTTACACTGTTGGTCTTGCTGGCGTTGCCTGGACCATTTGGGCCTAAGATGATTAAAACTCCTTTTGAGATAGCATGCAGGCGTCGAGGAGCTCGATTACCCTCGAAGTCGTGCTTGCCCTTCACCGAGCAAGCCAGCCGCGACCAACTCCGGGCCCAGAAGTTCACCGCGCCGGTGTGGCCTTGACTCTGGTCCCGTTTAGCTCAAGCGCGGGTGCTCTACGACATCGTGCTCCTCTGACGAATCCGTTTCCGACAAAACGAGGCTCCACGGTGGTCCTAGTCGTCCATGAGCTATATGCGGCAATTCTGGCTGCGGTGGCGGTTGAAGCAAAGGTGTGGCGGGAGGTCAGGGGCTACAGGGTGTCAACGGGCGTGCATGGGGGCGGACAGAGGCAACCCTGGCGTGAAGGCGGCTGAGGAGGTGGGAGCAGCGGCCGAAAAGGAATCTTTTGTTGAGACTTTGTTTCAGCAATGCTTTATCACTGGATACCTCCATATATCAGTACACTAACATCTGAAATATGCTTGCATGATAAAGCATTGCTGGCCGAGCTATCCAGTGACAAATAGCACCAGGACCGCAGGTGCTATCCAACATTCATTAGCCAAAATCAGATAAGATCAACAAAAAAAACAGACACAGAAATGGGTCATAAGAAATTTGACATCTAAGTCTCCCAACCTAATACGACATGGAACATAATCAAACGGAAACAGTGAGAAGATGAACAGAGACACAAGATGTACGCAAAGATCAGGCAGGCAGGCAAGATTGTTTCGACCCGGTTGCTTGGAAAGCATAAAGCAAATGCACCACGGTGCTAATTAATCAGAGCAAGTCACTGTGTCTTCATCATGCCAGCTGGCTAACTGTGTCCAGAAATTAGATAACAGAGAGAAGTTCACAAATTAAACGATTAATCCTACAAGTCCACTTGCTAGTTGAACAGTGCATGCAACCTAGAGGGTTGACCTGTGTGTGAAGCATACAAAATGGAAAAACCCACATCAAAGAAGCCAATTCCTGCATCTCAGCAACCAGAATAGTACAATTCTAGGTACCTGTAAGCAATCAGTGTCATTAGTCAAACCAATCTATACTATTCATTCATGGAAAAGCAGTTAAAGTTATAGAAAGTCTCACATTTATTTTAAAATAAAAAATGGAAATTGTACCAAAAACTCCAAGGTTCAATCATCTCAACATTATTGGGAAAAGAGAAAAAAAAAGCCATAGAAACAGAGCATTGCAGTAGGTAATTTGTAGTGCAGTAGCCACACTTTCAACTTCTACTGCTAGAATATGCTCGAGTATTTTTGCCATCTGGTCTCAGTATAGGCTAAGAGACAAGTGGTAGGCAAATCATGAGCCATCTAGCTTACCAAATCATTTGAAATATTCTTTATTATATCATGGACATATGACGGGTTCATGGATTAGACAAGCAGATAATTCTGGTCTCTAACTCAAAAGGTGTATGTTTTAGAAATGCACGAGCTATCTGGTCACTAACAAATTGAATACAATCAAATTCATGCCATACAAGCCTCGAGCAAGGGATCATACATTATCTTATTAATTTATTTATAACTCCTTCGGTAGAAAATAAAAGTCATTTTTTACGCGGCACAACATCACAAAAATGACACTCTGACCAGACCACTACTAATATTTCAAAATACATTGCATATTAGGTTTCGTTAGAACAAGCCTTTGACCAATGGTTACACTATTAGTATATATTAAAATTATTGACATCTGACTCATATTCCAAAGTACTTATATGTGGTTATGATTTTGTATCGCAAAAGCTACAAACTACTAGAGTAAACGTTGGTCAAATGCTTGTCCTAACAAAATTTAATACGCAGTGTATTTTTAAACGGAGGGTGTATGTCAGTAAAAGTAAAAAATTGTGATTCATGATACCGAACAAAACTAAACGGAGGGCGTCAAAATTGAAACATAGCTACATGTAGCTTAAACTAGACAAACTATACTAGTGTCCAATACGAATTACATATGCAAGTTACACTGACAACGAGGGGTGTGCTGACAGAATGATTAAGCAAACTACCTACCAACAGAAAAAACCGTACAGAAAATTATAACGGCAAGCAATTGGCCATCTGAGAAGCTAGAGGGAGAAGAGCCCGCACTACCAGAAGGAACTGGGGGAGTAAGAGGGAGAAGAGTTCGTACAACCAGGAGGAGAGAAACTGAACGCAAGGGAACTGGATGGGAAGGAGGGCAAGCAAAAGGACACATCCAGCAGGGAGAACATCAGTCAATAGAAGAAAAGATGGTTAGGTGAAAGCATGATGAAGGGAATGGAAAGCTGGTAAGGATAGGGATGAGGAAGCACGGCATGGATAAATTATCCAAGACGCAGCCGGTCATGAAAACATGGTATGAGGTAGCCAGGTGGGCAACAACTGAGCCAAGTGTCATAGAGAGAATCTTGGAGTCCTCTCTTGCAATTTGATAATTGGAAAATGGTAGTCAGAAGGAAATCATTTTTTTAAAGAACAATTCAAGATACCTCAACTTACATGCAGAAGATAAGCTTACCTGCTCAGCCAACACATTGTAATAACATATCTAACCAGATAATCACTTATGTTTGTGCACAAGTTCAGCCCCATCATGTTCGCCACCAATGCCTATTCCAACAAGCAAAAGAAGTCAATCAATGAAACAACCAATGACATTCCAACAGGAGGCCAAATATATACGAGGAAAACATCAATGAGATAACTTATAGATGTAATTTGAGAAAGGAAGAAGTCAGCTTTAGTACAACATTAGGAATATACAAACAAAACTGTAATCATTGTCAAATTCAAACAAATATCCCCCCCCCCCCAAAAAAAATGTCATTAACATCGTAAAAGTGAAGAACAAGCACACTTACACTATTAGCTAATCAAAAGAGAGAAGTCATTTGGAATTATTCTTAAACTCGCTCCACTAACATTTGAACAAAAAGAAATATGCTCATACTACTAATAACGCCTAGCTACAGAAGTGATCATGACTATTCAGATTTAGATTGACTTCAAATAAATTTTGCCAATCTTGGTCTTTACTGTTTGTTCTTATGGATATTGACAGAGTCAGTCTGCTAAACATGAACAGCACATTTAAATACCGATAGTAGTACATGAAGAACAACAAGGCTGCACCCCCCCCCCCCCCCCCTGCTTCAATCGCAGAAACCACGATGCAGTAAAATTATGACAGCCTGTCGACTGATTACAGAAGCAGCACCAGTGAGCTAAACTAAAGTAGCTATGGTAACATATATTTCCTAGTTCATAACGATTACATAAAACGTCACTGCTCAAGCACCAGCACAGAACAGCATCACTATGTGTTGAGGAGAACATGAAGCATCGAAATAAATTATTGATATGCGGCACTACTTAAAATTGTAAGCTTGACAGGAAAGGATGTGAATGGCATTTCATCAACCAATTACCCAAAAATAACCTTGTTTAGTTGTATCTGCAGTGTAAAGGCATGCTATTACCTGCAATATAGACACTTTCGAATTGATGATGGAAATACTTTTCGTTGGTCTCGTGAAGTTTTTTGAATTGCAATGACTCAAGCTGGACCATGAAGACACCATCAACTGCCGACAGGAACACCACAGTATTTTCCTCTGCATATCCTGTTATGTATAAGTTTGGCCTCTCCGCTAAATTCTGGGAAAGTAGCTTGTCCAGTCCAATAGTTCTTCCCATCCCCCACGACGCAACATCATCACAGTCGGTGTTCCTCTTCCATAACTGGGCGTTGCAGTCTGACAACAGGAGTAAACCCAACCCACCACCCTCTGCCCGTATAACCGTGAAGTCATTCACCTTTTCAAACATATCCACTGGCACTTGTATCACAGCTAAGCTTTGCCTCTCCAAATTAAACTCGAGAATTTCAACAAAAGAATCACTATGAAGCAGCCAGTAAAGGGAATTCCGAACCAGTACCGCCGTCATGCCCGTAAAATACATGGTGAACATACCAGTCCAAAAACCCTCGGATTGAATCGATGTTGAGACAAGATTGGCCCAAATGTCGGTCTCGGATGAGTAAACGCAGGCGAGCGCTCGCTCGTCGACTCCATCAGCCTCTACCAAGACCACCTGGAAGTGGTGGACCTCGCCGGCAGCACGAAGCACCGCCCCGTGGAGGTTTACATGCCCGTCGAACCCAGGTGGAATGTCTAGGCGGTGCTGGTCGCGGGTGACGGGGTCCAACACCAGGACTTGCCTCCGCGATGGGTCGTAGGTGAGCACGAGGCCATGGCGGCAGCCGAGGAACCAGCAGTAGCGGTGGCTGTCGTCGAGCTGAAAGGAGAAGCGCCCGGCGGGGACACGATCCGGGGAATCCATGGTAGGTTCGTAGGAGATGCCTTGCCTGTCGTGGATGAAGCAACCGAGGAGGGGAGGGTTACGTCGGTGGCGGCGGCGGAAGCGGCGGATGAAGCCGGGGTCGGAGACGAGGCGGAGCCAGCGCTTGCATACGGCGGATGCGCGGGGAAGGGAGGACGGCTGAGGGGGGAGGCGGAGGAGGATCTCGGAGAGTAGGTTTTCGTCGTCCAGCGGCGGCGCCGCCGACGACATCTCGCGCGGCCGTGCTTTTTTTAGGGTTACTACTATGCGGGGAAATGCTGCAGTCGAAGCAGCCGCCACAGCGTGAGAAGTGCAGCGGGTAAGCCTGCAAGTGAGACAGAAAGCCCACTAGAAGGAAGCCCACGACCACATCATCTCTCGGTGTGTGCGGCCCGGCAGGAAATAGTAGTAAGAAACTTGTCAAATAAAAATGATACATTTGGGGAAAAAAATTGTAGAAAAGAACTAGCGATCTTTTTTTTTTCCTTCTATATAGTAGTTCTCACCCTTAACTTGTCAAAACAATTGAAATGTGCTACACATTTTTTACTACTATTAATTGGGCACCAATCTTATTCTTATTTAATGAAAAAGGCAAAGGTTTTGCCTTGTTTTAAAGAAATAGTTCTTGAGCGGTCGATATATAATTATATATTAGTCCTTGTATATAATAGGAGAAGTTCGCCAGATGCATTTGAGTCTGATCTCTCGCCTTCGAAATCAGACATTCTTAGACATATAGTCACTTCACTTTACCTAAATTTTTTTTCCCTCGTGACATCACTGTGGTTTCGCACATGCCGCGGCTAAGTCAACACATAAACAAGGTAGCTTTTCGAAGGTACCACCCTAAACATGAAGGTAACTTCCCAAGCCGTTGCCCCGGTTTCACTAGCCGTTACCATCCGACGGAAGACCAAACTTCAAGCGATACCTCTTAGAGGAAGCGACGAGCACACCAATGACGCCCACTCCAGCAAAGCCGAAATTTTGGTTTTCACCTAGAGAGCCGTGACTCAAATGACGAGCCCTATCACGGCTCTGGCGATGAGAGGCATGGGACAGGCAACCAGCAGCTAGGTTTTCGAGAAAAGATTAACTTACGAGGGACTTTTCATCAGATGGCCTCTTTTTTAAGAGGCTTTTAATAGAGAGGATTCTACAGTGCAAGATTCACTCTACTTTTTCTAAACAAGAAGATTCATCCAATTTCCAGGTTGAAAGGGGTAACACAACGTACCCAGCACACTGAAGCACAGGGGTATATATACATCATTTGTACTGTACGTTTCATTTCTTAAGAAGTTAACTCAAATTCAGAGATGCTGTGGGACTAGAGTACACATTCAAACATGCAGAAAGAACGAAACGTCATTGGCATAAGCAGAGATTGTGGGGCATGAGCAAACCATGCTGGAAAATATATGTGCACACACAAAATAGTATATGGAATGCGAGCAAATGAACTGCAAGATTCAGCGACAGGGCCAACGCTCAAGCAAGTTCATTTCTCTTCCTGCCAGTTCGAATATTGCCTACGGAGATCAAACAACGGACGGCAGTTCACAGCAGAGAAGATTAATCCCAAGTTACTGTTGGCCAGGACATGTTAATTGCTACAAGTTCGCATCACATCTACCAGGGCCTGATATATAGAAGGTTAATTCCTACAAGTTCACATCAAAGGCCCCATGCGCAACATATAGAATGGAAGAACCGACAGCAAATAGTCCATTTCTGCATCCCAGACAATGGAAATGTAGCTCTTGGTACCTGCAGAGCAACCAATGCCATCAGCCAGACTTATTTACAATATCCATTCATGGAAAAACGTTCAAACTTATCTCACAATTTTTGTTGATTCAAACTGTAAACATTAGCTTCAACATTGTGGAAATTACGCCAAAAGGTTAAAATTGAATCAACACGGCATTATTGGACAAAACCAACATTATATAGAGAAACAGCAATAGCAGATCAACTAATTTGTAGGGGCACACCTTCGGTTCCTATTGTTAGCATATTCTCAAGTTTTTGACAACATCTGGTCTTGTCAATATTATCATGCGTTCAGTTCAAAAAATGTTAAACATCCGCAGTGATCAAAATCGAAGAATATAGACTGCACAGAAACCACACCAACAACCAACGTTTTTTAGAAGAACATGGCCCTGCCCCAGTACCGTTTTCATTGAAAACGAAACCAACATTCGAACAGAGTACCAGTATGCGGGGAATGGCTGAATGCCAACCCAGCAAAGCAAAAGGAACATTATAGCTTGGATCAGACAAACTATATTGGATGTTATCTGAGTTAAACTCACAAATAGAGATATTCTGAGAAAATATTTAACCAAACCGCTTAAGATTAGCATAATTATACAATAACAACGCAAGCGATCATCGGGTACCATAGCAATCCTGAATGAGCAATAATGTAAAAGAAATTGCAAACCCATATTAATATAAGAAGTTCAAAGCCAAATGCTGGGGCGTTGTTAGTTATCAAATTTTTGCATTGATGGAACAACAAAAAAATCCTCATCAAATTTGACACTAGACAGACCAATAAACACAGAAAAAAAAAACTTAATGCAATGTAGCAAGCAGCAAAAATGAAAACAGAAAATACCACCGAAGGACAGGAAAGGAAAAATATTTCATGCTGCTGCTACTAACAGATAGTTACCTGCTCAGTCAATACATCAAGATAGCACCTATCCCCAAATCACATTATGCCCGCGTCTACAAGAATAGGAAGTCAAGGAACCAATGAGATTCCAACAAACAGTTAAATAGGTACGAGGAAGCACTAACTAGATATAAACACATTGCTATAATTCGAGAAAACAATTCAGTTGTATCTGATCATAATGAAATTCCTGAGTATGTCAATAGGCCTGCAACAATAAAAAAAAAGTCTCTATGGACATCCATAGAATAAACAGATAAAGTGTTTGCTACCTCTGACTCGATCCACATAACTCAACAATAACAATACGAGAATATCAAATAACTTGGTTTACTTTTACCTGCAGTATAAACACCTTCGAATGGGTAACAGTGAAACCAGCGGTACCAGTGGTAGGATTCGAGCAGTTTCTTAAACTGCAATGATTCAAACTGGACCATGAAGACGCCGATAAATGTCCACACTAACACCACATTATTGTCCTCAGCAAACCCGAGTATCCTTGGGCTCTGACTCCCCTCCTCTGAATTCATGGAAAGTAGCTTGTCTAGTGCAACAGTTTTTCCCAGCACCCATGAAGCTACACCATCACAGCCCGTCTTCCTCTTCCATAATTGGATGCAGTAGTCTGACAGGAAGAGGAAACCAAGGCCACCACCCTCCGCCCGCATAACCGTGACAAGTGTTGACATCGACGTCCACTGGCGCATGTATCACACTAAGGCTCTGCGTATCCAAATTAAATTCAAGTATTCCAAACAAATTCCCTATAAGCAACCAGTAAAGGGAATTCCCGACCATCACAGAGCACATGTCATGGTAAACCCCGGTGGGTACATCAGGATCGTCGGCCGGAAGCATTGTCGACACGAGATTACTCCATACACCGGTCTCCGACGAGTACACCGAGGCCACAGCCTGTGTATGTTGTATGTCGCTGTTGCCTACCAAGACAACCTGGAAGTGGTGGACCATTCCAGCAGCACGAAGCACCGCTCCGCTAATCATGGATTCCTCCTTGTCAAACCCTGGGGGGACGTCTAGGTGGTGCCGGTCACCAGTGACGGGATCCCATACCAGGAGCTGGTTCCGCCGCCAAAGGAAGATGAGCATGAGGCCATGGCGGCATCCGAGGATCACATAGGTGTGGACGGCGTCGATGGGAAATGATAAGCGGGCTTGCGGGACGCGATTGGGGGCCTCCAGTGTAGGTTCGAAATAGACGGGGGAGATACCTTGGACGAAGCAACCGAGGAGGGGAGGCTTGCGGCGGTGGTGCTCGCGGAAGCGGCGGAGAAATCGGGCGTCGGATACGATGCCGCGCCAGCGCTCGCAGACGAGGAATGCGCGGGGGAGGGAGGACGGCAGCGGGGGGAGACGGAGGAGGATCTCCGAGAGGAGGTCTTCGTCGTCCAGCGGCGCCGCCGACGAGCGGCGGGAGCGGCGGCGGCTGCTCATCCTCTCGTCTCCTCACCGATGCGGGGCTCTGGTGGACTGGATAATAACGAGAAGAGGGAAAATGGAAGCCCAAAACAAGGCTGGAGACTAAAGCCCACGAAGGTTTTAAAATTTGTGAACTTTCAGAGAGAGAAAAAACAGCATAGTGGTACGTAAGGGCATTGTGTTGTGTGTTCTGCAGAATTCGGTTAGTATGAACATAGCTGATCTTTTTTTTTGCGGGTGAAGCTGATCATATACTTAGACTTTTCTTTTTAGGTGACTATAGTTTAGTCCAATATATATCTTGGTGAACTTGTTGGTTTTCTTTTCTTTAAACTAGCAAGTTCGAAATCCCGTGCATACGAGGGTGGCCTCGTGAACGCATTAGACCATTTCTTGGACAAAAGAAATAAGGAAAACGTTTAAAAACAAATGGCGGAAATCAGTCGGGTCTCTCGCACGCCACACGTCATGGGGCCACGTACGACGCCGCTCACCCACGCTGCCTTCCTTATCTCTTTCCCTACCCAAGCCAGATCCCTTTCTACTATGTCTCCTACCTCCGTCTCCAGGCTTCGCCCGTCCTCATCGCCATGACTCTCGTCGGAGCAACCTGCGGGGCGGCTTTTGCAGCACCCGATGGCGAGCTCACACTCCATGCACCCACGCTCCTCCTGCCCGCCACACTCTAGTAGCCAGCATAGAAAAGATTTTTTTTATCCGAGGTGGTACTAAATTTTTGTGCGTCCGTCTGCTAGAACATGAAAAACAGTTTGTCTAGAATTTCGTATGTGGCCGCACGCGATGTGGCCCAGTGAAGCTAGCCCACTTATTTTCCTGCCACGCAGCTGGGAAAATCCTATTTCCGGCACAAGACGGCAAGTAGTCGGAGCTTCGCACAGGTCACCCAAGACTGGGCCGGCCCATTTTCATTTTTTCTGTGTTCTGTTTCTATTTTTTTCTGTTCCTTTCCATTTTTCTTTCCTGATTTTTCCCCTTACAAGTTTATTTTTCTTTATTACTTTTATTTTGTAAATTCAAAATTTTGAAAAAACTTTCAAAATTTTGATTTTTGTTCAAATTTTTGGAAAATGTTCAGAGTTCAAATGTTTTTTCCTATTTTGAAAATTTCCGGAACTTTAAATTTTTGTTCTCGTTCCGAAATTTGTTTTAAATTCAAAAAAATTGGTTTCTCAAATTGTTCAATTTTTTTTAAAAAAAATGCATTTTAAAATGTTCCAAATTTGAAAAATATTCTTGTTTTAGTGAAATGTTCACAAATTCAAGGCAAAAATATTTTAAATAGCCCCACATTGCTCCTTCACATATAGTTGTACCAATTTATATACATGTGCGAAACTGCATGTAGTAATATGCTGGCTGAGGGATGGGTGGATTAAGCTGGACGAATGATGGATGGATTGGTACGTGAGCTAGCTGGAAAAGGACCCTGAAGTTATTAAATAAAAAAATGTTCCCATTTTTTCAAAATTCTTTTGTGTTTTTCAAAATTGTTCAAGATTGTCAAAAACAAATTGCATTTTAAAAAATGCTCCAAATTCATAAAATATTCTTGTTTTAGTGAAATGTTCACAAATTCAAAATAATGTTCGCATATTTTTTAAAAATTTGTTTTAAATGTTCAAAACTTGTTCCCGTTTTCAAAAATTATTCACAAATTCAAAAAATGTTTATGTTTTTATAAAAGGTTCATGTTTTCAAAAAATGTTTGTGAGTTTTTTTAAATCACATTCTAATTTTGCTCGTGTTTTTCCAAAAATGTACAGAATTTTCAAAAAACTATTCGGAATTTCAAAAATTATTCATGTTTCCAAGAATATTCGGTAATTCATAATTATATTTTTTTAAAGTTCAGAAAAATAAAAAAGGCTTTGAATCTGATGCTGCAGTATATTCTTAAATATTTGCGCTGATACCAGGATGTGTTCGTTCGAGTGGCGGACAACACTTGGTCGGGTCATTGAGGTCGTGAGTTCGATCCTTCAATTCGTCCGTTTTTTGGATTTTTACTCACGCCTTACAAACACAAGTCGTTTCGGTGCCTGGGCCTTTCACAGCCCATGCAACTTAGCCGGCCCAACTACCTGGGAAATTGGGGAAAAATAGTGCCACATTACTCCTTTACATACAGTAGTACCAATTTAGATACGTGTGCGAAACTACATGTAGCAAGCTAGATGAAGGTTGGATGAATTAAGCTGGACGAAGGATTGATGGATTGGTACGTGAGCTAGCTGGAAAAGAGCCCTGAATTTCTTTAAAAAGGGAATTAACTCCAGTATTACTACATGAACTAGCTACAAAGGACTCTGAATTTCTTAAGGATTGCTACCCGAGGAAAAGAGAAGAGAAGACTCGACCACGTGAGCTAGATGCATGGAAAAGAGAAGATCTGGCTCACTTCCATATTATGGAACTTCACACCTTAAATCTCCTCGATCAATGAACAGGAATATAGCGGAGTAAAATTAACTTCGGTTGTACTATATCGGTGGTTGTACATGGAAAAGAGAGGACCCACGCGGGAATGAGGGGAGATCGAACTCTAACAAATGACCAGATCTGACAATCCAAAGGCCAAAACCGCTTGTGGCATGAGATGGCTGGAAATGTGCACGGTTGTAATGTCTCTAAGGGCCTGTTCTGATTCTCTCCAGCTCTCAACTCCACAAACCCCACTGGTGAAGTTGACCCGAACGCCTGAGCTCCGTGGAGTGAACTTCTTGAAGCTGAGCACTCGCGTAGTGTAAAAAGGAGGAGCTGGGTCAGCTCAGCTTCACAAAACCGGAAAGCTGGAGTTGTTCATATTTACATCTAGACTGCCACCGCCAAAGAAAACGTTTGGGCGCCACGACCCCAACTGATCGCTACGCTCCTGTCTCCCTCCAATATGTACGCAATATTCCAACTGATGGCCTCCAAATGGGCTTGTTTTTGCCGGCCCAAGTCTCGCCGAACAGGCCAGAAGGGCTCTGCCAGGCCAAGACACGCTGGAGAAGCCGCTGCTCGTCCCGAACGCTCTCTGATCGCCAGGGGAAGTTGTAAGCTAGCGAAAGAAGCCAGATATGCATATTTGGAGAAGCTTGGAGAGTTTCCTAACAGGCCCTAAATATGTGGTATATTTACTTAAATATATAGAAATACAGTGTGGTGTCTTTGGGGGGGGGGGGGGGGGGCACTGGCCCCCTACCTCTAGTTTTAGTTGGTGGCTTCTCTAGACCTAACTTAACGAGCATTTCATGAAAGTCACACATGCACATAACTGGTATCCGGGAGTCGTCCGTCACGGGATTCTTGGGAGGTGGTAAGGCGAGACGTGTGGCGAGGGGGCGTCGGAAGGCCCCGAGGGAGGCGGCCAACGGCAAGAGCCAGGGCTTTCAAGTGGGAGGATGGCGGCGGCGTACGAGCGAGCAGGAGACCTAGCCTCGCTCGGGAGAAAATGGGTGGGGCATTTGTTTTTTCTTTGAGCGGGGGCTCCATTGCTGATTTGGTGGAAAGAAATATCGTAGACGGGAACCTTCCCTTTTCTCGTGCGCGAATAGAGACGTGGGATGGAACGAAGGAGCGAGGTGAACGAAACGAACGACGACTAAACCGACGATCACGACCCTAGACTACCCTTTTAGGAGTAGAGATTTTAGTTGGTGGCTTCTCTAGACCTGACTTAACGAGCATTTCGTGAAAATCGCACATGCACATAACTGGTACTTAAGATTGCAATACGAGTTTGCTAAAATATTGAAGAGACAAACTGCAAGGAGAGAAATGGCTGCTATGCTTCTTGTCATACAAAACATTTATTGGCACCGATGTGGTAGCAAAAAATTCCAACTACGCTATATCATCGCTTGTTCATAATGAATCTAATGATCTGACTTGATATTATAGATGTTGATAGTTTTCCCTATAAAGTTAATCACATTATGGAACAAAGAGAGTATTAATTTGTAGTTTATAGTAGAGATTTTTTAGCAAGGTGTGAGACATGTGTATAGAATGCACCTTACAACCTCCCGTTTATAACATCACAAGGATTATGAAGTTTGTTGAACATTGCTTTACAAAAAAAAGTGTACTTGCTTACCTGGACCGAACATGTTACAAATTGAAAAAGAGTGGATAATTTATTCATGCCCTCAAGGACTTATAGCATCAAAGAATACAATAACAAAAATATGCAACAAAGAGTTTAGTGGCTGTTATACTTTTAGAGCTGAAATAAACATAGGGGCTGGAGACAAAGTGATATCGTATATACTTCTAGAGGGTGCAAAGAAAGATGGTTACAAAAACAAAGGGCATGTTAACAAGGACTATAATGTTTCAAGACTCTTCAGCATACTAAAAAAAAGCAATAATTATCATGTATATAGGTCATACATTTGTTTAAAAAGAACAACTATTAAGACGCTTGCTAGTGCATTTCCTTGTTTTTATAGCAGGAGCTGATATGATTCTGGTTATTTATGCTTAACATAGCAGACACTGGCATTTTCTTACTGGAAACTGAAATTGTGTACATTGCAGTCATAGAGAGAGTCAAGTACTGAGAAGTCACTGCCTTGGGTGAAGCAAATTTCCAGTCTGCCCAAGCAAGATCCTCCGGTAGAAGGGACTCTTCCTTTAGTATCACTGCTAAACTACTAAGAGTGAACTTTGGAATTTATCAGAAACTGTTATTGAAAAGCAAACTAGGATATTTTCTACCTTCAGAAATAAGGATGCAAAGCGGGTGCCCACTAAAGCCATGAACTAGTAGTATAAACTGAACTAACGCCATGATCAAGATCGAACTGGCTTCTCCAATTTTAACTACGAGCGGACATATGTGTTAGGACGCTTGCAACACAAGAAATGACAAAAAAGAAAAAGAAATAGGACCTAAAGCCTAGCTACACTTTTAAAATAATAACAATCTGTAGCATCTCCACTACTATTAAAAGAGCAAACATGAATTCCCCTATAGCCACCCAAACAAGTGTACACAGGACAACTTAAACCCTCAGATCTAATCCAATTACTCAAATCTAAGAGTCCATAATGATTCGGTGGTCTGCCAGCCAATTGAACGGTTCAGATTAAATGTTCTGCCACGACAGACGACAGATCAGACTGGGCCGGGTTGAGCACGCCAACAAACTGCTAATCACGCCCGACTATCCCTTATCCCGTACCCCCTTCATCCACGCCCCACGCACGCCGCATCTTCCCCACTAACTCCGCCGCTTATGCGGGAGAATATGCGGCCCTCAGATCCCGTCCGTGGATGCCACCGCCCAATGCCGTTGGCACATGCTCCTCATCCCGTCGTCCCTGGATGGAGGATGCCGCTGGAGGCGGCCGTGCCAACGACGAGCGCAGGACGCGGGCGGACCACCCTCACCGCCCTGCCCTACGGCCCCTCCGGCCCTCATCACCCTGGCGCTTCTCCCGCACCAGCGTCTCCCCGCCGCCTCGGCGCCTTCCGTAGAAGACCAGGGCCGAAGCCGAGGATGAGGCGTCCGCACGCGAACATCCCTCCCTCCAAGCGCCATCGACGCGCCCCCGACTGTCGCCGCCAAGTTTAGCCGCCGACTTCACTGGAAGCTCCACGATGATCCACGAGATCCCCAAACAGACCATTGTCTGCTCACAATTTCAGAAGAGAATCCGGGGAGTGTATTCATGTGACATGTAATAAGATAAACTTGTGTGGTTCAGTCACCGGATCAATTAGCTGCCCCAAAGGTACTGTTAGTGTGTTACTACACCTGAAATTACATCTCAGCTAGCAGCTTCCTTCACAGCCCTGCCGACCTCACCGAACTGCAATTTCTGAGTAGTTTCCGTACCCTGACTCTTGGAGTTACAGATGCCTTCAAGCACAAGCTCGGCGACCCCGATGCCCCTCAGCAAGGTGACCGAGCACGGGCAGCCGCTGGCCAGCAAGCAGGAGACCGCCGATGCTGAGTTCAGAATTTCAGATAGGTAGGTAGATGGATGAAAATGAGATACCTTTTTCGTTTTTCTCCTGTTTATCTAGATCGGTCGATCACCAAGGCATGTAGCTGTTTGTAATATAATACTGGAAGTGCAAGCATGCTCGCATAAATAATGGAAAATGGTAGTAATCCCCGCAGGGGGTGATTCTCTCTAATTCATAGGAGCGCCCACATGGCTGTAATCGCCGTGAAGATTCAGCGGTTCGCTCTCACTGATTCAGGGCGAGCACCCGCACCACAGCGGCGGTAGTCACTATACGGATGTCAGGTTTGCATTGTCTTCATCATTCTGCTCTTCATGTTTCAATTTTCACCATGTTTTAGAAAGAATTCATAAGGATTCGATTAAGAGCTAATTGTTATGTAACATGATTTTTTGCAAAAGGTTGGTACATGGGCATGAAATTTCATTTGGATAGTCTGCCAATTGCCCCATCTATAGGCAACCTTTTAAAATGATAGTGAATCTGTTGAACATTTTTTGTTGCCAGTTGCATTACTTCTTGCCTAATATTTTTATTTATTGTTGCAGATTGGGGAGGGATGCCGAGGATGTAGAGGTTGCTGCTCCAGCGACGCTGGAGCCCATTCAAGGGAAGACAAGATGTGCGTTTTTCCTTCCTGACCATTTGAATAGTGGTGTGTGCAATTTATGCTTGTTTTGAAATTTTGGTTATAAACGTCAAATTTATCTCCAATCATCTGTTGTACTGTATCTTCTACCATCTTTCATATTTATCAAGCATGAATTTTTGGAAATATGTGCAAAGCTCAGTGTTAGAAGCTTGTATATCATACATGGATTGGGCAACATACATGTGTTATTTTCTTTTGATGATCTCTTTTCAGACTGTTCGGGGTTTCTAGATCGGAAGGAATTTGTTTTTGATTGCCCATTGGGTCACAGAGAATTCAGAATAAGTTCTTACAACAGTCGTTACTGGATAAATCATGTATGATACCATGCTTAAGCCCTTATTTGCAGCTGTATTTCAGGTTGTTGCTCAATCAAGTGAGTATGTTTTTCTGCTTTTTGGTTCACATCTGTTGGCATGAATTGACCCGTGCACTTGGTATTAGCACTGATGATAATTTGAACCTGCCAGTCGGGGAAAGATATGGCCATTACAAGTGCATCTTTATTCAGTTGAGAGTAGTTTTTCAGCTCCCGGGTGCCTAGGCACCCTCTATGAACAGTAAAATCAAAACAAATAGAAAAAAAAATCTAAAAAATCTAAAACTTTGCAACATCAAAGATGATCAAACTTTGTAGTCACTTGCAAGTTTTCATTCAAGGAGCACTATACACGAAAAATATTTCAGCGCTTGAAGTTTTGAGCACTTTTAGCACTGAAATCTAAAACTCGTTCGTACACCTTTCTATACATGATATTTTGGCATGAAAACTTGCAAGAACCTACAAAGTTTGACCATCTTTGATGTTGCAAAGTTTCAGATTTTTTTGATTTTTTTTCTATTTATTTGATATTACTATTCATAGAGGGTGCCTAGGCACCCGGGAGCTGTCACACCTTTCTCATTATTCAGTTTGAGGAGAAACGAGTAGTTAATTCAACTTGTGGCATGCGTCCATACTTGTTAACCAATTAAGCCATTTTAATTTGTGTCCTAACAATACTTTTGTTAACATTTATTATATGTTTGTCTTATTTTCTGTTTGTGGTTGCACGAAAACAGTCTGGCTACTAGAGATTTGAGCTGAAGCACAAGCCTTTCCTCTTGCAGTTGATATGGAGCCCCAGTGAGGAGTTCCTATCATCAATGCTAGCTATACAGTCAAATGCATATCGTTGTGAGCTCTGCTCTCCAAACACCCTGAAGATAATAGATGTTATTTTGTACTCTTAGCAGGTCTCCCATATGGTAGTTATCTTTATAAAGCACCCTATGATATTTCTAGGAAGTAAGGTCATGTTGGAAAATAGAGCGCTCCATCTTTGGTCATTCTCCACTCAGTTGTAGAATTTTATTGCAGTGTTGTCCTTTTTTATCTTCCAGTAAAGTGCAAGTTGGTACCTCGGAAAGGAACTGCTTTTTTGTGAAATTGTTCTTTCCTTATGATAACCATTTCCATATAAACTGCTATTGTTTGCTTGACATTTTTGTTTTGCATCATGTCCATTCCACAACCTTTTATATAGAATCCCGAATTGTGTTGAATTCATGCTATTTTATTATGATTTTAATGCTTTACTATGCATTTCATCTTCTGATGCTAGAATTTTATTGAGCTTGAACTTTTTAATGAAGTTATTCAAGCCTTCTGAATTTACTTCATTTGCGTCCTACACTTAGCTATAATTGTTGTTTGCAGCGATTTAACTGTCTATGCCCCTCGGCTTGAGAAGAAGCACATCTCATTACTATCACATGGCAAAGGAGGCTGCATGGCAAGGAGAAAGTCACAACTCCGCCATGGACATATGTAGAAACGGGAGTGGAGAGATGGTGATGCATGCCGGTAGTGCTATAAGGCCAGGCCAGGGTTTGTGACATTGCCGGGTGCCGGTATGTTTCTACCTTGCCCTTGTAGATCGCTTTAGTCACTCAACAGGGCGGAGGTTATGAGAATATCGTCACATGATACTGGTAGAGACGTGCATTGCACGTGCACGTTTACTAGTATTTAAAAATGATCTCTCGCTGTTCACATGATTCAGCACTTCAGTTTTTTTTAGGGGTGTGACCGACACTTTTCATCGGCCTTCTTGCTGAAACTCTTGCTGGGCCATATTGGTGCCCGTACCGAGCTACAGCCCAGCTGAGCATCCGGTATGTTCGTGGGCTTGCACTCGGCTCTCCGTAGTTCACATTGTGGCGTCTGATTCCACTCCAGTCTCCAGCACTTCCCCAGATGGGCGAGATGTCGCCGGCGCCGCCGCCGCTGCACGACGAAAACCTACTCTCCGAGATCCTCCTCCGCCTCCCCCCGCTGCCGTCCTCCCTTCCCCGCGCATCCGCCGTATGCAAGCGCTGGCTCCGCCTCGTCTCCGACCCCGGCTTCATCCGCCGCTTCCGCCGCCGCCACCGACGTCACCCTCCCCTCCTCGGTTTCTTCATCCACGACAGGCGAGGCATCTCCTACGAATCTACCATGGATTCCCCGGATCGTGTCCCCGCCGGGCGCCTCTCCTTGCAGCTACGGCTTCTCTCTCCTCGGCTGCCGCCAAGGCCTTGTGCTCATCTCCCACGATTCACGGAAGCAAATCCTGGTGTGGGACCCCGTCACCGGCGACCAGCACCGCATCGCCTTTCCCCCATCGTTCGACGGGATTACAAACCAGATTCATGGGGCGGTGCTTCGTGCTGCCGGCGAGGTGGACCACTTCCAGGTGGTCCTGGTACAGGCTACCATATGGGACGAACAACATTTGCAAGTGCTCGCCTGCGTTTACTCGTCAGAGACCGGCGGATGGGGTAATCTTATCTTAACACCAATTCCATCCCCGGCTTATTGTACGGGCATGTCAGCCGTTTTGGTTGGGAATTCCTTCTACTGGCGTCTTGCTGGGTGTTTTTGTGCTATTCTCGAGTTTGATTTGGAGCGGCAGAGCTTATCTGTGATACAAGTGCCAGTTGATGAGGAGAATAGCTTCACTGTTATGCGGGCCGAGGGTGGTGGGCTAGGTTTACTCTCCATGTCCGGCTTCACCGCACAATTGTGGAAGAGGAAGACTGATTGTGATGGTGTTGCATCATGGGGGATGGGAAGGACCATTCAACTAGACAAGCTACTTTTCCCAAATTCAGACGAGACTGCGCACCCATTCATAATAGGGTTTGCAGATGAAAATAATGTGGTGTTCCTGACGGCTGGTGATGGTGTCATCATGGTACAGCTTGAGTCATTGCAATCCAAGGAACTTTGCAAGATTGACAACATTTTTGATCAGCATCATCATGCATTCGAAAGTGTCTATGCTGCAGGTAATAGCATGCCTTTACACTGATGGAATGCCATTCACATCCTTTCATGCCAACCTAACAATTTTAAATAGTGCCACATATTAATTGATTATTTTGTTGTTTGATGACCTCTTCAATATATAGTGATGCTGTGTTGTAGTGTTCTGTCCTGAGTCCTGACGCTTGTGTGGTGGGCTGGTGGCGTTTTATGTAATGGTTTTGAACTGGAAAACTAGCATGCCTTTAGACTGCCGATATAACAAAACCAAGTTATTTTTTGATAATTGGTTGATGGATAGCCCTTTCACACCTTTTCATGTTAAGCCAACAACTTTAAGTAGTGTTGTACTATCAATTATTCTTTTGCTGATTGTTGACTTTAACATGTAGCAATGGCGTTTTGTAGTGTTCTTCCCCCATGCTTGTGTGGTGTTTATGTAATTCTTGTGGTCTGGGGAAAAAAATTCCTTGCAGTGTCTTGTTTAGTTTAGTTTAGTTTATGTCACAAGTTCTGCTTCTCTAGCCAAGATTGGCAAATGTTTTGTATAATAATTGACCTAAATTTCATTACATATGCAAGAACGATATAATTATAGTGCTAGTGCATAGCTGCAGTGCAGTTTTTTTTTCTTTTCTAAAGATAGATATATAACAGCTGAAATTTGGAAGTTGAGCAATGAAATTTAGCTGTAGGCTGAAGCTATGTGTTGTCTGTTGTGTGCACCGTGCAGTGTAATTTCTTCAATTGGACCATCATAGGAGACTTTATACTGAATCTATGAGCAAAGTTATAATACTAGATTTCTCAGTAAATTGCTTTCATCACGGATTACAGCTTTTCTTTTTAGTAACATAATAATGAGTGCTCATAGTGCTTTTTTATGTCATGCAGTGTAAAAAACAATCTCTCTTTTGTACCAAAGGAAGTATTAATTAACAAGATCCCGTCTTGAGGATTCTACTGGATGAATTTGATAAAATTCAATTATTTAGTAGTTACCTAGCTCGTGCATTTCTAAAAAAATATGCATATGAGCTAGAAACCTAATGTTTCTGCTTTTCTACTCCATCAGTCCATCATATGTCCATGATAATAAATAATATTCCAAATGATTTGGTAAGGTAGATGGTTCAGCAAGCGTTTCGACCAGCAATGGCAGCAATGCCATGCATGCATGTTTCAAATGTGTTGTACTGCGCCTAGGCTCTAGGTGATAGCAAAATGGCTAGTGCTTAATGTGCGGTTTGGTCAGAAAAGCGCAAGGTGGTGGCAAAACACACAATTACGCCTAGCGCTTTTTTTTCTTTGCTGATATATTGAACGAACACTAGAAATGAAACATAGAGCGTTTCTAAGCAAGTATGTTGAGTTTACTCCATGGGGACCACTGCCTACTAGGCCCTCCTCCACCTTACGGAGTAGTTCAAGTCCTTCGATTGCCTCTCCAAATTATTCCTGACGATGCCGTTGCTGACATTATTCATGTTGATCAATTTCTGTATGGGTTGATCTATTGTTTAGTATAGCAAAGGCGCAAGTCGCCAACTGAGTCTGCTTCTTCCCTGGCGGCACTCTGACATGATCAGGATATTGCTGTTTCCCTCCAACTCAACCAGCCAAATCATGAAGCCTTACAGCTCCGCTTCTGATACTTACCTGATCTCCATTGTCCACGCCATCAAGGATGTCGTGGAGATGTCGCTCTCTCAAGCAAAGTATTGAAGTTGCTTGTTTGACCAATTTACTCAGGTCAATCCACCATTAGTTACTCACCAATCTGTCATCATGATAATAAACTAATGCACTAGAAGATTTAAGCTCAAAGAAACAAAGAGTAAAAAGAACCTTCAGAAGTGAGGAATGGTGCGTGACCGCTGCATATTGTAGGCAGGGAAACTGAGCATGCTTTTGATGCTTTCATGGTAGACGAGGTGAAAAAACCTCTATTCCAGATCGGAACATATTATCACTAAGAGCGGTGGTCAAAGTTTGTTTGGATACCGTGCAGAGTTTTAGAAATTTGACTAAAATTTTGGACCAAGGAAGTATCGACATATATGTCCTTCGTCTAGAAACCAGATGCTTCCTTTTTTCCTACTCCATGAGCCTCTCGATGCCCATGATAACAAATAATAATTCAAATTATTTGATAAGCTAGGTGTTGAGTATTTGCCTCTTAAGGGAGGTACTTGAAGTTTGAACCATTGATCATGTAGATTCTACTAGATCATGCACTACAAACTAACTGTCTTCCACTCTTCCTATTGCTTGTCTTTTTCCCCAATAATGCTGAGATGATTTAACTTTGGAGGTTTTCGTGTACAATTTCGAGAATGTTGAAGCTAATATTTACTGTTTGAATCATATTTCTTTTTTGTGCGGTTGTGTTACTTTAACGGTTTTTTCCGTGAATGAATAGTACAAAATGGTTTTACTAATGACTCCTATTGTTTGTCCACAGGTATCTAGAATTTTATTCAGGTTGGTGAGAGGCGGGAATGGGCATCTTTGCTGAAGGTTCTTCCATTTTGATAACTTCACGTGGAGATTGACCATCCACATAGCGTCTACTGGTCAGCTTGGAAGTGAACTTGGATGACTTGATCGTTTAATTTGCCAACCTCCCACTATTATCTAATTTCTGGACGCAATTAGCAAACGGAGGCATGTTCAAGATACATGGACTTGCTTCGGTTAAGTACCAAATTGAAGCAAGCTGTCAGGGCCGGCCCTGGGCCATGGCGGCGAGTGCGACGGCCTAGGGCCCAGCTCAAATAGGGGCCCATAATGTGTGCATGTATACATGTACAGTATATTCACAGAAAAAAAATACGCAAGAGAAGCAGCCCAGCCCATGAAGAAGCGAGCAGCCACGCACGAAGTCAACAATATCCTTTCCTTCGTTCTCTCCCAGTCCCCCATAAACACGCTGCCAGCCGCCAACGAATCGTCTCCTTTCCATTCTCATCTTCTTCCTCTTCCCCAAATCCAATTGATTTCCCCGAGTTCCAAAGAGGCCACGACCCCAAATCCCCAAGCTAATCAATGAATTTTCCGTTAGTATCACACTTCGGTGGATTTCTTTGCATCCTACAAATACCCCAAGGGCCCCGGCGAACACATCCACAGAGGCGACCCGGCCAGCGGCGACACACCCTGTGCCCTGGCAGGAACACGAATCTTCTTTGCATCCTACAAATACCCCAAGGGCCCCGGCGAACACATCCACAGAGGCGACCCGGCCAGCGGCGACACACCCTGTGCCCTGGCAGGAACACGAATCCACAGAGGCGAGCTGGCCAGGATCTGACTGTCCGGCGGTGGAGAGTGACGACATGGAGGTGGAGGCCCTGGGTGGAGTCCAGGCACATCCTCGTAATCTTTGGCATCTCAATTTTTTCCCCATGTCTATTTTCTGTGTATGATGAATTGATGTGGTGATGTACTGATGTTTAACCTGCTTGATTCTAGGGCCAGCCGTGACAATCTAGAGCAGTGTGGAGCAGCGTGTCTGCGTGGGATTTCTTCTATTTACTCCAAGAGACCAAGAAACAGGACTGTAGCATCTGCTGAAAGGAGTTTTTCAAAACTAAAATTACTAAAGAGTTATTTGAGATCAACTATGTCACAAGAGAGAATGAATGGATTTGCCATGGGCTGTATTGAGAAAGATATGTTGGATAACATTGATCTTGACACTATTATTTGCGATTTTGCATCAAAAAATGCTCGAAGGTGCCGTTTCTCTTGAGTAGGCCATTCACTTCTTTCTTGTGTATTTTTCAGGTGGCTCCAGATATTTGCTGATGCACGTTTGTGGTTGGACTGCTAGAGTTGGAGTTGTAGCTTCTATCGTATTGGATCAAGAATTGTGAAAAATGTCATATATATATATATATATATATATAATCATCAGATATTAATAGTTAAGACAAGACTTGTGGGTTGTTGGAGCGTGTATCCTAATAATCCTATAATCATCTGATATATCCGTGGATCCTGGTGTATTGAGACCATATTTGCTAATGAAATTTACAATTGCTTTTATAGTGACTTTTCGCTGTACATGAAAGTTTTTTTTCTATTAGTGTAAGGGCCCATTTTCTCTGTTCGCACAAGGGCCTCTGGAATGCCAGGGCCGGCCCTGCAAGCTGTGCCTGCCTGATGATCTTTGCTCACATTTTTGTGCATCTTCTCCTTTTTTCAGTTTGTTCTCTTCTCACTGCAATGAGCAGTGAATGCCATAAGGTGGTTGTCCACTGCAAAGTAGTAAAACATTTTCCTTATGTCGTACTTAAAAAACAAGTACTGCTTTCCTTAATGATCAGATCAATTATGAGATACATTAAGTTGGATTTACCTGATCCTATGCTGGAGTTACTGTTTCACTTCGTGTATGTGATGGTGCTCTAGATAGCTTGAACAAAAAAGAAGAAGAAAAATGCAGCTAATTCAATCTTCTGATCCTACCAGTGATTATAGGAAAAGCTCCAAAGTTGTTGGGGATGATTATTCTGACTAGACTTTATATGATCCTGTTCAGTTATGCCAAATACAGTGCAGATTAACAACTAGCAGAGTGAAAACTGAAAAAGATACTCATCACAGTCACGTGCGAACGTTAGTTTAGGAAGCAAAAGCAAGATCATCATCTAGTAGAAGAAATTCTCACGTTTTCTATCAGCATTGAACTACTCCACTGGGAAAAACTGAACTCTGAAATGCAAGATATTAGAAAACAAATGAGGGTGTTTTCTTCAAGAGAATGAGAACCCCGGCCCGACACATAAAAGCCTCGCCGCATTTTCTGAACACTCCACTTGAAATCGGATTTATTGAAAAACTTTGACCAACCCCTTAGCCCCTCCCGCGTTGCTCCCGCGCGGCGACGGGGAGGGAACCCTAGCGCGCCGCCGCCGGGCCGTTCCCCTCTTCCCTCCCCTTCCCTCGCCGCCGCCCGGTGGCTCGGTCGGGCAAAGCTTGGCCGGAGCCGGCGGCGGCGGGGCGGCTTCTTCCCCTCACGTGCGGGGGGCCGGTGCGGGGCGGCTCTGGCGGGTCAGGGCGTGGCGCGGGCTCCGGGCGCTGCGGCGCGGTAGCTCTCTGGCGCAGCGGCGTCCCGCAGGTGGTGCGCACAGGTGCGGGGCGACGGGCAGGAGCGGCGGCTGCGTGTTGGGCGGCGCGTTGGTCGTGGATCATGCTGGTGGTGGCGCTGGCGGCGGTGTGGGCTTCGGCCGGACCTTGCGCGCGGCGGTCGTTGGCGACGAGGGCTACGGCGGCTGGTGCTCTACTTCCGGCAGTGGTGGCCGCTGGTGGTGGTGGTCTTGGCCCGTGCTTGCCCAGATCTGCGGTGAGCAGGGTCGGGATGGTGGGGCGATTCTGTGGTGGCTACGTCATCGTTGGCGTGGTCCTATAGGAGGCGCAGGGAGGTGGCTGCGGTCTCTCTTCTCCCGGGTTCGAGCCGGCGGCGCGTGGGTGCGCGCGTCGTGGCGGCGGCTTCGACCTAGGGTTCGTGCTCGGGTAGGCCAGATCTAGGCCCGGGGCGCGGGGCCGGGCTGCCCCTCAGGGTCCCGGTGTGGATGTGGGTTGCCATGGCGTGGTGGTGGCTCATGGCGGTGGTCTGGGTCGTTTCACGGCGGCGGCTAGACATCTTTGGCGTCGGCCCGTCGGTGAGCGGCCTGTGTCGGCCTTCGATCCCTCTCCTCGTCGTCCGGGCGCTACCTTCGTCGAAGGGTTAGCCTTCTCCCAGCTGCGGTCCATCGCTCGTCTCGCGCCCGGTGCTGCGGGACCGAGCTCATCTCGCGCCCGGCAGCAGGACAGAGCTCGTCTTGCGCCCGGCAGCAGGACCGAACTCGTCTCGCGCCCGGTGCAGCAGGACGGGTCGATGGAGGTCGGTTTTGGCCGGCCTATTGGGTCTCGGCGCTGGGGCCCGCCCAGGGGTGCGAAAGGCGGGGCCTTTCCACTCATCTCTCTGGTTGGGGTAGCGGCGGGTCTCGGGTGAGGTGGTGTCGAGGTCTTGGATGCTGGGGCGGCGGCTCTGGTGGTGGTAACGTGGTGCTCATGGGCCGAGCCCGTGGCTTGGTGCTGCCCGGTGACCATGGCCGTGTGGGCGGCATGGTAACCGAGGTGTGGCGTTCGGTGGCAGTGAGTGTTGGCCGGGGTGAAAACATGTTCTATCTTTCGGATGGACCGGCGGCGGCGAAGCTCGTCCCCTTCTTGAAGACGACGTCGCGGCCATCATTGCCCGTCGTGTTGCTCTAGGGGAAACTCTGACCCTCGGGTCGGGCGGTGGCGGCGCTCCGGTGTCGTTTCCTTTCTGAAGGCGCCGCCTTGGAGCCCACAGTTCGTCGTATGCGGCTTCATCTGTGTTCACGGCTGAAGATCCCGGTTCCTCTTGTAGTGCTTGGGGTGGTGTTGCTGCGCTCAGCGCCTATGTATCCTGCCTTGTGTGTGTTGTGGTGGCATGCGTTTGTACTGAGTGTTGTTGATCGTTGCTTTCTATATAAAGCGGGACGAAAGCCTTTTTCGGTAAATCGAATTTATTTAATCTTCTGGTTTTGAGCTCAAATCATCCCGCCACCAAAAAAGCTTGAAAGCAAAATACAGACATGTGCTTTGTGTGTATGATTTCCCTGCAAAAATAAGGTCTTCTGATTTCCTTTTTTTTGTTTGAGAAAATTCTGAATTCCATATTTAATTATTTTAGGCAAATTCTGATTTCCATATAGAGACATGGTTGTGTCCGTGGGCTCTCTTATTCCAGTGGGCCTAATTTCAATCTCAGTGCTGCCTGCGAGTTGTTATTCGCTGCCGCGTTAGGTCACTCCCCAATCCCCACTGTGGCGGCTGCTTTCACTCCACCATTTCCCCATCCCGCATGAGCTGTGAGGAGGCCGAGATGCTGCCGGCGGCGGTGGCGGTGCGGCCGTTGGACGACGAAAACCTGCTCTCCGAGATCCTCCTCCGCCTCCCGCCGCTCTCCTCCTCCCTCCCCCGCGCCTCCGCCGTCTGCAGGCGCTGGCGCAGCCTCGCCTCCGACCCAGCCTTCTCCCGCCGCTTCCGCCTCCACCACCGCCGCAACCCTCCCCTCCTCGGCTGCTTCTACGGAGATTTTCACCAGATCCACTTCGAGCCTACTCTGGAGCCCCCTAATCGCGTTCCGCCCAGGCGCCTCTTCTTGCAGTCCGATCGCGGCGACCAGTTCCGGCCCCTCGGGTGCCGCGATGGCCTCGTATTAATCTTCAACAAGACGCGGCTCCAGTTCCTGGTATGGGACCCCGTCACCGGCCACCAGCACTGCGTAGCCATTCCCCCGGAATTCGATCGGATCAAGGCAGGGATCAGCGGGGCGGTCCTCCGCTCTGCTTCTGGAGACATCCACTTCAAGGTTGTCTTGGCAGCGCCAACCGACGACAACAAGGTGCTCGCCTGCGTTTACTCGTCAGAGACCGGGGTGTGGGGTAATCTCATAGCCAAATCGCTTCCATCCTGGAACTTAACTTGTCCCAGGGTTTCTAGGCTACCTGCGGTACTGGTTGGGGATTCCCTTTACTGGATACTTACTGGTGGTTCGAAAAGTATCCTTGAGTTTGATTTGCAGAGTGAGAGCCTAGCCTTTATACGGATGCCAGTGGATAGATAGGATTCGTTACCCCTACTTCACACAAATGCGGGCAGATGATGGTGAGCTTGGTTTACTCACCGTGACAGGCACCACCGCCCAATTATGGAAGAGGAAGGCCAATTGTGATGGTGCTGCACCATGGGGGGTGGGAAGAACTATTGAACTGGACAAGCTACTTTCTCTGGATTCAGAGCAGTACTCATGGATACAAGGGTTTGCTGAGGACAAGAATTTGGTGTTCCTGTGTACCGGTGTCAGCAACTTCACGGTCCAGCTCGAGTCTTTGCAGTTCAAGGAGCTTTCCAACCCCACAATGGATCGCTATTATCCATTTGAAAGTGTCTATGCTGCAGGTATAACAAAGCCAAGTTAGTTTTTGATAAATGGTTGATGGAATGGCTTTCACATCCTTTCTTGTGAAGCTAACAATTTTAAGTAGTATCATATTAATTATTCTCTTCAACATATGGCAATGGTGCTATGGAGTGTTCTCTCCCCATGCTTGTGTGGTGGAGTAGAATTTTGTTTTGCTTGTGGTATCTGGTTTATTTGTGTATAGGAGTACTGCTTCTGTAGCCAAGATTGGCAACTTCATTGTATAATAACTGAACTAAACTTCGTAGTTGCCTGCCTATTCACACATGCAAGAACTGTATAAGTATACTGCTTGTGCATATCTGCAACACTATTTTTCTAGAGATAATATTTAACAGTGTATAACTTCGTACTCAAAAGTTAAACGATGAAATCTACTCCCTCCGTTTCTAAAGATAAGTCTTTTTAGGGATTTCAATACGAACTACATACGGATGTATATAGACTTATTTTAGAGTGTAGATTCACTCATTTTGCTCCGTATGTAGTCCATATTGGAATCTCTAAAAAGACTTATATTTAGGAAAGGGGGGAGTAGCTGTAGGCTGTAGCTATGCTTTTTGTGCAGCCTAATAATTTCTTCGATTTGGCCACCATGGGCAACTAATACATTATACGGAACACTTGAGTAAAGTGATAAGACTAAATTTATCGTAAAAACTGCTTTCACCATGAACTAGTCTTTATTTTTACTAATATATTATCATCAGAAGTAGTGGTCAGGATATTCTATTTGATTCTGTCTAGTGTAAGAAAAAGACATATTTTGGACCGAAGGCAGCATTAAGATGGCGTACTATCCCTTGCTTGAGGCTTCTACGACATGAATTTGATTAATGCAATTACTTAGTGACTAGCTACCTCCAGGCGCTATAAAAGAACAATTAGCATATTTTGATTTGCTAATTATTATTGAGACTTTGTTCAACAGAAGGAATTAGAAGATGAGGGGTATAGTGGAGAATTGGAGACGAATGGGGAGATAGAAAAAGCCAAATTAGAAAAGGTTTTTTTAGATGCGTGTACATTTCTTTAAATTATCCCCATGAGCTAGAAACTAGATGCTTCTGCTTTTCTACTCCATGTGCCCCTCGTATGTCCATCGTCATTAAGAATGTGTCAAAGATTTGATAAGTTAGTTGGTTCAGCATTTGCCATGTGGCGAAAATACTCAATAATGTGCTAGCAGTAAAACTTGAAAGTGTACCACTACACCACAAATTACCTACTGGTAATCCATGTTTCTATTCTTTTTTCCCATAACCATGCTGAGATGATTCTGCTTTGGTGTTTTTGGCAGAATTTCCTTATGGTGAATGTAGCTATTTTTACTGTTTGAATCATGAAAAGTTGTGAGGTTGCATAGCTTCAATGTCTTTTCCGTCATTCCACGTACAAAATTGTTTGACTAATGACATTGATTGCTCCACAGGTATCTAGAGTTGTATTCTGGTTGCTGAGATGCAGGAGTGGGCTTGTTGCTGAAGGTTCTTCCATTTTGATAAATTCACATGGAGATTGACCATCTACACAGCGTGTACTTATCTACTTGGAAGTCAACTTTTAGGAGTTCACCGTTTAATTTGCCAACTTCTCTCCATAAACTTATCTCTGGACACAATTAGCTAACTGGGATGATGAAGATATATTACTAGCTTTGATTAAGCAGTACTTACCTTGTGGATCGTTTACCATATGGTTTCCAAGCAAGCACGTTAAAGCAAGCTTGCCTGCCTGATGATCTTTGCTTACATTTTTGTGTGCTTATGTGCATCTTTTCACCTTTTCCATTTGTTCTCTTCTCACTGCAATAAACGGTAAGTACCATAAGGTGGTTGCCCACTGCAAAGTTAAACTTTTTTTCCATGTGGGAAAAAAATGAGTGCTACTTTCCTTAGTGATCAGATAAATTGTTTTTCATCAAGTTGGATTCATCTGATCCTATACAATGCAGGTACTATTTCCTTCATGTAGAAAAAAATGCAGTTCCTTCAGTTTTTATCTTATGTCATCGGTGATTATAGGAAAAGAGTAGTGCATACAGGGCAGAAAGCAAGAAAAGATCGAAGCTGCTCAATATTATTATTGTGGCAATAGCTTATATAACCATTCCCCGAAAAAAGAATCATGTTCCAGTATGCTCTACATAGTACAGATTAAGATTTGCGTAGAGTCAGAACTGAAAAGTACAGTAATACGCTACAGCCAAAGATTCAGGTACGAGAAACTCAAGTGCCAACCTTAGCTTAGCATTCAAATCGCTGTGAATTTCTTGTCCACTAAAGCTGGATACTCCTCTCAGTCCTCCAGAAGCGAAAAGTGCCTGCAGAGGCCGAGCTCAATTGAGCTCTTTTTTTTTCAGCGAAAATACCTTTTCCACATCTCAAAAAAATCTGAAAAAAAGTTTTCATGTAGACATATACGAGTAGTATACATGTATAAAGTTTCATGAACATATATATTCATATGTGATGTACAAAAAAAGAGACAAATACATAGATTAAAATAGTCTTTTTCTTTGTTGTATTTGGGTCAGATATTTGTCTTTTTTGTGTAGCATGCAAATAATCAAATTAGTTGATGAAATGTTACACATACTTGAAGAAAATGCATATGTATTTGTAGAAAAAACAATTTTGATTTTTTGGCAAAACAACCTCCATGGAGCTCGGCCTTTGCAACGCCACACTCTAGAAGGGACTCTTCCTTTTTCTATCAATGCTAAACTACTAAACATGAGCTTTAAACTAAAAAATAAATGGGGAAATCGTCATTTTTAACAGCAGAGGGATCCTGAAAATTTATCCATATAGAAAGAATACAACACGTTTTTCAAAAGGACCCATATAAACATAGAAATACAAACAAGTCCCTGGACTTCTGCAATGACCCCGAACTAAAGTCAGAAATGCGATCGGGTCCACCACCTACATGCCGGATTCAGCTTGCCATTTCTGGAGACTAGGCCACTTGGTACGATGAGGGTGCCATAGCGACAAGCCATGGCTTTTGACGAGAACCAGAATTGCCTCCCATATGTCACCATGTTGCCGGGAGGAAAGGGCATGGCTACCCTTTGGCCATAGAATGTAGTGGCATGGCAATGTCGGCCAGCCTTGAACTGCATTTCTAGGCGCCAGTGCCTCTGTTGCGATGACCATCGTTATGTGCTCAAACTCAATCCACAAGCTCCAGTTTTTTGCCTCTCCATCGCTCAAGTTCCACCATCTAGGTGGCTTCAAAAGCTGAGAAGAAGCAGCTTCCCCTTCTCTAGATCAGGGACTTAGTTAGCTTATTGGTGGAGCTCCGGCAATATCCGCCACCGACCACCAGTTTCCACCACCAGAAACAACAGGAAGGAGGGGAAGCTAGCCACCAGACGCCGCTCGCAAGCTACATCATTAAACTCCAAAACACATACAATTGAACACCTCTAAAGCTACAACTATAAATGCACCTACCCCCTTCCCTTCCCACTCTGGCTGGCACATCGGCGGCAGGAGAGGGGAAGAGAGGCATGACTTGAACGATATCGGGCCAACCAACCAAATAGAGTAGAGGAGCGCTCGAGAAGAGAGGGAGAGGAAAAGAGACCCCCCCCCCCCCCCCCGACTCTTTTTGAAAATCGTCTTCAGAAGCACAGAAAACCCTTGGGCTTCAGCTGGATGTCTGCATTCAGCCCACAGAATTTGCTCGACGCGGAGTTTCTCAGCCCGAGCTCAAATGAGCTCGGGTGAACAATAAAATAAAATAAATTCAAAAAAATCTGAATTCTTTTTGTAACAAACATTGACAAATGTTTCGAGTGCTTGCAAAGATTCGTCATGGAATCACATTCCTGAAAGGCGTGGCAAAAAAAATCGATACTCTGAAAATGCTACTTTCGAAAGCATTTTGGAGCATTGATTTTTTTTTTTGCCACGACTTCCACAAATGTGATTTCATGATGAAATTTTGCAAGCTCTTAGAACATTTGTCACAAAAAAAAATCAGATTTTTTGGAAATTTGTTTCGATTTTACTGTTCACCCGAGCTCATTTGAGCTCGGGCTGAGAAGGTTACTTTCGGTGCTGTTGTCGTTACACTTGTATTTGTATTTGCACACCATAACAACACATAAGTACATTACCATTTGTTGACTACTATTGTTGGTCGAAAGGCTTGCCATGCAGTGATTGATAGCACCAGGCGACCTAATACAACACAGAACATAATCAAACGGAAACAGAGAGACGATGAACACACACACGACGTAAGCCAAGATCATCGGGCAGGCAAGCTTGCTTGGAAAGCATAAAGCAAATGTACCCCAAATGCTAATTAACCGAAGCAAGTGTGTGTCTTCAACAAGCCAGTTGGCTAATTGTGCCTAGAATTTAGATAACAGAGGGAAGTTAGCAATGAACGATTAATCCTACAATTCCACTTCCCAGTTGACGAAGCATACAAAATGGACGAACCCACAGCAAAGAAGCCAATTCTTGCATCTCAGCAACCAGAATACTTTAGGTACCTATGGAGCAGCCAATTAATGTCATTAGCCAAACCATTTTGTACTACTAATCCATGGAAAAGAGTTCAACTTATGCAACCTCACAACTTTTTATGATTCAAATAGTAAAAATTAGCTTCACCATAAAGGAAATTCTACCAAAAACACCAAAGTTGAATCATCTCAACGCTCTTGGAAAAAACAAGAAATATAAACAGAGATTATCATTAGGTAAATTGTGGGGTGGTGGCACACTTTCAACTTCTACTGTCAGCACATTCTCGATCATTTTCACCATCTTCTCTCAGTAGAGGCTAAGAGACCAATAGTTCAAATAAATCCTAAAGAGACAAATGCTGAACCGTCTAGCTCACCAAATCAGTTGAAATATATTTTTGAAACTTTAGGTACCTGTGGAGAAACCAATTAATGTCATTAGCCAAACCATTTTGTACTACTAAGGCTAGTCATAGTGGGGAGTAACTTAAACTAGTGTCATGCATATGACACTAGTCTATATTATTACCTTCATAGTGCAAAGTAACTTAGAGGTAGTATCAGTAGATGGTTGCATTTATTAGTGTGTAGACTCATTGTTTCTTGGAAAGTGCTATGTGGTGGTAACATAATATGTTTCCACCTTCCTCTTTTCTCATTTAATAGTGTGCCAACTCACCAAGTTGCCTAGTTGGCATTGCATGAAGATGCATGTTACTACCTATATTACTCCCATTACGACTAGCCTAATCCATGGAAAAGAGTTCAACTTATGTTTTTTTTTCTTCAGAATTAGCAACCAATTCAGATTTTTTTTAAATTTTTTTACTATTTTTTTCAGAATTTATTGTCATAGGGGTGCATTTGAGCTCGGGATTAGAGTAACACTTTTGCAATCAATGACATTCCTATGGAAAGCCAAATAAATACGAGAAGGCATCACTGAGATATTTAGTTAAACTCACACGCGTAATTTCAGAAAAAACACTAAGGGCCTCGTTGATGGAGGAAGGATGCGGGGGGAGACGGAAGAGGATCTCGGAGAGGAGGTTTTTGTCGTCCAGCGGCGCCCCCGCCGGCGACATCTTTCCACTCAGAATTCAGAGCTCGTGCGGCGGGAGGTACTGGCAGCACACTGTTTTTTTTTTTTTTTTTTGAGAAAAGCTTGGTAGGCTTTATTGATCAGCTAAAATGTTTGCCGGAATTACAATTGGGTCATGCGGGAGGTAGTGGCAGCGCTGGATGGCACTGCGGGTGGAAGTCAGATCGAAAGCCCACGATGATAAGTAAAGTAAGAGAATGCCCGTACATGAAATACTGAATTTCGCTACCAAAAAAAAAAAGCAAAACATACTGAATTTTTTTCCTCAATTTTTTTCTTACTGAATTTTGGCTTCAGCTAATCCTTTTGCCCTGAGTTATGAATTACTGAACTACTGAATTTTGTGAATAAGTAGAGATCATTTTTTGGGCATTGAAGTTTTGAACCTTAACTCATCATAACATTTGGACTATGCTGCAGATTATTCATCCGAAATCATATTTCAAGTGCTAGTCTATCACAATGGTGATCTTTTACAATGGTAATTATTATACACTTATTATTTAGCAAGTGCCATTGTTAGTAGTTTCTCCTGCCAAGTGTCATCTCTGAAGAGGATCTTGGTTCCATGGACAGGGAACTTGCTTCAGTGAAATGCTAAACTAAGGTTGGCGCCGGTAACTGAATCTTCAACTGCAAGTGTACAACTTCCCAATTCACGGTAACTGAATCTTGGAATGCAAATATTAATCTCTACTGTGTTAAGGATAACTGAACAGAATTATACAAGCTCTTATTCCAATAATCACCGATTGGATAGGAAGACTGAATGAACTGCATTTCCTTCCTTTTGTTCTAGCTTATCTAGACAGCATCTCTTCAGTCTGCACGATACCAGAATTCAGTGGAACCTGGTAAATCAAACTTATATGTGTATCAAATCTGCTTTGATCATTAGGGGAGCAGCACTTATTATTTCCAGCATGAAAAAATGTTTTTCTTTGCAGTGCACAGCCACCTTATGATGTTTACTGTTTATTGCAGTAACAAGATGCACATAAACACTGACAAAAATGTAAGCAAGGATCATCACGCAGGCAAGCTTGCTTCGAAAGCATATAGCAAATGAACCACACAGCAAGTACTACTTAATCAAAGCAGGTCAATGTATCCACATCATGCCTGTTGGCTAATTGAGGCCAGAAATTAGGTAACAGAGGGAAGGGGAAGTTGACCAATTAAAAGATTAACTCATACAGGTCCACTTGTGCAAGCTACATAGATGGCCGACCTCCATGAGAAATTCTCAAAATGAAAGAACCTTCAGCAAAGAAGCCCATTCCTGCATCTCAGCAACCCACAATTCTAGATACCTGTAGAGCAATTGATGTTATTAGTCAAACCGATTTGTACTGTCCATTCATGGAAAAGATGAAGTTGCATAATCTGTCCTTTGCGATTTAGAAAGTAATTATCAGCTTCACCATTGTGAAGATTGTACTACTAAAAAAGTGAAATCATCTCAGCATTATTGGAAAAAGATAACAATATAAACAAATAAGAGTGATAGGAAGAGTGGAAGACAGTTAATTCGTAAAGCCACGTCTTCCACTTGTACGGTTACTACATCCTCAGGTTTGTTGCCACATCTGATCTCAGAGAATAATCGATCGTGGCTATTCAGATTTAAACAAGTATATTGCATGACTATTGTTGGAAAAAATGAACTTACCACTTGCAGCAGGACTATCCTAAAAGTTAACAGAATAAACAGTCTTGTAAATTTTAAACCAACTCGCTATTATGGATTTAAGATTATTAGCAAGATCGGCAGAGGTAGCAATACTGAATAGAACAATAACTTGCTTTAAGCTTCTAAATGTGCATACATAGGAGATATCTATTTGATATTTTGGTTGCTTCAAGCTAGTTTTTCAAGTAGTTGTCTCCAACTGTTATATATCTCATCTTGTAGAAAAGAACTTAACTGCCACCCTAAACTGATGAGAAACTTTCCCAACTCTGACTTCAACCACATTGTCCAATGGTGATGTTAATAAAAATATGAGAATATTAAAAACAACTTGGCATCATATTTATCGACAATACAACAGAATGGTGCCAGCACATCACCTCATTGGTTGAGAAAAACTGCAATGCATCTATATGCACTAGCAGCTCTACCATTATACAGTTCTTGCATATGTCAACAAGCAGACAACAACGAAATTTAGTTCAGTTATAATATAAAGAATTTTCCAACTTGGCCACAGAAACAAAACTGGTGGCATGAGCTAAACTAGATATCAGAAACTAATATGTTTCTAAATCATAAGAATTACATAAACACCACCACACAACCATTGGGACAGAACAAAAATGCTATGTGTTGAAGAGATCACATCAAGCAGCAAAAGAATAATTGATACGACACTACTTAAAATTGTTAGCTTAACATGAAAGGATGTGAAAGGCATTCCATCAACCCATTATCAAAGAGTAACTTGGTTTTGTTATACTGGCAGTGCAAAGACATGCTATTACCTGTAGCATAGACACTTTCAAATGGATAATAACGACGCCATTTGTTGGTGTCGAAAACTTTCTTGAACTGCAGTGACTCAATCTGGACAGTGAAGGTGATGCTGATACTGACCCGCAGGAACACCAAATTACTATCCTCAGCAAACCCATGTGTGGTTACGTACTCCTCTGAATCCAGGGAAAGTAGCTTGTCCAATTCAACAGTTCTTACTACCCCCCACGATGGAACACCGTTACAGATGGTGTTCCTCTTCCATAATTGGGCGGTGAAGTCTGACAAGGTGAATAAACCCAGCTCACCATCCTCTGTCCGCATGAGTGTGAAGCCTTCAAAATTAAAATAATTCCCTGGCACCGGTATCACGGCCAGGCTCTCCCTCTCCAAATCAAACTGGAGGATATTTGACGAAGTACCACAAAGTATCCAGTGAAGGGACTGCCCAACCAGCACAGCCGGATCCGGAGAAATCCTGGTGGGACCTTCGTCCCCGGATGGAATCGGTGTTAAGATAAGATTACCCCACACCCCGGTCTTGGACGAGTAAAGACTGGCCAGCGCTTGTCCATCTTGCATCTCGTCGTCGTCTGCCACTACCAAGACGATCTGGAAGTGGTCGTCCCCGGGAGCAGCGCGGAGCACCACCCCGCGGATCACTAACTTCAACCGATCGAATCCCGTGGGAATGGATACGCGGTGCTGGTGGCCGGTGACGGGGTCCCATACCAGCAACTGGAGCCTCGTCTGGTCGAGGATTAATACAAGGCTATGGCGGCACCCGAGGACCCGGAAGTGGTCGAGGTCGGATTGCAAGGAGAAACGCCCAGGCGGAACACGATCTGGGGCCTCCAGAGTAGGCTCGAAGGATAGGCCGTCGGCACCTGTGTGGAAGCAGCCGAGTAGTGGAGGGTTGCGGCGGTGGTGGAGGCGGAAGCGGCGGGAGAAGGCTGGGTCCGAGATGAGGCTGCGCCAGCGCTTGCAGACGGCGGAGGCGCGGGGGAGGGAGGACGGGAGCGGCGGGAGGCGCAGGAGGATCTCGGAGAGCAGGTTGTCGTCGTCCAGCGGCAGCGCCGCCGCCGCCGCCGTCGGCAACATCTCGCCCTCCTCACAGCTTATGCGGCAGCCGCCACGCCATGGAGTGAAGTACGGTTGACCTAACGAGAGGGATGGAAATTGATTAAGCCCACTGGAAGAGAGCCCACGAACACACCATGCCTCCCGTTGTGGACATTAACGCGGCCCACAAGCCCATACAAAGCACACACGCATTTGACCTCTCTCTCTCTTCCTCTACAGAAACGCATTTGCCCCCCCCTTTTTTTTTTCTTTTGTGCTTGTGGTTGACTTTTCAAATCCAAGACCCCAATTGCTTAATCTTTGTGGTTTCCGCAGATTTTCAAGCTTTTCTGGATCATGGCTTATTTTCGTTTCTGAAAAAAAAAACTAGCCGCATTTGCTTTTCTAATATTTCCGCTTCAATTTTCAGAGCACATCTTGCTTCTGAATTCCGATGGACAGGAACAAATGCTAAACAAAGGTTGCCCACCTGACTTCTAGCTCGGTGCCTGGATCTTTGACTGTAGTGTGTAACTCTTCGAAAGTCCTCTTTTACTCCGGAGATCAAATGACCTCGGGGTGAACAGTAAAATAGAAAATAAACAAAAAATGAAAACAATTCTGAAATAGTTTTGAGGCAAACTTTGACAAATGTTTTGTATGCTTGAAAATTTTCATCACGAAATGACATTCGTGGAAGTCATGGCACAAAAACAAAATCAGCACTCCAAAATGCTTTCAAAAATATGATTTTTTTTAGCATCAATTTTGTTTTTTTTATCACAACTTCCATGAATGTCCTTTCATGATAAATTTTTGCAAGCAAAGATTTGTTAAAGTTTACCACCAAAAAATTCAAAATCTGTTGATTGTTTTACTATTTAGTGTTCATCATGGAGCATTTGAGCCCGGGAGTAGATACTTCACGCCCGTAACACTTGAGATTTCGACATGCCAGTTGTTAATTTATACTATTGTGCTAAGCATGAGCGCACACGGTTTAAAAAATGTGAGTGTGAAAATTTGTTTCTTAGGCGTAGCCATATTATCGTTTTCAAACTCCCAAACGCATCCATGCGGCTGTGAGAAGGGGCAGCCCAAAGGCTTTTGTTCACGAGGCACATGTCGAACCTCAAAGTGTCTTTCATTCCGCGAGAGGCGCTTCACTTCACCCACCCACCAGGGGAGGCCACTAGTGTTCTGTTCGGCGCCGGATCTAGAAGCATACGAGCCGCCTCGGCACAGTCTGTTTTCAGGATGCATGAAAGGGGCGATGCCTTCCACGCACTCCGTCGTCTCCGCTTTGTGTGCATTAGAGCATACATCTCCACACCGCAGGAGGAAAAGACGAACGTGCCTGAAGCATCCCTTCAGATCATTCTAGCGCCTCCGTTGTCGGCTAGCTCCGAGAAGGCAAGATATTTTAGCTAAGTTTTTTTGCGCCGCGCGCAATGGCGACTTCTGTTTTTCTTCATCTCATTCTATTTGGCAGAGAAAAAAAGCGGTCGATAGGGATCCTACATAGGTGTCTTGATACGGATGACTCGCTCCATCCCACCACGAGCTCAAATCATGTCGGAGCCACGACGCAGAGGATGCAGACAACCATGGTCTGAATAGGATCAGGTCATGAACTACGAAGGGTGCACGACACCCACAAACATCGCGGGCTCGTGCCTACCTAAGAAAAAAGAAACAAGCTAAAACAAGTTGAGGAGAAAGACATGCAAACGACTAGATTAGTTACGTAACAGATCACCCCCCTCTTCCTCCTAATCTTGTCGTTTCTGTATTTTCTCTCACATGTCGATCTTCCTTCTCAGCTCCGGAAATATGATGTGACCAGGAGCCTTCGTAAGAGCATTTGTGAGGATATTGTTGATACCAACGTAGTCGATGTTGATCCATCCCTGTTCCATGCATGGAAGACAGCACCCCGAGGGGGTATTCTTGATGATCTTACTTTGGTCATGGAAGATAGGGTTAGTACCTATTTGCTTTCTTTGATCATGGAAGATAGGGTTAGTACCTTGTGCTTACTTTGATCATGGAAGATAGGGTTCTTTGAGAGGGAAATTGTCGATTTGTTGTCGACTAGAAGCCTTAGCCACTTGACTTCTTCGTTCAACATCTCGCCGAGCAGCCACGCCAACCTGAAGGTGCAACTAATCCCTGGGTGGTTTTTGGTAATTAATACAACATATATGTCATTGATCTAATGCTCATTGATAATAGATTTCAGAGAAGATCAATGATTGGCATGGCATGGACTAGTGAATGTGGACCCCTCAAAATGCTAAGGACAAAGATCGGCAAAGCTTCAAGACTCTACATTTTTGGTTTAAGTGATCCAAGATCACATTGAGTCCATAGGAAAAGCCAATACTATTAAAAGGGGATGAGGTTTTGGTCATGACTCAATTGCTCAAGTGCTTAGTGATATTGCTCCAAAACCCTCAAACACTTCTCCACTTCATTCCTATCCAAAACCCCAAAGTTGATCTCGGTGCCACCGAAACACTCTCATCCGGACCCACCGAGATTGCTATATACAATGCCACATGCCAAACCCTAACACTTCGGTGTAACCAAAATGGTTCTCGGTCTCACCGAGACGGCCTGACCAAGTTGCTGTAACGATGTCACTTCACTTCGGAATTTCCGAGATGAAATTTTTGGAACTACCGAAACGTGCTCTTGCCCTAGCCATTGCACTTCGGTCTCACCGAGATGTTTCATTCGGTCTCACCGAAAAGCCTAACAGTCAAGTCTTTTACACTAGTCGGTCTCACCGAGATTTTCATGTCGGTGTCACTGAGTTGGGTAAAGTACTTGTAACGGTTGGATTTTTGGTGCTGCCTATATATACCCCTCCACCACCACCTACTCTAAGAGAGAGCTATCAGAATGTGCCTATACTTCCACCATACATTTTCTGAGAGAGAACCACCTACTCATGTGTTGAGATCAAGAGATTCCAATCCAACCATTTTGAACCTTGATTTCTAGCCTCTTCAAGTTGCTTTCCACTCCAATCCTTCTCCTACCCAAGCCAAATCTGTGAGAGAGAGATTGAGTGTTGAGGAGACTATCATTTGAAGCACAAGAGCAAGGAGTTCATCATCAACACACCATTTATTACCTTTTGGAGAGTGGTGTATCCTAGATTGGTTAGGTGTCACTTGAGAGCCTCCAAGATCATGTGGAGTTGAACCAAGGAGTTTGTAAGGTCAAGGAGATCGCATACTTCGTGAAGATCTACCCCGAGTGAGGCTAGTCCTTTGTGGACGGAAGCCATAGTGGAATAGGCAAGGTTGCTTCTTCGTGGACCCTTTGTGGGTGGAGCCCTCCGTGGACTCGCACAACCGTTACCCTCCGTGGGTTGAAGCCTCCATCAACGTGGATGTACGATAGCACCACCTATCGGAACCACGCCAAAAATCATTGTGTCTTCATTGCGTTTGAAATCTCCAAACCCCTCCTTTACTTACATGTGCAATGTTTTACTTTCCGCTGCTACACTCTTAGAATTGCATGTGTAGGGTGATACTTGACTTGGTGTACTTGCTAAAATATGCCCACAACTAAAATTGGGAAAATGATAGATTTTTATTTGGTCAAGTAGTCTAATCATCCCCCCTCTAGACATACTTTTGATCCTACAAGAGGTATCAGAGCTTTGGTCTCCATTGCATTGGTTTCACAACCTAGGAGAGTATGGCGTCTCATGAGGGTAATTATCACCGTAGAGGTCCATATTTTGATGGTACAAACTTTGCTAGTTGGAAGCATAAGATGAAAATGCATATTCTTGGTCATAACCCCGCCGTTTGGGCTGTTGTTCGTGTTGGCTTGCAAGATGAATTCTTTGAGGATGGTAAGGAACCGGATCGTGAAGCAACCGCGGAAGAAATGAAGATGTTGCAATACAATGCTCAAGCTTGTGACATTCTCTTCAACGGTTTGTGCCCCGAGGAGGTCAACCAAATCAGCCGTCTCGAGAATGCAAAGGAAATTTGGGATACTTTGGTTGATATGTGATAGGTCTCCAATGTATCTATAATTTTTTATTGTTCCATGCTATTATAGTATCAATCTTGGATGTTTTATATACACTTACAAGCAATTATATATCATTTTTTGGGACTAACCTATTAACTTAGTGCCCAGTGCCAGTTGCTGTTTTTTGCCTGTTTTTGGTTTTTCAGAATATCAGTACCAAACGAAGTCCAAATGCCACGAAACTTTTTGGAGATTTTTTTCTGGACATAAGAGACACTAGAAGCTTCGGGAGAGGGCCAGAAGACAGAGGAGGTGGCCACGAGCCACCAGGGCACGCCCCAGGGGGGTGGCGCGCCCTGGTGCCTCGTGGGCCCACCTCTGCTCCGTTTGACCTAATTCCATCTCTATAAATACTCTAAAATCGGGAAACCAACAGAGGAGTCCACGAAATACTTTTTCCGCCGCCGCAAGTTCCTGTTCTTGAGAGATCCCATCTGGAGGCCTTTTCCGGCACTCTGCCGGAGGGGGATTCGATCACGGAGGGGCTCTACATGAACCTTGCTGCCCTTCCGATGATGCGTGAGTAGTTTACCACAGACCTTTGGGTCCATAGTTAGTATCTAGATGGCTTCTTCTCTCTTTTTGATCTTCAATACAATGTTCTCCTCGATGTTCTTGGATTTCTATCCTATGTAATCACTTTTTGCGGTGTGTTTGTTGGGATCCGATGAATTGTGAGTTTATGATCATATTATCCATGAATATTATTTGAGTTTTCTCTGAACTCTTTTATGCATGATTATTATAGCTTCGTATTTCTCTCCGATCTATTGATTTGGTTTGGCCAACTAGATTGATTTATCTTGCAATGGGAGAGGTGATTTGTAATGGGTTCGATCTTGCGGTGCTCAATCCCAGTGACAGAAAGGGACATGACACGTATGTATCATTGCTATTAAGGGTAAAAAGATGGGGTTTATTCATGCGTGAGTTTACTTTGTCTACATCATGTCATCTTGCTTAAGGCGTTACTCCATTCTTTATGAACTTATACTATAGATGCATGCTGGATTGCGGTCGATGTGTGGAGTAATAGTAGTAGATGCAGAATCATTTCGGTCTACTTTTCTCGGACGTGATGCCTATATACATGATCATTGCCTTGGATATCATCATGATTATTTGCTTTTCTATCAATTGCCCAACAGTAATTTGTTCACCCACCGTATGCTATTTTCAAGAGAGAAGCCTCTAGTGAAAACTATGGCCCCCGGGTCTACCTTTATCATATATTGAAAATCCTAAAATACCTTGCTGCAATTTTACTTTATTTATTTTATTTTATATTTTTGTTCGATCTATCTATCTATCACCATACAAGTTAATCTTGCAATTAACCGCCAAGGGATTGACAACCCCTTGTTCGCGTTGGGTGCGAGGATTTGTTATTTTGTGTGTAGGTGCTGCTAACGAGTTGTTGCGTGATTCTCCTACTGGATTGATAATCTTGGTTTCATAACTGAGGGAAATACTTATCTCTGCTGTACTGCATCATCCCCTCCTCTTCGGGGAAATCCCAACGCAGCTCACAAGTAGCAGGAAGAATTTCTGGCGCCGTTGCCGGGGAGACATCAACATCTATCAAGTACCTACGCATAAACTTTCATCTCCTTGCATTTATTTTATTTGCCTTTGCCTCTCATTTTCATCTCCCCCACTTCTAAAAAGTTTTTACAAAAATACAAAAATATTTTCTGTTTGCCTTTTTCTTGTTTTCTTCTTTGCTTGCTTGTATTCTTGTTTGCCTAATCACGATGCCCCGAGAAAATTATCATGATATCTCTTATCATAAAATTTTGGCCAAAATCGAGCAAAATACTAAATATTACATGACTACGCAGTTTGAGCACAATAATTTTTTTACCGAAGAACTCAAAGAACACTCTACTTTGTTGGATGCTATTGCAAAACAACTCGATGATGTTAGTGAAGAAGTTGCTAATCTTCAATCTCAATTTGCTCTTACTGAAAATTTGCTAGGAAAAATTTCGGATGCGCAAGCTACACTAGTAAATCAAATGGCAGCTAAGCCGGAATCATTAGCACTCAGTAATGTTGAGGATATTAAAATGATTGGTGTTTCATCTATTGATTCCTTGTTTAGCAATATAAAACTTGATGAAAAGGGTACAGAAGAAGAGTCAACTTTAGCTAGAAGGCGTTGCTACTTGTAGCTTGCGTTGGTATTTTCCCCGAAGAGGAAGGGATGCTGCAGCACAGTAGAGGTAAGTATTTACCTCAGTTATGAAACCAAGGTTATCAATCCAGTAGGAGAATCACGCAACACCTCGTTAGCAGTACCTGCACACAAACAACAAATCCTGGCACCCAACGCAAACGAGGGGTTGTCAATCCCTCGGCGGTCAATTGCAAGATTAAATTGTATGTGATAGATAGATAGATTGAAACAAAAATACAAAATAAAATAAATAAAGAAAAAGTGCAGCAAGTATTTTTAGGGTTTTAGTAATATGATTTAGATAGACCCGGGGGCCATAGTTTTCACAAGAGGCTTCTCTCAAGAAAATAGCATATGGTGGGTAGACAAATTACTGTTGGGCAATTGATAGAAAAGCAAATAATCATGATGATATCCAAGGCAATGATCATGTATATAGGCATCACGTCCGAGACAAGTAGACCGACTCCTGCCTGCATCTACTACTATTACTCCACACATCGACCGCTATCCAGCATGCATCTAGTGTATTAAGTCCATAAGAACGGAGTAACGCCTTAAGCAAGATGACATGATGTAGACAAAGTAAACTCATGCATGAATAAACCCCATATTTTTACCCTTAATAGCAACGATACATACGTGTCATGTCCCTTTCTGTCACTGGGATTCAGCACCGCAAGATCGAACCCATTACAAAGCACCTCTTCCCATGGCAAGATAAATCAATCTAGTTGGCCAAACCAAATCAATAGATCGGAGAAGAAATACGAAGCTATAATAATCATGCATAAAAGAGATCAGAGAAGACTCAAATAATATTCATGGATAATCTGATCATAAACTCACAATTCATCGGATCCCAACAAACACACCGCAAAAAGTGATTACATCGGATAGAACTCCAAGAACATCAAGGAGAACATTGTATTGAAGATCAAAAAGAGAGAAGAAGCCATCTAGCTACTAACTATGGACCCGAAGGTCTGTGGTAAACTACTCATGCATCATCGGAAGGGCAGCAAGGTTGATGTAGAGCCCCTCCGTGATCGATTCCCCCTCCGGCGGAGTACCGGAGAAGGCCTCCAGATGGGATCTCTCAAGAACAGAAACTTGCGGCGGCGGGAAAAATATTTCGTGGACTCCCCTATTGGTTTCCCGATTTTTGGGAATTTATAGTGGTGGAATTAGGTCAAACGGAGCTGAGGTGGGCCCACGAGGTACCAGGGCGCGCCTGCCCCCCCAGGCGCGCCCTGGTGGCTTGTGGCCACCTCCTCTGGCGTCTGGTCTTCTCCCGAAGATTCTAGTGTTTATCTTGTCCAGAAAAAAATCTCCAAAAAGTTTCGTGGGATTTGGACTTCGTTTGGTATTGATTTTCTGTAAAACCAAAAACAGGCAGAAAACAGCAACTGGCACTGGGCACTAAGTTAATAGGTTAGTCCCAAAAAAAGATATATAATTGCTGTAAATGTGTATAAAAACACCCAAGATTGATAATATAACAACATGGAACAATAAAAAATTATAGATACGTTGGAGACGTATCAGCATCCCCAAGCTTAATTCCTGCTCGTCCTCGAGTAGGTAAATGATAAAAATAGAATTTTTGATGTGGAATGATGCCTACCATATTCATCATATATTCTTTTCTTTTATAGCATGGACATTGGACTTGAATGATTCAAAGCAATAGTCTATAATTTGACATGAAGATATAAATACTCAAGCATACTAACAAGCAACCATGTCTATCAAAATATCAACGCTAAAGAAAGTTATCCCTAGCCCATTATGATCAATCATTGATCCATTCATGAAACACACTCAAATATTAGCTACATCCAATGCACAAGTATGACAATAGTGCTCTCTAGTTGGTGCTTTTGTAAGAGAAGATGGAGACTCAAAAAAAATAAAAATTGCATAAAAGTAAATAGATAGGCCCTTCGCAGAGGGAAGCAGAGATTTGTCAAATGTGCCAGAGCTCAAGGCTGAAATTAAAGAGATAAAATTATTTTGAGAGGCATGCTTTTCCTGTCAACGAAAACGACCGGGAATTCCCAATATTTTCCATGCTAGACACATCATAGGCGGTTCCCAAACAGAAAGTAAAGTTTATTTCCTTTCCACCATTCTTTCACAATCCATGGCTAGCCGTATCCACTGGTGCCCTCCAAACCAACACTTTCCAAGGAATTTTGTTGTTATTATTTTTGATTTCATTGTGGAACTGGGCATCCCTATTACCAACCACTCTCTCGTGCAATGACAAGTGAATACACACTCATCGTGAGAATAACACACCTAGCATGGAAAATAATGGCCACCCCTGCCGCTTCATGAGCGGTACGGGCACACAAAACGGAAAAATTATTTTGAAAATTAGAGTTGGCACACGCAAATTTACTTGGAACGGCATTGAAATACCGCATATAGGTAGATATAGTGGACTCATTTGGCACAACTTGGGTTTAAGGATTTTGGATGCACAAGCAGTATTTACGCTTAGTACAAATGAAGGCTAGCAAATAGATTGAGAAGCAACCAACCAAAAAGCGAAAACGGTCATAAACATGCATTGAACATAACTAACACCGAATAATGCACCATAAGTAGGATATAATTTCGTTGCATAACTATTGACTTAACGTGCATGCATAGGGAATCACAAACCTTAACACTAATATTCTTACTAAATCATAATTACTCACTAACATGACTCACATATCATCATCTCCATATCGCAAAACTATCGCAAGGAATCACACTTATCATATCCAATGATCTATATGAAAGTTTTTATTATATCCCTCTTGAATATTCATCACTTTGGGACCAAATTCATATCTTGTGCAAATTACCATTACTATTATCAACTCTCAAAAAGATTTAAGTGAAGCATGAGAGTGCAAATATTTCTTCAAAATTTCAATCTTATCAATTCTCAAAATAATATAAGTGAAGCATGAGGGTTCATTTCTTCAAAATATAGCCACCACCGTGCTCAAAAAGATTTAAGTGAAGCACTAGAGCAACTGCCTAGCTCAAAAAATTTAAGTGAAGCACATAGAGTATTCTAACAAATTATGATGAACGTGTGGCTCTCTCAAAATAGGTGTGTTCAACAAGGATGATTGTGACAAACTAAAAAACAAACAAAGCAAAGACTCATATAATACAAGACGCTCCAAGTAAAACACATATTATGTGACGAATAAAAATATAGCTCCAAGTAAGATTACCGATGGTTGGTAGAAGAAAGAGGGGATGCCTTCCGGGGCATCCCCAAGCTTAGACGCTTGAGTCTTCCTTGAATATTACCTTGGGGTGCCTTGAGCATCCCCAAGCTTAGGCTCTTGCCACTCCTTATTCCTTCATCCATCGTGATCTCACCCAAAACTTGAAAACTTCAATCACACAAAACTCAACAAAACCTTCGTGAGATCCGTTAGTATAACAAAATAAATCACTACTTTAAGTACTATTGCAAATCCATTCATATTTTATTTTTGCATTATACCTACTGTACTCTAACTTCACCATGGCTTATACCCCCCGATACAATCCATAGATTCATCAAAACAAGCAAGCAATGCATCAAAAACAGAATCTGTCAAAAACAGAACAGTCTGTAGTAATATATTTAAAAGCCATACTTATGTAACTCTTAAAATTCTGAAAAAATAGGAAAACGTGGGAAATTCATATACCAATACTGTATCAAAATTTCAGATTTTTCTGACGCTCCAGTACAGAAACAAAATTCCAGCACTGGACGCAAAACTTTTTGTTTTCCAAACAACATCAATTATACTATCTTCCAAATCATCCCAAAGGCTTTACTTGGCACAAACACTAATTAAAACATAAAAACTCAATCATAACAGTAGCATAATTGTGTAAACACACAAGAACAGAAATAAAAAGCAAGAAATTTATTTTATTCATTGGGTTGCCTCCCAAGAAGCTCTTTATTTATAGCTATTAAGATAGGCTTTGAGATTTAATGATGCTCACATGAAAGATAAGAATTGAAGAACAAAGAGAGCATCATAATACATGTGACAAACACATTTAAGTCTAACATACTTCCTATGCATAGGAATTTTATATGCAAACAAATTATCAAGACGAGAAATATCTAGCATATGCAAAAGAGGGGAATAAAACATTGACAATCTCAACATAACGAGAGGTAATTTAGTAACATGAAAATTTCTACAGCCATATTTTCCTCTCTCATAATAATTATATGTAGGATCATAATCAAATTCAACAATATAGCTATCATATAAAATTTTCTCTCCATGATCCACATGCATAAAATTCTTATAGTCTTCCAAAATAGTGGGATTGACATCAACTAAAGTCATGACCTCTCCAAACCCACTTTCAATATTATTGCAAACATTATTATCAATATCATATTCATCATGAGGCTTAAATAAATTTTCAAGATCATAAGAAGCATTATCACCCCAATCATGATCGTTGCAATAAGTAGTGGATATAACAAAATTATCATCCCCAAGCTCGTAGTTTTGCATATTATTAGCACAATTGACATTAATAGAATTTATAATAACATTATTGCAATCATGCTTTTCATTGAAGGGGCTATCATGAATCACTTTATAAATTTCTTCTTTCAGCACTTCATCACAATTTTCAGATTCATGATTTTCAAGCAAAACTTCATAGAGGAAATCAAGTGCACTCAACTCACTAGCAATTGGTTCATCATAATTGGGTCTTTTGAAAAGATTAGCAAGTGGATGAGGATCCATATCAATAGATTTTTAGCAAGCAAAGATGCAAGCAAATAGAAGGCACATGGCAACACAAGCAAAGATAGCAAACAAGCAAGAAGGCAAATGGAAAATATTTTTGTATTTTTGTAAAAACTTTTTAGAAGTGGGGGAGATGAAAACGAGAGGCAAATAAAATAAATGCAAGGAGATGAGAGTTTATGCGAAGGTACTTGATAGATGTTGATGATGTTTCCCCGGCAACGGCGCCAAAAATTCTTCCTGCTACTTGTAGCTTGTGTTGGTATTTTCCCCGAAGAGGAAGGGATGATGCAGCACAGTAGAGGTAAGTATTTCCCTCAGTTATGAAACCAAGGTTATCAATCCAGTAGGAGAATCATGCAACACCTCGTTAGCAGTACCTGCACACAAACAACAAATCCTTGCACCCAACGCAAACGAGGGGTTGTCAATCCCTCGGCGGTCAATTGCAAGATTAAATTGTATGTGATAGATAGATAGATTGAAACAAAAATACAAAATAAAATAAATAAAGAAAAAGTGCAGCAAGTATTTTTAGGGTTTTAGTAATATGATTTAGATAGACCCCGGGGCCATAGTTTTCACTAGAGGCTTCTCTCAAGAAAATAGCATACGGTGGGTAGACAAATTACTGTTGGGCAATTGATAGAAAAGCAAATAATCATGACGATATCCAAGGCAATGATCATGTATATAGGCATCACGTCCGAGACAAGTAGACCGACTCCAGTCTGCATCTACTACTATTACTCCACACATCGACCGCTATCTAGCATGCATCTAGTGTATTAAGTCCATAAGAACGGAGTAACGTCTTAAGCAAGATGACATGATGTAGACAAAGTAAACTCACGCATGAATAAACCCCATGTTTTTACCCTTAATAGCAATGATACATACGTGTCATGTCCCTTTCTGTCACTGGGATTGAGCACCGCAAGATCGAACCCATTACAAAGCACCTCTTCCCATGGCAAGATAAATCAATCTAATTGGCCAAACCAAATCAATAGATCGGAGAAGAAATACGAAGCTATAATAATCATGCATAAAAGAGATCAGAGAAGACTCAAATAATATTCATGGATAATCTGATCATAAACTCACAATTTATCGGATCCCAACAAACACACCGCAAAAAGTGATTACATCGGATAGAACTCCAAGAACATCAAGGAGAACATTGTATTGAAGATCAAAAAGGGAGAAGAAGCCATCTAGATACTAACTATGGACCCGAAGGTTTGTGGTAAACTACTCACGCATCATCGGAAGGGCAGCAAGGTTGATGTAGAGCGCCTCCGTGATCGATTCCCCCTCCGGTGGAGTACCGGAGAAGGCCTCCAGATGGGATCTCTCAAGAACAGAAACTTGCGGCGGTGGAAAAAGTATTTCGTGGACTCCCCTGTTGGTTTCCCGATTTTTGGGAATTTATAGTGGTGGAATTAGGTCAAACGGAGCTGAGGTGGGCCCACGAGGCACCAGGGCGCGCCTGCCCCCCCAGGCGCGCCCTGGTGCCTCGTGGCCACCTCCTTTGGCGTCTGGTCTTCTCCCAAAGCTTCTAGTGTTTATCTTGTCCAGAAAAAAATCTCCAAAAAGTTTTGTGGCATTTGGACTTCGTTTGGTATTGATTTTCTGTAAAACCCAAAACAGGCAGAAAACAGCAACTGGCACTGGGCACTAAGTTAATAGGTTAGTCCCAAAAAATGATATATAATTGATGTAAATGTGTATAAAAACATCCAAGATTGATAATATACAGCATGGAACAATCAAAAATTATAGATATGTTGGAGACGTATCAGGCTTCCCCATAATTCGGAGGGTGAAAATCTTGATAAAAAATTGATAAAAGTGGGTTTGGAGAGGTAAAAACTTTAACTAGCGATGTGCCCACTCTCTTGGATTACAAAGACTTTAATTATGATAGTTGTTCTTTGATTGAGTGTATTTATTTGTTACAATCCATGCTAAATTCACCCAACGCTTATGAACAAAACAAGGCTTTTACTAAACAAATTGTAGAAGCGATGATGAAAGCGTTAGAAGAAAAGCTAGAACTAGAAATTTCAATTCCTAGAAAATTATATGATGAGTGGGAACCCAACATTAAAGTTAAAATTAAAAATTTGGAGTGCAATGCTTTATGTGATTTGGGTGCTAGCGTTTCCACAATTCCAAAATCTCTATGTGATGTGCTAGGTTTTACCAATATAGATGAATGTTCTCTTGATTTGCATCTTGCGGATTCCACTATTAAAAAGCCATTGGGAAGAATAAATGATGTGCTTATTGTTGCAAATAGAAACTATGTACCCGTTGATTTTATTGTACTTGACATTGATTGCAATCCGTCTTGCCCCATAATACTTGGTAGACCAGTCTTACGAACCATAGATGCCGTTATTGACATGAAAGAAGGGTATAAAATTTCAATTTCCACTAAAGAAAGGGATGGAACACTTCCCTAGGAAAATAATTAAAGCACCCTATGAATCCATTATGAGGGCCACTTATGGAATCAACTTGAAGGATGACAATTCTTGAAACTATGCATTATGCCTAGCTAGGGGCATAAAACAATAGCGCTTGTTGGGAGGCAACCCAATGAATAAAATAAATTTTTGCTTTTTATTTATGTTCTTGTGTGTTTACACAATTATGCTACTGTTATGATTGTGTTTTTATGTTTTAATTAGTGTTTGTGCCAAGTAAAGCCTTTGGGATGATTTGGAAGATAGTATAATTGATGCTGTTTGGAAAACAGAAAGTTTTGCGTCCAGTGATGGAATTTTAGTTCTGTACTGGAGCCTTAGAAAAATCTGAAATTTTCAAAAAATATTGGTATATGAATTTCCCACGTTGTCCTAAATTTTCAAATTTTTTGGAGTTACAGAAGTATAGCTTTTAAATAGATCTTTACAGACTATTCTGTTTTAGATAGATTCTGTTTTTGTTGCATAGTTTGCTTCTTTTGATGAATCTATGGATCGTATCGGGGGGTATGAGTCATGGAGAAGTTGGAGTACAGTAGCATTATGCCAATATTAAATATGAATCAATTTACTATAGTACTTAAAGTTGAAGATTTATTTGTTATACTAACGGATCTCACAAAGGTTTTGTTGAGTTTTGTGTGATTGAAGTTTTCAAGTTTTGAGTGAGATCACGATAGATGAAGGAATAAGGAGTGGCAAGAGCCTAAGCTTGGGGATGCCCAAGGCACCCCAAGGTAATATTCAAGGAAGACTCAAGCAACTAAGCTTGGGGATGCCCCGGAAGGCATCCCCTCTTTCTTCTACCAACTATCGGTAATTTTACTTGGAGCTATATTTTTATTCGTCACATATCATGAGTTTTGCTTGGAGCGTCGTGTATTATATGAGTCTTTGCTTGCTTTTTAGTTTGTCACAATCATCCTTGCTGGACACACCTATTTGAGAGAGCCACACGTTTATCATGATTTGTTAGAATACTCTATGTGCTTCACTTAAATCATTTGAGCTAGGCAGTTGCTCTAGTACTTCACTTAAATCTTTTTGAGCACGGCGGTGGCTATATTTTGAAGAAATATTTGAACTCTTGTGCTTCACTTATATTATTTTGAGAGTTGATAATATTAAATTTTGAAGAAATATTTGCATTATCATGCTTCACTTATATCTTTTTGAGAGTTGATAATAGTAATGGTAATTTGCACAAGATATGAATTTGGTCCCAAAGTGATGAATATTCAAGAGGGATATAATAAAAACTTTCATGAAAGATCATTGGATATGATAAGTTTGATTCCTTGCAATAGTTTTGTGATATGGAGATGATAATATGTGAGTCATGCTAGTGAGTAATTGTGATTTAGTAAGAATATTGGTGTTAAGGTTTGTGATTCCCTATGCATGCACATAAAGTCAATAGTTATGCAACGAAATTATATCCTACTTATGGTGCATTATTCGGTGTTAGTTATGTTCAATGCATGTTTATGACCGTTTTCGCTTTTTGGTTGGTCGCTTCTCAATTTATTTGCTAGCCTTCATTTGTACTAAGCGGGAATGCTGCTTGTGCATCCAACTCCTTAAACCCAAAGTTGTGCCAAATGAGTCCACCATACCTACCTAAATGCGGCATTTCCATGCCGTTCCAAGTAAATTTGCATGTGCCAACTCTAATTTTTCAAAATAATTTTCTGTTTTCTGTGCACGTACCGCTCATGAAGCGGCAGGGGGTGGCTAATATTTTCCATGCTAGGTGTGTTATTCTCACGATGAGTGTTTATTCACTTGTCATTGCACGAGAGAGTGGCAGGTAATAGGGATGCCCAGTCCCGAAATGATTTTTTTTAATATGATGATAATAATAAATTCCTTGGAAAGTGTTGGTATGGAGGGCACCCGTGGATACGGCTAGCCATGGATTGTGAAAGAATGGTGGAAAGGAAATAAACTTTATTTTCTGTTTTGGAACCGCCTATAATGTGTCTAGCATGGAAGATATTGGGAATTCTCGGTCGTTTTCGTTGACAGGAAAAGCATGCCTCTCAAAATAATTTTATCTCTCTAATTTAAGCTTTGAGCTCTGGCACCTCTGCAAATCTCTGCTTCCCTCTGCGAAGGGCCTATCTATTTACTTTTATGCAATTTTTATTTTTATTTTTGAGTCTCCATCTTCTCTTACAAAGCACCAACTAGCGAGCACTATTGTCATACTTGTGCATTGTGTGTAACTAATATTGAGTGTGTTTCATGAATGGATCAATGATTGAGCATAATGGGCTAGGGATAGCTTTCTTTAGCGTTGATATTTTGAAAGACATGGTTGCTTGTTAGTATGCTTGAGTATTTATGTCTTCATGTCAAATTATAGACTATTGCTTTGAATCATTCAAGTCCAAATGACCATGCTACAAAAGAAAAGAGTATATGATGAATATGATAGGTAGCATTCCACATCAAAAATTATGTTTTTATCATTTACCTACTCGAGGACGAGCATGAATTAAACTTGGGGATGCTTGATACGTCTCCAACGTATCTATAATTTTTTATTGTTCCATGCTATTATAGTATCAATCTTGGATGTTTTATATACACTTACAAGCAATTATATATCATTTTTTGGGACTAACCTATTAACTTCGTGCCCAGTGCCAGTTGTTGTTTTTTGCCTGTTTTTGGTTTTTCAGAATATCAGTACCAAACGAAGTCCAAATGCCACGAAACTTTTTGGAGATTTTTTTCTTGACATAAGAGACACTAGAAGCTTCGGGAGAGGGCCAGAAGACAGAGGAGGTGGCCACGAGCCACCAGGGCGCGCCCCGGGGGGGTGGCGCGCCCTGGTGCCTCATGGGCCCACCTCTGCTCTGTTTGACCTAATTCCACCTCTATAAATACTCTAAAATCGGGAAACCAACAGAGGAGTCCATGAAATACTTTTTCCGCTGCCGCAAGTTCATGTTCTCGAGAGATCCCATCTGGAGGCCTTTTCCGGCACTCTGTCGGAGGGGGATTCGATCACGGAGGGGCTCTACATGAACCTTGCTGCCCTTCCGATGATGCGTGAGTAGTTTACCACAGACCTTTGGGTCAATAGTTAGTAGCTAGATGACTTCTTCTCTCTTTTTGAACTTCAATACAATGTTCTCCTCGATGTTCTTGGAGTTCTATCCGATGTAATCACTTTTTGCGGTGTGTTTGTTGGGATCCGATGAATTGTGAGTTTATGATCAGAGTATCCATGAATATTATTTGAGTTTTCTCTGAACTCTTTTATGCATGATTGTTATAGCTTCGTATTTCTCTCCGATCTATTGATTTGGTTTGGCCAACTAGATTGATTTATCTTGAAATGGGAGAGGTGCTTTGTAATGGGTTCGATCTTGCGGTGCTCAATCTTAGTGACAGAAAGGGACATGACACGTATGTATCGTTGCTATTAAGGGTAAAAAGAAGGGGTTTATTCATGCGTGAGTTTACTTTGTCTACATCATGTCATCTTGCTTAAGGTGTTACTCCGTTCTTTATGAACTTAATACTCTAGATGCATGCTGGATAGCGGTCGATGTGTGGAGTAATAGTAGTAGATGCAGAATCGTTTCGGTCTACTTGTCTCGGACGTGATGCCTATATACATGATCATTGCCTTGGATATCGTCATGATTATTTGTTTTTCTATCAATTGCCCAACAGTAATTTGTTCACCCACCGTATGCTATTTTCAAGAGAGAAGCCTCTAGTGAAAACTATGGCCCCCGGGTCTACCTTTATCATATATTGAAAATCCTAAAAATACGTTGCAACAATTTTACTTTATTTATTTTATTTTGTATTTTTGTTCGATCTATCTATCTATCACCATACAATTTAATCTTGCAATTAACCGCCAAGGGATTGACAACCCCTTGTTCGCGTTGGGTGCGAGGATTTGTTATTTTGTGTGCAGGTGCTTCTAACAAGTTGTTGTGTGATTCTCCTACTGGATTGATAACCTTGGATTCATAACTGAGGGAAATACTTATCTCTATTGTACTGCATCATCCCCTCCTCTTCGGGGAAATCCCAACGTAGCTCACAAGTAGCAGGAAGAATTTCTGGCGCCGTTGCCGGGAGACATCATCAACATCTATCAAGTACCTATGCATAAACTTTCATCTCCTTGCATTTATTTTATTTGCCTTTGCCTCTCGTTTTCATCTCCCCCACTTCTAAAAAGTTTTTACAAAAATACAAAAATATTTTCCGTTTGCCTTTTTCTTGTTTTCTTCTTTGCTTGCTTGTATTCTTGTTTGCCTAATCACGATGCCCCGAGAAAATTATCATGGTACCTCTTATCATAAAATTTTGGCCGAAATCGAGCAAAATACTAAAGATTACATGACTACGTAGTTTGTGCACAACAAATTTTTTACCGAAGAACTCAAAGAACACTCTACTTTGTTGGATGCTATTGCAAAACAACTCGATGATGTTAGTGAAGAAGTTGCTAATCTTCAATCTCAATTTGCTACTAAAAATTTGCTAGGAAAAATTTCAGATGCGCAAGCTACGCTAGTAAATCAAATGGCAGCTAAGCCGGAATCATTAGCACTCAGTAATGATGAGGATATTAAAATGATTGGTGTTTCATCTATTGGTTCCTTGTTTAGCAATATAAAACTTGATGAAAGGGGGACTGAAGAAGAGTCAACTTTAGCTAGAAGGCGTCCCCATAATTCAGAGGGTGAAAATCTTGATAAAAAATTGATAAAAGTGGGTTTGGAGAGGTAAAAACTTTAACTAGCGTTGTGCCCACTCTCTTGGATTACAAAGACTTTAATTATGATAGTTGTTCTTTGATTGAGTGTATTTCTTTGTTACAATCCATGCTAAATTCACCCAACGCTTATGAACAAAACAAGGCTTTTACTAAACAAATTGTAGAAGCGATGATGAAAGCGTTAGAAGAAAAGCTAGAACTAGAAATTTCAATTCCTAGAAAATTATATGATGAGTGGGAACCCACCATTAAAGATAAAATTAATAATTATGAGTGCAATGCTTTATGTGATTTGGGTGCTAGCGTTTCCACAATTCCAAAATCTCGATGTGATGTGCTAGGTTTTACCAATATAGATGAATGTTCTCTTAATTTGCATCTTGCAAATTCCACTATTAAAAATCCATTGGGAAGAATAAATAATGTGCTTATTCTTGCAAATAGAAACTATGTGTCCGTTGATTTTATTGTACTTGACACTGATTGCAATCCATCTTGCCCCATAATACTTGGTAGACCGTTCTTACGAACCATAGGTGCCGTTATTGACATGAAAGAAGGGAATATAAAATTTCAATTTCCACTAAAGAAAGGGATGGAACACTTCCCTAGGAACAGAATTAAAGAACCCTATGAATCCATTATGAGGGTGATGACTGATACGTCTCCGTCATATCTATAATTTTTGATTGTTTCATGCCAATATCCTACAATTTCCACATACTTTTTGCAACATTTTATATTGTTTTTTTGGGACTAACATATTGATCCAGTGCCAAGTGCCAGTTCCTGTTTGTTGCATGTTTTTTGTTTCGCAGAATATCCATATCAAACGAAGTTCAAATGCAATAAATTTTACGGAGAATTATTTTGGAATATATGTGATTTTTGGGAGGTGGAATCAACGCAAGAGGTGCTTGTGGGCCCCACGAGGCACCAGGGCGCGCTAGAGGGGGTCTGGCGCGCCGTGGTGCCTCGTGAGGCCCTCGTAGGTCAGTTGGTGCCCTTCTTCGGCCGCAAGGAAGCTAATATCTGGAGAAAAAAAATTGTGTTAAAATTTCAGCGCAATCGGAGTTACAGATCTCCAGGAATTTAAGAAACGGTGAAAGGCCAGAAAACAGGAACGCGAAACAGAAGAGAATAGAGAGAGAGAGATCCAATCTCGGAGGGGCTCCCGCCCCTCCGGGTGCCATGGAGGACAAGGACTAGAGGGGAAAACCTCCTCCCATCTAGGGGGGAGGCCAAGCAAGAAGAAGAAGGAGGGGGCTCTCTCCCCCTCTCTACCGATGGCGCCGGAACGCCGCCGAGGCAATCATCGTGACGGCAATCTACACCAACAACCTCACCGCCGTCACCACCAACTCTCTCCCCCTCTATGCAGCAGTGTAACACCTCTTCTCCCCGCTGTAATCTATACTTAAACATGGTGCTTAATGCTACATATTATTATCCAATGATTTGTGGCCATCCTATGATGTTTGAGTAGATTCGTTTTGTCCTATGGGTTGATTGATGATCGTGATTGGTTTGAGTTGTATGTTTTATGTTGGTGCTGTCCTATGGTGCCCTCCGTGTCGCGCAAGCGTGAGGGATTCCCGCTGTAGGGTGTTGCAATACGTTCATAATTCTCTTATGGTGGGCGGCTAGAGTGACAGAAGCTTACACCCGAGTTAGGGGGTTGTTGCGTATGGGAGTAAAGGGGACTTGATACTTAATGCTATGGTTGGGTTTTACCTTAATGATCTTTGGTAGTTGCGGATGCTTGCTAGAGTTCCAATCATAAGTGCATATGATCCAAGTATGGAAAGTATGTTAGCTCATGCCTCTCCCTCATATAAAATTGCAACAATGATTACCGGTCTAGTTATCGATTGCCTAGGGACAAATCATTCTCTTGTGTTACAAAAGCTTTCTACTAAACAACTAAATTTTATTATCTTGCAAATTACTCATAGTTTTATTCTCGCAAAGTACTTCTAGTTTTATTCTTGCAACCTATCCTATCACCTACAAAATAGTTTCATACTTGTTCTAGGTAAAGCGAACGTTAAGTGTGCGTAGAGTTGTATCGGTGGTCGATAGAACTTGAAGGGAATATTAATTCTACCTTTAGCTCCTCGTTGGGTTCGACACTCTTATTTATCGAAAAAGCTACAATTGATCCCCTATATTTGTGGGTTATCAAGACCTTTTTCTGGCGCCGTTGCCGGGGAGCAATAGCGTGGGGTTGATATTCTCGTGTGTGCTTCTTTGCTTTATCACTAAGTAGTTTTTATTTTGTGCCCTTGTTTTCTATCTTTAGTTATGGGTAGGAAATGTAAAATACCAAAAAAATTAGTTGTACTTGCTAAACCAATGGTTGAAGAACCACCCAAAATCTATCATACTGCTGAAGCTTTCTACTTGGATTATCTTCGATCCCTTTGTGCTTGTGCTGAAAACCCAACTAGCTTAGTTGAGGGAAAATCATTAAATGAGCATGCTTATTTTGTGTGACACCGCTTGTCATTTCCTTCTGCTCCTCGTTGGGTTCGACACTCTTACTTATCGAAAGGACTACGATTGATCCCCTATACTTGTGGGTCATCACACATCTACAACATCTACATGAAGTCATCATCGACAAAACCCAAGGTTAGTTCATCCCTCTTTGGGGGGAAATCACATCTAGGGGGAGCTTTACTCTAAGACTTGAGTCAAAGCAACTCTAATGATGTGAACACATTAATGCTTTATGAAAAAGTGGTAACCCCACTTGTGCTTAAATGATGAGTATGACCTATCATCAAATGTTCTCATTTGGCTCCTATGTCAATATACTCATATATAAATGACAATGTCATCACCCATTGCTTGATAGCTGCTAGATTGGGTTGTGCATGTTTGACACATATTTCATTTGCTATCTTATTGTGTGAGCATGTTGATGTGCATATTTCCCATTCGAGAACTTCCATTTGTTGTTTTGATTGATTTGGTTTTATTTGGCCAAGTGGATGTACAAGAATGCCTAAGAACCTTCTCTAGCTATCTATCTCATCTTGTCTCAAATTCTATTCATGCTATATCACAAAATTTGAACAAGCTCATTTTTGGACCCTCCGGGTGAGGAGCACTCGGAGCCACCGATCTGATTAGGGCTGACTTCCAAAACCCTCTAAGTGTATTTTTGGTCGAACCAACACACTCAAATTCGGCTCCACCGAAAGCACTTAGACTGATCGTTATTTCCATCTCGGTGCAACAGACCTGAAAAACTCGGCTTCACCAAAGCTCACTGTCTTTAGCAGTTATGCGTCTCGGTGAGACCGATTCGTTTCAATCGGTTCTATCGAAAGCACATGGGTATATATATGTCCGCGGCCCGTACGTTGAAAATTTCTTCAAACGTTACGCTCCCGCACCCCGTTGCTGCCGTCGCCCTAGTCTCTGGATCGTCGCCTTCGTCTCCAGCGCGCCCTCGCCACCGGACTCCGTCGTCGTCAACGACATTCTTCTCCGCCGTTCCCGCCGTAGAGGATCTCCACCAAGTTAGGGTGAGATTCGACCCCCTCCGTGTTCTAATTTCCGATTCAATGCACGGATGGTTCGCCTAGATCTTGCCACGGATTGAAATTCCTTATCCACTGAAATTCCTAGAGTTAGATTGATTTTAAACTTTAGGGTTAGGGTTTCGCAGAATTTATCTCGAAATGACCGAATTGAAAGGATCAGATTCACCGATTTGGCCTCTGGCCACTTCACTAAGTACACTTCGGTGCCCCCGAGATGTACTGATCGGTGAAACCGAAACTAAAATCTCAGTAGAACCCTAGCACTTCAGAGAGACCGGGACACACATCGGTAGGACCGAAACCGTGTAGCCAAGTCTCTGTTGCTGCTTTCGGTGCTACCGAGATTATCAAATCGGTAATTCCGAAATACCTTCTATGAAAACCTCAAACTGAAGTTTGGATTCAAATTTTTTTCAAAAATTGGCTGCATTTTGTGATACTCATCTACTCTGCCTCACCTAATCTATTCACAGGGTCAGTGTCAGCATGTCAGATAACAGTGATAGCCAGAACTTGTCAGTTGAGCCAAGTGTTGACTTGGAAACAGACAAGAAATTATGCTGAAAATATGAATGATTACAGGCCAATTTCTCTGGTTACCCTACCTTTGAAATTTTTCACAAAACTCATGGCCAACAGATTACAAAAGGAGATCACCAAGATTATTCATCATAACCAGTATGGTTTCATTAAAGGGAGAAATATTCAGGACTGCCTTGGATACACTTTTGAATATCTCAATATATGCCACAAATCAAAAAAGCCAATTATCATTCTGAAATTGGATTTTGAGAAGGCTTTTGACAAGATTGAATATAATGCTATCATTGAGATGTTAAAGGCCAAAGGTTTTGGGCCCAGATGGATTAATTGGGTCACAAAAATCCTTAACTCAGCCTCCACTTCTATGCTCTTAAATGGGGTTCCTGGAAAAAATCATATGCAAAAGAGGAGTTAGACAAGGAGACCCTATATCTCCTCTGTTATATGTCCTTGCTGCTGATCTCTTGCAAACAATTGTGAATTTGGCATGGATGAATGGTGAATTATCTCTTCCAGTGGATGACAGCTATGGACAACAATACCCAATCATTCAATATGCAGATGACACACTTCTTATTATGCCAGCTGATAAAGATCAATTGATGCATCTCAAACCTTTGTTGCACATATTTAGTATGTCTACTGGGTTATTTGTGAATTACAGCAAATCGTCCATTGTCCCCATCAACATTGACAATGATACTGCCCTTGGTTTAGCTGAAATTTTTGGATGCAGAGTTGAAAGTCTTCCATTTACATACTTGGGCTTGCCTCTGGGTACCACCAAACCATCAGTTCATGACCTAATGCCAATCATAGCTAGAATTGATAAAAGATTATCTGGAGTGGCAAATTTCATGAATTATGCTGGCAGATTGACTTATGTTAACTCAGTGGTTGCATCCATGCCCATCTTTGCTATGTGCACCTTCAAGGTTCACTACACCATTCTAGATCATGTCAATAAAGCCAGCAGAAACTTCCTTTGGTATGGTAATGACATAAACAAGAAAGGAAACTGCCTTGCTAGTTGGAAAATGATTTGTAGACCAAAAAAACAAGGAGGACTTGGTGTTCTGAATCTCAGAGTCCAGAATATTGCTCTGCTGATCAAACACTTACACAAATTCTACAACCATGAGGATATCCCATGGGTTAATCTTGTGTGGCAAGCATATTACTCCAACAACACCATACCACATGTCAGCAATAACAAAGGATCTTTTTGGTGGAAAGACTGTGTGAGGCTAACTGATTTATACAGAGGTATGGCAACTTGTCAAGTAAACAATGGAAACTCTGTTCTTCTATGGGAGGATGTTTGGAAGGGTAATATTTTAAAAAGGAAATGGGCTGAATTACACTCATATGCAGAAAACAGTAACATCACAATACAACAGGCAAAATCTGTGATAGATCACAGTAGTCTATTCCAACTTCCACTGTCTATGATTGCATATGAACAACTAATTGAACTATCTGAACAGCTTGAGGAGATCAGAGAAAATCAGGAACAGGACAAATGGCTTTTTATGTCGGGAAACTCTAAATATTCTGCAATTTTTTATGAGATCCTTATGGGAAACCAAGAAGCCCCTTTACCTATGCAGTGGATATGGGAAACTTGTTGCCTCCCCAAGCACAAATTCTTCTGTTGGTTGATGCTCAATGACAGAATAAACACCTGTGAACTGCTTACTAGAAAGAATTTCACACTGGAGAGTACTACTTGTGTATTATGCAATGACCACAACCTTGAGGACAGAATTCACCTACTATTTAGCTGTCCATTTAGCCAAGGCTTTTGGTGGAGTATTGGAATAGAATGGAACTCTGATCTAAACATCCACATGATGATCATTGATGCAAAACGCATATACAAATGGGACTTCTTCATGGAAATCATAATCACGGGAAGCTGGGCTATATGGAACCAGAGGAATGACAAAATATTTGAAGACATACCAAGCTCCATCATGGACTGCAAAGTCAGCTTCAGAAGGCACTTTCAAGACACTATGATCAGGGCTAGACCTAGTATCAAGGAAGGCATGTTATCATGGCTTGATAGTATGTAATAGACTATGTGATAGATTGACTTTGCCCTAACTAGATGTAATTGGCATGATCATGCCAATCATGTACTCTGACTAACCCCTTTTTATTAATGAAAAAGATCACAGTAGGGAATTTTCCCTACTGTAGTTGGTCAAAAAAAAGGCAAGAAAAGGGAAAGGAAAATTTTAGCTCAAGTGGTGTTCAAACCCACTTCAATGAGAAGAGATGATGCAACAAATGAGGAAGAACAAGCTGCAAATCCACCTCCTCCTAAACAGCAAAAACTCATGGGTGATGCTATGAAGGGTGCTACTTCTTCCAAGGCCAAGCCTGCTACTGTCAAGCCCAAGAGGACTACCAGAGATGTACCAGCTACAGAGAAGAACAAGGCCCCAGTGCCTGAGAGAAATGATGATGATGATGATGCCCCGGTGCTAAGGAAGTTGAGACCTAGATTGCCTGAGCATGATGACACACATCCCATAGCAGAGAACATGAAAGAAAGAAAGGACAAGGGGCTGAGAAAATGGAGAGAGTCTGATCCTTACTCCGTGAGAAGGAGAACTGCTGTTGATTACTGTTTTCACACCAAGGAGCAGCAAGATTTCTATGAGACAGTGCTTCTTGACAAGAAGCCTGTTGTCAGTGACATGAGATGGGTGGCTTGGAAATACATTGATGCAAATGAAGATAACTGCCCCCACGTTCATGTGGATTTCAGGACAATTGGTGTTGACGAGTTCATTGGGAAGAAGCTAACTGCATGGAATGATGAGATGATCATGCAATTTTACTCGACAGCTCACTTCTATCCCAATGGAAGGATAGTATGGATGACCGAAGGAGTCAGATACCAGTCTAGCGTGCTTGAGTGGGCCACTTTGTTAGGTGTGCCTGAGGCTGAAGAGGACGACATTGATGTCTATGCTAAGCCAAAGATGGACCACAATTCCATGGCTAACTTGTACACTGAGATTCCCAATAAGTACAAGGACTCTCATAAGCTTGGATCAGTTTATCACTTGTTGGCAGGTCTAGCCACCCCCAACACTATCATGAGGCATACCTTGATGCCCAAGTCTGGTGATGAGAAGATGATTCGTGGTCATTCCATCAACATGCTGCATCATATTGACCAACATGAGAAATTCAAGGTGATGGATCTCATTGTGGAGAACGTGAAGAGAGCTGCTGCTGACCAGAAGAGATCTTGTGGTTTTGCCCCGCATATTCAGTTGTGTAGGAGATATGCCCAAGAGGCAATAATAAATGTTATTATTTATCCCCATGTTCGTAATTAAGTTTATATTCCGTGCTATAACTGCTATGGTTCTCGAGTCTACAATAACCACGAGGCTCGGAGGAAGACTCATATGCACGTGTGGAATAATAAACGGTAAAATGTATTCCTAGTCTTGCCTCTAAGACTAGCTCAAGTGTTGCATGATGGTTCTGTTTTCCTGATCATGGGCATGACTATGCCGACAACTTTGAGGGCACAATGTTAGAAGAACAGTTGTGTTGAATCGACCCGAATTGATGTTATGCTATGAGATACATTCGTCACAAGTTAATGGTAAATAACACAGAGAAAGTTAACGTTTGCATAATTCCTTAGACCATGAGAGTGTCGAGTTTCTTCACGCTTACTTCATGAACTTTGGGGTTTGTTAAACGTCATCCGTAAATGGGTGGCTATTACGGCGGCTTATGGGTTCATGGAAAAGTGTGTCAAGGGACTTGATAGCTCAAGATTGGGATTTGCTCCTCCGACGATGGAGAGATATATGTGGGCCCTCTCGGTGTTACGGTATCCACCTTCGTCTGGCCAGACACATTGTGATTTGATCACAGGGATGCCGGAACACGGGAACGAGAAAAGAGAACAAAACCGGTAATGAGGTAACTGGCATAGTGGACAAGTTTTTGATTCACGGGGATGCCGATAAGTCTCACCTCGGGTGTTTGTAACATATCGCGAAGCAACAGGAATAGCACACGGCAACTGGAGGTTCACTCGAATATTTATTCGTGTGGGTATACGGGTCAATATGGGTGTCCACGGCTCCGATGTTGATCATTGATCGGAAAGTGTTCCGGCCATGTCTATGCTTCACCGAACCTATAGGGTCACACGCTTAAGGGTCATCTATCTGCTGAATACTAGACAGGGAGTCTGAGAGAAAGTTACCGGAAAAGTTTCGGAGAGAACGGAAAAGTTCCGGAGAGAGAACACCGGAATAGTTTCGATAAAACTGAAAAGTTGTTTCAGGGTATACCATTAAGTCAAATTGGTTTCGGCACATGCCTGGAAATTCTTGGAGGGTGCCAGAATTGTTCTGGGAACTTCTGGGATTTTTCGGAGAAAAAACCCGGAAATGTTCCGGAGCTGCCGGAACCGCTTTGTTCGCTTTTCGCAGATGAAAATCACTAATCCGGAATTGTTTCGGAACGCGTCCAAAATTATTTTAGTGGGTACTGGAAATGTTCTAAGACCTACAGAAATATTTTCGGATTTAACGGTCGAGGAAAAATGTTTCCGTGAATAGTGAAAGTGCTTTTTGGGTTACTTTATGGAAAGCCACCTTTTAGGGCTTTTCCCTAAAGGCTTCTAGAAGGACTTGGGGACTAAGGAACCCCTTTTGGGGGGACCCACTAGGGGGTGGCCAGCCATGGTTAGGCGCCTACATGGGGCCCCACTTGCCCTCTTACCTTCCCCTTTATGCCCTTGTGGAGGACTCCATTCATGGGTATTTTGGGGTTTTGGAATGCCACCCCACCCCTTGGGATTTCCTATAAATAGAGGTGGAGAGGTGCTCTCCACACTCACTCCTTTCTCACATACAAGTGCCATGCATGATCTGGCTTCTCTCTCCCTCCCCGCAAAATAGTTTCATAGAGCTGAAAGGCTGTCTGGGTTCCGGTGGGAACTAGTTCTGAACGGCGAAGCCCTGCCGGATAGATGACACCGTATGTGTGCAACCTCGTAGAGAGGTCGTAGGTTCAATATTTTTGCCCGAGGGGCTGTTCGAGAGTGCCTCCCGAAGGGCTGTCCGAGTGACCGTCCGAGTTTTGAGGGTCCTCCTGAAGGGCTGTCCGTGACACCGTCTGAGGGACTGTCCGACCGCCTCCCGGAGGGCTGTCCGACAAGCAGACAAGGGAAAACATCCTCGCGGTTGGGAGGTTGTAAATCCTAGCTGTGGGGATCTGCACCGACGATCTACATCGACTCTACTTCCGCTGCGCTACGCGTCGGTAACGATCGGATCGAAACCTTGTATGCAGTCTTCATAGTGGTCCTGGGCTGGTTCGTAGGTCGGAAATTTTTGTTTTCTGCTGCGTTACCCTACAGTGGCATCATGAGCCGTGCTATGCATAGAAGCATGTTACGATCTAGAATACATAGAGATGTATGGGTGTTGCATAATATAATTTTGTAGTAGATGAGATCTATTGCTGAAAATTATTTATGCGGGCAGCAGATGAAATCTATTACCCGATGTTCTTGTTGCTTCCCTTGAATTTGCGTATTTCTGATCTTGATAACGGTATGGTGGAGTTTCAAAGTTCTGGCAATCCGCGATCCTGATTGATCAACGAAGTGCTAACAGTTCTTTGAATTCCACCATAGTTAAAAGAAAGATGAAATTTCGCAGACGAAAGGGCAATGTAGATATGATCTGCACGGGGGTCATGCGTATGACGAAGTTAAGTATGGGGCTCGAGATTTTATTATCTCGTGTTTCATACACCCCGCAAAGTTAATCTAGCGACTTGAGTAATCGTACTTGATGATGGACGTTGGTAGCTTTGGTTTGTTTTGAAACCTTAGAAGCCACGTAAAATAAAATTTTGCATAAACCGATTAGAGGCGTCTAACTTGGTTTTGCAGGATGTGCATGTGATGTGGTATAGCAATGCTCATATTAATTTGATTATGTATGAGATGACTATATGATGTAAATTTACTAACATGACCTGCGTGTCATGATTCAGCATGATGGCTGGAGCCATATGATTGTCACTTTAATGACCTGCGTGTCAACCTTAAGTAATGCACTTATTTTATTAGCTATAGAGATAGCAATATTATATGGTGCATTGACAAGGTGGTGGCAATCCTCGCGAAGGTGAACACCGACGCAAATGCCGAAGACGAAGAAATAAAAGACTTCTCCGTCAGAAAGGGCTATACCATATCATGCTATTATGAATTGCCTGAGATGTTTATCCCTCTTGATGCACCCTTCTTGATTGCGTGGTAGTCGCTTTTTATTAGGGTGATCTCTCACTTAAAATATCAAGTAGTTAGTGTTCTCCCAAGTGTAGCACCGTCACAACATCTTTCCTTTCGGGGTGCGCCATGATCTACATGGGTACGAACGATTGTACGGGTGTAAGGCGGGTGAGGTCAGATCTCGCAGCAAGATCACTTGGTTGTCTTGACGTTCATGGCAGGATCTTCCTGAGCTCGGAACACACGCATCGAAAGATGAACAAGAGTCACATGGAGATGTGATCGGCAAGTTTGCCTACCAATTGAAGTTCGCGCCATCAGTGTTCATCTCGAACAATGACGTTGAATTGCAATTTGGATCTTGAATCACTCACAATCAATTATGAGAGATATTGATTTGAGTGGGAGCACACTTTAGAATTAACTTGTTTAATTCTCAATGCAATTAATTATGAACACTGTCTAAGTGTGATTTGCAAAATAGTTGTAGAACAATGGCTCGCGTTTCCACCTTCCCTATTAAAATTGAATAGCTGTTAAATATCTGGTTAAAACTTTACGGTTGGTAACATAATGTGAGGATTGTCCTCAAGAGTGCCGAGAAGGACTTTGTCCTATCGCATGCTTTCGGTATTCTCCCGCTAAAGCTATGGATGATGTGACTCTCGTCCTTCGATCCAAAAGCTAGAATTCCGTTATGGTCAAGTGCAATATGTTTGTTTCCATGAGACCCGAACTTCGCAAGTTTGGGATAGTTATGTGATATTCATGGAACTGAAAATTAGTTTCAGATACAAACAAAGGCTAAAAGATATGAGATATCCAAAGAAATGTTTGTTTGCAAAATATTAGTAAAAGTGTTTACTATGCATTTGACTAATACGAGAGGGATCCAGAAGAACGCCTATCATATGATGAAGGTGAATAAAACAACAACTTAAAGAGAAAGGAAATATCCAAAGGGTGTTAGTGTGACTTACACACCTAGGAAGTCCGGGGCTAATGCCACTCTTAAGTTGAGTGCTTCTTCTGAGAGTAGGAGAAATACTGAAAGTTAAACTGTTAGAAGTATAAAGGCAAAAAGAGAGAAGACTGGATATCCAGCTCATGTATGAAAGTCATACAAGCTATTGATGTATAGAAGGCTGGTCAAAGAAATAGTTCTTGGGAATTATGATTAAACATGTTAATCACTGATTCTTGGGTATTGTGAGTTGATCACAGAGATACCCGCTCGATTGCATTCTGTTGCGACTCGATGCAAGAACTACTTTGGCCTAAAAAAAACTTGCCGGGAATGAGGTTTAGATACGCGCTGGGATCATAGTAAATGTTACTATACCTTCCATCGGTGTATTCCCTATGTATTTATTTTCATAATTCATTTTAGAGTTTTATACACTCTAGCCCATTGCATAAGGTATCTTGCAAGAAGGTTGTTCATAAGAGAACTTTTGATGTTCGGTGTTATGAATAACATAAGGGCCATACTTTCATTATGAATGGGATGTATGTTATGAATATTGATAATAATATATTAGCTCCGTATTTACTTTCATAATTCATTTTAGAGTTTTACACACTCTAGCCCATTGCATAATGTTTGTTGCAAAAGGGTTGTTCATAAAAGAACAATTGTTGTTCAGTGTTATGAATAACATAAGGGCCATACTTCCATCATGAATGGGATGTATGTTATGAATATTGATGGTAATATGATACATCCATAACACTGACGCTAAATATTGCAAGACTAAGGGAATACCACACATGTGTGGCACTGCATTTGGTCACATTGGAGAAACCCGCATGGAGAAATTCCATAATGATGGATTTTGAAGTCGTTTGATTATGAATCATCTGACACTTGCAACTTTCCTCCGAAAAGTGAAGTGACTGAAATACCGTTCACAGGCCATAAGGAACGAGCAATGAACTTATTGGTGATCATACATTTTGATGTATGTAGTCCGATAAATGTTGTTGCTAGCAGTGGATTTATCTATCTTCAGAAATGACTCAAGTAGATATATGGATATTTACTTGATGAGACGTAAGTCTGGATCTTTTGAAATCATTCATAAGGTTTTCAAAAATGAAGTAGAAATTATTGTAACAAGAAAATTATGTTTCTGCAATTAGATTGCGGAAAGGAATATTTGAGTTACAAGTTTAGGGAATGTCTGATGAGTTGTGAAAAGAGTTTCATAACTTACACCTCCCGGAACACCACTGTGAGTGGGATGTCCGTGAAGATGTAATCAAACCATTTATGACATGGTAAGATCAAAGATGACATAAATCAATTTGCCATTATCCCTTTTAAAGTAATGCTTTAGAGACTACGGTTTTTACACTGAATAGAGCGCCATCAGATCTGTTGAAATGACGCCATGGTATGGTACGCCCAACCATGTTTCGTCTTTTCTTAACATTTGGAATATGGGGCTTGTGTAAAATATTTACAAACCTATTCCAAATCAGACAAGTGTTGCTTTGTAGGTTATCCTAATTTATTGGGTATTCCTCCATCACTATACCGAGCCAAAAGGTTTGCCACAAAGAGCGGTATGATTTTGAAGAAAATGGTTCTTGCAAAAAGGTGAGTGGGAGGACAGTGCGACTCGATGAGATAACAATATCTTCGTCATCAGATCAAAGGAAAGAAACCTTGGAAGTAATTCCAGAGTTTCCTACTGCGACTGATACGGAAGCCTCTACATGAGATGTATGGACTTCGGTCGAATTTGCAACTGAACCATGTAGGCAAAACTCGTGCAAACCTCTCAGGTGTGCAAGCGAGATATTGTTGTTAGACAACAGTATACCTACGATACACAAGGAAGCGTTGATGGGCCCTGACTTCAGAATTGGCTAAATGCCAATATAATCCGAGATAGCTTCCATATAAATGATTCAAGATTATATCTTGATAAACCCTTCGGAAGACTTAGAGTCTAACGAACATTAATGGAACTATAAACTGATGTGGATAAAATGTTTTATCCATAAAGCTCGACTTGTTGCAATAACAAATTCAAGGAGTTGACTACGATGAGATTGTCTCACCGTAGCGATGCTTAAAGTCAGATCGGGTTGAACTAGCAATTAATACATATTTCAATTTTGAGATATGATACATGGATGCCAAAAGGATTTCCATGTGATGGAAATGCAACCTAGGACTTGCATGTGATATAGTCCAAAGTATTTTGTCAATCCAGAGGATGCTAGTAAGTATGCAAACTTCAGAGTTCCAGCAATGGACAGAAGAGAGCAAAATGGAGTTGGAATCTTCGTTTTGATGAAATAGTTAAAAGAGTTTGATTTCATCGATTTAAGTTAAGGGTTTTGTGTAATACACGATATGGTGGCACGGTAGATGGAAATTGTTCCAAACAAGTTACTGTGGCGATTTCTATAACAAAGGCTAAGTATGTTGACGCTTTGGAAGCGACTAAGAAGATGTTGAATCATATAGTTCATTCATGAACTTAGTATGGTTCCAAGAAGGCTTTGGTCAATGGGACACTATTGTAGATAGTCGCTCCATAGCTCAGTCTGAGGAATCAAGGTTTGACCTGTGATTCACATATATACAAAGCCAAGTCCACACAAAATATGAATTTTGTGAAAGCGTGAAAATGCGAGGAGATGCAAAGATACACACGAAACTGAAGTTGTCAGATCCGTTGGATATCAGGCTATACCACGAGCGAAGCATATTTTACACCGGTATGCCATAGGTGTAAAGTGTTTTAGCATTGACTATATTATTGACTCTAGTGCAAGTGGGAGTCTGTAGGAGATATGCCCTAGAGGCAATAATAAATGTTATTATTTATCCCCATGTTCGTAATTAAGTTTATATTCCGTGCTATAACTGCTATGGTTCTCGAGTCTACAATAACCACGAGGCTCGGAGGAAGACTCATATGCACGTGTGGAATAATAAACGGTAAAATGTATTCCTAGTCTTGCCTCTAAGACTAGCTCAAGTGTTGGATGATGGTTCTGTTTTCCTGATCATGGGCATGACTATGCCGGCAACTTTGAGGGCACAATGTTAGAAGAACATTTGTGTTGAATCGACCCGAATTGATGTTATGCTATGATATACATTCGTCACAAGTTAATGGTTAATAACACAGAGAAAGTTAATGTTTGCATAATTCCTTAGACCATGAGAGTGTCGAGTTTCTTCATGCTTGCTTCATGAACTTTGGGGTTTGTTAAACGTCATCCGTAAATGGGTGGCTATTACGGCGGCTTATGGGTTCATGGAAAAGTGTGTCAAGGGACTTGATAGCTCAAGATTGGGATTTGCTTCTCCGACGATGGAGAGATATCTCTGGGCCCTCTCGGTGTTACGGTATCCACCTTTGTCTGGCCAGACACATTGTGATTTGATCACAGGGATGCCGGAACACGGGAACGAGAAAAGAGAACAAAACCGGTAACGAGGTAACTGGCATAGTGGACAAGTTGTTGATTCACGGGGATGCCGATAAGTCTCACCTCGGGTCTTTGTAACATATCACGAAGCAACAGGAATAGCACACGGCAACTGGAGGTTCACTCGAATATTTATTCGTGTGGGTATACGGGTCAATATGGGTGTCCACGGCTCCGATGTTGATCATTGATCGAAAAGTGTTCCGGCCATATCTATGCTTCACCGAACCTATAGGGTCACATGCTTAAGGGTCATCTATCTGCTGAATACTAGACAGGGAGTCTGAGAGAAAGTCACCGGATTTTTTTTGGAGACAACAGAAAAGTTCCGGAGAGAGAACACCGGAATAGTTTTGGTAAAACTGAAAAGTTGTTTCAGGGTATACCATTAAATCAAAATGGTTTCGGCACACGCCTGGAAATTCTTGGAGGGTGCCAGAATTGTTCTGGGAACTTCTGGGATTTTTCGGAGAAAAAACCCGGAAATGTTCCGGAGCTGCCGGAACCGCTTTGTTTGCTTTTCACAGATGAAAATCACTAATCCGGAATTTTTTCGGAACGCGTCCAAAATTATTTTAGTGGGTGCTGGAAATGTTCTAAGACCTATAGAAATATTTTCGGATTTAACGGTCGCGGAAAAATGTTTCTGTGAATAGTGAAAGTGTTTTTTGGGTTACTTTACGGAAAGCCACCTTTTAGGGCTTTTCCCAAAAGGCTTCTAGAAGGACTTGGGGACTAAGGAACCCCTTTTGGGGGGGACCCACTAGGGGGTGGCCAGCCATGGTGAGGCTCCTACATGGGGCCCCACTTGCCCTCTTACCTTCCCCTTTATGCCCTTGTGGAGGACTCCATTCATGGGTATTTTGGGGTTTTGGAATGCCACCCCACCCCTTGGGATTTCCTATAAATAGAGGTGGAGAGGTGCTCTCCACACTCACTCCTTTCTCACATACAAGTGCCATGCATGATCTGGCTTCTCTCTCCCTCCCCACAAAATAGTTTCGTAGAGCCGAAAGGCTGTCTGGGTTCCAGTGGGAACTAGTTCTGGACGGCGAAGCCCTGTCGGATAGATGACACCGTATGTGTGCAACCCTGTAGAGAGGTCGTAGGTTCGATCTTTTTGCCCGAGGGGTTGTTCGAGAGTGCCTCCCGAAGGGCTGTCCGAGTGACCGTCCGAGTTTTGAGGGTCCTCCCGAAGGGCTGTCCGTGACACTGTCTGAGGGACTATCCGACCGCCTCCCGGAGGGTTGTCCGACGAGCAGACAAGGGAGAACATCCTCGCGGTTGGGAGGTTGTAAATCCTAGCTACAGGGATCTGCACTGACGATCTACATCGACTCTACTTCCGCTGCGCTAAGAGTCGGTAACGATCGGATCGAAACCTTGTATGCAGTCTTCATAGTGGTCCTGGGCTGGTGCGTAAGTCGGAAATTTTTGTTTTCTGCTGCGTTGCCCTACAAGTGGCTCATTAACTCGAAGGGTGCAAACAAGTCTTTTCTGCTGGATCGTGAACATCTGCCGCTACAGCCTGAGTTTGAGGACAACACAGTGATGATGGACCCTACCCATCCTACCTCAGCTGCAGCACATGCAGAAGCTGAAGCAACAAGGGCTGTTGAGCCAAGTGCCTCCACTGCTCCACAGTTGAAAACACAGTTTGATCAGATGGTATATCTTCTTCGAGCTACTCAGTGGATTGAGCGGAGTTTGGCCAACCTCGCAAAAAATCAGAAGAGTCTTGAAAGAATTGTTGAGACTAAATTTCATGATCTAGACATTAAGGTCACTGAGATACAGACTGTTGTTGAGACTTTGAAGTCACAGGTGGATGAAGTCAGGAAGGGCACCAGCAATGATGATGAGGAGCATCTGGGCACAGGTCTTCCCACGACTACTAAGTTTCAGACTATGCTAGATCAGCAGCCGTGCCAGCCACTTCTAGAGCCACAGTCTCTACTCCTGCTGCTGCTCCATCTGTCACACCTTCAGTTCCTCCAGTATCTACTCCACCAGCTCCACAGACTTCAGCTGAGATCTTTGCAGATGCGCTTCTCTCCACTCCGACAACGTCTACGCACACCGGCGCTGCAAGTCAGAGGACTTCATCACCAGGAGCTGCCGGAGATCAAGCCTAGAGCGACGTTTAGCTCTATACTTATACGATCTTTTTGGTACCTGTTGCCAAAGGGGGAGAATCTGTATAGATCATTTAGCTTCGAGAGAGAGAGTGCTTTGCAGTTTTCTCATTTGATTTCTTTGAGAGTTTCGTGCTTCGTGCTTCTTTGAGTTACTTTTGCTTGATGCTCGTTTAAGACTATGTGTGCATGATCATACCGTACTTTGATGCTATGCTTAATTGGATATCTACTTATATGCTCTTTGTATGATCATTCACTTGGTTGTTTGGTGATGAGTGCTTATTACATTGCAATCTTATCATTTTGTGCGCTCCACCAAGATGTATGTGACATGGAAGAGCGACCCATGATCCTAATCGCTTGTGCATTTGCATTCAAACACAAATTTTTAAGTAATGCACAAATTTAGGGGGAGCTCTTACTTATCACATACTTCTCAAAGCGACGACGTATTTCATTGATTATATCATTTGTCGAAGCTTTGATATATATGTTGTCATCAATTACCAAAAAAGGGGAGATTGAAAGTGCAACTAATCCCCGGGTGGTTTTGGTAATTAATACAACATATATGTCATTGATCTAATGCTCATTGATAATAGATTTAAGAGAAGATCAATGATTGGCATGGCATGGACTAGTGAATGTGGACCCCTCAAAATGCTAAGGACAAAGATTGGCAAAGCTTCAAGACTCTACATTTTTGGTTAAGTGATCCAAGATCACATTGAGTCCATAGGAAAAGCCAATACTATTAAAAGGGGATGAGGTTTTGGTCATGACTCAATTGCTCAAGTGCTTAGTGATATTGCTCCAAAACCCTCAAACACTTCTCCACTTCATTCCTATCCAAAACCCCAAAGTTGATCTCGGTCCCACCGAAACACTCTCATCCGGACCCACCGAGATTGCTATATACAATGCCACATGCCAAACCCTAACACTTCGGTGTAACCAAAATGGTTCTTGGTCTCACCGAGGCGGCCTGACCAAGTTGCTGTAACGATGTCACTTCACTTCGGAATTTCCGAGATGAAATTTTTGGAACTACCAAAACGTGCTCTTGCCCTAGCCATTGCACTTCGGTCTCACCGAGATGTTTCGTTCGGTCTCACCGAAAAGCCTAACGGTCAAGTCTTTTACACTAGTCGGTCTCACCGAGATTTTCATGTCGGTGTCACCGAGTTGGGTAAAGTACTTGTAACGGTTGGATTTTTGGTGCTGCCTATATATACCCCTCCACCACCACCTACTCTAAGAGAGAGCTATCAGAACGTGCCTATACTTCCACCATACATTTTCTGAGAGAGAACCACCTACTCATGTGTTGAGATCAAGAGATTCCAATCCAACCATTTTTAACCTTGATTTCTAGCCTCTTCAAGTTGCTTTCCACTCCAATCCTTCTCCTACCCAAGCCAAATCTGTGAGAGAGAGATTGAGTGTTGAGGAGACTATCATTTGAAGCACAAGAGCAAGGAGTTCATCATCAACACACCATTTATTACCTTTTGGAGAGTGGTGTCTCCTAGATTGGTTAGGTGTCACTTGGGAGCCTCCAAGATCATGTGGAGTTGAACCAAGGAGTTTGTAAGGGCAAGGAGATCATCTACTTCGTGAAGATCTACCCCAAGTGAGGCTAGTCCTTCGTGGACGGAAGCCATGGTGGAATAGGCAAGGTTGCTTCTTCGTGGACCCTTTGTGGGTGGAGCCCTCCGTGGACTCGCGCAACCGTTACCCTCCGTCGGTTGAAGCCTCCATCAACGTGGACGTACGATAGCACCACCTATCGGAAACACGCCAAAAATCATTGTGTCTTCATTGCGTTTGAAATCTCCAAACCCCTCCTTACTTACATGTGCAATGTTTTACTTTCCGCTGCTACACTCTTAGAATTGCATGTGTAGGGTGATACTTGACTTGGTGTACTTGCTAAAATATGCCCACAACTAAAATTGGGAAAATGATAGATTTTTATTTGGTCAAGTAGTCTAATCACCCCCCTCTAGACATACTTTTGATCCTACACAACCCTATCCCATGAAAAGTGGATATTAGGTCTACAAGCACACGCTAACGCGTGAAGCGGAGCATAATTTGGCGTAGTATGGAAGAGGTGCTCAAAGGGAGTTTCACAGTCGAAGACACTATTTGGGAGTATGTTGATAGATATGTGATTGCTAAAGAAGGCTTGTCCCAAACCAGAACAGGTCGAACAGGAAGGCCCCCTCTAGGGCCCAGGCACCCGCTAATCGCTATACAACTGCCGTTGCGGCCACAAGACCTCGCGCCGCTACCCCACCTCGAATGCCGCCGCGTAGAGCAACACGCCGGGATACCACGCAAGGCCCCGCCGCCGGCCGGTGTCGACCACACAGTATTTGCCCGATGGCATTGTCTGACAGCGCGAGGGAGGTGACCTCAAGCAGAGAGGTCGGGTGGATCTAGATCGCCGCCCGAGCCACACAACCGCACGACAATGTTTCTTTTTTCTGTTTCCGGTCTTTCCCTCTATTCATGACTGGCGCTCAATTAAAAAAAAAAAGAGGTAGTGTTCTTTTTTTTTTCCGGGAAAAACTTCCGATCTATTCATCTTCAATCATGGTAGTACAACATAACACTAAAAATAATAAAAATTACATCCAGATCCGTAGACCACCTAGCGACGACTACAAGCATTGAAGCGAGCCGAATGACATCATGGTCTTGAATTCCAAGTGTATCGTGCTCTTTGGGAAGCTAGATGACATCCAACTTAGCCGGCCTTTCTTTTTGTTATCACTTTTTTCTGGAAAATCTAGACAAAAATAGCCCAAATTTTGTGGGACACCCTTTTGGAATTTAGAAAATGAAAACATGTGCGTTTTTTTTTTTTTTGCGATGGTATCTTTATGTGAAGAGCTACGATCACAACAGTACAGTGTGTCTTCTCTAAATCCTGACCGAACATGAACTATCTACAGTTACGCTGCCCACAACAGTACAAACCGCTCGGTATTTTAGTAACGGTTGGCAGTGTATCACAAAAAAGCAACATTACAAATAAATCCTGAACAAATGTGAACTATCTACAGTTACGCCGCACACAACAGTGCGACCGTGGGAGTTGAGAGCTCAGAAGAAGAATGGGCTGGCGTCCTGCTCCATCTTCATCGTGCCCACCGGCGACAGGAACGAGGCGGCGTAGGAGTCGTCCCAGGGCAGCAGCAGGGAGTCGGGGCCCTGCAGGTCGTCGAGGCTGATCCCCATGAGCCACTCGTTGTCCAGCTCCTGCTCGTCCTCCTTTGGCAGTATCGCGTTTGTCATCTGGAACTCCGGCAGCGAGTCCAGCTCCGGGAACGGATCGTTGTCGACATCGGACTCCGGCGTCCGCGTCTCACCCCAGGAGACAGACTGTGACGCCGCAGCCTTGACCGCCTCCTCCTCCTGCCGCTGCTGCTGCATCTTCTCCCATTGGTTCTTCTTGTTGTAGAGGCGGCAGAGCACCCAGTCGTCGAGCCTGAGCGTGCCGTCCTTCTTGGCGGCGCCGGCGAGGCGGTACTCGTGCATGATCCAGTCCGTCTTGACCCCTGCCGACGGCCTGCCGTGGTAGAAGACGAGCGCCTTCTTGATGCCGACGGTCCTCCCCGCGCGCGCCACGGGCTTGTCGGCGCCGGTGGCCTTCCAGTACCCGCCCCCGGCGGCCCTGTTGGGCCTGGAGCCGTTGGGGTACTTGCGGTCCCGCGGCGTGAAGAAGTACCACTCCCGCGCCCCGAAGAGCGCCCGCTCCGGGAGCTCCCACGGGTCGAACCGGTAGAGGTCGAGCTCGGCGATGATGGGCACGGGCGCGGCGCGGCCGGCGGCGCGCGCGCAGAGGTAGTCCGCCACCAGCTCATCGTCCGTCGGGTGGAACCGGAACCCGGGCGGCAGGTTGAGCTCCGCCTCGGCGTCCCGCCTCTCCGCCGTCATCACCATTGCCGCTTCCTGCTTCTCCGTCGATGAGATTGAGATTGTCGGGCGCTGCTGCTGTACGTGGTGGACTGTGTTGAGTGTCTTGTAATGGATCTTGGAAAATGGCGTGCGCGGAAGATAAATAGCGAGGAGAGGAGGAGGAGGAGGAGAAGCTTCGTGGGGAGGTGTTGGGGGTCGGAAAAGAGTCAAAGGGATTCATTTGGGGTCGGCGGCTACGAGAAGGAAGGAAGGAGTCGCGATGGGGTCGCGCGGCTACCCACCACTGCAGGCAGCCGTCGATCCTTTTCCCTGCGGCGAGGGGGCGTCAACTGGTGACGGTGGATCCCAGAGATCGAGCACGTGTGGCGACGGCTGAGGAGCAACGAGATGGTGACGGGGGTCGCGCCGGTGGTTCATTGTACCTCACCAGGACGTTCTGGTCTTCTGGATGCTTTTGTGACGGCGACTTGGCCAGCACCATGGCGTCATTGCCCACTTCATCTTTCTTCCCCCGGCTGGCTGCGGATATATATATTGCCTCTAGGTGGTTCTTCTGCGGCCATGTAGGTGTGTGGTCACGCGTGTGCTGCCGTGGTTTGTAGTTGTAGGTGGCTGCCACGTTTGGCATCTAGCCTAAAATGACACCTCTAAAATTTTGGCGTGCGGTCGACCGGCCGAAGCCTCCGCCGCCCTCGCGCGTCGTGCGATCCACGTTGATCCGGCGTTTCTTGTTGCACCTCGTCGATCGCTCGCGCGTGAGAGTTGCCCCGCGGTTCTATCGGCACGCACGTCTTTTACGAGACCCACCACCGCTCTCTCTTACCTATCTTCCAACAAATCGTTCTCATTCACTCCTTTCTCCCCTTCCCCCACGAGCGACATAACGAGTTGTCCTCTACCTCGCATACTTCATCGAGAACAGACATCCATCTCTCTTCCTCCATGCCTGCAAGTTTTTGTCATCCTCCATGGCAGCAAGCTCCCACCCACTCCCCTCAATCTCCCCTACGAAGGTGTTGCAACCGCTGGTGTTGGGGAGCGTAATGTCCGTCCGTGTTCACATCCAGTCTTCTCTGTACACTAGTGCATCTTCCAGCTCTATGCTATGTATGGTAGTCGTTTGACTCGGGAATCCCTGATAAAAGCTTGTAGTCCGTACCTGACAGTTTCAGCCGTGGTCCAATCCAGCATCCACTTTTCCATTCAAGAGGCGCATGAGAAGAAAGCTTCGGTTAGCTTCAGTTAGTGTTAGTTAAATAGAACGGGAACCTTGTAACTATGCCAAGCCCGATCTTGGTTATGGGTAAAAAGAAGGTCTTTATCCTGGTGCTGCAGAGACCGGTGTTGCTGATCGAACTCATTTTCTTTCGATGAGATAAAAAATCTCTGAATTTCTGCGAAATGAATTTACATATTTATTGCGAGGGACTTTGAAAAGCGAAAGGATGATAACCGATTTAGATCCTTTGAAAGCACATGAAGTATGCCTTTTGAGCCTTTTCTCCACCCACCTCCGAGCATCCTGTTGGAATGGTCCTAGGAAAGACTATGTCCGAGAAATCATTCTCACAACCAACTTTCCTTCTTCTGAGCAAATAAATGTAGTATTTAGTCCAACCAATCATTGGTGAATCTATGTCTTTCGTGAAAAGTGGAGTATTTGTGCCCAAGATCTTTCTATTCCCTTTAGTAGGTGCACACATCTCATATGGTAAATATACCTTTGTGCCCTGTAAGGTAAGATTGATTGATGGAGTCAAGAGATGGAGATCTTGGTTTAGCTGTGGCTGCCTGTCCTTTTATTTCGTGAAAGATATGATCTAGAGTGTGATTCTGATCCCGTGATTGGGTGCTTGGCGTAGAATGAGTGGAGCATACTAGGAATGCCTAATGCTCTCTCAGTGAGGGAGATCTGTTGGAGAAGAGTGGGACTAGAAAGAGGGAATAGCCATGTCAGGCCATGTAAGGCCAATAGTTGAGGTACCTGGATCCGGACAAAACTCCAAACATGTAAGAATCTACCTTGAAGCTAGGTTTCTACTGGTTAATGTGTTCGTTACTAAAAGCTTAGATGAAGAAAGAGCTTCGGAGCCAAGGTTTGTTGCCTTTGGTTGTTTGCGTGGATTATCTTGTTAAGCTCTGCAGAGATGGTGAGCGTGAAGAAAGGACACTACCATCAAAGAAAGACAGCTCTCAAATGGATTTGCTGGTCTATGATGACCAAGTAGAAGCATCCATTCCATATAGGTGATTTTTATAGAAGCATAGGCGCAAGCTCTTCTCAAAAGCATTTCGTTTGTAGGATTAAGTCGTCAAATAACGTTTGTTTTGTTTTGAATTGACACAGAGAAATCTTTCTCGTGTTCCCTTAATTCAGAAATAGGTGGTGAAGGCTACTTGTTCCTTGTATATATATAAAGGAAATATATTTTTCCTTTACGGCAATAAGAGTAGATTCCCTTGCTTGTAGTTTTGGATCGTCCGCGTATTCACATATTTAAGAGTGGTTAGGAGAGAGAATCAATGTTTAGTAGTGGGCCCGGTTCACCCAGTTCTACCACTGTTCGGCCCAATCATAGTCAAAATCTGAGTTGATCCTGGCTTAGAAGGAACGCTAGCTATATGCTTAACACATGCAAGTCGAACGTTGTTTTTGGGGAGCTGGGCAGAAGGAAAAGAGGATCCAAGCTAAAGTTGTCTCGCCCTGCTTCAGAGCGCGCACTATGGCTTTGACCTAACGGCCTCCATTTGCTAGAATCGGAATAGTTGAGAACAAAGTGGCGAACGGGTGCGTAACGGGTGGGAATCTGCCGAATAATTTGGGCCAAATCCTGAAGAAAGCTCAAAAGCGTTGTTTGATGAGCCTGCGTAATATTAGGTAGTTGGTCAGGTAAAGTCTGACCAAGGCAATGATGCTTAGCTGGTCTTTTCGAGGATCAGCCACACTGGGACCGAGACACGGCCCGGACTCCCATAGGGGGCAACAGTGGGGAATCTTAGACAATGGACGAAAGCCCGATCCAACAATATCGCATGAGTGAAGAAGGGCAATGCCGCTTGGAAAGCTCTTTCGCCGAGTGCGCGATCATGACAAGACTGGATGAAGAAGCTAGCCCCGGCTAACTCCATGCCATCAGTCGCGGTAAGACTGGGGGGCAAGTGTTCTTCGGAATGACTGGGCGTAAAGGGCACGTAGGCGGTGAATCAAGTTGAAAGTGAAAGTCGCCAAAAAGTGGCGGAATTCTCTCGAAACCAATTCACTTGAGTGAGACAGAGGAGAGTGGAATTTCGTGTGTAGGGGTGAAATCTGTAGATCTACGAAGGAACGCCAAAAGCGAAGGCAGCTCTCTGGGTCCCTACCGATGCTGGGGTGTGAAAGCATGGGGAGCGAACATGATTAGATACCCTGGTAGTCCATGCCGTAAACGATGAATGTCCGCCCTTGGTCTACGCGGATTAGGGGCCCAGCTAAACACGTGAAACACTCCGCCTGGGGAGTACAGTTGCAAGACCGAAATTCAAAGGAATTGACGGGGCCTACACAAGCGGTGGAGCATGTGGTTTAATTCAATACAACGCGCAAAACCTTATCAGCCCTTGACATATGAACAACAAAACATGTCCTTAACATGATGCTACTGACTTTCATACAGGTGCTGCATGACTGTCATCAGCTCATGTCGTGAGATGTTTGGTCAAGTCCTATAACGAGCGAAACCCTCATTTGTGTTGCTGAGACATGCGCCTAAGGAGAAATTGCCATCGAAGTGAGCCGAGGAGCCGAGTGATGTGCCAGCACTACTACTTGATTGAGTACCATCACGTAGTTGTGCTTTCAGCAAGAATTTCACCATTGAGAACCGTTGCCTTTCGAAGCACTTTCACGTGTGAACCGAAGTCGTCTTGCCCGAGACCCACGGAGACCTACCTATAGTGACGCCAAAGTACCAGTGAGCATGGAGGTTTGGTTGAAATTGGTTATGACAACGTCCAGTTGGCGGCGGAGGAAGACTCGGCATGAAGGCCAGCCGCCCGGTGTTGTGGTACACAGTGGTAATAGTATGCGCCCAGCTCCGAAACAAAGAAAAAGGTGCATGCCACACTCACGAGGGACTGCTAGTGAGATACTGGAGGAAGGTGGGGATGACGTGAAGTCCACATGGCCCTTATGGGCTGGGTCACACACGTGCTACAATGGCAATGACTATGGGAAGCAAGGCTGTAAGGCGGAGTGATACGTCTCCAACGTATCTATACTTTTTTATTGTTCCATGCTATTATAGTATCAATCTTGGATGTTTTATATGCAATTATGTGCCATTATATATCATTTTTTGGGACTAACCTATTAACCCAGTGCCCAGTGCCAGTTACTGTTTTCTGCTTGTTTTTTGCCTTTTCAGAAAATCATTATCAAAAAGTGTCCAAATGAGAAAAAAACTTTGGATTAATTTTTTTGGACCAGAAGAGACCAACGAAGCTTCGGGAGAAGACCAGAAGAGCCACGAGGAGGCGACAAGCCTGGAGGGCGCGCACAGGGGGTAGGGCGCCCCCCCAGGGTTGTGGGCCCCTCGTTGCCCCTCCTGACCTAATTCTAGTGCTATAAATTCCCAAATATTCCCAATATACCAGAGAGACAGAAGAGAAAACCTTTCCGCCACCGCAAGCCTCTGTTCTTCTGCGATCCCATCTGGAGGCCTTTTCCGGTACTCTGCCGAAGGGGGAATCGATCACGGAGGGCTTCTTCATCAACCTTGCTGCCCTTCTGATGATGTGTGAGTAGTTTACCACAGACCTACGGGTCCATAGCTAGTAGCTAGATGGCTTCTTTTCTCTCTTTGATCTTCAATACCATGTTCTCCTCGATGTTCTTGGAGTTCTATCCGATGTAATCTTCTTTTGCAGTGTATTTGTTGGGATCCGATGAATTGTGAGTTTATGATCAGATTATTCATGAGAAATATTTGAGTCTTCTTTGAACTCTTTTATGCTTGATTATTATAGCTTTGTATTTCTCTCCGATCTATCGATTTGGTTTGGCCTACTAGATTGATTTGTCTTGCAATGGGAGAGGTGCTTTGTGATGGGTTCAATCTTGCGGTGCTCAATCCCAGTGACAGAAAAGGACACGACACGTATTTGTATTGTTGCCATTAAGGATAAAAAGATGGGGTTTAATCATATTGCTTGAGTTTTACTTTGTCTATATCATGTCATCTTGCTTAAAGTGTTACTCTGTTTCATACTTAATACCCTAGATGCATGCTGGATAGCGGTCGATGGGTGGAGTAATATTAGTAGATGCAGGCAGGAGTCGGTCTACTTATCTCGGACGTGATGCCTATATACATGATCATTGCCATGAATCCGTCATAATTATTTGCTTTTCTATCAATTGCCCAACAGTAATTTGTTTACCCACCGTATGCTATGTGTTCGAGAGAGAAGCCTCTAGTGAAAACTATGCCCCCGGGGTCTACTTTATCATATATAAAAAATCTAAAAATACCTTGCTGCAATTTATTTAATTTTATTTTATTTAGTATTTTAGTTTATCTATATACCTCTATAAGATTTAATCCTTGCAAATAGCCGCTAAGAGGATTGACAACCCTCTTATTTGCGTTGGGTGCAAGTGTTTGCTTTTGTGTGTGCAGGTGCGCTTAATGGAATTTTGCTTGGTTCTCCTACTGGATTGATAACCTTGGTTCTTAACTAAGGGAAATACTTATCTCTACTATACTGCATCATCCTCTCCTCTTAGGGGAAATACCAACGCAGTCTACAAGTAGCAGGAAGAATTTCTGACGCCGTTGCCGGGGAGACATCATCAAAATTACCAAGTACCTTTGCACAAACTATCATCCACTTGCATTTATTTTATTTGCATTTGCCTCTCGTTTCCATCTCCCCCACTTCTAAAACAATTTAAAAAAAACACAAAAATATTTTTATTTGCTCGTTTGTTTGCTTGTGTTGCCATGTGCTTCCTATTTGCTTGCATCTTTTCTTGCTAAAAAACTATTGATATGGATCCTCATCCACTAGCTAATCTTTTTAAAAGATCCAATTATGATGAACAAATTGCTAGTGAGTTGAGTGCACTTGATTATCTCTGTGAAGTTTTGCTTGAAAATCATGAATCTGAAAATTGTGATGAAGTGCTAAAAGAAGAAGTTTATAAAGTGATGCATGATAGCTCCTTGAATGAAAAGCATGATTGAAATGATTTTATTATAAATTCTATTAATGTCAATTGTGTTAATTATATGCAAAACTACAAGCTTGGGGATGATGATTTTGTTATATCCACTACTTATTGCAATGATCATGATTGGGGTGATGATGCTTCTTATGATCTTGAAAATTTATTTAAGCCTCATGATGAATATGTTATTGATAATAAAATTTGCAATACTATTGAAAGTGGGTTTGGAAGAGTGTCAACTTTAGGTAATAATGATCCCACTACTTTGGAGAATTATCAATCTTATGAATTTTATGATAAAAGTGGGTTTGGAGAGGTCAAAACTTTAGTTGATGTTAATCCCACTATTTTGGAAGATTATAAAACTTTTATGCCTGTGGATCATGAAGTGAATATTTTATATGATAGCTATATGCTTGAATTTGATTATGATCCTACATGTAATTATTAAGAGAGAGGAAAATATGGTTGTAGAAATTTTCATGTTACTTAATTGCCCCTCGTTGTGTTGAGATTGTCAATGTTTTATTCTTCTTCCTTGCATATGCTAGATATTTCTTGTTTGATAATTTGTTTTCTTACAAAATGCCTATGCATAGGAATTATGTTAGACTTAAATATGTTTGTTACATGTTTTATGATGCTCTCTCTGTGCTTTAATTCTTATCTTTCATGTGAGCATCAATAAAATCTCGAGCCTATCTTAATGGCTATAAAGAAAGAGCTTGTTGGGAGACAACCCAATAGTTTTTACTTTCTGTTCTTGAGTGTTTACACAAATATAGCCTCTGTTATGATTGTATTTTTATGTTTTAATTAGTGTTTGTGCCAAGTAATGCCTTTGGGATGATGTTGATGATAGTATAATTGATGCTGTCTGGAAAACAGAAAGTTTGGCGCCCAGTGATGGAATTTTAATTCTGTACTAGAGCGTCAGAAAAATCTTAAATTTTTACACAGTATTGGTATATGAATTTATTAAGTTTTCCTAATTTTTCAGAATTTTTGAAGTTATATAAGTATGGATTTTAAATAGATATTTACAGACCTTTCTGTTTTAGACAGATTCTGTTTTTGTTGCATAGTTCGCTTATTTTGATGAATCTATGGATCGTATCGGGGGGTATGAGTCATGGAGAAGTTGGAGTACAGTAGAATTATGCCAATATTAAATATGAATCAATTTACAACAGTACCTAAAGTTTAAGATTTGTTTGTTATACTAACGGATCTCACGAGGTTTCTGTTGAGTTTTCTGTGCTGAAGTTTTCAAGTTTTACGTGAGACTACGATGGATAAAGGAATAAGGAGTGGCAAGAGCCTAAGCTTGGGGATGCCCAAGGCACCCCAAGGTAATATTCAAGGAAGACTCAAGAATCTAAGCTTGGGGATGCCCCGGAAGGCATCCCCACTTTCGTCTACAATCTATCGGTAACTCACTTGGAGCTATATTTTTATTCATCACATGATATGTGTTTTACTTGGAGCGTCTTGTGATATAGTTTGTTTGCTTTTGTTTGATTTTTAGTTTGTCACAATCATCTTTGCTGAACACACCTTTTTGAGAGGGACACACATTATTCGTGATTTGTTAGAAAACTCTATGTGCTTCACTTATATCTTTTGAGCTAGGCAGTTGCTCTAGTGCTTCACTTATATCTTTTTGAGAGTCTAATGATTAGCATTGGTAATATGCACGGGTTATGAATTTGGTCCTGATATGATAGATATTCAAGAGGGATATAATAAAAACTTTCATGTAGATCACTGAATATGATAAGTTTGATTCCTTGCAATAGTTTTGCGATATTAAGATGGTAATATGTGGGAGGTACTAGTAGATAATTGTGGTTTAGTAAGAATATTGGTGTTAAGGTTTGTGATCCCCGAAGCATGCACGTATGGTCTGTTGTTATGCTAAGAAGTTGGAGCATGATTTACTCTTGATTGTCTTCCTTTGTGTGGCGGTCGGGGGCACGCGATGGTTAACTCCTACCAACCTCCCCCCTAGGGGCATGCGTAGTAGTACTTTGCTTCAAGGGCTAATAAACTTTCGCAATAAGTATGTGAGTTCTTTATGACTAATGTGAGTCCATGGATTATACGCACTCTCACCCTTCCGCAATTTGCTAGCCTCTTCGGTACTGTGCATTGCCCTTTCTCACATCGAGAGTTGGTGCAAACTTCGCCGGTGCATCTGATACGTCCATTTTGCATCATGTTTTACTACTGTTATTTATAGTGTTTTTAATAAATATAACACTTTGTGGAGCTATTCTAATGCCTTTTCTCTCTAAATATGCAAGATTCACACAAGGAGGGAGAATACCGGGAGCTGGAATTCTGGACCTGAAAAAGCTCTGTCAAGATACCTATTCTGCACAACTCCAAATGAGCTGAAATTTTCTGGAGAATTATTTTGGAATATATAAAAAATATTGGAAGCAAAAAGTAATAGAGGGGGCCACCCAGGTGCCCACGAGGCACCAGGGCGCGCCACCCCCCCCCCAGGCACGCCCTGGTACCTCGTGGAGCCCCTGGCCCACTTCTGGCCCCCATTTTCTGGTATATAAGTGCATTTGACCTAAAAATATATAGAGAAGACTTTCGGGATGGTGCGTCGCCGTCTCGGGGTGGAACTTGGGCAGGAGCACTTTTGCTCTCCGGCGGAGAGATTCTGCCGGGGATACTTCCCTCCAGGAGGGGGAAATCGTCGCCATCGACACCACCAGCGATCCTCTCATCGTGGGAGGACTAATCTTCATCAACATCTTCACCAGCACCATCTCATCTCAAACCCTAGTTCATCTCTTGTATTCAATCTTTGTCTCAAAACCTCAGATTGGTACATGTGGGTTGCTAGTAGTGTTGATTACACCTTGTAGTTGATGCTAGTTGGTTTATTTGGTGGAAGATTATATGTTCAGATCTATTATGCAATTCAATACCCTACTGATCATGGGCATGTTGATGGCTTGTGAGTAGTTACTTTTGTTCTTGAGGACATGGGAGAAGTCTTGTCATAAGTAATCATGTGAATTTGGTATTCGTTCGATATTTTGATGATATGTATGTTGTTGATTCTCTTAGTGGTGTTATGTGAACATCAACTACATGACACTTCACCATCTTTGGGCCTAAGGGAATGCATTGTGGAGTAGTAATTAGATGATGGGTTGCTAGAGTGACAGAAGCTTAAACCCTAGTTTATGCGCTATTCCGTAAGGGGCTGATTTGGATCCACATGTTTAATGCTATGGTTAGAGTAATCTTAATTCTTCTTTCGTAGTTGCGGATGCTTGCGAGAGGGGGTAATCATAAGTGGGAGGCTTTTCCAAGTAAGGGCAGCACCCAAGCACCGGTCCACCCACATATCAAATTATCAAAGTAGCGAACGCGAATCGAACAAACATGATGAAAGTGACTAGATGAAATTCCCATGTGTCCTCGAGAACGCTTTACTTACTATAAGAGATCGTTCCGGCCTGTCCTTTGCTACAAAAAGGATTGGGCTATATTGCTGCACTCTTTGTTACTATTGTTACTTGTCACTTGTTACAAATTATCTTGCTATCAAACTACTCGTTACCGATAATTTCAGTGCTTGCAGAAAATACCTTGCTGAAAACCGCTTGTCATTTCCTTCTGCTCCTCATTGGGTTCGACACTCTTACTTATCGAAAGGACTACGATTGATCCCCTATACTTGTGGGTCATCAAGACTCTTTTCTGGGACCGTTGCCGGGGAGTGAAGCGCCTTTGGTGAGTGGAATTTGGTAAGGAAACATTTATATTACGTGCTGAAATTTACTGTCACTTGTCATTATGGAAAGTAATCCTTTGAGGGGTTTGTTCGGGGTATCTTCACCTCGACCGGAAACACAAATAGTTACTCCTCAACCTACTGCACCTATTGAAAAAGATATTGAATATGAAATTCCTCTGGGCATGTTAGAGAAACTGCTAGCTAATCCTTATGCAGGAGATGGAACGGTACATCCTGATATGCACTTGATCTATGTGGATGAAATTTGTGGATTGTTTAAGCTTGCAGGTATATCCGGAGATGGAGTTAAGAAGAAAGTATTCCCTTTATATTTGGAGGGAAAAGCATTAATATGGTATAGGCTATGTGATGATACTAATACATGGGACTGGAACCGATTGAAACTAGAATTCCATCAGAATTTTATCCTATGCATTTGGTTCATCGTGATCGGAATTATATATATAATTTTTGGCCTCATGAAGGAGAAAGCATCGCTCAAGCTTGGGGGAGGCTTAAGTACACGATGTACACATGCCCCAATCATGAGCTCTCAAAAGAAATTATCTTACAAAATTTTTATGCTCGGCTTTCTCATGATAATCAAAATACTCTCGATTCTTCTTCGACTGGCTCCTTTATGAAGAAAACTATTGAATTCAAATGGGATCTTCTGGATATAATTAAACGCAACTCTGAAGATTGGGAACTCGACAAAGGTAATGACTCAGGTATAATACTTGAGTTCGATTGTGTTAAATCTTTTATGGCCACTGATGCTTTTCATAAGTTTAGCACTAAATATGGACTTGACTCTGAGATAGTAGCTTCCTTTTGTGAATCATTTGCTACTCATGTTGATCTCCCTAAGGAGAAGTGGTTTAAATATCACCCCCCTGTTAAAGAAAAGATTGAGGAACCTGTTAGTGTTAAAGAAGAAACAATTGTTTACCATGTTGATCCAGTTGTGCCTACCGTTTATATTGAGAAACCACCTTTTCTTGTTAGGATTAAGAAACATGCCATATTAGAGCACCTAGACCCTCTGAACAAATTAAAGTTGAACCTAATGTTGCTATGGTTAAAGATCTCTTGGTTAATAATATAGATGGGCATGTTATTTACCTCTGCGATGAAGCAGCTAGAATTGCTAAACCTGATCCTAAAGATAAAAACAGACCCGTTGTGGGCATGCCTGTTGTCTTAGTTAAAATAGGAGATCATTGCTATCATGGCTTATGTGATTTGGGTGCTAGTGTGAATGCTATTCCGTTTACCTTATATCAAGAAATTATGAATGATATTGCACCTGCTAAATTAGAGGACATTGATGTTACTATTAAACTTGCAAACAGAGATACCATTACACCACTTGGGATTGTTAGAGATGTTGAAGTCTTGTGTGGAAAAATAAAATACCCTGCTGATTTTCTAGTCCTTGGTTCTCCACAAGATGATTTTTGTCCCATTATATTTGGTAGACCTTTCTTGAACACTGTTAATGCCAAGATTGATTGCGCTAAAGAAATTGTTAGCGTTAATTTTGGTGGTATGTCTCATGAGTTTAATTTTTCTAAGTTTCGTAGACAACCTCATGATAAAGAATTGCCTAGTAAAGATGAAATTATTGGTCTTGCTTCTATTGCCGTGCCTCCTACTGATCCGTTAGAACAATATTTGCTAGACCATGAGAATGATATGCATATGAATGAAAGAAATGAAATAGATAAGATGTTCTTTGACCAACCACCCATCCTTAAACATAATTTGCCTGTTGAAACTCTTGGAGGTCCTCCTCCACCTAAAGGTGATCCTGTGTTTGAATTGAAGCAATTGCCTGATACATTGAAATATGCTTATCTTGATGAAAAGAAGATATATCCTATTATTATTAGTGCTAACCTTTCAGCGCATGAAGAAAATGTTGGAAATATGCCCTAGAGGCAATTAATAATGTGTTTATTATCATATTTATCCGTTCATGATAATGTTTATTATTCATGCTATAATTGTATTGACCGGAAACTAAATACATGTGTGGATAAATAAACAAATACTGTGTCCCTAGTAAGCCTCTACTAGACTAGCTCGTTGATCAAAAGATGGTTAAGGTTTCCTAACCATAGACATGAGTTGTCATTTGATAACGGGATCACATCATTAGGAGAATGATGTGATGGACATGACCCAATAGTTAGCATAGCATATTATCATTCAGTTTATTGCTATTGCTTTCACTATGTCAAATACACGTTCCTCTGACCATGAGATCATGCAACTCCCGGATACCGTAGGAATACTTTGGGTGTATCAAACGTCACAACGTAACTGGGTGATTATAAAGGTGCACTACAGGTATCTCCGAAAGTGTTTGTTGAGTTGGCATGGATCAAGATTGGGATTTGTCACTCCGACTATCGGAGAGGTATCTCTGGGCCCTCTCGGTAATACAGCATCACAGAAGCCTTGCAAGCACCGTGACTAAAGAGTTAGTTGCAAGATGATGTATTATGGAACGAGTAAAGAGACTTGCCGGTAACGAGATTGAACTAGGTATTGGATACCGACGATCGAATCTCGGGCAAGTAACATACCGCCGGACAAAGGGAACAATGTATGTTGACATATGAGGTTCACCGATAAAGATCTTCGTGGAATATGTAGGAACCAATATGAGCATCCAGGTTCCGCTGTTGGTTATTGACCAGAGAGTCATCTCGGTCATGTCTACATCATTCCCGAACCCGTAGGGTCCGCACACTTAAGGTTCGATGACGATATAGTATTATATGAGTTATGTGATTGGTGACCGAAGGTTGTTCGGAGTCCCGGATAAGATCCCGGACATCACGAGGATCTCCGGAATAGTCCGGAGGTAAAGATTGATATATGGGATAATAGTGTTTGGTCTCCGGAAGGGTTCCCGAATTCACCGGAAGGGGTTTCGGATGTTTCCCGAAATGTTCGGGTACGAGAACACTTTATTTGGGCCAAGGGGTAAGCCCACAAGGTTTTGGGAAGGAGCAAACGGAAGTTTTGCTGACGTCGTAAATGGTACTACCGCTCGTAAGCGGTACTACCGCTTGTACGCGTTCCTGAAAACCGAGTAGGACTCTTGCCTTGTGGGCCAAACCGACTTTGAGGAGGTTTTTTCTCCAAGTTTCGACCCCAGGGCTCAACATATAAATAGAGGGGCAGGGCTAGCACCCGGAACACATCAAGTATTCCCAAGCCGTGTGCCGGCAACCCCGCTCCTCTAGTTCATCCTCCGTCATAGTTTCCGTAGTGCTTGGCGAAGCCCTGCGGAGATTGTTCTTCACCACCACCGTCGCCACGCCGTCGTGCTGACAGAACTCATCTACTACCTCGACATCTTGCTGGATCAAGAAGGCGAGGGACGTCACCGAGCTGCACGTGTGTAGAACTCGGAGGTGCCGTACGTTCGGTACTTGATCGGTGGAGCTCGAAGGATCGTTCGACTACATCAACCGCGTTGTGAGACGCTTCCGCTAACGGTCTACGAGGGTACGTAGACACACTCTCCCCTCTCGTAGCGATGCATCTCCATGGACAGATCTTGCGTGAGCGTAGGAATTTTTTTGAAATTCTTGCTCCGTTCCCCAACAGTGGCATCAGAGCCAGGTTTATGCGTAGATGTGATTTGCACGAGTAGAACACAAACGAGTTGTGGGCGTGGGTGTATACATATTGCTTGCCGTTACTAGTTGATACTTGATTCGGCGGTATTGTGAGATGAAGCGGCTCGGACCGACATTACGCGTACGCTTACGCGAGACAGGTTTCACCGCTACGTGCACTCGTTGCATAATGGTGACTGGCGGGTGTCTGTCTCTCTCACTTTAGTTGAATCGGTTTCAATGAAGAGGGTTCTTTTAGAAGATCAAAAAGCAATCACTACACCACGTGGTGGTTTTGCGTAGGTAAGAACGGTTCTTGCAAACCCGTAGCAGCCACGTAAAAATTTGCATCAACAAAGTAGAGGACGTCTAACTTGTTTTTGCAGGGTATGCTGGTGATGTGATTTGGCCAAGACATGATGTGATATAAGTTGTTGTATGAGATGATCATGTTTTGTAAGTTATCAGGCAACCGGCAGGAGCCTTATGGTTGTCTCTTTATTGTATGCAAAGCCAACGCTATGTAATTGCTTTACTTTACCGCTTTGAGTTAGCAGCAGTAGTAGTAGCAATAGCCGGCGAGACAACCACGACGCTGCGATGGAGATCAAGGTGTCACGACGCTACGATGGAGATCATGGTGTCAACCCGGTGACGATGGAGATCATGACGGTGCTTTGCTGATGGAGATCAAAAGCACAAGACGATGATGGCCATATCATGTCACATATTGAATTGCATGTGATGTTAATCCTTTTATGCATCTTATTTTGCTTAGGACGACGGTAGCATTATAAGATGATCCCTTCACTAAATTTCAAGATAGGTGTTCTCCCCTAGTATGCACCGTTGCGAAGGTTCGACGCTTCTAAGCACCACGTGATGATCGGGTGTGATGGATTTTTTCGTTCGCATACAACGGGTGTAAGCCAGTTTTACACACGCAGAATACTTGGGTTAAACTTGACGAGCCTAGCATATACATATATGGCCTCGGAACACAAGAGACCGAAAGGTCGAACATGAGTCATATAGTAGATATGATCAACATGAAAGATGTTCACCATTGATAACTAATCCACCTCACGTGATGATCAGACGTGGTTTAGTTGATGTGGATCATGTTACACTTAGACAACTTGAGGGATGTTAATCTAAGTGGGAGTTCTTAAATAATTTGATTAATTGAACTTCAATTATCATGAACATAGTCTAAATAATCTTTGCAATTGTATGTTGTAGATCAATGGCCCGCGCTGTAGTTCCACTGAATTTTAATGCGTTCCTAGAGAAAGCTAAGTTGAAAGATGATGGAAGCAACTATGCGGATTGGGTCCGTAATCTGAGGATCATCCTCATTGCTGCACAGAAGGCTTATGTCCTTGATGCACCGCTGGGTGCCACGCCCCCTGCAGGCTCGACAGCAGATGTTATGAACGTCTGGCAGTCGAGGAAAGATGACTACTCGATAGTTCAGTGTGCCATACTTTACGGCTTAGAACCGGGGCTCCAAAGACGTTTTGAGCACCACGGAGCATATGAGATGTTCCAAGAGCTGAAACTTGTTTTTCAAGCCAATGCCCGGATCGAGAGATATGATGTCTCCGATAAGTTCTTTAGCTGTAAGATGGAGGAGAATAGTTCTATCAGTGAGCATATACTCAAAATGTCTGGGTTGCATAACCGCTTGACTCAGTTGGGAGTTAATCTTCCAGATGATTCGGTTATTGACAGAATTCTCCAATCACTGCCACAAAGCTATAAGGGCTTCGTGATGAACTATAATATGCAAGGAATGAACAAGTCGATTTCCGAGCTCTTCGCTATGCTTAAGGCTGCGGAGGTTGAAGTCAAGAAAGAACATCAAGTGTTGATGGTGAAGAAGCGCACCAGTTTCAAGAAGGGCAAGGGAAAGAAGGGGAACTTCAAGAAGAACGGCAAAACAGTTGCTGCTCCCGGGAAGAAACCCAAGTCTGGACCCAAACCCGAGACTGAGTGTTTCTACTGCAAGGGGACTGGTCACTGGAAGCGGAACTGCCCCAAGTACCTGGCAGATAAGAAGGCTGGCAACATCAACAAAGGTATATTTGATATACATGTTATTGATGTGTACCTTACCAATGCTCGTAGTAGCACCTGGGTATTTGATACTGGTTCGGTTGCTCATATTTGTAACTCGAAATAGGAGCTACGGAATAAACGAAGATTGGCTAAGGACGAGGTGACGATGCGCGTCGGGAACGGTTCAAGAGTTGAAGTTATCGCCGTCGGCACGCTACCTCTACATCGACCCTCGGGATTAGTGATGAACCTAAATAATTGTTATTTGGTGCCTGCGTTGAGCATGAACATTATATCTGGATCTTGTTTATTGCGAGACGGTTATTCATTTAAATCAGAGAATAAAGGTTGTTCTATTTTGATGAATAATATCTTTTATGGTCATGCACCGCTTGTGAATGGTTTATTCTTGTTGAATCTCGATCGTGGTGATACACACATCCATAATATTGATGCCAAAAGACGCAAAATTGATAATGATAGTACCACATATTTGTGGCACTGCCGCTTAGGTCATATCGGTGTTAAACGCATGAAGAAACTCCATGCTGATGGACTTTTGGAATCACTTGATTATGAATCATTTGAGACATGCGAACCATGCCTCATGGGCAAGATGACTAAGACTCCGTTCTCCGGAACAATGGAGCGAGCAACAGACTTATTGGAAATAATACATACCGATGTATGCGGTCCGATGAGTGTTGACGCGCGCAGTGGATATCGTTATGTTCTCACGTTCACAGATGATTTGAGTAGATATGACTATGTCTACTTGATGAAGCATAAATCTGAAACATTTGAAAAGTTCAAAGAATTTCAGAGTGAAGTAGAGAACCATCGTAACAAGAAAATAAAGTTCTTACGATCTGATCGTGGAGGAGAATATTTGAGTTACGAGTTTGGCAATCACTTAAGACAATGTGGAATTGTTTCACAGCTCACGCCACCTGGAACACCACAGCGTAATGGTGTGTCCGAACGTCGTAATCGTACTCTATTAGATATGGTGCGTTCTATGATGTCTCTTACCGATTTGCCACTATCATTTTGGGGTTATGCATTAGAGACAGCTGCATTCACTTTAAACAAGGGCACCGTCTAATCCGTTGAGATGACACCGTATGAACTGTGGTTTGCAAGAAACCTAAGATGTCGTTTCTAAAAAGTTTGGGGATGCGATGCTTATGTCAAAAGGCTTCAGCCCGATAAGCTCGAACCCAAAGCGGATAAGTGCGTCTTCATAGGATACCCAAAAGAAACTGTTGGGTACACCTTCTACCACAGATCCGAAGGCAAAGTATTCGTTGCTAAGAATGGATCCTTTCTAGAGAAAAAGTTTCTCTCGAAAGAAGTGAGTGGAAGGAAAGTAGAACTTGATGAGGTAATTTTACCTCCTCTGGATAGTAGCACGCCACAGAAAGAAATTTCTGTGACACCAGCACAGACCGGAGAAGAAGTTAATAATGATGATCATGAAGCTTTGAAGCAAGTTACTACTGAACCTCGAAGGTCAACCAGGACACGTTCCGCACCTGAGTAGTACGGAAATCCAGTCTTGGAGGTCATGTTGTTAGACAACGGTGAACCTTCGAATTATGAAGAGGCAATGGCAGGCCCGGATTCTGACAAATGGCTTGAGGCCATGAAATCCGAGATTGGATCCATGTATGAGAACAAAGTATGGACTTTGGTAGACTTGCCCGATGAACGGCGAGCTATTGAAAATAAATGGATCTTTAAGAAGAAGACGAACGCTGATGGTAATGTCACCGTCTATAAAGCACGACTTGTTGCTAAAGGTTATCGACAAGTTCAAGGAGTTGACTACGATGAGACTTTCTCACCCGTAGCGATGCTAAAGTCTGTCAGAATTATGTTAGCAATTGCCGCATTTTATTATTATGAAATCTGGCAAATGAACGTCAAAACGGCATTCCTCAATGGTTTCCTTGAGGAAGAAATGTATATGATGCAGCCGGAAGGTTTTGTCGATCTTAAAGGTGCTGACAAAGTATGCAAGCTCCAGCGATCCATCTATGGACTGGTGCAAGCATCTCGGAGTTGGAATACTCGCTTTGATGAAGTGATCAAAGCGTTTGGGTTTATACAAACTTATGGAGAAGCTTGTATTTACAAGAAAGTGAGTGGGAGCTCTGTGGCATTTCTCATATTATATGTGGATGACATATTGCTGATGGGAAATGACATAGAATTTCTGGAAAGCATAAAGGGTTATTTGAACAAAAGTTTTTCGATAAAGGATCTCGGAGAAGTTGCTTACATATTAGGCATCAAGATCTATAGAGATATACCAAGACGCCTCATTGGACTTTCACAAAGCACATACCTTGACAAGATTTTGAAGAAGTTCAAAATGGATCAGTCAAAGAAAGGGTTCTTGCCTGTATTGCAAGGTGTGAGATTGAGTAAGACTCAAAGCCCGACCACGGCAGAAGACAAAGAGAAGATGAGTGCCATCCCCTATGCCTTAGCCATAGGCTCTATTATGTATGCCATGCTGTGTACCAGACCTGATGTGTGCCTCGCTATAAGCTTGGTGGGGAGGTACCAAAGTGATCCAGAAGTAGATCACTAGACAGCGGTCAAGAATATCCTGAAGTACCTGAAAAGGACCAAGGACATGTTTCTCGTTTATGGAGGTGACAAAGAGCTCGTCGTAAAGGGTTACGTCGATGCTAGCTTTGACACAGATCCAGATGACTCTAAATCACAATCTGGATACGTATTTATTCTTAATGGTGGAGCGGTCAGTTGGTGCAGTTCCAGCAGAGCGTCGTGGCGGGATCTACATGTGAAGCGGAGTACATAGCTGCTTCCAAAACAGCACATGAAGGAGTCTGGATGAAGGAGTTCATATCCGATCTTGGTGTCATACCTAGTGCATCGGGTCCAATGACTATCTTATGTGACAACACTGGAGCAATTGCTATCGCAAAGGAGCCCAGGTTTCACAAGAGAACCAAGCATATAAAGCGTCGCTTCAACTCCATTCGGAATTTGATTAAGGATGGAGACATAGAGATTTGCAAAGTACACACGGATCTGAATGTGGCAGACCCGTTGACTAAACCTCTTCCACGAGCAAAACATGATCAGCACCAGAATGCGATGGGTGTTAGATTCATTACAATGTGATTGACTCTAGTGCAAGTGGGAGACTGTTGGAAATATGCCCTAGAGGCAATTAATAAAGTGTTTATTATCATATTTCTCCGTTCATGATAATGTTTATTATTCATGCTATAATTGTATTGACCGGAAACTAAATACATGTGTGGATAAATAAACAAATACTGTGTCCCTAGTAAGCCTCTACTAGACTAGCTCGTTGATCAAAAGATGGTTAAGGTTTCCTAACCATAGACATGAGTTGTCATTTGATAACGGGATCACATCATTAGGAGAATGATGTGATGGACATGACCCAATAGTTAGCATAGCATATTATCATTCAGTTTATTGCTATTGCTTTCACTATGTCAAATACACGTTCCTCTGACCATGAGATCATGCAACTCCCGGATACCGTAGGAATACTTTGGGTGTATCAAACTTCACAACGTAACTGGGTGATTATAAAGGTGCACTACAGGTATCTCCGAAAGTGTTTGTTGAGTTGGCATGGATCAAGATTGGGATTTGTCACTCCGACTATCGGAGAGGTATCTCTGGGCCCTCTCGGTAATACAACATCACAGAAGCCTTGCAAGCACCGTGACTAAAGAGTTAGTTGCAAGATGATGTATTACGGAACGAGTAAAGAGACTTGCCGGTAACGAGATTGAACTAGGTATTGGATACCGACGATCGAATCTCGGGCAAGTAACATACCGCCGGACAAAGGGAACAATGTATGTTGACATATGAGGTTCACCGATAAAAATCTTCGTGGAATATGTAGGAACCAATATGAGCATCCAGGTTCCGCTGTTGGTTATTGACCAGAGAGTCATCTCGGTCATGTCTACATCATTCCCGAACCCGTAGGGTCCGCACACTTAAGGTTCGATGACGATATAGTATTATATGAGTTATGTGATTGGTGACCGAAGGTTGTTCGGAGTCCCGGATAAGATCCCGGACATGACGAGGATCTCTGGAATAGTCCGGAGGTAAAGATTGATATATGGGATAATAGTATTTGGTCTCCGGAAGGGTTCCGGAATTCACCGGAAGGGGTTTCGGATGTTTCCCGAAATGTTCGGGTACGAGAACACTTTATTTGGGCCAAGGGGTAAGCCCACGAGGTTTTGGGAAGGAGCAAAAGGAAGTTTTGCTGACGTCGTAAATGGTACTACCGCTTTACACGGTACTACCGCTCGTAAGCGGTACTACCGCTTGTACGCGTTCCTGAAAACCGAGTAGGACTCTTGCCTTGCGGGCCAAACCGACTTTGAGGAGGTTTTTCTCCAAGTTTCGACCCCAGGGCTCAACATATAAATAGAGGGGCAGGGCTAGCACCCGGAACACATCAAGTATTCCCAAGCCGTGTGCCAGCAACCCCGCCCCTCTAGTTCATCCTCCGTCATAGTTTTCGTAGTGCTTGGCGAAGCCCTGCGGAGATTGTTCTTCACCACCACCGTCGCCACGCCGTGGTGCTGACAGAACTCATCTACTACCTCGACATCTTGCTGGATCAAGAAGGCGAGGGACGTCACCGAGCTGCACGTGTGTAGAACTCGGAGGTGCCGTACGTTCGGTACTTGATCGGTGGAGCTCGAAGGATCGTTCGACTACATCAACCGCGTTGTGAGACGCTTCCGCTAACGGTCTACGAGGGTACGTAGACACACTCTCCCCTCTCGTAGCGATGCATCTCCATGGATAGATCTTGCGTGAGCGTAGGAATATTTTTGAAATTCTTGCTCCGTTCCCCAACAGAAAAGAGGTTACTGAAAACTCTGAGGAAGCACCGAGCTGCTATTGGATATACTTTTGATGATCTTAAGGGCATTAGTCCCACTCTATGTCAGCACAAAATTAATATGGAGCCTGATGCTAAACCAGTTGTCGACCACCAACGTCGATTAAATCCTAAGATGAAAGAGGTGGTAAGAGCTGAAATATTAAAACTTCTGGAAGCAGGTATAATCTATCCCATAGCTGATAGTAGATGGGTAAGTCCCGTTCATTGTGTCCCTAAGAAAGGAGGTATTACCGTTGTTCCTAATGATAAAACTGAACTCATTCCACAAAGAATTGTAACTGGTTATAGGATGGTAATTGATTTTAGAAAATTAAACAAAGCAACTAGAAAAGATCATTACCCCTTACCTTTTATTGATCAAATGTTAGAAAGATTGTCTAAGCATACACACTTTTGTTTCCTAGATGGTTACTCTGGTTTTTCTGAAATACCCGTATCACAACCCGATCAAGAGAAAACTACATTTACTTGTCCTTTTGGAACTTATGCTTATAGACGTATGCCTTTTGGTTTATGCAATGCACCTTCTACCTTTCAAAGATGTATGACTGCTATATTCTCTGACTTTTGTGAAAAGATTGTTGATGTTTTCATGGATGATTTTTCCGTTTACGGAACTTCTTTTGATGATTGCTTAAGCAACCTTGATCGAGTTTTGCAGAGATGTGAAGAAACTAATCTTGTCTTGAATTGGGAGAAGTGCCACTTTATGGTGAATGAAGGTATTGTCTTGGGGCATAAAATTTCTGAGAGAGGTATTGAAGTTGATAAAGCTAAGGTTGACGCTATTGAGAAAATGCCATGTCCTAAAGATATTAAAGGTATAAGAAGTTTCCTTGGTCATGCTGGTTTCTATAGGAGATTTATTAAAGACTTCTCTAAAATTTCTAGGCCTCTTACCAATCTTTTGCAAAAAAGATGTTCCATTTGTTTTTGATGATGATTGTCTAGAAGCCTTTGAAACACTTAAGAAAGCCTTAACCACTGCACCTATTGTTCAATCGCCTGATTGGAACTTGCCTTTTGAAATTATGTGTGATGCTAGTGATTATGCTGTTGGTGTTGTTCTAGGACAAAGAGTTGATAAGAAATTAAATGTTATCCATTATGCTAGTAAAACTCTAGACAGTGCCCAAAGAAATTATGCTACTACTGAAAAGGAATTTCTAGCAGTTGTGTTTGCATGTGATAAATTCAGATCTTATATAGTTGATTCTAAAGTAACTGTTCACACTGGTCATGTTGCTATTAAATATCTTATGGAAAAGAAAGATGCTAAACCTAGACTCATTAGGTGGGTTTTATTGCTACAAGAATTTGACTTGCATATTATTGATAGAAAGGGAGCCGAGAATCCCGTAGCAGATAATTTGTCTAGAATAGAAAATGTTCTTGATGACCCACTACCTATTAATGATGATTTTCCTCATGAGCAATTAGCTGTCATAAATGCTTCTCGCAATACTCCTTGGTATGCAGACTATGCTAATTACAATGTTGCTAAATATATACCACCTAGTTTTACATACCAACAAAAGAAAAAGTTCTTCTTTGATTTAAGACATTACTTCTGGGATGACCCACATCTTTATAAAGAAGGAGTAGATGGTATTATTAGACGTTGTATACCTGAGCATGAACAGGAACAAATCCTATGGAAGTGTCATTCCGAAGCTTACAGAGGACACCATGCGGGAGACAGAACTGCACATAAGGTATTACAATCTAGTTTTTATTGGCCTACTCTTTTCAATGTTGCTCGTAAGTTTGTCTCATCTTGTGATGAATGTCAAAGAATTGGTAATGTTGGTAGACATCAGGAAATGCCAATGAATTATTCACTTGCTGTTGAACCATTTGATGTTTGGGGATTTGATTATATGGGACCTTTTCCTAAATCCAATGGGTATACTCATATTTTAGTTGTTGTTGATTACGTTACTAAGTGGGTAGAAGCTATTCCAACTAGTAGTGCTGATCATAACACTTCTATTAAAATGCTTAAAGATGTTATTTTCCCGAGGTTTGGAGTCCCTAGATATTTAATAACTGATGGTGGTTCACATTTTATTCATGGTGCATTCCGTAAATTGCTTTCTAAATATGATGTTAACCACATAATTGCATCACCCTATCATCCTCAAACTAGTGGTCAAGTTGAATTAAGCAATAGAGAAATAAAATTAATTTTGCAGAAAACAGTCAATAGATCTAGAAAGAATTGGTCTAAGAAACTTGACGATGCACTGTGAGCTTATAGAACTGCTTATAAAAATCCTATGGGTATGTCTCCTTATAAAAGGGTTTATGGAAAAGCATGTCATTTACCTCTTGAGTTAGAACATAAAGCATATTGGGCAATTAAAGAATTAAACTATGATTTTAAACTTGCCGGTGAAAAGAGGTTATTTGACATTAGCTCATTAGATGAATGGAGAACCCAAGCTTATGAAAATGCCAAACTGTTTAAAGAAAAAGTTAAAAGATGGCATGATAGAAGAATTCAAAAACGGGATTTCAAAGTGGGTGAGCAAGTTCTATTGTACAATTCTCGTTTGAGATTCTTTGCAGGAAAACTTCTCTCTAAATGGGAAGGACCGTATATTATCGAAGAAGTTTATCGCTCCGGAGCCATCAAAATAAATAACTCCGAAGGCACTAATCCAAGAGTGGTGAATGGGCAAAGAATTAAGCATTATATTTCAGGTACCCCTATTAATGTTGAAACTAATATTATTGAAACAATTACACCGGAAGAATACATAAGAGAGACCTTCCGGAACACTCCAGAACCCTGAAAAGGAAGAGGTATGTGATACGGTAAGTAAACCGACTCCAGAAATTCCATAAAAATATTTTCTGTCAGTTTTGGAATATTTAGAAAAATAACAAAATAAGAAATAACCGGGGGGACCCACCTGGTGCCCACGAGGCACCAGGGCGCGCCACCCCCACCCCCCCAGGCGCGCTCTGGTGGCTCGTGGACCCCACGTGTGCCTTTCCGACTCCGTTTTTCTTCTGGATTACTTGTTTTGCAAGATAAAAAATCTTTATATATACTCTCGTATGTTTTGACCACCGTATCGCAGAATTCCCCTCTGTTCTTGTTTCATGCTATTTTCCTGGCAAATCTGAAAGTATGTCATCTCAAGACTCCGATGGGGAGAGCTTCGTATCACACTATGTTGCAAATTCGAAGATCTATGGGGATATAGACCCCTATGGATGGTCTGAAGAGGAAGAGCAAGATGCCTACATAAAGGGGACGGAAGACGCGATTTCGGATGAAGACGATGCTCCTCTACCTCAACCTGGAGATATGCATGTGGAGTTCAAGAAGTCGAGCCTCCCAAACACTGCTAACAAATCTAAGATCCAATTTATCCCGTCCCGTTTTCTGCAGGAAAGCAAGGAGGCATTATGTAAAAAGGTATTGAAGCTTGAGCAAGAAGTCGATGATTTGAGGGAGGAAAATTTCATTCTCAAACGTAAGCTGGCCAAGCTTGCCACTACGCCATCACCACCACCACCGAAGAAGGACACTTGAGCATATTGGTATGGGCACTCCCCTTGGCTTGTGCCAAGCTTGTGGGAGGTGCCCCGGTATCGTATCACCATCACTTTTATTATCTTTACCTACTTTTAGTTCAATCCTTAGTTATTTCGTGATCTAGTTGAATAAAAGTTTAGCATGATCTATTTTCGAGTGTTAGTTTCGTGATCCATCGATCTATGTAATCGAGTTGAGAGTTATATAATAAAGAGTAGTTTGAGTTTTGTTTCTTTGCTTTCATGTTTCAATCATAGCAATGAAAATTATGAAAGAGATCATATGCTAATCTTATGGAAAGTAATGACATTACATAAAGAAAAGTATAAGTGGTAAAATTTATTGGAAGTTAACAAACATAGTATTAGTCAATGATGCAATTCATGAAAGAATTAATAAGGGAAGAGAAGATTCACATGCAAATATACTATCTTGGACATATTTTATGATTGTGAGCCCCCATCAAATATTTTATGTCAAGTTGTTGACGTTGGACAAGGAAGACAACGTAATGAATTATGTTTGTTCATATTCACATAGAAGTTATATTGTTATAGATCCTCCAACATGTGGTGCTTGCCCAATATCTTTGCTAGCCAAAAATTCGCACCAAGTAGAGATACTACTTGTGCATCCAAAACCCTTAAACCCAGTTTCATGTCATGAGAGTCCACTATATCTACCTATGGATTGAATAAGATCCTTCAAGTAAGTTGTCATCGGTGCAAAAAGCAATAAAAATTGCCTCTAAATATGTCTGAACTTTTATTGTAAGGGAAATAAGCGTTGTACGAACTTGTGATGGTAAAGAAATAAAAGTGACAGACTGCATAATAAAGGTTACTATCACAAGGGGCAATATAACGTGACGTTCCTTTGCATTAAGAGCTCTTGCATCCAATAACAAAAAGCGCATGACAACCTCTGCTTCCCTCTGCGAAGGGCCTATCCTTTACTTTTATGTATTTACTTTTTATGCAAGAGTCAATAGTGTTCTCCCCTATTTCCTTTTTATTTTTCTCTTTTGCAAGCATCATGTGGTGGGGAAAGATCTAGGCACATATATCCAGTTGGATATGAGTGATCATGAGTTATTATTGTTGACATCACCCTTGAGGTGAATAAGTTGGGAGGCGAAATTATAAGCCCCTATCTTTCTATGTGTCTGGCTGAAACTTTTTGCTCCATATATATGTCGTGAGTGTTAGCAATCATAGAAGACTAAATGATGGTTGAGTATGTGGACTTGCTAAATAGCTCCTACATGAGACCCTTCCTAAAAATATGATGAATTGTAATTGCATTGTTGACTGAGAACATAGTTTGTTAGTTTTCAAGAAAGTTTATGCCTTATACTCCATTGTTGTGGTGAATTGTTACTTGCTCATAAGAAGGTTATGATAATAAATATTGCTGTTATGATAATAAATATTGATGTTATAATAATGATCATGATGCTTCTATGTCCGTATTTTGTTTTTATCGACACCTCTCTCTCTAAACATGTGGACATGATTATCGATATCGGCTTTCGCTTGAGGACAAGCGCGGTCTAAGCTTGGGGGAGTTGATACGTCCATTTTGCATCATGTTTTACTACTGTTATTTATAGTGTTTTTAATCAATATAACACTTTGTGGAGCTATTCTAATGCATTTTCTCTCTAAATATGCAAGATTCACACAAGGAGTAAGAATACTGGTAGCTGGAATTCTGGACCTGAAAAAGCTCTGTCAAGATTCCTATTCTGCACAACTCCAAATGAGCTGAAATTTTCTGGAGAATTATTTTGGAATATATAAAAAATATTGGAAGCAAAAAGTACCAGAGGGGGCCACCCAGATGCCCACGAGGCACCAGGGCGCGCCACCCCCCCCCCCCCCCCCAGGCGCGCCCTGGTACCTCGTGGAGCCCCTGGCCCACTTCTGGCCCCCATTTTCTGGTATATAAGTGCATTTGACCTAAAAAAATATAGAGAAGACTTTTGGGACGGTGCGCCGCCATTTCGAGGCGGAACTTGGGCAGGAGCACTTTTGCTCTCCGGCGGAGAGATTCTGCCGGGGATACTTCCCTCCGGGAGGGGGAAATCGTCGCCGTCGACACCACCAGCGATCCTCTCATCGTGGGAGGACTAATCTTCATCAACATCTTCACCAGCACCATCTCATCTCAAACCCTAGTTCATCTCTTGTATTCAATCTTTGTCTCAAAACCTCAGATTGGTACCTGTGGGTTGCTAGTAGTGTTGATTACACCTTGTAGTTGATGCTAGTTGGTTTATTTGGTGGAATATTATATGTTCAGATCTATTATGCAATTCAATACCCTACTGATCATGGGCATGTTGATGGCTTGTGAGTAGTTACTTTTGTTCTTGAGGACATGGGAGAAGTCTAGTCATAAGTAATCATGTGAATTTGGTATTCGTTCGATATTTTGATGATATGTATGTTGTTGATTCTCTTAGTGGTGTTATGTGAACGTCGACTACATGACACTTCACCATCTTTGGGCCTAAGGGAATGCATTGTGGAGTAGTAATTAGATGATGGGTTGCTAGAGTGACAGAAGCTTAAACCCTAGTTTATGCGCTATTCCGTAAGGGGCTGATTTGGATCCACATGTTTAATGCTATGGTTAGAGTAATCTTAATTCTTCTTTCGTAGTTGCGGATGCTTGCGAGAGGGGGTAATCATAAGTGGGAGGCTTGTCCAAGTAAGGGCAGCACCCAAGCACCGGTCCACCCACATATCAAATTATCAAAGTAGCGAACGCGAATCGAACAAACATGATGAAAGTGACTAGATGAAATTCCCATGTGTCCTCGAGAACGCTTTACTTACTATAAGAGATCGTTCCGGCCTATCCTTTGCTACAAAAAGGATTGGGCTATATTGCTGCACTCTTTGTTACTATTGTTACTTGTCACTTGTTACAAATTATCTTGCTATCAAACTACTAGTTACCGATAATTTCAGTGCTTGCAGAAAATACCTTGCTGAAAACCGCTTGTCATTTCCTTCTGCTCCTCGTTGGGTTCGACACTCTTACTTATCGAAAGGACTACAATTGATCCCCTATACTTGTGGGTCATCAGCATCCAAACCACATGATATGATACGCTCTATCACACATAAGCCTCCATATGCTCTATCACATATCTTCCTCAAAACAGCCACCATACCTATCTATCATGGCATTTCCATAGCCATTCCGAGATATATTGCCAAGCAATTTCCACCGTTCCATTTTTATGACACACATCGTCATTGTCGTATTGCTTGGCATGATCATATAGCTGACATAGTATTTGTGGCTCAGCCACCGTTCATCATTTTTATACATGTTACTCTAGCATCATTGCACATCCTGGTACACTGCCAGAGGCATTCATATAGAGTCATATTTTTGTTCCAGTATCGAGTTGTAATATTGAGTTGTAAGTAAATAAAAGTGTGATGATCATCATTATTAGAGCATTGTCCCAGTGAGGAAAGAATGGTGGAGACTAATGAGTCCTCGAAAAAGTGGGGATGAGGTCCATGAGACCGTTCTAAAAAAAAAGAGGCCGAAAAGAGCCCACAAAAAAAAGAAAAAAAATGAGGGAAAAAGAGAGAAGGGGCAATGTGATAACCCACAAGTATAGGGGATCGCAACAGTTTTCGAGGGTAGCGTATTCAACCCAAATTTATTGATTCGACACAAGGGGAGCCAAAGAATATTTGCCAGTATTAGCAGTTGAGTTGTCAATTCAACCACACCTGGAGACTAAATATCTGCAGCAGAGTGATCAGTAGCACAGTAGTATGATAGTTTGATAGCAGTAGCAATGATAGTAACAGTAGCAGTAATGATAACAGCAGTAGTAGTAGCAATTGTGACAGCAGTAGTAACAATAGTAACTTAGCAGGAACAATATGTGAAAAGCTCATAGGCATTGGATCGGTGACTTATGTTGGATAACATTCATCATGTAACAGTTATAACCTAGGGTGACACAGAACTAGCTCCAATTCATCAATGTAATGTAGGCATGTATTCCGTATATAGTCATACGTGCTTGCGATAAGAACTTGCATGCCATCTTTTGTCCTACCCTCCCGTGGCAGAGGGGTCCATGAGGAAACTAAGGGATATTAAGGCCTCCTTTTAATAGAGAACCGGAACAAAGCATTAACACTTAGTGAATACATGAACTCCTCAAACTATGGCAATCACCGGAAAGAATCCCAATTATTGTCACCTTGGGGTATGCAGATCATAACACATAGCAGGTGCATATAATTTGCAAGATCGGATCAAGAACACAAATATATTCATGAAAACATAAAGGGTTCAGATCTGGAATCATGGCATTCGGGCCCTAGTGACAAGCATTAAGCATAGCAAAGTCATAGCAACATCAATCTCAGAACATAGTGGATACTAGGGATCAAGCCCTAACAAAACTAACTCGATTACATGATAAATCTCATCCAGCTCATCACCGTCCAGCAAGCCTACGAAGGAATTACTCACTCCCGGCGGTGAGCATCATGAAATTGGTGATGAAGGATGGTTGATGATGACGATGCCGGAAGATCCCCCTCTCCGGAGCCCTGAACGGACTCCAGATCTGGCCTCCCGATGAAGAACAGGAGGTGGCGGCGGCTCCATATCGTGAAACACAATAAAACTTCTTCTCTTATTTTTTTCTTCGGGAAAGTGAATATATAGCATTGGAATTAGGTCAGACGGAGCCACGTGGGCCCCACGAGGTACCAGGGCGCGCCTGGGGGGGTGGCGCGCCCTGGTGCCTCGTGGGCACTGGGTGGCCCCCCTTCTATTGATTCTTGCGCCAATAATTTTTATATATTCAATAAAAATTCTCCAGAAAGTTTCATCCAAATCCAGGAACCTTGATTTTCTGCACAAAAACAACACCATGGCAATTCTGCTGAAAACAGCGTCAGTCCGGGTTAGTTTCATTCAAATCATGCAAATTAGGGGCCAAAGCAAGAGCAAAAGTGTTTGGAAAAGTAGATACGACGGAGACATATCAACTCCCCCAAGCTTAACCCATTGCTTGTCCTCAAGCAATTCAGTTGACAAACTGAAAGTGATAAAGAAAAACTTTTACAAACTCTTTTGTTCTTGTATCTATATATATATGCTTAAATAGTGTCCAAGTTTTCAGCAAAGATTATAACTAACCATGCAAATGATAACTCTTAGAAATTATGTTCACTCATATCAATGGCATAATCAACTAGCGAGCAATAATAAGATATCTCAAATGCCAACACTTTGTCAAAACAATCATGATATAATATGACAGCATATGTGACGCCCCCGACTTAATCGTGCACTAATCATACACGCAAATGCACACGATCAAGCCTAGGGACTCACGGGAAGATATCACAACACAACTCTAGACACAAAACAAAATAATACAAGCTTTATATTACAAGCCAGGGGCCTCGAGGGCTCGAATACAAAAGCTCGAATCATACAAACATCAGCGGAAACAAGAGTATCTGAGTACAGACACAAAGTTAGACAAGATGCCTTAAGAAGGCTAGCACAACAACGACACTGATCGAAAAGGCAAAGGCCTCCTGCCTAGGGCCTCCGAACTACTCCTGGTCGGCGGGCTCAACGTAGAAGAAAGTGCTTCTGGGGATCTCCTGCTCCTGGGCTTCGACTTCTGATTGAAGCAACCGGGTATGGGAAAAAGAGATAGCAAAGCAACCGTGAGTACTCACCCAAAGTACTCGCAAGACTGACATCAGAACTATGCTAATATGCATTGTATCAAAGGAGTGGGGCTATATCTTTGGACTGAACTGCAGAATGCCAGAATAGAGGGGAAGAAGCCTAGCCTATCGAAGACTAGCATCTTCAAGCAATCTTGCAGCATCAGAAGACAGTAGAGTATAGTAACATGCAATAGTGGTTGTATAGCAGCAACTCCCCAAGATCCTTTCTCGACTATCCCCCGAGAAAGCGATCTAGAGAGCAATAGTAACAGTTTAATATGTATCACCATCACTTTGTAGTTGTCATGGATCCGGATACAACTCCGAGCGTCCTGTTACCGTGGACACGGCTATTCGAATAGATCACTTCCCTGCAGGGGTGCACTACTGTTACCCAACACGCTCGATTAACTCTGGCCGGACACACTTTTCCGGGTCATGCCCGGCCTCGACTGATCGACACACCGCAGCCCTACCTAGAGCTCAGCAGAGAGGTCCCCGGCGGTCTACATCCTAAGAGCTCAGGGGTCTTGGGCTATCGCCCTGTGCACTCCGGGTCGTTGTGCGCAAGGTGGATCCAGGCACCACCTCTGGGGCACCGATCCGACCCGGCCACAATGCTGAACTGGACGTCTGACAAAGCTTTCGGCTGATACGTACGGCGCCGAGGGCCCCATAAACCATTATCCCACGTGGTGGTAGTGCGTATAGGGCACGACGACCCACTCAGATCAAATACCCAGTTCCGTTACGCGTATTTAGTAACTCGCAGAGATGATCAGAGTTTCTGTCGCTCCGACTTGGTATCACTCGCGGGTACTCTTGGAGCAGACCCGTCTTTAATGTTGTTCGGTCGCGGGCACCCTTGGGGCCAGCCCGACTTTAACAGTTTAAGTATTGCAGTAGTGTAAGCATTTCCGCGATCACACCCAGAGTGATCACGGCCCGGTAACAAGCATGGCATACGGACAAGGCAAAGGGCCAAAGATGGAATAGCAACATAGTTAACTAGGCATCATGGGATAACAGGTAATGTATCAGTAGCAAGCGACAAAATCAGGCTATGCATCAGAATAGGATAAAGCAAGGCAGCGGCAATTTCTAATGCAAGCAGGAGGGAGAAAGAATAGGAGATATCGGCATGCGTCAAGGGGGGATTGCTTGCCTGGAAGCTCTGCAGAGAGAGGCTGGCCGTCAGTCGGCTGCTCGTCGGGGGTGTAGTCGAACTCTGCTGCGACGGCGTCGGTCTCGACGTCTATCGGGAGAGAAAGGAGGGGGAGGAAACAATAAATCCACGACAAAAAATGCAATCACTATGCATGACATGCCTAAATGATATACAGAGGTGTTTTATTGCCTAACTAAATGCTTTAGTTAATTTAGGAATTTATCTGGATTTAATTTATTAAAGTTGAGCACTATTCATATACCGGATACGGGCAAAACGTTGCGTGTTCAGCATGTTAGAGGGGTGTGGCAGACATGTGGATAGGTTATTCAGATTCTACACATTTTTCTGATCATTTTTCATATATAAATTATTTTCATCCGAGTTACGGTTTAAAAGATATGATTTTCTAAAGTTTTATTATTTTCTGGAATTATTTAAATTATCTAAATTAGAATTATCCGAAACAGTGAGGGTGACGTCAGCATGACATCACCATGACGTCAGTGGGTCAACCCGGCTGGTCCAGGTCAAACCTGACCTGCGGGACCCACCTGTCATAGACAGTAGCTAATCCAGGGTTAATCTTAAACTAAACAGAGTTAATTAACTGGTGGGCCCAGTCTCTCAGTGCCTAATTAGCTAATCTAATTAAGTTTTAATTAAAATCGGTTTAATTAGATTAACTAACGAGAGGGGCCCACTAGTCAGCGGCTGTAGCGCCACGTCAGCGGCGCTGACTAGGACAACTGGGCCCGCGGGGCCCGCGGGTCAGCGGCACAGAGGGTGGCCCCAGCCGGACACGTCGAACGCCGGCCGCTGGAGCTCTCCGGCGAGCCCGAGACGGCAACAACTCCGGCGAGCTCGGAATTCGTCTACGGTGCATCTTTTCGCGCGTTTCTTGCGGCGTTCGAACAAGAAGACCAAGCCGCGTCGATCTAACCTATCGGCGCGAAGCGAGGCGGCCGGAGTCGAGCGCTACGACCTCGCCGGCGGCGAGCTTCTCGGGCGGTAGTCGGGAACGGCGATGCGGTGAGCTAGCGAGCAGGCAAAGTAGCTGGGGAGGCTCTACGCTGCGCGGCGAGTAAGATGGGCAGCAGCGCGGGGCCGTTTGGTCGCCGGAACGACGTCGGGGACGTGCTCCACGGCGGCGGGCTCGGGCAAGTCGAATACGACGGCTACGGCGGCGATGAACGGCAGGGAAGAACGGGGAAAGGTGCGCAAGCTCACCGGGATCCCGTAGTTGTGCTCAAATGGGCTCGGGGTGGCGTGACGGCGACGTATTCGACGGTGAACGGCGGCGGGTCCGAGGAGGAAGACAACCTCGTCGGCGTCGATGCGGAGGCTCCGAGCTCGGGGCAGGCGGTGCAGATGGGGTAGTCGAGGACGGCGACGACGATGGGCTAGTCGGAGGAGTGATCGGGGCTCGGCAACCGCGGGATCGAGCGGCAACGACGGCGAGCGCTTTCGGGTGAGAGAGAAAGAGAGAGAGAGCGCACGGGCGAGGGGGGAAAAGATCGGGGGCCGGCTAGGGTTCCAGGGAGGGCGGTCTTATCCCCTCCGATCCCCTGTAGCGACGCGGGCGAGGGGATGCGGCTGCGACGGCTGCCGGCGACGTGCGGTCGGGCGCGGGAGCGACCGCGCGCGTGAGCAGTACGAAGGGGACGACAGCGAGGTGGGCTGGGCCGGCTGGTTGACTAGAGCCCAGCACAGTGCGGCCCTTTTCTTTTTCTTCTTTTTTCTTTTCTGTTTTTCTTTTCCTTTTCTGTTTTACAAAATGTATGGCCCACATTTGACTTTAGTAAAATAGGTGACCTAGCCCAACATTCACAGTGCATTTTTACCTACCACCAGAAATTGGTTTGGTGAAGAAAGGATTTCATTTGAATTTTAATTAAATAAAAATGGATTAAATGTGGCTGTATTGGTTCTGTTTTATGATGTTATGGTCATCTAACTAATTTAATTAATGTGGATCATATTTTTATAAATGCCTCTGGATTATTTACAATATTATGAACATTTTAGTTTCTGGTTTTCAACAACTTTTATTTCCACTTTAAATTTGAATTGCAATTTGAATTGGAATTTGAATATGAGATATGATGCAAATGATGATCAAGCATGGCTAATCATGGTGACATGGCACTATCAACAGGTGATTACTGTAGCTATTACATGGGGATGTTACAGCATAGTATCTCGCTAGCCCTTTCTAAGACCGCAAAACATAAATGCAGAGCACCTCCAAAGTTCAAGCAGCGACTAAACATTGTAATTCATGGTAGAAGAGATCCAGTCATGATGCACACAACATTAACTATACACAATGCATGAGAATGACAATAGTGCTCCCAGGTCTGGTGCTTATTTGAGAAGGTGATGACTCAACAATAAAAGTAAAATAACATAAAAGTAAATAGATAGGCCCTTCGCAGAGGGAAGCATGGATTTGCAGAGGTGCCAGAGCTCGAAGCTTAAATCAGAGATAAATAAAATTTTGGGAGGTATGCCTTTCCTGTCAACATCACGACCGAGAGTTTTCAATATCTTCCATGCTAAACACATTAGCGGCGGTTCCCAAGCGGTAAAGTAAAGTTTACCCCCCCTCCACCAACAATCACAAGCCATGGCTAGCCGAATCCTCGGGTGCCCTCCATACCAACAACTTTCCGAGGGAGTTTGTTTTATTATTTTGCATTTTTAATGATGGGACTGGGCATCCTGATTACCAGCCCCTCTCGTGCAAGGACAAGTGAGTAAACACTCGTCGTGAGAATAACCCGCTTAGCATGGAAGATACTGACCGCCCCCTGTCGCTCCATGAGCGGTACGGGCACACAAAACAGATGTTCATTTGAATAGTTAGAAGTGGCACACACAAATTTACTTAGGACGGCAGAGTAATACCGCATATAGGTAGATATAGTGGACTCATCTGGAATGACTTTGGTTTAGGGATTTGATGCACAAGCAGTATTCCTGCTTAGTACAGGCGAAGGCTAGCAAATAGGTTGAGAAGCGACCAGCTAGAGAGCGAAAACGGTCATAACCATGCATTATGAATAATCAACATTGAATACTAGCATGAGTAGGATATAAACACCATGAACATAAATATCATCGAGGCTATGTTGGTTTTGAATCAACTACATGCATGAACATGTGCCAAGTCAAGCCACTTGAAACATTCAGAGGAGGATACCATATCATCATACTACATCACAATCATTTTAATGCATGTTGACACTCAAGATAAATCATTATCCACTCCTAGCTACTTAAGCATGGCATGAGCAACTATAATCTCTAATTGTCATCACAAACATGTTTAATAATAATATGCTGAATCATGGATACTGAGTTAAACATATTTACAAAAACAAAGAACAAGTTGAGTTCATACCCGCTTTTCCTTGCCACAGTCACTTCATCAAATCATCGTCATTATTGCCTTTCACTTGCACGATCGAATGATATGAAAATAAAAATAGTGCAAGTGTGTCGTGGACTAAGCTGGAATCTGCAAGCATTTTATTCAAAGGAGAAGACAAGGTAAAATGGGCTCTTTGTTGGATCAACGATAATGCATATGAGAGCCACTCAACATTTCCATCGTGGTCTTCTCCTTACAATGACTCAACAAAAGAAAAGAATTTCAGAGAAACAACTGAAATGTTTTTGGAGTTTTTAGATTTCTGAAGAAAGCTAATTAAAGAAGAAAACGAAAAACCAGAAAAGAAAACTATTTACACGGGAGAACTCCCAACAAGCAAAAGAAGAAATGGGAAATCTTTTTGGGTTTTCTTTTAATATTATGAAACTACAACTAATTAAACTAGAAAGAAAAACTGAAAAGAAACAAGAAATATTTTTGGGTTTTCTCAAAGTTTTTCGAACACGCAAGAAGAAAGCAGGAAAATAAAACTAGCATGGATTATACAATGAAAAAGTATGAACACCGAGAACTGAAATGAAATGTGTGGACATGAATGTAATGTCGGTGAGAAATACGTACTCCCCCAAGCTTAGGCTTTTACCTAGCTTGGTTTACTGCCATGGCTGTCCTGGATAATAATCAAAATGATAGCTCGTAGAGGCATTTTGAGCCGCCTCCTCAGCCAGACGAGCAGCCTCGACCGCCGCCTTGTACTCGCGCACCTCGCTCTCCAATAGATAGTATCTCTGTCTGCTCTGAAAATCAAAGAGGGCAGGAGCAGGCAAAACAACATACACAGATCAATATTTATTAAAAACTAGGTTATATTCATATCCCTGTGCATTGCGTTTCAAAAACTTGTGTTCTCGCATTGCTTCGAAGTTTAAATATTTGTAAGGCAAAAGGGGATCATCGGACTTGGGCGAGACCCTTAACCTTGCAGCTACACGAGAGGCATAAACTCCTCCATACAAATCACCATTACCCGCGTTACGCTACAACCTATGTGCGATAATAGCCCCTAGATTATAATACTTGCTGCCGGTTACAGCTGTATGAATAAGACTCAGATCAGGGGCACAAAGCGTACTGCAGTCTTGCTTACCAACAATGCATTTACCGTTAAAGAGTGCAAAATACCGAATAGCAGGAAATTGGATGCTACTTATTCTAGCCTGCGTAATTCCCCTATCCTCACCGTTGCAAAGGCTATTGAGAAATAACTCATAATCAGATCTTGGTGGTTCATCTAACGAGCCCCAATATGGAATCTTACATGCATCACAGAATTCTTCTAGAGACATTCTATAGGATCTATCATATAGGTGAAATAAAACTCTAGAAGTGTGCGGATGATACTCAAAGTATTGAGTGAATGAATGAGTAAGGTAATAGTGCTGTGGTGGCTTATCTGCGATGAAGGTGGAGAGCTCGGCATTATGAATATATTGGTCAAATTCTTCCTTGATACCTGCACCTAACATGAACTCGTTGCACGGCCATTTACATGATTTGTCTTCGGCACCTCGCACCGAACTTGCCCTTGGTTCAACGTAAGATTGGCCTGCGGGGTCTTCACTAGATGATGCCTCAGTGGGCCTCCTCCTCGAAGAACTCCGAAAGATGTTCATTTTCCTAAGAGCAAATTTCTGAAAAAATTTGGGTCACAAAATGATATCAATAAAACTTCACAAGATTGATAGCAACTACTCATATGAATGCCTAGAGGCTATATCAAGCATTAAAACTACTTGGAACTCAAAGAATTCAACATGCAAGCTCATTTTCTGTAGCACCAAGAGTAGCTAATTATGCAAAATATAAACCACTAAAGCAAAAACTAATTGGAGTAGTGGAGGAGTCACATACCAAGGAACAATCTCCCAAAACAGTTTCGGAAATGGAGCTCCGAGCAAAGAGATCGAAAATTTCAGTTTTGTGAGCAAGAACACGGGAGAGGGAGATACCAGGATTTTTTTTTCTAGAGGTAGGAGAAGAAGTGAGCTAAAGGAATAAGTGAGGGGGTCCCTGTGGGGCCCACGAGGTACCTGGGCGCGCCAGGGGGGTGGCGCGCCCTGGTGCCTCGTGGGCACTTGGGGCACCCCCCTGGTATAATTTTTATGCCAATTTTTTTTAAATATTAAATAAAAAATCATGTCAAAATTTTATTACATTCTGAGAACTTTCATTTCTGGACATTTTTTTATTGCACGGATAATTCAGAAAACAGGGTATCATGGCATTTTATTTTATTTAACTAAGAATAACAGAAAATAAAAAGTGGGTACAGAAGGTTGTGCTTACTAAATTCATCGACCACATGCCTCTCCGAAAGAATCCATTAATAAGGTTGATCAGGTCTTATTAACAAACCATTTCCGAGTAACATGAAACCGAAGAACTTTCGTATAACACTAAGTTACCTCGACGGGGATATGCATCTCCCCAATGATAAGAGTTTCATATTTCTTTTTAACAGTAGGAAGAGGGATTTGAAAACTTCCAATAGTAATTGTCGGAGTCTTTTCAATAATATGAATACCATTCACTTGAAATTGTTTCTTCGGAAAGTGCACCATATGTTCATTACCATTGATATGAAAAGTGACCTTGCTTTTGCTGCAATCAATAACAGCCCCTGCAGTATTCAAGAAGGGTCTACCAAGGATAATTGACATGTTGTCATCCTCGGGCATATCGAGTATAACAAAGTCTGTTAGAATAGTAACGTTTGCAACTACAACGGGCACATCCTCACAAACACCGATAGGTATGGCTGTTGATTTGTCAGCCATTTGCAATGATATTTCAGTGGGAGTGAGTTTATTCAAATCAAGTCTTTTATATAAAGAGAAAGGCATAACACTAACACCGGCTCCTAAATCACACAAAGCAGTTTTGACATAATTTCTTTTAATGGAGCATGGTATAGTTGGTATTCCTGGATCTCCTAGTTTCTTAGGTACTCCATCCTTAAAAGAATAATTTGCAAGCATGGTGGAAATTTCAGCTTCAGGTATCTTTCATTTATTTGTAACAATGTCTTTCATATATTTAGCATAGGGAGGCATCTTTATAATATCAGTCAAACGGGTACGCAAAAAGACCGGCGTAAGCATTTCAGCAAAGCATTCAAATTCTTCCTCATCCTTTTTCTTAGATGGTTTAGGAGGAAAGGGCATGGGTTTTTGAACCCATGGTTACCTTTCTTTACCATGTTTTCTAGCAACGAAGTCCTTTTTATCGTAGCATTTATTTTTAGTAGGTGGGTTATCAAGATCAACAGCAGGTTCTATTTCAACATCATTATTAGGTTCTTTATCATTATCTGGTTGGGTATCCACATGAGCATCATCATTATTATTATCATCGAGTGGTTGTTCATTACCAGATTGTGTTTCAGCATCAGAAATAGAAACATCATTACTATCCTCCAAAGGTTTTTCTACCTCGGGTTCACTAGAAGTATGCAAAGTCCTATCATTCTTCTTTTTCTTTTTCTTTTTAGATGGACTAGGTGCATCAACATTAATTCTTTGAGAATCTTGTTCAATTCTTTTTGGGTGACCTTCAGGATAAAGTGGTTCCTGAGTCATTCTACCTCCTCTAGTCATTACTCTGACAACATGATCATTCATATTGTTATTCATTTCATTAAGCAATTCACTCTGAGATTTAGCAACTTGTTCTAATTAGGTTTGAACCATAGATGCATGTTTACTAACACCTTTAACATCATTAGCAATTCTAAATAACAAGTCACTCAAGCAATCAATCATATAGGCATTTCGTTTCAATTGTTTCATAACATTTGCATTAAAATGATCTTGCTTCATTATATAATTGTCAAATTCATACAAGCATTGACTAGGAGGTTTGTTATGAGGAATGTCACTTTCATCAAACTTTATAAAAGAATTTACCTCTACTACCTGTGTCGGTTTGTCAAGACCATGTATTTCTTCAATAGGCGGTAAATTCTTAACATCTTCAGCTTTAATACCTTTTTTTCTGGCATTTCTTTGCTTCTTGCATATCTTCAGGACTGAGATATAAAATACCCCTCTTCTTCGGAGTGGGTTTAGGCGGTGGTTCAGGAAGTGTCCAATCATTATCATTCCTCAATATATTATTCAGTAATTCCTCAGCTTGCTCAATAGTCCGTTCCCTGAAAACACAACCCGCACAACTATCTAGGTAATCCCTAGAAGCATCGGTTAGTCCATTATAGAAGATATCTAGTATTTCATTTTTCTTGAGAGGATGATCAGGCAAAACATTAAGTAGTTGGAGAAGCCTCCCCCAAGCTTGAGGGAGATTCTCTTCTTCAATTTGTACGAGGTTAAATATTTCCTCTAAGGCAGCTTGTTTCTTATGAGCAGGAAAATATTTTTCAGAAAAGTAATAAATCATATCCTGGGGGCTACGCACACATCCAGGAGCAAGAGTATTATACCATTCTTTAGCATCACCCTTTAATGAGAAAGGAAATAACTTAAGTATATAATAATAGCGAATTTTTTCCTCATGAGCAAATAGGGTGGCTATATCATTTAATTTAGTAAGATGTGCCACAATAGTTTCAGTTTCATATCCATGGAAAGGATCAGATTCTACCAACTTAATCAATTCAGGATCAACAGAGAATTCATAATCCTTATCAGTAACAAATATGAGAGAGGTACCAAACTTAGGATCATATTTCATTTTCTCCCTCATAGATTTTTCTTTCATATCAGCAAGCAATTTTATAACTTCATGTCTATCTTTACAAGCAAGAATGGCTCTAGCTGTCTCCCTATCAAAGCATTGTTCATCAGGTGTTTCAACTCTAGTAGGAGAGCTAGGCATAATGGGTGAATCATAATTCTCAAGAGTTTCAGCATTTTCAATTTCCTTAGCTTTAGCAATTTGTTCAGTAAGAAATTCACCAAGTGGCACAGCATTATCATGTTGGGGAACGCAGCAGAAAACAAAAATTTTCCGACCTACGTACCAGCCCAGGATCACTATGGAGACTGCATACAAGGTTTGATCTGTTTCGTTACCGACTCGTAGCGCAGCGGAAGTAGAGTCGATGACGATCGGCGGTGCAGATCCCCGCAGCTAGGATTTACAACCTCCCAACCGCGAGGATGTACTCCCACGTCAGCTCACCGGACGGATCTCCGGGCAGCCCTTCGGGAGGCATCGGGACAGTCCCTCGGATAGTCCCACCGGACGGATCCTCGGACAGCCCTTCGGGAGGCCCCTGGACAGTCCCTCGGATAGTCCCACCGGACGGATCCTCGGACAGCCCTCCGGGAGGCCTCTGGACAGTCCTTCGGATAGTCCCACCGGACGGATCCTCGGACAGCCCTCCGGGAGGCCTCACGGACAGCCCTTCGGGAGGACACCCGAAACTCAAACTGTAACTCGGACAGCCCTTCGGGAGGCACTCTCGAACTAAGACCGAAACTACGATCTCTCTACAGAGTTGCACACATACGGTGTCATCTATCCGGCAGGGCTTCGCCGTCCAGAACTAGTTCCCACCGGAACCCAGACAGCCTTTCGGCTCTACGAAACTATTTCGCTAGGAGGGAGAGAGAAGCCAGAAATGTCATGGCATGTGTATGTGAGAGCAAGGATGTGTCTTATGGCAGCCCACACACCTCCTATTTATAGGAAACCCAAGGGGTAGGGTGGTTTTACAAGAAAACCCAAAACCCACATGGAAAGGAGTCCTTCACAAGGACCTAAAAGGTGAAACCAAGGAACAATGGGGACTCCATGAAGGAGTCCACCATGTGGCCGGCCACACCCTCATGTGGGGCCCCAAAATTGGCCCCTATCCATCCATGTCATCCCCAAGATCTTTTGGAGCAAAGCCCCAAAAGGTGGCTTTCCAAAAATATCCCAAAAAGCACTTTCACTATTCACGACGACATTTTTCAGCGTCTGATCGAACTGAAAATATTCATGTGGGCTTAGAACAATTCTAGTACCCACCAAAATAATTTTCAACGCGAGCCGGAACAATTCCGGTTTAGTGATTTCATCTGCGAAAAGCATCTGAAGCGGTTTCGGCAGCTCCGGAACATTTCCGGTTTTCATCCCGGAAAATTCCAGAAAGTTTCCAGAATGATTCTGGCACCCTCCAAGAATTATCAGGCATGTGCCAAAACCAATTTGACTTTATGGTATCCTCTGAAACAACTTTTCAGTTTCACCGGAACTCATCCGGTGACCTCTCTGCGGAACTTTTCCGCTGTCCGAAACTTTTCCGGCGTCCGAAACTTTTTCGGTGATTTTCTCTCAGACTTCCTGTCTAGTATTCAACAGATAGATGACCCTTAAGCGTGTGACCCTATAGGTTCGGTGAAGCATAGACATGACCCGGAACCCCTTCCGATCAATGATCAACATCGGAGCCGTGGACACCCATATTGACCCCTATACCCACACGAATGAATATTCGAGTGAACCTCCAGTTGCCGTGTGCTATTCCTGTTGCTTCGCGATATGTTACAAATACCCGAGGTGAGAAACATCGGCATCCTCGTGGATCAACACTTGTCCACAATGCCAGTTACCTCGTTGCCGGTATTGTTCTCTTTTCTCGTTCCCGTGTTCCGGCATCCCTGTGATCAAATCACCCTGTGTCTGGCCAGACGATGATGGATACCGTAACACCGAGAGGGCCCAGAGATATCTCTCCATCGTCGGAGGAGCAAATCCAAATCTTGAGCTATCAAGTTACTTGACATACTTTTCCATGAACCCGTAAGCCGCCGTAATAGCCACCCATTTACGGATGACGTTTAACAAACCCCAAAGTTCATGAAGCAAGCATGAAGAAACTCGATACTCTCATGGTCTAAGGAATTATGCAAACATTAACTTCCTGTGTTATTAACCATTAACTTATGACGAATGTATCTCATAGCATAACATCAATCGGGTCGATTCAACACAAGTGTTCTACCAACAATTGTGCCCTCAAAATTGCCGGCATAGCCATGCCCATGATCAGGAAAACAGGATCATCATGCAATACTTGAGCCAGTCTTAGAGGCCAGACTAGGAATACATTTTACCGTTTATTATCCCACACGTGCACATGAGTTTCCCTCCAAGCCTCGTTTTATTTGTAGACTCGAGAATCATTGCAGTTATAGCATGGAACATAAACATAATTATGAACAGGGAGATAATCAATAACATTTATTATTGCCTCTAGGGCATATCTCCTACAGACTCCCACTTGCACTAGAGTCAATAATCTAGTCAATGCTAATGCACTTTACACCTATGGCATATTGGTGTAAAATATGCTTCGCTTGTGGTATAGCCTGATGTCCAACGGATCTGACAACTTCAGCTCCGTGTGTAACTTTGCATATCCTCGCGTTTTCACGCTTTCACAAAATTCATATTTTGTGTGGACTTGTCTTTGCATATGTGTGAATCATTGGTCGAAACCTGATTCCTCAGACTGAGCTATGGAGCAACTATCTGCAATAGTGTCCCATAGACCAAAGCCATCTTGGAACCATACTAAGTTCATGAATGAACTATATGATTCAACAACTTCTATGTCGCTTCTAAAGCGTCAACATACTTAGCCTTTTGTTATAGAATTCGCCACAGTATCTTGTTTGGAACAATTTCCAACTACCGTGCCACCATGATGTGTATCACAAAACCCTCAACTTAAATCGAAAATCGCATGGAGCATCGATGAAGACTGTATCGATGTAACCTTTTACAACGAACTCTTCATGATCTCCACTTGCGAGAAACCATGTCATCAGTACTGCTCTAGTACTTAATGACATCTTTCACTGTTGTCCCATGATCAGTACTTTGATCACTATGGTATCTATACTCGCAACAACTTTGGAGTATTGGACATATCTGGTTGTTTTTACATACCATGGAATACATGATTAATCCAAACACAAGAGTGTGTGGAATCACCATCATGTATTTTGCTCATCAGTGTTTTGAGACACCGAGTCTTGCAAAACCCTTTCCATGTGACTTCGGCAAGAATCACTCCTTGGCGTTTTAAATGCTAAAAGGTTTTAGCACCTTGTCAATATGTATTCATAGCTTAGCCCCATTAGGTAAATCTATCTCCATAGATCATCATGCCTAATATTAAGGCTATTTAGCCTAAGCACTTCATCGAAAAACTATTTTTTCAAGTGAAGTCCTAATTCGTGTCAAGAAATTTATTTCCATTTAACAATGTGTCAAGTACACAAGGTTTTTAGAAATATTATTATGCTCCCACTTACTTTCTTGAATCACAAGCATCTTCGATACCCATTTGATGAAGTCAAACTCTTTTGACCATTTCATCAAAAACGAAGATTCCAACTCCACTTTGCTCTCTTCTGTCCATCGCTGGAACTCTGAAGTTTGCATACTTACTAGCATCCTCTGGATCGACAAATTACTTTGGACTGTATCACATACAAGTCCTAGGTTTCATTCCCATCAGATGGAAATCCTTTTGTCATCCATGTTTCATATCTCATGATTGAAATATGTATTAATTGCTAGTTCAACCCGAACTGACTTCAAGCATCGCTACGGTGAAACAACCTCATCGTAGTCAACTCCTTGAACTTGTTATTTCAACAAGTCGAGCTTTATGGATAAAACATTTTTATCCGTATCAGTTTTTAGTTCCATAAATATTCGTTTAGACTCTAAGTCTTCCGAAAGGTGTATCAAGGTTCTAATCTTGAATCACTTATATGGAAACTATCTCGGATTGTATTGGCATTTAGCCAATTCCGGAGTCAGGGCCCATCAACGCTTCCTTGTGTATCGTAGGTATACTGTTGTCCAACAACAATATCTCGTTTGCGCACCTGAGAGGTTTGCACGAGCCTTGCCTACGGGGTTCAGCTGCAAGTTCGACTGAAGTCCATACATTTTATTGTAGAGACTTCCGTATCAGTCGCAGTAGGAAACTCCGGAATCACTTCCAAGGTTCCTTTCCTTTGATCTGATGACGAAGATACCGGTTATCTCGTCGAGTTGCACTGTCCTCCCACTCACCTTTTGTAAGAACTATTCTCTTTAAAAGCATACCGTTTTGTGGCAAACCTATTTGCCTCGGTATAGTGAGGAAGGAATACCCAATTACTTGGGACAACCTACAAAGTAGCACTTGTCTGATTTGGAATAGGTTTGTAACCTTTTACACAAGCCCCATATTCCAAATGTTAAGAAAAGCTATAACATGGTTGGGCGTACCATACCATGATGTCATTTCAACAGACCTGATGGATCTCTTTTCAGTGTAAAAGCCGCAGCCTCTAAAGCATCACCTTTTAAAAGGGATAATGGCAATTTTATTTATGTCATCTTTGATCTTACCATGTCATAAATGGTTCGATTACATCTACACGGACTCTCCACTTGCAGTGGTGTTCCGGGAAGTGCAAGTTATGAAACTCTTTTCACAACTCATCAGACATTCGCTAAACTTGTAACTCAAATATTCCTTTCTGCAATCGAATTGTAGAAACATAATTTTCTTGTTACAATAACTTCTACTTCATATTTGAAAACCTTATGAATGAATTCAAAAGATCCAGACTTACGTCTTAACAAGTAAATATCCATATATCTACTTGAGTCATTTCTGAAGATAGATAAATCCACTACTTGCAACAACATTTATTGGACTACACACATCATAATGTATGATCACCAATATGTTCTTTGCTCGTTCCTTATGGCCTGTGAACGGTATTTCAGTCACTTCACCTTTCAGAGGAAAGTGGCAAGTGTCAGATGATTCAAAATCAAATGACTTCAAAATCCATCATAATGGAATTTTCCATGCGGGTTTCTCCAATGTGACCAAATGCAGTGCCACACTTGTGTGGTATTCTTTTAGTCTTGCGACATTTAGCGTCAGTGTTATGGATGTATCATATTACCATCAATATTCACAACATACATCCCATCCTGGATGGAAGCATGGCCCTTCATGTTATTCATAACACCGAACATCAAAAGTTCTCTTATGAATAACCTTCTTGCAAAATACCTTATGCAAAGGGCTAGAGTGTTTGAAACTCTAAATGAATTATGAAAGTAAATACAGAGGCAATGTATTAATATCAATATTCATAACATACATCTCATTCATAATGAAAGTATGGCCCTTATGTTATTCATAACATCGAACATCAAAAGTTCTCTTATGAATAACCTTCTTGCAAGATACTTTATGCAATGGGCTAGAGTGTAAAACTCTAAAATGAATTATAAAAGTAAATACAGAGGTAATGTATTATTATCAATATTCATAACATACATCTCATTCATAATGAAAGTATGGCCCTTATGTTATTCATAACACCGAACATCAGAAGTTCTCTTATGAACAACCTTCTTGCAAGATACTTTATGCAATGGGCTAGAGTGTATAAAACTCTAAAATGAATTATGAAAGTAAATACATAGGGAATACACCGATGGAAGGTATAGTAACATTTACTATGTTCCCTGTGTGTATCTAAACCTCATTCCTGGCTAGTCTTTTAGGCCGTAGTAGTTCTTGCATCGAGTTGTATCAGAATGCAATCGAGCGGGTATCTTTGTGATCAACTCACAATACCCAAGAATTAGTGATTAACATGTTTAACCATAATTCCCAAGAACTATATCTTTTGACTAGCCTTTTATACATCAAAAATTTGTATGACATTCATACATGAGCTGGATATTCCAGTCTTCCTTTTATTTGCCTTTATACTTCTAACAGTTTAACTCTTAGTATTTCTCCTACTCTCAGAAGAAGCATCTAACTTAAGAGTGGCGTTAGCCCCGGACTTCCTAGGCGTGAAAGTCTTACTAACACCCTTCGGACACTTCCTTTCTCTTTAAGTTGTTGTTTTATTCACCTTTCATCATATGACAGGCGTTCTCCTGGATCCCTCTCTTATCAGTCTAATGCATAGTAAACTCCTTTACTAACAGCTTGCAAACAAACATTGCTTTGGATATCTCATATCTTTTAGCCTTTGTCTGTCTCTGAAAATGATTTTCAGATTCCATGAATATCACATAACTATCCAAACTTTCGAAGTTCGGGTCTCATGGAAGCAAACATATTGCACTTTGACTGAAAAGGAATTCTAGCTTTTGGATCGAAGGACGAGAGTCACATGATCCATAGCATTAGCGGGAGAATACCGAAAGTATGCGATAGGACAAAATCCTTCTCGGCACTCTAGAGGACAATCCTCACATTACGTTACCAACCGTAAAGTTTTAACCAGACATATAACAGCTTATTCAATTTTAACAGGGAAGGTGGAAACGCGAGCCATTATTCTACAACCATTTTGCAAATTTCACTTTAGACAAAGTTCATAATTAATTGCACTAAGAATTAAAAGAATTAATTCTAAAATGCACTCCCACTCAAATCAATATCTCTCAAAATTGATTATGAGTGATTCAAGATCCGCATCTCGATTGTTCGCCATTGGTGTAACACCACTGATGACGAAAATCTTAACCGGTAGGTCAACATGCCAATCACATCTCTATGTGATTCTTGTTCATCTTTCGATGCATGTGTTCCGAGCTCATGACGGTCATGCCTGAACGTCAAGACAACCAAGTGATCTCGCTGCGAGGTCTCAACTCACCCGCCTCACACTTCTCTAATCGTTTGTACCCGTGTGACACGGCGCACTCCGAGAAGTTAGGTGCCGTGACGGTGCTACACTTGGGAGAACACTAACTACTTGATATTTTTGTGAGAGATCACCCTAATAAAAGCGACTACCGCGCAATCAAGAAGGGTGCATCATAAGGGATAAACATCTCAGGCAATTCATAATAGCATGATATGGTATAGCCCTTTCTGACGGAGAACTCTTGTATTTCTTCGTCTCCGGCATTCGCGTCGGTGTTCACCTTCACGAAGATTGCCACCACCTTGTCGATGCACCAGATAATATTGCTATCTCTATAGCTAATAAAATAAGTGCATTACTTAAGGTTGACACGCAGGTCATTAAAGTGACAATCATATGGCTCCAGCCATCATGCCGAATCATGACACGCAGGTCATGTTAATTTACATCATATAGTCATCTCATACATAATCGAATTAATATGAGCACTGCTATACCACATCATATGCACATGCAAACCATCCTGCAAAACCAAGTTAGACGCCTCTAGTTGGTCTTTGCAAATTTCATTTTACGTGGCTTCTAAGGTTTCGAACAAACCAAAGCTACCTACGTATTATCATCAAGTATGATAATTCAAGTCGCTAGATTAACATCGCGGGGTGTATGAAACACGAGATAATTAAATCTCGAGCCCCATACTAAACTTCGTCATATGCATGACCCCCGTGCAGATCATATCTGCAATGCCCTTTCATCTGCGAATTTCATCTTTCTTTTGACTATGGCGGAACCCAAAGAACTGAAGCACTTCGTTGATCAATCAGGATCGCGGATTGCCAGAACTTTGTGAAATTCCACCATACTGTCTCGAGATTGAGCAAACGCAAATTCTAGGGAAGCAACAAGAACATCGGGTAACAGACTTCATCTGTCACCCGCACAAATAATTTTCAGCAATAGAACTCATCTACTACCTAATTATATTGTGCAACACCCATACATCTCATGTATTCTAGATCGTAACCTGCATATTCGCATAGCACGGCTCTTGATGCCACTGTTGGGGAACGCAGCAGAAAACAAAAATTTTCCGACCTACGTACCAGCCCAGGATCACTATGGAGACTGCATACAAGGTTTGATCTGTTTCGTTACCGACTCGTAGCGCAGTGGAAGTAGAGTCGATGACGATCGGCGGTGCAGATCCCCGCAGCTAGGATTTACAACCTCCCAACCGCGAGGATGTACTCCCACGTCAGCTCACCGGACGGATCTCCGGGCAGCCCTTCGGGAGGCATCGGGACAGTCCCTCGGATAGTCCCACCGGACGGATCCTCGGACAGCCCTTCGGGAGGCCCCTGGACAGTCCCTCGGATAATCCCACCGGACGGATCCTCGGACAGCCCTCCGGGAGGCCTCTGGACAGTCCTTCGGATAGTCCCACCGGACGGATCCTCGGACAGCCCTCCGGGAGGCCTCACGGACAGCCCTTCGGGCGGGTCACTCGGACAGCCCTTCGGGAGGACACCCGAAACTCAAACTGTAACTCGGACAGCCCTTCGGGAGGCACTCTCGAACTAAGACCGAAACTACGATCTCTCTACAGAGTTGCACACATACGGTGTCATCTATCCGGCAGGGCTTCGCCATCCAGAACTAGTTCCCACCGGAACCCAGACAGCCTTTCGGCTCTACGAAACTATTTCGCTGGGAGGGAGAGAGAAGCCAGAAATGTCATGGCATGTGTATGTGAGAGCAAGGATGTGTCTTATGGCAGCCCACACACCTCCTATTTATAGGAAACCCAAGGGGTAGGGTGGTTTTACAAGAAAACCCAAAACCCACATGGAAAGGAGTCCTTCCCAAGGACCTAAAAGGTGAAACCAAGGAACAATGGGGACTCCATGAAGGAGTCCACCATGTGGCCGGCCACACCCTCATGTGGGGCCCCAAAATTGGCCCCTATCCATCCATGTCATCCCCAAGATCTTTTGGAGCAAAGCCCCAAAAGGTGGCTTTCCAAAAATATCCCAAAAAGCGCTTTCACTATTCACGACGACATTTTTCAGCGTCTGATCGAACTGAAAATATTCATGTGGGCTTAGAACAATTCTAGTACCCACCAAAATAATTTTCAACGCGAGCCGGAACAATTCCGGTTTAGTGATTTCATCTGCGAAAAGCATCTGAAGCGGTTTCGGCAGCTCCGGAACATTTCCGGTTTTCATCCCGGAAAATTCCAGAAAGTTTCCAGAATGATTCTGGCACCCTCCAAGAATTATCAGGCATGTGCCAAAACCAATTTGACTTTATGGTATCCTCTGAAACAACTTTTCAGTTTCACCGGAACTCATCCGGTGACCTCTCTGCGGAACTTTTCCGCTGTCCGAAACTTTTCCGGCGTCCGAAACTTTTTCGGTGATTTTCTCTCAGACTTCCTGTCTAGTATTCAACAGATAGATGACCCTTAAGCGTGTGACCCTATAGGTTCGGTGAAGCATAGACATGACCCGGAACCCCTTCCGATCAATGATCAACATCGGAGCCGTGGACACCCATATTGACCCCTATACCCACACGAATGAATATTCGAGTGAACCTCCAGTTGCCGTGTGCTATTCCTGTTGCTTCGCGATATGTTACAAATACCCGAGGTGAGAAACATCGGCATCCTCGTGGATCAACACTTGTCCACAATGCCAGTTACCTCGTTGCCGGTATTGTTCTCTTTTCTCGTTCCCGTGTTCCGGCATCCCTGTGATCAAATCACCCTGTGTCTGGCCAGACGATGATGGATACCGTAACACCGAGAGGGCCCAGAGATATCTCTCCATCATCGGAGGAGCAAATCCCAATCTTGAGCTATCAAGTTACTTGACATACTTTTCCATGAACCCGTAAGCCGCCGTAATAGCCACCCATTTACGGATGACGTTTAACAAACCCCAAAGTTCATGAAGCAAGCATGAAGAAACTCGATACTCTCATGGTCTAAGGAATTATGCAAACATTAACTTCCTGTGTTATTAACCATTAACTTATGACGAATGTATCTCATAGCATAACATCAATCGGGTCGATTCAACACAAGTGTTCTACCAACAATTGTGCCCTCAAAATTGCCGGCATAGCCATGCCCATGATCAGGAAAACAGGATCATCATGCAATACTTGAGCCAGTCTTAGAGGCCAGACTAGGAATACATTTTACCATTTATTATCCCACACGTGCACATGAGTTTCCCTCCAAGCCTCGTTTTATTTGTAGACTCGAGAATCATTGCAGTTATAGCATGGAACATAAACATAATTATGAACAGGGAGATAATCAATAACATTTATTATTGCCTCTAGGGCATATCTCCTACAGACTCCCACTTGCACTAGAGTCAATAATCTAGTCAATGCTAATGCACTTTACACCTATGGCATATTGGTGTAAAATATGCTTCGCTTGTGGTATAGCCTGATGTCCAACGGATCTGATAACTTCAGCTCCGTGTGTAACTTTGCATATCCTCGCGTTTTCACGCTTTCACAAAATTCATATTTTGTGTGGACTTGGCTTTGCATATGTGTGAATCATTGGTCGAAACCTGATTCCTCAGACTGAGCTATGGAGCAACTATCTGCAATAGTGTCCCATAGACCAAAGCCATCTTGGAACCATACTAAGTTCATGAATGAACTATATGATTCAACAACTTCTATGTCGCTTCTAAAGCGTCAACATACTTAGCCTTTTGTTATAGAATTCGCCACAGTATCTTGTTTGGAACAATTTCCAACTACCGTGCCACCATGATGTGTATCACAAAACCCTCAACTTAAATCGAAAATCGCATGGAGCATCGATGAAGACTGTATCGATGTAACCTTTTACAACGAACTCTTCATGATCTCCACTTGCGAGAAACCATGTCATCAGTACTGCTCTAGTACTTAATGACATCTTTCACTGTTGTCCCATGATCAGTACTTTGATCACTATGGTATCTATACTCGCAACAACTTTGGAGTATTGGACATATCTGGTTGTTTTTACATACCATGGAATACATGATTAATCCAAACACAAGAGTGTGTGGAATCACCATCATGTATTTTGCTCATCAGTGTTTTGAGACACCGAGTCTTGCAAAACCCTTTCCATGTGACTTCGGCAAGAATCACTCCTTGGCGTTTTAAATGCTAAAAGGTTTTAGCACCTTATCAATATGTATTCATAGCTTAGCCCCATTAGGTAAATCTATCTCCATAGATCATCATGCCTAATATTAAGGCTATTTAGCCTAAGCACTTCATCGAAAAACTATTTTTTCAAGTGAAGTCCTAATTCGTGTCAAGAAATTTATTTCCATTTAACAATGTGTCAAGTACACAAGGTTTTTAGAAATATTATTATGCTCCCACTTACTTTCTTGAATCACAAGCATCTTCGATACCCATTTGATGAAGTCAAACTCTTTTGACCATTTCATCAAAAACGAAGATTCCAACTCCACTTTGCTCTCTTCTGTCCATCGCTGGAACTCTGAAGTTTGCATACTTACTAGCATCCTCTGGATCGACAAATTACTTTGGACTGTATCACATACAAGTCCTAGGTTTCATTCCCATCAGATGGAAATCCTTTTGTCATCCATGTTTCATATCTCATGATTGAAATATGTATTAATTGCTAGTTCAACCCGAACTGACTTCAAGCATCGCTACGGTGAAACAACCTCATCGTAGTCAACTCCTTGAACTTGTTATTTCAACAAGTCGAGCTTTATGGATAAAACATTTTTATCCGTATCAGTTTTTAGTTCCATAAATATTCGTTTAGACTCTAAGTCTTCCGAAAGGTGTATCAAGGTTCTAATCTTGAATCACTTATATGGAAACTATCTCGGATTGTATTGGCATTTAGCCAATTCCGGAGTCAGGGCCCATCAACGCTTCCTTGTGTATCGTAGGTATACTGTTGTCCAACAACAATATCTCGTTTGCGCACCTGAGAGGTTTGCACGAGCCTTGCCTACGGGGTTCAGCTGCAAGTTCGACTGAAGTCCATACATTTTATTGTAGAGACTTCCGTATCAGTCGCAGTAGGAAACTCCGGAATCACTTCCAAGGTTCCTTTCCTTTGATCTGATGACGAAGATACCGGTTATCTCATCGAGTTGCACTGTCCTCCCACTCACCTTTTGTAAGAACTATTCTCTTTAAAAGCATACCGTTTTGTGGCAAACCTATTTGCCTCGGTATAGTGAGGAAGGAATACCCAATTACTTGGGACAACCTACAAAGTAGCACTTGTCTGATTTGGAATAGGTTTGTAACCTTTTACACAAGCCCCATATTCCAAATGTTAAGAAAAGCTATAACATGGTTGGGCGTACCATACCATGACGTCATTTCAACAGACCTGATGGATCTCTTTTCAGTGTAAAAGCCGCAGCCTCTAAAGCATCACCTTTTAAAAGGGATAATGGCAATTTTATTTATGTCATCTTTGATCTTACCATGTCATAAATGGTTCGATTACATCTACACGGACTCTCCACTTGCAGTGGTGTTCCGGGAAGTGCAAGTTATGAAACTCTTTTCACAACTCATCAGACATTCGCTAAACTTGTAACTCAAATATTCCTTTCTGCAATCGAATTGTAGAAACATAATTTTCTTGTTACAATAACTTCTACTTCATATTTGAAAACCTTATGAATGAATTCAAAAGATCCAGACTTACGTCTTAACAAGTAAATATCCATATATCTACTTGAGTCATTTCTGAAGATAGATAAATCCACTACTTGCAACAACATTTATTGGACTACACACATCATAATGTATGATCACCAATATGTTCTTTGCTCGTTCCTTATGGCCTGTGAACGGTATTTCAGTCACTTCACCTTTCAGAGGAAAGTGGCAAGTGTCAGATGATTCAAAATCAAATGACTTCAAAATCCATCATAATGGAATTTTCCATGCGGGTTTCTCCAATGTGACCAAATGCAGTGCCACACTTGTGTGGTATTCTTTTAGTCTTGCGACATTTAGCGTCAGTGTTATGGATGTATCATATTACCATCAATATTCACAACATACATCCCATCCTGGATGGAAGCATGGCCCTTCATGTTATTCATAACACCGAACATCAAAAGTTCTCTTATGAATAACCTTCTTGCAAAATACCTTATGCAAAGGGCTAGAGTGTTTGAAACTCTAAATGAATTATGAAAGTAAATACAGAGGCAATGTATTAATATCAATATTCATAACATACATCTCATTCATAATGAAAGTATGGCCCTTATGTTATTCATAACATCGAACATCAAAAGTTCTCTTATGAATAACCTTCTTGCAAGATACTTTATGCAATGGGCTAGAGTGTAAAACTCTAAAATGAATTATAAAAGTAAATACAGAGGTAATGTATTATTATCAATATTCATAACATACATCTCATTCATAATGAAAGTATGGCCCTTATGTTATTCATAACACCGAACATCAGAAGTTCTCTTATGAACAACCTTCTTGCAAGATACTTTATGCAATGGGCTAGAGTGTATAAAACTCTAAAATGAATTATGAAAGTAAATACATAGGGAATACACCGATGGAAGGTATAGTAACATTTACTATGTTCCCTGTGTGTATCTAAACCTCATTCCTGGCTAGTCTTTTAGGCCGTAGTAGTTCTTGCATCGAGTTGTATCAGAATGCAATCGAGCGGGTATCTTTGTGATCAACTCACAATACCCAAGAATTAGTGATTAACATGTTTAACCATAATTCCCAAGAACTATATCTTTTGACTAGCCTTTTATACATCAAAAATTTGTATGACATTCATACATGAGCTGGATATTCCAGTCTTCCTTTTATTTGCCTTTATACTTCTAACAGTTTAACTCTTAGTATTTCTCCTACTCTCAGAAGAAGCATCTAACTTAAGAGTGGCGTTAGCCCCGGACTTCCTAGGCGTGAAAGTCTTACTAACACCCTTCGGACACTTCCTTTCTCTTTAAGTTGTTGTTTTATTCACCTTTCATCATATGACAGGCGTTCTCCTGGATCCCTCTCTTATCAGTCTAATGCATAGTAAACTCCTTTACTAACAGCTTGCAAACAAACATTGCTTTGGATATCTCATATCTTTTAGCCTTTGTCTGTCTCTGAAAATGATTTTCAGATTCCATGAATATCACATAACTATCCAAACTTTCGAAGTTCGGGTCTCATGGAAGCAAACATATTGCACTTTGACTGAAAAGGAATTCTAGCTTTTGGATCGAAGGACGAGAGTCACATGATCCATAGCATTAGCGGGAGAATACCGAAAGTATGCGATAGGACAAAATCCTTCTCGGCACTCTAGAGGACAATCCTCACATTACGTTACCAACCGTAAAGTTTTAACCAGACATATAACAGCTTATTCAATTTTAACAGGGAAGGTGGAAACGCGAGCCATTATTCTACAACCATTTTGCAAATTTCACTTTAGACAAAGTTCATAATTAATTGCACTAAGAATTAAAAGAATTAATTCTAAAATGCACTCCCACTCAAATCAATATCTCTCAAAATTGATTATGAGTGATTCAAGATCCGCATCTCGATTGTTCGCCATTGGTGTAACACCACTGATGACGAAAATCTTAACCGGTAGGTCAACATGCCAATCACATCTCTATGTGATTCTTGTTCATCTTTCGATGCATGTGTTCCGAGCTCATGACGGTCATGCTTGAACGTCAAGACAACCAAGTGATCTCGCTGCGAGGTCTCAACTCACCCGCCTCACACTTCTCTAATCGTTTGTACCCGTGTGACACGGCGCACTCCGAGAAGTTAGGTGCCGTGATGGTGCTACACTTGGGAGAACACTAACTACTTGATATTTTTGTGAGAGATCACCCTAATAAAAGCGACTACCGCGCAATCAAGAAGGGTGCATCATAAGGGATAAACATATCAGGCAATTCATAATAGCATGATATGGTATAGCCCTTTCTGACGGAGAACTCTTGTATTTCTTCGTCTCCGGCATTCGCGTCGGTGTTCACCTTCGCGAAGATTGCCACCACCTTGTCGATGCACCAGATAATATTGCTATCTCTATAGCTAATAAAATAAGTGCATTACTTAAGGTTGACACGCAGGTCATTAAAGTGACAATCATATGGCTCCAGCCATCATGCCGAATCATGACACGCAGGTCATGTTAATTTACATCATATAGTCATCTCATACATAATCGAATTAATATGAGCACTGCTATACCACATCATATGCACATGCAAACCATTCTGCAAAACCAAGTTAGACGCCTCTAGTTGGTCTTTGCAAATTTCATTTTACGTGGCTTCTAAGGTTTCGAACAAACCAAAGCTACCTACGTATTATCATCAAGTATGATAATTCAAGTCGCTAGATTAACATCGCGGGGTGTATGAAACACGAGATAATTAAATCTCGAGCCCCATACTAAACTTCGTCATATGCATGACCCCCGTGCAGATCATATCTGCAATGCCCTTTCATCTGCGAATTTCATCTTTCTTTTGACTATGGCGGAACCCAAAGAACTGAAGCACTTCGTTGATCAATCAGGATCGCGGATTGCCAGAACTTTGTGAAATTCCACCATACTGTCTCGAGATTGAGCAAACGCAAATTCTAGGGAAGCAACAAGAACATCGGGTAACAGACTTCATCTGTCACCCGCACAAATAATTTTCAGCAATAGAACTCATCTACTACCTAATTATATTATGCAACACCCATACATCTCATGTATTCTAGATCGTAACCTGCATCTTCGCATAGCACGGCTCTTGATGCCACTGTTGGGGAACGCAACAGAAAACAAAAAATTTCCGACCTACGTACCAGCCCAGGATCACTATGGAGACTGCATACAAGGTTTGATCTGTTTCGTTACCGACTCGTAGCGCAGTGGAAGTAGAGTCGATGACGATCGGCGGTGCAGATCCCCGCAGCTAGGATTTACAACCTCCCAACCGCGAGGATGTACTCCCACGTCAGCTCACCGGACGGATCTCTGGGCAGCCCTTCGGGAGGCATCGGGACAGTCCCTCGGATAGTCCCACCGGACGGATCCTCGGACAGCCCTTCGGGAGGCCCCTGGACAGTCCCTCGGATAGTCCCACCGGACGGATCCTCGGACAGCCCTCCGGGAGGCCTCTGGACAGTCCTTCGGATAGTCCCACCGGACGGATCCTCGGACAGCCCTCCGGGAGGCCTCACGGACAGCCCTTCGGGCGGGTCACTCGGACAGCCCTTCGGGAGGACACCCGAAACTCAAACTGTAACTCGGACAGCCCTTCGGGAGGCACTCTCGAACTAAGACCGAAACTACGATCTCTCTACAGAGTTGCACACATACGGTGTCATCTATCCGGCAGGGCTTCGCCGTCCAGAACTAGTTCCCACCGGAACCCAGACAGCCTTTCGGCTCTACGAAACTATTTCGCTGGGAGGGAGAGAGAAGCCAGAAATGTCATGGCATGTGTATGTGAGAGCTAGGATGTGTCTTATGGCAGCCCACACACCTCCTATTTATAGGAAACCCAAGGGGTAGGGTGGTTTTACAAGAAAACCCAAAACCCACATGGAAAGGAGTCCTTCCCAAGGACCTAAAAGGTGAAACCAAGGAACAATGGGGACTCCATGAAGGAGTCCACCATGTGGCCGGCCACACCCTCATGTGGGGCCCCAAAATTGGCCCCTATCCATCCATGTCATCCCCAAGATCTTTTGGAGCAAAGCCCCAAAAGGTGGCTTTCCAAAAATATCCCAAAAAGCGCTTTCACTATTCACGACGACATTTTTCAGCGTCTGATCGAACTGAAAATATTCATGTGGGCTTAGAACAATTCTAGTACCCACCAAAATAATTTTCAACGCGAGCCGGAACAATTCCGGTTTAGTGATTTCATCTGCGAAAAGCATCTGAAGCGGTTTCGGCAGCTCCGGAACATTTCCGGTTTTCATCCCGGAAAATTCCAGAAAGTTTCCAGAATGATTCTGGCACCCTCCAAGAATTATCAGGCATGTGCCAAAACCAATTTGACTTTATGGTATCGTCTGAAACAACTTTTCAGTTTCACCGGAACTCATCCGGTGACCTCTCTGCGGAACTTTTCCGCTGTCCGAAACTTTTCCGGCGTCCGAAACTTTTTCGGTGATTTTCTCTCAGACTTCCTGTCTAGTATTCAACAGATAGATGACCCTTAAGCCTGTGACCCTATAGGTTCGGTGAAGCATAGACATGACCCGGAACCCCTTCCGATCAATGATCAACATCGGAGCCGTGGACACCCATATTGACCCCTATACCCACACGAATGAATATTCGAGTGAACCTCCAGTTGCCGTGTGCTATTCCTGTTGCTTCGCGATATGTTACAAATACCCGAGGTGAGAAACATCGGCATCCTCGTGGATCAACACTTGTCCACAATGCCAGTTACCTCGTTGCCGGTATTGTTCTCTTTTCTCGTTCCCGTGTTCCGGCATCCCTGTGATCAAATCACCCTGTGTCTGGCCAGACGATGATGGATACCGTAACACCGAGAGGGCCCAGAGATATCTCTCCATCGTCGGAGGAGCAAATCCCAATCTTGAGCTATCAAGTTACTTGACATACTTTTCCATGAACCCGTAAGCCGCCGTAATAGCCACCCATTTACGGATGACGTTTAACAAACCCCAAAGTTCATGAAGCAAGCATGAAGAAACTCGATACTCTCATGGTCTAAGGAATTATGCAAACATTAACTTCCTGTGTTATTAACCATTAACTTATGACGAATGTATCTCATAGCATAACATCAATCGGGTCGATTCAACACAAGTGTTCTACCAACAATTGTGCCCTCAAAATTGCCGGCATAGCCATGCCCATGATCAGGAAAACAGGATCATCATGCAATACTTGAGCCAGTCTTAGAGGCCAGACTAGGAATACATTTTACCGTTTATTATCCCACACGTGCACATGAGTTTCCCTCCAAGCCTCGTTTTATTTGTAGACTCGAGAATCATTGCAGTTATAGCATGGAACATAAACATAATTATGAACAGGGAGATAATCAATAACATTTATTATTGCCTCTAGGGCATATCTCCTACATATCAGGCATAGTACTAGCATCATCATGAGTATCATTCATAGCAGAGGTAGTATCATCAATAACTTGCGACATATCAGAATTAATAGCATGTTGTGGTGTTGCAAGTTTACTCAAAATAGAAGGTGAATCAAGTGCAGAGCTAGATGGCAGTTCCTTACATCCCCTTGTCTTAGAGGGAATGATCTTGGTCCTAGTGTCTTTCAGATTCTTCATAGTGATCAACAGATATAAATCCCAAGTGACTCAGCAAATATAGCTATGCTCCCCGGCAACGGCGCCAGAAAAAGGTCTTGATAACCCACAAGTATAGGGGATCACAACAGTTTTCGAGGGTAGAGTATTCAACCCAAATTTATTGATTCGACACAACGGGAGCCAAAGAATATTTGCAAGTATTAGTAGTTGAGTTGTCAATTCAACCACACCTAGAGACTAAATATCTGCAGCAGAGTGATCAGTAGCATAGTATTATGATAGTTTGATAGCAATAGCAATGATAGTAACAGTAGCAGTAACGATAACAGCAGTAGTAGTAGCAATTGTGATAGCAGTAGTAATAATAGTAACTTAGCAGGAACAATATGTGAAAAGCTCGTAGGCATTGGATCGGTGACTTATGTTGGATAACATTCATCATGTAACAGTTATAACCTAGGGTGACACAGAACTAGCTCCAATTCATCAATGTAATGTAGGCATGTATTCCGTATATAGTCATACGTGCTTGCGATGAGAACTTGCATGACATCTTATGTCCTACCCTCCCGTGGCAGCGGGGTCCATGAGGAAACTAAGGGATATTAAGGCCTCCTTTTAATAGAGAACCGGAACAAAGCATTAACACTTAGTGAATACATGAACTCCTCAAACTATGGCAATCACCGGAAAGAATCCCAATTATTGTCACCTTGGGGTATGCGGATCATAACACATAGCAGGTGCATATAACTTGCAAGATCGGATCAAGAAAACAAATATATTCATGAAAACATAAAGGGTTCAGATCTGGAATCATGGCACTCGGGCCCTAGTGACAAGCATTAAGCATAGCAAAGTCATAGCAACATCAATCTCAGAACATAGTGGATACTAGGGATCAAGCCCTAACAAAACTAACTCGATTACATGATAAATCTCATCCAACTCATCACCGTCTAGCAAGCCTACGAAGGAATTACTCACTCCCGGCGGTGAGCATCATGAAATTGGTGATGAAGGATGGTTGATGATGACGATGCCGGAAGATCCCCCTCTCCGGAGCCCTGAACGGACTCCAGATCTGGCCTCCCGATGAAGAACAGGAGGTGGCGGCGGCTCTGTATCGTGAAACGCAATAAAACTTCTTCTCTTATTTTTTTCTTCGGGAAAGTGAATATATAGCATTGGAATTAGGTCAAATGGAGCCACGTGGGCCCCACGAGGTACCAGAGCGCGCCTGGGGGGGTGGCGCGCCCTGGTGCCTCGTGGGCACTGGGTGGCCCCCCTTCTGTTGATTCTTGCGCCAATAATTTTTATATATTCAATAAAAATTCTCCAGAAAGTTTCATCAAAATCCAGGAACCTTGATTTTCTGCACAAAAACAACACCATGGCAATTCTGCTGAAAACAGCGTCAGTCCGGGTTAGTTTCATTCAAATCATGCAAATTAGGGGCCAAAGCAAGAGCAAAAGTGTTTGGAAAAGTAGATACGACGGAGACGTATCACAATGTTACTATACTTTTTCCACACTTGTGCTTTAGAGTAGCACCATGTTTTTCATATAGAGAGTCTCCTATTTTGTCACTTTCATATACTAGTGGTAATTTTTCATTATAGAACTTGGCTTGTATATTCCGATGATGGGCTTCCTCAAAATGCCCGAGGTCTTCATGAGCAAGCAAGTTAGATGCACACCCACATAGTTTTCATGTTGAGCTTTCATAAACTTATAGCCCGTTGATGTGAGACTATCTTCTTATTTTTGACTTCCCCTTATTGATCTCTACCACCACACTCTATTCCACCCATAGTGATATATCCATGGCTTACGCTCATGTATTGCGTGGGGGTTGAAAAAGCTGAAGCGCGTTAAAAAGTATGAACCAATTGCTTGGCTAAAACCGGGGTTGTTCATGATAAATATTTTGTGCTAAGAAGATGGAGCATGACAGGATTATATGATTTTGTAGGGATAACGTTCTTTAGCATTTTTATTTTGAAAGACATGATTGTTTATTAGTATGCCTGAGTATTGATGTCTTTATATCAAATTATAGACTATTGCTTTGAATCATTTGGATCTTATTATTCATGCTGTAAGAGAGAGATTACATGATGAAACATGATAGGTAGCATTCCACATCAAAAATTCTATTTTTATCATTTACCTACTCAAGGACGAGCAGGAATTAAGCTTGGGGATGCTTGATACGTCTCCAACGTATGTATAATTTTTGACTGTTCCATGCTATTATAGTATCAATTTTGGATGTTTTATATGCAATTATATGCCATTATATATCATTTTTTGGGACTAACCTATTAACCCAGTGCCCAGTGCCAGTTGCTATTTTCTGCTTGTTTTTTGCCTTTTCAGAAAATCATTATCAAAGAGTGTCCATAGCCTCTCCTCGTGATATGATACGCTCTATCACACATAAGCCTCCATAGCCTCTCCTCTTCGGGGAAATACCAACACAGTCTACAAGTAGCAGGAAGAATTTCTGGCGCCGTTGCCGGGGAGACATCATCAAAATTACCAAGTACCTTCACACAAACTATCATCCACTTGCATTTATTTTATTTGCCTTTTATTTGCATTTGCCTCTCGTTTTCATCTCCCCCACTTCTAAAACAATTTTACCAAAACACAAAAATATTTTTATTTGCTCGTTTGTTTGCTTGTGTTGCCATGTGCTTCCTATTTGCTTGCATCTTTGCTTGCTAAAAAACTATTGATATGGATCCTCATCCACTAGCTAATCTTTTCGAAAGATCCAATTATGATGAACAGATTGTTAGTGAGTTGAGTGCACTTGATTATCTCTATGAAGTTTTGCTTGAAAATCATGAATCTGAAAATTGTGATGAAGTGCTAAAAGAAGAAGTTTGGATTGTTCTTCGCAACTCGGGAACATGAAGTTGAAATCGCTAGTAATTGCGGATCAGCATGCCGCGGTGAATATGTACCCGGGCCCTGTACACACTGCTCGTCACACCCTGGGAATTGGTTTCACCTGAAGCATCAGACCAATGATCACCCATGACTTATGTGTACCACTAGTGCCACAAAGGCCTTTGGTGGTCTTATTGGCGCATACCACGGTGGGGTTTTTGACTGGGGTGAAGTCGTAACAAGGTATGCGTAGGGGCTGTGGTTGGATTGAATCCTTCGCGATGGAAATGCCCTCGCATACTTGACTAAACTAAGGACCTCAATGGTATAAACATGTAGTTTTCTAATTTTCCATTTTCCTTCTTGTTTATCAATCACCAGTCAAGACAAACCGGACACTACGGTGAGACATGAAAACACCCGATCCCATTCCGACCTCAACATATATGTGGAATCGTCTTACGCCATATGTACTAAAATTGTTCGGGAGACATGGTCAAAGCCCAGAGAAAGAGCAAGAAAACTAAAGAAAACGTTAGCGCATTGGACTAGAAATCCAAATTTTGCTAGCTGACAAAGAAAAAACAGAATATAACAGAGAAATATTGATTCTGACTGGTTGGTAAAAGGACTCTAAATCCTTTGAGTGCTAGTGGTTCGATTCCACAACAGAACAAAGAATGAAATGAATGAATGAAAGCCATGACCATGCCTCCAGTAGGAAGATCGAGGAACCGGTGCTGGCGCTCCTGGTTCATGGGATCCTAACCGCGATGGGGAGATTAGATATTATTCTTTCGTAAGTCCATCCAATGGACATAGGTTGACCAGAAAGAAAGGAGAAAACTAAAGAGAAAGATGGACAGTATCTGAATCAAATAAGAAAAAAAACGTAGCTATTTCATCAAATCCCGATTGTGTGGGTGTGAAGGGGGAAAATCCCATTCTGGCTGGCAGTGGACATAGGACTGAAAATCCTCTTTCGTCGGGCCTTTTGGACTCGAAATCCAACCGGAGAGTGGCTCGAATCCACCTCAGAATGAACAATGAAAAAGGCGTCGAGCGGGTGCAAGCTCGAGGAGCTAGGAAGCATGGAAGAAAACTTGACCGTTTTTTCACTAACCTACTCGAACTTGCCGTGATACCGATGCCCATGGATATGTCTCATCTCGATTCTTTAACACTCATGCAGGGAGAGGATGGTGAGTTGGTTTTACTCTCCATGTCACGTTTCACCGCCCGATTATGGAAGAAGAACACTGACTGTGATGGTGTTGTCTCATGGGGCATGGGAAAAACTATTGAACTGCACAAGTTACAACGTTACCTGAAGTCAGAGGATGATGAAATCATACAAGGGCTTGAGGGTGATGTAATGATACAAGGACTTGTCGAAGACAATAATCTGGTGTTACTGTGGACCCGTATGGGCCTCTTCACTCTCCAGCTTGAGCCATTGCAGTTCAAGAAACTTTTCGACACCAACATATGGTGTCGCTATTATCCATTTGAAAGTGTCTATGTTACACGTAATAGCATTCCTTCACTGCCTGTATAACAAAACCAAGTTATTTTTTGATAATTGGTTGATGAATGCCTTTCACATCCTTTCATGTGAAGCTAACAATTTTAAGTAGCATCATTTGAATTGATCTTTTGCTGCTTGATGATCTCTTCAACATATAGCAATGGTGTTCTATAGTGTTATCTCCCCATGCTTGTGTGGTGGCACTATATGTACTGAACTAAATTTCGCTGTTACCTGCTGTAACACCCCAATAATCATGCTACAGTAATTCCAATCTAATGATGTCGTGTCACCATGTTTGATAAGCTTAATTGCCACTTGATAAAAATAAAAGTCAAATTCAAATTCAAAATGCAAGTCAATTTATTATTTCTTCAAACAGTAAAATTAAAATGTTTGCATTATTCTATAAATTCCCCTGATCATTTGTCATGTTGACACCAATCTTATTTGACTCACCAATTAATCCCTAGCAAATTATAAAGTGGTCCAGCAGCAACTAACATAGCCATTTCAAAATAAATAAATGTTTATGCATTTCCAAACCACTTGAAATCTTGTGTGCTAACTCAAGATATTGCCTAATATTTATTTGCTAAATATTAAGTCCAACAAAAATCATTTGCTATTTATAAAAATGCAAAATAATGGAGAAAATACAAAGCAGAAAAAGAAAAAAGAAAAATGCACTACTGTGCACTTGTAGCCCAGTGCTACAGTGCCAGCCCAAGCCCAGTACCGACCTCTCCCCTACTTCTGTACTGTACAGAGGGGAGGCAGGGGGATCGTGGCGGCTATCCGCCGGCCATGCCGCGCGTGGCGGCCATCTGGCACCTCCCCCGATGCCTACTTGATGCCCCGCACCCCATGGCCGAAACCCTAGCCCCCAGTTCCCCACTCCCTCGCTCGCCATCGCCGTTCCGCTTGCGCCAGAGGATGCCGTCGCCATGGCCTCCCCCGTTCTCGTGGCTACCGAGCTCCCCGCCGGCTAGCTGTGTGCCTGGGCGCTCCGTCTTCTTCCTCTACATCGACTACGCCCTCGTCGTCAAGCAAGGGAGCCACGGTAACGCTGGATCGAGCCATCTTCCTCCGCCACGGCCGCCGCACCTCGCCGTTCGATCCGCTCATCTCCGACCAGCCCCGGCCTCCTCGAGCTCGCCACTGCGCTCACTAGGAGCCCCTCCTCTGATTCCCGGCTTTTTCCCCTTCGATCCGTCGCCATATTCGTCGTACACCATCGCGGCTGAGCTCACTGGAGCTCACGCTCACCGCCTCGTGGCCGCGCTCACGCGCGCCTTTGGCCGCCCGTGGCTGTGCTCCCGCACGCCCATGCCCGCGCCCTCATGCATGCGCGCCCGCGCGTGGCCTCGCCGCCGCTGCTGCTACTCTCCTACGCTGCTTGCTGCTCCGCTACTGCTCCTGCTAGCTGCTGTGCTAGCTGCTGTTGCTTTGCGCTGCTGCTGCTATGCGTACTGCTGCTGCCGCTGCGTGCTGCTGCTAGATCCTGCCTGCTGCTACTTGCTACTGCTGCTCGCCCATGGCTGCTGCGGCTGTAGCTGCTGCCTCTGTCCAGGAGGCCCGGCCCTGTTAGTTTGATTTGATTAGGGACTAGATTAATTAGTTTAGGGTCTAATTAGCCTAATGATCCTATGCCAGATGGACCCCACAATCAATTATACTAAATTAACAAATTTGTTAACACTAGTGTCCATGACAATTGGGTCCCGCAGCACTGTTCATCTTTGACCAGTCAACTCTTGACTGATGAGTGAGCAGCTGACTGGCCCCACTGTCAGCCACTGGTACACATTGCTGGGTACACTTCTGTGTACCCATAGCAGTTTAGCTATTTAATAATTCGAATTAAAATAAATACTGAAATTCCAGAATATTGATAAAACTTTGAAAATTCATATAAAATAATCCGTAACTCGGATGAAAATAATTTATATATGAAAAATGATCAGAAAAATAAGACGAATCCAAATATGCCATCCATATACCTGCCACACCCCTCCAGCACTACAAACATGGAACCTTCCCCTCCGGATCGTCTGATCGATAATTGCCTAAAGCCGGGAAAATATTCCCAGATATTTTCCCGCTTCGTCTGTAACGCTTAGCACTGCATTAAGTCATCCCTAGCACAACATATTGCCATATGTCATGCTTTATGATGCATCTGTGTGCTTTATATTTATTGTTTCTTCCCCCTCTTCTTCTCCGGTAGACCCCGAGACCGACGCTGACGCCGCTGGTTACGACCATGCCACAAATGACCAGCCCCTTGCCGCAGAGCTTACAGGCAAGCAAAACCCCTTTGATCATTCCTATATCGCCCATTCTTTCTCTCTCATGCTTGCATTAGATTTTGCTACTATGTTCGATAGCTCCTATTCTGATGCATAGCCTATTTTTGTAACCTGTTGTTGATACTTTACCTGTTGTCCTATATGCTTAGTATAGGCTGTTAGTGATCCATCAGAGGCCCCACATCCTTGTCCTTGTTGCCATGCTTTACTACCGATGACTCGATCTGTGTGATCGACGTGCAAAGACCGAAACATCACCGCACCACCACCCCCCCTTAGTTGCACGACTCTGCAGAGCTATTATCTAGTGCCGAGGGTGATACCTCTTACCTCACTTATGATGATATCTCTGTAGTGTAGTTAGTCGGCTGTGGATTACAGAGGGTGATTCCTCTCTCTCCACTCCCGATGATGACTCTGTCGTGCAACACCTCAAGTGTGAACCCATCGAGGGTGATTCCTCCAAGTTCACCTTGACGGTTACATCGAGTAGGAATCCAACGAGGGTGATTCCTCGGATTCCCCCTTGATGTTATGGACACACGGATACCCCTGTCTTTACCTCAGTCCCTTGTTGAAGTCGGGTCGACCCCGAGGGGTACCCGCGAGAGATGTGAAGTCAGGTTGACCGTGAGGGTACCCGCGAGATAATTACGCGGCACGGCCGGGCAGGCAGACCGCCCCAGGAGAGGAATGGGCCTGACCCTTGCCGTAAGTCCGCGAGACAGGATCACTGATCGTCACCGCGAGCTCCCAACACACTAATGGGTTTGGATATGTGATCTGAGTAGGCCTCTGGCCTTTTCGCACTAACCACCACGCGGGATAAGTTATGGGCACTCGGCGTCGTACGATTCTCCCGGAAGCTCTGTCAGACGTCCAGTGCAGCATTGCGGCATGGCTGGGCCGGTGCCATCCAGGACAGAGGTGGTGCCTAGATTCGCCCTGCGCGCAACGACCCGGAGTGCTTAGGACGATTGTGTTGGGGAACGGAGCATGAATATCAAAAAAATTCCTACGCTCACGCAAGATCTATCCATGGAGATGCATCGCTACGAGAGGGGAGAGTGTGTCTACGTACCCTCGTAGACCGTTTAGCGGAAGCGTCTCACAACGCGGTTGATGTAGTCGAACAATCCTTCGAGCTCCACCGATCGAGTACCGAACGTACGGCACCTCCGAGTTCTACACACGTGCAGCTCGGTGACGTTCCTCGCCTTCTTGATCCAGCAAGACGTCGAGGTAGTAGATGAGTTCTGTCAGCACGACGGCGTGGCGACGGTGAGGGTGAAGTGATTCCGGCAGGGCTTTGCCTAAGCTCTCCGAAAATATGACCGAGGTGGAAAACGGAGATCGGGGCACCGCACACGGCTATGGGACAATTGTGTGTCTCCAAGGGGTGCCCTTCCTCCGTATATAAAGGAGGGAGGCTGGCCGGCCCCCTAGGGGTGCGCCAAGGGAGAGAGAGGAGTCCTACTAGGACTCCAAGTCCTAGTAGGATTCCCTCTTGGAAGGGGGAAGGAAGGGAGAGAGAAGAGGAGAAGGAAAGGGGGGGGTGTGCCCCCTTCCCCTAGTCCAATTCGGACTCCCTAGGGGGAGGGGCGCAGCCACCCCTTGTGGGCCGCCTCTTCTTTCCCGTATGGCCCATGTAGGCCCATTACTTCCCCCGGTGAATTCCCGTAACTCCCCGGTACTTTGAAAAATATCCGAATCACTCGGAACCTTTCCGACGTCCGAATATAGCCTTCCAATATATGAATCTTTACCTCTCGACCATTTCGAGACTCCTCGTCATGTCCGTGATCTCATCCGGGACTCCGAACAAACTTCGGCCACCAATCACATAACTCATATAATACTAAATCGTCATCGAACCTTAAGTGTGCGGACCCTACGGGTTCGGGAATGATGTAGACATGACCGAGACGACTCTCCGGTCAATAACCAACAGCGGAACCTGGATGCTCATATTGGTTCCTACATATTCCACGAAGATCTTTATCGGTGAACCTCATATGTCAACATACGTTGTTCCCTTTGTCTGGCGGTATGTTACTTGCCCGAGATTCGATCGTCGGTATCCAATACCTAGTTCAATCTCGTTACCGGCAAGTCTCTTTACTCGTTCCGTAATACATCATCTTGCAACTAACTCTTTAGTCACGGTGCTTGCAAGGCTTCTGTGATGCTGTATTACCGAGAGGGCCCAGAGATACCTCTCCGATAGTCGGAGTGACAAATCTCAATCTCGATCCATGCCAACTCAACAAACACTTTCGGAGATACCTGTAGTGCACCTTTATAATCACCCAGTAACGTTGTGACGTTTGATACATCCAAAGTATTCCTACGGTATCCGGGAGTTGCATGATCTCATGGTTAGAGGAACGTGTATTTGACATAGTGAAAGCAATAGCAATAAACTGAACGATCATTTGCTATGCTAACGGTTGGGTCATGTCCATCACATCATTGTCCTAATGATGTGATCCCGTTATCAAATAACAACTCATGTCCATGGTCAGGAAACCTTGACCATCTTTTGATCAACGAGCTAGTCTAGTAGAGGCATACTAGGGACATAGTATTTGTCTATTATCCACACATGTATTTAGTTTCCGGTCAATACAATTCTAGCATGAATAATAAACCATTATCATGAACGGAGAAATATGATAATAATAAACACTTTATTAATTGCCTCTAGGGCATATTTCCAACAGTCTCCCACTTGCACTAGAGTCAATAATCTAGTTTACATCTCCATGTAATTAACATCCAATCAGTTCTAGGGTTGATCATGTTTTGCTTGTGAGAGATGTTTTTAGTCAACGGGTCTGAAATATTCAGTTCCGTGTGTTCTTGGCAAATCTCTATGTCATATGTAGATGCTGCTACCACACTCTGCTTGGAGCTACTCCAAAACCGACTGTCCCACTTTACGTATCCGGTCTGAGACTCATAGTCTTCCGAATCGGTGTTTAAAGCTTGCATCGACGTAACCCTTTACGACGAACTCTTTATCACCTCTATTCCCGAGAAATTCTTCCTTAGTCCTTTTCAGGTACTTCAGGATATTCTTGACCGTTGTCCAGTGATCTACTCCTGGATCACTTTGGTACCTTCCCACCAAGCTAATAGCGAGGCATACATCAGGTCTAGTACACATCATGGCATACAAAATAGAGCCTATGGCTGAGGCATAGGGGATGACACTCATCTTCTCTTTGTCTTCTGCCGTGGTCGGGCTTTGAGTCTTACTCAATCTCACACCTTGCAATACAGGCAAGAACCCTTTCTTTGACTGATCCATTTTGAACTTCTTCAAAATCTTGTCAAGGTATGTGCTTCGTGAAAGTCCTATGAGGCGTCACAATCTATCTCTATAGATTTTGATGCCTAACATGTAAAACAACCTTTACCTAGATTTTCAAGTCTTACTCCACTTCACACCAGGCAAGAACTCATTTCTTTGACTTGATCCTATTTTGAACTTCTTCAAAAAACTCATCAAGATGTGTGAACTTTTATCAGGCGTTTTGATCTGTCTCCATAGATCTCGATGCCCAATCTGTGGATAACTCAAAAACAGGTTTTTATTGAAAACCTCCTTTCAATTCTTTATGCTTTCCAGAAATTCTACATCATTTCCAATCAACAATATGTCATCCACATATACTATTAGAAATGCTATAGAGCTCCCACTCACTTTCTTGTAAATACAAGTTTCTCCATAAACTTGTATAAACCCAAACGCTTTGATCACTTCATCAAAGCGAGTATTCCAGCTCCGAGATGCTTGCATCAGTCCATAGATGGATCGCTGGAGCTTGCATATTTTGTTAGCGCCTTTAGGATCGACAAAACCTTCCGGCTGTATCATATACAATTCTTCCTTAAGGAATCCGTAAAGGAATGCCGTTTTGACGTCCATTTGCCAGATTTCATAATCATAAAACGCGGCAATTGCTAACATAATTCTGACAGACTTTAGCATCGCTACGGGTGAGAAAGTCTCATCGTAGTCAACTCCTTGAACTTGGTGATAACCTTTAGCAACAAGTCGAGCTTTATAGACGGTGATATTACCATCAGCATCCGTCTTCTTCTTAAAGATCCATTTATTTTCAATAGCTTGCCGTTCATCGGGCAAGTCTACCAAAGTCCACACTTTGTTCTCATACATGGATCCAATCTCGGATTTCATGGCCTCAAGCCATTTGTCGGAATCCGGGCTTGCCATCGCTTCTTCATAGTTCGAAGGTTCATCGTTGTCTAGCAACATGTCCTCCAAGACTGGATTTCCGTACCACTCTGGTGCGGAACGTGTCCTGGTTGACCTTCGAAGTTCAGTAACAACTTGATCCGAAGTTTCATGATCATCATCATTAACTTCTTCTCTAGTCTGTGTCGATGTCACAGAAATTTCTTTCTATGACGTACTACTATCCAGAGGAGGTACAATTACCTCATCAAGTTCTACTTTCCTCCCACTCACTTCTTTCGAGAGAAACTCCTTCTCTAGAAAGGATCCATTCTTAGCAACGAATACTTTGCCTTCGGATCTGTGGTAGAAGGTGTACCCAACGGTTTCCTTTGGGTATCCTATGAAGACGCACTTATCCGCTTTGGGTTCGAGCTTATCTGGCTGAAGCCTTTTGACATAAGCATCGCATCCCCAAACTTTCGGAAACGACATCTTAGGTTTCTTGCAAATCACAGTTCATACGGTGTCATCTCAACGGATTTAGACGGTGCCCTTGTTTAAAGTGAATGCAGCTGTCTCTAATGCATAACCCCAAAATGATAGTGGCAAATCGGTAAGAGACATCATAGAATGCACCATATCCAATAGAGTACAATTATGACGTTCGGACACACCATTACGCTGTGGTGTTCCATGTAGCGTGAGCTGTGAAACAATTCCACATTGTCTTAAGTGATTGCCAAACTCGTAACTCAAATATTCTCCTCCACGATCAGATCGTAAGAACTTTATTTTCTTGTTACGATGGTTCTCTACTTCACTCTGAAATTCTTTGAACTTTTCAAATGTTTCCGATTTATGCTTCATCAAGTAGATATAACCATATCTACTCAAATAATCAGTGAACGTGAGAACATAACGATATCCACCGCGCGCCTCAACACTCATCGGACCGCATACATCGGTATGTATTATTTCCAATAAGTTGGTTGCTCGCTCCATTGTTTCGGAGAATGGAGTTTTAGTCATCTTGCCAATAAGGCACCGTTCACATGTCTCAAATGATTCATAATCAAGAGATTCCAAAAACCCATCTGCATGGAGTTTCTTCATGTGTTTAACACTGATATGACCTAAGCGGCAGTGCCACAAATATGTGGTACTATCATTATCTTTTGGCATTCGTGTTATGAACATATGTATTACTACGATCAAGATTCAATAAACCTTTCATTTTAAGTGCATGATCATCAATGATATTATCCAAATAAATAGAATAACAATTATTCTCTAAAATTGAATAACCGTCTTGCAATAAACACTATCAGATATAATGTTCATGCTTAACGCAAGCATCAAATAACAATTATTTAGGTTCATCACTAATCCTGAAGGTAGAGAGAGCGTGGCGATGGTGATCACATCAACCTTGGAGACACTTCCAATGCACATCGTCACCTCGTTCTTAGCTAGCCCTCGTTTATTCCGAAGCTCCATGTTTCAAGTTGTAAGCAACTGAACAAGTATCAAATACCCAGGTGCTCCTACGAGTACTAGTAAGGTACATATCAATAACATGTATATCAAATATCTTTGTTGACATTGCCAGTCTTATTATCTGCCAGTTACTTTGGGGAAGTTCCGCTCCCTGTGACATTTCCCTTTGCAATGGGAGCACTAAGTCTCGGGTTTGGTTCAGCCTTGGGTTTCTTCGCGTGAGCGGCAACTGTTTTACCGTTCTTCTTGAAGTTCCCTTTTCTTTCCCTTGCCCTTCTTGAAACTAGTGGTCTTATTAACCATCAACACTTGATGCTCCCTTTTTTTGATTTCTACATCCGCAGATTGTAGCATCGCGAATAGCTTAAGGATCTTCTATCCCTTGCATGTTTATAGTTCATCACGAAGATCCAGTAGCTTAGTGATAGTGACTAGAGAACTCTATCAATCACCACTTTATTCGGAAGTCTAACTCCCACTTGATTCAAGTGTTTGAAGTACTCAGACATTCTGAGTACATGCTCACTAACGGAGCTGTTCTCCTCCATCTTGTAGCTATAGAACTTGTCGAAGGTGTCATACCTCTCGACCCGGTTGTGAGCTTGAAAAACAAATTTTCAGCTCTTGGAACATCTCACATGCTCCGTGTTGCTCAAAACATATTTGGAGCTCCGATTCTAAGCCGTAAAGTATGGCGCACTGAACTATCGAGTAGTCATCTTTTCTTGTCTGCCAGATGTTCATAACGTCCTCAGACGAAGCCGTAGGGGTATTTCACTGAGCGGTGCATTAAGGACATAAGCCTTCTGTGCAGCAGTGAGGACAATCCTCAGATCACGGACCTAGTCCGCATAGTTGCTTCCATCAACTTTCAACTTCGTTTTCTCTAGGAACATAATAAAAACAGGGGAACTACAGCGCGGTCTATTGATCCACAACATAAATTTGCTAAGACAAGTAAGACTATGTTCATGATAATTGAAGTTCAATTAATCAAATTACTTAAGAACTCCCACTTAGATTAACATCCCTCAAGTTGTCTAAGTGTAACATGATCCACATCAACTAAACCACGTCCGATCATCACGTGAGGTGGATTGGTTATCAATGGTGAACATCTTTCATGTTGATCATATCTACTATATGACTCATGTTCGACCTTTCGGTCTCTTGTGTTCCGAGGCCATGTCTGTACATGCTAGGCTCGTCAAGTTTAACCCAAGTATTCTGCGTGTGTAAAACTGGCTTACACCCGTTGTATGCGAACGAAAGAATCCATCACACCCGATCATCATGTGGTGCTTAGAAGCGTCGAACCTTCGCAACGGTGCATACTAGGGGAGACCACTTATCTTGAAATTTAGTGAAGGGATCATCTTATAATGCTACCATCGTCCTAAGCAAAATAAGATGCATAAAAGGATTAACATCACATGCAATTCAATATATATGTGACATGATATGGCCATCAACGTCTTGTGCTTTTGATCTCCATCAGCATAGCACTGTCATGATCTCCATCGTCACCGGGTTGACACCTTGATCACCATCGTAGCGTCGTGACACCTTGATCTCCATCGTAGCGTCGTGACACCTTGATCTCCATCGCAGCGTCGTGGTCGTCTCGCCGGCTATTGGTACTACTACTACTGCTAACTCATAGCGGTAAAGTAAAGCAATTACATAGCGTTGGCATTGCATACAATAAAGAGACAACCATAAGGCTCCTGCCGGTTGCCTGATAACTTTACAAAACATGATCATCTCATACAACAACTTATATCACATCATGTCTTGACCATATCACATCACCAGCATACCCTGCAAAAACAAGTTAGACGTCCTCTACTTTGTTGTTGCAAGTTTTACGTGGCTGCTACGGGTTTGCAAGAACCGTTCTTACCTACGCAAAACCACAACGTGGTGTAGTGATTGCTTTTTGATCTTCTAAAAGAACCCTCTTCATTGAAACCGATTCAACTAAAGTGAGAGAGACAGACACCCGCCAGTCACCTTTATGCAACGAGTGCACTTAGCGGTGAAACCTGTCTCGCGTAAGCGTACGCGTAATGTCGGTCCGGGCCGCTTCATCTCACAATACCGCCGAATCAAGTATCAACTAGTAACGGCAAGCAATATGTATACACCCACGCCCACAACTCACTTGTGTTCTACTCGTGCAAAACACATCTACGCATAGACCTGGCTCGGATGCCACTGTTGGGGAACGGAGCATGAATATCAAAACATTATCATGAACGGAGAAATATGATAATAATAAACACTTTATTAATTGCCTCTAGGGCATATTTCCAACAGATTGGCCCATGACCCGTTCGCACTTAGGATGTAGACCGGCGGGGACCTCTCTGCGGAGCCTAGGTAGGACCATGGCGTGTCGATCAGCCGAGGCCGGGCATGACCCAGAAAAGTGTGTCCGGCCAGAGTTAATTGAGCGTGTTGGGTAAGTTGGTGCACCCCTGCAGGGAAGTTATCTATTCGAATAGCCGTGTCCACGGTAACGGACGATCGGAGTTGTATCCCGATCTACTACAACTAGAACTGGATACTTGTGTTACTAAACTGATATGATGGCTCCGGGATCGCTTTCTCGCAGGGAGTCGAGGAAGGATCTCTGGGTGTTGCTAATATATACTTGTTACTATATTATATGTTACTCTACTCTCTTTTGATGCTGCAAGATGCTAGTTTTCCATAGGCTAGGCCTTACTCCTCTACTCTGGCATTCTGCAGTTTAGTCCACAGATACAGCTCCTTCCCTTTGATACCGATGCATACTTAGTACAGATCTGATGTAAGTCTTGCGAGTACTTTGGATGAGTTCTCACGGTTGCTTTGCTACCTTTTTCCCCCCTACCCGGTTGCTGCGACCAGATGACGGAGCCCAGGAGCCGGAGATCCCCGATGGTGCCTACTACTACGTGGAGACCGACGACCAGGAGTAGTTAGGAGGCCCCAGGCAGGAGGCCTATGCCTTTTCGATCTAGTTGTCGTTGTTTTGCTCAGCCTTCTTAAGGCAAACTTGTCTATTTATGTTTGTACTCAGATATTGTTGCTTCCGCTGACTTAAGTATTCGGGTCCTCGTGACCCTTGGTTTGTAATATAACTCCTTTATGTTTAAATTTGTGTCTAGAGTTGTGTTGTGATATCTTCCCGTGAGTCTCTGATCTTGATCGTGCGCATTTGCGTGTATCATTAGTGCACGGTCGAGTCGGGGGCGTCACACCTGCCTATTGATGCATTCAAGAACTCTGTAATTATAGTGCTTGTGAATATATGTGGCGCCATGGTGGAGCTTCTTGGGGACCATACTCGGCCATGGCCCGGTCTTCAAACAAAAAAACATCGGTATCGGGCTCAATAAAATCAGTAAATGGTGGTCCATGTGAGACAATTTTCGTATTCGGCCCATCCTAATACTCTGGGTTGACAATTGGTCCCTCCTTACTTAGTTACTCTGTTGTCCAACAAGTAATAAGATGATGTATAATCCCTTGCTTGGGGCTTCTATGTCATGAAATTGATTAATTTAATTAGTTAGTTACGAGCTAGCTCGTACATTTCTTAAAATAATATGCCAATGAGCTAGAAACCAGATGTTCTACTTTTCTACTTCATGAGCCCCTCATATGTCCATGATAATAAAGGATATTTCAACTGATTTGGTAAGCTGGATGGTTCAGTATTTGCCTCTGTAGGATGCATTAGAACCATGTGATTTTTAGCCTCTAGCCCTCTACTGAGAGAAGATAGCAAGATACTCGAGAATGTGCTAACAGTAGAAGTTGAAAGTGTGCCACTACATCATAAATTACCTACAGATAATATCTGTTTCCATTGCTGTTTAACATCACAAATTACCTACAGATAATCTCTGTTTCCATTGATGTTTCTTCCAACAATGCTGAGATGATTAAACTTTGGTGTTTTTGGAACAATTGCCTTATGGTGAAGCGGATGTTTATAGTTTGGATCATAAAAAGTTGTGAGGTTGCCTAAGTTTAACGTCTTTTCCATGGATGAATAGTACAAAATGGTTTGACTAATGACATTGATTGCTCCACAAGTACCTGGAATTATATTCTGGCTACTGAGTGCTACTTGTAGATTGCGTTGGTATTTCCCCGAAGAAGAGAGGATGATGCAGTATAGTAGAGATAAGTATTTCCCTCAGTTAAGAACCAAGGTTATCAATCCAGTAGGAGAACCACGCAAAATCCATTTAGCAGCACCTGCACACACAAAAGCAAACACTTGCACCCAACGCAAATAAGAGGGTTGTCAATCCTCTTAGCGGTTATTTGCAAGGATTAATTCTGATAGTGATAGATAGATAAACTAAAATACTAAATAAAATAAAAGTAAATAAATTACAGCAAGGTATTTTTGGTTTTTAATATATGATAAAAGTAGACCTGGGGGCCATAGTTTTCACTAGTGGCTTCTCTCTCGAGCGTAGAACATACAGTGGGTAAACAAATTACTGTTGGGCAATTGATAGAAAAGCAAATAATTATGACGGATTCATGACAATGATCATGTATATAGGCATCACGTCCGAGATAAGTAGACCGACTCCTGTCTGCATCTACTACTATTACTCCACCCATCGACCGCTATCCAGCATGCATCTAGGGTATTAAGTATGAAACAAAGTAACGCCTTAAGCAAGATGACATGATGTAGACAAAGTAAACTCGAGCAATATGATTAAACCCCATCTTTTTATCCTTAATGGCAACAATACAAATACGTGTCATGTCCTTTTCTGTCACTGGGATTGAGCACCGCAAGATTGAACCCATCACAAAGCACCTCTCCCATTGCAAGATAAACCAATCTAGTTGGCCAAACCAAATCGATAGATCTGAGAGAAATACGAAGCTATAACAATCATGCATAAAAGAGTTCAGAGAAGACTCAAATATTTCTCATGAATAATCTGATCATAAATTCACAATTCATCGAATCCTAACAAACACACCGCAAAAGAAGATTACATCGGATAGAACTCCAAGAACATCGAGGAGAACATGGTATTGAAGATCAAAGAGAGAGAAGAAGCCATCTAGCTACTAGTTATGGACCCATAGGTCTGTGGTAAACTACTCACACATCATCGGAAGGGCAGCAAGGTTGATGTAGAAGCCCTCCGTGATCGATTCCCCCTCCGGCAGAGTACCGGAAAAGGCCTCCAGATGAGATCGCGGAAGAACAGAGCCTTACGACAGCGTAAAAGTTATTCGGGGTGGCTCTCTGTTGGTTTCCGAATATTTGAGAATTTATAGAATTGAAATTAGGTCAAAAGGAGCCACGAGGGCCCCACAAAGCATCAAGGCGCCCCCCCCCCGGGGGCCGCGCCCTGTTGCCTTGTGGAGGCTTCGTGACGCTTTTGGCCCCCTCTCCAAGTCTCCAGGGTCTCTTTTGACCAGAAAAAAATCTTCAAAAAGTTTCGTGGCATTTGGACTTCGTTTGGTACCGATTTCCTGAAAAACCAAAAACAAGCAGAAAACAGCAACTCGCACTGGGCGCTAGGTTAATAGGTTAGTCCAAAAAATGATATATAGTTGCATATAAATGCATATAAAAATATCCAAAATTGATACTATAATAGCATGGAACAATCAAAAATTATAGATACGTGGAGACGTATCACTGAGATGCAGGAAATGGTTTCTTTGATGCGGGTTCGTCCATTTTGTATGCTTCACACTGAGATCAATTGGGAAGTAGAATTGCAGGATTAATCTGTCATTGCTAACTTTCCTCTGTTATCGAGTTTGTAGACACAATTAGCCAACTGGTACAATGAAGAACACATATTTTTCTTCTGTTAATTAGTATTTGTGGTACATTTGCTTTATGATTTCCAAGCGAGCTTGCCTGCCTAATGATCTTTGCTTACATCTTGTGTATGTGTGTTCATCTTCTCTCTGTTTCCGTGTTATATTAGGTCGGGAGATTTGACGTCGTATTTCTGGTTATGTTCTGTTGAATTTTATCTGAATTTGGCTAATGAATGTTATATCGCACCTGAGTTTTGGCATATTGGATCACCCGCCGAACGCTATTTACAGAAAATACCACATGTGAATGCTATCGACAAAAAAGACCACCTGTGAACGTTGTTCACAAAACTACCATGGCGGCAGGCCCGGCAGCCGACACATGGCACCTGCCGCCACATGCGGAGGCGGCAGGACCTGCCGCCGCTGACAAGACCTGCCGCCACAGTCCACGGCGGCAGCTCGGGTATAACCAGAAATAGAGCGTGGCAGCGAATCGCGATGGAACGGAGAGGGTTGATGGGGCCTACCGCCATGGGGAGTAGCGGCAGCCCCTTTTCCGGCCGCAACAGCAGAAAAACACAAGCAGGTAGATGCACACAGGAGATCATCGGTGAACAACAGGTAACTAAGGTAGGCAGGTCAGGGTAGATAGCTAGCTAGAGAGGATAGGTGATGCGTGGAGGAGAGAAAAATTAAAATGAGAGAGAGCTAGAAAAACATGCCACTTCTTATTTTTTGGCTGCTCCTCACGTATGCTTGGTGTGGGCTAGCTACATCGATGGACACCCCTCAAAAAAAAAAATGCTACATCGATGGACCATCGTAATGAGAGAAAAGAAAAGCAAACAAGTAGTCTATACCTAATATAATCTATACCTATCTATACCTACCTACCTATATATATATATATATATATATATATATATATATATATATATATATATATATATATATATATATATATATATATTATTAAAGTACGGAGTGCTTCTGCCCGTACGTCATTAAAATTGCCTCCGAAGTTGCAAAATATTACCCACCAATGCCACCTATAAGTTATAAAAAACGTTCCACACAGAAAAATCGGAACTGGGCCGGCCCATTTAAGAATCTCCTATACTACGCCCAGCGCGCTAGAAAAAGACACAGCTCGCCTGGGCCGGCCCATATATGGGTGATCAATTTTTTATTTTTGGTTTTTCTTTTCCGTCGTTGTTTTTTTCTACTTTAAATAATTTGTGAATTTAAAAAAGTTTCCAAAATTAAAAACTGGGAATTTTAAAATAATATTTAATTATTCATAAATGTTTGTGGCTTCAGAAATTGTTTGTGATTTTTAAAAAATATTAGCAAATTTTCTAATAAATGTCCGGGAAATAAACATACATTCATGAGTTTTTCTAAAAAAGTTCATGTATTAAAAAATGTTTTAAAAATTCACAAAATTTTGCCAATTCAAAAAATATTCATGTATTAAAAATAGAATAAAATAAAACTGTTCATAAATTCAAATATATAGTTTATTGATTCAAAATATACGCTGATTCAAAAAAGATCATACAGTTCAAAAAATGTTCATTAATTTAGAAAATTGTTTCATCAAATCCCAAAAAAATGTTAGTCGATTCTAGAAATGTTCGCCGATTAAACAAAATGTTTGCAAATAGTATAATATGTTCATCAATTCAGAAAACATTATTGATTTTACAAAATGTTCGTGAATTTAAAAAATGTTCATAATTTCAAATATGCTTACGAGTTTAAAAAAATGTTCATGATTTTTCAAAATTGTTCATGTTTTCACAAAAATGAGAGTGATAGTGTATATAGATGATATAGTAAAATATGATCATTGCCATTCGAAATTATGATATTTTTTTCTCCCGTTGCAACGCACGGGCATGTTTGCTAGTACTAATAAAAGGGCTATTGCTTCTTACCACCGTAATTTCGTCCGTTTTTGGTCCGTCCACCTTGCCCATATTATATTTTCTCTACCCGAGGTGGTACTAATCTATATAGCTGCCCATACATCAAAAGCATCACGTTCGCTATGTTCCTACTGACTTGGGCCTGCAAGCTGGGCCAAAAAAAATACACACACGTGCGTGAGGAATCGAACTCGCAACCTTCCATCATGTACGATCGACGCTAGCCAACTGAACTAGGTGAACCTATGTTAATCGGTAGCGGTTGGTTTATTATCAAATAGTACCACCTCGCCCTTTTAAAAGCACAACCATCAATTTATATACGTGTTCAAATTACCTACCATCAATCACCTTAATAAGCCGGCTTGGAAATTGGTGATCGGAGGTTGAGGAGTTGGTGCCCAGAAAGGAAGGAAGTAAGGATTCTCGAAAAAAAAAGAAAAGGAAGGATTGTGTACGGCGCAGAAATATTGTGGGCAATCGAATGGGGCAAAAAGGAATCAGTACTATTGTGAGATAATTAAGGAACAGGATTCCTAATGCATGCTTGAGAAATATGGTGGGCAATTAAATGGGTAATTAAGAGACATTCCTTCCTAAGACACGCTTGCATGCGTACTACATAATAAAATGATTCCTAAGAAATATGGTGGGCAATTAAACGGGGGAAATTAAGAGAGATTCCTAATACACGCTGCATGCGCGCTGCATAATAAAGGTGAGTCCTATATGGGATAATTAAGAAAGGCATTCCTAATGCATGCATACTTGCATTCCACGTTGTAGATGGGGTGCCCTTTACAACAAGGAACTTGCTAAAACGTGCATCCATCTACAGCTAAGTAAACTGGAAGATTAACATGCATCTCTCAAAATGGAACCTATGCAGCGCACTATTAATTGCCTTAGGATTAAATTAGAGTGGCCCCCACCCCCCGAAAATCAGGGGGCAATTAAAAGTAGATTAGGTGGGCGGCTTAACATAATAATCAGCATTCTCCAGCACGATGACCGCGGTATGCAAAGCTGACAATGGTTCATGGATTGATTCGAGCGTTGTCACGCTCGGCCGCTAAAGAGTCAATTCGGTTAATCACCATGTTAATTTCCTAATGCATCCATCATACTTGCATTGCTAAGTAAACGGGATTCAGGCTAAGTGGCGGGAAATTAAAGAGGAATCCTAAGAGACACACTACATGCTTGCTGCATAATTAATATTAAAAAAAAAACAAGTAACTTGCTGCTAGGCTATTGATGTTGTTTGCTACCTGATTAAAAGTATTACCTTAATGCATGGCTTCTATTTGATGTTACTAAAACATATTCTCAATCTCTTTCTCCACACCATCTTATGCATGCAATGACCACGACAGCTATGTGCTCTCCTTCGTTTTCAGCTCCGCTCGCTCGAGAATTGCCACAAGCTCAAATCCCGCTTTTTATGGGTCCAAAAATTCTTTCGCAAAACAATGCATCTTTTTCTGGTTATTGGTTATCCCGTCTGAGCAGGCAACATACACGACGAAATATCACATTCCAACAGAAGACTGCATTAATTAATGCGAAGAAGCTCACTGCCTGGGGTATACATGATGGTCCACTAAAGGCAGGAAGGAGGACAGTGGGGCTTAGGAGATGTTGATAACAGACATGGATGAGGAGATGAGGACGGACGGAAATAAGTCGAGGGATGAGATATGTAACAATATCTCCCGTTGCAACGCACGGGCATTTGTGCTAGTACCTAATAATAATAAATGGGCTATTGCTTCTGGCGGTACGTCACAGAAATTGCCCCCAAAGTTGCACAATATTACCCCCCAATGCCACCTAAAAGTGATAAAAAAACGTTTTACACAGGGGAATCCCCGCCTGGGCCGGCCCATGCAGTAGGGACCTCCTATACTGCGCTCTACGCACTGGGAGACGACGCAGCGCACCCGTTTGGGTCGGCCCATGTCTGGGGGGCTGTTTCTTAAATTTCGTTTCTTTTTTTTCTTTTTATTTTTTTTCTTTTCCATTTTCGTTTTTCTCTACTTTAAATAATTTGGGACTTCAAAAAACTTCCAAAAATTTTAAAAATGATAATTTTGAAATAAAATGTTTGTGGATTAAAAAAAATGTTGTGATTTTGTAAAAAAATGTTTGCTTATTCAAAAAATGTGTGCAAATTTGAAAACAAATGTTCGTGAAATCAAAAAATGTTCATGATTTTTTATAAAGCTCTTGTATTAGAAAATGTTAATGAAACCGAACAAAATTTTGGAAATTCAAAAAATGTTCATGAATGGAAAAATATCTTAAAAATTCAAAAACTTTTCGTGACTTACAAAATAATTTATTCATTCATAAAATGTTCGCTGATTCAAAAAATGATCATGCATTTCAAAAAATGCTCGTCGAATAAAAAATGTTCATCAATTTCAAAAATTGTTCCACCAATTTCCAAAAAAATGTTCGTCGATTCTAGAAATGTTTGCCGATTCAAGAAAATTGTTTAGAAAAATGTTCACAATTTTTTTTAAAAATGTTTGCAAATAGTATAAAATTTTCATGAATTCAAAAAATGTTCTTGATTTTCGAAAATGTTCACAATTTTGTAAAAGTGTCCAAAAATTTGAAATATGTTCTTGATTTCAAATATGTTCATGAGTTTAAAAAAATGTTCATGATTTCAAAAATTATTCATGATTTCACGAAATTGAGAGTGATAGTGTATCTCTGTGATGCAGCAAAATGTAGTCATGGCCATTGAAGATTATGAACTTTTTTCCCGTTGCAACGCACGGGCCCTTTTGCTACTAATAATAAAGGGCTATTGCTTCTGGCGGTACGTGACAGAAATTGCCCCAAAGTTACAAAATATTACCCACCAATGCCACTTATAAGTGATATAAAAAGGTTTTACAGAGGGAATCCCCGCCTGGGCCGGCCCATGCAGTAGGGACCTCCTATACTGCGCTCTGCGCGCTGGGAGAAGACGCAGCGTGCCCGTTTGGGCCGGAACATCTCCGGGCGGCCTGTTTTTAAAATTTCGTTTTTTATTTTTTCTTTTTCTTTTCCATTTTATTTTTTTGTAAACAAAAATGTCCGAAAATTTAAAATAATGATAATTTTGAAATAAAATAAGATGTTTAATAAATCATAAAATGTTTGTGGATACAAGAATATTTCACGATTTTGTAAAAGAAAATTGCTTATTCAAAAGATGTTCGAAATTTGGAAAACAAATGTTCGGGAAATAAAAAAAAAATCATGCTTTTTTAAAAAGTTCATGTATTAAAAAATGTTAATGAAATTGAATAAGATTTCGCTAATTCAAAAAATGTTCATGAATTGAAAAATATCATAAAAATTCAAAAATTGTTCGTGACTTACAAAATAGTTTATTCATTTATAAAATGTTCGCTGATTCAAAAAATTATCATGCATTTCAAAAAATGTTCGTTAAATAAAAAATTGTTCATGAATTTAAAAAAAAATTCCACCAATTTCCCAAAAAAATGTTCGTCGATTCTAGAAATGTTCGCCCATTCAAGAAAATTGTTAAAAAAAATGTTTACAAATAGTATAAAATATTCATGAATTCAAAAAATGTTCTTGATTTTAGAAAATGTTCGAAAATCTGTAAAAGTGTTCACGAGTTTAAAAAAATGTTCATGATTTCAAAAATTGTTCATGATTTCACGAAATTGAGAGTGATAGTGTATCTCGGCGATGCAGCAAAATGTGGTCATGGCCATTGGAGATTATGAATTTTTTTTCGTTGCAATGCACGGGCCCTTTTGCTAGTAATAACTAAATTAATGCCATCACGTACGTACCACATGTTCGTTGCATGCGGCAAGAAAAAGGGCTGCCGCCACCCGCCATGGCGGCAGGGCCTCGTTGTTCCATTCCGATTAGCTGCCTCGCTCGATTTCCGGTTATACACGGGCTGCCGCCGCGGGCTGTGGCGGAAGGTGACACATGTCGGCTGCCGGACCTGCCGTCACGGTATTTTTTAATAGCGTTTATGGGTGGTCTTTTCTGTCAATAGGGTTTCGCATGTGGTCAAATATGCCAAAAATTCGCTTTTTGTTACTGCATAGCAAGCGTTTCGACCAGAAATGTCAGCAATGCTTTTCTTTTTCTGTGGCTCAGGCAGATGCAGTTTTTTCTATTCTGGTTTCAGTTGTTTGCAGTCAAGAAATGGTAACGCAGTCTCTGATGTGTTGTTTACATTGTGCAAATAAATAGATATTTAAAGCCAGTAGCACCCCATTCATATGATGCAACCACAGGCAAAAAAGCTGCCTTTGCTCCTCTTCATTTCCTTTTCTTGTGATATTCTCCAAAAGATACACTCCGTTTGCAACAAATCCAGGAGGTGCAGTAAGCAACGATACTCCAGAATTGGTCATAATACTACCATCCTCCCCTAATAGGCGTTGTCGTGCGCCAGGTACTATTTATCCTGTTGTCCATGTCCTTCCTTCAGTCCCATCATCCATGTCTATCGCCTCTTTCTCATTGGGCTCCCCGGGATTCCTTCCTCTACCCCTTCCAAAGCCACCTCCCGACTAGCAAAACTTCCACCACGAGCACCTCCCCTCCCAGAGGGGCCTCTAGCATCATAAGTATCATAATTAACCAGGAGCCAACTTCCCCATTCACATTCTTCTGCTTTATGTATTCCATCTGCACATCGGTGACAACATGACACAACAGTCACAAAAAACTGGTAGTTTCTCATATTCCACAGTCCACTAGGTACTTCTCTCTTTCCTTCTACGTGATCGGGACAAACCAGGCGAGCGGGTTTTCAAGCTTGATATGCACACGAGCTCTAAGGTACTTAGAAAGGTTGATGTGCCCCTAATTGATTTTGATAGTAAAATGGCGGATCCCCTACTTTCTTCGCCACTTCATCGGCCAATTATGTCTTCTTCATTAGCCCATCTGGTATTCCCATGATCCTTGCACACAATGGGGTTCTTCTAATTTGTATTCTAGCACATTAATAAAACCATCATACTCCTCCAGCATCACTGCCCAGTTTCTCAATATCCACGAACCTCCACCCATGACCCTGTTCCAATCCCCAAGACACAAAAATTGGACGAGGAACGCATTATTTCCCATGGTCTTGAATGTGACATCATGTGCCGCAACCCAAGCATTCTGCATGGCTTTAAACAGAGCAACATGACACAAAGGGCTTTCGTGTATGAACCCTAAAGATCCCTAGCCAGCAAACCTCTTCAATCAGACACTCTAGATCCCCTAAAGTGATTCTGACTACCTCCATCGCTACCAGATGTGTTATCCGCCGTTGGCATCCCTATCGCTGTTTTCGCCATGCAATTCCGATATGTTCTTTTGCGACCCTAGATCACCTCACAAGTTCACCTTTGATCATCCGAGTGTAGATCTCATGTTCATTTTGACTCGGGCGGAGCGAGTATTTTTTTTTTTAAGAAACGCCTGCAACTTTATTCACGCTCATAACAATTACAGGTACACTGATTTGGACCTAAGATGCAAGAAAATACAAAGTAACTCCTATGACTAAGAATTACAATGAAATCTCTTGAAAACACCTTCTTCGCGACATCAATCTTTGCTCGAAGAAATACTCCAAAGACTTAGGTAAAGAGGTTGCAATACGATTGGAGCAACGATGTTGTCACTCTTTCACCCGCACGAACATTACCAATAATGGTTTCTGAAAGCGCCTTGAGTTGCCCATGAAAAAGATGGGAAGCCTTGAGTTGTCCATGCAAAAAGATGGGAAGCCTTGATTGATGAACGTAAATGGAGAACTCTAGGGAAACCCTAGAGGAAACATGCCTTTTTTTAGGGTAGCCCGTGTAGGTTTCCTTACTTTACTTATCGTGGGCCTCATCCATTGGGCTTTCGATCTCGCACCAAACTCGCAGCGTCCTCCAGCCAGCACCGCACGAGCTGTAAGGAGGGCGAGATGTCTCCGGCGGCGGCGCCACTGGACGACGAAAACCTACTCTCCGAGATCCTCCTCCGCCTCCCCGCGCTGCCATCCACCCTACCCCGCGCCTCCCTCGTCTGCAAGCGGTGGCGCCTCCTCGTATCCGACATCCGTTTTTTCCGCCGCTTCCGCGAACACCACCGCCGCAGCCCTCCCCTCCTCGGATGCTTCGTCGAAGGCGACCGATGCGTCTCATACACGCCCACCATGGATTCCCCCGACCGTGTCCCCGCCGAGCGCCTCTCGTTGCAGCTCATCGAAAGCTGCCACTCCTGGGTCCTCGGCTGCCGCCACGGCCTCGTGCTCATCTCCCCCGATTCACGGGAGCGAGTCCTGGTGTGGGACCCCGTCACCCGCGAGCAGCACCACATTGCTTTCCCCCCAGGGTTCGTCGGGGTCGCAAACTCGATCCACGGGGCGGTACTTCGTGCTGCCGGCGACGGCGAGGCCCACCACTTTCAGGTCATCTTGGTAGGGGTTGGCGGAGAAGACAAACAGCATATGCGATTACTCGCCCGCATTTACTCGTCGGAGAAAGGCGTCTGGGGTGCTCTCATCTCACCACTGATTCCATTTGAGGGATATACTACGAGGGGTATTTTCGCCATGTATTTTCGGGGATTCTCGGCTCTGCTGGTTGGGAATTCCCTTTACTGGTGTCTTGGTGGGCTTTTGGATGCAATTCTCGAGTTTGATTTGAAGAGGCAGACCCTAGCTATGATCCAACTACCACCATGTCTGTCTGAAGAGTATCTTCTCCAGTTCACGGTTATGCGGGCTGAGGGTGGTGGACTGGGTTTACTCTCCATATTAGGCTTCACCGCCCAATTATGGAAGAGAAAGACTGATTGTGATGGTGTTGCATCATGGGGGATGGCAACAACTATTGAACTGGACAAGCTACTTTCCCTGAATCCAGAGAAGGAGAGAGTGCGACCCCTGATAGTAGGGCTTGCCGAGCACAATAATGTGGTTTTCCTGACTACAGGTGGTGATGGTGTCATCATGCTGCAGCTTGAGTCATTGCAATTCAAGAAATTTTACGAGGTTACCAACTCCTTTTATCATCATCAATTCGAAAGTGTCTACTCTGCACGTAATAGCATGCCTTTAACGTATAATGAAGTTGTGATGTAGTGTTCTGTCCCCCAAATTTGTAAGTGGTACCTAGTTTAGGGAGGGAGATGCTTGTGTCTCGGTGTTTTATATAGTGGTTATGAACTGGAAAAATATTTGTTAGCGGTACCTAGTTTAGGGAGGGGGATGGTGTTGTTTTGAATATTCCAACCTTATTAATTTTCATTATCGTTAGACATTTAGACTGTATGGTACATGAAAACTAACGTGAAGCAACTACACATCAAATACATAGCTCAATATATACATACATTAAGAAGCTTACTTGTGTAATTCAGTATTGTTATCTCTGCTGATCTTGCTAACAATCCTATAGAAATAAAAAGCACATTAATGTGTAATAGATGATGTTTGGTTGTGCCATAGGAAAAAAATCCAGGAACATTTTTGAAGGGCTAGGTGGGTGCCATATTTGTCATCTGAAGTCTGAAACGAAAAATGTTTCCAAGAGGTTGGACTCGATGGAAATTTTCCTTGGAATTGCATGTGAAGTATACCATAGGAAAAGGGGATATGTGTTCCAACTTGCCATTCCTACGAGCTTCGCATGATTTTTTTTATTTATTTTTGAGTAGAATCCTTCAAAGTTCCTCTGAACCGAAGAGTCCCTTAGTTGTTTTTTCTGAAATTACACATGCGAGTTTAACTAAATATCTTCAGTGATGCCTTCTTGTATCTATTTGGCTTCCCATAGGAATGTCATTGGTTGTTTCAGTGTTTTGACTTCTTATGCTTGTAGGGACAAGCTTTGATGGAGCTGAACTTTTGCACAGTACATAAGACGATTGTCTGGGTAGATATGCTATTATGATTTTTGGTTGAGCAGGTAAGCATATCTTCTGCATTCAAGTTCACTTATCTAAAAAGTTCTTTCGAAATAAAAAATATTGCTTTCCTTTTTACTACCATTTCGGTTACCAAACAGATTGCTTTTGTTAGTGTGGGCTCGTCTGCCTCTAGCATCTTAACTGACATTGCCGCCGGCTAGCCAGGACGTGAGATTGATATTGCAGGAGATAAATAGGGACTGGGGCAGGGACGAAGCTAAGATCGAAAAAGGGGATTTTTCATTCATTCATTTCTTGCCGGTTTCTACCGTTATAGCTTGCCATCGTTATGCGCTTACATCATTATTCTTGCCAACCTTATAGGCCAGACACACATGACGGCGTCATGTGTGTGATGACGCTTACAGTTGGGTCCTGCTTAACTTAACACACACTTCGCTATTGTTATTCGCGTACCTAACTCGGTGGCGCCCTTGCTCTCTATGTCCTCTCCTCTGTTCTGGCTGTGTCACCACCTTCAGTTGTTGCATTTCCTTGGTAGTGCTTCAGTACATTGAGATCGTCCAAAGTTGCCAGTATAGCGGAATTCCCTTTCTTGACGAGTCGCTGATCAAGAATTGCTTCAGGTCTGGATTCTCCACTTCTAAGTTCTAACTCAGTGATTTCGGGACATGGAACACGGGATGGTCGGCACTGCCAGGCTGCCGTTGCAAGAGATATACCACTGAACCAATCAGCTCCAACAGTGTACGGTCCAAAGTATTTGAATGCCAGCTTCAGACAAGGCCTGTTCACCGCTGAACATTAAGCATTAGACTGCAGCTTGAGCAATACCTTCTCACCCACTTGAATGGTCAGCTTGCATTTTTGTGTTGTTCTGTGCTTGGCCAGATCCCCCTTTAGTCAGTCCAGTTGCACTTGACATTCCGCCACAATTTTGCCAGCTTCAGTTGATGTTGCTGCACTTGACGTTCCGCCACAAATTTTACTTCAAGTAACCAATTATGATTGAGGGAGTGGTCAAAGTGTTGTTTTTAGGCTTTTTCTGGTGCTAGTGATTAGCCTGCTAAAGTTTTTCTTCTCTCTGTGCCCCCTGCCCTTCTGTCTCTCTCGCCATGTATATATTCTCTCTCTTGTAAATTATCTATTTTAATAAAATTTACTGGCGGGGCCTCCCCTACAGTTTTCCCTAAAAACAGTGTTTTTTTATGCCATGCAGTTTAAAAAGATGGCATGTATTTTGTACCGAAGGAAGTTCTAAAGTTCAAAATGATTTGGTAAGCTAGATGGTTCAGCATTTGCCTCTTTAGGATTTATTTGAACCATTGGTCTCTTAGCCTCTATTGAGAGAAGATGGTGAAAATGATCGAGAATGTGCTGACAGTAGAAGTTGAAAGTGTGCCACCACCCCATAATTTACCTACTGATAATCTCTGTTTATATTTCTGTTTTTTTTTTCCGAGAGCGCTGAGATGATTCAACTTTGGTGTTTTTGGTAGAATTTCCTTTATGGTGAAGCTAATGTTTACTGTTTGAATCATAAAAAGTTGTGAGGTTGCATAACTTGTACTCTTTACTCTTTTACATGGATTTGTAGTACAAAATGGTTTGGCTAATGACATTGGTTGCTCCACAGGTACCTAGAACTATATTCTGGTTGCTGAGATGCAGGAATTGGCTTCTTTGCTGTGGGTTCGTCCATTTTGTATGCTTCACACGGAGATATCAACCCCTATGTTGCATGCATGTCAACCGGGAAGTGGAATTGTAGGATTAATCGTTCATTGCCAACTTCCCTCTGTTATCTGAATTCTAGGCACAATTAGCCAACTTGCTTGTTGAAGACACACACTTGCTTCGGCTAATTAGCATTTGGGGTACATTTGCTTTACGCATTCCAAGCAAGCTTGCCTGCCCGATGATCTTGGCTTACGTCGTGTGTGTGTTCATCGTCTCTTTGTTTCTGTTTGATTATGTTCGTTGTTGTAATAGGTCGGGAGATTTGACATAATATTCTTGCTTATGTCTATTGTGTGCGCCTGTTAAATTTTTTATCTGATTTTGGCTGATGAATGTTGGATTACAATAGCAGCAATAGGAGTTGTAGTTTGATCTATTCTGGTTTTATTTGTTGGTAGTCAGCAAATGGTAATGTACCTCTGATGTGCTGTTTATGGTGTGCAAATACAAATATAAGTGTAAAACCAGCGCACCCCATTCATATGCTGCAGCAACAGCACCCCATTCTGATGTGAGGATGGTACTGGACGGCCAGTCTTGGAGCTCCTTTTTTTTAGATCATCGTCTCGGAACTCCTCACAGCTCCTTCTGTCCCATCACCAAAATCCTCATCTAGTCAGGCGCATACAACTGTTAGGGCAACTCTAACGCGGTTCATCAAAACACTCCTAAATATCCGGACAGCACTGTCAGGATACTTTTGGCCGTCCAATGCCATGCACCAAATCCATCCAGCACTGTCAGGATACTTTTGGCCGTCCAATGCCATGCACCAAATCCATCCGGGCGCGTCCTGACATTTGAAATCACATATACCGGTACCAAACCAGGGGAAGTTTGCGGGTGTCCGAACAGTCATCAGGCCACACAATGCACGCAAATATATTTAACACTGAAGTTGACAGAGATAATAACCAGACAACGCATCAGGCCATGAGCAGCCATACATTATATAGCTAGAGTTCTTAGTAGCAGCAGCACATCAGTCTCATACGACACAGATAACTTAAGTTCATACAACTGACCAAAATAAAACAGATTGATGTTCCAACATGAAGCATAGACCAAAATAAAACAACGACACAATCACTTCAACCGACAGCAAGATATGCAGTTTTGCACCATCACTCCAACTCCATCTCTCCATATCAGCGAGGCAGCAAGATTTCCCAAGGCCCCGAACTCTACAAACTGCAGGTTAGCAAATTATGTAGAATGAGATTACACTTATACTCTCCAAGTTGCAAGTCATTCATGTACTTATCAAGGGAAGTAAGTAGTACTCACCCAGATTTATGGTGCGGAATCATCAACGGGGATGGAATTATTATTACTAGAGCTAGTCTCAGATACGTTGAGGTCAACCATTTCTTCAAGTAATTCTGAGGATAAAGTAAAGCAACCAGAAAACAGTTAGATTCAGCAAGGAACTAGGAAAAACCAAGGAAGCACCGAAAGAACATATTTTCGTACCTTCCACTAGTTCGGTCAACTGCTCTGTATCCTCTTCATCATTTACAGGAGCTGATCCCAGCATCCAATCCTGAGTACAAATGAGTGCTTGGAGTATGAATGGAGTAAGAGAGCTCCTAAAATCGTCGAGGATACGTCCACCGGCGCTGAAGGCAAACTCATAGGAAACTGCAGATATCGGGACAGCCAAGACATCACGAGCTAGCCGTGATAATACTGGGAATCTAGAAGATTTGACCTTCCACCACTGGAGAATATCAAAATTGGTGGTGTGTGCTTCAGTCTCCTCGGCAAGATATTTCTCAAGTTCAGACTTTGTAGGACCGACCACACAGTTGTTCATTCTCATCCTCTTGGCAATTAGGGACCTCATCAAGCTCATGCCTTGCACCACATCGGATTCCATTTCCTTCTTCTCACTTGAAGCATACATCTTGCCATACTCCTTAAACAAGTCATTAAGTGTTTCACTCATCTTTTTCCAAACTTCTTCTCCTTTGATCTCACCAAACATCTCATAAGTAGCAAACCTTGTGTAATCTGACAACTTGTACCTTGGATCAAGAGCAACAGCCACAAAGATCAGAATGTTGAAGCTCTCATGATCACCCCAATACTTGTTGTACTCAGCAATCATCCTTTCAGCCATTTCCTCCGCTCTGTTGTCGTGAAAGTCCACTTCTAGGTTATCTTGTAGTGGCAAACGAGGACGAGATAGAAGATGGCCAAGTACTCGCCTGCATTTACTCGTCAGGGACCCGGGTGTGGGGTAATGTCATCTCAACATCAGAATATCTACGGGGGGTGCATGCTCTCCCTCTCCAAATCAAATTCAAGGATATTTGACATAGTACCATAAACTATCCTTGAGTTTGATTCGGAGACGGAGAGCCCAGCCATGATACCATGCTTGCAAAGGGTGGTGGGATAGATTTACTCTCCATGTCAGTCTTCAGCGTCCAATTATGGAAGAGGAAGACCGATTTTGATGGTGTTGCATCATGGAGGATGGGAAGAACTGTTTAACTGGACAAGCTACTCTCCATGTATAAAGAGAAGTACATCACTGAAAGCACACACAATCCCTTTGTGGTTTTGGTAATTCATGTCAACATACATATACTTGGGATAATGAGATCCTTGAGTATATTTCAGGAAAGTTCAAGATAGGTACAACAAGGGAAGTGGAAATGGACCCCTCGAAATTCTAAGGACAAGTGTTGGATCAAGCCTGCAAGACTTTATTTTATGTTAAAATGATCAAAGATCACATTGAGTCCGTAGGTATGCCAATACTATCAAAAGGGGGTGAGGTTGAGATGATGAGTTCATTGCTCAAGTGCTTAACGAGTAAACTCCCAAAACCTAAGACAATTTTGATATGGTAGCACATATGCATGGGCAAGGATTTCGATCCTCAGGCCAATTTTTGCAAACCGACCCAAGTCTCGGGGGCTACTGTATGCCACACTTTTCTAGCCAAGTATACACTAGTAGAAAATAGGGCATCTGTCCCGGTTCCAGAGGGCCTTTAGTCCCGGTTCTGGAACCGGGACAAAACGATCGGGACTAATGCCTAAAACCTTTAGTCCCGGTTGGCCTACGAACCGGGACCAAAGGTGCTCCACGTGGCCGCTGTGGGACGCCTAGGCAGGAGGACCTTTAGTCCCGGTTGGTAACACCAACCGGGACTAAAGGGTCTCCACGTGGCCGCTGCGCAGCAGTCAGGCAGGAGGACCTTTAGTCCCGGTTGGTAACACCAACCGGGACCAAAAGGCAGCCACACGTCAGCAGCTCGCAGGCGCTGGGGTTTTTGTTTTTTTTGAAAGGGGGGGTTTAGGGGTTTTGGAGGGTTTAGGGGTTTCATATTATGTTAGCTAGCTAATAGAGAGAAGTGACCTCTCTTTCTCCGTGCTTGGTCGACGCTAGCTACTACATATAGAGAGAACTCGACGCTAGCTAGTAAGCAATGAAGGAACCATTAATTACACAACATCGTCATGCATGATCAATATATAGAGAGAAGTGACCTCTCTTTCTCCGTGCTTGTTGGTCGAACAACAAGTTTTCGTATATCTATTCGACGCTACTACAGATAGTACACGTTGATGCATATATCTATTCAACAGGTTTGCAATTCCCGATGGCATTTTCCGTCTTTAGGAATGACGTGCTCAACAAAGAATCCCGCCAACTCCTCTTGAATTGCGCGTAGGCGATCAGCTGGTAGGAGTACGTCCCACTTCTGCCAGGTCTAATTTAAAGAAGGGGGGATCAATACATATATATATATATATATATATGAATGAAATCAACACAATTGATGGTGATAAAATAAAATTATGAATATTGTTTACGTACTTCAAATTGTTGTTTAGTGAAGCCCCTCTCGGTGGTCTTTTGGTGAATGAACTCGCAAACGTAGTATCCACATAACTCATTTCCGGGTTCCTGCCACATGCACTTTACGAGAATAGAGTTCAATCAAAATGATAATCAACCATGATAATGGTATTGAAACTAGAATCAATGAGAGATGTGCGGAACTAGCTAGTACTACTTACTCTGGGTTGTTTAAATCGCAGCTCCGGTCTCCATTCACCCTTAACCCGCGTGATGAACTTTTTCCAAACCCTACCCGGCAAAGAAAATGATTACTTGATATCAAGAAATGAACGAAAGTTGCCGATATAGTGCGATAATGATTGAACTTACTTCTGGAGCATTTCAATCATGTCTGCATACTCCGTAGCCTCTTTACGTCTCGAGTCCAAGACAGTTACTGCTCCCTCGTCAAGCTGAATGGCTAGCAGAATAAAGTGGAACCTGCGCGCGCATAACTCATCAATTACACTTAACCTCGAGTTAGCGAAACAGAATATGCAGAAGACAGTAACACTCACTTGAAGTTGTAAGGAAAGAGTATTTCCCTTTTGTTTTGGTGTCGAAGGAACGCCATTAGCAAGATTTTCTCACTCTCCTCAGGGATCTTCTGTACCGACCATTCATTTACGATATTTGGGTTAATGAACCCAATGTCATAGATTTGTCCTCTTTTAAATTCGACGATCTTCAATCTGCATAATATAGTGAGGATAATTATATACATGCAATGAATGAGCTGAGCTAGAGACTTAATTACAAAAATAATACTTACAGACAATAACAAGCCATGAGACTTTTGTCGAGGGCGGCTTGATTGTATAACTGAAAGAGTTCGTCAAATTCAACGAAGATCGAGTCGACTCCAACGAAGTCGTGCTCATCCTTAATTCCCACCAAGATACTGCCCGTCCCATCCTTGCAGGTTTCCAAGTACCATTTATGTAATCTTCGCATCATCGTTGATAGATCTCGTTCCAGATCATCACTTCTGACGAGACGCTTCCCGTGCTGGTATTTAAAGGTGTCTACCGGCTTAGCGATTTCAAAATGTACATCATCGCCTAGGTAATCACCAGGATTGAAACCAGGAGCAACGGCCGCTACCCCCGGGGTATCGGTAAACACCTTGAGCGGGGGGCACGATTGCTTTTCCTGTTCGCCGAGCTGGGGAATTGTTTCCCACTTCTTGCACTAGTACTGCTACTTCTCGACCGACTCATAGCTTTGTCATATGTCTTTGCAATAATGAGGTCATAGTTTGATAGCGGCGGAGGCGGAGGTGGTCGCGTAAGGGCATCCAGAGTGCGATTCACCTTTACCAGATCTATTTTTTCCTTTGGAGGTGGAACTTTCCATGCAAATTGGCGTTTCAAATCGGCAGCCACGACCTCATCGGTTTCCTTGTCAGTCAGCTCATATGGTAACTTGGCAAGAGGCTTGAGGCTTGGACCAAATTTGAATTTCTTCCCACCACCTATTGTACTGCTAGCCGCCGGAGCGGCGGCGGCTCTCTTCTGCCGTTGCTGACGCGACGGAGGAGGCGGAGTCCGCTGACGCGGCGCAGGAGGCGGAGTCCGCTGACGCCGCGGAGGAGGCGAAGGAGGATTCTGCTGAGGGGCCTCCTCCGCCAGAGTCGGCTGACGCGACGGAGACAGCTGACGCGCCGGAGACGAATGAGGCAGCGGAGTCTGCTGAGGGGCCTCCTCCGGCTGAGTCTGCTGAGGCGGCGTCCAGTTTGGAAGCTTGATGTTCTCCTTTCTCCATAGGCAGGTACTCCTTAAGGCATTTTCCAGAAGATTATCCCCTTCACCTGTAGGGTAGTCAAGCTCCAGCCCCTCAAATCCCTCAATTATTTCATCCACCGTGACAATAGCATAGCCATGTGGAATCGGACGACAATGGAAATTTCCCTCAGCTCGAGGAGGTAAAACAGAGCCAACCGCCGCCTTCAAGGTCAGGTTCTAGCATTTCTCCATTAGCACACAATGTTCAGCCTCCGTGATACTATCCATGGGGTAGCGAGGAGCCGTGATATCAGGCTGAAGGAGCTCCGTGGAAGCCACGCTGCTTCTCCGCTGAGATGATGGGGTAGCTTCTGGGGCAGTGTCGAAGGAAGGATCTTCGTGCCGCTGAGATGGTTGGCCGGTAGCTCACTGGCTCTCAAGTTCCTCTAGTTTCGCTAATCTTGCATTGATCTTCTGCATTTCGCTTGCTTCCGCTTTCTTCTTTCTCTCTCGGTTTCTATAACCACCGCTGTCGGGAAACCCATGCACCCACGGAACGGAGCCTGATGTGCCTCGTGTTCGTCCAGGGTGTTCAGGATTCCCAAGGGCCTATGTCAGCTCGTCATTCTCTCTGTCGGGATGTAACCTCCCTTCCTGCGCTGCCTGGATTGCTTCCTCAAGCTTCTTGACGGGTATTGCAAGTTGAGCTTTCGTCCAAACACACTCCCCTGTGTCTGGGTCCAAAGTTCCCCCAACCCCGAAGAACCAAGTCCTTGACCGATCTGGCCAGTGCAATGTCGCTGGTTGGACCCCTTTAGCAAGCAGGTCTTGCTCAGCTTTGTGCCACGTAGGTCAGGCTTTGCTGTAGCCACCTGACCTCGTAACATGGTGATACTTCTTCTTTGCAGCATTTAGCTTATTTGTCGCTGACCTTTGCTTGCCCTTGTCCGATTTCTTGTAGGCCACAAATGCGGGCCAGTGATCTTTTATCTTCTCATATGGACCGGTGAATTCTGGAGTCTTGTCTTTCTCGACAAAATTTTTGTTCAAATCTTTCTTCCAACTCTTGAATAGTTCTGCCATCTTCTTAAGAGCAAACACCTTGACCTTATTCGGATCCGCCTCTGGTGGTAGGCTGAAATTTTTCATCAGCGAGGTCCAAAGATCATCTTTCTGTCTATCCTGGACATAAGAAACTTTAGGGTCCTTCTTCTTATTCCATTCTTGGATGCTGATCGGGACGATGTCCCTAACAACCACTCTGCACTGATGTATAAATGTGTCCCTGCTCCGCTTGGGAGCAATCGGTTGGCCATCTCGACCGACTTCTTCGATCATGAACCTTTCATCCTGGCGCAACCTTTTCTTCGGGCCTCGTCTCCTTACGGAAGTTTGGCTCGATCCGGAGGGCTAATTAAAAGAAGAAAGAAGCGTTAATATATGTACATACAAAACAATTAATGCATCAAGTCAGCAGAGTCTTAATTAATATATGTATATATACCTCGCCGGACTTTGCAACAGTTAAGGCTCCCTCCTCCGTTCGGTCACCGGAGCCGTCATGATCTCCTTCCTCCTCCATTCGGTCACCGGAGCCGTCATGATCTCCTTCCTCCTCCATTGGATCACCGGAGCCGTCATCCTCTCTTTCCTGACCATCGGTGTCGTTGAGAAACGACAAGGTGATATCAACTCCGTCGCGGATTATATCCCCCAACAACTCTTCTTTTTCTAAGTCTCTGTCCATAGTTTCTGCAAATATTACAACATGGCAATATACAACCATGAGAGATGGATTAGTGGCAAACATAGACCTAGCTAATCACAACAAGGAATCATATGCATATATGAGCAATGGATTAGTCGCAAACATCATGCAAAGTTATCGGGGGTTATACTTTCGAGAGAGGATACTTTGCGGACCGCCTCTCTCATGCATGTCCGACGTCCCCCCTCATGTCGAAGTTATCGGGGTTATATTTTCAGGAGAGGACACTTTACAAAAAATAATCGCTATGCAGGAGATCGAACTATCCATTCTACCACATTGACCTATGCCGGCCGCCTACCGAATAAATAAAGTCCCTTCGGTTCACTGAGGTAAGACCGGTGAATTAGACGCCAATATATAGTATTATACATAACAATTACGGGTAGGGGCGGGAGGGGGTAGATCGACAACGCTCTTTCTTCTAGGGTTTGGGTGGCCTCGAGAGTTGGTCGGGCGAGCGGACCGCGAGTAAATTTTGAATATATGAGTCTTTTAACTCATTTTGAATATGAGTTTTAACAGAAAACATTCATCGAACAAACTTAATATGAGTTTTAACAGAAAACATTCATCGAACAAACTTAATATGAGTTTTAGCAAGATCATCATGAACAAAAAATTCACACTAATTTCTATGAACAAAAAAAAATTCCACATGACAACATCTCATCTCATCTCCACAAAACATCTCATACATCTCATACATCTCATCTCATCTCATCTCCACATGAACATTATCTAAAAAAACAGAGCACCATACATCTCATCTCATCTCCACATGAACATTATCTATCTATCTATTCATCTAAAAAAACACATTTTTAGCAACGGGGCCGGCGGCGACCATGGAGCAGTGGCAGAGCAAGGGGCTCGGGGGCACGCGGCGACGGGGAGCAAGGGACCATGGGAAAGGGGGGCTCACTGGGAGGGGGCGGCGATGGCTGGAGGCCGACGACGAGGATGGCGGGCTCGAGGGGGCACGCGGCGACGGGGAGGAGGGCGCGCGAGGAGGTCCGGCGCGTCGGCGAGGGCGTCGGGGCAGGGGGTCGGCGAGGGCGTCGGGGCAGGGCTCGGGGAGGCGACGGCGCGGTCTGGCAGCCTGGCGGCGTCGAGGTGGTCATCGGCGCCGTCGGGGGAGAGGAGGAGATCGAAGAAAACTGAATGGAAAACTTGTAAGTGCTGCTTATATACCCAGAGCATTGGTCCCGGTTGGTGGCACGAACCGGGACGAAAGGGGGGCCTTTCGTCCCGGTTCGAGCCACCAACCGGGACCAAAGGTCAATTTCAGCAGCCCAAAGGGCGGGAAGCAGAGACCTTTAGTCCCGGTTGATGGCTCCAACCGGGACGAAAGGGGGGCCTTTCGTCCCGGTTCGAGCCACCAACCGGGACGAAAGCGCTGTGCTGCCGCAGCCAAAAGTTTAGTCCCACCTCGCTAGTTGAGAGGGGCTCGGAGTGGTTTATAAGCGCTGCTGCCACTGCCCTCTCGAGCTCCTCTCTACTGCAGGCAGTACATGCCTATCTCACGCCCTGTTGGGCCTGCTAGCAGTGCGGGCCTGCATCCTGGCCCATTTGTAGGGTTTCTAGTCGTATGCAGGCCGTGGTGGCTAGTAGGTGGGTCTTTTTTTTTCTTTTTTTTGCATATGTTATGTTTTTAAATTTTTAATGTTATTTTTTGCATATGTTATTTTTAGTTATATAATTTTAGTTGCATAAATTTTATATAATTTTAGTTGCATAAGTTTTATTTTTTAATGATTCTTTTTAGTTGATTCCTTTTGCTATTAGAGTTTTATAAAAGATTTTTAGTTTTCTATTAAAGTTTGTAACAAAAAATACTTTATGAAAATTCTTTTTACTATTAAAGTTTTTAACAAATAAATACTTTGATAATTTTAGTTAATATTATTTTGATTATTTTTAGTTGATTCTTTTTGCTATTGAAAAATATTATATTGATTCTTTTTAGTTCATTCTTTTTGCTATTAGAATTTTATGAAAGCTTTTTAGTTCATTCTTTTTGCTATTAGAGTTTTATAAAAGTTTTTGATTCATTCTTTTTGCTATTAATTCATTCTTTGAGCTAAATGAACCTGAAATTGAAAAGCAGTACAAATGAACTCTGAAAAGGTTGAAAGTTGGCATGGTATCATCATTTCACCCACATATGTTACAAAGGCATTCCATTTTTTTAACTTATTTCAACTCCAGACTTTTTGTGCGTTCAACATGCACCATTCAAAGCCACATCATCAATTTTCAACCCTTTCTGACTTCATTTGCTATTTTTCATGCATTTACTGATTTATTTTAGCTAAATGACCCTGAAATTGAAAAGCAGTACAAATGAACTCTGAAAAGGTTGAAAGTTGGCATGGTATCATCATTTCACCCACATAGCATGTGCTAAAAAGTTGAGAGGGTTACGGCAAAAACTGGATGCACTTCGTGTACAAAATGGACAATCTCTTTCGAAGTATCACGGTTTCAGACGAAAACTCATATGTTACAAACGGCATTTCATTTCTTGACATGTAACTGCAGTGATATTCTAGATCAAAGCCATCATCAGAATAGTTGTGGAGAGAAAGTCTTCACTTTTTCTTCGCGTGTGTCCCTTGCTTATTGCGCCGTAACCATGGATAATCTTCATCGTTTAACAGGGTGCTTGGGTCAGCCTTCACTTTGAAGGGAGGAATTTCATGAAACTTTTCATAATCTTCAGACATGTCTGTCTTGCCCTCCACTCCCACGATGTCTCTTTTCCCTGAAAGAACTATGTGGCGCTTTGGCTCATCGTATGATGTATTCGCTTCCTTATCTTTTCTTTTTCTCGGTTTGGTAGACATGTCCTTCACATAGAAAACCTGCGCCACATCATTGGCTAGGACGAATGGTTCGTCTGTGTACCCAAGATTGTTGAGATCCACTGTTGTCATTCCGTACTGCGGGTCTACCTGTACCCCGCCTCCTGACAGATTGACCCATTTGCACCGAAACAAAGGGACCTTAAAATCATGTCCATAGTCAAGTTCCCATATGTCCACTATGTAACCATAATATGTGTCCTTTCCCCTGTTGGTTGCTGCATCAAAGCGGACACCACTGTTTTGGTTGGTGCTCTTTTGATCTTGGGCGATCGTGTAAAATATATTCCCATTTATCTCGTACCCTTGGTAAGTCAATACTGTCGAAGATGGTGTCCTGGCCACACACGTACACCTTCTCCATTCCACAGCTGTAAAAGTTCTTCAACTAATGGCCTTAGGTACACATCAATGTCGTTGCCGGGTTGCTTAGGGCCTTGGATGAGCACTGGCATCATAATGAACTTCCGCTTCATGCACAACCAAGGAGGAAGGTTATAGATACATAGAGTCACGGGCGAGGTGCTATGATTGCTGCTCTGCTCCCCAAAAGGATTAATGCCATCTGCACTTAAACCTAACCATACGTTCCTTGCGTCACCTGCAAAGTCCCCCCACCTTCTCTCGATTTTTCTCCACTGCGACCCGTCAGCGGGTGCTCTCAACTTCCCGTCTTTCTTACGGTCTTCTTTGTGCCATCGCATCAACTTGGCATGCTCTTTGTTTCTGAACAGACGTTTCAGCCGTGGTATTATAGGAGCATACCACATCACCTTGGCAGGAACCCTCTTCCTGGGGCGCTCGCCCTCAACATCACCAGGGTCATCTCGTCTGATCTTATACCGCAATGCACCGCATACTGGGCATGCGTTCAAATCCTCGTACTCACCGCGGTAGAGGATGCAGTCATTAGGGCATGCATGTATCTTCTGCACCTCCAATCCTAGAGGGCATAGAACCTTCTTTGCTTCGTACGTACTGTCGAGCAATTCGTTATCCTTTGGAAGCTTCTTCTTCATTATTTTCAGTAGCTTCCCAAATCCGTTGTCAGATACACCATTGTCTGCCTTCCATTGCAGCAATTCCAGTGTGGTACCGAGCTTTGTGTTGTCATCTTCGCAATTTGGGTACAACCCTTTTTTGTGATCCTCTAACATGCGATCGAACTTCAACTTCTCCCTTTCACTTTGGCATTGTCTCTTTGCATCAACAATGACCCGGCGAAGATCATCATCGGGCACATCGTCTGGTTCCTCTTGATCTTCAGCTTCCCCCGTTGCAGTATCACCGTATTCAGGGGGATAGTTGTCATCATCCTCTTCTTCTTCGTTGTCTTCCATCATAACCCCTCTTTCTCCGTGCTTGGTCCAAACATTATAGTGTGGCATGAAACCCTTCTCAAGCAGGTGGACGTGAAGGGTTTTCAAGTTAGAGTAATCCTTCGTATTCTCACAGACAGGGCATGGACAATACATAAAACCATTCTGCTTGTTTGCCTCAGCCACTTCGAGAAATTTATGCAGGCCCTCAAGATACTCGGAGGTGCGTCAGTCACCGTACATCCATTGCCGGTTCATCTGCGTGCATTATATAATTAAGTGTATCAAAAACCATTACAGAACATCATGAATAGAGAAGTGACCAAATTAATAGAAGTTCATCATCACATTAAAACCAAAGTACAATAGTGATCAAATGTTATTACTGAAAAAATAAATACATAATAAAGTTCATACATATATAGTTCTCATAGAACAACATATAGCTCTCTAGAGCATCTAATTAAAAGATACATTGAAACTATGAAAAACATTTAAATGCAACAACAAATGCGATCATAATCGCAACTAAGGTAACAATTGATCCAACGGCATAATGATACCAAGCCTTATTATGAATGGCATATTTTCTAATCTTTCTAATCTTCAAGCGCATTGCATCCATCTTGATCTTGTGATCATCGACGACATCGGCAACATGCAACTCCAATTCCATCTTCTCCTCCTCAATTCTTTTCAATTTTTTCTTCAAGTAATTGTTTTCTTTTTCAACTAAATTTAACCTCTCGACAAGAGGGTCGGTTGGAATTTCTGGTTCACATACCTCCTAGATAAAAACATCTATGTCACGTTGGTCGGCATAATTGTCATAAACACTAAATGAAAAAAATCATAATAAAAAATAATATACCACATCCGAATCATAGACAGGACGAGGGCCGACGGGGGCGGATACCAAAGTCATGGCACTATATAATAACAAACAATAATAAAAGTAAGAAAATTATACAAGTATCTATCTAAATCATACAAGTAAGAATTTTTTTGTTTTAAAAAGAAGATAAGAACAAGAGGCTCACCACGGTGGTGCCGGCGACGAGATCAGCGCGGGCGATCGACGGCGGTGAGGACGGGGACGGGGACGGCACTCTACACATGTGCAGACTCTAAGAAGTTAATTTCAGCTCAAATTGTGCATCTAAATCAAAAGAACTCCCACATACACTCCTCCACTAAAACCCACAAACCACTCTACTTCTACAACATTTGAAATGAGCTAAACTAGCAGTGAGAGATGAAACGATGAAGTTGCTAACCTTTTAGAACACTTGTGTAGTTGGTGCACCGCCAAACCTAGACAAATCTTGGGGAAAATGGAGCTTGGAGGTCGAGCTTGGAGAGGAGAAAGCTTAAGTGTGACTCGGGCATTTCATCGAACACCTCATGTACATAGGAGGTGAGAGCAGAGCAGCACACACCTCCCACACCGGCCGGCCAAAAAACAGAGGAGTGAGCGGGCAGGGGAGAGCATATATATAGGCATCTCTTTAGTCCCGGTTCGTGGCTAGAACCGGGACAGAAGACACACATTTAGTCCCGGTTCTAGCCACCAACCGGGACTAAAGGGGCTGCGCCAAGAGCGAGGCCCTTTAGTCCCGGTTCGTGTCTGGAACCGGGACCAAAGGGGTCAGACGAACCGGGACTGGTGCCTGCCGTGGCCCGGCCGGCGCCCTGGCCTCACGAACCGGGACTGATGCACCCATTGGTCCCGGTTCGTAACAGAACAGGGATTGATGCTCTTATCTGGCCTGGACCAAAGCCCTGTTTTGTACTAGTGATAGCTCGTGAACAAGAAGTTCGATCCTCATGTTGGTTCCCTGCGAAACGACCTGAGTATTGGGGGCTACTAGGATCAGCGTTTTACCGAACTATCAGTTATACAAACATTAATTAAACCAAGGTAATAGACCGATCCTCAAGCTGGTTTGCTACAAACTAACTCGAGGCTCGGGGGCTACTGTACGGTGTGGTTTCTTTAAAAATCGACCTACAGTTTATCATTTTCTTCTGCTAAACTGCACCTAGCAACAAACTTTAAACAATGCTATCCTTAAGGAGCACTCAGATCCTTACAATCGAGCTGCACCTTGAGGGCTAATGGCTATACTATCATACCTAGATAGGATGGAATAAAATTTAGTGTTTGTACCTCCATGCCTTTGGCGAAGCCAAGGAGCATGTCCAGCACCCCGTCCTCCAGGAAGTTCGATATGTCCCAGGCGGTGTGGAGACTCGTTCACTGATCAACCGCCAGCACCAGTCTTTTTAGAGCTGCCTTCACCTCCCAACGGCATTGCACCTCCTCGGCCTCGGACCACGTCACCAACACCCCGAAGACCCGCCTCGACGAGGCAGCTGCACCAACGTTAGCCGTGGCAATCGAGGAGGTAGGAGGGGTGATGTCCCTATTATTCATCTCTGAGGTCGTTGTCTCAGGAGTCGGAGGAGTAGAGGAGGCAGGCGGGACTTCTGGCCTCTCCTCTCGAAGGAACGGAGAGTGAGTATCTCTCTGGGCGTCTTCTTCATTACCCACAGCCCTGCGAAAATAGGATAGTAAAAAAAGCAGCACCAAAACCGTTAAGCCTAGTGAAGACGGTTAGTAGAAACTCACAGTTCGGCTTGGGTCTTGGCCGAGTAGCTCGGTCCTTGGGCCAAGAGTTTTTCGACGACTCCTGCATTTGTGTGGGAGCCGGCCCGATTGGCATACCAGCTTGACTAGAAGCTGGGTCGTGCTGTGTCTTTTGACACTTCTCTGGTCTGCCCTTGCCGGGCATGACTTCGGTATTAGCGTCGGACGTGGACGTGCCCGCCTCGCCGGCGCCAAGTTGCAGCTTAGGGCTGCTAACCTCCGTGCTCCAATCGCGCCCTCGCACTCACACTCCTCCATGCCATTGGTTTGGAGCTTAACGGTGAAGTACTTGCACCAGAGCTCAAAGTTTGGCTCGCAACACAGAAATGCTTCGCAAAAAGTGACGTAGCAAGCGATTTGGAGGATGGAGTTTGGGGCCAGATGATGAACTTGGAGGTCATAGAAATGGAGAAAGACCTCGGAGAAAAGGATGGATGGGGAAGCCGAGGCTGCACAGGAGATGGGAAACGAAGATTACCCGCTCGCCGGGAGGGAGGGGTCGGGGTACCCTAGCGGAATCGGAGCTGCTTTCCCCATTGACCAGAGCAGAGCGGGCCCGAGCGAGCTTTGGTGACGGTAGGTACCCCTCCTTGGAGAGCTGAACGATATGCTCCTATGTCACCGTGGTGCCCCTCCATTGCCCCTTCGTTTGGGAGGTTGTTGAGGTCTCTCCCGCCGCCTTCTTGCCGGCCTTAACGGTCTTCGCCGCCTGGGTTTGTTTTCCCTCGCCAGCCATGGTCACAAATGGGTGGAGGAGGGGTTGAACAAAAGTTTTTTTTGGCTCGGGAGTGAAGAACGCTTGGGCGTTGGAGCTCAAGAAGGAAGACGAGGGTTAGGGAGATTGAGAGAGTAAAGCTTACATACCAGGCCTGTAGCATTTTATAAGCGGAGTAAAATATGAAGCGACGACAGGATAACGGTGCCGCACGATAGTAATTCATGCGTTTTCCCATACGATGTGCGATAATCACGTGCAGGGATCGAGGGGACGGTTGATTAAATTACCACATCGAGGCGCACGATCTCTTTATGATAAGACGTGATGATGGTGGGACCCCATACCCTCGCGCATGCCATGTTGACCGGCGAGTCAAGGGCACTGCGCAACTATGTGTGGTTTGATGGAAGAGACTGGTTTGTGCTGTCAAAGCTAGGTCGGGCCATAATCACATGCAAAGTGTGGGAATACTTCACGACCAAGGTAAAACTGCGCGGGGAATTTTTTGGCATCTAGGCCGGCACGGGACGATGAAGAACTTACGGGAAAGCAAAGAAGGATGTGACAACTCTTCGGATGCGCTTAGACGAACAAGATGTCGGACACAGGGAATTTGTTGAACCAGTTTTCAAGACCGACGACCCAAGAAGAAGAGCATGTCGGAAGATCCGAGGAGCGTCTTTGACTTGAAGACCGGTTCATTGGCTACTGATGGTGTCTCGGATTAGGGGTCACTCACCCCGTCGTCTCCTGTCTAGGGGGGCCGAGCTGTGCAACCCCATGTCGGTTCACCAACAGACCATGTCAAGGAAGCCCATGGCGCATAGAAGGGATACTCCCGAAGACTTGGTGCATACTCCAAGACTTAGAGATCGTCTACAACACGTTTACCTTCTATGTAGCCGACCTTGTTGTAACCCTAGCTAGACACCCCCCCGCTATCTATATAAACCAGTGGTAGGGCTCGTAGAAGACATCAACGATCTTGCGGTAGATCAAGCTGTACTTTGTACCCCACCCCAAATCAATACAACACAAGCAGGACGTAGGGTGTTATCTCTTATGACAGCCTGAACCTGGATAAAATCCCTTTCTCTGTTACCATCGCATCTAAGCTACTAGCTCGGGACCCCCTACCCAGGATCTATCGGAATCAACTCCGTCACTGTCCCACTTGCGTCATGAAGTACAATACAGAAAGCTCCAAAACTGCTTAAGATGATTACTCTAACAAGAGCTTCTATAGCGCTATTCGGTTATGCGTAACATAGTACACACTTAAAACTAGTATAGTGAAAACGAAAAAGTTACACACTACAATAACATATTCAGGCACCGAGAAGTCACTAAATTTGAAATATGAAAATTGAAGCAAAATGTTAGATAGAAAATGAGAGTGTTTTCTCCTGAAATGAAAATCTGAGCACGTAAAGTTGTCGCGTTTGCTAAATACTCAACTGGAGATGGAGAAAAGTATCACCATTGTGATTAGCAGACACTTGAAATCTGATTTATGGTATCTTGTGCAGCATACTGATGGTACAAATATTTTTTCCTGAAAGCGAATGCGTTCTCTCTTCCTTTTTTATGTAAAAGAAAGCGAATGCTTGTGTGTTTTGAGTGTGATAGGAAATTTTTTTTGATAAAAAGAAAGCAAATAAGTAGGTGTGTTCGTGAGCCTTCTTTCTTGGAAAACGTTTGTGCCCGGTGCGCCGGCCGAAGATTGGGCTGGTCGCACGCGAGCCGCGGGATCGATAAGAATCGTGCGTACTAAACGCACCCCCCGCTGCTCCTATCGAGACCTTATCCTCTCGCGTGTCCACTCATTCTTCTTCCTCACGAGAAAGCCCTGCCCACCCAATTCCTCTCTCGAGTTCTCTTGCGGCAGTGCCATGGGGGCCGGCGGCGAGCTCCTGCGGCGACGGGCGACATATGCTTGTGTGCACGGCTGCCCAAGCCTCCTTTGCCGCTGCGAGCTGCGATGACGATGGCGGCTTGCTGGAACCACGACCGCAGCGAGCTGCGACAGCCACTGCGCGGCGAGCTGGAACGGCAACGCTCATGGCCGCGGAATTCTGGGACTACTCGCGGAGCTGCAACAGGCGACGCCGGGAGCTGCAAACTCCTGTCGACGGAGCATCAGGGCTCGCCACCACCACGGTCATCATCGATTTTTGCTACAACCGATGTCAAGATTTGCGACGGCTGTCGTGGGTGCAAGTCTGACAGTAGTGTGTAGGGGTACGGATGAGAGGGCAGAGCCTAGCTACGGCGCAGGTGTTACACTCGGATTTACGAGTTCAGGCTCCTCTACGGTGGAGGTAACAACCCTACGTCTCGATACTCTGGAGCTTGATTGCTTGAGTGTATGAGTTACAAATGGATTGCGAACCCTTGGAATGGAGCTGGGGGTGGCTTATATAGCGTTTGCCAGCCCTCCCATGAATGCCGCCATTACTAGGGGTTAAGAGGGGGGGTTTAAGGGCGCCAGGTAACGGGCGCATTGATTATAGTTAATACGAGCGAGCGCACGTCCTGACCGTTGCGCTCCTGGAGCCTCCTGGTCTTCTCTGGTCGAGTGACTGTCAGGTACTCTGAGTGAAATAGCTGGTCGAGTGGACTCCTGCTTCCCGAGTGATTCATTGAACTCCGAGTGAATGTCAGTCTGCAGAACTCTTGGTCGCTGATCTGGCCCTGGGGCCCAGTATAAGGCGTGAGGAGTCCTAGGGTAGGGTCCATAGGTCAGGCTTGTTACCCTATCCCTAGTACATGCCCTCGTCATTAGCCCCCGAATCGGTCGAGGTTAGGCGGGTCGAGTCAAGGCGGATCCCCAGGCGAGTTGACCGCTACGGAGGCGCTCAAGAACTCCCGCTGGTCTTTAGACAGCCTTGTCTTCGCGTGGCACCTTGACGGATTTCGGACCGCGTTTCGTCTGAGTGAAATGAGTAGTCTCCATCCGAATGAAATGAGTAGCCTCCATCCGAGTGAAGTGAGTAGTCCCCATCCGAATGAAATGAGTAGCCTCCATCCGAGTGAAATGAGTAGTCACATGCCGTGTGCCGGAGCGGATCCGAGTGTACGTGGCACGTCTTTAGAGTGAGAGCAATCGGGTTGCTGGACTCCGGATTTTGCAGGATTTGAAACCATATTTGAGCGCGCGCGAACGGTTGCAGCGCAGCGAGTGGGGAAAGTGGGGCGTGACGCCTCGATTTTTGCCCCGCTTTCCTCCACGTACCGCTGGATCTTCGACGACGCGATTTGAGGAGATCTGCGGGCCCACGATTCAGCAGTGCGGATTGGGGAGCGGTGCGGGCGGCGATATAAGGGGCGGCCGTGGCGGAGAGGGAGAGAGAGACAGATCCCCTTTTCCCCAACTTCACCAGTCCGCCCGATCCCTTCTCCCACAACCCACTCCACGCAAATCTTCCTCGGTGCTGGAGAGCTCGTCGACAATGGTGAAGGACAAGACGGCGAAGCTCGAGAAGGCGAAGAAGGCGGCGAAGAGCAAGAAGGCGTCGAGCTCCCGGGTCGCGCCTCCACGCGGGTGGATCCAGGGCGACTGGCTCCCGCCGTCCACCACGGTGGACGACATCAGCGGGCTCGTCGTGGACGGGCTGATCCGCGACGGGATGTGGAGGTTGCCGGAGGAAGGGGAGACCGAGCCTGCGCCGCGCCCCGGAGAGCGAGTGCTCCTCACCACGCACGTGGAACGAGGTTTCTCCATGCCTCCCCACCCCTTTTTCCGCGGTTTTTTGAACTTATTCGGCGCTCAGCTCCACCATTTGCCTCCGAATGCCATAGTGTACCTCGCCGCTTTCATTTCTTTGTGTGAGAATTTCCTGGGTTGCCCGCCGCACTAGGGTTTGTTCAAACACATCTTCACATGCCGTTCCCAGTCGGTCAAAAAGGCCAACCCCGAGGGGGAGCGAACCCATGTGACCCAGCTGTGCGGCGGCTTGGGTATTCAGATGCGGGGCAAGAGCGCATTCCCATCTATGTCTTTTCCCGATTCGGTTAGGGGTTGGCAGTCGACCTGGTTCTACTGCAATGACTTGCCTTGCTCTGGCTCGTCGACTGGTCTTCCCCCTTACACGACTGAAAGAGTCAAGACCCCTCCTTCGTTGACGGTTGATAAGGAAGAGAAGAATGACGTGGGGATCTTGGTGAGTGCCATGGTCGGTCTGATTCAGGGCGGAGTGTGAAACCACATTTGCTCCCTTGGTGGTTTTGGTAATTTATGCCAACATACATGTTGTTGGACTAATGCTTTTATCTAGTGAATTTCAGACAAGTTCAACAATGGCGTGGCGTGGACAAGAGGACGTGGAACCCCCTCAAAATGCTAAGGACAAGGATTGGCAAAAGATCAAGACTCTACATTTTGGTTTAGTGATCCAAGATCACATTGAGTCCATAGGAAAGCCAATACTATTAAAAGGGATGAGGTGTTGCTTAATGATCGTTTTGCTCAAGTGCTTAGTGACAGTATTCCTAAACCCTCAACCACTCTCTCTACCCAAATATGTCCAAAACCTACATTCCAACTCGGCCCCATCGAAATTTCCTATCCGGCCCCACCGAGTTCATCCAAGACTTAGCCACTGCCAAACCCTAACAAATCGGATCCACCAAAATGGATCTCGGTCCCACCGAGATGGCCTTGCCAACTCTCTGTAATCGGTTGCATTCACTTCGGTCTCACCGAGTTATGCAAATCGGTCTCACCGAGATGGCTTGCCAAGTCTCTGTTGCCTTATTGCTTCACTTCGGTCCTACCGAGTTGATGCAATCGGTGCCACCGAGATGAGGATTGCCCTAAGCCATTGCACTTCGGTCCATCCGAGATGTTCGTATCGGTCCCACCGAGATTCCTAACGTTCATATCTTTTACACAGTTCGGTGCTACCGAGATGATTGTTTCGGTGCCACCGAGTTGGGTCAAAAGTGTGTAACGGTTGGATTTTGTGTGGAGACTATATATACCCCTCCACCACATCCTTCTCAGTAAGGAGAGCCATCAGAACGTGCCTACACTTCCACCATTCATTTTCTGAGAGAGAACCACCTACTCATGTGTTGAGATCAAGATATTCCATTCCTACCATTTGAACCTTGATCTCTAGCCTTTCCCAAGTTGCTTTCCACTCAAATCCTTCTTCCACCATAGCCAAATCTGTGAGGAGCTGTTTGAGTGCTGGGAAGACTATCATTTGAAGCACAAGAGCAAGGAGTTCATCAACAACACACCGTCTATTACCTTTTGGAGAGTGGTGTCTCCTAGATTGGTTAGGTGTCACTTGGGAGCCTCCAACCAGATGTGGAGTTGAACCAAGCAGTTTGTAAGGGCAAGGAGATCGCCTACTTCGTGAAGATCTACCCCGAGTGAGGCTAGTCCTTCGTGGACGTAAGACATGGTGGAATAGACAAGGTTGCTTCTTCGTGGACCCTTCGTGGGTGGAGCCCTCCGTGGACTCGCGCAGCCGTTACCCTTCGTGGGTTGAAGTCTCCATCAACGTGGACGTACGATAGCACCACCTATCGGAACCACGCCAAAAACCACCGTGTCTTCATTGCGTTTGATCTTCCATACTCTACCCCTTTACTTTTCGTACTATTGCATGCTTTACTATTTCCGCTGCTCAATCTCTAGATATGCATGTGTAGAAAGTATTGGAGTGATCTTAACTTGTGCCAAAATCTGCCTAAATTCCAATAGAAATTAAAAACTGCACCTTTGGCTGGTTAGGAGTCTATTCACCCCCCCTCTAGACCTATCTCCTCGATCCTACAATTGGTATCAGAGCATTGGTCTCCATTGCTTTGGTTTCATCACCATTGGAGGGAGATGGATATGTCTACGTTCGGGAGTATTAGACGTAGAGTGCCTATTCTCAATGGGGAGTATTACAATTTTTGGAGGGATGAAATGCTTGATATCTTTGATGAGTTTAACTTGAGCAAATATATTCATAATCCTTATGTGCCCCCTATTGATCCCTTGCATCCTACTCATGAAGAAGAAATTGACATGCTTCATAATCTTAGAACCGTCAATCTTATCATTAGAGGATTACCTAAGATTGTGCTTGGTTGTATGCAGAACTTTGCATGTGCTTATACTCTATGGCATGATTTAGAAAAGTGATATCCCGATTATTCTCTAAAGAGTCTTGATAAGATTCTTCATAAGGCTGTTGTTTTTCACAAGATGAGTCCTAGTGATCCTAAGTTTGATGATTGCTTGTTTGAGCTTCGTGATCTTATGCATGCCAAAGGAGATGTTAGAACTATTAGCAATATTATCATGGAAACTATTAGAATCCATAAACTTGAACATTGTCATGATCATGAAACTAATGAATCCATTGCCCTAGGTAATGATCACATGCATGACGATGATGATGTTGAGCATGGCTATTATGATGAAGACGAAGACTTTGATATTGAATTTGAGAAGACCATGAGGAATCTCAGTCTTATGGCAAATCTTCGAGATTATATGGCCGGAGGAAAAGAGTGGATTCTTGACAGTGGGTGTACCGATCACATGACCGGAGATAGAGACATGTTTTGTGAGGTTACTAAAAATGATGGTCCACGCAAGTATGTGACTTTTGGAGACAACTCCAAGGGTAAGGTACTTGGCCTTGGTAAGGTGGCCATATCCAATGATAGCTCCATACAAAATGTTATGCTTGTTGAATCTCTTGGTTACAATCTTCTTTCCGTATCTAGACTAGCCGATTTTGGTTTTAATGTTCTATTTACCAAAGTAGATTGCCAAGTGTTTCGCCAAGATAATCATAATATAGTCTTTACCGGCATTCGTAGAGGTGATCTATACATTGTTGATTTCACTAAGAGAGCCCAACCTCGTACATGTTTAATTGCAAAATCTTCTAAAGGTTGGTTATGGCATGGAAGACTTGGACATGTTGGTATGCGTAACCTTGATAAACTTGTTAAAGGAGATCACATTCTTGGAGTGAAAGATGTTATATTTGACAAAGATCGACTTTGTAGTGCTTGCCAAGCAGGAAAACAGGTTGGAGGAAGCCATCCCGTAAAGAACATTATGACCACGAGGAGACCACTCGAGCTACTTCATATGGATCTGTTTGGTCCCAACGCCTATAAGAGTCTTGGTGGTAACTCTTTCGGTTTAGTCATTGTTGATGATTTTTCCAGATTTATGTGGGTGTTCTTTCTTGATGACAAATCACAGGTACAAAAGATCTTCAAGAACTTCACAAGAAAGGCTCAAAATCAATTTGAAGTAAAGATCAAGAAGGTTCAGAGTGACAACGGAACGGAGTTCAAGAATGCCAATGTGGACACCTTTCTTGATGAGGAGGGTATTTTACATGAGTTCTCGGCTACGTACACACCTCAACAAAATGGAGTTGTTGAGAGGAAGAACCGAACACTTATTGAGATGGCAAGAATGATGCTTGATGAATACAAGACGCCAAGACATTTTTGGGCAGAAGCGGTTGAAACAGCTTGTCATGCAACAAACCGACTCTATCTTCACAAGCTTCTTGGTAAAACGGCGTATGAACTGCTCACCGGTAACAAACCACAAGTTGGATACTTTCGAGTATTTGGCTCAAAATGTTACATTCTTGATAAGCATCGTCGTTCAAAATTTGCTCCCAAATCTCATGAAGGGCTCCTACTTGGTTATGGATCAAACTCTCACACTTACCGTGTCTACAACAACTTCACTCGAAAAGTTGAAGAGACGGTAGATGTGAAGTTTGATGAGACTAACGGCTAGCAAGTCGAGCAATTGCCACTTGATGTAGGAGATCAAGAACCATCGGAAGCAATCAAGGACTTGCCCATTGGCAAGATTCACCCCGTGGAAGTAAAGGAGAGTACCTCGTCTATTCAAGTGGAAGCCCCAACCTCACATCAAGGTGAACGACTAGCTGATATGGAGGCATCCACAAGTGGAACACGTCAAGACGATGGGAATGAGGAAGTGCAACAAGATGATCCACCTCAACCTCCTTCTCCACCTCCACAAACAAACAACGACAACATCAACGAAGAAGAAGAAGATGATGATGATGAGGAAGCCTCACCACAACCCAAGAAAAAGCTACCTCGAGTTAGAGCAAGAATCGACAAGGATCATCCCGTCGAACAAATACTTGGAGATATCCAAACCGGGAGAATTACTCGCTCTAAATCTCGTTTAGCTAACTTTTGTGAGCATTACTCATTTATCTCTAGTGTTGAACCCTTGAAGTTAGAAGATGCTCTCAAGGACCCCGATTGGGTGAATGCAATGCACGAAGAGCTACACAACTTTGAGAGGAACCAAGTGTGGACATTGGTTGAGAAGCCTAAGGAAGAGCAAAACATCATTGGAACCAAATGGGTGTTTCGGAATAAGCATGATGAAGATGGACAAGTTGTACGCAACAAGGCTCGTCTCGTAGCACAAGGTTACACACAAGTCGAAGGTATGGACTATGGTGAGACCTATGCCCCCGTTGCAAGACTTGAATCCATTCGCATTTTACTTGCTTATGCCAATCACCATGATATCACTCTTTACCAAATGGATATTAAGAGTGCCTTCTTAAATGGTGAAATTGAGGAGGAAGTATATGTTAAACAATCTCCCGGCTTTGAGAATCCCAAGAAACCTAATCATGTGTACAAACTTCGTAAAGCTCTTTATGGTCTCAAGCAAGCCCCTAGAGCTTGGTACAAATGCTTGACAAAGTTTCTTCTTGAAAAAGGTTTTGAAATTGGGAAGATTGATTCAACTTTGTTCACTAAGAGGGTTAATGGAGAATTGTTTGTATGCCAAATTTATGTTGATGATATTATCTTTGGATCTACTAACCCCTCTTTTAGTGAAAAGTTTGGAAGGTTGATGTCGGAGAAGTTTGAGATGTCTATGATGAGTGAACTCAAATTCTTTCTTGGTTTGCAAATAAAGCAAACTAGGGAAGGTACCTTTGTCTCTCAAACAAAATATACCAAGGACTTATTCAAAAAGTTCAACATGCAAGAGAGTAAAGGTATGAAAACTCCCATGCCAACGAGCGGACATCTTGACTTGACCAAGGATGGCAAACCGGTTGATCAAAAGGTTTATCGATCGATGATTGGTTCATTATTATATCTATGTGCCTCCCGACCTGACATTATGCTAAGTGTGTGCATGTGTGCACGATACCAAGCGGCACCAAAAGAGTGTCACCTTAAGGCGGTGAAAAGAATTGTGAGATACTTGATACATACACCAAACTTTGGCATATGGTATCCCAAAGGACCTTCTTTCAATCTTGTTGGCTACTCCGATTCGGACTATGCCGGAGACAAGGTTGACAGGAAATCCACTTTGGGTACATGTCAATTTCTTGGTAGATCTCTTGTGTCTTGGTCCTCCAAGAAAAAAAATTCCGTATCTCTATCTACTGCCGAAGCGGAATACATTGCCACGGGATCATGTTGTGCTCAATTACTATGGATGACACAAACTCTTAAAGATTATGGTGTGCATGTGAGACATGTACCATTACTATGTGACAATGAGAGTGCTATTAAGATAGCACACAATCCCGTGCAACATTCTCGAACTAAGCATATTGAGGTTCGTCACCATTTCATTCGAGATCATGTTGAGAAAGGTGATATTGACCTTAAACATGTTCGTACTGACAAACAATTGGCGGACATCTTTACCAAACCCCTTGATGAGAAAGTGTTTTGTCACTTGAGAAGTGAATTGAACATCATTGATGCTTCAAACTTAAACTAGAGGTTCATGTGGATGCATACAAGGGCATGAGCATTCTTGACTAATCCATGATATCCTTCATGATCATTTTATATCTTGGACATTTTGCTCCCTTGTATGGTATCTAACCTTTTGTAGGTACTTAGACAAGTTTCATGTCACAAGATTGCATCTCACTCTTATCTTGAGCTATTTTGTATAACCCAAGTATCAACAATGGATGGAGGAACAAGGAACAAGAGACCCTAAACATATCCTTTGACAACATTTGAGTTATGCTTCATTCTTGTCATTTTGGATACACATGTTGTTCCTTGCAAATCTAACCCATGTAGGAAGATGAACTACAAATGATAGGATAGCTCCCAACTCCAACTCATGAGCACCCATTTCAAGTTCAACTACATGATGGACTTCACCAAAATCCCAATGTAAGTTCTCACATCCTAGAGAAGCTTTACTCAAAGACATGAGCTAAAGCAACTCAACAAGATGTGAATACATTGAAATGCTTAAAGGAAAATGGCAACCCCATTTTGAGCTTAACGATGAGTATGACCTATGATCAAGTGTTCTCACTTGAATCCTAAGTCAAAATACTCTAACATAGGTGACCTAGTCGCTGACCCATCTAGATGAAGTTTTCTAGTGTTTCTTCTGCTTGTTCTCTTCTTGCTAGAGTGTTTCTTTTCAAAAAAAAACTTCATCTAGACGTTTCTTTGCTTCTTTTCTGTTTCTTCTCTTTTAGCTTGATTCGCAGTTAATTCTTTGCAAATCCTTGTGAGATTTGATTTCCTTGCCTAGTGAGCTGAGTTGACAAAATATTCCATTGCATCAAACTCGGTTCCACCGAATTGTCTCAACTCGGTGTCACCGATTTTGACTGCTCTAAGGAATTTTCTGTCAAATTTTCCCTGAGTTTTTCTGCTCCAGCTCCACTCAATGATTCTTATCCTCTACATGCATCTAGCTGTATTTCTCAAGGACCAAACTCACTTAATCAATAACCTTGAAGTCCCTTCTTGGAAATTGATGTCAAAGGGGGAGAGAGGAATACATCAAAGCTTAAGCTTATCTATTCAAAACAAAGATGCACCTTACAAGAGGAGAGAATGTTACATGTTTCTAAGAGGGGAGAAACATGATTAGTCTATTCTTTGGCTGTTGTTTGAGTTTTCTCACCCTACCTACTCCCAATATCCATGTCAGATTCAGGGGGAGAGGAAGTTCTTTAAGGGGAGACAGCTATTTCTTTTAGGGACATGTCTGCTTCAAAGAAGTATTCACCTAGTGATACTCTCTTCTACATGTCATCCCAATCTTGGTTTCTTGTTGATCTTGTGTCTTTTTCTTGAAGAAATGATCTTGTATTATCTAACCCTATTTTCTCAAGTGTATTTCTTCAGGTACTTGATCAAGAACTTCAAGGTAAGTATATGCATCACACCCATGTACATGGTTGACCTCTTGCTAAGTATATATTGTTTGCAAGGAGAAAATCTTGTACATGTGGATACCCTAATGTCACATATATATTGCTCTGATGCATATAGCCAAGATACATGTTGCATGTATATTTCCCATAAGATATCATCATGTTATGCACATCTTCAGGGGGAGTTCAAGGGAGCTCATACATGTTACATGTTTCCTTCAAAGCTTTCATACATACCTCTGCTAAATCTTTATTTAAAGCTTTGATGTATGTTGTCATCAATTACCAAAAAGGAGGAGATTGAAAGCACATTTGCTCCCTTGGTGGTTTTGGTAATTTATGCCAACATACATGTTGTTGGACTAATTCTTTTATCTAGTGAATTTCAGACAAGTTCAACAATGGCGTGGCGTGGACAAGAGGACGTGGAACCCCCTCAAAATGCTAAGGACAAGGATTGGCAAAAGATCAAGACTCTACATTTTTGGTTTAGTGATCCAAGATCACATTGAGTCCATAGGAAAGCCAATACTATTAAAAGGGGATGAGGTGTTGCTTAATGATCCTTTTGCTCAAGTGCTTAGTGACAGTATTCCTAAACCCTCAACCACTCTCTCTACCCAAATATGTCCAAAACCTACATTCCAACTCGGCCCCACCGAAATTTCCTATCCGGCCCCACCGAGTTCATCCAAGACTTAGCCACTGCCAAACCCTAACAAATCGGATCCACCGAAATGGATCTCGGTCCCACCGAGATGGCCTTGCCAACTCTCTGTAATCGGTTGCATTCACTTCAGTCTCACCGAGTTATGCAAATCGTTCTCACCGAGATGGCTTGCCAAGTCTCTGTTGCCTTATTGCTTCACTTTGGTCCTACCGAGTTGATGCAATCGGTGCCACCGAGATGAGGATTGCCCTAAGCCATTGCACTTCGGTCCATCCGAGTTGTTCGTATCGGTCCCACCGAGATTCCTAACGTTCATATCTTTTACACAGTTCGGTGCTACCGAGATGATTGTTTCGGTGCCACCGAGTTGGGTCAAAAGTGTGTAACGGTTGGATTTTGTGTGGAGACTATATATACCCCTCCACCACATCCTTCTCAGTAAGGAGAGCCATCAGAACGTGCCTACACTTCCACCATTCATTTTCTGAGAGAGAACCACCTCTTACGTGTTGAGATCAAGATATTCCATTCCTACCATTTGAACCTTGATCTCTAGCATTTCCCAAGTTGCTTTCCACTCAAATCCTTCTTCCACCATAGCCAAATCTGTGAGGAGCTGTTTGAGTGCTGGGAAGACTATCATTTGAAGCACAAGAGCAAGGAGTGCATCAACAACACACCGTCTATTACCTTTTGGAGAGTGGTGTCTCCTAGATTGGTTAGGTGTCACTTGGGAGCCTCCAACCAGATGTGGAGTTGAACCAAGCAGTTTGTAAGGGCAAGGAGATCGCCTACTTCGTGAAGATCTACCCCGAGTGAGGCTAGTCCTTCGTGGATGTAAGCCATGGTGGAATAGACAAGGTTGCTTCTTCGTGGACCCTTCGTGGGTGGAGCCCTCCGTGGACTCGCGCAGCCGTTACCCTTCGTGGGTTGAAGTCTCCATCAATGTGGACGTATGATAGCACCACCTATCGGAACCATGCCAAAAACCACCATGTCTTCATTGTGTTTGATCTTCCATAATCTACCCCTTTACTTTTCGTACTATTGCATGCTTTACTATTTCCGCTGCTCAATCTCTAGATATGCATGTGTAGAAAGTATTGGAGTGATCTTAACTTGTGCCAAAATCTGCCTAAATTCCAATAGAAATTAAAAACTGCACCTTTGGCTGGTTAGGAGTCTATTCACCCCCCCTCTAGACCTATCTCCTCGATCCTACAGAGTGACTAGCCTGGATCTTCTGGAGGTCTTCCTCAGTCGGAGGATCCAGCGGCTACAGGAGCGGGCTCACCCCATGTGGCTCTACTCTAGGGCCAACGACTCGACCCGAGTGCATCCAGAAGACGTCGAGGAGAAATCGGTGGAACAGTGGATCAAGTGCATCACCAGAGCGCGCGACAATCCGCGGGGGTCGAGATGGATCCCGCCCTACGACGCCAATAACCTACCATTGGAGGTAAGACATGCATTCCCGAGTGAATTCTTTACGCGCAAATTCTCCGAGTGAACTGGGTAATCCGAGTGAACTGACTGAATCTGCTGTCTCTGATCTTCGTGACTTGCAGGAGTTCCAGAAGATGCTCTATCCTGTGCCGAATGGGGAGCAACCTGCCGGAGGCGCTGAAAGCGAACACGGCAGCGCCGAGGGCAGCTACGCGGAGGACAGCGAGGAGGAGAGCGACAACTTGGCAGAGAGCAACGAGGTCGAGTCCTCCCAGTCTCCGGAGTTGCGCTCCGAGCGCCGCTCAAAGCTAATTCATGACCCGAGTGCTGGCCTGGGGAAGGAGGTGGTTCTGAGTGCTAAGGCCCCAAAGCGCACTCGGGCGTCGTCGCCCAAGCCGACTGAGAAGGCTGCCAAGCAACCCAAGGTCGTTTCCCCCAAGCCTCGGAAGGCTCTGCCCAGGATCAAGGTCACTGTGCCTGTCGCCTCAACGTGAGTGTCTTCGTCAGCTTTTCTTTTCTATCTTTGCCAACTTTCGGGGTTCTTCTGACCGAGCGAATCTTCTGAACCAGTGCTGCAACTTCGACGACGTCTCCCATGCAGATTGATGGGGATCGCACCGAGGCCGAGTCGGCGGACGCGGCCACCTCTCGAAAAGGTAATAATGACTTCATTTTTACGTCGACCGGTCATTCGACTGAACTGTTTTCATCCGATTGAATTGTGTACTGCGACTGATTGCGTCGACTGAACGTAGCGCTTGCAGAGGTCATACACGTCGGGGACGACGACGAAGAGCCGCCACGGAAGGACGCCGAGAAGGGAACCGCGGCTCCGACAGCTTCTCAGACTACCACGCGGAAGACGCCGCCGAGCAAAGCGCCTCAAGTTCCCCCTGCACCTGCCGTGGCCGAGCCTCAGGGGCAGGGTTCTTCTTAGGCTGGAGCTGGTTCTGCCGCGGCTCCGTCGACTGCTCTGGCTTCGGTCCCGACTCCTCCCGTCAACATCTTCAGTCTGTACAAGGTGCCGGAGGACCAAACTGGAGCCAGCAAGGAGGCGATGATCCAGGCGGAACTGATGACCCAACGGCTCAAGGAGATGTGCGCAGCTGGGAAGCTGGCGTACGACGCCAGTGCCGCTCTCCAGGAGAACGTTCGAGTAAGTGCTCTTGTAAGTCAATCTCCAAGTCGTTTTTCTTCAGTAGGAATTTCAGTCAGAAAATATCCGGTACACCCACTGGGTGTTTTTTCTTTTGGCCGTCGCTCGGATCGGGTGGACCGTTCCGAGTGGATACCGTTCCAGTGGGGGCACGCTGAGTGCACCCACTGGGTGTAGTCCCCGAGACTGCCGTCGGCTGCGGGCAGTCGGCGGGAGTCTTAGAGCTCTTTTCTTCTTCTTTTTTGTGTTGTTCGGCCGTCACTCGGATCGGGCGGACCGTTCCGAGTGGATACCATTCCAGTGGGGGCACGCTGAGTGCACCCACTGGGTGTAGTCCCCGAGACTGCCGTCGGCTGCGGGTAGTCGGCGGGAGTCTTAGAGCTCTTTTCTTCTTCTTTTTTGTGTTCTTCGGCCGTCACTCGGATCGGGCAGACCGTTCCGAGTGGATACCGTTCCAGTGGGGGCACGCTGAGTGCACCCACTGGGTGTAGTCCCCGAGACTGCCGTCGACTGCGGGCAGTCGGCGGAAGTCTTAGAACTTAGGATCTAATACTGGTCAAGCTTGTTCCTCCCTGACAAAGGGTATTTCAGGATCTGATACTGGTCAAGCTTGTTCCTTCCAGGAGTTTCGGTCTCTGTGTACTCGGAATACTTTCCAACGTTAACTGATCTGTCCTTTCTTGTGTTTCAGAAAACTTGCGAGCTTGGGACTCAGTACGTGGCACTGGAGAAGGAGACGGCTCAGCTCCGAGTGGATTTGGAGGTGGAGAGGAGGAACACATCACGCGCTCAAGCAGAGCTCAAGACCATGGGAGGTAAGCTTCAATTGCTGAGCATTCCGCTTTCATCTCTCTCCGTTCTTTGAACCGAGTGACTTCACTCGAACAGATGTGCGTAGTGAAAACCATCGATTCCAAGTGTGGCTCAGAACCTCTGTTTCTTTCGAAACTATGAAGCAGGCACTCGAGAGTAAGGACAACGAGCTGGTGGGAGCACAGAAAGTGGCGAAGGAAAAGACCAAGGCCGCCGAAGAGAAGCTGGCCTCGCTCGAGAAGCTTGAAGTAGAGAACGCATCGCTGAAGGCCACCGTCAAGGAGGCGAAGAAGGAGGTGGCCGAGCTCAAGAAGCAGAAGGCCGAGTGGGACAGCAAGCTCAAGGCCCAGGTGGAAGGCTACGAGCAAGAGAAGAAAACTCTGAACGAGAAGATCACCCAGCTGATCGAGAAGAAGAACGCTTTGGAGAGGTACATAGAAGAGTTCACGGAGGAAATGTACACCAAGCTTGCAGGTAACCTGTAACATCCGAGTGAACTTTTACCCGAGTGAACTTCATTCATGCTAACTTTCAACTCTCCTCTTTTCTTGTCCGCAGAGTACTGCCGAGACTTCGAGCTGGAAACTGACAGAATCGAGAGGGATCTGGATCCTTCCAAGTCACTGCGGGTGGAATCTCGCATCGAAGACGTCCAAGGTTACATCATTCGTCTGCGGGGTGCGCTCGGCAGAATCGACAAGGAGCTATGGCCCGAAGACACCTTCGACACCGACCTGGAAGCCATGATGACTCATCTCAATGACATCCCCAGCCGAGTGCAAGCGTGGAAGAAGTCGGCTGCTCGCTACGGGGCCGACGTGGCGCTCTCCCTGGTCCGAATGCATTGCAAGGACGCCAAGGAGGAGAAACTGAAGACTCTCCAAGTTGCCAACACGAAGAAACTCAAGTTTGAGGACTTCATGGAGACATTCATCAAAGCGGCCACTCGGATCGCAGACGGCATCGACTTGGATTCCTTCGTCGAGCCAGCCAGCCCCACAGGGGCGTGAGAAAACTTTAAGTCCTACCCATTAGCCTCGGTATGCTGAGTGAAGTTGTATTCGTTAAACTCTTTCGGGCTTTGGGCCCACGCACTCGTATTCGCTTTTGAACTTCTGGAGTTATTTGAATGCTTTCCTTCGAGTGTTTTCGAGTCTTTGAAACGGGTTCTAACTTGGGCGAAAGCTGGTTCGCAGCCAAGCCCCCGAGTGAGAGGGATGCTCTCACTCGGAGTAGTGTTTTTAACTTGGGCGAAACCTGGTTCGCAGCCAAGCCCCTGAGTGAGAGGGATGCTCTTCACTCGGAGTAGCGTTTTTAACTTGGGCGAAAGCTGGTTCGCAGCCAAGCCCCCGAGTGAGAGGGATGCTCTCACTCGGAGTAGGGTTTTTAACTTGGGCGAAAGCTGGTTCGCCGCCAAGCCCTCGAGTGAGAGGGATGCTCTTCACTCGGAGTAGCGTTTCTAACTTGGGCGAAAGCTGGTTCGCAGCCAAGCCCCCGAGTGAGAGGGATGCTCTCACTCGGAGTAGTGTTTTTAACTTGGGCGAAAGCTGGTTCGCAGCCAAGCCCCCGAGTGAGAGGGATGCTCTCACTCGGAGTAGCGTTTTTAACTTGGGCGAAAGCTGGTTCGCAGCCATGCCCCCGAGTGAGAGGGATGCTCTCACTCGGAGTAGCGTTTTTAACTTGGGCGAAAGCTGGTTCGCAGCCAAGCCCCCGAGTGAGAGGGATGCTCTTCACTCGGAGTAGCGTTTCTAACTTGGGCGAAAGCTGGTTCACAGCCAAGCCCCCGAGTGAGAGGGATGTTCTCACTCGGAGTAGTGTTTTTAACTTGGGCGAAAGCTGGTTCGCAGCCAAGCCCCCGAGTGAGAGGGATGCTCTCACTCGGAGTTGCGTTTTTAACTTGGGCGAAAGCTGGTTCGCAGCCAAGCCCCCGAGTGAGAGGGATGCTCTCACTCGGAGGAGCTTTTTTAACTTGGGCGAAAGCTGGTTCGCAGCCAAGCCCCCGAGTGAGAGGGATGCTCTCACTCGGAGTAGCGTTTTTAACTTGGGCGAAAGCTGGTTCGCAGCCAAGCCCCCGGGTGAGAGGGACGCTCTTCACTCGGAGTAGAGTTTTTAACTTGGGCGAAAGCTGGTTCGCAGTCAAGCCCCCGCGTGAGAGGGACGCTCTTCACTCGGAGTAGATTTTTTAACTTGGGCGAAAGCTTGTTCACAGCCAAGCCCCCGAGTGAGAGGGACGCTCTTCACTCGGAGTAGCGTTTTTAACTTGGGCGAAAGCTGGTTCGCAGCCAAGCCCCTGGGTGAGAGGGACGCTCTTCACTCGGAGTAGAGTTTTTAACTTGGGCGAAAGCTGGTTCGCAGCCAAGCCCCCGAGTGAGAGGGACGCTCTTCACTCGGAGTAGATTTTTTAACTTGGGCGAAAGCTGGTTCGTAGCCAAGCCTCCGAGTGAGAGGGACGCTCTTCACTCGGAGTAGATTTTTTAACTTGGGCGAAAGCTGGTTCGCAGCCAAGCCCCCGAGTGAGAGGGACGCTCTTCACTCGGAGTAGATTTTTAGCTTAGGCAAAAGCTGGTTTGCACCTAAGTTGAACGACGTATACCCACTGGGGGTTGTAAGCCAGAGAAAGCGTACAAGTGAGCTCAATATGGAACTGGAAAAGTCATGCTTTTATTCACCAAATATCACTCGTGTACTTTTATTGCACCTTATGATCAAGTATAAAATCGTCGCAGCAAATCCGCATTCCAAGCACGGGGCTCGTCTGCTTGCTTCTGAAGGATGTACAGGTGGTATGCTCCGTTGTGCAGAACCTTTGACACGATAAAGGGACCTTCCCACGCGGGAGCAAGCTTGTGAGGTCGCTGTTGATCCACTCGGAGCACAAGATCTCCTTCCTGAAAGGTCCGACTTCTGACGTGCCTGCTGTGAAAACGTCTTAGGTCTTGCTGATAAGTGGCCGAACGGATCAGAGCCATCTCCCTTTCCTCCTCCAAGAGATCAATGGCGTCTTGCCGTGCTTGTTCTGCTTCAGCTTCAGAATACAGTTCTACTCGGGGTGAATTATGGAGCAGGTCACTCGGCAGGACGGCTTCAGCTCCGTACACCATGAAGAAGGGAGTGCGATTGGTAGACCGATTGGGGGTCGTCCTCAAGCCCCAAAGAACTGACGGCAACTCGGTGACCCAAGCTCAAGCTGCGTGCTCCAAATCGTGCATGAGTCGTGGCTTTAACCCCTGCAGAATCAGTCCGTTTGCTCTCTCAGCTTGTCCATTCGACTGCGGGTGCGCCACAGATGCATAGTCGACTCGGGTGCCTTGGGCGGCACAGAACGCCCTGAACTCTTCCGAGTCGAAGTTTGAACTGTTGTCAGTGATAATGCTGTGGGGCACGCCGTATCTGAAGACTATCTCCTTCATGAACTTGATCACTATACGAGAGTCTAGCTTCTTGATGGGTTTGGCTTTGATCCACTTCGTGAACTTGTCGACTGCAACCAACAAGTGGGTGAATCCACTCGCCCCTGTCCGGAGGGGTCTTACCATGTCGAGTCCCCAGACCGCAAATGGCCAGACGAGTGGAATCGTCTTCAGAGCAGACGCATGCTTGTGCGATAAGTTTGCATAGAACTGGCATCCGGCGCAGTGTTGGACTATCTCCTGCGCAGCTTCATTGGCACGTGGCTAGAAGAAACCGGCTCGGTAAGCTTTAGCCACGATTGTCCGAGAGGACGTGTGGTGTCCACAAGTTCCCGAGTGAATCTCCTCCAGGATCAATCGACCTTCCTCCGGAGTGATGCAACGCTGAGTCACACCGGTGACGCTCTTTCTGTATAACTGACCACCCATCACTGTAAAGGCTTTGGACCTGCGAACAATCTGGCGGGCTTCAGCTTCATCTTCTGGAAGTTCCTGCCTGAGCAGGTATGCAATGTAAGGCACTGTCCACTCGGGTGTGATTGCTAGGACCTCCATGACCAAATCAATGACTGCCGGGACCTCGACTTCATTCGGATCAGAAGGACTGACCGCTTGCGGGGGCTCTTCTGTGAAGGGAACTTCTTTAACCGTCGGAGAACGTAAATGCTCGAGGCACACATTGTTGGGTATGGATTTCCGAGTGGATCCGATCTTTGCCAGATCGTCTGCCTCCTGATTCTTGGCTCGGGGAACGTGATGCAACTCCAGACCCTCAAATTTCTTCTCCAACTTTCTCACTGTGTTGCAGTATCCTGTCATAGCGGGGCTTCTGATATCCCACTCCTTCATCACTTGGTTCACAACTAGATCCGAGTCTCCGTAGACCATCAAGCGCCGGACGCCGAGTGAGATGGCCATACGTAGACCATAAAGGAGCGCCTCGTACTCGGCTTCATTGTTGGAGGAATCGAAGTGAATCTGTAGAACATATCTGAGACGATCACCCTTCGGAGATACTAACACAACTCCAGCTCCTGAACCATTCAGCATCTTGGAACCGTCAAAGAACATGGTCCAGTGTTCCGGGTGACTCTGAGTCGGTTGCTGCTGTTCAGTCCACTAGGCTAGGAAATCGGCTAATGCTTGGGACTTGATCGCCTTCTTCGCCTCGAACTTGATGTCCAAGGGCGGGAGCTCGATAGCCCACTTCGCCACACGACCAGTCGCATCCCGATTGTTCATGATCTCAGACAGCGGGGCGTCACTGACGACTGACACAGTGTGCTCTTGGAAGTAATGGGCTACTTTCTTCGTAGTCAGGTAGATGCCATAGACGAGCTTCTGATAATGAGGATACCTCTGCTTGGAAGGAGTCAGAACTTCAGAGATGTAATAGACTGGGCGCTGAACTTTGTAAGCCTTGCCTTGTTCTTCTCGCTCGACTATGAGGACAGTGCTGACAACTTGACCAGTGGCCGCAATGTACAAGAGCAACGGCTCATTGCTGTTCGGAGTGGCAAGCACCGGCTGGGTGGAAAGGAGGGCTTTGAGCTCAACAAACGCTGCTTGTGCTTCAGCTATCCACTCGAACGAATCAGATTTCTTCATCAATCGGTACAGGGGCAGTGCCTTCTCACCGAGACGGGAGATGAATCGGCTCAGAGCTGCGAGGCAACCCATGAGCTTCTGTACATCATGAACACGTTCTAGACGTTTCATTCGTACAATCGCCCCGATCTTCTCAGGATTGGCATCTATCCCTCATTCGGAAACGAGGAAACCGAGTAACTTGCCCCCTGGAACTCCGAAAGTGCACTTTGCTGGATTCAGCTTGATATCATACTTCCGCAAATTTGTGAAAGTTTCAGCTAAGTCAGCCAGTAGGTCGGAACCTTTTCTGGACTTGACCACTATGTCATCCATGTATGCCTCGATGTTCCGACTGATCTGTTTTTGCAAACACTTCTGCACCATGCGCATGAAAGTGGCACCAGCGTTTTTAAGACCGAAAGGCATGGTGATATAGTAGAAACACCCGAATGGGGTGATAAAGACTGTTTTTATTTCATCTGGCCCATACAGTCGGATCTGGTGGTACCCAGAGTACGCATCCAGAAAAGACAGTCGCTCACAACCCGCGGTGGAATCTACGATTTGATCTATGCGGGGGAGCGGGAAATGATCCTTGGGGCAGACCCGATTGATGTGCTTGAAATCGATGCACATTCGGAGAGACTTGTCCTTCTTAGGGACCATGACGACGTTGGCGAGCCACTCGGAGTGGTACACCTCACGGATGAACTCGGCTGCCAGGAGCCGAGCAACTTCTTTGCCAATGGCCTTCCTCTTCTGTGTAGCAGAGCGACGGAGATGCTCCTTCACAGGTTTCGCCTTTGGATCGACTCGCAAACGGTGCTCAGCCAGCTCCCTGGGTACACCCGGCATGTCGGATGGTTTCCATGCGAAGATGTCCCAATTCTCACGGAGGAACTGGATGAACGCTTCTTCCTATTTGCTGTCGAGTGTTGTTGATATGTTGGTGGGAGCAGCATTGGGATCTTCCGGGTGGATGTGCACAGGCTTCGTGTCGCCGGCCGACTGAAACGCAGATTCTGCAGCTGACTTCTTGGAGCGTAGCAGATCACTCGGATCAGCATTTTTCTTGTACTCCTCCAGTTCCACCATGGCCATTTGCTCATCAGCTATCTTGGACCCTTGTTGCAAACACTCCTCCGCGCGTTGTCGACTGCCAGTGACTGTGATCACACCTTTGGGCCCGGGCATCTTCAGCTTGAGATACACATAACATGGACGGGCCATGAAACGTGCGTAAGCCGGCCGTTTTTGGGGGTGAGACACTCCTGGATGTTGCCGTTTGAAGGTGTTCATGGGTTTTCGCCCCATGGCAGACGTTTCGATTGCGAGCGTTCTGCAGTGGGTTTCCTGGGAATGCTTTGAACTCGCTTTTTCCCTTTCCCTTTTAGACTCCTGGATTTGGCTGTATCTCCGTTATTTCAATATAATGGAAAGGGGATTAGCCCGGTTCAAAAAAAAAAAAAAAACAAGCAAACAGACTGCCTTTTTTTGTTTTTTTTTTTTGCGAGAAATTTCCAATCTATTCATCTTCAATCATGTCAGTACAACGAACATCAGAAATAATAAAAATTACATCCAGATTCGTAGACCACCTAGCAACGACTACAAGCACTGAAGCGAGCCGAAGGCGTGCCGCCGTCATCGCCCCTCCCTCGCCGGAGTCGGGCACAACTTGTTGTAGTAGACAGTCGGGAAGTCGTCGTGCTAAGGCCCCATAGGACCAACACACCAGAACAGCAACCGTCGCCGATGAAGAGAAGCTTAGATCGGAAGGATCCAACCTGAAGACACATGAACAAAGACGAACAATGACCGGATCCGAGCAGATCCACCAAAGACAACCACCGACCGAATCTCGCGAGATCCGCTGGAGACACGCCTCCACATGCCCTCCGATGATGCTAGACGCACAACCGGAATGGGGGCTAGGCGGGGAGAACCTTATTCCATCTTCAAGAAGCCGCCGCCATCTCGTCTTCCTGAACAGGACACAAACCTTAATAAAACTTGAAAAGACATCTAAAAAAGGAGCCCTCCCGCCGGCAAGGGCCGGGATCCACCGCGCACCCATGGCCCTAAGGCCACAGAAGACGTGGCAGATCGGCGACGCCACCGACGGGAGGCAGAAACCCTAGCCGTCTTTCCTTAGAAGACTAATACCCGTTTCATGCAAACAGACTGCCTTTGCTCCTCTGCATTACCTTTTCTTGTGAGGATGGTACTGGATAGTCCAGTTTTCTTAATGAACTGAGATACCAGCCAGTCTAAGCTCCTTCTATCCCATCCCAAAATCCTCCTCGATCAGCCGCGCGGTAGCCAGGATGTGAACCAAACACACTCTTGTCATGGGTTCTTTTTGGTTCGGTCTTCCAAAAATTTGGGTTCCCAAAAATCAAGAAAGTACCCTTATGCGTCTAATCTAAGACCTACTGACAGAACCTCTATAGACCCGGTCGGCTATTCCAGGTACCCATATACAAGAAGAAATCCCTCAGTCAGGCAATCAACTCACAACCTGTTAATTTGCTCAACATGTGTGCAACAAATTAACTTTTTAACTCAACAAAAACTCAGCAAGCAAGCAAACAACAAGCATCAGCAAGCCTTAAAAAACCAATGCATAACCATGCACTAAAGTTGACAACCATCAAGCCATACAACACAATCCATACAATGCATGCATCATCAGGCCATATGATGCACTAATTTATTTAATTTTTGAGGAATCACCAGAGGCAATACTGGAAAATTGGTCGTTGCCGAGTTTCTAAAACTATACCGAGTGTAGAACCATGGAGCTCGGCGAGGACAACGTAAGCCGAGTATGTTCTTGGCAACGGAACAATCTCGGCATAGGCCGGTCGTTACTTGTTGCCAGGTAAAGTGCACTCGGCAAACAAAACAAACTCGACTTATATCAACTATGCCGAGTCCCTTTGGGCCCCAACTCGGTTAAGTTTGCGCCACGTGGCAAAGACGGCGGCTGATGTGTGCTCCGTCACGGCAGCCTGAGTTTGTGAGTTTCCGTGTTACGGTACTCAGCATAGTTTATTGTCAGCGCATCTCAACAAAAACTGGGCGCTCGACTTAATGGCGTGGCCACGTGGCGTCCGCGGGTGCGTTTGTCTTCGCGAGTTCTGACTATCGGCTCTCGACAAAGCTTTGTGCCACTTGGCGAGCGTCGTCTCGGTCCGACCCCGCAAAAAAAAACTGCCTTTTTTTTCTGCCGAGTACCCCACTTAGGTCTCGGCAAAGTGTTTGCCAAGACCCGACGCCGACAGTTGGCGCTCGGCAAAATGGCCTTTGCTTGAAGGGTTTAGGCCGAGTACTCTTAGTCGAGATCTGAACTCGGCAAACGCTCTGCCGAGTTGGAACCGGTTTTCGCTGAGTTTTCCAGCATCCGGGAAACCTGGAAATTGCAGTAGTTAGGGAGGCAGGGAGAGGATCGCCATCTGTCTATTCCTAAAAAAAAGCTGCATGCATCAGGTTATGAGCAACCATACAACATACTCCCTCCGTTCGGAATTTCCAAACGGAGGTAATAGTTTAAGAGTTCTTAGTAGCAACAATGGAACACTATCATACGACAAAGATAGCTTAAGTTCGTTGCAGTTGACTGACAGATATATGTTACAACATGGAAGCATAGACCAAAATAGAACAATGCCACAACCGTTTTAATCGAACAACACAACTAGATTTGCAGTTTTACGCCATCACTCCATCACTAAGACAGCGAGTCAGCGAGATTTCCGGAAGCTGCAAACTCTACAAACTGCAGGTTAGCAAATAATAACATGGTATCAGCCTAACCGATCTAAACCCTAGCCGCCGCCCGCCGCTTCCGCCCCGAGCGCCGCCCCTGGGACGGTCGGCCTCCATGACCGCCGCGGGGGCCGCGCAGCCCGTACCTAGGGTTCGTCCGCCGGTCGTGTTGACCGGCTGCTCTAGAGAGTCTTTTTTTCCCGATCCTTTGATCCGGGTTTTTATCTCTCGCCGGTCGCATTGATCGGCATTTTCTTTTTGATTTTTCGATCTAAGATCGGTTTGCGTCGCCTGCCGCCGCCAGTCGACCATCGCGTGCCTGTACTTCGACATCAGATCGGGGGCTCCATCTAGATCGGTTGCTGCACGGCTTCACGGATGCAGCGGCGTCTCCTTGCGCGTCCTACGGTGTTGGCCGGCCGTCCTACGCCGCGTGGCCCCAGGGCACTCACGCACCCCGCGCGGGCGTGGTGTGCCTGCTTGTCACGCGCATGCGCTGGTATGGCCAGCTGCTACGCTGGCTCACCGCGCCACGATGCTCCGTCCGCCGTCTGCATACAGGACCAGGAGCTATGTTCCGTGTAATGCTCATGTGCATCCACATGCCGCAATATACACACCGAAGCAACGTTCTAGATCATGACGGGTAGCACGTCATGGGTTGGATCTCTGCATCGCCGCCGCATACCAGGGTGGCTCGTCCGCGTCTTCGCAGATTTACTCGTCTTCAGTCTGATCAGCACGTCTCTGCAGAATCCCGTGAAGATCGTCTCCGAATTCAGCGCGCCCCTTCATCGATCGAGCAACGGGCTGCGGCTGCGTCGTCCCATCGGGCCGCAACGTCGCCGCCCCGTGGTACTACCCGCGGCTGCATTGACCCGCGCGCTGCCGCTGCGTCGCCCTTTGAGCCGTAGTGTCACGGCCCGCGGTCTATCGTCGCCCCAAGGCCGTCCGCTCCAGGCCGTCCCCATGGCTGCACTGACCCTCGAACTGCCGCTGCGTCGCCCCATCGGGCCGTAGCGAGCGTGGCATGCGGTCCCTGCCACTGCCCCGTGGTTCTCCCGCGGCTGCACCGACCTGCGTGTTGCCGCTGTGTCGCCCCTTCGGGCCGTAGTGCCGCGGCCCGCGGTCCACCGCCGTCCCGAGGCCGTCCGCTCCAAGCCGTCCCCGTGGCTGCACCGACCCTCGCGCTGCCGCTGCATCGCCCCATCGGGCCGTAGCGAGCATGGCACGCGGTCCCTGCCGCCACCCCGAGGTCTTCCCGCCGTCGCCCCGACCCGCACGTTGCCGCTGCGTCGCCCCTTCGGGCCATAGCGCCGCGACACGCGGTCCACTTCGCCGTCCACGCGCGTCGACTTCTGTGTGGTATGCGCTGCGCCGCCTTCCTAGGCGCGGGAACGCCACCGTCCGCGTCGGTCTTCGTCATGTTATCGGGTTCTTCCTCGCCTACTTCGAGCACTGCCGCCGCGCTCCTAACCTAGCCGCCGCCGCCTCCTCAGGCCGCCGCTGCCGCCGCTCTTCTTCCCGGTCCACGGCGACTACCTCGACACCGGCCACCCCGACTCGATATCGACCACGACGTTCCGCACGGCTACCTCGACCACGACTACACCACCCACGCTCTCGGCTACATCGACATCGGCACAAAGGGCTATCGCCTTGCTTGAGCAACCTCGTCGGTTTCCACTCCAGCCACAACTTCCGCGATGCATCGACCGTTACGACTGTGGGGGGGATGTCCGTCGGCTTACCTTCGGATTCTTCTCCAGTCTCACCGTCTGCGTCGCTACCGTTGTGATTGCGGGGGGATGTTGAGTATCGTGATTAGTTAGGAAATATGAGATAGACTAGGATTTATTCTACCTTGTCTTGTACTCCAAGTTGATCATTGTACTCCTATATATATATGCCCACGAGGCTCAAGCAATAAACATCAATCGATTCCACCAATCCCTCTCTATCCCTTCTAACAATGGTGAGGGAGTTATTATTACTAGTCACTGCTTGGATCAGTTGAGGCCACCATTTCTTGAAGTAGCTCTGAGATTAGAGTAAAGCAACCAGCAAACCTTGTGTAATCTGACAACTTGTACCTTGGATCAAGGGCAACAGCCACAAAGATCAGAATGTTGAAGCTCTCATGATCACCCCAATACTTGTTGTGTAGCACATATCGATCATCCTTTCAGCCATTTCCTTCTGCAAACCATCGGCATTCTCGCACCACTCTCAGATGGAAAAATATGTGGTATATGCAATGATTAGAGACAAAAACACAGACAATGAGGTTACAAAAATGCTCGAGAAATTCTGACATCTTCCTTGTGTATTCCCAATCTTCAGCTTCAGGAACTCTCGGCGCTTTCTCACTATTTAACTCAAATGCAAAGTAAGGGTCATCACTCATCAGCACCATACCTATTGAAGACCTTCTCATATGTGGCCATGGGCTTTCAAAATGAGGTACGTGGAGTTCCATCGGGTACATACATTAAGTGATAAGAATGCTTTCCGTTTCAAAAAAAAGAATGCTTTGCTCTCCACCTTCTCTAAGCCAGCACAATTCTTACAACGAGTCATTCTAGATGGAGAATTTCTGATAAAAAAGGACGGCAGCACGGACTCGCTGCACAGGGATGTCCAACTCTCTGCAACAATCCAAAACTAGCAAGTTTATGACATGGGCTGCACATCTTATGTGAATATATTGTCCTTTTGCTATGCCGTTTTACCGACATGGGCTACACCATCATGGAAGCCCTCCAAGTAGGGAGGCGATCTGTGATCCTGTCCACCAAAGGCTAGAGTACCGCACTTGACAGCTTCCCGAGAGTGATGGGGATTCCAAGGTACTTGATCGGGAAAGGAGCCAGTTGACACTCCATCACCGATGCAGCCTCGAGGGCCACCTCGTCAGAACAACCTCTGGATGATAATGAACACTTGCTGAAGTTGGTGTGCAACCCCGACGCGTGCCCAAAGAGCGCTAACAAGCTATGAACAGCGAGAAATTCCTCCCTATCCAGGGCACCCAGCCTCAGCGACAACCTGACAGCAGGGTCTTTGCGACCAGCTTGGCGAAGAGCCGAAGATGTAGATGAAGCTGGTGGGGGTGGTAACCCTTCAGGTTGGAGGCATTCGACCGCTTGGGAAAACAGATTTTTCTCTGGACCGGTCCAAGCTCTATGTGGCTTAGAAATCCTGCATCGTAGGAGCCACTCGTACATTCCATTCTCCATATCCATTGCTTGCTGAAACATGACTCAGAATGTTTCATCTTCAGTGTAACACAGGTTCAGGCTTCCTGCCCTTCTCTTCTCACATTTAATCCTGACTTCATTTCTCTTACCCCTTTGCTGGCTGTGCATTTCACATTTCCAGTGTTTCATGGCTGCAAGCCTCCACAGCAAGGCACGCCTATGAGGTTGGCCCTTCATTATCAACCGCACACAGAGCCTTGTTCGATGTTGGGTGTTTGAGTTCCACAAAACACAAAAAACTATCGACAGGTTTAAATTAAGGTGGTTCGATGGCTTCACTTGAGATGCAGCATATTGCGCTCTACATCCATCAGTAGCCAGCACATTTTCGTTAACAAATGGCCCAAGTATACGACGCTACACAGGACTAAAGGCTACTACTAGTTGGTCTTGTTAACGTTGGTTCAACTTATTTTGCTTATTCATATAGCATGCGGACGAAAGAGATAACTTTGCCATTTTTGTGCGGGGGTAGGTGACTAACTTTGTCATTGCTCATTACTATATTTCAAAAAGCAAATCGAAGGTAGTGCCCGTTAGCTTGGATCATATAGACAAGGCATCCTAGGGAAGGTTGTATCCGGAGCAGAGTTGGTATCAGACATGTGCACTTGCAAACAAATGACGTGTTCGTCGTGCCCGCCAACGGAATGACTCCAAAAGGCAGCCGTTGAGGGAGTAGTAACAATATTTTGCTAGATCAGTAGGTGGAGCAACAGCTCCACATTTCATAACTAATCTTGGATTGGCATCATAACTACGAGGAATTTGATAAAATGACACACTTTTTTGGTACTTTGATCCAGTGGCATATTTTTCTTTTGATTTGGTTAAATGGCATACGAGGACCTGCAAATTCGCACCCGACTGCCTTGCGATCCGCAAAGTAGTTTGTATCCCGCGGGAGGGCACAATGAGTTTTAAGTTTTAATCTTTAAAAATATGAATTTGTATCTGAAACTTACGATTTTCTAGTCGCTCGTATCAAGTTTCATAGTTGAAACTTTAATGTTTTTTTGTCGGCTGCGGGTACTAAAGTTGCGGTTGTACTAAGCTTCGAAAGTTGAAACTTAACACAATTTCTAAAAACTCGTTAAAACGTATTCAAAATGAATCTTATTTGAAAGCCCTGGTCACGAGAAACATGAATATGAAAATAGAACTTAATTTGAACTTTTCGTTCAAAAAATATGAAAGATTGAAAATCATAATCCAAAAGAAAAAGCACGCACGAGGGGCTTGGTGCCCCACCTCTACGTGCCACAAATCCTCTCCCTTCGAGGACCATGGGAGCTGGACGTGGGGGGACGAGATGTCCGCCGGCCATGGCTGTTGTGTTGCAGCATGAGCGACGCGCTATGAGAAGAGAGAGAAAGGGGTTGTGCCGTGGGTATGTGGCGGCTTTTGGTTGGTCAGATGGATGTCAGACTCCCACAAGTTTGTTTTTAATATAGTGAAATTGGACCCCATTGGATGACAAAATGTGTCTAGGCATCAGGATCTATACATTTACTGATGCTTTAAGGGATCGTGTTGGAGATGCCCCAAAAGCATCTCCAACAACTACCCTATTTTAAGGGAGCAAAAATTATTTGGAGTAAAATATAGGACATAAAAATGTGTTTTTTAGGGCACGACAAAATGTGCGTCTCCAACGGATGTCCTAAAATAGGGCACCAAAATTATCATGGGAACTACTTCGGTCTCACATTGCATACTTCGTTTCAGATATAACATGCAAAGTTTAAACATACAACGAGCTAATTAATATCCAATCGTCATATAGATTAGACGGACATCCAACTACGTATTAGATCACCCTAAACACTACTATAATCGATTCCTACGGACACCCTACAGGTTGTCCCAGTCAGTCAATCTCGTGGTCGGAATGGCACATACTGGCTGGTCCAGTTTTTAAACTATGCATATATAATCAGAGATTCTCCACCTTTTAGTTTGTCGCCACCTTACGCCTTTTTTGCTGGAAGTCATCGAACCCACCGAGCGCCTTGCTGGCAGCCATTATTTTACTTCACCCGGTAATCCAGAAACAAGAACCGCAGCAAGCTCCGCGCTCTCTCAGAGTTTAGAGCATTTCGGCCGTTGGATCGAACTTTTTGATGCGTTTTGGGCCGTCTGATCTCGCTCAGGAACGATCTGGGCCGCCGGATCAAAAGCCGGCGCTGTAGCAATGAATAGTAACTCTTTCCCCACGCTCCTTCTCACTCCGTGATTTCGGCCGTGTCTCGCTGACCTGTGGGGTCTGTCGTCCGTGGGCCGTGTCTGTCGGTGGGTGTACCTAGGAGGGTGCCTGGTGCATGCGTTATTTGGTCGATTGGTCGAGCCACCGCCTGTTAATTTCGTGCCCCGCCGAGGGTATTCTCGGGTTTTCACGTGTTGACCCTTTCGTGGCGTGCTATGGGTGGCTAGGGAACGGATAGTGCCGATTGGGTGAGAACCCTAGCCGCCATTCGCCCACTCCCCATCGCGCCCCCCTTCTTCGTTCCTTGCAGCCGCTGCCGCGGACCCGTCCTCTCTCCTCGTCGTTCTCTCCTGCCACCTAGCTCGCCGCTGCTGCTCTCCCCGCCGAGCTCGCTCGCCGCTGCATCATCTTCTCCTCCTCGCCAACACCACATGCCTTCTCCCCTTCTCCTCCTCTGCCCAGTCGTGCGCCTCATGCCGGCAAGATCCAGCCGTGGCGGCCGAGCTCTAGTTCGCCCGATGAGAAGGGGGTGCGTGGCCCTCCCTCCCCGTGTGGTGATGGACAAAGGAGGTGCACGTCTCCGACAAGGTCATCCCGTGTTGGCCGATGGCGGGTGGCCACCGGTGTGCAGCACGCTTCATCCTACTCTTGATGCGTTCCGTGCGCGCGCCCCAAGCGAGTGCCTGGCAGAGCTCGGCGTCTCGGCCTCAGCTCCGAGGACGCGGTTGCAAAGGTACGGGCCAACGAGCTGGAGCGGCATGCGCCGCCGCCGTCTGTGTGGATGCTGGTGCTCGAGCGCTTCTGCTCTCCGTCGCTGAGGTCACCAAGCCGCTGCGCTCCTCTTCCTCCCTAGCCGCTTCCCGCTGCCCCACCGCGCGAGACAGCGAGGAAGACGACCCGAGGTGAGCCGCCGCCGATCCACCCGCGCGAGGCGCCCAGCAACTATCTCCCGAACACGCTCTTGTGCGACTCCCCAGCTCATGCGTCGTCACGCCGACCACCTCCGGCCCTGACCTAGGGTTCGGTGGGCGAGCTCTTGAGGGCCGACCCGAGGCGAGCCGCGTCCCATCCATCGCGTGAAAGCAACGGTGAGCGTCCTCTTCACTTGCCCCATTCCCTTTGTGTGTGTTCATCCGCTCGAGAATCGATTAGATATGTCAGTCTGTTCGTTTGCAGGGGGCTGGATCCCGAGGGGCAGAGGTGCAACCCTGCAGAGCTGCTGGATCCCAAAATTAAAGGTAATTTAAGGCATGCTTTAGGTAATTTCTGTTGCGTCTCAGATTCGTTGCTGCCATTTTCAGTTACTATTGTTCAGATGTGATTGGCCTGATGGCAACTCGGGCCTGCTGAAGAACAAAGACGCAACAGCGGGGCGAGGGAGAGGGAGACGGGGAAGCCCCTGTGCCACTACCGGAATAACTGCTTATGCCAACGGCCATTTCTATGTCGACGGCTTTTTGTCGGGGCCGTCGGCATACCTTGAGATACGCCGAGGGCCCGCATAAAGCCATCGGCATACCAGGATCTACGCCGACGGCTGCCGTAGGCATAGTAAGACCGTCGGCTTATCTCCATCTATGCCGACGGCAGCCGTAGGCATAGGCAGGCTGTCGGCATAGACGCGACCGTCGTGACCCGGGGGTTGACGGCGGGCTGACGCCGTCAGAGCTATGCCGACGGCCCCTGACGGAGGCCGTAGGCATATATTATATCTTTATTTTAAACAGACAAGTGCATAGTTTTCTGTCTATGCTGACGGCTAAGCCGTCGGCTTTATTTTTTAAAATTTAAATTGTTTTCTTTTTTAGTTTAAATCTGATTTATATAAACTTACACAAATTATATATCGATTTGGGGTAGAATTTTCCATAGATTATGAATATCCAGTTTGTTTTTGCTTTTGAGTATGTTAGAAATGTGACCTCATGTAATTTTGCATATAGGTCCTTGTACTTTGTTAAAATCACAAGTAATTGATACTTGCATCGATTTTGACAAGTTTTAAATGGTTTTTTTTATCAGAATCTTGAAAGGATTCTATTGCTATACTATGTTTTCAAATTTTAACAAACTAAAATCATGTTTACTTCATATTTACAGAAAACACCCTTTTGTTTTGACTTTTTAGGATATTATTCATTCCTTAGCCAAACAAAGGGGATCTTGTGGTGGGTCGGCGGCCTTAGGTGGGTAGCTACGCCACCAAAGCATCGCACCGGGCCCTCAGACATGCCTTAAGGTGTGGTGGCATGTCTGAAGAGGCAACACGCGGCTCCGGGGTGTGGTCCCCCCTCACGGACGGCACTGCTGCCGACACTTGAAAGGCCGTGTGGTGAAAGTACTACCAGCCAATCTAGACAGGGTTAGGCCGCTCAGTGCAAACACCCGGCACGCGGTTCCGGAGTGTGACCCCCTTCACGGACGGCGCTGTCGCTGACACTTGGAGGGGGAAACGGCCGCGTCGGGTCGACGCGGAGGGGATCCTGTGGTGGGTAGGGCCCAGACCTAGTTCCGAAGTGTTCCCATGGGCCGACCTATCACAACCAGGTGGGGAAGTCCATTGGTCAAAGCCCGTCCGGTGAAAGTCAAAGGCGTAGATCTTCTGGTCAACTGCTCCAGGGTTAGGCCGGCCGGGGGCCATAGGGGGGTAGCTACGCCACCAAAGGATCGCACCGGGCCCTCACACATGCCTTAAGGTGTGCTGGCATGTCTGAAGAGGCAATACGCGGCTCCGGGGTGTGGTCCCCCCTCACGGACGGCGATGACACCGAAGTAATCCCTCTGCGGTTTTGGTGTTGCGTGAATATTCCTGAACACTCGGAGCGTGATCAACTCATGAAATTTTTACACAGTGCAGACACATATGATATAAGATGCGTGGCAATTTCTTATATTTTTTAAAGATTCAGGAGTATGCGCAAAAATCCCCCGCTACGGGTTGGTCTTCACGTGTTTACGAGTGTGGTCGGTGCCCTTCGGGGGCTAGCTATGCCACCAAATCTTGCGCTGGGTCCTCTTACATGTCTGGAAGTGTGGTGGCAGGTGCAAACACCCGGCACGCGGATCCGGAGTGTGACCCCCTTCACGGACGGCGCTGCCGCCGGCACTTGGAAGGGGGAAACGGCCGCGTCGGGTCGACGCGGAGGGGATCCTGTGGTGGGTAGGGCCCAGACCTAGTTCCGAAGTGTTCCCATGGGTTGACCTATCACAACCAGGTGGGGAAGTCCATTGGTCAAAGCCCGTCCGGTGAAAGTCAAAGGCGTAGATCTTCTGGTCAACTGCTCCAAGGTTAGGCCGGCCGGGGGCCATAGGGGGGTAGCTACGCCACCAAAGCATCGCACCGGGCCCTCACACATGCCTTAAGGTGTGGTGGCATGTCTGAAGAGGCAATACGCGGCTCCGGGGTGTGGTCCCCCCTCACGGACGGCGATGACACCGAAGTATTCCCTCTGCGGTTTTGGTGTTGCGTGAATATTCCTGAACACTCAAAGCGTGATCAACTCATGAAATTGTTACACAGTGCAGACACATATGATATAAGATGTGTGGCAATTTCTTATATTTTTTAAAGATTCAGGAGTATGCGCATAAATCCCCCGCTACGGGTTGTTCTTCGCGTGTCTACGAGTGTGGTCGGTGGCCTTCGGGGGCTAGCTATGCCACCAAATCTTGTGCAGGGTCCTCTTACATGTCTGGAAGTGTGGTGGCAGGTGCAAACACCCAGCACGCGGATCCGGAGTGTGACCCCCTTCACGGACGGCGCTGCCGCCGACACTTGGAGGGTGGAAACGGCCGCGTCGGGTCGACGCGGAGGGGATCCTGTGGTGGGTAGGGCCCAGACCTAGTTTCGAAGTGTTCCCATGGGATGACCTATCACAACCAGGTGGGGAAGTCCATTGGTCAAAACCCGTCCGGTGAAAGTCCGCCCGACGCGGAGGGGATCCTGTGGTGGGTAGGGCCTTCGAGGATTAGTGATGCATGTTAAATATAAGTGAATGTTAGGAGATGTTCTTTTAAAAATGAAGGTGTATGTTAAATAAAAAAAGGATATTGGAAAATAATAAAAAAGGAAAGTACGTATGCCGATGGCCAGGCCGTCGGCATATGTTAACACGTGGCATCTTCTGCAGTAAAGCCTGCCGTCGGCATAGTCCCCTTATCCACTCGCGGTGCTCTCCCTACCGCTCATTCCCCTCTCCCATCCCCATCTCTCCCGACCCCGACCCACGCCGCCGCCACCCTCTCGATCCGCCACCGGGTCGCGCCGCCGCCGCCACCCTCTCCGCCACCTCGTCGCGCCGCCGCCGCCGCCACCCTTTCCGCCACCTCATCGCGCCGCCGCCGTCGCCACCCTCTCCACCACCTCCACCCCCGTCCGCCCTGCCACCTCGCCGGCCCGCGTCGGCGCCGCCCCGACCCCACGCTAGCTCTCTTCCCCTCCTGCTCGGGCCTCGGCCGCCGCACCGCCTTGCCGTGCCGGCCCGGACTCGAGCCCCCTCCGCCGACGCCGTGCAGCGGTGGCCCCGACCCCCGTCCGCCCTGCCCCGGCCTTTCTGCTCGCCCGCTGCACCGCCCATCTCCGGTCGCCCTCTACACCCGCGCCCGCGACGCTCCTCTGCCGGCCTCGGCACCGGTGAGCCTTCTTCTCTCTTTTTTCATTTTTTTTTCAGTTTTTTTGCTTCTGTTTGTTACGTGGATGGATGAATGGATATTGGTCACTTAGTTTCTAAAACAACTAGTGATAGATGGATGGATGGATATTGGTGAATATGGATGAATGGATGTTGGTCACTTAGTTTCTAAAACAATTAGTGATAGATGAATATGGATGTTAGTTTCTAATTTTTTTTGTTTTAGACACTTAGTTTCTAAAATATGGATGAATGGATGTTGGTCAAGTTAGTGATAGATGGATGGATATTGGTCAAGTTAGTGTAGAGGTCATGTTGATTCATAGTTAAAGAAGCAATTCGAGACACTTAGTTTCTAAAACAATTAATGAAGCTTATTTTGCAATTTGAGATGTTGTTAAAAAGCTATGTGAGATGTGCTCCAAAATTTGGATATGATGAGTGGTTACTTCATCATGATGATCTTGCTAAAAAAAAATTGAAGAACAAAATTTTACACTTGACAGAGAAATTAGGATTTGAAGTATCATGATGATCTAAAATCTTCAGTAGATGTCATTAGCACTATGATATTTTTCCTAGTTTGAAGTGTCAATGCTTTATGTGATGTGATGACCTAATTTTATTTTTAGTCGGTGGAATTTACAGGATTTGTGGTGTTGCATCTCCGTGGAGTGATCATCGACGTTGGAGCTGTTGGTGCCTGATCGTCTCTCCGCTGATCGACTACATCCTCTACATCCGAGGGTGAGCTACAAATCCATCTCCTCCTCTGCTTTTTTTATGTCACTAGATTTCATTTTCACGTCAAGTCGCGTAACCTAGGTGTCTCCCGTCCGAAAGGGTTGCATCGATAAATATGCATTCAATTGCATATTTATCACCGTAACTCTTTCGGATTGTCCAACGTTTTCCACGGACAGCCCGAGGATGTGTAGATTGGGTACGTCCTCCATGCTCTACCCCATTCCGAGACAAAATTTCGGCAACGCCTCCCCGTTGTTCTCCGGATGCACATTCTCTCGGCTTTTTGCCGAGACGTGTATCTGGAGAACAGCGGGGAGGTGCTGCCGAAATTTTGTCTCGGAATGGGGTAGAGCAAGGAGAACGTACTCAATCTACACATCCTCGGGTGGGATTAGGACCCATCTTTACCTATTAGAGATGTAGGTGGATTCAATGTCGTTTCTCGTCAACCCGGTAGAAAATAAAACATTGATGTGATTAATTTAAATGAATCATTAATTTTGGTGTGTGCCTCCCAATAAAGCAGAGATGGCAGATAATCAGTGGATGTACAGTGGTTTTTTCCGTCGGAATCAAGTAACAACAGAGTGGGCCGAGAGAACCAATGTGTATTTGAAGGAGATATTCCGTCGTCCAATGAGAATGGTGCCAGAATGTCCCTGTGCCAAATGTAAGAGACGTATCCGTAGAGATCTGGAGGAGATGACTTTGCACCTTCGCACGAATGGATTTATGCCAAACTTTAACATGCCGATAAACTTTGCCCAGCGGGACCGTGGTAGAGAGGAGGTGATATGACAACGCATCGATGGTCATGAGGACGATGGGGTTAGAGACATGCTAGATGATGTCTGTGCTGCACAGACGGCACCTGCGACACTTTCAGCGAATGAACCGGAGGAGCCGGAGGAAACCGCAAAGGCCTTCCTAGATATCTTGGCCTTGTCAAAGAGACCTCTTTATGAGGGTGCCAAGCTCTCTCAGCCGGATGCCATCTCGCAACTGATGGCGTCAAGGCCGAGTACGGCTGTACCCGAGGTTGCTTCAAAGCATTTCTGGGAGTATGGGCTAACAGCCTCCCTGAGGGCCATGAACTGCCGAAAAGCATGTATGCTACAAAGAAAATCATGAAGGCGCTCTCTATGGATTATGAGAAAATACATGTTTGTCCAAAGAATTGCCTTTTGTTTAGGCACGAGTATGCGAATGACAACTATTGTAGCAAGTGCGGTTCCTCTCGGTATATTGAGGTGGTCGATGAGCAGGGTGAGAAAAAGCAGCTAGCCATCCCTGCAAAGGTTCTTCGATATCTCCATTTCATAGAAAGACTGCAGCGCCTTTTCATCACCGAGGAGTCTGCCAAAATGATGAAGTGGCACAAGGAAGGGAAAAGGTACCATGCAGATAAAATCGTACATCCATCAGAAGGTGAAGCATGGAAGTCATTCGACACAGAATACTCTGAGGAAGCAGCAGAGGCTGGGAATGTCAGAATTGCTATATCAGGTAATGGGTTCAATCCATATGGTATGTCGTCTAATCCATACAGCTGCTGGCCCGTGTTTGTTATTCCGCTCAATCTCCCTCCCGGCGCCACAATGCAACACAAGACCATGTTCCTGTCGCTGATAATTTCGGGGCCTGAATATCCGGGGAAGAATTTGAGTGTGTTTATGCAGCCGTTGGTGGATGATTTGCACCATTCTTGGTACTTCCCGAGGTTGACATATGATCGACATCTGCAGAAAAATTTCTTGATGAAAGTTTGGCTGCAGTATTGCATGCATGACTTTCCCGGCTATGCCCTATTCTGCGGATGGTGTACAAGTGGAAAAATGCCATGCCCAGTGTGCATGCAGGCCTTGCGTTTCATTTGGCTGAAGAAGGGTGGCAAGTATGTTGCCTTTGACCTGCATCGACAATTCCTCCCTCCAGACCATCCTGACAGGGAAGACAAGAAGAACTTCACGAAAGGCCTAGTTGTCCATGAAGTAAACGAAATTCCAACGTTTTCGGGTGTGGATGTGCTTGCTCAGCTGAAAGCTCTTAAGCCTGCCGGCGAAGGGAAAGGCAAAGGCAAAGCCAAAGCCAAAGCCAAAGGCACAAGCGAAGGTGAGGGCGAGGGGAAAGGGAAAGGCAAAGGAAAAGCCAAAGGTTTTGAAGGATATGGTGAGACGCACAACTGGACTCACAGTACCCCCTTCACGCAGCTTCCCTATTTCAAGGACCTCAAACTTCCATATAACATTGATGTGATGCACACCGAAAAGAATGTCGCAGAGGCCCTTGTTCGCACGATCCTCAATATTCCTGATAAGACAAAGGATAACGTTAATGCTAGAGTCGATCAACAAAATATTTGTGATAGGCCGCATCTGAACATGCAGCCTCCCACAGGCGGTCGAAAATCTTGGTTCAAGCCAGATGCTGACTTCGTCCTTAAAAAGGATGATAAGATGGAGGCATTCAAGTGGCTGAAACACGTCGTGAAGTTCACTGATGATTATGCATAGAATATAAGTAAGGGAGTCAATCTTTTAACGGGCAAAGTCACCGGGCTCAAGAGTCATGACTATCATGTATGGATTGAGCGGATTATGCCGGTGATGGTTCGAGGCTATGTCCCCGAGCGTGTTTGGCGTGTGCTTGCAGAGCTAAGCCATTTCTTCCGCACGCTTTGTGCTAAAGAAGTATGTCCCAAGATGATAAAAGAATTGCATAAGAAGGCGCCGGAGTTGATATGCAAGCTAGAGAAGATCTTTCCGCCAGGCTTCTTTACTCCGATGACACATCTCATTTTGCACCTCGCGAATGAGGTATTGTTGGGGGGCCCTGTGCAGAATCGTTGGCAGTACGGCCCTGAGAGACAGAACAAGCATCTTCGACACAAATGTGGAAACAAAGCTAAGATTGAAGCTTCCATAGCTGAGGCAGTTATCCTAGAGGAGGTGGCAGATCTCAGGACAGCGTACTATCCAGACCACGTTCCCACTCTGCATAATAAGGTGTCTCGATACAATACAGAAGAGCCCAAGTATAAACCCAAGCTCTCTCTATCCAGCGGGCAAGGTGGCAGGGCTGGATGCTCGAAACCTTATATCATGCGACAGCATGAGTGGGAGGACGTCATGTTCTATGTCTTGCACAACATCAAGGAAGTTGAGGATGAGTGGATGAGGTAATACCGTTGCACCATTCTTTTAGTCAATTCGTTATGTTCACTTTGCCTCGGTCTAATGCCGCTTTTCTTCTTTTAGTCGATTCGTTGATGAAGAGTGGACGGGAATGATGCCTCCTACTGAAGCGGAGGCACTTACTGTTCTCCGAAAGGGTGCCGATGGAAGGAAATTTTTTGTTGCTTGGTTCATGGAGGAAGTAAATTTTCACACTTCCCTATTACCTAGTGCACCCAACATTTATTACTTCTCGGAACTAATGCACCCTACAATTTCAATTAAACTTGTAGGGAAAAGATCCGAACACATCAATGGATGAAGAATTGAGATGGGTTTCCATGGGTTTTAACAGTCGGGTCATGACATGCGAAAAGTACGATGTGAATGGTTATCGCTTCCATATAGAGGAGCACCAGAATAGTCGGCCTGATCCCAAAACTATAAATACTGGAGTCTTCACCGAAGGAGATAATAAAGTAGAGTACTATGGAAGGGTAGGAAAAATATACGAGCTTACATTCAACCGTGGGCACGAAACCCTAAGTCTCGTTGTGTTCAAATGCCGATGGTTCGACCCCAATAAGGGTCTGAGACATATGCCTTCCGTTGGTTTAGTCGAAGTTAAACCATCAACCGTCTATGCCGGAGCTGATCTCTTTATTGTGGCTACCCAGGCCACACAAGTTTATTATCTGCCCTACCCATGCCAGAAAGAGTATCTAAAGGGTTGGGAAGTTGTGTTCAAGGTGTCGCCACATGGTAAGCTACCGGACCCGAACGATGATGATTACTACAACATAAACCCCATGACATACGAGGGAGTGTTCTTTCAAGAGCAACATGATGATGTGGTCCGAAACAAGGACGATGATGACTTGGGTTATGTTGATGTGGACGCAAACGATGACGATGCACGGAATGATGGTGAGGCAATTGTGAATCAAAGAGATATAATTATGCTTGAAAAGTTAAATGAAGACGCTGACGACGAGGAAGAGCCTCCACCTCCGTCAGACAACGAAGACGATATGCGTGATAGTGATGATGAGACCGGTCGACAAATAGATTCAATAGTGATGATTCATATGGGTTCTAGGAAATGTAAGCTTTATTGTATGGTTTATTAATATGCTTCCTTCCTTTGCCAAAAAAGAGATATATATATATATATATATATATATATATATATAGCATGCTTATACATTGCATATTTTGTTAATGTTCTTTTCTGTATGCTTAATGTGCTTTTTTGTTATTAATGTGTTTTTTTGTATGCTTATTTATTTGTTATCCTTACTAACTGTTTATTCTCTTCTCAATGCAGGTTTGCTAATCATGGGCAAGTCCAGCGGCGCGGGTTTCCTAAGCAAATTAAAAGGAGGTCTTAGTCGGAGTGGACGACCCCGTCAGCCTCCCCCCCGACTACTTGAGGATGACACCTCACAGGGAGGTCGAGGGGTCGGGGGAAGAGCCCCTAGAGGAGGAGGGGGTGGGTCGAGATGCGGTCGGGTCAAGAAACTGTGGTCCGTGTCTGACATAGGGGGGTCGTCTTCGACGCCCTCCTATACTGAGGCACCCTCTGAGTCTGAGGAGGAGGAGGTTCGCGAGGAGGAGGAGGGCGAGGAGGAGTTCGTTCAGGAGGAGGAGAAGGAGGAGGAGGGCGAGGAGGAGGGTTGTGGAGGGGAGGGTAGTGGAGGGAAGGGTTCTGGAGGGGAGGGTGGTGGCGAGGTGTGGGGTAACTTGCCGCCGGGTGATCCGAAGGGGTGGCTGCGTGGTACTGCAGAACTACCTACACCTCCTGCTACCGAGTAGAAGAAGTGGCTCATTGAACCCGCGGGGACAGAGTATGTGCCTCTCAATCATAGTTTGAACACATACTAACATTTTCATTGTACACATGCTAATTTTTTGATTCTTTTGCAGCAATTGGAAAGTTCTTGGAGAGGGCCGTAAACCAAACGGCATTATCACTATCCTGTTGAAGGATTTTTGGCCGGGCCTATTCTGCCCGCGGCCAGACAGGGACCCTGTCGGTTCTAAATCCGGCATATCTCGTAGTAGGGGTCCTAAGCTAGGCGTCTTGGAGCGATGGTAACATGGACACAGGATTTTACCCAGGTTCGGGCTCTCTCGAAGAGATAATACCCTACGTCCTGCTTTTGATTGTATTCATATGGGGTGTAGTACAGAGTACATGTATCTACCACGAGATTGTTCTAATGAATATGAGATCATCTATTGACTAGCCTGGCCTCGGTTTATATAATGCACCAGAGGCCTAGGGCTTAGAGGAGTCTTCGGCTTGTGCACCAAGTCTTTTAGAGTCTTCCTTGTATGCGTCATGGGCTGCCCGAAGTGGCCCATTAGTGAACCGCCATGGGGGTCCTCGGCTCAACCCACCTGGTCGGGAGACGACGTGGTGAGTACCCCCTAGTCCAGGACACCGTCAGACCTGGAGCTGTGGGTTTTGGCCACGACCTGGGACCACTACGAGGTTGCCAGCCTCGCGGAGTACGGGACGGCCGCTAAGGCCGTGATCAATAAATTTTGGGTAAGTTCTCTTCAGAATCACTCGTCTTGAGTTTCGTTCATAGTTTATCATCGAATCACTTAACTCATGCCTTGTTTCATTCTGGTTTTATGCATGATTGTAGCAATTCTATAGGGTTCTTGAGGAGCACAAGGCCAGAGCCGACGTGGTCTTGGTGGCGGCTGCGAGGAAGAAAGCTCGCCAGATTCAGTACGAGGTGCGCTGGGTTGCCATCTCGCACTACTACCACAACTACCTTGGTCGAAAGATGACCAAGAAAGAAGCGCAGAAGAAGCGGCTTACCTTGAGCAGGGAGCAGTACATGATGGTAAGTATTACAGACTTTTCATGCCGACGTATAAACAGTCAATTTCATTGTTTCGTGATGACATGTCATGCTTCCGTTATTTAGGTTATTCCTACTTGGTGCTACGGAAGGGATGACGGATGGGCGAGTTTGGTGGATAGGTGTCTCGGTGAGGATGCAGAGTTTGCTGCCAAGAGCACAAAGAACCGGGCTAATCGTGGAACCGACGGAACACATGGCCAAGGAAACAGGAACCACTGGGGCTACAAGGCCATCCAGGTTTACCAGGATACATTCTTTTTCTTCTTGTTACCGTCATGTTCTTATCTATATACATGATACATTTTTTTTCTTTTTACCGTCATGTTCTTATGTATGGCTAACTTCTGTTTGACGTTGCAGGAGGGCAAGTTGAAGAAGCCGCTCTCACACATGGAGTCGTGGAAGCTGGCCCGTGCGCGGAGTAAGCGCAAGGAGGGCGAGAGTGAGTACTACGGCAATACCGAGAAGAACCTGGAGTCCTACTCGGAGTCGTTTACCAGGTTAAATCCTGGTTCGGATGTTGCTGACCCCATCCTGTCTCAGACCGACGGAGACGGTGGTGGTGGCCATCCGGCCGAAGTATCATGGCCGCTACCCGTGCCTCGATGGCGTGATCACTCCTTCTGTCTCCTACACACGGCTCCGAGCTACCAACCCGTGCCCGAGCGGCAGTACGGGCCGTTCGCATCCTAGCTTAGCCAGCCAGCATGCTGTAAGTATTTCCCCCCTTATCTTCTTTCTTTCTCACTTTCTCACTTTATTTTCAGCATTGCCCACTTACAAACAACCTAAAATTTGTAGGCATATAAGGCCTTTGTCGAGCTTAAGCATGTCGAGGTGCGGGAGTACTTGCAACGAGTAAAGGCAAATGAGGATTACAACCGTCTGATGATGGCGGTTAGTTTTGCCCACTTAGAAGCAAGCTAAATTTTGCACTTTCATTTCTTCTGACCTTCGTGTTTACTTGGTTAACTAACAACCAGGCTATGTGGTCGTCTATGCAAAACCGCACGGATCCACCACCAATGGGACCCGCACCACCACCTTCTAGAGAACCCCCACACGTGCCCACGTTCGATGAATGGGTGGCACTAGGCAGTGGGACTCCGGTTCGTACATTGCCTAACTATTCACCAACTAGTTCTCGTTGATTCAACACTATCATATTTACCCTTACAATCTCTTTTCAAACATGTAGGGAACCGGTGGATCATCGGTTTTTCGTGCTGGTGTTGGTGGCTCGACTCCTGGTTCAGAGGGCCTAGTCACTCCGGTCTGGCTAGGTGGTGCTGGTCTTGGCGGTGCTGGCGGCGATGATCCTAATCTTCGCTAGATGATGATGTTTTCCATGTTTTGCTATGCTTTCATGTTCCATACTTCTTCCTAGTGTTCTTTAGATGACGATGATGATGTCCATGTCTCATACTTATGTTTATGAAGTTTCAACGATGATGATGTTGATGATCTTGAGATGATGATGATCTTTCATATTATCTAGATGAGGTTTTGGACATTGAATATATTTCTGTGTATGTACATGTTGCTTCCTGTGATTTTGAATGCAAAATGCAAATTTGTGCTGTGAATTTGAATTGGAAATGCAAAAACAGAGCAATTCTAAAAAAAACAGAGAAAAACTATGCCGACGGCAGCCACGGCCAGGAGGTCCCAGCGGGCGCCACGTGACAGACATACGCCGACGACCTGGCCGTCGGGATAGATTTAAATCTATGCCGACGGCTAGGCCGTCGGCGTATGCTCCTGCTAGAAGCTCCCAGCGACTGCCGCGTGGCACGTATATGCCGACGGCCAGGCCGTAGGCATAGATATGAATCTATGCCGACGGCTAGGCCGTCGGCATATAGCACTGCTAGACGCTTGAGTATGGCGCCACGTGGCGCGTCTAAGCCGACGGCCGGGCCGTCGGCTTAGACGCGCCACGTGTTCTCTTCTTATTGGTTTCGCCTGGTCACGGCGCCGTCAGTGGACGTCCGGCGGATTTTTTTTTGCCGACGGGGATTATATGCCGACGGCCGTACGGATGCCGTCGGCATATACGTCTATGCCGACGGCACTTCTATGCCGACGGTCTGACAAGACTACGCCGTCGAGATCGACGCCGACGGGGATATGCCGACGGCAGCCGTTGGCATAGGGCTATGCCGACGGTAAACGGCCTATGCCGACGGCCGGCATAGGGGTTAATTCCGGTAGTGTGCCGACGTGAGCGACGGTTCCCCAACGAGCTGGTTGCTCATCACCTATGACTCGGAGGATGGCTGAGGTGGGGTCGTTCGTCAAAACGTCTCCACCGAGCTGCTGTAAGTAAGGAATTTTTCCGGGTGGTGGTGGATGAGTATCCCCCCTCATAGCAGTGATGTATGCATATGTGTATTTTGGTGGCCTTTCTTTGCTTGCTCCATCCATTCTACATTATAAATTGATTGTATCGGCTGCTGCTGCGACAATAGATTTTATTCTATCAACCCTTGTGATTAAACTGATGTCCGAACCATGGTATAAATGCCACCATCCAGTCAGGATTTACCGCACTAACAGTGGAAGCATTATCTTTGTTCAGTTATGTACCTAAGAAAGCTCTTGTAGGAATCTGAGTTGGATATGTAGGCGCGGTCTCACACAAAGGAAGAGAGAAGATAATTTGATGTCAACGACTCATGGATGGAAATAAAAACACAAGCGGAAATTATTTACTCTTTTACGTAGTTTAAGTTATTGATTGAGATGGCATTTCATCTTGCTATTCTAATTTTATACCCCTATGTTCTTGGCAAAAAATACATTATTTGGTTCATAGCTTGCTTAAACTCGGTGGTACTTTATCTTTTTTTTTGCGAAAAACTTCCAATCTATTCATCTTCAATCATGGCAGTACAATGAACACCAGAAATAATAAAAATTACATCCAGATCCGTAGACCACCTAGCGACGACTACAATCACTGAAGCGAGCCGAAGGCGCGCCACCATCATCGCCCCTCCACCGCCGGAGTCGGGCACAACTTGTTGTAGTAGACAGTCGGGAAGTCGTCGTGCTAAGGCCCCATAGGACCAGCGCACCAGAACAGCAACCGCCGCCGATGAAGAATAACGTAGATCGAAAGGATCCAACCCGAAAACACACGAACGTAGACTAGATCCGAGCAAATCCACCAAAGATAGAACCGCCGGAGACACGCCTCCACACGTCCACCAACGATGCTAGACGCACCACCGGAACGGGGGCTAGGCAGGGAGACCTTTATTCCATCTTCAGGGAGTCGCCGCCGTCTCGCCTTCCTGAGCAGGACACAAACCCTAACAAAACTCAAAGGAACGACTAAAAACGGAGCCCTCTCGCCGGCCCTTACCAGGATCCACCACGTCCCCATGGCCCTAGGGCCACTGGAGACGAGGCGGACCGGCGGCGGCGCCGGCGAGAGGCAAAAACCCTAGCTTTTTTTTTTGGAGGAGAGGAGACGCAGGTGGTACTTTATCTTGCTCATACATTTTAATTGATTTTGTGCAGGCCGAGATAATACCGATGCTCAATCTGGATCTGGATGTCTCATCTCTAAACATTAGAAACGCTGAGAAGTCCATGTAAGCTTGCCCATGCTGGTTCTGCGCGACATTATATCTCTGGACGTTTGTACTTCCACAGCTCTAGATATGAACTTCCTGACATGGTAATAAAATTCTGGTGGAGAGCCCTCCCATATTTATTAGACTTGCTTGCTTTGGCATGTTACTTCCTCTAAATTTTAAATAGGATATTCTTGGGAGTGAGATGTAATTTTAGGAAATAATTTGTTTTCAGCATTTTATTTTATCCTGAAACTACTTGTTCTGCGCGACATTTTATTTTATTCTTGGGAATGAGATGTAATTTTAGGAAATAATTTGTTTTCTACACCGTCCAAAGATGGACAAATGGAAGCGGAGGAAGAACCTGTCCGCTGGAGCCAGGTGCGGCGGGTGCCGAGGCGCAGGAGAGGAGCACCCGTCGCAGGCGCTCGTTGTGTCGCTTTCCCGTCCGATACTTCTTCGCCAGGAGGACGCAACCTGCTACTCGAGCCGCTGCTGCAGGTTCACCCCCACCCTCTCTCTCTCTCTCTCTCTCTCTCTCTCTCTCTCTCTCTCTCTCTCTCTCTCTCTCTCTCTCTCTCTCTCTCTCTCTCTCTCTCTCTCTCTCTCTCTCTCTCTCTCTCTCTCTCTCTCTCTCTCTCTCTCTCTCTCTCTCTCTCTCTCTCTCTCTCTCTCTCTCTCTCTCTCTCTCTCTCTCTCTCTCTCTCTCTCTCTCTCTCTCTCTCTCTCTCTCTCTCTCTCTCTCTCTCTCTCTCTCTCTCTCTCTCTCTCTCTCTCTCTCTCTCTCTCTCTCTCTCTCTCTCTCTCTCTCTCTCTCTCTCTCTCTCTCTCTCTCTCTCTCTCTCTGACCGCTTCTTCTCTCATCGTCTTGGATTGCAGGTCACCACCATCACGTGGCGGGACGAGGTCTGTGCTGGGATCTTCACTGATTTACCTGCTTCGCTGCTGTAAATGGAGGTTCTTATATCTAACATATTAATCTCATGCATTAGTTTTGTAAGCCATGTTGTATTAGCAGCAAACACATTACACATAAGATGTCTGTTTCATTCTGCACCTCTGAAATTCTTCACAATCATCTATGTGCATTGTTCTCTCCAGTAGATTAGTGATCCCCTAATTAACATCCCCATGATGGCTATGAGCATACATTTATTCAGCTTTTTTGAGTGTTGTGGCAGTGCATATAATGTGGTGCTGCCCCAGAGTTTGAAATGACATTGAATTGTGTGTGCTCGAGAGCTCTCTGCATTTGTTGCTTATGGTGTTGGGGTTTCTTAATGTACCCATGCTTCACCGAGAGTCGAGTGGTTTAAATTGATGTTACAGTGGTGAACTATTTCTTGCTAATGATGTCAAACCTGCATTGTAGGATATATTTGTGTAATCTCCTTATTGCGAGGGTGCTTGCGTTTGGTTTTTCGACGGATAGCTAATCTTTTTTATGGTTAGCCTCACAACTCATGTTAATTTTGGGTTTGCCGCTATTTGGGGAATGAGCTCATTGAGTTGATCATTTAGGATGGTGCCCATATGTGGGAAACAAGTCGAATTGTTTGTTGTATTTGTGTTATGGAGTTTCAGTTGACCTGCCTTTGGTAGAACTCACTGGATAGATTTTTGTTTTTAAGTACTTACGACCTCTTGATCCATGACAATGGCTGTTTACATGTATATGAGATACATGAAAACTGAATACATTTGTTTTACTTAATAACTGAAGGAATTATGCTACCTAGCCCTATATATGATTTTCTTTGTACTTAATGTCATCTAATTAGCTTTTGTAATCTTATGACCATAGTGAACTCGATGCTGCCTTGCTTATGGGCCGGACTAAATGCAATTAGCTATTGTAATCTCATGAGCGTGTTGAACTCGATGATGCCTTGCTTCTGGTACAGACTGGATGTTTCTTATTTCTCTTGAACCTGGAAATCAGTTTTTCTGTTGAATAGATGTGCTAAACTTTCCTTCCTACTAACGCAATATGTGCTTGATCTTTATCCGCTTCGCCAAGTCGTTGGGAACGGCACCCTTGCGCCAAGGCGCGCTGCCGATCTCCTTGCTTCTAGGTCAAGGAAGGAAACCGTGTCATCATTGGCCAGTGCAGGTATTGCTCTCTAGCTATATTGTTTATTTTCTTCATGGTTTTAATTCTGTAGCCCCTCATTAAAATTGCTTGGGAACATGAGGCTTAAAAGTTTCAACCCTGTTCAAGGGCTCCAAAGATTTGCACGTCTTCTGTTTTCTTTTAAATAATTTAACAATTGAAGCAACCATGAATTCTTTTGTTTTTTTACCCATACTTACCTTTTATGGGAAAATAGTTTGTGAATTCCCCGTTGGGGTTAGAATACTTGATGTATGTGTTGTATAACTTGTATTGACGTGGTCATGACGAAGCAATCGTAAATATTTTTTATTTCCTTGTGCTGAAAATACTCTTATGTGACAACCATATGTTTACTAACACATAGTGGGGTTTTGGAAACTGGTAGTTACTTTTATGTCTTGATAACAAATTACTGTGATTCCAGGAACTGTTAGATTACGAGTCCACATGTTTGTTTGGATTACTGAACTGGGAAATTGGATTTTCATTCAATGTTGTATGTTTGTAAGTTTCTATGTAATTTTAAGAAAGATCATCAACTCTCAAGTGCATCGAATCTTATAATAGATTTTTGCGAGGATAGATATAGATAGTTTTCTTGTGGCCTCCCTGTTGGATTACATCTATGTTCTAAAATCTTATCCAGACCTAATCAACACGTGAAATTTTAGGGAGGGGCGCACCTTGCTACTCACGCCGCTGCTCGAGGTTCACCTCTCTCTCTCTCTCTCTCACACACACACACACACACACACACACACACACACACACACACACACACACACACACACACACACACACACACCGCTGCTCCTCCCATTTTCTTGACTTGCAGGTTGCTGCCAGAACCAGATGGGGTCTCCAGCCAGCCCGCCATGTGGCTTGCAGTCCTGGTCGTTGCAAGTTAGCCTTACATACATCTAAGGGTTTTAGTCTTTGTTAGTATGACAAAGTGAAGAGAAAACTGATGTATTGAATTACTAATGGAGTGGTTTCGATGAGAACTGAAACCTTTCACTTTCAAGGTTGGACATTGATATGAACTGTGAGTATTTAATAGGGAAGTTCTGTTCATATGAAGCAAAAGAAAGGCATGTAGTACTTTACATTGACAGTGATTATTTGCCCATTGTGGTACTTCAAATCTGATAAAGAATTTTTTTCATGACCGAGACATGGGATTTGGAGAATCTTAGTTCTGATATGTACATTAATCTCCTTTATTTTGTCATGGTACTGAATATTCTGATATGGGACTATATGTTCTGTTTATCTCTTATAAATAATGAAATGGGCTATATGTAAAGTTTTCCTATTTTAATTATATTATGTTGTCGATGATGTATGGTTCTGGAATTTGGAGATTAACATTCAGGATCTTGGTATCTTGAATCTTTTTGCTTTGTAGTAAACTTGATGCAAACCAGTTTGTCCTATCTGGCACTGCCACTCTCGCTTTTTGGAACAAATTTTGTCATGTGCTTGCAAATTAATTATCCTATTGACTTAGTATCCTCGGCTTACCATGCTTTTGGTGTATCTCTACTGTTCGTGATCTATACTAAACTCATTAGTCTTGAAAGATTGTGGTAATTTCCTTTGGATGTACAAGATTTATACTTGCTGGGTCACAACGCTCGGATGGGCAATGTCCGCCAAGGCGCGCTTCCAATTTAGGGCCACTATAACGAACAATTAGCCAGACTTTGTCAAAACGGGGCCACAATAATGAACAATTGGTCAGACTTTGTCAAGGCGGCAGTGATAGCCACTTATTAGCATGCTGTTATTTTTTTATCATGTTCCTGCTCTATCCACTTCCTCTCTTGCGTTCACGCTTTTAGTACCAAATTTAGTGTCGAAGTGGTTATCTTTTGTAGTCTCATGAACGTGCTAAACTCGATGCTGCCTTGTGATAATCTCATGGTGATGTTGAACTCCATAATGTCTTGCTTATATCATATGTGAATGTTTCTTCTTTCTTTTATTTTGTTATATTATGTTTGAATAAGTACGTTAAACCTGGATTACTACTAACTTGAGCATTACCTGCATGACCATAACGTTGGGACCGGCACCCTCGCGCCAAGGCGCGTTACTAATCTAGTTTATTTTGTTGGGAGATGGAGGGCCGACCCGACGCTTCCCATCTCTTTATATCTCCCCTCCTGCTGCACATCGCTCTCCACACACACATCCACCTCCACCTCCACGCACACTACTGCTACCTGCAGCTGATCGCGCTCTCTCTCTTTCTCTGCGCACATCCCACATCAACCCCACCTGCTACGCCTTGGGTCACCTCAACGCCTTCGAGGCAGGGGGTTTCACGACGGTACGTACACCTTTCTTCTAGCTATAATAATCCTCGTCTCAAATCATCGATCTGGAATCAGCACTGTTACTCTGTTTTAGTGAACTATATTAACCAATGTATGCGTTTGCAATTGGTGTTTCAGCCCGAGGATGGACACCGCCATAGGCGCGGCGAAGTGGGTGCTGGAGAAGGCGCTGGCCCCGTCACGGATGGCTTGCTGGAGGCCTGGGCAGCTTGTGCCGATCTCGATCGCAACATCGACGCCCTCAAGATGGAGCTGCTGTATGCGCATGGTGTGGGATCGAGGAGATAGGTCTAGAGGGGGGTGAATAGACTCTTAACCAGCCAAAGGTGCAGTTTTTAATTTCTCTTGGAATTTAGGCAGATTTTGGCACAAGTTAAGATCACTCCAATACTTTCTACACATGCATGTCTAGAGATCGAGCAGCGGAAATAGTAAAGCATGCAAGAGTACGGAAAGTAAAGGGGTAGAATATGGAAGATCAAACGCAATGAAGACACGGTGGTTTTTGGCGTGGTTCCGATAGGTGGTGCTATCGTACGTCCACGTTGATGGAGACTTCAACCCACGAAGGGTAACGGCTGCGCGAGTCCACGAAGGGCTCCACCCACGAAGGGTCCACGAAGAAGCAACCTTGTCTATTCCACCATGGCTCACGTCCACGAAGGACTAGCCTCACTCGGGGTAGATCTTCACGAAGTAGGCGATCTCCTTGCCCTTACAAACTCTTGGTTCAACTCCACATCATGTCGGAGGCTCCCAAGTGACACCTAACCAATCTAGGAGACACCACTCTCCAAAAGGTAATAGATGGTGTGTTGTTGATGAACTCCTTGCTGTTGTGCTTCAAATGATAGTCTTCCCAGCACTCAAACGACTCCTCACAGATTTGGCTATGGTGGAAGAAGGATTTGAGTGGAAAGCAACTTGGGAAAGGCTAGAGATCAAGGTTCAAATGGTAGGAATGGAATATCTTGATCTCAATACATGAGTAGGTGGTTCTCTCTCAGAAAATATATGGTGGAAGTGTAGGCACGTTCTGATGGCTCTCCTTACTGAGAAGGATGTGGTGGAGGGGTATATATAGCCTCCACACAAAATCCAACCGTTACACACTTTTGACCCAACTCGGTGGCACCGAAACAATAATCTCGGTAGCACCGAACTGTGTAAAAGATATGAACTTTAGGAATCTCGGTGGGACCGATAGGAACAACTCGGATGGACCGAAGTGCAATGGCTAGAGTAATCCTCATCTCGGTGGCACCGATTACATCAACTCGGTAGGACCGAAGTGAAGCAATAAGGCAACAGAGAGTTGGCAAGCCATCTCGGTGAGACCGATTTGCAAAACTCGGTGAGACCGAAGTGAGTGCAAACGATTATAGAGAGTTGGCAAGGACATCTCGGTGGGACCGAGATCCATTTCGGTGGATCCGATTTGTTAGGGTTTTGGCAGTGGCTAAGTCTTGGTGATCTCGGTGTGGCCGCATAGAGAATTTCGGTGGGGCCGAGTTCGAATATGGGTTTTGGACATATTTGGGATTGAGAGAGTGGTTGAGGGTTTAGGAGTACTGTCACTAAGCACTTGAGCAAAGAGAATATTAAGCAACACCTCATCTCCTTTTAATACTATTGGCTTTCCTATGGACTCAATGTGATCTTGGATCACTAAACCAAAAATGTAGAGTCTTGATATTTTGCCAATCCTTGTTCTTAGCATTTTGAGGGGGTTCCACGTCTTCTTGTCCCTGCCACGCCATTGTTGAACTTGTCTGAAATTCACTAGATGAAAGCATTAGTCCAACAACATGTATGTTGGCATAAATTACCAAAACCACCAAGTGAGCAAATGTGCTTTCACATGGGATGCTCGAGAACGCACAGGGCAGGGGCATCCGTGGCCTCGCGCTCAAGGAGCTCCTGCGCAAGCTGGAGCAGCTCGCATACGGGGCTGATGATGTGCTGGATGAGCTGGAGTACTTCCGCATCCAGGACGTCCTTAAAGGAACCTACCATGCCGCCGACGTGAATGACGTGGGTTCCGTCCAAGCCCTCCGCATCAATGTTGAACACACGGCAAGGCATGTCACCGGCAAACTCATGGGTGCTGCTAGCCATGGTGATGACCAGGAAAGTGATCCTGAAGATCACAAAGAAAATGATGGCAAGCAAGGATGCCTCTCTGGCGTACGCTTGTGTGGCAGGCGGGTCATCAGCTCCTCTCCACCGACTCCTGCCAACAAGGGGGGTGTCAAGAAGGTTGATAGCAGATGCATGCCCAAGGTCATCTCAAGTGCTCGCAACACTGCCCACACATTCGGTAAACACTTTCCATGCTACTCTCCCATATCTGTCCACGATGATAATCCTCAAGCCCCTGTGATTGTTGAAAAAAAAATTGATGATCCTCAAGCTATCATGTCCGAGCATGCAAGCCAGAGAGATTGTGATATAGAAACAAAAGAATTGCCGTTCCATAGGGTGCAATTGTCTCAAACAATGAAGGATATGGTAGTGCAGCTGAAGGAAGTATGTGCTAAGGTCTCCATAATTCTCAATCCAGATTTTTTGGGCTCCATCCATACCCGTACGAAAGAAATTGATATAAATAACAGATCCAAAACCACATCAGAGATTATAGAACCTGAGTTTTACGGGAGGGATGACCAAAAAACGAAAATTGTAGATGTCATTAATAGTCACGAGTACTCTCTCAGTCAACTTAACGTGCTTCCAATTCTTGGAACGGGGGGTATTGGAAAAACAACTTTTACGCAACACATATGCCAAGAAGTGAATAGCTATTTCGAGGCTTCAATTTGGATATGTGTCTCTCTCGATTTCAGTGCAGATAGGTTGGCACAAGAGATAGTCAACAAAATCGATAGAGTTGAAGGTGAAAAGCAGAATGCTAGTGTCGAAGAACTTATCCAACAAAGATTAAAAACTAAGAGGTTTTTACTCGTCTTGGATGATGTGTGGACATATCGAGAGATTGAGTGGAAAAAACTAATAGCACCTTTCAAAAAGGTTGAGTCCAAGGGTAATTTCATTATAGTCACAACTCGAATACCAATGGTAGCAGAGATGGTTAGGACAACCAATTGTGAACTAGAACTGGAAAGACTAGATGATGCAGATATCATGCGTTTCTTTGAAGCACGTGTATTTGGTAACGAGCTAGAACCATGGGGAGAACATCCTGCCGCATTACGTGAAACTGGTCTCGAAGTAGTGCGCCGTTTGAAAGGTCCCCCTCTTGCAACTAAAACTGTAGGTAGATTACTACGAAACCAACTTACTTTGGACCATTGGAAAAGAGTTCTAGAAAGCAAAGAATGGGAACTACAAACCAGTGAGAGTGACATCATGCCAGCCCTCAAACTTAGCTATGATTTTCTCCCTTTCCATTTAAAACATTTGTTTGTATATTGTGCTTTGTTTCCTGAAGATTATGAATTTGATAGCAAGGAGTTAGTTCAACTGTGGATAGGACTAGGTATTTTGCATCCATGTGACCAGAATAAAAGGACTGAAGATGTTGGACTAGACCATTTGCATGAGTTGGTCAATTACGGATTTTTCAAAAAAGAAAAAAAAGAAGATGGTCATTATTGTTATGTTATTCATGATCTATTGCATGAATTGGCTACCAAGGTATCGTCATATGAATGTGTTAGCATATGTAGTTCTAATGTCAGGTCCATACACTTCTCCCCATCTGTACGTCACTTATCCATAATTGTAGATGATAAAGATGTTGATGATAGAACGACTTTCGGCGACTATAAAGATGATTTGAGTGCATTAGGTAAAAGATTAAAAGTTGAAAACCTACGTACTCTGATGTTGTTTGGACGATACCATGGTAGCTTCGCCAAGACCTTTGGTGATCTGTTTAAAAAAGCTAAAGCCCTTCGTACTATTTTTCTATCTGGAGCATCATACTCTATGGAGGACATTCTGCATAATTTTTCAGAAACCATCCATCTTCGTTACCTAAGGATCGAGCCATCAGATAATGCAGGCAACATCGACTTGCCTAATATGCTATTCCGATTTTATCATCTAGAGATAATAAATCTTGAAAAATGGAAAGACCTTGTTTCAATTAGACATATGACCAACCTTGTAAAGCTGCGCCATTTCCTAGTGCCAGAAGGAGATCCTGAGGGTCACTCTGACATATCTGAGGTGGGAAAACTTAAATTGCTTTCAGAATTAAGAAGGTTTGAGATTGGAAAAGAAAATACGGGTTTTGAACTAAGTCAGCTAGCGCAATTAACAGAGCTTGGAGGGTCACTTAGTATTTATAATCTTGAAAAGGTGCAAGAAAATGGGACACGGGGAAAGGAAATAATTATAAGACCAATACATAGGAACCACTTGCGTGAACTAACATTAGAGTTGGATATGGAAAGATCTAACAGGGAACCAACAAGAGAAGAAAATGTTCTTGAAAACCTTGTACCACATAGTGACCTTCGAGATCTGTGCATTAGAGGGCACGGAGGTACTAGTTGCCCAACATGGCTAGGTGAGAACCTCTTGATCAAAAATTTGGAATCTCTTCACTTGGCTGATGTATATTGGAAAACTTTTCCACCATTAGGAGAGTTCTGGTCGGTCTATGAGCCCCATGGTGAGTGCAAGGGTTACATCGCAAGCCCAAGCTTTCAAAAAAATTGTCTCAAAAAACAAGGCTTTCAAAATTTGAAAAAGCTAGTGTTTATTAAGATACCAAAACTGACAAACTGGGCTGCGAATCAAACTTGTGGTTTCTTCTTCCACCTGGAAGTGCTCATTATTGAAGACTGCCCTGAACTTACAGAGTTGCCGTTTTCATGTTCTACTTGCTCTCAAGCAGAACAAGGAGCGGACATGACTTGGTTCCCTAGACTACGGGAACTCAGGATTGTAGGATGCCCAAACCTGACGACAATGCCTCCTATCCCTTGGACCCGTAGTCTATGCTCCATTGAGATAGCAGGAACAGGCTCAACTTTTGAGAAGCTCACTTACTCAGAAGGAGTGTACGGAAAACAGGGACTGTGTTGGCAAATTTTGGCAGCGGATGGTACATATAGCATGTTTTGGAATGAGTTGGCTTTCTGCAATTTGAGTGATCTAATACACTTGGTTATATGCGATTGCCCTCCTTTGCCCTTGGATATCATCCAAATGCTAACATCTCTGAAGTACCTCAGTATAAGTGGTTGTTCCAGTATTGTCCTGTCGCCAATTGGAGGCGAGGGCCATGTCACGAACCAGGTTCCAGTTGAAGAACTCCGCGTACATATAAGTGGTGCGAGTGGCAAAGAATTGACTGAACTGCTCTCTTATTTCCCCAAAACTACATACCCTATGCATAGAAAACTACACACCCTCTGCGTCCATCTGCAGCCTCCCCTCTACCTCCCTCACCGCATTGGTCTTTTATGGTAGCAAAGAGGTGGAGCCCATCGCAGGAGAGGCCCTCCTGCTTCTCACCTCCCTCCAAGAGCTCGCATTTATGTTCTGCGACAAATTGCAGTTCCTCCCTGCAGGTCTACATAGACTTGCCAGCATCAAGTACTTGCGTATCCTGCAGGTCTACATACACTTGCCAGCATCAAGCAATTATATATCAGTGGATGCCCATCCCTCCAGTTGCTGCCCAAGGACGGCCTCCCGAGTTCTCTGCAGCAATTAGAGATCTAATATTGTCCTGAGCTCGAATCGCTTCCCACTTTTTCGGACGGCTTCCCAACTTCTCTGCAAAAATTGAAGATCGAGGATTGTCCTGCCATCAAATCGGTGCCCAAGGACGCCCTCCCGAGTTCTCTGCAGGAATTAGTGATCAGGCAGTGTCCTGAAATCAAATCGCTTCCCGAGGATGGGCGATCAAAATCACTGCGAGTACTAGATGTCAGTTACGCAACAGCGAGGAGCTTAAAAGGCAGTGCCGCAGCTTAATAGGGGCAATTCCAATAATCAGAGCCTGACGAATCCTTCCAAGGTAACAAACACGTCTTTATCCTCTTCTCATTCTTATAGTTCCTACTCAACAGTTCCCTTTGCTTTTGCTAACCTCGTTAGCTTCGAAATCATTCAGATTTTTTTTGTTTGCTTCTTAAGAATTACTGTCGTTTCATCTGAACTGAATAACCCACGTGTTTTACTCTTCTTGATTGGTACATCATCAGTCTCGTAGAATTCTCTCCGTGTACAAGTGTAGTTCGTTCTCAGGCTCTCAGTTGCCAGTGCAAGCACCAAGACTTCAGTCTGCATCATCCATCATGTGCGTAACCTCTTCATACATGCATATAATCATCCCATACTCTAATAATAAATCCATGCCTTGCTTAGAAATTTATTTTACGGTATATGAATCCACTACTTTAACTGTTCACACTGTCAAACCATTTATTTGCTTTGCTTTACCTCATTATTACTGAATAGCCTTAACAGTTTTCTGTTTCCATCTACTCGATCTGCAGGATTTCATCTTCTTTGCAGTGCACGAAGTTTCAGAGACAATTCCAGTATAGTCAAATCTGACAAAACCAAGGTAAACAAAACACTTCTTTGTTCTCTAAGTACCTACTACCTACACACGAATTCCCTTTGTTTTTTCTAACCGCATAAATCAAAGCCATTCACCTTTATGTTTGGTTTATGGTAATTATTGTCGCTTCATCTCAATAAACCACTTCTTTTAATACTCTGTGCAGGGCTTGCTTTTTGCCTTTTCAACTTATACATCCTCTAGACTGGTTGAAAAACTGAGACACTCAGTTGCCAGTGCGAGCACGAATCACATCTTACATTCTGTACCTGATCTGGTTAGTACATGCCTCATCCACCTTTTTCTAGCCACTTTCCCTTCAAATCAACAAATACTAATACTTCCTTGTTTATCTCAGTCCCCAATTACCCTTGCTTCTTCCTAGTCCATACAAGAGAAAACAATTTTTGGGTTTTGTTTGCCTCATTATTAAGTAATGAGTTTTCTGAATAACCCACTTGTTTTGATACTCCGTGCAGGGCTCTACCTTGGATTTGCATAGTTTTGTGCCCTTCAAGGACTCGTTCGATCCACCCATGCACATTTCTCACATGAGGGTCTTGTGGCATCCCCTGCCTGTAAATAAATCTGGTCAGTATATACAGTTGATGACCTCCTCCCGGGTCGTTCCCCCTCGAACGACTCCGGAGGCGATTGCCTGGAAAAAAAAACAGCACCCAGATTGCGATCTCCGGCCGCTGCCGTCGCCGGCGCCGGCGGCGGTGGCGGCGCCCTCATCGTCGAAGACGGAGGGCTTGGTGGGCGCATCGGCCGGATCTCCTGTGAGCGGGGCAGGGGAGTTGGATCGGGGCGCATGGCATGGAGGCGGTTGGCGGCAGTTTGTTTTCGAGGGCGGCGGGGACTGCTCCGGTGCTTCGATCCGGCTGCGGTCCTAGGTCGGGCTCCCGGCGGGGGGAACGATGCGGAGGTGGGCGGGCGCCTGGAGCTGCGGTGGAGAGATCCTTCACCTGGCAGATGGAGGTTCGGGGCTCTGCTGCTTTCGATCTGGCCCTTTGGGCTTCAGTTTTGGGGCAGTAGGGGCCGGCTAGGGCAGGTGGTGGTGGCTGGCTGTGGCCTGGCCACGCCGGCGACCTAAACTTGTGCCCTGGTTTCCCCTCCTGTTCGGCCTGCTGTTGGGAGCCGGCGGGCGGCGGCGTGGGGGCCATCGTTCTGCCTAATAAAGGAGGCGGTCCTAGGATTCCAACTCGCGCCGAGATTCTGATCGACCGGATGCATGTCCCCATTGATCTGGCTGCAGTGTCGTGTTCCGGAAGGCTCCGCCGGGAACTCCATTGGGTGATTCATGCCTGGAGTTTGCTGGATCGGGTGGGATTCGGTCGTGCGCACCCGTGTTTTTCTCTGGCCGTTTGGTTTCAGAGGGAGCGCTTCGAAGCTCTGCTGGCTGTTAATATCATGGAGTACGTTCTCGTTCCATGGTGCTGGCGGAGAATGTCATGGAGGCCGAGATCTGTGGACTAGCAATGGTGGTTCGAATCTTTGTGGCGATGAGGAATTGGCTTGGTGATTCGTGACTTGGAGCAGCGGCATGCTAGTGGGGGCGACTGCACAGGAGAAGTCCAAAGTCTTTCTTTCAGGATGAAAATCCAAGGTCTGGCCTTAATTGGTTGTGCCTGGCAATGGCCTTGTTGAAGGCATTGTTTTGAGAGCGAGGACTTTCTTCAGGGTGAAAACCTAAGATCGATGATCGGGCGACGACGGTGCTTGTGCACTATTCCCTTATTGGAGGCGTCGCTTTTGGAGAAGCTGGACTCCTGGTGCTGTCTTGGTGGTGTTAGTGCTGCTGTTTCAGGGAATAGATCATTGCAGCGGGACTTTTCTTTTTCGTATTTCTTCTTTCTTTTTTTTTTGGCTGTGTGCATCCGTAATGTCGCTAGGGCATTGCGTTGTTGCAGAGGCTGGGTGTAATTGGTATCTCCTCGATATTAATATATGCTCTTTGTCGAAAAAAAATATACAGTTGATCTTCAGACCTTGTTTTTTTTTTGTTGGTCTGGTCTGCCACATACTGCATAATCTGAACAATGCTCTGTTTCCATTTATTGTGCGGGACTTCATCCTGGAATTATACATTTTTGCACACTTGTAGTACTCACTCCAACACTTGTAGGATTTCTTAATGTGTTATAGATCTGGTAAGTACTCACTCGAACACTTGTACGATTTCTTAAAGTGTTATAGTACAAATACCTTGATGATTTCAGAAAATAAAAATAATCGTTTCCTACTTGTGCTAAGTAAACCTTTTAAGTTTAAATGTCGTACCAATCTTGAAGAAGTTGCTGCATGCATTAATCTTGTCTTTGCTTAAACAATTGAAACATTTCATATTTCTCGGAAACCAAGAAATTCTATATCCAAGGCAGTGTATCCTAGGACTTTAGAAGATGTACATTTGTTGCGCTCTGTTTTTTATCTTCATACTAAGGTCTGACTTTCTTTTGAACCAAATGTAGGAGCTCTACAAGTTTTACTACAAGGAAATGGATCATAATTACTACAGAAAAATGAATTCACAAATTCATCATGTGACCTTTTGAAGTTGCGCTGAATCTCATAATTTTTTTTGAAGTTTTCTCCATATAGGAAAGGTTCTGGGATCCACCAGCAGTAAGTACCTATTTCTGCACACACAAAAAAAGCCCATTTCTGTCCATGGAATACCTGTGCAATTTTGATGAGCCAACACTAAGTTAGGATGTCGCCTGTCCAGATGATTTACATGCTGCAAAGCTGCTTATGTGCAAACTAACCTCACTAATGGGTGATGCGTTGTAAGTGCCTTACTCTGGTTGATCTGTTCCATAATTCAATTAGAAATGTACAATCAGAAGCTAATGTTACGATGTTGCTCTGGTCTTTTTAGATTAATCCCGGTAAACGGTGTGGTCCTGTCGGTCCAGGCAGACTTGGTAAGCAGGTTTTCATGACATAGTTAAGTTCAGTTCAGCTGAAGAAACTCTATCCTGGAGGATCACAATCTGTATATTCCATTCTGTCCATAATCTGGTTAGTACATGCATAATCATACTGTACTTAATGGTTTTATGCATGTTCATCGACACCCTGATTTTTTCAGCATAATCATACTGTACTTCAATAGTTTTATGCATTGTTCAGAAATTTCAATCTACAGTATGTTCATGGACACCCTGATGTTTCCTTGCTTGTATCTATCCCCAGTTAATAACCTTGCTTTTTTCTGATCCCACACACAAAGAAACATTTTTTAAGGTTTATTTTGCCTCATTGCTGCTTAAACTGAACAGTTCTGTGTTTCCATTCACTATGCAGGACTCTCTATCTTGGAGTTGTACATTTTTCTACGCTTGTAAGACTCAGTCCATCCATGCATGATGCATAGTTCTCACATGATGGTCATGTGTTATCTTCTTCATGCACATAAATATGATAAATATATACATTTGATCTTTATGTTTAAACTCTTACGCAGTTTGTTCCCAACCATTTGACCTTTCAGTAAGAAATCCAATTAGCCTCATGACATATCAGATATTCAGATATAGGCACTGAAACGAATTTTAAATTCAGTTTTATTTTTTTCTTTCTCAGAAAATACTTTTCCTAAATCATTAATTGAAGATTTCTTCTCCACACCACTTATCATCTCACAAGTTGACAAATAAGTTAATGGCATTTGAGTGTTTCTTTTTTTGTTCCTGGAAGAAATTTGTGGTGTACTCACAATTCTACAATTCTGTGCAGGTGTTCTTATCTTTGCTTTGCTATGCTTCAAAATACTTCACTTAAAGCTTTGTGGTCACCCATGAAGACATGGTGGTGTACTTGCTAGTTCAGGACTAAATGTGCTATCGCAGATGATTTTCGAGTTCACTATGCTTCGACAACCTTTTCATAAGTTTACATTTTCAGGTTTGCATTTCATTGTGACAAGATGTTCTCCAAGCCGATCATCCTTTTATCTTATGTTGCTAGCCTCATCGGTACTTGGCTTTGCGTTTCCTACTCTGGGATCTAGCATACTCCGCCGGTACATCACAACCCCTTGTGGAGTTTCTGACTAAGAAAAGAGTGAGATGTGAGTGGTAAGTAACCAAGGTTGATTAAACAGTTGAATCAACCGTGAGAGAAAAAAAATCCCAAAAGGCAAAATTAGCCCCCAAAAAAAAGACGAAAAAAGAGAAAGAAACTCCCATTAAGCCACTTCAGTTTTCCAATGAGTCCACCATATCTACCTACCATAGCACCTCCTCATTTGCTATTCCAAGTAGTGGATTGTTTTGCCATGCACATTCATATTTTGCTTTGCACATCTTTTAAGGAGGCATATTAGTCATCATTATTAGCACTTGTTGAAACTCGCCAACCATTTTTGCTTTTATTTTCATATATTAGAACTTTTGTTGGCACCTTTCAATCTTTTGTAGGGCAGAGAAAAGGAAAGAAAAAAAGAAAAAAAGGAAAAAAGAAAGTGAAAGGACCACGATGTCGCCTAGAGGGGGGGGGGGGGGGGGTGAATAGGCGTTTTAAAATCTTTTACGGATTTGGGTATATCCTAATGCGGAAATCAACTAAGCGGATACTTTTCAAGCACAAATCCTAAATATACTAAGCTCACTAAGTGCACCAACAACTTAGGATAAACAAGATGAGAACAATGAGGATATGAGTAAGCACAAGTAAGTTACACAAACTTACTCCATGTATATCACAAGATATGGAAATGAATAATACACACAACCACAAGTAAGCAATACAAGCTTACACAAATTGTATCACAATATATGGAATTGAATGATACAAGCAAACTCAAGTAAGCACTACAAGCTTACACAAGTTATGTCACAAGATATGGAAATGAATGTTACAAGCTAGCAATTCACACTAAGCACAAGAGATATCAATAGTAGCAAGTATGAATTGCGGAATATAAAGTGAAGGCCTAAATAATCTCTACAAGGGAATAGCCAACACAATACAATGAGGACAACAAGATATAGTGAATGCACGGTCAAGTGACCAAAGTAAACCACAAGTAAGGAGTTAGGGTTAGGGATAACCAAAGTCACGGAGACGAGGATGTATCCCGATGTTCACCTCCTTGGAGGGAAGCTAGTCACCGTTAGAGAGGTGGATGTTACCACGAAGGCACACCAATGCCACGAAGGCTCACCCCATTCTCCTTGAGATATCACCACGAAGGCGATTCCCAACCACTAGTGGTAGACCTTGAGGTAGCCTCCAAACCTTCACAAACTTTCCGGGGGACAAATCACAAGTTGATTCCTCACCGGAGCACTCCTACCGCCTAGGAGTCTCCAACCCCCAAGAGTAACAAGAACAAAGGGGAAATGCACAAGACTTGCTCAAATCGAAAATTCCTTTGGTCACAAGAGGGAGAGGGAGCGGATCTATCTTTTCATTGGAAAATCTCTCAAGAACTCTCACGAATCTCTCCGGGATCTAAGATTTGGTGTAGGAGAAGTGAGAGGGAGCCACTTGTGTTCTTGGGGCGATTTGGGATGAAGTTGTAGGAGATATGCCCTAGAGGCAATAATAAATGTTATTGATTATCTCCCTGTTCATAATTAGGTTTATGTTCCATGCTATAACTGCTATGGTTCTCGAGTCTGCAATAACCACGAGGCTCGAAGAAAGACTCATATGCACGTGTGGAATAATAAACGGTAAAATGTATTCCTAGTCTGGCCTCTAAGACTGGCTCAAGTATTGCATGATGATCCTGTTTTCCTGATCATGGGCATGGCTATGCCGGCAATTTTGTGGGCACAATGTTAGAAGAACATTTGTGTTGAATCGACCCAAATTGATGTTATGCTATGAGATTCATTCGTCATAAGTTAATGGTTAATAACACAGAGAAGTTAATGTTTGCATAATTCCTTAGACCATGAGAGTGTCGAGTTTCTTCATGCTTGCTTCATGAACTTTGGGGTTTGTTAAACGTCATCCGTAAATGGGTGGCTATTACGGCGGCTTACGGGTTCATGGAAAAGTATGTTAAGTAACTTGATAGCTCAAGATTGGGATTTGCTCCTCCGACGATGGAGAGATATCTCTGGGCCCTCTCGGTGTTACGGTATCCATCATCGTCTAGCCAGACACTTTGTGATTTGATCACGGGGATGCCGGAACACGGGAACGAGAAAAGAGAACAATACCGGTAACGAGGTAACTGGCATAGTGGACAAGATGTTGATCCACGGGGATGCCAACATGTCTCACCTCGGGTATTTGTAACATATCGCGAAGCAACAGGAATAGCACACGGCAACTGGAGGTTCACTCGAATATTCATTCGTGTGGGTATAGGGGTCAATATGGGTGTCCACGGCTCCGATGTTGATCATTGATCGGAACGGGTTCCGGGTCATGTCTATGCTTCACTGAACCCATAGGGTCACACGCTTAAGGGTCATCTATCTGCTGAATACTAGACGGGGAGTCTGAGAGAAAATCACCGAAAAAGTTTCGGACGAAACGGAAACGTTCCGGAGAGAACACCGGAATAGTTCCGGTGAAACTGAAAAGTTGTTTCAGGGTATTCCATTAAGTCAAATTGGTTCTGGCACATGCCCGGAAATTCTTGGAGGATGCCAGAAGTGTTCTGGAAACTTCTGGGAATTTTCCGGGACAAAAACCGGAAATGTTCCGGAACAGCCGGAACCGATTTGGTTGCTTTTCGCTGAAGAAACATTGTTTCGAAATTGTTTCGGAATGCGTTCAAAATTATTTTGGTGGGTACTAGAATTGTTCTAGGCACACAGAAATAATTTGGGATTTAACGGACGCAGAAAAATGTCTTCGTGAATAGTGAAAAGCACTTTTTGGGCTGATTTGCAAATGGGGTTTTTCTTCTAGAAGAAAACCACTTTTTGTGTGTGAAAGGGAGGTGGAGCTCCCCAAGGGGGCTGCAAATTTCGTCCATGGCATGGTGGTGGCCCTCCTTGAGGTGTCCTTCCACCTCATGGTGGATATCTTCTACACACCCTTATGTGGCATGTGGTGGAAAGATCCTAGGAAGGTCCTTTTGGTCTTTCCTCTACCCCTTGCTCCTCCTATAAATAGAGGTGGAGATTGCTCTCCAAAATCAGCTCATGCTTGCTCTCATACACATGCCATTAACTTGTCTGGCTTCTCTCTCCCTCCCAGCGAAATAGTTTCGTAGAGCCGAAAGGCTGTCTGGGTTCCGGTGGGAACTAGTTCTGGACGGAGAAGCTCTGCCGGATAGATGACACCGTATGTGTGCAACTCTGTAGAGAGATCGTAGTTTCGGTCTTAGTTCGAGAGTGCCTCCCAAAGGGCTGTCCAAGTGATCGTCTTAGTTTCGAGGGTCCTCCCGAAGGGCTGTCCGAGTGACCGTTCGAGTTTCGAAGGTCCTCCCGAAGGGCTGTCCGCGACACCGTCCGAGGGACTGTCCGACCGCCTCCCGGAGGGCTGTCCAAGGGGCAGATGTGGGAGTACATCCTCGCGGTTGGGAGGTTGTAAATCCTAGCTGCGGGGATCTGCACCGCCGATCGTCATCGACTCTACTTCCGCTGCGCTACGAGTCGGTAACGAAACAGATCAAACCTTGTATGCAGTCTCCATAGTGATCCTGGGCTGGTACGTAGGTCGGAAATTTTTTGTTTTCTGCTGCGTTACCCTACAGTGGCATCAAGAGCCGTGCTATGCGTAGATGCAGGTTGCGATCTAGAATACATAGAGATGTATGGGTGTTGCATAATATAATTAGGTAGTAGATGAGATCTATTACTGAAAATTATTTGTGCGGGTAGCAGATGAAATCTGTTACCCGATGTTCTTGTTGCTTCCCTGGAATTTGCGTAGTCCTGATCTTGACGGCATGGTGGAATCTCACAAAGTTCTGGCAATCCGCGATCCTTTCATGCTGCTCCTGAGTATGCTGATTGACAGATCAACGAAGTGCTAACAGTTCTTTGGGTTCCACCATAGTTGAGAAAGATGGATGTTTCGCAGACGAAAGGGCAATGCAGATATGATCTGCACGGGGGTCACGCGTATGACGAAGTTCAGTATGGGGCTCGAGATTTTATTATCTCGTGTTTCATACACCCCGCAATGTTAATCTAGCAACTTGGATTATCATGCTTGATGATGGACGTTGGTAGCTTCGGTTTGTTTCGAAACCTTAGAAGCCATGTAAAATAAATTTTTGCATGAACCGATTAGAGGCGTCTAACTTGGTTTTGCAGGATGGTTTGCATGTGCATATGATGTGGTATAGCAGTGTTCATAATAATTTTATTATGTATGAGATGACTATATGATGTAAATTGATTAACATGACCTGCGTGTCATGATTCGGCATGATGGCTGGAGCCATATGATTGCACTTTAATGACCTGCGTGTCAACCTTATGTAATGCACTTATTTTATTAGCTATAGAGATAGCAATATTATCTGGTGCATCGACAAGGTGGTGGCAATCTTCACGAAGGTGAACACCGACGCGAATGCCGAAGACGAAGAAATGAAAGACTTCTCCGTCAGAAAGGGCTATACCATATCATGCTATTATGAATTGCCTGAGATGTTTATCCCTTATGATGCACCCTTCTTGATTGCGCGGTAGTCGCTTTTTATTAGGGTGATCTCTCACAAAAATATCTAGTAGTTAGTGTTCTCCCAAGTGTAGCACCGTCACGACACCTAACTTTTCGGGGTGCGCCATGGATGCATGGGTACGAACGATTAGGGATGTGTGAGGCGGGTGAGGTCAGACCTCGCAGCAAGATCACTTGGTTGTCTTGACGTTCATGGCAGGATCGTCCTGAGCTCGGAACACACGCATCGAAAGATGAACAAGAGTCACATAGAGATGTGATCGGCAAGTTGGCCTACCGATTAAAATTCCCGTCATGAGATGATGATTCTATGGCGATGAATTGAAGTCTGGATCTTGTATCACTCAAAATCAATTATGAGAGATATTGATTTGAGTGGGAGCGCACTATAGAATTAACTTGTTTAATTCTCAGTGCAATTAATTTTGAACACTGTCTAAGTGTGGTTTGCATAATAGTTGTAGAATAATGGCTCGCGTTTCCACCTTCCCAATTAAAATTGAATAGCTGTTAAATATCTGGTTAAAACTTTACGGGTGGTAACGTAATGAGAGGATTGCCCTCTAGAGTGCCGAGAAGGACTTGTCCTATCGCATGCTTTCGGTATTCTCCCGCTAAAGCTATGGATCATGTGACTCTCGTCCTTCGATCCAAAAGCTAGAATTCCTTTTCAGTCAAAGTGCAATATGTTTGCTTCCATGAGACCCGAACTTCAAAAGTTTGGATAGTTATGTGATATTCATGGAATCTGAAAATCATTTTCAGAGACAGACAAAGGCTAAAAGATATGAGATATCCAAAGCAATGTTTGTTTGCAAACTGTTAGTAAAGAAGTTTACTATGCATTAGACTGATAAGAGAGGGATCCAGGAGAACTCCTATCATATGATGAAAGGTGAATAAAACAACAACTTAAAGAGAAAGGAAGTGTCCGAAGGGTGTTAGTGAGACTTTCACGCCTAGGAAGTCCGGGGCTAACGCCACTCTTAAGTTGGATGCTTCTTCTGAGAGTAGGAGAAATACTAAAAGTTAAACTGTTAGAAGTATAAAGGCAAAAGGATAGAAGACTGGAATATCCAGCTCATGTATGAATGTCATACAGGTTTTTGATGTATAGAAGGCTGGTCAAAGATATAGTTCTTGGGAATTATGGTTAAACATGTTAATCACTAATTCTTGGGTATTGTGAGTTAATCACAAAGATACCCGCTCGATTGCATTCTGTTGCAACTCGATGTAAGAACTACTATGGCCTGAAAGACTAGCCAGGAATGAGTTTTAGATACACGCAGGGAACATAGTAAATGTTACTATGCCTTCCATAGGTGTATTCCCTATGTATTTACTTTCATAATTCATTTTAGAGTTTCACACTCTAGCCCTTTGCATAAGGTATCTTGCAAGAAGGTTGTTCATAAGAGAACTTTTGATGTTCGGTGTTATGAATAACATAAGGGCCATACTTTCATTATGAATGAGACGTATGTTATGAATATTGATAATAATACATTACCTCTGAGTTTACTTTCATAATTCATTTTAGAGTTTCATACACTCTAGCCTATTGCACAATGTTTGTTGCAAAAGAGTTGTTCATAAAAACAACAATTGTTGTTCAGTATTATGAATAACATGAAGGGACATGCTTCCATCCTAGATGGGATGTATGTTATGAATATTGATGGAAATATGATACATCCATAACACTGACGCTAAATGTCACAAGACTAAATGAATACCACACAAGTGTGGCACTGCATTTGGTCACATTGGAGAAACCCGCATGGAAAATTCCATTATGATGGATTTTGAAGTCGTTTGATTTTGAATCATCTGACACTTGCAACTTTCCTCTGAAAAGTGAAGTGACTGAAATACCGTTCACAGGCCATAAGGAACGAGCAACGAACTTATTGGTGATCATACATTTTGATGTATGTAGTCCGATAAATGTTGTTGCTAGCAGTGGATTTTATCTATCTTCAGAAATGACTCAAGTAGATATAATGGATATTTACTTGATGAGACGTAAGTCTGGATCTTTTGAAATCATTCGAAAGTTTTTCAAAAATGAAGTAGAAATTATTGTAACAAGAAAATTATGTTTCTGCAATTGGATTGCGGAAAGGAATATTTGAGTTACAAGTTTAGCGAATGTCTGATGAGTTGTGAAAAGAGTTTTCATAACTTACACGTCCCGGAACACCTCTGTGAGTGGAATGTCCGTGAAGATGTATTCGAACCATTTATGACATGGTAAGATCAAAGATGACATAAATAGATTTGCCATTATCCCTTTTAAAGAGTAATGCTTTAGAGACTGCGGCTTTTACACTAAAAAGAGATCCATCAGGTCTGTTGAAATGACGCCATGGTATGGTACGCCCAACCATGTTATATCTTTTCTTAACATTTGGAATATGGGGCTTGTGTAAAAGGTTACAAACCTATTCCAAATCAGACAAGTGCTACTTTGTAGGTTATCCCAAGTCATTGGGTATCCCCCCACCACTATACCGAGGCAAAGGGTTTTGCCGCAAAACGGCATGCTTTTAAAGAGAATAGTTCTTTCAAAAGGTGAGTGGGAGGACAGTGCAACTTGACGAGATAACCAGTATCTTCGTCATCAGATCAAAGGAAAGAAACCTTGGAAGTGATTCCGGAGTTTCCTACTGCGACTGAGTTACGGAAGTCTCTACAATAAAATGTATGGACTTCGGTCGAACTTGCAGCTGAACCACGTAGGCAAAGCTCGTGCAAACCTATCAGGTGCGCAAACGAGATATTGTTGTTAGACAACAGTATACCTACAATACACAAGGAAGCGTTGATGGGCCCTGACTCCGGAATTGGCTAAATGCCAATACAATCCGAGATAGTTTCCATATAAGTGATTCGAGATTAAAATCTTGATACACCTTTCGGAAGACTTAGAGTCTAATGAATATTTATGGAACTAAAAACTGATACGGATAAAATGTTTTATCCATAAAGCTCGACTTGTTGACATAACAAGTTCAAGGAGTTGACTACGATGAGATTGTCTCACCGTAGCAATGCTTGAAGTCGGTTCGGGTTGAACTAGCAATTAATACATATTTCAATCATGAGATATGAAACATGGATGACAAAAGGATTTCCATCTGATGGAAATGAAACCTAGGACTTGTATGTGATACAGTCCAAAGTAATTTGTCGATCCAGAGGATGCTAGTAAGTATGCAAACTTCAGAGTTCCAGCGATGAACAGAAGAGAGCAAAGTGGAGTTGGAATCTTCGTTTTTGATGGAACGGTCAAAGGGGTTTGACTTCATCAAATGGGTATTGAAGATGCTTGTGATTCAAGAAAGTAAGTGGGAGCATGATAATATTTCTAAAAACCTTGTGTACTTGACACATTGTTAATTGGAAATAAATTTCTTGACACGAATTAAGGACTTCATTTGAAAATAGTTTTTTGATGAAGTGCTTGGGCTAAATAGCCTCAATATTAGGCATGATGATCTATCGATATAGATTTACCTAATAGGGCTAAGCAATGAATACATATTGACAAAATGCTAAAACCTTTTAGCATTTAAAACGCCAAGGAGTAATTCTTGCCGAAGTCACATGGAAAGAGTTTTTGCAAGACTCAGTGTCCCAAAACACTGATGAGTGAAATACATGATGGAAATTCCACACACTCTTGTGTTTGGATTAATCATGTATTCCATGGTATGTAAAACAACCAGATATGTCCGATACTCCAAAGTTGTTGCGAGTATGGATACCAAAGTGATCAAAGTACTGATCGTAGGACAACAGTGAAAGATGTCATTAAAGTACTAGAGTAGTAGTGATGACATGTTTTCTCGCAAGCAGAGATTATGAAGTGCTCGTTGTAAGTAATTACATCGATACAGTCTTCATCAATGCTCCATGCGATTTTCGATTTAAGTTAAGGGTTTTGTGTAATACATAATATGGTGGCACGGTAGTTGGAAATTGTTCCAAACAAGATACTGTGGCGAATTCTATAACAAAGGCTAAGTATGTTGACGCTTAAGAAGCGACAACGAAGTTGTTGAATCATATAGTTCATTCATGAACTTAGTATGGTTCCAAGATGGCTTTGGTCTATGGGACACTATTGCAGATAGTTGCTCCATAGCTCAGTCTGAGGAATCAGGTTTCGACCAATGATTCACACATATGCAAAGCCAAGTCCACACAAAATATGAATTTTGTGAAAGCGTGAAAACGCGAGGATATGCAAAGTTACACACGGAGCTGAAGTCGTCAGATCCGTTGGACATTAGGCTATACCACATGCGAAGCATATTTTACACCAGTATGCCATAGGTGTAAAGTGCATTAGCATTGACTAGATTATTGACTCTAGTGCAAGTGGGAGTCTGTAGGAGATATGCCCTAGAGGCAATAATAAATGTTATTGATTATCTCCCTGTTCATAATTAGGTTTATGTTCCATGCTATAACTGCTATGGTTCTCGAGTCTGCAATAACCACGAGGCTCGAAGGAAGACTCATATGCACGTGTGGAATAATAAACGGTAAAATGTATTCCTAGTCTGGCCTCTAAGACTGGCTCAAGTATTGCATGATGATCCTATTTTCCTGATCATGGGCATGGCTATGCCGGCAATTTTGTGGGCACAATGTTAGAAGAACATTTGTGTTGAATCGACCCGAATTGATGTTATGCTATGAGATTCATTCGTCATAAGTTAATGGTTAATAACACAGAGAAGTTAATGTTTGCATAATTCCTTAGACCATGAGAGTGTCGAGTTTCTTCATGCTTGCTTCATGAACTTTGGGGTTTGTTAAACGTCATCCGTAAATGGGTGGCTATTACGGCGGCTTACGGGTTCATGGAAAAGTATGTTAAGTAACTTGATAGCTCAAGATTGGGATTTGCTCCTCCGACGATGGAGAGATATCTCTGGGCCCTCTCGGTGTTACGGTATCCATCATCGTCTGGCCAGACACTTTGTGATTTGATCACGGGGATGCCGGAACACGGGAACGAGAAAAGAGAACAATACCGGTAACGAGGTAACTGGCATAGTGGACAAGATGTTGATCCATGGGGATGCCAACATGTCTCACCTCGGGTATTTGTAACATATCGCGAAGCAACAGGAATAGCACACGGCAACTGGAGGTTCACTCGAATATTCATTCGTGTGGGTATAGGGGTCAATATGGGTGTCCACGGCTCCGATGTTGATCATTGATCGGAAGGGGTTCCGGGTCATGTCTATGCTTCACCGAACCTATAGGGTCACTCGCTTAAGGGTCATCTATCTGCTGAATACTAGACGGGGAGTCTGAGAGAAAATCACCGAAAAAGTTTCGGACGAAACGGAAACGTTCCGGAGAGAACACCGGAATAGTTCCGGTGAAACTGAAAAGTTGTTTCAGGGTATTCCATTAAGTCAAATTGGTTCTGGCACACGCCCGGAAATTCTTGGAGGATGCCAGAAGTGTTCTGGAAACTTCTGGGAATTTTCCGGGACAAAAACCGGAAATGTTCCGGAACAGCCGGAACCGATTTGGTTGCTTTTCGCTGAAGAAACATTGTTTCGAAATTGTTTCGGAATGCGTTCAAAATTATTTTGGTGGGTACTAGAATTGTTCTAGGCACACAGAAATAATTTGGGATTTAACGGACGCAGAAAAATGTCTTCGTGAATAGTGAAAAGCACTTTTTGGGCTGATTTGCAAATGGGGTTTTTCTTCTAGAAGAAAACCACTTTTTGTGTGTGAAAGGGAGGTGGAGCTCCCCAAGGGGGCTGCAAATTTCGTCCATGGCATGGTGGTGGCCCTCATTGAGGTGTCCTTCCACCTCATGGTGGATATCTTCTACACACCCTTATGTGGCATGTGGTGGAAAGATCCTAGGAAGGTCCTTTTGGTCTTTCCTCTACCCCTTGCTCCTCCTATAAATAGAGGTGGAGATTGCTCTCCAAAATCAGCTCATGCTTGCTCTCATACACATGCCATTAACTTGTCTGGCTTCTCTCTCCCTCCCAGCGAAATAGTTTCGTAGAGCCGAAAGGCTGTCTGGGTTCCGGTGGGAACTAGTTCTGGACGGAGAAGCTCTGCCGGATAGATGACACCGTATGTGTGCAACTCTGTAGAGAGATCGTAGTTTCGGTCTTAGTTCGAGAGTGCCTCCCAAAGGGCTGTCCAAGTGATCGTCTTAGTTTCGAGGGTCCTCCCGAAGGGCTGTCCGAGTGACCGTTCGAGTTTCGAAGGTCCTCCCGAAGGGCTGTCCGCGACACCGTCCGAGGGACTGTCCGACCGCCTCCCGGAGGGCTGTCCAAGGGGCAGATGTGGGAGTACATCCTCGCGGTTGGGAGGTTGTAAATCCTAGCTGCGGGGATCTGCACCGCCGATCGTCATCGACTCTACTTCCGCTGCGCTACGAGTCGGTAACGAAACAGATCAAACCTTGTATGCAGTCTCCATAGTGATCCTGGGCTGGTACGTAGGTCGGAAAATTTTTGTTTTCTGCTGCGTTACCCTACAGAAGTGGTCAACCCTCTACCGGATTGGTAGAGGGGTATATATAGCAAGCCAAGAAATCTAGCCGTTTTTGAGTAAGTGGCTGAGACGGGCCGGACATCCGGCGGCTGAAGAAAAACAACACGAAGAACACAGGATTGGTAGAGGGGTATATATAGCAAGCCAAGAAATCTAGCCGTTTTTGAGTAAGTGGCTGAGACGGGCCGGACATCCGGCGGCTGAAGAAAAACAACACGAAGAACACAGGTGTAGTAGAAAAACAGGGGGCCCGGATATCCGGGGAAGGCCTGGACATCCGGCCAACCTTCAGGCCCCGGACATCTGGCCAAGTGTCGGACATCCGGCGGGCACAACCACCATTTACGCACAGGTTCTGGACTCAGCGAGCCGGATTTCCGGGAGGATCCCGGACATCCGGCCAAGTCCCGCATATCCGGCCAATAAAAAACAACAGGAACCCCAAAACTGAAACATGCATAACTTTTTCATACGGACTCCGATTTTGATGATCTTGGGCTCGTTTTGAAGCTATGGAAAAACTCCAGGTCCTCACATAGAGAACCACCCAAGATAAACCAAAATGAAAGGTGCAAAGTATGCAAAGGTTAGATCATATACTTTGGGAACCTAGTTGGCTATGGATTTCTTTGGTATATAGGATATGAGTGGAATTGTGTATAGAAGATGTTGACTTGAGCAAATCCATCACGAACCCCTTTGATCCCCTCTTAATAGTGCGGGATCCCTATAACTCAAGAATCATAAAAGAGCTACACTACATAGCTATCGAGAATCCATTCTTGAGTGTATATGTTTCTTCGGTGGTCATCACTCCACAACACTAACGCCAAAGGAACTAATACCTTTGACTCGAGCCTTTCACTTGAGCTTGATGTTGATGTTTCTTCTTGGCTCAAGTTGAAGGCAAGACATTGGTGAAGTCTTCAAGTAGCTCTCCCATACACAATGTGGGAAGCTTTGCTTTGTATTCATCTTCACTTGTCCATCATGTGATCATCCACAAGCTTCAAGCATGTAATCCTTCGGGGTGGTTATCTTGAACTTGCCCTTGTCAACCATGACATGAACACTTGATGCCATCCTCTCATGGAAACTTGGAATCTCTCTCTCGATGTGACCCCATGAGAATAACCTAACCCTCATAAATATAGACAACACATAGTATGGGTTAGTACACAAAGTGCAATTGACAATTTCTTATCATACCACAAGATCCTATGTGATGCATCGTTTGCGCTTGTGTGTTGACCATTTAGAGTTCGATTCTTTGATCTTTATCTTTGTCAACCTTTATCTTTACTCAATGCTTAATCTTGATATCTTGAAGGCCATATTGAATTCTTCACTATGCTTCATTTCTTCAAGACATGATTACCAATATCTCAATTATCATATGACCATATAGAGTTTATCCATGAATACCATATTGGTCATCACTTGCTCTTTTTCATGTTCCAACATAATCTCTTGAGAGGCACAATGAATTCTTCACTTGAATTACTTGCTTCAAGACATAATCATCCATGACTCAACATATGAGCTCATCATGATCCTATCTTCAAGCCATATGTAGAATTCTTCTCTTTAATCATTCTCTCAAGATCTTGATCCATCATGGCTCAACCCATAAGCCTAAGCATGACAACCTCTGAGATCCTTCAATGAACTCCATATATATCACATCTTGTTCAACACATGGAATTCATCTTGATCATATTTGATTCAATCATTGAGCTCAATCTTGATGCACACTATATGTATATGGCATTCATTCCGAATCCATTCAATCTCCTTCTTGCATCGCCCATGGAACAAGCCTTCATATATAACTTGATGCCATTGTTTCTTCATAGGAATTGTCATTCATTATCAAGTCTCAATGCATATATTTGTGTTGATGGATTTTATCCTTCAATTCATCCAGTATTCTTCATGCATTGCAACTGGAAATTTCCTTCACATGTATATCTCAATGCAAACATTAGTCCATAAGGATTGTCATTAAATACCAAAACCACACATGGGGAATTTTTAAAGAAACTTGTATACTTGGGTTGATTTTGATAGCATCAAGTATCACAAAGAAACTTGATGTTTATCAAAATCGGTTGTACTAACATCAAAACACTACACAGGCATTTGATGTTAGTCGGACCACAATATATAGAGCAAGCTCCCCCACAATATATGCATGTGTGAATGAACTTTGAATTTCATTGCATATATTGGTTGATATAAACTAGGTGGAGTTTTCCCTATATACTCATTCATGCAACAAGCACATATAACTAGGGTAGATATGCACAACAAGAACTCCAAAAGATTATCTTAAACCCTCTAAACTTCTCCCCCATTGGCAACAAATGCCAAATGGAAGACAAAACATCTAGAAGACCAATATAGTTTGAGTTCCTCCTTGATGTGTGCATATCACAAAATGTGAGTGAAAACAAATGCACATATTCAATGATGAACAATTGGAGGAGCTCGGAATCTGTAGAATGCAGCCAGATACGAAGATATGAAAACAAGCATTAGACACGTGAGGAAAACATTCAAAAGATCCAAAGAACATATTTTGGATAAGATATAATAGGAATATCCAGCGTGATCATCATGTCAAGCATTGATCCAAAATACATTCAAAACACATGAGTGCGCAAGATTATATGCAAAATGTACAAGCACTCACGTCACAACATCTTACCGAAGCCACCATAAGAATAAAAGGGAACAAACAAAGTGGCCGGCAAGGAATAAATGATATCAAGAAAATATATGAACTTTCTTATGTATAAAAAAATTCTAAGTGGCCAATAATAATGATGATATGTATCCACAAAGAAACTTGCATACATAAAATAGACGCAATTGATAAGAACATGATATCCACAAGTGAATCCATTATTATACAACTGTGATCCTAGCATAAGAGCGAGGCACATGGCACAAAGCACATGGCACAAATTGATCTCATTTGCATAACAATGAATTACTAAGTAAGATAGCAAATGCCACAAGCAAATATAGTGTTTTTGCAATTTTATCAAAATTACACATGAGAGAACATTTGAGGAATTGATATGCAATAAATTGCTTAATTGGTATATTTTGGGATAGGTGAATCATGAATATGATTTTATAGATCCCCACTATATGCTTCTTCTCAAATGTCCCACAATTGCAATAAAGTGACTTTTTAAGAACATGCAAGAAGCACAACTTTTAACAAGTACTAATCATGCCATGATACAACCTACACAAGGTTGACCCCATTTCTATATATATGCATGAAGTAAATACTTGTTACCGAGATAGCATTGGTATGAAGTCGTAGATCAATAAAATGTCCAAGCTTGGCTCTAATTTCCTCATAGTGCCACCACCTTCATGAATAAGTCAAGCACCCAATGCTTCTCAAATGTACCTAAAACAATTTAAGTACAATATGGTCCCCAAACTTATTGGGTTCGAAGTAGTTAGCATAACTACAAAACATAGGGTAAAACCACTTAAATATGTGTATATCGATATGAATTTGAATTTCATGCACATCTTAGCTATGAAGAATTTGATGGATTTACCATATATATATTGGATCAAATAAAGCAAACAAGGCATGCGAATTTACACATAGTAAATATGCATGCACAAGCCTACCAAAATCCAGGGAGATACAAATTGGACAAATGAACACATAACCGTTAATACTTCCAATAACATCACTAGTCATTCATATTGTCCAAAATGAATCAAAGTGACAAATCAACATATGATAGCACACAAAGTTCAACATATGAACTAAGGAAAACCAATGAGCATATAAGATATGCATTGCACACATACTCATAGGAATATCTCACTCAAGTAGATATAGGACACTATAAACAATGAGATAACAAACTCCCATAACTCCATACAAACCAATAAGATGAACTCGAACATAATGGTATTTCGAGTTATCATTCGGTGTAGAAACCAAATAAGTACATGATCATCTATACTAACACAAGTATAACATGAGACTTTAGAAATAAACACAATGCTTGGATAACATATTATTAACATTCCAATTAGATAGATCATCATGCAAAGCAACAATTGGAATGGCTTTAATCAAACGATTTTCCAAATATGATTTTTAAGATAACCATGGGCAAAACCGCACAAGAATACCATACTCAAACAAAGCATTGCATGCCACAGAGATATAATATAATCTCAAATATAAATTCTAAGTGGCAAACCTCTATTGTTAATGTTCACACGAGAAGTGATATGCACAAAGTATATCACTCCCCCATAATGTGATAATCCATGTTTTATTCATAGGAGGCAAATGAAATCCAATTAAAAAAAGTTTAACGAATAGTTATTTGAATTTCACATGAGTGTGACATACCACATAGTAACTAGATAATCTCATAATAATCATACTAGGTGGTATCATGCATATTTACACATTCTAGGTTTGTGATGTGCACATAGCATATCACTCCCCCATAATGTGATGATTCATTAATATCTTAAAAGAGCCAAATAAGATTCAATGAGAATCAATAAAGGCTCGAACCAAAGCACACAAGTATATAAAGTGTACTGCAACCTAATCATGCTAGATAACACATATCAAGCATACTCTAGGAAGCACATCATATACAATCACATGTAAGATACAAAACCTAAACATGCAAGGGGCTAGTAACTTTCAATGTAGACAGAATAAATATAAGTTACCACCACTAAGAGCATTGGAATGACAAATATGATGATAATCCTTTTGACTTGGCTTGAACCTCAATGGATGATGAAAATCACTTTTCCCATGAACTAGCCAAGTCTCCAATGCCCTCCACACACCTATTGGTCAAGTTAGAGCTTGATGGTCCCCAATCAAGTTGGGTCCTAAGAAATTAGTCACAATAAGCTTGGCAACCCAAATGGTGTTTTCTTTAATCAAACCACTTTGGGTGCCCACAAACTTGGCAAACAAATTGCCAACATTATCTTTCCTAAGTGAATAACGATCATTGATAATTGGAGGCTTAGAGACATTACCGTTGGGACATGATGAAGATATGTGTCCCTTCTCACGGCAAATATAGCAACATGTGCTCCCCTTTCTCTTCTTCTTTACCTTCTCAACTTGGAGAACATTATCTTGGTTAAGCCTGGGAAGAGGCCTTTCATTATCTTGAGATTGAACTTGAGGCCACTTCCCTTGATGCTTCACACTTGAAGCCTTCTTCTTCAATGGAAAAGATCTCACATGGTGTCCAACATTCTTGCACTTGAAGCAAATAATGTTGGCCGAATTCTTGACTTGATCTTGTCCCTTCTTCTTATTCTTGGACTTCTTCTTGTTGGAGATGAAATCAAGTCCTATTTTGTCTTGAGGGTCCTTTTGCACACTCAAGATATTATCACAACATTTTTCCAAGTCTTTCTTCAAACTAGTTACTTGGGCCTTGAGCTCTTTATTTTCCTCTACAAGGTTAGTATTAACAAAAGAACTAGAGGAAGTAGAAGCTTCATTGTTAGAGCAACAAGGCATGGTGAGCAATTCATCACAAGATGTATCAATATCATGTAGAGAGGAATTGCTAGGACTAGCACATGGCAATAAGGCATTTAGAGTAGAAGATGTGCTAATATCCACATGAGACTCACACGATTTTACCTTGGTGACCATAGCCTCATGAGCTAACTTTAGCCCATCATGAGAGATTAGAAGATCCTCATGAGTGTCCAAGAGCTTTTCATGACTTTCTTCCAATTTCCCATAATTGCTAGTTAGCAAATCAAGTTGAGTCCTTAGCTCAACATTTTCTTTCAATATCGATGCTTCACACAAGATAGAGTTAGTAGCACAAGCATCATTATCAATATGAGAGGAGCATGTAGAAACTAGAGACTCCGCATGAGTAGCTTGAAGTTCCTCATGAGACTTAGAGAGTTTGGTGAGCTCTCCTTTGACATTCTTGTAGCCAAGGTCAAGGTGCTCAAAATCCTCTTTAAGTTTACAATGAGTAACTTCAATCTCTTCTTTTAAAGACCTCAAGTCACTAAGAGATTGATGAGCCTTAGCAAGTCCATGTTCAAGTTGTTCACTTTTCGCTTGCTCATTAAGAAATAAATCATTACGTTTTTCAAAGCAAGCAAGAACATCTTGGAACCTTTTATAAGTGTTATTTTTAGCTCTATGAAGAGTTTTCCCAATCTCATAGAGATTTTGAGTCAAGTCATCATCATCTTCCTCATTACAACTATCATCATTATCACTAAGAGAAGATGATACCTCGTCATTACCTCTTGCCATGAGGCACATGTGAACAAAGGGGGTTGATGATGATTCTTTTGGAGAAGAGGGTTCTTCATTAATCAAGCGTGCCTCATTTTTCTTGATTTCCTCTACATGGTTAGTTTCACAGAGAGAACTAGAGGGAATCAAGGCATTTTGAATATGGCAACACAAACGACCAAGCATATCATCACAAGAATTTATGAGTGAATCATTAGATGATATGCATGGACTATCTACACAAGAATGTACGACGTTTTCGGTGTTAGATATGCTCGTGTCCATGGAACCTACAATACTAGCATTTCCATATGACGGATCATCAATGATGAGCTTGACACCATCACTCCACGAGATATCTCCACTTACCATGTCATTACCCTGTGACATGTCACATGTTGATGAAGTGGAAGATGTTGAAGTGTCCAAGCAATCAGAGGTGGAGGCAATGGAGAGCTCTTCCATCACTTCCTCCCAAATAGCATTGACTCCCACAAGGTTGGACCCACCATATGTAATTTCAAGTTTGGTCCAAGCCTCATGAGCCAACGAACAAGTCGAGATTGACTTGAACACCTCGAAGGTTATAGCTTGGTGAATGACACTTAAAGCTTCACTATCAAGATGCATATCCTCAAGTGACGGAGATTGTCCATCGTTTAGATTTGAATTCCCTACAATAACAACCCGCAAAGCATTTGGACCCATGGCCCGAAAGTGACAAAGCATGCGTAATCTCCACATAATGTAATTTGTGCCATTAAAACAAAATGTGTCATCGTGCACTAGCTCACTAGTCGACATCGGCACTCTCTAGGCGGTGAAGCCTAATAAGGAGAGACCTAGCTCTGGTACCAATTGAAAGGACCACGATGTCGCCTAGAGGGGGGGGGGGGTGAATAGGCGTTTTAAAATCTTTTACGGATTTGGCTATATCCTAATGCGGAAATAAACTAAGCGGATACTTTTCAAGCATAAATCCTAAATATACTAAGCTCACTAAGTGCACCAACAACTTAGGATAAACAAGATGAGAACAATGAGGATATGAGTAAGCACAAGTAAGTTACACAAACTTACTCAATGTATATCACAAGATATGGAAATGAATAATACACACAACCACAAGTAAGCAATACAAGCTTACACAAATTGTATCACAATATATGGAATTGAATGATACAAGCAAACTCAAGTAAGCACTACAAGCTTACACAAGTTATGTCACAAGATATGGAAATGAATGTTACAAGCTAGCAATTCACACTAAGCACAAGATATATCAATAGTAGCAAGTATGAATTGCGGAATATAAAGTGAAGGCCTAAATAATCTCTACAAGGGAATAGCCAACACAATACAATGAGGACAAAAAGATATAGTGAATGCACGGTCAAGTGACCAAAGTAAACCACAAGTAAGGAGTTAGGGTTAGGGATAACCAAAGTCACGGAGACGAGGATGTATCCCGATGTTCACTTCCTTGGAGGGAAGCTAGTCACCGTTAGAGAGGTGGATGTTACCACGAAGGCACACCAACGCCACGAAGGCTCACCCCATTCTCCTTGAGATATCACCACGAAGGCGATTCCCAACCACTAGTGGTAGACCTTGAGTTGGCCTCCAAACCTTCACAAACTTTCCGGGGGACAAATCACAAGTTGATTCCTCACCGGAGCACTCCTACCGCCTAGGAGTCTCCAACCCCCAAGAGTAACAAGAACAAAGGAGAAATGCTTAAGACTTGCTCAAATAGAAAATTCCTTTGGTCACAAGAGGGAGAGGGAGCGGATCTATCTTTTCATTGGAAAATCTCTCAAGAACTCTCACGAATCTCTCCGGGATCTAAGATTTGGTGTAGGAGAAGTGAGAGGGAGCCACTTGTGTTCTTGGGGCGATTTGGGATGAAGTGGTCAACCCTCTACCGGATTGGTAGAGGGGTATATATAGCAAGCCAAGAAAACTAGCCGTTTTTGAGTAAGTGGCTGAGACGGGCCGGACATCCGGGCAAGGGCCGGATATCCGGCGGCTGAAGAAAAACAACACGAAGAACACAGGCGTAGTAGAAAAACAGGGGGCCCGGATATCCGGGGAAGGCCCGGACATCCGGCCAACCTTCAGGCCCCGGACATCTGGCCAAGTGTCGGACATCCGGCGGGCACAACCGCCATTTACGCACAGGTTCTAGACTCAGCGAGCCGGATTTCCGGGAGGATCCCGGACATCCGGGGCGTCCCGGGAGCCTGGACATCCGGCCAAGTCCCGGATATCCGGCCAATAAAAAACAGCAGGAACCCCAAAACTGAAACATGCATAACTTTTTCATACGGACTCCGATTTTGATGATCTTGGGCTCATTTTGAAGCTATGGAAAAAACTCCAGGTCCTCACATAGAGAACCACCCAAGATAAACCAAAATGAAAGGTGCAAAGTATGCAAAGGTTAGATCATATACTTTGGGGAACCTAGTTGACTATGGATTTCTTTGGTATATAGGATATGAGTGGAATTGTGTATAGAAGATGTTGACTTGAGCAAATCCATCACGAACCCCTTTGATCCCCTCTTAATAGTGCGGGATCCCTATAACTCAAGAATCATAAAAGAGCTACACTACATAGCTATCGAGAATCCATTCTTGAGTGTATATGTTTCTTCGGTGGTCATCACTCCACAACACTAACGCCAAAGGAACTAATACCTTTGACTCGAGCCTTTCACTTGAGCTTGATGTTGATGTTTCTTCTTGGCTCAAGTTGAAGGCAAGACATTGGTGAAGTCTTCAAGTAGCTCTCCCATACACAATGTGGGAAGCTTTGCTTTGTATTCATCTTCACTTGTCCATCATGTGATCATCCACAAGCTTCAAGCATGTAATCCTTCGGGATGGTTATCTTGAACTTGCCCTTGTCAACCATGATCATGAACACTTGATGCCATCCTCTCATGGACACTTGGAATCTCTCTCTCGATGTGACCCCATGAGAATAACCTAACCCTCATAAACATAGACAACACATAGTATGGGTTAGTACACAAAGTGCAATTGACAATTTCTTATCATACCACAAGATCCTATGTGATGCATCGTTTGCGCTTGTGTGTTGACCATTTAGAGTTCGATTCTTTGATCTTTATCTTGGTCAACCTTTATCTTTACTCAATGCTTAATCTTGATGTATTGAAGGCCATATTGAATTCTTCACTATGCTTCATTTCTTCAAGACATGATTACCAATATCTCAATTATCATATGACCATATACAGTTTATCCATGAATACCATATTGGTCATCACTTGCTCTTTTTCATGTTCCAACATAATCTCTTGAGAGGCACAATGAATTCTTCACTTGAATTACTTGCTTCAAGACATAATCATCCATGACTCAACATATGAGCTCATCATGATCCTATGTTCAAGCCATATGTAGAATTCTTCTCTTTAATCATTCTCTCAAGATCTTGATCCATCATGGCTCAACCCATAAGCCTAAGCATGACAACCTCTGAGATCCTTCAATGAACTTCATATAGATCACATCTTGTTCATCACATGGAATTCATCTTGATCATATTTGATTCAATCATTGAGCTCAATCTTGATGCACACTATATGTATATGTCATTCATTCCGAATCCATTCAATCTCCTTCTTGCATCGCCCATGGAACAAGCCTTCATATATAACTTGATGCCATTGTTTCTTCATAGGAATTGTCATTCTTTATCAAGTCTCAATGCATATATTTGTGTTGATGGATTTCATCCTTCAATTCATCCAGTATTCTTCATGCATTGCAACTGGAAATTTCCTTCACATGTATATCTCAATGCAAATATTAGTCCATAAGGATTGTCATTAAATACCAAAACCACACATGGGGACTAAAAAGGAAAAAAGAAAGAAAAAGGAAAAAAGAAATAAGAAAGAAAGAAGTAAAGAAGAATAAGATAGGTGCCATGTTTTCTCTCTATCAAGCTCTTATTCTTAATTTATAGCGAGATGAGTCTTATTGCTTAGGTATATACTTTCTCAATTTTCTTACCACCCATTTATTCATCATGTAGAGCTTAGCACTCATAGCTAATTCTGTTCATCTTAGTGGGATGGTTTATTTGCATATGCTTCCTAGGACTTCATGGTACGTATCACTTCATATCTATTGTGCATACCTTGGCAAATCCCTACTTCCCATGCAACATCGAAACCGAGGACATCACACATGCCTTGGGGCCACTCTGCATTACATGGGCCTGTCTTTTCCTTGTCGAGTCACTCCCATCCTTTCACATCCTTTTCTAATGATCGGAAACACGAGGTATCTTGGTTCATGGTGACCGCTTACTTGACTATGTGATCCGTGCTTCCCAAGACATGAATTGGTTTGTACTACTGAAAACTCACTCGCGTTGCAATTAAGATATGGACTTATAAATTAACTACAATGTTGTTTGTGTTTGAGCAGGGAGCTCAAAATGGGTTGAATCCTTGGAATGATCTTGCCCGAAAGACTTTGTATCATGAAGCATCCATTTTAGTATATGGTACTAGAGCTACAGTTCTGAAGGGACACTCAAGAGTCAACTTCCTCAAGGTTAATCAAATGCTTATTTAAGTTTATCTTGATTTATACTGCTCTGTCTCATTTTTAATCGGAGATGCTATTTTAACGTAATTTGGTGCAAAACTAACATTTTCCCTAATGAATAAGCATATGGTCTGACTAAATTACTGACTAGGTGTTTGTGCAAATGCAGGTCCACGACGCTGATCACTTGACCATTTCCCCCTGCCGCACGAGATGTGAGGAGGGCAAGATGTCAAGGGTGATGGTGCCGCTATATGATGAAAACCTACTCTCTGAGATCCTCCTCCACCTCCCCCAGCTGCCGTCCTCACTCCCCCGTGCCTCCCTCGTCTTCAAACGCTGGCATCACATCGTATCCAACATCCACTTTTTCTGCCGCTTTCACTCACACCACCGCCGCAGCGCTCCCCTCGTCAGTTGCTTCGTCAGCGACCTGCGAGGCTTCTCCTAAGCACATACCATCGAGGCCCCAGCTCGTGTCGCCGCCAGGCGCGGTCATGAGTCCTGGATCCACGACACTGATCACTTGGTTGGTTCCGGTGGACAACCAAAAGGTTCCCGGGAATTGCCGAGGAGATTCACTCAATGAACCGCTTTCAGCAGAACCGTTGAAGTTTTACGCTGTTGTGTGATATCGCGCCCTGAATCGCTCGCTAGTAGCCTAAGTTGCTATTTCGTGGAGTGTCTGAAGCTTGAAGTTTTCCTTGTGTTTATGTAATCATTATGATCTGGAAAACAAATTCCTTGCGGTGTCTGGTTTATGTCACAAGTTCTGCTTCTGTAGCAAAGATTGATAAATTCTTTGTATAATAATTGAATTCTATGTGTTGTTTGCAGTCTAATTTCTTCAGTTTGGCCATAGGAGACTTTATACTGAACACATGAGCGAAGTTATAAGACTAGATTCTGCTTTCATCACGAATTATGAGTTTTAATTTTTAGTAACATAGTATGATTGAAGCTTTCATCATGAAGATATAAGATCAGTGTTGTTTTGATGTCATGCAGTGTAAAAGAGATGGAATATATTTTGTACCGAACGAGGTATTAATTAATAAGATCCTACAGGACGGATTTAATTAAAGTCAATTTATTTGTGATTACCTAGATCATGCATTTCTAAAAAATATGCCTAGAAACCAGATGTTTCTGCTTTTCTACTCCATGAGTCCATCATATGTCCAAATATTCCAAATGATTTGGTGAGGTAGATGGTTCAGCTTTTGCCTCTATGGGAGGTATTTGAACCAATAGTCTCTTGGCCCTCTACTGTGAAAAGTGAGAACGTGATAACAGAGAAATTGAAAGTGTGCTACAACACCACAAAGTCTCTTGGCCCTCTACTGTTTTCCCCAACAATGCTGAGATGATTCAACTTTGGTGTTTTTGGTAGAATTTCCTTAAGGCGAAGCTATTTTTTACTGTTTGAATCATAAAAAGTTGTAGGTTGCATAACTTGAAGAAAAATACTCCCTCCATCCCAAAATAAGTGTCTCAACTTTGTACTAACATTGAGACACTTATTTTAGGACGGAGGGAGTAGATAGTAGCTTACAGTTATTAGTAGCAGCAGGTCAGCTACACAACACAGATAACTTGAGTCATATCATTGACTGACTGATAGATGTTCCGGCATGGAAGCATAGACCGAAATAAAATAATGAAACAATCCCTTGAACCGAACAAGGCAACAAGATTTGCAGTTTTGCACCACAACACTCCAACTCATCAGAGAGAAGGCAAGATTTTCCCAAGGATCCAAACTCTAGAAACTGTAGGTTAGCAAATAATGTAGCATGAGATTACCATCATACTCTCCAAGTTGCAAGTCGCTCTTGTGCTTATCAAGGGAAGTAGTACTCACCCATCTATATGATGTGGAATCATCAACGGTGATGGAATTTTTATTACCAGAGCTAGTCTCGGATACATTGCGACCACTTATTTCTTGAAGTAATTCTGAGATTAAAATAAAGCAACCAGTAAGCAGTTAAATTCAGCAAGGAACTAGGGAAACAGAGGAAGCACCAAATGAACCTATTTTTATACCTTCCTCTAGTTCCGTCAACTGCTCTGTATCCACTTCATCATTTACAGGAGCTGATCCAAGCATCCAATCCTGAGGACAAATGCGTCCTTGGAGCATGAATGGAGTAAGAGAGCTCCTAAACTCGTCGACGATACGTCCACTGGCGCTGAAGGAGAACTCAGAGGCAACTGCAGATATCGAGACAGCCAATACATCACCAGCTAGCCGTGATAACACTGGGAATCTAGAAGATTTGACCTTCCACCACTCGAGAATATCAAATTTTGCGGTGTTTGCTTCAGTCTCCTCGGCAAGATATTTCTCAAGTTCAGACTTGGTAGGACCGACCACACAGTTGTTCATTCTCATCCTCTTGGCAATAAGGGACCTCATCATGTTCGTGCCTTGCACCACATCGGATTCCATTTCCTTCTTCTCACTTGAAGCATACATCTTGCCATTTCATGGAAAAAAAAAGTGAGATGTGCAACGATTATAGGCTGAAACACGAACTGTGAGGTTATAAAAATGCTCAAGAAACTCTGAGATCTTCCTTGCATACTCCCAATCTACAGCTTCAGGAACTCCTGGCTCTTTCTCACTATTTAATTCAGTTGCAAAGTAAGGGTCATCATCGCCATATCTATCGAACACCTTCTCATATGTGGCTGCAGTTTTCAACATTAGGTATGTGGAGTTCCATTTTGTGCATACATCAAGTGGTAAGAATGCTTTGCTGTCCACCTTCTCCAAGTCAGCACACCTTTTGAATCGAGTAATTCTAGATGGCGAATTTCTGATAAAACGCACAGCAGCACGGACTCGCTGCACTGAGATGTCCAACTCTCTTTGGCAATCTGAAACTATCAAGTTTATGACATGGGCTGCACATCTCATGTGAATATATTGTCCTTCTGCTATGTTGGTTTTAGCATTATTCATGGCCCACCTCGTGTAACTTATAGTGCCATCGTTTGCTGATGCATTGTCAACAGTTATTGAGAACACTTTCTCTAAGCCTAATCCACCAAACACCTCTTGATGTCCTTCCCAATGTCTTCCCCCTTACGACCACTCACCAAGAACCCAATAATCCGCTTATGTAGCTTCCAAGTCAGTGTCAAGGAAATGAGCCGTAACACACATATAGCTCTGCTGTTGCATAGATGTCCAGGTGTTGGTTGTTAGGCTGACCCTATCACAAGATTCTATGAAAAACTTTTTCAGTTTCTCTTTCTCACGGTTGTAAATGCGGACACAATCTCTGATAGTGGTTCTCCTAGATGGCAGAGTAAAGCGAGGACATGCCTCTGACATTAACTTTCTAAATCCTGGTTTCTCGGAAAATGCAAATGGGAGCCCATCCATAATTACCATTTCAGCAAAAGCATCTAATCTTCTGAGGATCAAACCTCCCAGCAACGAGGGCACAATTACTGCTGTCCTCATCTGTTGTAGCTTGAAGAGTTGACTGCTTGTTATCATTGATCTTATTGGGGTTGCTCCTGCAGATGGTCAAATGCTTCAGCAAGGATGATATACCAAGTTTTTATTCGCATAAAAGCTCTTGTTTGCAATAGTTGCACTTGCCCTGCTTCTGAACACAAGGATGTTTGTAAAAGATTCCGAAACATCTTACCTTGGCGCCATTTCCTTCCTTTTCTTGGACTCCTTCGGTGCTTTATCCTTCTGGGACTCCTTTTTCTTCTTCTCAGCTTCGCCTTCGACCTCCTCCTCAACTCTTCACAGCTCATTGTCAACGACCGCTGAGAACTTTGTACGCTACTGACAACGTTTTATTCCAGTTCAGATGTCTACAAACAACAAATGAGCCAACAAAACTAGAGCTGTAGACTCTCTGCTTGGAAGACCAGATGTATGTGTTCAGTTCAGTTATAGCGCTATGTTCCGGCCAGTCATTGTAAACTTAAATTCCAGTAACCTAGCTACTTGATTTGAGAATGCTTAGAACTAGAAGCTGCTTCATGGTTATCTGTACTTGAGCTTAGTGTGCAGCATGGTCAAATGATTTGCGTAAATTGATGATTTCCAATTGTATCCATTAGCAAGAATAATCTAATCAGGTGAAGTTAAGTGGTGTAAGAGTTCTCTGAACCATCCAATCAGGTGGAATTTCAGTTTGCTACAGAAACAGAAACGGATCAGGGGACTCACTTTGCACGAGTGTAGGCTCGTTGCCATGGTGGCGGCGGTGTCCTCCTCTCGGGCGACCAGCATCACGGGGCAGGCCGGCGCAGCGCGGTGGGGTCCTCCTCTCCGGCGCCACGGGGCAGAGCGGCGCAGCGTGGTGCGAACGGGGGTTTCCTCCTCTCCGGCGTCGCGGCGCAGGCCAGCGCAGCGGGGTGGCGCCCTCCTCTGCCTTCTCCGGCGTCACGGAGAAGGCCGGGGGGTGGCGGGGCGGGATTGGCCGCGCCGCCACTGCCAATCAAGGGTTTCAGGGGTAGGGGAATGGCCGATTCGGGAGCGCATCGCCGCCATCGGAAACCCGAACGACAACCCCAAGACCGAATTGCCCGAACTACCCGAAGACCGAATTGCGCAGGAAACCCCAAGACCGAATGCCCTGTCTGCCATTGACCAAGGTTCGAACCAAGAACCGACGACGGCAAGCTCTGCCATAAGAGCTCTGATCAGGTCGCTTTTTATCCACACTTTCTTAAACTAAGAGCTCTGATCAGGTCGCTTTCTAATGCACACTTGATGAACTCATTCTGAAGTCAAGCAATCAATGTGAAAGAAAACAGAGCTCAACGAACGCAAAACAATATTCAGAGAACCACCTCGCTGAAACACCAAATTTGCTGTCCATCAGTTATATGGACTATCTGCAATACTATGCATCTGAGATAATTGTAATTTGAGCTTGCGCATCCCTCTTCCAATCTACGGCTGCATTGGTTCTCTCGGCCTGTTGCTATGATGTGCAGTAATAATCACTACCCATCCTACGTGGCTCTGCTCTTGCTGCACATGGCGCTGACCATTTGGTGAAACTGCCGCCCGTCGCAGGGGATCCTGAGGACGCCGGGTTGGCCGTAGCCGAACTGCTGCGCGGCCATCTCCAGCAGCGCCGCCATGCACGGCTCCTTGAGCGCACCGATGCGCACCACCACCCTCTCCTCGCCGTCCCCATCCTCGCCCACCAGCGCCAGCGGGAGGTACCCCTTCGGAATCTTCTTTCCTCCGTCGCCAGGGGCGGCGAGGATGTATGCTTCGGCCGTCTCCTTCCTTCGCCAGGCGGCCATTGCTGCTGCTCTGTTCTGTTTATGTCTTGTGTAGCTACCACGGCAAGATTGTGGTTTTAATGATTGATGGTCGATCGTGTGGTGATGTCCTGATGATGATTGCTCAGGAGAGAGCCACTCGATGTGATTTTATAGTCTGAGAGATGAGAGAGGAAGATCATCCAAAATGACAAGAACAGCGAGTGAGTTTGGAAAGGGGTTCAGAACTTCAGATAGGAAACGTAGGCTCTGTGGCAAGGTGTGGTGATGCTGACTGCGGGCGTGGACGATGGGGTTGGGGTCTCTGATCCCGGCAGAGATGATTAATCAAATCGTTCACAAATGGTCCCTGTCAAGAGAAACAGTAGGTTAATTTGCAGTGTCCGCACGGTTTTGATCTGTTACTTCTGTATACAGACAGATCTCTACCAATGGACGAGGAAGACGAAACAAATTTAAGTACGGCATGCTCCTTTCCGCTGGCGGGAGACACGTTCGTTCTTATTGACTCTGTGCTCAGTAATATGTTTTTTTACATCCTTCTTTTTTCAAAATTTTACAAGGGTCTGGCTGAAATTGTACTATTGGTAGTAGTATCATGCATGCTAACTAGTCATTTTCGCTGAGGTGACACATAATTAAATCGGGAAAGAGATGATTGAGTATCATGATATGATATATTAAATGATGTACTGGCATGTTTCGTGCATGGCAATAAATAATGTCATTATGATACCAAGTTTGGAAATTATTTTTGTCTCTAGGGAGTATATGCTCCTGCGCGTTAAAAATGTATTTTGTCAAGATAAAAAAAAAAAAATATGTATTCATTGTCACACCCAAATGCTACCTACATATTTTTAGGGGGGAAAGCTTAAGCATGTTGTGCAAAAAAAAATAAGTCGAACGACAAATGTTACCTTCGAATGGTACACTTAATTTTGTTTTTTCACCGACGAAGCACTGCTATCCCGTTTCGCATGAAAATTGGCAAGCACGCTTGTTACACTAACATGAACATCTACAAATAAATTCAGAATTTTTAGAATTTATTTCCTATTTGTTTTTAAGTTACTGTTCACCAGGAAGCATATGCTCGCTAGAGCCAAAACTTCGCGTCTTAGGCCTTGTACAATGCTAGGTGCTTAGAAAAATAAACCCGATTTTTCTGAAGCACCAGTGCCTATTTCTATAGCAGATTCCAACCAAAAACAGTACAAAAAAGGAACATGACGACAAGTGTAATGATGTCGTAAAAGTAAATAACGGTTTATTCAACGGCGGGCATCACGAGCTGTTGGATCTTCTCATGCGCATCAATCTTGGTCGTCCGTTAACTGAAGAATCAAACACTTCAGCTCCTCGTCGACGAACTGTAGCTCCTCGTCCACGACCACCTCGTCGGTGCTCCGGGACTGCATCTCGGCATCTACGATTGCCTTCTCGTTGCTCCTGGTTGACTAAAAGCAACCTGATAATTAGAAAATAAGTGAAAACAGCTAACGCAGTGGAGGGAAGAGGCATGAGGTTAGTGCCAGCCATATCAATGAGTGTGATGGCGGCACATACGGACTATGGATACTAGAAGAAGAGCCCAAAAGTGTCCCATGCTTTCCTGGCACATCATCCATCCTAACCCCCTGGTTGTTGGCCCATCGGAAGAAACACCTCTAGCCCCTCCACCTCCGTCATATGTATGTCTGACATACTCATTTTCCTTTCTAAAAGTAATATTTTTTTTAACCGAACCATATTAATGATGACAAATAGATGGATCAACCTTGAACAAAAAAGATGGTATAACGAGTAATTGATCATACTTCTGATTTATGTACTTGTACAATTATCTAAACTGTATGTGATATGTGTGCTCGGATATAAAATAGGGTGGTGGGTGGTAGGCCCCTCTAGCCCTAACCTAACTAGCATTTCATGAAAGTCACACTAGCACATAACTAGGTTTCAACATCAATAAAAGAAGGTTGTCTTCCTCATTAGACACTCTAGTCATGAAGCCCACAAACAAAGGTTTATAAGAGCCCCGCTTCGGTACAACCCCCCCCCCCCCCCCCCCCCCCTAAAACGTATATTGGATAGTATGGTCATTTCACAAGGGGTATAGAATACCCGCCCGCCGCCGTACGCCCGCCCGCGTATGCCGTACCCGTCGCCCGTACGCCGTACGCCATCACTGTATGCCTGCCCGTGTTGGTGTACGCTCGCGTCGGTACTTGTGGGAAAAAAAAAAGCTCGCCGCGTGACCTGCCGACGCCCCCGTCGAAACCCTAGCGGCGGTAGTGATTCAACAGTATAAACGCCGGTAATTTAACATTATAAACGACAACATAAACACAAATATTAATCCAAATATCATTCTCAACTTAAATATTTCAAGAAGTATTGCCTTGTCCATCAATAAATATCATTCTCAAATTAAAGCAAAACAACATTTCAGCCATTAAATATGTCTGCTACATTAAATTTGTCACATATATTTCTTCTTTGCAAGCCGGGTAACTTTGTCTTTCACATCATTAAGCTTGTTTCTCTCTGAAAAAACAAGCCGCACAATCATTAAGTCCCTCAATTTATCAATTGACATCTGTTAAAAATTCATGTTAGTCCAATGTTAATTGTATGTCATAGTAACAAAATTAATTATGCACATTTGAAATACAATCATACCTGTGAAAATTGGCCTGTCCATTTTTCACCATCCCAGTATTGAAAGCATCGAAGGACAAATATTCCACATGAGTTCCTGATTCATATATAGTACGATTCATAAGTATGCATTTCATGTATAGTATGGAAATAATGTCGAAGTAAGTACTCACCCATCTTCCTGTTGTGGCATCTTGTACGTTCTAATAGGCCAGGTAGACACATCCGGATAATTCACAGCACCTGTTGCATTCGCATCACGGATGTCTTGTCCAAGTTGATTTTTCTGAACATAAAAATGACACCACGGAAAGGATTTAAGTTAGTATACTTAAAAAATGATAGTTTCAATAGGCCCATGTAAAAGTAAACCGTACCTGCTCCTCAACTTTGTTTCTAACATCACAGTCAAGTTCGCGTCCCATCAAAGAATCAAGAACCCGAAACTCTTTCTTCGCGCCATGCATGACGACCGTAACCCAGTGGGTATTTCCCTTGTTAAGAGGAATGTAAGTCTGCATCACAATGCATATACGATGCAATCAACACAAATTTCTTTTTTTATATCCCGTATATGCATACATATAGCCAGTCCAACTAACCTTTTCTTTTTTAAAATACTCGTCGGTGCATCTATTCACGGGTCCATTCTTATTCGCCACTACTTCGTTGTCGTTATTACCGGGCTGGTTGTCTGGTCTAAATTCAAGTAACCAATTCACCAGCCATGTGGTCATTATATGACGATCGTCACCAACTAGTTCCGACAGATACGATGAATAAGCATTGATAACCTGAAAATAATGTAACGGATGTATAACCATTGTAATTTGGAGTAAACAGTAATAGAAAAGAAAGCAGTAACTTACATCACCGGGTAGCCATTGATGGTTTTGAATCTTACAAGCCCTCTCTGCACTAAGACCTTCGCGCATGCCATCATTGAATATTTCCTTTTTTTAATGTTTTTTTGAATGTTCATAAGCGCGGACAAACTGAACAGATGCTTTCACCACATCATAGCAATCACTAGAATTCTCAACGCCTACTTGTAGCTTGCGTTGGTATTTTCCCCGAAGAGGAAGGGATGATGTAGCACAGTAGAGGTAAGTATTTCCCTCAGTTATGAAACCAAGGTTATCAATCCAATAGGAGAATCATGCAACACCTCGTAGCAGTACCTGCACACAAACAACAAATCCCTGCACCCAACGCAAACGAGGGGTTGTCAATCCCTCGGCGGTAAGTTGCAAGATTAAATTGTATGTGATAGATAGATAGATAGAAACAAAAATACAAAATAAAATAAATAAAGAAAAAGTGCAGCAAGTATTTTTAGGGTTTTTAATATATGATTTAAATAGACCCGGGGGCCATAGTTTTCACAAGAGGCTTCTCTCAAGAAAATAACATACGATGGGTAGACAAATTACTGTTGGGCAATTGATAGAAAAGCAAATAATCATGATGATATCCAAGGCAATGATCATGTATATAGGCATCACGTCCGAGACAAGTAGACCGACTCCTGCCTGCATCTACTACTATTACTCCGCACATCGACCGCTATCCAGCATGCATCTAGTGTATTAAGTCCATAAAGAACGGAGTAATGCCTTAAGCAAGATGACATGATGTAGACAGAGTAAACTCACGCATGAATAAACCCCATCTTTTTACCCTTAATAGCAACGATACATACGGGTCGTGTCCCTTTCTGTCACTGGGATTGAGCATCGCAAGATCGAATCCATTACAAAGCACCTCTTCCCATGGCATGATAAATCAATCTAGTTGGCTAAACCAAATCAATAGATCGGAGAAGAAATACGAAGCTATAATAATCATGCATAAAAGAGATCAGAGAAGACTCAAATAATATTCATGGATAATCTGATCATAAACTCACAATTCATCGGATCCCAACAAACACACCGCAAAAAGTGATTACATCGGATAGAACTCCAAGAACATCGAGGAGAACATTGTATTGAAGATCAAAAAGAGAGAAGAAGCCATCTAGCTACTAACTATGGACCTGAAGGTCTGTGGTAAACTACTCACGCATCATCGGAAGGGCAGCAAGGTTGATGTAGAGCCCCTCCGTGATCGATTCCCCCTCCGGCGGAGTACCGGAGAAGGCCCCCAGATGGGATCTCTCGAGAACAGAAGCTTGCGGCTGCAGAAAAAGTATTTCGTGGACTCCCCTGTTGGTTTCCTGATTTTTGGGAATTTATAGTGGTGGAATTAGGTCAAAAGGGGCAGAGGTGGGCCCACGAGGCACCAGGGCGCGCCTGCCCCCCCCCCCCCCCAGGCGCGCCCGGGTAGCTCGTGGCCACCTCCAGGGGCTTCTGGCCTTCTCCCAAAGCTTCTAGTGTTTGTTTTGTCCAGAAAAAAATCTCCAAAAAGTTTCGTGGCATTTGGACTTCATTTGGTATTGATTTTCTGTAAAACCAAAAACATGCAGAAAACAGCAACTAGCACTGGGCACTAAGTTAATAGGTTAGTCCAAAAAATGATATATAATTTCTGTAAATGTATATAAAAACATCCAAGATTAATAATATAACAACATGGAACAATCAAAAATTATAGATACGTTGGAGACGTATCAGCATCCCCAAGCTTAATTCCTGCTCGTCCTTGAGTAGGTAAATGATAAAAACAGGAATTTTGATGTGGAATGCTGCCTATCATATTCATCACATATTCTTTTCTTTTATAGCATGGACATTTGGACTTGAATGATTCAAAGCAATAGTCTATAGTTTGACATGAAAATATAAATACTCAAGCATGCTAATAAGCAACCATGTATATCAACGCTAAAGAAAGTTATCCCTAGCCCATTATGCTCAATCATTGATCCATTCATGAAACACACTCAAATATTAGCTACACACAATGCACAAGTATGACAATAGTGCTCTCTAGTTGGTGCTTTATAAGAGAAGATGGAGACTCAAAATAAAAATAAAAATTACATAAAAGTAAATAGATAGGCCCTTCGCAGAGGGAAGCAGAGATTTGCTAATGTGCCAGAGCTCAAAGCTTAAATTAGAGAGATAAAATATTTTGAGAGGCATGCTTTTCCTGTCAACGAAAACGACCGAGAATTCCCAATATCTTCCATGCTAGACACATCATAGGCGGTTCCCAAACAGAAAGTAAAGTTTATTTCCTTTCCACCATTCTTTCACAATCTATGGCTAGCCGTATCCACGGGTGCCCTCCATACCAACACTTTCCAAGGAATTTTGCTGTTATTAATTTTTGATTTCATTGTGGGACTGGGCATCCCTATTACCAGCCACTCTCTCGTGCAATGACAAGTGAATAAACACTCATCGTGAGAATAACACACCTAGCATGGAAAATATTGGCCACCCCCTGCCGCTTCATGAGCGGTACGGGCACACAAAACGGAAAAATTATTTTGAAAATTATTGTTGGCACACGCAAATTTACTTGGAACGGCATGGAAATACCACATATAGGTAGATATGGTGGACTCATTTGGCACAACTTGGGTTTAAGGAGTTTGGATGCACAAGCAGTATTTCCGCTTAGTACAAATGAAGGCTAGCCAATAGATTGAGAAGCAACCAACCAAAAAGCGAAAACGGTCATAATCATGCATTGAACATAACTAACACTGAATAATGCACCATAAGTAGGATATAATTTCGTTGCATAACTATTGACTTAACATGCATGCATAGGGAATCACAAACCTTAACACGAATATTCTTACTAAATCACAATTACTCACTAACATGGCTCACATATCATCACCTCCATATCGCAAAACTATTGCAAGGAATCACACTTATCATATCCAACGATCTATATGAAAGTTTTTATTATATCCCTCTTGAATATTCATCATTTTGGAACCAAATTCATATCTTGTGCAAATTACCATTACTGTCATCAACTCTCAAAAAGATATAAGTGAAGCATGAGAGTGCAAATATTTCTTCAAAATTTTCATCTTATCAACTCTCAAGATAATATAAGTGAAGCATGAGAGTTTATTTCTTCAAAATTTTAATCTTATCAACTCTCAAAATAATATAAGTGAAGCATGAGAGTTTATTTCTTCAAAATATAGCCACCGCCGTGCTCAAAAAGATTTAAGTGAAGCACTAGAGCAACTGCCTAGCTCAAAAAAATTTAAGTGAAGCACATAGAGTATTCTAACAAATTATGATGAACGTGTGGCTCTCTCAAATTGGTGTGTCCAGCAAGGATGATTGTGACAAACTAAAAAGCAAACAAAGCAGAGACTCATATAATACACGGCGCTCCAAGTAAAACACATATCATGTGACGAATAAAAATATAGCTCCAAGTAAAATTACCGATGGTTGGTAGAAGAAAGAGGGGATGCCTTCCGGGGCATCCCCAAGCTTAGACGCTTGAGTCTTCCTTGAATATTACCTTGGGTTGCCTCGGGCATCCCCAAGCTTAGGCTCTTGCCACTCCTTATTCCTTCATCCATCGTGATCTCACCCAAAACTTGAAAACTTCAATCACACAAAACTCAACAAAACCTTCGTGAGATCCGTTAGTATAACAAAATAAATCACTACTTTAAGTACTGTTGCAAACCCATTCATATTTTATTTTTGCATTATACCTACTGTATTCTAACTTCTCCATGGCTTACACCCCCCGATACAATCCATAGTTTCATCAAAACAAGCAAGCAGTGCATCAAAAACAGAATCTGTCAAAAACAGAACAGTCTGTAGAGATCTATTTAAAAGCTATACTTTTGTAACTCCAAAAATTATGAAAAATTAGGAAAACGTGGGAAATTCATATACCAATACTGTGTAAAAATTTCATATTTTTCTGACTCTCCAGTACAGATCCAAAATTCCAGCACTGGACGCAAAACTTTCTGTTTTCCAAACAGCATCAATTATACTATCTTCCAAATCATCCCAAAGGTTTTACTTGGCACAAACACTAATTAAAACATAGAAACTCAATCATAACAGTAGCATAAATCTGAAAACACACAATAATTTATTTTATTCATTGGGTTGTCTCCCAACAAGCTCTTTCTTTATAGCCATTAAGATAGGCTTAAGATTTCAATGATGCTCACATGAAACATAGTAATTGAAACACAAGAGAGCATCATGTAGCATGTGAAAAACACATTTAAGTCTAACATACTTCCTATGCATAGGAATTTTATAGGAAAAAAAATTATCAAGACAAGCAATATCTAGCATATGCAAATAGGAAGAATGAAGCATTAAAAATTTCAACACAAAGAGAGGTAATTTAGTAACATGAAAATTTCTACAACCATATTTTCCTCTCTCATAATAATTACATGTAGGATCATAATCAAATTCAACAATATATCTATCATATAAAATTTTCTCTCCTTGATCCACATGCATAAAATTCTTATAGTCTTCCAAAATAGTGGGATTATTTTTACCTAGAGTTGACACTCTTCCAAACCCACTTTCAATATTATTGCAAACATTATTATCAATAGCATATTCATCATGAGGCTTAAATAAATTTTCAGGATCATAAGAAGCATTATCACCCCAGTCATGATCATTGCAATAAGTAGTGGATATAAGAAAATTATCATCCCCAAGCTTGTAGTTTTGCATATTATTAGCACAATTGACATTCATAGAATTTATAATAATCGCAATCATGCTTTTCATTCAAGGAGCTATCAAGTGTGGGTGCAATATAAATAATTTCATTTTTAACATAAGGAACTATAGCAAGTTCATCTCCATAAGCATCATTAATATTGGCATCATGGCCATAAGAATAGCAAGCATCATGTTCATCAAGAGGGGATATTTCAATCGAATCACCGGAATCATAATTATCTATAGATTCATGTGTATCATTATTCTCTTCCAAAGCTGTAGACATTCTCTCAATAAATTCACTAACATAGGCATTAGATGCATAATTTTCATAGCAATACTTAAGTATGGCAAAATTTTCAGATTTGTAGAGAGTAATATCATACTTTTCAATCAAAGATGCAACTTCATAAGCACCCTTAAAAGCAACAAATTCTTCAATTTGTTCGATATCATAGTAACTATAAACACCTTTTTCATAAGAAGATTAGATTTCATTATCATTGAACTCACATAGGTAGGGAAGGTGTTTTTAGGGTTCTTAGAGCAACAAGTAAAATCATAAATTTCACATAGATTCCGAGCATAGCATAGCAAACAATTTATTTGACGCCATAAGAGTCTCCCTTTTTCAGACAAACGGTGACGCACAAAATGAGCATGCTCCTTTAAGGATTTTCCCTCAACTAAACTAGTTGGGGTTTCAGCATGAGCACAAACGGATCGAGGATGATCCAAGTAGTAAAATTTAAGTGGATCCATAGTATCTTATATTTTTGCTTTTAGTTTCTGTTCTTGTGTGTTTGACATGAAGGCAATAAAAGCAAGCAAGTAAAGAAGCAAACAAGAAAAAGGCAAACGGAAAATATTTTGTAAAATCTTTTTAGAAGTGGGGGAGATGAAAACGAGAGGCAAAGGCAAATAAAGTAAATGCAAGGAGATGAAAGTTTTATGCGTAGATACTTGATAGATGTTGATGATGTCTCCCCGGCAACGGCGCCAGAAATTCTTCCTGCTACTTATAGCTTGCGTTGGTATTTTCCCCGAAGAGGAAGGGATGATGTAGCACAGTAGAGGTAAGTATTTTCCTCAGTTATGAAACCAAGGTTATCAATCCAGTAGGAGAATCACGCAACACCTTGTTAGCAGTACCTGCACACAAACAACAAATCCCTGCACCCAACGCAAATGAGGGGTTGTCAATCCCTCGGCGGTAAGTTGCAAGATTAAATTGTATGTGATAGATAGAAAGATTGAAACAAAAATATAAAATAAAATAAATAAAGAAAAAGTGCAGCAAGTATTTTTAGGGTTTTTAATATATGATTTAGATAGACCCGGGGGCCATAGTTTTCACTAGAGGCTTTTCTCAAGAAAATAGCATACGGTGGGTAGACAAATTACTGTTGGGCAATTGATAGAAAAGCAAATAATCATGACGATATTGAAGGCAATGATCATGTATATAGGTATCACGTCCAAGACAAGTAGACCGACTCCTGCCTGCATCTACTACTATTACTCCACACATCGACCGCTATCCAGCATGCATCTAGTATATTAAGTCCATAAAGAACGGAGTAACGCCTTAAGCAAGATGACATGATGTAGACAAAGTAAACTCACGCATGAATAAACCCCATCTTTTTACCCTTAATAGCAACGATACATACGTGTCATGTCCCTTTCTGTCACTGGGATTAAGCACCGCAAGATCGAACCCATTACAAAGCACCTCTTCCCATGGCAAGATAAATCAATCTAGTTGGCCAAACCAAATCAATAGATCGGAGAAGAAATACGAAGCTATAATAATCATGCATAAAAGAGATCAAAGAAGACTCAAATAATATTCATGGATAATCTGATCATAAACTCACAATTCATCGGATCCCAACAAACACACCGCAAAAAGTAATTATATCGGATAGAACTCCAAGAACATCGAGGAGAACATTGTATTGAAGATTAAAAAGAGAGAAGAAGCCATCTAGCTACTAACTATGGACCCGAAGGTCTATGGTAAACTACTCACGCATCATCGGAAGGGCAGCAAGGTTGATGTAGAGCCCCTCCGTGATCGATTCCCCCTCCGACGGAGCACCGGAAAAGGCCTCCAGATGGGATCTCTCGAGAACAGAAACTTGCGGCGGCGGAAAAAGTATTTCGTGGACTCCTTTGTAGGTTTCCCTAATTTTGGGAATTTATAGTGGCGGAATTAGGTTAAAATAGTCAGAGGTGGGCCCACGAGGCACCAGGGCGTGCCTGCCCCCGCAGGCGCACCCTGGTGGCTCGTGGCCACCTCCTGGGGCTTCTGGCCTTCTCCTGAAGCTTCTAGTATTTGTTATGTCCAGAAAAAAATCTCCAAAAAGTTTCGTGGCATTTGGACTTCGTTTGGTATTGATATTCTGTAAAACCAAAAACATGCAGAAAACAGCAACTGGCACTGTGCACTAAGTTAATAGGTTAGTCCCAAAAAATGATATATAATTGCTGTAAATGTATATAAAAACATCCAAGATTGATAATACAACAGCATGGAACAATAAAAAATTATAGATACGTTGGAGACGTATCAATCCCCTATACTTGTGGGTCATCAAGACTCTTTTCTGGCGCCGTTGCCGGGGAGTGAAGCGCCTTTGGTGAGTAGAATTTGGTAAGGAAACATTTATATTACGTGCTGAAATTTACTATCACTTGTCACTATGGAAAGTAATCCTTTGAGGGGTTTGTTCGGGGTATCTTTGATGTCTACTACACAACTTATTCTTGTAGACTCGTGTTGGGCCTCCAAGCGCAGAGTTTTGTAGGACAGTAGCAATTTTCCCTCAAGTGGATGACCTAAGGTTTATCAATCCGTGGGAGGCGTAGGTTGAAGATGGTATCTCTCAAACAACCCTGCAACCAAATACAAGAAATCTCTTGTGTCCCCAACACACCCAATACAATGGTAAATTGTATAGGTGCACTAGTTCGGCGAAGAGATGGTGATAAAAGTGTAGTATGGATAGTAGATATATGTTTTTGTTATCTGAAAATATAAAAACAGCAAGGTAGCAAGTAACAAAAGTGAGCACAAATGGTATTGCAATGCTTGAAAACAAGGCCTAGGGTTCATACTTTCGCTAGTGCAATCTCTCAGCAATGCTAACATAATTGGATCATATAACCATCCCTCAATGTGCGATAAAGAAACACTCCCAAGTTCCTATTAGCGGAGAACATAAGATAGAAATTGTTTGTAAGGTACGAAACCACCTCAAAGTTATCCTTTCTGATTGATCTATTGAGCCATTCCTATAAGTGTCACAAACAGCCCTAGAGTTCGTACTAAAATAACACCATATGATACACATCAACCAACTCTAATGTCACCTAGATACTCCAATGTCACCACAAGTATCCGTGAGTTGATTATACGATATGCATCAAACAACTTCATAATCATAATATTCAATCCACACAAAGAACTTCAAAGAGTAGCCCAAAGTTTCTTATCGGAGAAAAGATAATGAAAACGTGCAACCAACCCCTATGCCTAGATTACCCCAATGTCACCCCGGGAATCCACGAGTTGAGTGCCAAAACATACATCAAGTGAATCAATATAATACCCCATTGTCACCACGGGTATTCATATGCAAGACATACATCAAGTGTTCTCAAATCTGAAATATTCAATCTGACAATAATGAAACCTCAAAGGGGAAATATTCGATTCATCACAACAAGGATAGAGAGGGAAGAAACACCATATGATCCAACTATATTAACAAAGCTCGCGATACATCAAGATCGTGCCAAATCAAGAACACGAGAGAGAGAGATCAAACACATAGCTACTAGTACATACCCTCAGCCCCGAGGGTGAACTACTCCCTCCTTGTCATGGAGATCGCCGGGATGATGAAGATGGCCTCCGGTGATGCTTTCCCCCCTCCGGCAGGGTGCCAGAAAAGGGCTGTAGATGAGATCGTGGAGGTATAGAGGCTTGCGGCGGCGTAAAAACTCATCTAGGTTAACTTTCGAGGGTTTATGAATATATATGATTTTTCAGCGTTGGAATCACGCAAAGAGGTGCCACAGGGGGCCCACGAGGCACCAGGGCGCGCCTGGGGGGGGGCTGGCGCGCCCTAGTGGCTCATGGGCCCCTGTGGGTCTTCTGGCCTCCTCCCGAAGCTTCTAGTGTCTCTTATGTTCCAGAAAAAATCATCAAAAAGTTTCGCTGCATTTGGACTTTATTTGATATAGATTTTCTGTTAAACCAAAAACAAGCAGAAAACAGCAACTGGCACTGGGCACTAGGTCAATATGTTAGTCCATGAAAATCATATAAAAGCCATATAAAAGTGCACCAAAATCATACAAAACTAGAATAAACATGGCATGAATACTTCATAAATTATAGATACGTTGGAGACGTATCAATCTTCACCTCGACCGGAAACACAAATAGTTTCTCCTCCACCTACTGCACCTACTGAAAATATTTCATATGAAATTCCTCTGGGTATGATAGAGAAACTGCTAGCTAATCCTTATGCAGGAGATGGAACGGTACATCCTGATATGCACTTGATCTATGTGGATGAAATTTGAGGATTGTTTAAGCTTGCAGGTTTATCCGGAGATGGAGTGAAGAAGAAAGTATTCCCTTTATCTTTGGAGGGAAAGGCATTGACATGGTATAGGCTATGTGATGATACTGATACATGGGACTGGAACCGATTGAAACTGGAATTCCATCAGAAATTTTATACTATGCATTTGGTTCTTCATGATCGGAATTATATATAATTTTTGGCCTCGTGAAGGAGAAAGCATCGCTCAAGCTTGGGGGAGGTTTAAGTTCATGATGTACACATGCCCCAATCATGAGCTCTCAAGAGAAATTATCTTACAGAATTTTTATGCTCGGCTTTCTCATGATAATCAAACCATGCTCGATTCTTCTTCGACTGGCTCCTTTATGAAGAGAACTATTGAATTCAGATGGGATCTTCTGGAAAGAATTAAACGCAAATCTAAAGATTGGGAACTCGACAAAGGCAATGAGTCAGGTATAATACTTGAGTTCGATTGTGTTAAATCTTTTATGGCCACCGATGTTTTTCATAAGTTTAGCACTAAATATGGACTTGACTCTGAGATAGTAGCCTCCTTTTGTGAATCATTTGCTACTCATGTTGATCTCCCTAAGGAGAAGTGGTTTAAATATCATCCCCCTGTTAAAGAAAATATTGAGGAACCCGTTAGTGTTAAAGAAGAAACAATTGTTTACCATGCTGATCCAGTTGTGCCTACTGCTTATATTGAGAAACAACCTTTTCCTGTTAGGATCAATGAACATGCTAAAGTTTCAACTGTGGTTAACAAAAGTATTATTAGAGCACCTAGACCCTCCGAACAAATTAAAGTTGAACCTAATGTTGCTATGGTTAAGGATCTCTTGGTCGATAATATAGATGGGCATGTTATTTACTTCTGTGATGAAGCATCTATAATTGCTAAACCAGATCCTAAAGATAAAAACAGACCTGTAGTAGGCATGCCTGTTGTCTCTGTTAAAATAGGAGATCATTGTTATCATGGCTTATGTGATTTGGGTGCTAGTGTGAGTGCTATTCCGTTTACCTTATATCAAGAAATTATGAATGATATTGCACTTGTTGAAATAGAGGACATTGATGTTACTATTAAGCTTGCAAACAGAGATACCATTACACCACTTGGGATCGTTAGAGATGTTGAAGTCTTGTGTGGAAAAATAAAATACCCTATTGATTTTCTAGTCCTCAGTTCTCCACAAGATGATTTTTGTCCCATTATATTTGGTAGACCTTTCTTGAACACTATTAATGCTAAGATTGATTGCGCTAAAGAAACTGTTAGTGTTGATTTTGGTGGCATGTCTCATGAGTTTAATTTCTCCAAGTTTCGTAGACAACCTCATGATAAGGAATTGCCTAGTAAAGATGAAATTATTGGTCTTGCTTCTATTGCCGTACCTCCTACTGATCCGTTGGAACAATATTTGCTAGACCATGAAAATGATATGCATATGAATGAAAGAAATGAAATAGATAAGATGTTCTTTTATGAACCACCTATCCTTAAACAAAATTTGTCTGTTGAAACTCTTGGAGGCCCTCCTCCACCTAAAGGTGATCCTGTATTTGAATTGAAGCAATTGCCTGATACATTGAAATATGCTTACCATGATGAAAAGAAGATATATCCTGTTATTATCAGTGCTAACCTTTCAGAGCATGAAGAAAAGAGATTACGAAAAACTTTAAGGAATCACCGAGCTGCTATTGGATATACTCTTGATGATCTTAAAGGCATTAGTCCCACTCTATGTCAGCACAAAATTAATATGGAGCCTGATGCTAAACCAGTTGTTGACCACTAACGACGATTAAATCCTAAGATGAAAGAGGTGGTAAGAATCGAAATATTAAAGCTTCTGGAAGCAGGTATAATCTATCCCATAGCTGACAGTAGATGGGTAAGTCCCGTTCATTATGTCCCTAAGAAAGGAGGTATTACCGTTGTTCCTAATGATAAAAATGCACAAAGAATTGTAACTGGTTATAGGATGGTAATTAATTTTAGAAAATTAAACAAAGCCACTAGAAAAGATCATTACCCCTTACCCTTTATTGATCAAATGTTAGAAAGATTGTCTAAGCATACACACTTTTGTTTCCTAGATGGTTATTCTGGTTTTTCTCGAATACCCGTATCACAATCCGACCAAGAGAAAACCACCTTTACTTGTCCTTTTGGAACTTATGCTTATAGACGTATGCCTTTTGGTTTATGCAATGCACCTTCTACCTTTCAAAGATGTATGACTGCTATATTCTCTGACTTTTGTGAAAAGATTGTTGAGGTATTCATGGATGATTTCTCCGTTTATGGAACTTCTTTTGATGATTGCTTAAGCAACCTTGATCGAGTTTTGCAGAGATGTGAAGAAACTAATCTTGTCTTGAATTGGGAGAAGTGCCACTTTATGGTGAATGAAGGTATTGTCTTGGGGCATAATTTTTTTGAAAGAGATATTGAAGTTGATAAAGCTAAGGTTGATGCTATTGAGAAAATGCCATGTCCAAAAGATATTAAAGGTATAATAAGTTTCCTAGGTCATGCTGGTTTCTATAGGAGATTTATTAAAGACTTCTCTAAAATTTCTAGGCCTCTTACCAATCTTTTGCAAAAAGATGTTCCATTTGTTTTTGATGATGATTGTGTAGAAGCCTTTGAAACACTTACGAAAGCCTTAACCACTAGACCTATTGTTCAACCACCTGATTGGAACTTGCCTTTTGAAATTATGTGTGATGCTAGTGATTATGCTGTTGGAGCTGTTCTAGGACAGAGAGTTGATAAGAAATTAAATGTTATCCATTATGCTAGTAAAACTCTAGACAGTGCCCAAAGAAATTATGCTACTACTGAGAAAGAATTTCTATCAGTTGTGTTTGCATGTGATAAATTCAGATCTTACATAGTTGATTCTAAAGTAACTGTTCACACCGATCATACTGCTATTAAATATCTCATGGAAAAGAAAGATGTTAAACCTAGACACATTAGGCGGGTTTTATTGCTACAAGAATTTGACTTGCATATTATTGATAGAAAGGGAGCTGAGAATCCCATAGCAGATAATTTGTCTAGAATGGAAAATGTTCTTGATGACCCACTTCCTATTAATGATGATTTTCCTGATGAACAATTAGCTGTCATAAACGCTTCTCGTAATACTCCTTGGTATGTAGACTATGCTAATTATATTGTTGCTAAATTTATACCACCTAGTTTCACATACCAACAAAAGAAAAAGTTCTTCTATGATTTAAGACATTACTTTTGGGATGACCCACATCTTTATAAAGAAGGAGTAGATGGTATTATTAGACGTTGTATACCCGAGCATGAACAGGAACAAATCCTACTGAAGTGTCATTCCGAGGCTTACGGAGGACACCATGCGGGAGACAGGACTGCACATAAGGTATTACAATCTGGTTTTTTATTGACCTACTCTTTTCAAGGATGCTCGTAAGTTTATCCTATCTTGTGATCAATGTCAAAGAATTGGTAATGTTGGTAGACGTCAGGAAATGCCTATGAATTATTCACTTGCTATTGAACCATTTGATGTTTGGGGATTTGATTATATGGGACCTTTTCCTAAATCCAATGGGTATACACATATTTTAGTTGCTGTTGATTACGTTACTAAGTGGGTAGAAGCTATTCCCACTAGTAGTGCTGATCATAACACTTCTATTAAAATGCTTAAAGAAGTTATTTTCCCGAGGTTCGGAGTCCCTAGATATTTAATGACTGATGGTGGTTCACATTTTATTCATGGTGCATTCCGCAAATTGCTTGCTACATATGATGTCAACCATAGAATTGCATCTCCCTATCACCCTCAAACTAGTGGTCAAGTTGAATCGAGCAATAGAGAAATAAAATTAATTTTTCAAAAAACCGTCAATAGATCTAGAAAGAATTGTTCTAAGAAACTTGACGATGCATTATGGGCTTATAGAACTGCTTATAAAAATCCTATGGGTATGTCTCCTTATAAAATGGTTTATGGAAAAGCATGTCATTTACCTCTTGAGTTAGAACATAAAGCATATTGGGCAATTAAAGAACTCAATTATGATTTTAAACTTGCCGGTGAAAAGAGGTTATTTGATATTAGCTCATTAGATGAAAGGAGAACCCAAGCTTATGAAAATGCCAAATTGTTTAAAGAAAAAGTTAAAAGATGGCATGATAGAAGAATTCAAAAACAGGAATTTAAAGTGGGTCAGCAAGTTCTATTTTACAATTCTCGTTTGAGATTCTTTGCAGGAAAACTTCTCTCTAAATGGGAAGGACCGTATATCATCGAAGAAGTTTATCGCTCCGGAGCCGTCAAAATAAACAATTCCGAAGGCACTAATCCGAGAGTGGTGAATGGGCAAAGAATTAAGCACTATATTTCAGGTACTCCCATTAATGTTGAAACTAATATTATTGAAACAATTACATCGAAGGAATACATAAGAGAGACCTTCCAGAACACTCCAGAACCCTGAAAAGGAAGAGGTACGTGATATAGTAAGTAAACTGACTCCAAAAATTCCATAAAAATACTTTCTGTCAGTTTTGGAATATTAGAAAAAATACAAAAATAAGAAACAACCGAGGGGACCCACCTGGTGCCCACGAGGCACCAGGGTGCGCCACCCCCCAGGCGCGCGCCCTGGTGGCTCGTGGGCCCATCGTGAGCCTTCCCGACTCCGTTTTCTTCTAGATTACTTGTTTTGCAAGATAAAAAATCTTTATATATACCGTCGGACGTTTTGACCACCGTATCGCAGAAATCTTCTCTGTTCTTGTTTCGTGTTGTTTTCTGTCAGATCTCGAAGCCAGGCATCATGTCTTCCTCTTCCTCAAACAATGTGGGGGACGATGCTTGGTTGCTGCAGATGGAGCTCAGGTGAGAGGGGGAAGGAGAGGTTACCAAGGAAGAGGATGATGGAGATTCGCTTTAGGTCCACCCTCCGGCCTCCGAGAGGGGCACCCTTGCCGGCATCTCCACGATTCCAAACCCACATCAAGCTGTGAGAAGCATTACAAGCCATGGGAGTCTAGAGGTACAAGAAGGGTTTCCCCTTAGGAGGCCCTTACACAGGTTACATCGGAACAACTTTCATAATTTGGTTCACAATTATGGGGTTGAAAATACTCCTCGTATGCACATACCTTCCAATTGGGATATCTCTCGTCCAAGTGAAAGTGATGCAGGAAAGAATGCCTGGGGGCCAGAGAATAAACATATCATGGCCGAAGTCCAAAAGAATACAGAGATGATACAGCATGTGCTCTGAGAAATTCAAAGCTTAAAGGAGATCCTAATTAATGTTATGAAGGACAAGCCCACCACTTCATCACCACCACCATCACCGAAGAAGGAAACTTGATCACATGGGTATGGGCACTCCCCTTGGCTTGTGCCAAGCTTGGGGGAGGCGCCCCGGTATCATATCACCATCACTTTTATCACCTTTACCTATTTTTAGTTCGATCCTTAGTTATTTCGTGATCTAGTTGAATAAAAGTTTAGTATGATCTATTTTCGAGTGCTAGTTTCGTGATCTATCTATCTATGTAATCGAGTTGAGAGTTATATAATAAAGAGTAGTTTGAGTTTTTGCTTCTTTAATTTTATGTTTCAATCCTAGCAATGGAAATAATGAAAAAGATCATATGCTAATCTTATGGAAAGTAATGACATTACATAAAGAAAAGTATAAGTGGTAAAATTTATTGGAGGTTAACAAACATAGCATTAGTCAATGATGCAATTCATGAAAAAATTAATAGGGAAGAGAAGATTCACATGCAAATATACTATCTTGGACATCTTTTATGATTGTGAGCCCCCATTAAGTATTTTATGTCAAATTGTTGACGTTGGACGAGGAAGAAAACATAATGAATTATGTTTGCTTATATTCACATAGAAGTTATATTGTCATAGATCCTCCAACATGGGGTGCTTGCCCAATATCTTTGCTAGCCAAAAATCCGCACCAAGTAGAGATACTACTTGTGCATCCAAAACCCTTAAACCCAGTTTCATGTCATGAGAGTCCACTATATCTACCTACGGATTGAATAAGATCCTTCAAGTAAGTTGTCATCGGTGCGAAAAGCAATAAAAATTGCCTCTAAATATGTCTGAACTTTTATTGTAAGGGAAAATAAGTTTTGTACGAACTTGTGATGGTAAAGAAATAAAAGCGACGGACTGAATAATAAAGGTTGCTATCACAAGGGGCAATATAAAGTGACATTCCTTTGCATTAAGAGCTTGTGCATCCAACAACAAAAAGCGCATGACAACCTCTGCTTCCCTCTGCGAAGGGCCTATCCTTTATTTTTATGTATTTACTTTTTATGCAAGAGTCAATAGTGTTCTCCTCTACTTCTTTTTTATTTTTCTCTTTTGCAAGCATCATGTGGTGGGGAAAGATCTAGGCATATATATCTAGTTGGATATGAGTGATCATGAGTTATTATTGTCACTAGTAGAAAACAGGGCTTTGGTCCTGGCCAGATCAGAGCATTAGTCCCGGTCGTGTTACGAACCGGGACTAATGGGAGCATCAGTCCCGGTTCGAGAGGCTAGGACGCTGGCCGGGCCTCGGCAGGCATCAGTCCCGGTTCGACTGGGAGCTTTAGTCCCGGTTCCAGACACCAACCGGGACTAAAGGGGTTGCTGCCCTTTAGTCTCGGTTGGTGTCTGGAACCGGGACTAAAGGGTAGGCCATTAGTCCTGGTTTTAGACACAAACCGGGACTAAAGTTTTGCCTATATATATCCACACCCCCCATCTCCTCTGTTTTTTGGCCGTGGAAGGGTGGAGGTGTGGGCTACTCTGTTTTTTGGCTATATATGCACATGAGGTGTTCGATGAAATGCTGGAGCCACACTTAAGCTTTCTCCTCTGTTCTTCCTCCAATCTCGACCTCCAAGCTCCATTTTCCCCAAGATTTGTCTAGGTTTGGCGGTGCACCAACTATCCAAGTGTTCTAAAATGGTTAGCAACTTCATCCTTTCATCTCTCACTGCTAGTTTAGCTCATTTCAAATGCTCTAGAAGTAGTGTGGTTTGTGGGTTTTAGTGGAGGAGTGTATGTGTGAGTTTATTTGATTTAGATGCACAATTTGAGCTCAAATTAACTTCTTAGTTTGCACATGTGTAGGGTGCCATCCCGTCCCCGTCCCCGTCCTCACCGCCGTCGATCGCCCGCGCCGATCTCGTCGCCGGCACCACCGTGGTGAGCCTCTTGTTCTTATCTTTTTTTAAAGAAAAAAATTCTTACTTGTATGATTTATATAGCTACTTGTATAATTTTCTTACTTGTATTATTGTTTGTTATTATATAGTGCCATGGTTTTGGTATCCGCCCCCGTCGGCTCTCGTCCGGTCTATGATTCGGATGTGGTATATTATCTTTTATAACTATTTGTTTCATTTAGTGTTTATGACAATTATGCCGACCAACTTGACATAGATGTCTTTATCTAGGAGGTATGTGAACCGGAAATTCCAACCGACCCTCTTGTCGAGAGGTTAAATTTAGTTGAAAAATAAAACAATTATTTGAAAGAAAAATTGAAAAGAGTTAAAGAAGAGAAGATGAAATTGGAGTTGCATGTTGCCGATGTCGTCGATCTACACAAGATCCAGATGGATGCAATGCGCTTGAAGATTAGAAAGATTAGAAAATATGCCATTGATAATGAGGCTTGGTATCATTATGCTGTTGGATCAATTGTTACCTTAGTTGCGATTTTGATCGCATTTGTTGTTGCATTTAAATGTTTTACATAATTGTATGTTAGTTTCAATGTATGTTTTAATTAGATGCTCTAGAGAGCTGTATGTTGTTCTATGAGAACTATGTATGAACTTTATGTATTTACTTTTTTAGTAATAACATTTGATCACTACTGTACTTTGGTTTTAATGTGATGATGAACTTGTATTAATTTGGTCATTTCTCTATTCATGATGTTCTGTAATGGGTTTTGATATACTTAATTATATAATGCACGCAGATGAACCGGCAATGGATGTACGGTGACCGATGCACCTCCGACTACATTACGGGCCTACATAATTTTCTCGATGTGGCTGAGGCAAACAAGCAGATTGGTTTTATGTATTGTCCATGTACTGTCTGTGAGAATACGAAGGATTACTCTTCCCCGAAAACCCTTCACTTCCACCTGCTTGAGAAGGGTTTCATGCCCCACTATAATGTTTGGACCAAGCACGGAGAAAGAGGGGTTATGATGGAAGACAACGAAGAAGAAGAGGATGATGACAACTATCATATGTTCCCTGAATACGGTGATACTGCAACGGGGGAAGCTGAAGATCAAGACGCACCAGATGTGCCCGATGATGATCTTCGTCGGGTCATTGTTGATGCACAGAGAGGATGCGAAAGTGAAAGGGAGAAGTTGAAGTTCGATCGCATGTTAGAGGATCACAAAAAAGGGTTGTACCCAAATTGCGAAGATGGCAACAGAAAGCTCGGTACCGCACTGGAATTGCTGCAATGGAAGGCAGAGAATGGTTTATCCGACAAGGGATTTGGGAAGCTACTGAAAATAACGAAGAAGAAGCTTCCAAAGGATAACGAATTGCCTGACAGTACGTACGAAGCAAAGAAGGTTCTCTGCCCTCTAGGATTAGAGGTGCAGAAGATACATGCATGCCCTAATGATTGCATCCTCTACCGCGGTGAGGAGTACGAGAATTTGAATGCATGCCCGGTATGCGGTGCATTGCGGTATAAGATCAGACGAGATGACCCTGGTGATGTTGAGGGCGAGCGCCCCAGGAAGAGGGTTCCTGCCAAGGTGATGTGGTATGCTCCTATAATACCACGGTTGAAACGTCTGTTCAGAAACAAAGAGCATGCCAAGTTATTGCGATGGCACAAAGAAGACCGTAAGAAAGACGGGAAGTTGAGAGTACCCACTGATGGGTCGCAATGGAGAAAAATCGAGAGAAAGTGGCCGGACTTTGCAGGTGACGCAAGGAACTTATGGTTTGGTATAAGTGCAGATGGCATTAATCCTTTTGGGGAGCAGAGCAGCAATCATAGCACCTGGCCTGTGACTCTATGTATCTATAACCTTCCTCCTTGGTTGTGCATGAAGCGGAAGTTCATTATGATGCCAGTGCTCATCCAAGGCCCTAAGCAACCCGGCAACGACATTGATGTGTACCTAAGGCCATTAGTTGAAGAACATTTACAGCTGTGGGACATAAAAGGTGTACGTGTGTGGGATGAGCACAAACAGCAGGAATTTGACCTACGAGCGTTGCTGTTTGTAACCATCAATGATTGGCCTGCTCTTACTAACCTTTCAGGACAGACAAACAAGGGATACCACGCATGCACGCACTTTTTAGATGAGACCGAAAGTATATATTTGGATAAATGTAAGAAGAATGTGTACCTGGGACATCGTCGATTTGTTCCGACCAAGCATGCCTTAAGAAAGAAAGGCAAGCATTTCAAAGGTGAGGCAGATCACCGGAAGAAGCCTGTCCTCCGTACTGGTGATGATATACTTGATATGGTCAAGGATTTACAAGTAATCTTTGGAAAGGGTCCTGGCGGACAATCTGTTCCGAATGACGCTGACGGACACGCACCCATGTGGATGAAGAAATCCATATTTTGGGACCTACCCTATTGGAAAGACCTAGAGGTCCGCTCTGCAATCGACGTGATGCATGTGATGAAGAATCTTTGCGTGAACCTGCTAGGCTTCTTGGGCGTGTATGGGAAGACCAAAGATACACCGGAGGCACGGGAGGACCAGCAATGTATGAACGAAAAAGGCGGCATGCATCCAAAGCAGTATCAAGGTCCTGCCAGCTACGCTCTTACCAAAGCGGAGAAGGAAATCTTTTTTGAATGCCTGCTCAGTATCAAGGTCCCGTCTGGCTTCTCGTCTGGCTTCCGGAACCTAAAGTCTCATGACTGCCACGTGATTATGACGCAACTGCTTCCGATTGCATTGAGGGGGCTTCTACCAGAAAATGTTCGATTAGCCATTGTGAAGCTATGTGCATTCCTCAATGCAATTTCTCAGAAGGTAATCGATCCAGAAATCCTACCAAGGTTACAGAATGATTTGGTCCAATGTCTTGTCAGTTTCGAGTTGGTGTTCCCACCATCCTTCTTCAATATTACGACGCACGTCCTAGTTCACCTAGTCGACGAGATTGCAATTCTGGGTCCTGTATTTCTACACAATATGTTCCCCTTTGAGAGGTTCATGGGAGTCTTAAAGAAATATGTTCGTAACCGTGCTAGGCCAGAAGGAAGCATCTCCACGGGCCATCAAACAAAGGAGGTCATTGAGTTTTGTGTTGAATTTATTCCTGACCTTAAGCCGATTGGTGTTCCTGAATCGCGGCATGAGGGGAGACTGGGTGGAAAAGGCATGCTAGGACCGAACTCAATAATATGTAGGGACAGGCATTCTTGGGCGCAAGCACACTACACAGTTCTACAGAATTCTACCTTGGTGGCCCCGTATATCAATGAACACAAGAATATTTTACGCTCCAAACACCCGGAGCAGTCTGACGACTGGATTACACGTGAACACATGGGGACTTTCGGCGGTTGGTTGCAAACACATCTCATGGGTAACACCACTGTTGGAGATGAGCTATACTTGTTGGCCAGGACACCATCTTTGACTGTATTGACTTTCCAAGGGTACGAGATAAATGGGAATACATTTTACACGATCGCCCAAGATAAAAAGAGCACCAACCAAAACAGTGGTGTCCGCTTTGATGCAGCAAACACCAATAGGGCAAAGGACACATATTATGGTTACATAGAGGACATATGGGAACTTGACTATGGACGTGATTTTAAGGTCCCTTTGTTTCGGTGCAAATGGGTCAATCTGTCAGGAGGCGGGGTACAGGTAGACCCGCAGTACGGAATGACAACAGTGGATCTCAACAATCTTGGGTACACAGACGAACCATTCGTCCTAGCCAATGATGTGGCGCAGGTTTTCTATGTGAAGGACATGTCTACAAAACCGAGAAAAAGAAAAGATAAGGAAGTGAATACATCATACGATGAGCCAAAGCATCACAAAGTTCTTTCAGGGAAAAGAAACATCGTGGGAGTGGAGGACAAGACAGACATGTCAGAAGATTATGAAAAGTTTCATGAAATTTCTCCCTTCAGAGTGAAGACTGACCCAAGCATCCTGTTAAATGATGAAGATTATCCATGGTTACGGCGCAATAAGCAAGGAACACACGCGAAGAAATAGTTTTATACCCCAAGATCCCACTCTGGGATGTGACCGGCTTCACCGCCATCACTTTCTCTCGAGTGTGAGTTTCCGGACTTATAGCTGGAAAGTGCCACTTCGGACAAACCGGAGGGAATCTTTGTAAGAGCTAGCTAGGCAATTTTGGCATTTGAAACATGATTTTATAATAATTATTTATTAAGTTATGAAATTTCAATTATTCCTATCCTTTTAGTATTTTAATTATACAGAGGAGTTAATCAATGCAATTATGTCCAACCAAAATATGAATGTCTTCTGAGCACCGGTTGGTTGCTCAATTTTTTCAAAAACATATTGAAAAACCACCACCTGATATGTCAAAGAATAAAGTTATATAAAATTCTATTTATGATCAACTAAAACAAAACTATTATATTCTTCAATAGCAAAAAGAATCAACTAAAAAGCTTTTATAAAACTCTAGTTATGATCAAAATAATATTAACTTAAAATTATATAAAAATGAGGTACATACCTCCGACTTTACCTCAAGCCCGCTCCTCTCTATAAAATTGACATAACATATGCAAAAAATAACATAAAAAATAAAAAATAAAATTGACATAACATAAAAAATAGCATAAAAAATAAAAAGACATAACATATGCAAAAAATTAACATTGCCATAACATAAAAAATAAGATAAAAATAGAAAGACATAACATGTGCCATATATTTTATAGTGGTTATGAAAGAATATTAAAATTGACATAACATATGCAAAAAATAACATAAAAAATAAAAAAAACATAACATATGCAAAAAATTAAAATTGCCATAACATAAAAAAAACATAACATATGCAAAAAATTAAAATTGCCATAACATAAAAAATAAAAAGACATAACATGTGCCATATATTTTATAGTGGTTGTGAAAGAATATTAAAATTGACATAACATATGCAAAAAATAACATAAAAAATAAAAAAACATAACATATGCAAAAAATTAAAATTGCCATAACATAAAAAATAAAAAAGACATAACATGTGCCATATATTTTATAGTGGTTATGAAAGAATATTAAAATTGACATAACATATGCAAAAAATAACATAAAAAATAAAAAAAACATAACATATGCAAAAAATAAAATAAAAAATAAAAAAATACCCGCCTACTAGCAGACACCACGGCTTGCATACGACTAGAAACCCATCCATATATGGGCCAGGATGCAGGCCCGCGGGGCTAGTAGGCCCAACAGGGCAGAGGTTAGGCAATTAACTGCCTGCTTTAGAGAGGAGCTTGGGAGAGAGATCGCAGCTGCGTATATAAACCGCTGCGAGCACCTCTCGCTTGGCGAGGTGGGACTAAACTCCCACCGCCCCTCGGCTGTGCCAGGACCAGCCCTTTAGTCCCGGTTGGTGGCTCCAACCGGGACTAAAGGCCCCCCTTTAGTCCCGGTCCGAGCTACCAACCGGGACTAAAGGCCTGGGTTTCGCACCCTTTGGGCTGGTGAAATTCACCTTTAGTCCCGGTTGGTGGCTTGGACCGGGACTAAAGGGGGGCCTTTAGTCCCGGTTGGTGCCACCAACCGGGACTAAAACTCTGTGTATATAAGCAGCACTTAGGAAATTTTCCAAAAGCCATCTGCAGTTTTCGATCTCTCCCTCTCCCCCGATGGCGCCGAAAACCACCTTGACGCCGCCAGGCTGCCGGACCTCGCCGTCGCCTCCCCGAGCCCGCTTCTCGTCGCCGCCCCCGACGCCGTCCCCGAGCCCTGCCCCGACGCCGTCCCCGAGCCCGCTCGCTCCTCGTCGCCGGCCGGACCTCCCCGAGCATCGCCGCCCCTGAGCCACTCCTCGTCGCCGGACCTCCTCGCCATCGCCGCCACCGAGCCCGCTCCCCTCGTCGCCGGCCCTCCAGCTCCATCGCGCGCCGCCCCCAGTGAGCTCCCCCTTCCCCTGCTACCACTGCTCCGCTGCGTGCTCTGCTTGCCGCCGCCGCCGCTGCATTGCTTTTGTTAGATGGATGGATGTTAGATAATGATCTTGCTAAAAAAATTGAAGAACAAAATTTTTCTAAATTTTCTGAATTTTTTGACAGTGCACATCAAGTGTATGATGAAATGCCAGAGGGCTCTAGGAATTTTAGGAATTTTTGAGAATTTTTGTGGTGAGGTGTTGATGCACAAAAGAGAGTCTGGCAAAGTTTCAGAATTTTTGGAGCAATTTAAATTGGGCTTTGACCATGGAGTTTGAATCTGGTCCAAATTTGAACTGAATGAAATTTGAAAATTTTGAACTATGGAACCAAATGTTTTTGGTGGAATGGGTTGTGGGTACTGTCAAATAGATGGAGTAATTTTTGTGGGTGCAAAAGAATTGGGGAGAATATAGCTCCTTTGCAAATCAAAGAACAAATTTTTTGCATTGGAGTTCATTTTGTCTTTTTTGTATGTTTTAATGCAAGCATCTTTTGGGCAATCTTTGAACATGAAGTAGGAGCATTTTGATGTCATCTTGCTGGTACATTTTACTTCATGCCATGTTAGGACCTGTAGTGAGTGCTACAAGCTTGTAAACTTGCTATCTATTCATTTCTGCCATGCCATGCAAATATCACTAAGTCTGAAAATCTATTAATACTTGTCAACTTGTCATGATGATTGCCATTGATCTAGGGGTCATTTGAATTAGTTCAGTAAGCATGTTTTGCCATGTGTTACATGTACATTCATGTCATGCCATTTGTTGCCATGTAGAAATTATGTAGCATGTTCAAATCTTGCTTTCAAATTGGTATCTAGCTATAATGGACATATTTGCATTGCATTTTGCTTTGATCACCATTTGAGTTCCGTGCATCCGTTTGCCATGATCTTTATAGGTCCATTTCAACTAAAATCTTCCATTCTATCCAGTGGCATACTTGGGTTTGCCTAATTTTTTTCACTCAGTGGAATTACAGGTTGTGGTGTTGCATCTCCGTGGAGTTGGTCCCTGATCGTCCCTCCGCTGTTCGACAAAAGGTGTCCATTTGTCGTATGTTGAGTTTTGTTCATAGGATGATGGTTGGTTCATTTGTTGAGTTGTGTATTCATCTTGTGTATAAATCTTGTATTCATTTTGTATTCATCTTGTGTATAAATCTTGTATTCATCTTGTACAAATATCGTCGTAACTTCGACCTGAGAGGGGGGGGGGTCGTTAAAACATAACCCCGATAACTTTGATTTTGAGGCATATGAAAACCTGATTTGCACATCGGACAGGCATGAGAGAGGCGGTCCGCAAAGTATCCTCTCCCAAAAGATAGGACGACTCATCAGATATGATTCTAGATAATGTCCAATGCCTCATATCGCGAACATAGTTATATTGGATAATTGATCTTCATATAAATGAAGCATAAAAGTTTAGCAATCACTTACAAATTTTCATGTTGTTCATTGACTTCGACATGAGGGGGGAGGGGGTCGTTAAAACATAACCCCGATAATCCACTAATCCATTGCTCATATGCATATGATTCCTTGTTGTGATTAGGTCTATGTTTGCCACTAATCCATCTCTCATGGTTGTATATTGCCATGTTGTAATATTTGCAGAAACTATGGAACACGACAAAGACTTAGAAAAAGAAGAGATGTTGGGGGATATAATCCGCGACGGAGGTGATGATAGGCCCTCACAGTTTCTCAACAACTCCGATGGTGAGGGAAGAGAAGATGATGGCTCCGGTGATCGAATGGAGGAGGGACAAGATGACGGCTCCGCCGGTGTTGGAGCCTTAACTGTTGCAAAGTCCGGCAAGGTATATATATTAATTAAGCCTCTGCTGACTAGATGCATTAATTGTTTTGTATGTACATATATTAACGCTTCTTTCTTCTTTTAGCCCTCCGGATCGAGCCAAACTTCTATAATGAGACGAGGCCCGAAGAAAAGGTTGGGCGAGAATGAAAGGTTCACGATCGAAGAAGTCGATCGAGATGGCAAACCGACTGTTCCCAAGCGGACCCAAGACCGATTTATACATCAGTGCGGAGTTGTTGTTAGGGACAGCGTCCCGATCAGCATCCAAGAATGGAATAATAAGAAGGACGATGGAGTTTCTTATTTCGATGTTAGATCCAAAGATGAGCTTTGGAACTCACTCATGATAAATTTCAGCCTACCGCCAGAGGAGGATCCAAATAACCCAGTTATACAGCGAAAAGTCAAAAAATGGGCTCTTAAGAAGATGGCAGAACAATTCAAGAACTGGAAGAAAAGATTGAACGAATAGTTTGTCAAGAAAGACGAGACTCCAGAATTCACCGGTCAATATGCGAAGATAAAAGATTACTGGCTCACATTTGTGGCGTACAAGAAATCGGAGAAAGCTAAGAATAGGTCACATACAAATAAGCTAAATGCTTCAAAGAAGCTGTATCACCATGTTATGGGGTCAGGTGGCTACAAGGTTGCCCGACCTACGTGGGACAAAGCTGAGAACGACCTGCTTGCTAAAGGGATCCAACCAGCGACATTGAACTGGCCCGAACGGGCAAGGACTTGGTTTTTCGGGCATGGGGGAACTTTGGACCCAGAAACAGGGAAGTGTGTTTACACGAAAGAACAACTTGAAACACCCGTCATACATATTCAGGAAGCAATCAAGGACGTGCAGGAAGGGAGGTTCCATCCCGACAGAGAGAAGGACGTGCTGTCACGGGCCCTCGGGAATCCTGAACACCCTGGACGAACACGAGGCACATCAGGCTTCGTTCTGTGGGTGCATGGGTTTCCCGACAACACTGGTTATAGAAGCCGAGGGAGAAAGAAGAAAGAGGAAGCAGACCAGATGCAGAAGGTAGAAGAAAGATTAGCGTTGCAGGAGAAGAAACTAGAGGCACTTACCAGTCAGTGAGCTACCGGCCCACCATCTCAGCAGCACGAAGATCCTTCATTCGATACTGCCCACGAAGCTACCCCACCATCTCAGCGGAAAAGCAGTGTGGCTTCCACGGAACTCGTTCGGCCTGATATCACGGGTCCTCGCTACCCCGTGGATGATATCATGGAGAGGGAACATTGTGAGCTAATGGCGAAATGCAGCAACCTAACCTTGAAGGTGGCGGCCGGCTATGTCTTACCTCCTAGACCTGATGGAACTTTCCATTGCAATCCGATTCCAGATGGCTATGCTATTGTCGGGGTGGATGAAGTTACCAACAGATTTGAGGGGCTGGACCTTGAGTACCCTACAGGTGAAGGGGAGACTCATCTGGTAGATGTCGTAAGGACTACCATTCTATGGAGAAAGGAAAACATCGTGCTTCCACAATGGACGCCGCATCAGCAGACTCAGCCGAAGGAGGCCCCTCAGCAGACTCCTCACAGTCCGGCTCTATCTCCGCTGCCTCAGTCGTCTCCACCGCGTCAGCACACTCTGCCGCCTCAGCTGTCTCCGCCGCGTCAGCGGACTCCGCCGGAGGAGGCCCCTCAGCAGAATCTTCCGCTGCCTCAGCTGTCTCCGCCGCGTCAGCAGACTCCGCCTCCTCCGCCGCGTCAGCTGACTCCGCCTCCTCCGCCGCCTCAGCAACGGCGGAAGAGACCCGCCGCCGCTCCGGCGGCTAGCAGTACAACAACGAAGAAATCCAGAGCAGGTCCAAGCGTCAAGAAGGCTCCTGCCAAGTTACCATACGACATGACTGACGAGGAAAACAACAAGATCGTGGCTGCCGATGTGAAACGCCAGCTTGCACCGAAACGTCCAGATCCAAAGGAGAAAATAGATTCGGTAAAAGCGAAGCGCTGTCTGGATACCCTTAAGCGACCACCACCTCCTCCGCTGCCCTCACACTATGACTGTTGTATTGTAAAGACATTTAATGAAGCGAAAGGTCGGGAAGTACTAGCAGTGCTGCAAGAAGTGCGAAAACAATTCCCCAGCTCGGCGAACAGGAAAAAAAATCGTGCCCCCGCTCAAGGTGTTTCCCGATATCTCTAATGATCCGGGGGTAGCGGCCGCTCATCCTGGTTACACTCTTCGTGATTACTTAGGCGATGAGGTATAGTTCGAAATGGCTGAGGTAGCCTTTAGATACGAGCACGGGAAGACTCTCGTCAGACCTGAGCAGCTCCCGAAACTATCAACAATGATGCGAACATTGCATGAGTGGTACTTGAAAGCCTGCAAGGAAGGGAGCGACAATATCTTAGTGGGAATTAAAGATGAGCACTACTTCAATGGAGTCGAGGCGTTGTACATTGAATTTGAAGAATTATTTCAGTTATACAATCAAGACGCCCTCGACAAAACTATCGTCAGTTGCTATTGTCTGTAAGTATATTTTCTGTAATTAAGTCTCTAGCTCAGCTCGTTCATTGCATGTATAATTATCCTCACACTATATTATGCAGATTGAAGATCCGCTAATGCAGAGGAAAAATCTATGACATTGGGTTCATTAACCCAAATACCGTAAATGAATATACGGTACAAAAAAACCCCGATGAGACAGAGGAAAACTTGCTAAAGGCGTTACTTGGACAACAAAACAAAAGGGAAATACTTGGACAACAAAACTTCAAGTGAGTGTTACTATCTTGTGCACATTCTGTTTCGCTTACTCGAGGTTAAGTGTAATTGATGAGTTATGCGTGTGCAGGTTCCACTATATTCTGCTAGCCATTCAGCTTGACGCGGGACTAGTAATTGTCTTGGACTCGAGACGTAAAGAGCCTAAGGAGTGGGCGAACATGAGTCAAATGCTCCAGAAGTAAGTTCAATCATTATCGCACCATATCGGCAACTTTCGTTCATTTCATGATATCAAGTAATCATTTTCTTTGCCGGGCAGGGTTTGGAAAAAGTTCACCAACCAGGTTAGGGGTGAATGGAAAAAGGAGCTGCGATTTTTCACACCCCAAAGTAAGTACTACTAGCTAGTTCCGCGCATCTCTCATTGATTCTAGTTTCAATACCATTATCATGCTGGATTATCATTTTTATTGAACTCTATTCTCGTAAAGTTCTTGTGGCAGGAACCCGGAAATAATTTATGTGGATCCTACGTTTGCGAGTACATTCGCCACAAGATCTCTGAGCGGGGCATATCTTTCGAACAATTTGAAGTACGTAAAGAATATTCACATTTTTATTTTATTACCATCAATTGTGTTGAGTTTCATTCATATATATATATATTGACCCCCTTCTTTAAATTAGATCCGGCGGATACGGGACGAACTCCTACCAACTGATCGCATACGAGCAATTCAAGAGGAATTGGCGGGATTCTTTGTTGAGCATGTCATACCTACAGACGGAGAATACCATCGGGATTTGCAAAGCGATTGTGGTAATTACATATTAGGGATCGTAAGAGATGTTATATTGTATATATGCATGAACGTGTACTATATGTAGTAGCGTCGAATAGATATACAAAAACTTGTTGTTCGACCAAGCACCGAGAAAGAGAGGTCACTTCTCTCTATATATTGATCATGACGATGTTGTGTAATGGTTCCTTCATTGCTATATGTAGTAGCTAGCGTCGAGTTGAATGAAAAGCATAAAATAAAAATGAAAACCCTAAATGTAAAGGAATTGAATGGTAAACACAAAAAGAAAAGGGGAAACACAATATGAAACCCCTAAACCCTCCAAAACCCCTAAACCCCTCCTTTCAAAAAAAAACCCCAGCGCCTGGCAGTCTAGTCCCGGTTGGTGTTACCAACCGGGACTAGAGGTCCTCCTGCCTGAGCGCGCGCAGCGGCCACGTGGAGACCCTTTAGTCCCGGTCGGTGTTACCAACCGGGACTAAAGGTCCTCCTGCCTGGGCGCCCCACAGCGGCCACGTGGAGCTCCTTTAGTCCCGGTTTGTAACCCAACCGGGACTAAAAGTGGGGGCCTTTAGTCCCGATTGTTCAGTCCCAGTTGTAGAACCGGGACTAAAGGCCCTCTGGAACCGGGACTGATGCCCTGTTTTCTACTAGTGTGTTGACATCACCCTTGAGGTGAATAAGTTGGGAGGCGAAATCATGAGCCCCTATCTTTCTGTGTGTCTGGCCGAAACTTTTTGCTCCATATATATGTCGTGAGTGTTAGCAATCATAGAAGACTAAATGATGGTTGAGTATGTGGACTTGCTAAAAAGCTCTTACATGAGACCCTTCCTGAAAATATGATGAATTGCAATTGCATTGTTGACTGAGAACATAGTTTGTTTGTTTTCAAGAAAGTTTATGCCTTATACTTCATTGTTGTGATGAATTGTTACTTGCTCATGAGAAATTTTATGATAATAAATATTGCTGTTATAATAATGATCATGATGCTACTATGTCCGTATTTTGTTTTTATCAACACCTCTCTCTCTAAACATGTGGACATGATTATCGATATCGGCTTTCGCTTGAGGACAAGCGAGGTCTAAGCTTGGGGGAGTTGATACGTCCATTTTGCATCATGTTTTGCTACTGTTATTTATAGTGTTTTTAATCAATATAACACTTCGTGGAGCAATTATAATGCCTTTTCTCTCTTAATATGCAAGATTTACACAAGGAGGGAGATTGCCGGTAGCTGGAATTCTAAACCTGAAAAAGCTATGTCAGAGATACCTATTCTGCGCATCTCCAAATGAGCTGAAATTTCATGGAGATTTATTTTGGAATAAATAAAAAATACTGGAAGAAAGAAATACCAGAGGGGGTGATACATCTCCGTCGTATCTAATTTTCCAAACACTTTTGCTCTTGTTTTGGACTCTAATTTGCATGATTTGAATGAAACTAACCTGGACTGACGATGTTTTCAGCAGAATTGCCATGGTGTTGTTTTTGTGCAGAAATCAAAGTTCTTGGATTTGGATGAAACTTTTTGGAGAATTTTTATGGAATATATAAAAATTATTGACGCAAGAATCAACAGAAGGGGGGCCACCCAGTGCCCACGAGGCACCAGGGCGCGCCACCCCCCCTGGTGCCTCGTGGGGCCCACGTGGCTCCGTCTGACCTAATTCCAACGCTATAAATTCACAATTCCAGAGAAAAAAATAAGAGAGGAAGTTTTATTGCGTTTCACAATACGGAGCCGCCGCCACCTCCTGTTCTTCATCGGGAGGCCAGATCTGGAGTCCGTTTGGGGCTCCGGAGAGGGGGATCTTCCGGCATCGTCATCATCAACCATCCTTTATCACCAATTTCATGATGCTCACCGCCGGGAGTGAGTAATTCCTTCGTAGGCTTGCTGGATGGTGATGAGTTGGATGAGATTTATCATGTAATCGAGTTAGTTTTGTTAGGGCTTGAACCCTAGTATCCACTATGTTCTGAGATTGATGTTGCTATGACTTTGCTATGCTTAATGCTTGTCACTAGGGCCCGAGTGCCATGATTCCAGATCTGAACCCTTTATGTTTTCATGAATATATTTGTGTTCTTGATCCGATCTTGCAAGTTATATGCACCTATGATCCGCATACCCCAAGGTGACAATAATTGGGATTCTTTCCAGTGATTGCCATAGTTTGAGGAGTTCATGTATTCACTATGTGTTAATGCTTTGTTCCGGTTCTCTATTAAAAGGAGGCCTTAATATCCCTTAGTTTCCTTATGGACCCCGCTGCCATGGGACGGTAGGACAAAAGATGTCATGCAAGTTCTTATCGCAAGCATGTATGACTATATACGGAATACATGCCTACATTACATTGATGAATTGGAGCTAGTTCTGTGTCGCCCTAGGTTATGACTATTACATAATGAATGTTATCCAACAATATCACCGATCCAATGCCTACGAGTTCTTCACATATTGTTCTTGCTAAGTTACTACTGTTGCTGCTACTGTTACAATTGCTACTACTATTGCTGCTACCATTACTGTTACCGTTACTATTATTGCTACTGCTATCAATCCATCATACTACTGCGCTACTGATCACTCTGCTGCAGATATTTAGTCTCCAGGTGTGGTTGAATTGACAACTCAATTGCTAATACTTGCAAATATTCTTTGGCTCCCCTTGTGTCGAATCAATAAATTTGGGTTGAATACTCTACCCTCGAAAACTGTTGCGATCCCCTATACTTGTGGGTTATCAGGGGCCACCCAGGAGCCCACGAGGCACCAGGGCGCGCCACCCCCCCAAGCGTGCCCTGGTGGCTCGTGGGGCCCCTGGCCAGCGTCTGGCCCCCATTTTCTGGTATATAAGTCCATTTGCCCTAGAAAAAATATAGAGAAGACTTCGGGACGGTGCGCCGCCGTCTCGAGATGGAACTTGGGCAGGAGCACTTTTGCTCTCCGGCGGAGAGATTCTGCCAGAGATACTTCCCTCTGGGAGGGGGAAATTGACGAGGGCATGTACTAGGGATAGGGTAATAGGCCTGACCTATGGACCCTACCCTAGGACACCACATGTCTTACACTGGGCCCCAGGGCCATATCAGCAACCAAGAGTTCCACAGACTGACATTCACTCGGAGTTCATCAAACCACTCAGGAGGCAAGAGTTCACTCGACAGACTTGTTTCACTCGGAGCACCCGAAAGTCACTCGACCAGAGAAGACCAGGAGACTCCCGAAGTGCAACGGTCGGGAGGCACGTTCTCTCGTATTAATTGTAATCAATGCGCCCGTTACCTGGCGCATTGACACCCCTCATAACCCCTGGTAATGGTAGGCGTGCATGGGAGGGCTGGCGAGACTATATAAGCCACCCCCCTGCTCCATTCCAAGGGTTCACAATCTATTTGTAACATATACACTCAAGCAATCAAGCTCCAAGAGCACCGAGACGTAGGGCTGTTACCTCCACCGCTGAGGGGCATGAACTCGTAAATCCGAGTGTAACAACTGCGCCGTAGCTAGGCTCTGCCCTCTCATCCGTACCCCTACACACTACTGTCAGACTTGCACCCACGACAGTTGGCGCCCACCGTGGGGCAGGCGTCTAGCGACTTCCGGCGTAGTTGCATTTTTTCCGATCATCACCATGGTTTCCAGCGGCGGACTGACTCTGGGCGGCGAGATCCGTTTCGGCATCCTCAGCTTCATCGCCAACGATTCGGCGTGGCTCTAGGAAGCCCCGCTAGAGGTCGAGGCATTGCCCGTCCGCGGCGCGGCGCACTTCTGCGCGAGTTCCTTCGGCGTCCTTCTCCGGCAACCGTCGACCCCTTATCAGTCGACTTCTTCCCTCTCCACCAGCCGTCGTCGCAAGCGCTCCGGACGCTCGCGGCTTCAGCGTTCGATCAGGCACGCGGTGGCCCTTCAGGCTGCGGCCCCGCAGATCGCGGCGATTGAGCCCGATGAACCTGTCTTCGACCTGTTCGCCTCCGTGCACGAGCACTCGGAAAGCTTGTCCGCGTGCGAGAGCAGCGATCCCGCTGCAGAGGTGCTGATGGCCGATTCCCCGCTCAGTCCGCCTAGATACGGCCGCAGCGGCACGGAGAACGGCGACCCATTGCGCGCTGATCTTGGCGGCGGCAGGGACCGGCATGACGACGAGTACGACGAGTACGTCTCCCGACCTCTCACTTGCCAGCAGAGGGAGGAACAGCAGCGCAGGATCGAGCAGGCCCTCCAGACGCCCATCGTTGGGACGACCCCCGAAGCTCAGGCTTTGGAGGGCGTGCGCCAGGCCAACTTGGCTGAGCGCAATCGTCTGGAAGCGCTCCAGAAGGCACTCGATGATCGCACCCGCAGACAGCATCAGCCTAGTTCCAGTCGGCGACAGCGGCAATTGTTCTCAAACGACCAGCAACAGAGTTTCCAGGTATTCCGCACTCCTGTCCAGAATCTGGCGGCGGCCACTCGGATAGCAGATTCCATCGAGCCGTCCCGATCTGAGGCGGGGGAGGGTCTTCGGCAGATCCGGGCCCTGCTCAAGGCGGCTGAAGAGAAAAATTCGGCAGTATCTCAGTCGCGCAACAGGATACACAGCAGATCCATTCGGGCTGACACCGTCCAGTCGGCACACAGCCCAGTGTCTCCAAGGAGAAACAGGCACTCGCCTTTGCAGCGAAACGACCAAGACCGCCACCGAGACCAGTACTCGGGGCAGGGTCGCAGTCGGAATACGCCTCCGCGGCGTCAGGACGATCATCGCCACATGCAGTCGCCCCCTCCGCGGGATGGCTCGTACGCGCCCCGGCAGTACGACGCCAGGCGTCCTTACGGCAACGATCGGAGGGCCAGCCCTCCCCGTCATGGTGACGGTTATCGCCAGAGAGAGCCAGTCGACTACCGTGACCCACAGTTCAATGCGAGATCCATTCTCGCTCAGAACCTGGTCAACAGAGGCAGAGCTCAGAGAGAAAACTTGGACAGAGATCGTCCGAGTGGAAGTGGAGCATTCGTCTCCGGGCCCGAGTGTTTCAGCAGAGCCATCAGGGCCGCTGAGATCCCGCCAAACTTCAGATTGGCAGCTGGAGTAAGCAAGTTCACTGGTGAGTCCAGGGCAAAAACTTGGTTAGAGGATTACCGAGTGGCTGTGCAGATCGGAGGAGGAAATGACTATGTGGCTATGAAGCATTTGCCATTAATGCTTGAAGGGTCCGCCCGCGCCTGGCTCAATCAGCTCGCTCCGGCCAGCATATACTGTTGGGAAGATTTGACCCGAGTGTTCATCCAAACATTCGAGGGCACATGCAAACGTCCGGCTGGATTGTCTGAGCTACAGCATTGTGTGCAGAAACTGAATGAAACATTGAGGGAGTACATCCAGCGGTGGACAACCTTGCATCACGTGGTGGAGAACGTCACAGAGCATCAAGCCGTCTGCGCCTTCAAGGCAGGAGTCAGATATCGGGAGCTCATCCTGAAATTTGGCCAGTCAGGATCTTTGACCATGAGCCGAATGATGGAGATAGCCACTCGGTACGCAAACGGAGAAGAGGAAGACCGTCTCCGTAACGGCAAAGGGAAAACCAGCGAGCCCAACCCCGGAAACAGTAATCCCAGTCGGAAGCCGAAGCGTAAGGCTGATGGCTCGGCTCAGACCGAGGCTGCCGCTCTGGCCGGTCAAGCCAAGAACAAGGGGAAGGCCAAGGATAAATGGATCTCGAAGAAAAAGAAAGATCAGTCGGGCCAAGGTGTCCTCAATTTACCGTGTCGCATCCACACCAGAAAGGATGAAGATGGCAATCTGATATTGCCCAAGCATACCACTCGGTAGTGCAGGCTGTTGATCCAGCAGTTCCGAGAGGGCCCGTCAAGAGAGAAGAGCCCAGAAGACGCTGATGATGGAGAAAAGATGAACCTTTTCCCAGTGTCAACGCAACCCTGATGATCTTCGCAGATGTAGAGAGCAGGAGCCGGTTGAAAGTTATCAACCGAGAAGTGAACATGGCAGCGCCGACGACGACAAAGTTTCTGAACTGGTCGAAGACTCCGATCACCTTTGATCAGTCGGACCACCCAGCCTATATTGCCACCCCTGGGCGGCAGGCGCTGGTGGTCAATCTAGTCGTGGGAGGCGTCCGATTGCGCAAGGTCCTCATGGACGGAGGAAGCGGACTAAACATACTGTACGCTATAACTCTGCAAGCGATGGGCATTCCGATGTCCCGACTCAGCGAGAGCAGCATGCAGTTCCACGGAGTGATCCCCGGCAAGAAAGCAAAGTCACTCGGGCAAATCGCCCTGGATGTGGTCTTTGGAGACGACAAGAACTTTCGGAAGGAAAGGCTGACCTTCGAAGTGGTCGACTTCCGCAGCGCCTATCATGCCATCCTCGGTCGGCCGGCGTATGCACGTTTCATGGCCCGCCCATATTATGTGTATCTCAAGCTGAAGATGCCCGGCCCCAAAGGTGTGATCACAGTCACTGGCAGTCGACAGCGCGCGGAAGAATGTTTGCAGCAAGGGTCCAAGATAGCTGATGAGCAGATGGCCATGGTGGAACTGGAGAAGTACAAGAAAAACACTGATCCGAGTGATCTGCTACGCTCCAAGAAGCCGGCTGCAGAATCTGCATTTCAGTCGGCCGGCGACACGAAGCCTGTGCACATCCATCCGGAAGAAGCGCTCATCCAGTTCCTCCGTGAGAACTGGGACATCTTTGCATGGAAACCATCCGACATGCCAGGTGTGCCCAGGGACCTGGCTGAGCACCGTTTGCGAGTCGATCCAAAGGTGAAACCTGTGAAGGAGCATCTCTGTCGCTCTGCTACACAGAAGAGGAAGGCCATTGGCGAAGAAGTTGCTCGACTCCTGGCAGCCGAGTTCATCCGTGAGGTGTACCACTCCGAGTGGCTCGCCAACGTCGTCATGGTCCCTAAGAAGGACAAGTCTCTCCGAATGTGCATTGATTTCAAGCACATCAATCGGGTCTGCCCCAAGGATCATTTCCCGCTCCCCCTCATAGATCAAATCGTAGATTCCACTGCGGGTTGTGAGCGACTGTCTTTTCTGGATGCGTACTCCGGGTACCACCAGATTCGACTGTATGGGCCAGATGAAATAAAAACAGCCTTCATCACCCCATTCGGGTGTTTCTGCTATATCACCATGCCATTCGATCTCAAGAACGCCGGTGCCACTTTCATGCGCATGATCCAGAAGTGTTTGCAAAAACAGATCAGTCGGAATATTGAGGCGTACATGGATGACATAGTGGTTAAGTCCAGAAAAGGTTCCGACCTACTGGCTGACCTAGCCGAAACTTTCGCGAATCTGCGGAAGTATGATATCAAGCTGAATCCGGCGAAGTGCACTTTCGGGGTTCCTGGGGGCAATTTACTCGGTTTCCTCGTTTCCAAACGAGGGATGGACGCCAATCCTGAGAAGATCGGGGCGATCGTACGACTGAAACGTCCTGAACGTCTTCATGATGTACAGAAGCTCACGGGTTGCCTCGCAGCTCTGAGCCGATTCATCTCCCATCTCGGTGAGAAGGCACTGCCCCTGTACCGATTGATGAAGAAATCAGATTCGTTCGAGTGGACTGCTAAAGCACAAGCAGCGTTTGTCGAGCTCAAAGCCCTGCTTTCGACCCAGTCGGTGCTTGCCGCTCCGAATAGCAACGAGCCGTTGCTCTTGTACATTGCAGCCACTGGTCAAGTTGTCAGCACTGTCCTCACAGTCGAGCGAGAAGAACAGGGCAAGGCTTACAAAGTTCAGCGCCAAGTCTATTATATTTCTAAAGTTCTGACTCCGTCCAAGCAGAGGTATCCTCATTACCAGAAGCTCGTCTATGGCATTTACCTGACTGCGAAGAAAGTAACCCATTACTTCCAAGAGCACACTGTGTCAGTCGTTAGTGACGCCCCGCTGTCTGAGATCATGAACAATTGGGACGCGACTGGTCGAGTGGCGAAGTGGGCTATAGAGCTCCTGCCCCTGGACATCAAGTTCGAGGCGAAAAAGGCGATCAAGTCCCAAGCATTAGCCGATTTCCTAGCCGAGAGGACTGAACAGCAGCAACCGACTCAGAGTCACCCGGAACACTGGACCATGTCCTTTGACGGTTCCAAGATGCTGAATGGTTCAGGAGCTGGAGTGGTGTTGATATCTCCGAAGGGCAATCGTCTCAGATATGTTCTGCAGATTCACTTTGATACCTCCAACAACTAAAGCCGAGTACGAGGCGCTCCTTTATGGTCTACGTATAGCCATCTCACTCGGCGTCCGGCACCTGATGGTCTACGGAGACTCGGATCTAGTTGTGAACCAAGTGATGAAGGAGTGGGACATTAGAAGCCCCGCTATGACAGGATACTGCAACGCAGTGAGAAAGTTGGAAAAGAAATTTGAAGGTCTGGAGCTGCATCACGTTCCCCGAGCCAAGAATCAGGAGGCAGACGATCTAGCAAAAATCGGGTCCACTCGGAAATCCATACCCAACAATGTTTGCCTCGAGCATTTACGTTCTCTGACAGTAAAAGAAGATCCCTTCACGGAAGAGCCCCCGCAAGCGGTCAGTCCGTCTGATCCGACTGAAGTCGAAGTCCCGGCAGTCATTGATTTGGTGATGGAGGTCCTGGAAATCACACCTGAGTGGACAGTGCCTTACATTGCATTCCTGCTCAGACAGGAACTTCCAGAAGATGAAGCTCAGGCCCGCCAGATTGTTCGCAGGTCCAAAGCCTTTGAAGTGGTCGGTGATCAGTTATACAGAAAGAGTGTCACCGGTGTGACTCAGCGCCGCATTTCTCCGGAAGAAGGTCGACTGATCCTGGAGGAGATTCACTCGGGAACTTGTGGGCACCACGCGTCCTCTCGGACAATCGTGGCTAAAGCTTACCAAGCCGGTTTCTTCTGGCCACGTGCCAATGAAGCTGCGCAACAGATAGTTTAACACTGCCCCGGATGCCAGTTCTATGCAAACTTATCCCACAAGCCTGCATCTGCTCTGAAGAAAATTCCACTCATCTGGCTGTTTGCAGTCTGGGGACTCGACATGGTGGGACCCCTCCGAACAGGGGCGAGTGGATTCACCCACTTGCTGGTCGCAGTCGACAAGTTCACTAAGTGGATCGAAGCCAAACCCATCAAGAAGCTAGACTCCCGTACAGCGATCAAGTTCATGAAGGAGATAGTCTTCAGATACGGCGTGCCCCCCAGCATCATCACTGACAATGGTTCAAACTTCGACTCAGAAGAATTCAGGGCGTTCTGTGCCGCGCAAGGCACCCGGGTCGACTATGCATCAGTGGCGCACCCGCAGTCGAACGGACAAGCTGAGAGAGCAAACAGACTGATTCTACAGGGGCTAAAGCCACGGCTCATGCGCGATTTGGAGCACGTAGCTGGAGCATGGGTCACTGAGTTGTCGTCGGTTCTTTGGGGCTTGACGACGACTCCCAATCGGTCCACCAATCGCACTCCCTTCTACATGGTGTACGGAGCTGAAGCGGTCCTGCCGAGTGACCTGCTCCATAATTCACCCCGAGTGGAATTGTACTCTGAAGCTGAAGCGGAGCAAGCACGACAAGACGGCGTTGATCTCTAGGAGGAGGAAAGAGAAATGGCTCTGATCCGATCGGCCACTTATCATCAAGATCTAAGACGTTTTCACAGCAGGCACGTCCGAAGTCGGACCTTTCAGGAAGGAGATCTTGTCCTCCGAGTGGATCAACAGCGACCTCACAAGCTTGCTCCCGTGTGGGAAGGCCCCTTTGTCATGTCAAAGGTTGTGCACAACGGAGCATACCACCTGTACAACCTTCAAAAGCAAGCAGACGAGCCCCGTGCTTGGAATGCGGACTTGCTGCGACGATTTTATACTTGATCACGAGATGTAATAAGATTACTCGAGTGTTATTCGGTGAATAAAAGCATGACTTTCCCAGTTCCACATTGGAGTCACTCGTACACGTTCTCTGGCTTACAACCCTCAGTGGGTGTACGCCGTTCAGCTTGGCTGCGAACCAGATTTCGCCCAAGTTAAAATCGCTACTCCGAGTGAAGAGCAACCCTCTCACTCGGGGGCTTGGCTGCGAACCAGCTTTCGCCCAGGTTAAAATCGCTACTCCGAATGAAGAGCAACCCTCTCACTCGGGGGCTTGGCCGCGAACCAGTTTTCGCCCAAGTTAAAAACGCTACTCCGAGTGAAGAGCAACCCTCTCACTCGGGGGCTTGGCTGCGAACCAGTTTTCGCCCAAGTTAAAAACGCTACTCCGAGTGAAGAGCATCCCTCTCACTAGGGGGCTTGGCTGCGAACCAGCTTTCGCCCAAGTTAAAATCACTACTCCGAGTGAAGAGCAACCCTCTCACTCGGGGGCTTGGCTGCGAACCAGTTTTCGCCCAAGTTAAAAACGCTACTCCGAGTGAAGAGCATCCCTCTCACTCGGGGGCTTGGCTGCGAACCAGCTTTCGCCCAAGTTAAAATCGCTACTCCGAGTGAAGAGCAACCCTCTCACTCGGGGGCTTGGCTGCGAACCAGTTTTCGCCCAAGTTAAAAATGCTACTCCGAGTGAAGAGCATCCCTCTCACTCGGGGGCTTGGTTGCGAACCAGCTTTCGCCCAAGTTAAAATCGCTACTCCAAGTGAAGAGCAACCCTCTCACTCGGGGGCTTGGCTACGAATCAGTTTTCGCCCAAGTTAAATACGCTACTCCGAGTGAAGAGCATCCCTCTCACTCGGGGGCTTGGCTGCGAACCAGTTTTCGCCCAAGTTAAAAACGCTACTCTGAGTGAAGAGCATCCCTCTCACTCGGGGGCTTGGCTGCGAACCAGTTTTCGCCCAAGTTAAAATTGCTACTCCGAGTGAAGAGCAACCCTCTCACTCGGAGGCTTGGCTGCGAACCAGCTTTCGCCCAAGTTAAACACCCTACTCCGAGTGAGAGCATCCCTCTCACTCGGGGGCTTGGCTGCGAACCAGATTTCGCCCAAGTTAGAAACACCACTCCGAGTGAGAGCATCCCTCTCACTCGGGGGCTTGGCTGCGAACCAGCTTTTCGCCCAAGTTAGAAATCTACTCCGAGTGAAGAGCATCCCTCTCACTCGGAGGCTTAGCTGCAAACCAGCTTTCGCCTAAGTTAAAACCCAGTTCAAAGATATGAAAGACTCGAAGGAAAGCATTCGATTAACTCCAGAAGTTTTAAAGCGAATGCGAGTACGCGGGCCCAAAAGAGTTTAACGATTACAATTTCACTCGGCATACCGAGGCTAATAAGAAAGACTTGAAGTTTTGTCATGCCCCTGTAAGGCTGGCTGGTTCAACAAAGGAATCCAAGTTAGTGCCGTCTGCGATCCAAGTGGCAGCTTCGATGAATGTCTCCATGAAGTCCTTGAACTGGAGTTTCTTCGTGTTGGCAACTTGGAGAGTCTTTAGTTTCTCCTCCTTGGCCTCCTTGCAATGCACTCAGACCAGGGAGAGCGCCACGTCAGCCCCGCAGCGAGCAGCCGACTTCTTCCACGCTTGCACTCGGCTGGGAATGTCGTTGAGACGAGTCATCATGGCTTCCAGGTCGGTGTCGAAGGTGTCTTCGGGCCATAGCTCCTTGTCGATTCTGCCAAGTGCACCCCGCAGACGGATGATGTACCCTTGGACGTCGTCGATGCGGGTTTCTACCCGCAGGATGCCCAGAGCAGCCTTATCACTGACGAGTGACCTGGAAGGATCCATATCCCTCTCGATTCTGTAAGTTTCCAGATCGAAGTCAGGGCAATACTTTGTGAAGAAGGAAAAAAGAGAGTTGAACATCAGCTTGAAAGAAGTTCACTCGGAGATAAGTTGAAAGACACTCGGACGCTATAAGTTACCTGCAAGGTTGGTGTACATCTCCTCCGTGAACTCCTCTATATGCTTCTCCAGGGCGTTCTTCTTCTCGATCAGCTGTGTGATCTTCTCATTCAGAGTCTCCTCTTTCTCGAAGACTTTAGCCTGGGCCTTGAGCTTGCTCTCCCACTTAGTTTGCTGCTTCTTGAGCTCAAGTACCTCTTTCTTCAGCGATACGTTCTCTGCTTCGAGCTTCCCGAGTGAGGCCAGCTTCTCTTCGGCGGCTTTGGTCTTCTCCTTCCCCACTTGCTGCGCTCCCGCCAGCTCGTTGTCTTTGTTCTCGAGTGCCTGCTTCATGGTATCTAAAGAGATAGAAGTTCTGAGCCGCACTTGGAGTCGGTGGTTTTCATTACGCACATCTGTTCGAGTGAAGTCACTCGGTTCAAAGAACGGAGAGAGGTAAAAGCGGAATGCTCAGTAACTAAAGCGTACCTCCCATGGTCCTGAGCTCCGCTTGAGCGCACGCCGTGTTCCTCTTCTCCACCTCCAGATCCACTCGAAGCTGAGCCGTCTCCTTCTCCAGTGCCACGTACTGAGTCCCAAGCTCGCAAGTTTTCTGAAATACAAGAGAGAACAGAACAGTTAATGTCAAGAAATATTTCGAGTGCCCAAAGACTAGTACTCCTGGAAGGAACAAGCTTGTCCAGTATCACATCCTGAAGTACCCTTTGACAGGGAGGAGCAAGCTTGACCAGTATCAGATCCTAAGTTCTAAGACTTCCGCTGACTGCCCGCAGTCGACCGTAGTCTCGGGGACTACACCCAGTGGGTACACTCAGCGTGCCCCCACTCGAATGGTATCCACTCGGAACGGTCCGCCCGATCCGAGTGATGGCCAAACACACAAAAAAACAAGACAAAAAAGTTCCGAGTGCCCAGAGACCGACGCTTCTGGAAAGAACAAGCTTGACCAGTATTAGATCCTAAGTTCTAAGACTTCCGCCGACTGCCCGCAGTCGACGGTAGTCTCAGGGACTACACCCAGTGGGTGCACTCAGCGTGCCCCCACTGGAATGGTATCCACTCGGAACGGTCCGCCCGATCCGAGTGATGGCCAGACAGCAAAAAAAAACAACAGCAACAACGGAGCAAAGTCTAAGTTCTAAGACTCCCGCCGACCGCCCGCGGCCGACGGCAGTCTCGGGGACTACACCTAGTGGGTGCACTCAGCATGCCCCCACTAGAACGGTATCCACTCGGAATGGTCCGCCCGATCCGAGTGATGGCCAAACACAAAAAAAAAGACAACAACACCCACTGGGTGTACCGGATACTTTCCGACTGCAATTCCTACTGAAGAAAAAAGACTTGGAGATCAACTTACAAGGGCACTTACTCGAACGTTCTCTTGGAGAGCGGCACTGGCATCATAAGCCAACTTCCCAGCCGCGCACATCTCCCTGAGCCACTGGGTCATCAGTTCCGCCTGGATCATCGCCTCCTTGCTGGCCCCGGTTTGGTCCTCCGGCGTCTTGTATAGATTGAAGATGTTGACGGGAACAGTCGGAACCGAAGCCAGGGCAGTCGATGGAGCCGCGGCAGGACCAGCCCCAGCCTGAGAACCTTGCCCCAGCGGCACGGTCAGAGCGGGCGCAGGTGGAGCTCGAGGCACTTCATTCGGCGGCGTCTTCCGTGTGGTGGCCTGAGGAGCAGTCGGAACTGGAGTCTCCTTCTCAGTGTTCCTCCGCGGCGGCTCTTCATCATCATCTCCGACGTGGATGACCTCTGCAAGCACTACGTTCACTCGACGCAATCTGTCGCAATACACGATACAATCGGATGAAGGCATTTCAGTCGAATGACAGGTCGAAACAAAAATGAAATCATTGTTACCTTTTCGAGAAGTGGCTGCGTCTGCCGACTCGGTCTCGACACGGTCCCCGTCAGTCTGCATGGGAGACGTCGTCGAGGTTGCAGCACTGGTTCATAAGATACACTCGGTCAGAAGAGTTCACGAAAGTTGACAAAGACATAAAAGATAAACTGAGAAAGATACTCACGTTGAGGCGACAGGCACAGCGACCTTGATCCGGGGCAGAGCCTTTCGAGGCTTGGGGGAAGTGACCTTGGGCTGCTTGGCAACCTTCTCAGTCGGCGCAGGCGATGACGTCCGAGTGCGCTTCGGAGCCTTGGCACTCGGAGCCGCCTCCTTCTCCAGGTTAGCACTCGGATCTTGAGCTCGTTTGGAGCCGTGCTCGAAGTGCAACTCCGGAGACGGAGAAGACTCGACGTCGTCACTCCCTTCCGAGTCCTCACTTTCCTCCTCGCTGTCCTCCGCGAAGCTACCCCCGGCGCTGCCATGTTCGCTCCCCGTGCCTCCGACAAGTTGTTCTCCATTCGGCACAGGCGATAACATCTTCTGGAACACCTGCAAGACACAAAGATCAGAGACAGTCGGTTCAGTCAGATTACTCAGTTCACTCGGAAAATTTGCGCATAAGTGATTCACTCGGAAATCCATGTCATACCTCCAACGGCAGGTTATTGGCGTCGTAGGGCGGGATCCGTCTCGACCCTCACGGATTGTCGCGCGCGCCAGTGATGCACCTGATCCACTATTCCACCGTTTTCTCCTCGACGTCTTCCGGATGCACTCGGGTCAGATCACTGGGTCCCGTGTAGAGCCACATGGGGTGAGCCCGCTCCTGCAGCGACTGGACCCTCCGACTGAGAAAGACCTCCAGGAGGTCCAGGCCAGTCAATCCACCCTGAATCAGGCTAACCACGGCAGTCATCAAGATCCCTACATCCGTCTTCTCCTTTTTATCAACCGTCAGCGAGGGAGGAGTCTGGACTCTCTCAGTCATGTAAGGAGGAAGGCCAGTCGACGAGCCCGAGCATGCCAGGTCGTTGCAGTAGAACCAGGTCGAATGTCAGCCCCTCACCGAGTCGGGAAAAGACATGGATGGGAATGCACTTTTTCCCCTCATCTGAATGCCTAGGCCACCGCACATCTGGATCACGTGCGTCCTCTCTCCATCAGGGTCAACCTTGTTAACCGACTGGGATCGACACGTGAAAATATGTTTGAACAAACCCCAGTGCGGCGGAGAACCCAGAAAGTTTTCGCACAAAGAAATGAATGCAGCAAGATACATGATGGCATTTGGAGGCAGGTGATGGAGTTGAGCACCGAAGAAATTCAGAAATCCGCAGAAAAAGGGATGGGGTGGCATAGAGAAACCTCGCTCCACATGTGTGGTGAGGAGCACTCGCTCCCCGGGGCGCGGCGCGGGCTCGGTCTCCCCTCCTTCCGGCAGCCTCCACGACCCGTCGCGGATCAGCCCGTCCACGACGAGCCCGTTGACGTCGTCGTCTGTGGTGGTCGGCCGAAGCCAGTCACCCTGGATCCACACGGGCGGGAGCGCGACTCGGGAGGTCGATGCCTTCCTTCCCTTCGCCGCCTTCTTCGCTTTTTCAAGATTCACCGTCTTGTCCTTCGCCATCGTCGCCGAGCTCTCCAGCACCGAGGAAGGTTTGCGCGGAGTGGGTTGTGGGAGAAGGGATCGGGCGGACTGGAGAAATTGAGGAAAAGGGGATCTGTCTCTCTCTTTCTCTCCGCCGCGGCCGCCCCTTATATCGCTGCCCGCGCCGCTCCCCAATCCACGCCGCTGAATCACGGCCCCGCAAATCTCCTCAAATCGCGCCGTAGAAGATCCAGCAATACGTGGCGGAAAGCAGGGCGAAAATTGAGGCGTCACGCCCCACTTTCCCCACTCACCGCGCCGCAACCGTTCGCGCGCGTTTGTCGCCGATATCAAATCCCGCAAGATCCGGATTCCAGCGATCCGATGACTCGCCTTTGAAGACATTCCATAAACGCGCGATCCGCTCCGCCACTCGGATGAAGACTACTCATTTCACTCGGATGAGAACTACACACTCAGATGGAAACTACCCATTCGGATGGAGACTACTCGTTTCACTCGGGCGTCATACGGTCCAGAATCCGTCGAGGTGCCGTTCGAAGACAAGGGCGTCTAAATGACCGGTAAGAGTTCTTGAGCGCCTCCGTAGCGCCCGACTCGCTTGGGAATTCGCCTTGACTCGACCTGCCTAACCTCGACCGATTCGGGGGCTAATGACGAGGGCATGTACTAGGGATAGGGTAATAGGCCTGACCTATAGACCCTACCCTAGGACACCACATGTGTTACACTGGGCCCCAGGGCCATATCAGCAACCAAGAGTTCCACAGACTGACATTCACTCGGAGTTCATCAAACCACTTGGGAGGCAAGAATTCACTCGACAGACTTGTTTCACTCGGAGCACCCAAAAGTCACTCGACCAGAGAAGACCAGGAGACACCCGAAGTGCAACGGTCGGGAGGCACGTTCTCTCGTATTAATTGTAATCAATGCGCCCGTTACCTGGCGCATTGACACCCCTCTTAACCCCTGGTAATGGCAAGCGTGCATGGGAGGGCTGGCGAGACTATATAAGCCACCCCCTGCTCCATTCCAAGGGTTCGCAATCTATTTGTAATCATACACTCAAGCAATACAGCTCCAGAGCACCCAGACGTAGGGCTATTACCTCCACCGCTGAGGGGCCTGAACTCGTAAATCCGAGTGTAACACCTGCGCCGTAGCTAGGCTCTGCCCTCTCATCTGTACCCCTACACACTACTGTCATTTGAGTCTTCTCTGATCTCTTTTATGCATGATTATTATAGCTTTGTATTTCTTCCCCGATCTACTGATTTGGTTTGGCCAACTAGATTGATTTATCTTGCCATGGGAAGAGGTGGTTTGTAATGGGTTCGATCTTGCGGTGCTCAATCCCAGTGACAAAAAGGGACATGACACATATGTATCGTTGTTGTTAAGGGTAAAAAGATGGGGTTTATTCATACGTGAGTTTATCTTGTCTACATCATGTCATCGTTCTTAAGGCGTTACTCCGTTCTTTATGGACTTAATACACTAGATGCATGCTGGATAGCGGTCGATGTGTGGAGTAATAGTAGTAGATGCAGGCAGGAGTCGGTCTACTTATCTTGTACATGATGCCTATATACATGATCATTGCCTTGGATATCGTCATGATTATTAGCTTTTCTATCAATTGCCCAACAGTAATTTGTCTACCCACCGTATGCTATTTTCTTGAGAGAAGCCTCTAGTGAAAACTATGGCCCCCGGGTCTATCTAAATCATATTACTAAAACCCTAAAAATATTGCTGCCTTTTTCTTTTTTTTATTTTATTTTGTATTTTTGTTTCTATCTATCTATCTATCACATACAATTTAATCTTGCAATTGACCGCCGAGGGCTTGACAACCCCTCGTTTGCGTTGGGTGCAAGGATTTGTTGTTTGTGTGCAGGTACTGCTAACGAGGTGTTGCGTGGTTCTCCTACTGGATTGATAACCTTGGTTTCATAACTGAGGGAAATACTTACCTCCGTTGTGCTGCATCATCCCTTCCTCTTCGGGGATAATACCAACGCAAGCTACAAGTAGCAATCGCGGGGCGGTCAAGGTTGACGACGGCTAGAAGGATTGTGGCGGCCGGCGCGGCTTCAAGGATGTCGGCGCACGTCGGGCGTTGCGGTCAGATCGGGCGCGGCGTCGTAGCGACGTGCGAAAAAACGCATGCACGACGTGAATGGGGCCCGACGTGCGCAATTCCCGGGAATATTCCCTCAGATCGCGACGGCACCTGGAGATATCATTGGCGGCGGGTCCCGCGATGGTCAGTTGGCAGGCGTGCCACACGGCGGGATCTGGCCGTCTGACCGACGGTCGCGCGTCCGTTACGCTGTGTTTAGTCCAACACCGCTCCGCGTCGACGCCATTGACTAGTTAATATACTGTTGTACTCTAATTTTAACAAGCGTCCGTTTTCATTGTACTCTATTTGGAGGTGATGCGGGGTCAATACGAATCTTCACCTGTTCCGAAAAAGCGAAGGTTCCTACTGACATTGCATCTTCTTCAAAAAGAAAACACTGATGATTGACGTATTTTTTAAACATTTTATGAATGTAGACCGGTACTTGCTGTAGAATGGAGGGGTTTCGGTCAGGGCGGAAGGGTTTGTCTGGTACAACTTTTTTTCTCACATGCACCGATCGGGCCCAGATTTTTTCCACATGCTACAACCACCATGCCAAGCATCGGTGCCAAGTTTCAATGATTTTTGACACTCTATGCATTTTCTAGGTTTTTTCCGGCGAAAAAACCCTGAAATAGTGGCCGGACGTGACGCAACGTGCGTTTGGTCTCCAAATTCGTTCGAATTTCGCGTGCAGTGGTCCAATGGGCATGCCCACTACCTGGCAAAAGTTGGGTACATTTTATGAATGTACACCGGTACTTGCTCTACAACGGAGGGGGTTCGGTACGCGCGGAAGGGTTCGTCTGCTACAGAATTTTTTCTCACATCCACCGAGAGGGCTCAAAATTTTTGCACATGCTACAATCGACATGCCAAGCATCGGTGCCAAGTTTCAATGATTTTCGATATTCTATGCATTTTCTAGAGTTTTCCTGGCCAAAAACCCCTCAAATAGTGGCGGGACGTGACGCAATGTGCGTTCGGTCTACAAATTCGTTCGAATTTTGCGTGGAGTCATCCAATGGCCATGCCCACTAGCCAGCAAAAGTTGGGTCAATTTTATGAATGTAGACCGGTACTTGCTGTAGGACGGAGGGGTTTTGGTCAGGGTAGAAGGGTTGGTCTGGTACAGCTTTTTTTCTCACATGCACCGAACGGGCTCAGATTTTTTCCACATGCTACAACCACCATGCCAAGCATCGGTGCCAAGTTTCATTGATTTTTGACATTCTATGCATTTTCTAGGATTTTTCAGGTGAAAAACCCTGAAATAGTGGCCGGACGTGACGCAACGTTCGTTCGGTCTTCAAATTCGTTCGAAATTTCCGTGGAGTTGTCCAATGGGCATGCCCACTACTTGGCAAAAGTTGGGTACATTTTATGAATGTACACCAGTACTTGCTGTACAACGGAGGGGGTTCGGTACGGGCGGAAGGGTTCGTCTGGTGCAGATTTTTTTCCTCACATCCGCCGATCGGGCCCAGATTTTTTCCACACGCTACAATCCACATGCCAAGCATCGGTGCCAAGTTTCAATAATTTTTGACATTGTATGCATTTTCTAGGGTTTTCCGGGTGAAAAAACCCTGAAATAGTGGCCGGACGTGACGCAACGTGCGTTCGGTCTCCAAATTCGTTCGAATTTTGCGTGGAGTGGTCCAATGGGCACGCCCACTACCTGGCAAAAGTTGGGTACATTTTATGAATGTACACCGGTACTTGCTGTACAACAGAGGGGGATCGGTACGCGCGGTAGGGTTCGTCTGGTACAGATTTTTTTCTCACATCCACCGATCGGGCCCAGATTTTTTCCATACGCTGCAATCCACATGCCAAGCATCGGTGCCAAGTTTCAATGATATTTGACATTGTATGCATTTTCTAGAGTTTTTCGGGCGAAAAAACACTGAAATATTTGCGGGATGTGACGCAACGTGCGTTCGGTCCGAAAATTGGTACTAAAAAAACTGTATGATAAGTCGGCGGCCAACGCACGACGGCACGCAATTACCCGACGTGATTCGCGCGACGTGAGCCGGCCACTGCGCGACGCGTAATACCCGCGCACGGCGGCCAGGTTTTTTTTTAAGCAGCCGGCCACGTCAGGTCGGCCGGCCCTGCGCGGCGCGTCATCCCCGAGCGCGGTGGCTGACCTAGTTGGGTCGGCCCGTTGCGCGACGTGTGTGGCCGCCGCCGCGTACATCAGGTATATTTTAATTTTAATACCACATTGCTTACGGAGGCGCTTTATCACTGGTTTAAATAGCCTCATCCGTGTAGGACAATAATTCCTTGAGCGTGGCAGCCCTAACTCATCATGCTGATGCAGTCGATGCTCTGTCACTCCATAATCATGGAGTGACACAGCATGACCAGCATCAGTGTTGTCAGGTAGATCTGACCAGGATCAAGGATTTTTTTTATTGAATTTTGACACTGTATGCATTTTCTAGGATTTTTCCGGTGATAAAATCCTAAAATACTTGCCGGACATGCCGCAACGTGCGTTCGTTGTCGGAACTCGTTCAGATTTTGCGTGGAGCACTGGGGTGGGCATGCCCACTTACTTGCAAAGTTTGGTGTTGATCTGGATATGACCAAAATTTGACCTATTCCAGCAGAGGGCGTTCAGGTAGGAGCAAAGGGTCCGTCTCGAAGGACGTTTTTTTCGACATCCTTCAAATGGTCCAAATTTTTTCTACGGCATTGTATCGACATGAGAAGCAACCATGTCAATTTTGATTGAATTTTGACACTGTATGCATTTTCTAGGATTTTCCCGGCGATAAAATCATAAAATACTTGCCGGACGTGCCGCAACGTGCGTTCGTTGTCGGAACTCATTCAGATTTTACGTGGAGCACTGGGGTGGCCATGCCCACTTACTGGCAAAGTTTGGTGTTGATCTGAATATGAACAAAATTTGACCTATTCCAGCGGAGGGCGTTCGGGTAGGAGCAAAGGGTCCGTCTCGAAGGACTTTTTTTCGACATCCTTAAAATGGATCGAAATTTTTTCTACGGCATTGTATCGACATGAGAAGCAACCATGTCAATTTTGATTGAATTTTGACACTGTATGCATTTTCTAGGATTTTCCGGGCGATAAAGTCCTAAAATACTTGCCGGACGTGCCGCAACGTGCGTTCGTTGTCGGAACTCGTTCAGATTTTGCGTGGAGCACTGGGGTGGGCATGCCCACTTGCTGGCAAAGTTCTGTGTTGATCTGAGTATGACCAAAATTTGACCTATTCCAGCGGAGGGCGTTCGGGTAGGAGCAAAGGGTCCGTATCGAAGGACGTTTTTTTCGACATCCTTCAAATGGATCCAAATTTTTTCTATGGCATTGTATCGACATGAGAAGCAACCATGTCAATTTTTATTGAATTTTGACACTGTATGCATTTTCTAGGATTTTCCCGGCGATAAAACCCTAAAATACTTGCCGGACGTGCCGCAACGTGCGTTCGTTGTCGAAACTCGTTCAGATTTTGCGTGGAGCACTGCGGTGGGCATGCCCACTTACTGGCAAAGTTTGGTGTTCATCTGAATATGACCAAAATTTGACCTATTCCAGCGGAGGGCGTTCGGGTAGGAGCAAAGGGTCCGTCTTGAAGGACGTTTTTTTTCGACATCCTTTAAATGGATCCAAATTTTTCTAGGGCATTGTATCCACGTGAGAAGCATCCTTGCCAATTTTTTATGAATTTTGACACTGTATGCATTTGCTAGGGTTTTCCCGCCGAGAAAACCATAAATTACTACTAAATAGTTTTTAATTTCTGAATCTTTCTATTCAATTTAATTAACATGATTTTTTAATCTTATCAACTTTCTCCAATTTTCTTTTTGGTAATGAAAACTCCCAACTTTTTTTTAACAGCGATGCACTTTTTTCCATTTTTGTAACTTTTTAAAAACGTATCAATTATTTTCAAAATCAACCATTTTTGGAACTTTTTAGAAACCTATCAATTATTCTTCTAATTTTTCTGTTTTTTGTTTTTTTCCCTATTTCTTGAAATGCACAGACTCTCATTTTTGTAAATAGTTTTCAATTTCTTTTTCAAAACCAGATCTGTTAAGTTTTTTTCAACATCGATAAACTTGTATTGCTCCCTGTCATTCGCATGCTCTTCTCATTGCTAATTATTTCTTCCCGGACCGACGACATTTTTTTAGTAAACAAACATGTTCTTCTCATAATTTTAAATTTTTCTTTCATTCTCGTCATTATTGTATTAATTTAACACAGCTTCGACGAAATGAAAATACGAATCTTTCAAACAAACATACTTTTTCCTCGTTCAAATTTCATTAAACATAGAGATATTTTACATAGTCGAACGAAATTTAAACGATAGCTGCAAGTTCATACTAAAATACTAGTACTAGTTGCTACACGAGAGAACGAAATATAAACTTAGAACTATTACTCGTCGTCGCTAGCCATGAGGTCGATTACGACCGCGTCGTCGCCACCGTCATCGCTGCTGCTTGCTGCGGCGGCCTCCCAGTCGATGTCGTCATCGGGCGCCGGCACCTCCTCCTCCGACGCCATCGCCGCCTCCTCTGCCGCCATCGCCGCCGCCTCTTGGATCGCAGCCGCTACCTCGGCAGCCTCCGCCGCCGCCGCCGCCGCCGCAGCCGCCTCCGAGGCCCGTAGGGCGACGTGGAGACCCGGCGTGTCGTCGGGATCGCCGTCCTCGCGGAGGACGATCTGCTTCGGCGGCAGCTCCACCACCGGCGGGGAGGGGGGATCGGCGGTCGCGGGCGCAGGTGCCGGGCTGCTCCGGCGGCCGCGGGCATCTCCAGGATGGGGCTGCGGACGGGCCGGGGCGCGAAGGCGGCCGCTGCCGCCAGTGAGGTCGGGGGTGACTCCGGACGCCGCCAGCCGAAAGGCGGCGATGACCTCGTCGTACGCCTTCCCGTCCCAAAAGGCGTGACGGCCTCTGATGTTGTGGCGGCCGCCGGGGTGGGTCCGGAGCTCCTCCGCCGTCGCACCGGGGCCAGGCGTCGCATAGCCGTCCTTGTCGATCTTCCAGTTGCGGGGAAGACGACAGCCCGACGGCACGGGGAGGCCGTAGTGGTACAGCTCCGCCGTCTCCAGCATGCCGAGGCTGGACGGCCAGGCACTGGGGCCGTCGTCGCCGCCGCCGGCGCTGCTGCTGCCGCGGTGGAAGTCCATCGCCGGCGTTGGGGCGGGATCGCGTCAGGTGTGAGGGCGCCGGGGTTGGGGCGGGTCGGCTGTGCGTCGTCGGAGAAAGCTGGGGGCCTTTTTATAGCCGCCCGGGCAACGCGAGGTAGGCGGCCGGGGCCAGTAGCCGGCGTTACTCCGCATTAATGGCGGCGCCTCGGGGCGGGGCGGCGGGGCGGAAGGCGAGGCGGCAGGCGACAGGACGGGACGGCGGGGCGGAAGGCGAGGCGGCAGGCGACGGGACGGGGCGGCGGGGCGGAAGGTGAGGCGGCAGGCGATAGGACGGGCAACCGACGCCGCGCCGCGCTTTGACCGCCACGACGCAATTCAATCGGGCCACGCGACGCACTTTGACCGCCACGATGCGATTCAATCGGGCCACGCGACGCGCTTTGACGCCACACGTCACACCGGCGTACGCGGGTCACGTCACGTGCGTGTACAACCTCGGTCGCGCGTCCGTACGCGTACGTCGCCCCCGGACCGCGCGTGTACGCCGCGGGAGCCAATACGTCGCCCGGGCCGCGCGTGTACGCCATGGGGAGCCGGCGCGGGTACGACGCGGGAGGGGGGGGGGCGCAAAGACAATCGTGCCCTTTTTTTATGAAGGGGTATGGGACAATCTGAGCCGTCGAAGTGTCTAGGGGGGTTGTACCGAAGAAAAAGTGAAGAAACAATTTATCCAAAAGAAAGAGAAGATTGGATATGTGCACTTGTCCATCTCCATCAATAGACAATTGATCAAGCAAAGGGTGTCATAGACGACGCTTGACAAACAACTCAGATCCAAAATAATCTTTGTTTTTCCTAAAAAATGGCCAATGACAGGCTCCATTGACACAAGCTGGGCAAACTAATCATTAGTTTCATATGGCAAAATAACTAAAAGCAACGTGATGATTAGAAAATAAGAGGGAAAAAAAAGCTAACCCAGATGAGGGACATGCATGAAGTCAGTGTTGGCCATAACACTGAGTGTGATGGCGGCACACCGAACTGCCTCATAATCGTGCCTCTTGTAAGTTATGTAAGCGTTGCCCCTTTGTGTGTCAATTTCAGTTATGTCCTCGTTCCTAACAACGTGTATTGCCTCGCAAAAAAAAAAAAACGTGTATTGCCTCTTGTCTGTATGCTCTTTGTAAACATTTTATTCTGTGCCAGTAGGTCCAAAATGTCAGAGGCACCCTCTGTGATGGTGCGCGCGTCTTCTAGACTAGTCTACCGTGTCTACCGTTGAATGTGCATGGAGGCGGACACACAACCGTTTCGAACCAAGAACAAAACCAAAGTCAAGCAATTAATGTAAAAAAATAGTGAGTTCAATTCAAACAAATTAAACAGCATACACAACACAGAACCACCTCACTGAAAGACCGAACCTACGAACTGTTCCTTCTCTAACTAAATAAACCGGCCCAGAAAGCATATCACTACTCAGTATTCACCTATCGATAAACCGAAAGAACCATACATTGGAAGACGGACGCACTAGGACTAGGTCATAAAAAAAAATCACAATCACCTAGCTATGTGGCTTTGCTCTTGCTGCACATGGCCGCGACCATTAGGTGAAACTGCCGGCCGCCGCAAGGGATCCTGAGGACGCCGGGCTGGCCGTAGCCGAACTGCTGCGCGGCCATCTCCAGCAGCGCCTCCATGCACGGCTCCTTGAGCGCCCCGATGCGCACCAGCACCCGCTCGTCGCCGTCTCCCTCCTCGCCCACCAGCGCCAGCGGGATGTACCCCTTGGGGATCTTCTTTTCTCGGTCGCCGGCATCAGCGGCGAGGAAGTATGCTTCGGCCGTCTCCTTCCTTCGCCAGGCGGCCATTGCTGCTGCTGTTACGTGGGTGTTGCGTGGCTAGCTAGCACGGGAAGGTTATGGTTTGATGATAGTCGTTCGTGGTGTGGTGATGTCCTGATGATTGCTGGAGAGAGCCATGGCATATGCTTTTATAGTGTGAGAGAGGAAGATCGTCCCGGGTTAATCGATCAGGATGTGGTTATTAATTTGAAGATCTAGCAGTGAGCTTGGACTTCGGAGAGGGGTTCAGATGAGTAGCGTAGGCTGTGTGACAAGGCGGGGTGACGCTGACTGCGTACGTGGACGATGGGGGTCTGATTTCCCGGTGTAGGGATTAGTCAAATACTAGTTCACAAATGGTCCCTGTCAAGGAAAACCAACATATAGGTTAATTCGCAGGGGCCACACGTCTTTGTGCTACGTGCAGACCTTTTTTTTTATTGTGTTTTTTTAGTCCAAACACACTTCATTTATTGATCAATGTCCAAAAACATGAAAATATAATTTAAGTCAGAAGGATTAAGGAGCCACACATGACGTCCTAAAAAGAGTCCTAAAGTGTGCTTTGCAAGGCTATGTGCCTTAAAGTTTGTCTCATGTCCTTCGAATATGAGGGAACAACCAGATAGTTGGGTTGTCGTAGCGTTGATCTCCTCCACGATAACAACATAAATTCCTCCTATGTCCTTGTTGATGTTAAGTACAACTTCCTTGCAATCAAAAGCTATTAACACATGCAATAGTGAGAGGTCCAGAGCAAAGGATAGAGCCTCCCTGCAGGCCAACGCCTCGAGTGTAGCTGGATCAGTAATACCTGAACACTTGATTGATGAAGCACCAAGATATTTGCCTGTAGCATCCCTGCAAACAGCGCTAAAAGAGCCATCATTTGTTGTCTTTGATATAGCCCCATCTACTCAAATTTTACAGAATCCCGGCTCAGGAGGAAACCACCGCCGCCGGCAAACAGCTGGGTGCTCCGATGGGGTGGAGTTTGATTTCTTCGGCCTGCATTCTTCCAGTTCACGGACGTAGCTCTTAACACAAAAAAATTGATTGATTTTTTTTGAGAAAAGTCCACATTACTACCCTGAATTAACCGCTCGGTTTAATATTCAACCCTCAACTTCAAAACCGGCCGTCCTACACCCCGAACTAACCAGACGGTTCAAGAATCAACCCTCTAGTTGGTTTTGACTCATTGGAGCGGTATTAACTGCTGACTGGGCATTGCCACATCATCTTTTGACCCCTCATTACCTGTGGGACCCACCCAGGAAAATAGAAAGAAAAAAAAACTTCTCTCTCTTCTATCTCTAGGCGCGTTGACTTGTGCGACTGCTGCCCCATTTCCCCGCTGTCGCACCTCCTTACAGCCACTCCTCCTCCCCACCGGAATCCGCCAAGAGCACGCACCTCCTCGCTTGCCCCGGAGGCCGGGATCCATGGCCACCACCTCAGCGAGCGGCGAGCAGCGGGATCTGTCTCAGGGGGGGGGGGATGGGGTCCTCCTGCTCGCCGGAGTAGCAGGTTGACTACAGGCGCGAAGTGTCGAGGGCCACGGCGGCGTGAAATTTCCGGTTAAATTACCCATTCTATTCATAGAAAAAGATCGGAAATAGGTCTGGAAAAAGGATATTACCGGCAATGGCGCGTCACCTGCTTGTGCGTAGGCGCGGAGCAGCAGTTGTAGGAATTCTGGATGTCTCTAGCATGATGTGATAGGATAGAAATTCAGCTCCTCTGTTATTTATTCTGCCTCCCGCAGTTGATATTGCTTCAAGATTTAGGGATTATCTAGGCTCATATAGTGTAGGAAGTGACTTGCATCTGTAGGAGATGGATGGAAAAAACTAGTCCAACGGAATTGAGGCGGCACGGCTCGGTTGCTCTCATTGCTTGGCAGCGGCAGAAAAGCTCACAACGACCCGGCGGAGGAAGCTCGGTCACATTCAATGCCGCTGGGGAAGGCTGCGACGCCCTCACTCCATTCCTCCTGCTCGTTGCCATGTTCGATCGACCACCGCGATGCGCTTGTGCCATGGAGGCGCTCGCACTGGGAATCGAACTCGCACTGGAGGAGCTCGTCCAGGAAGTCCACGTCCTCGAGGCTCAGGCTCGGGCGAGTAGAGCGTGGCCGACGTGCAGCGCCGCCGTTCATCGGTCGCCGGCGACGGACCGAGTCAGAGCTGGGCATGGCAGCGGGGACGGTGGCGGCGGCAGCTGGTACTACTGTATGGGGGTGGGCTTGGGCTCGGGAATGACCGAATGAGTGACACACAGAGTACACGCCCTAGTGGTTTATTTATTTTTATTTGGGCTTAGTTGGCATTGACTGCGATGTGGACTGCCAGTCAACAAGGTCAAAACCGCTCCAATGAGCCAAAACCGGGCAGATGGTTGATTTTTGAACCAGGTGGTTAGTTCGGGGTGTGGGACGACCGGTTTTGAAATTGAAGGTTGAATATTAAACCGAGTGGTTAGTTCAAGGTTGTAATGTGGACTTTTCTCAGTTTTTTTAGACAACTTTTTGATTGAGTGGATGCTACAGGCAGATCTTGACCTGCGATAAGGCTGGACGAGCGGAGCGGCCTTTTGGGCTGGGCTTGGCCCAAGGAATATGTTGGGAAACGTAGTAGAAAACAAAAAGATTCGCCCTACAAACATCCAGGAACAATATGAAGATGTATATGGGTTTGTATCAACGATCGTTACCGACTCCAGAGTGCAGCGGAAGAAGGCGAGTCGGTGTAAATCGTACTTGGAGTCCCTCAAACGTCGATGACGATCCCGCGAACCGCCCTCGAATGATCCATCGAACAGAAGACCTAAAGCACGGCCTCTCTACTTGGTTGCAAGCGTACGGTCTTCACGATCCGGCAGCGCTTCGCCGTCCAGAGCTAATCGCCGCCGGAGAATTGGAGGGAGGAGATTAGAATCACATGGGGATTCTAATTATGATGATTAGAGGAGGCTAGGGCTAACTCTAATTAGTCAACTAGGACCAACTAGAACTAGTACTAGATGAACTAGAGGAGGCTCCGAAACTTGTGTATCCAATAAAGCAAAAACCCCTAATATATATAGGTTAGAGGAGGAGGAGGAGGGGGCAGCCACCAAGGAGGGAAAGTCCCTCCTTGGTGCACCGGCCAAGGGGGAGGACTCCTCCCCTAGTCCAATTCGCCCCCCCCCCCATAAGGCAAGGGGGGCGCCACTTCCTTATGGGCCTTTGTGGCCCATAATTCCTTCCACCACTTGGCCTTTTAGGCCCGTTGATATTAAATTAAAATATAAATGTTCTAAATATTTTCAGACCATTATATATATATATATATATATATATATATATATATATATATATATATTTTAATATCCCAAAAAACATTTTCCATCTATAGACAATTTATCGGTAATACCCGGTATTACCCGATATTCACCGAAACTCTTCCGGTGACCCCGAAACGCTTCCGGATCCTCTCGAAACTATTCCAAATATTAATGAAACAATTTCACAAATATATTATAATCACTCCCGTCCTACTAACACTCAGCAGATCATGATTACCTTAATCTTGTGACCCCGTAGGTTCGGTAAATCATAGATATGAACGAAACTCCTTTGTTCAATGACCGATAGCGGAACCGTGGACATCCATATAGGTCCCTATGATTACACGAATGATATTAGAGTGAACCTTTGGTTATCATGCGATGTTCCCTTTGCTTCGCGATACTTTACAAAACCCGGTGTGCATCGGGATCCTCCTGAGTCATCACCATGCTCACTATACCGTTGCTCCTGTGTAACACCCCCAGTGTCAAGCTACAGTGACCTCTTATTAATGATGCCATGTCATCATGCTTTTTAATCCAAACATGCCACTTGTCCAAAATCCAATTCAAATTCCATTTGGAATGCATGTCAAATATTTACTTCATCTGTCATGCAATCAAAATGGTTCATTATTTGGCAAATATTCCCTAAATATTTGCCATGTTGAAACCAATTTCTTTTGAAATTCCCAAAATGACCCTGGGAATTAATTTAGAGGTCCAGCAGCATTAAATTTGACCAAATCAATTTCTAAAAATAGTTAAACATTCCCAATTGGCCCCAAGCCTTTTGTGCCACCTAGCAATGATATGCTTGACTTTTGAGCAAAATTCCACGGCTAACAAAACTCTTTTGATAGCTCAAATAAATACAACAGGAGCTATTTCCTCTTTCCAGAAAAGAAAAACACAGAAACTGCCTCTGTGCACTGGCCTGGCCCGGTGCTACAGTGGCAGGCCCAGCCGCCTGGCCACTTTCTCCTTCCTCCATCTCTCTCCCCTGCCGTGGCAGAACGCGCGCGCGCCCGCGCCCGCGCCGGCCCCTCCTCTCCTGCGATCGACAGCAGCGCTCGCCAGGGGGTGGATAAGGTCCCCCGCGACCCCAGCCTAACCCTAGCACCTTCCCTTTCCCTCCCTCCTTCTTCTCCGCGTAGATCGAGCCCGCGCCCGAGACCGTGGTCGCCGCCGTCTCGGCGTTGCCGTGCACTGAGGCCACCCCGCGCCACTGGAGGGTGCTCAGGAGGTGCGCCTCCGTTGTCTTCGTCGTCTGCGCTAGCTGGAATGGAGCGAGGAGCCACCATTTCGCTGCCCGCGTCGCCTCCCTCTGCCGTCCGCCGCCTCTGCTTCGTCGTCGATCCGCAGCACTCGCTACACCCCGGCCTCCCCCGAGCCTCTCCTCGAACTCGCAGTGAGCTGCCGCGCCGGATGCGCCTCTCCTCTCCCTCCCTGGTCTCCTCTCGCTCTGGTTCTGCCGGGCGCCGCCGCTAGCCGTTGCTCGGCCGTCGTCGTTGCCATCGACTCCGGCCGTTGCAGCTCGTGCCACTGGTCCCGTTCGACGTGCGGCGTTGTGGCCGTTCTGTAGTGCCAAATCCCGGCCCAAATGGTCGCCGGAACGCCACTCCGGCGAGCCCCCGCCGCGTTTTGTGGCCACCGGCGTTTAAACGCCGGCAGTCACTATTCACTGACCCCACGCGTCAGTGTTTAGATTAGGTGCTAATCACGTTTAGTTAGAGCTATTAGTCGCTGACAGCCGGGCCCCACCCTAAAATAACGGTTGGATTAAAACGTTTCACTGACATGTGGGTCCCATTACACTGTAGCGGTTAATTAGGTTAATTACACTGACAGTGGACCCATCTGCCTAATTAACTTAATTAAAACTGTTTATTTTAGTACAGAGCCTATGACAGGTGGACCCCACCAGTCAGTTTGACCAGTCAACAGTCAATGCTGACTGGACCGCTGACTCAGCCCCTGGGCCCACCAGTCAGCCTCTGCTGACTGGGCAGTTGACCCAGTCAACTGTGGCCCACCTGTCAGCCTAATGAGCATTTTGCTGGGTACACTTCTGTGTACCCGTAGCAATTTAATCTTTTATTTTCAAAATAAAAATAGATATAATAATTCCAGAAATTGTTTAAAACTTTGAAAAATCACAGAAATTAAACCGCAGCTCGGATGAAAGTTGATCAGAAAAACGAGACGAACCCGAATATGCCCTCCATGCAGCTCTCACATGCACACAACACTGCAAACATGGAACCTTCCCCTCCGGTTCTTCTGTCTGACAGATGCCTAAAGCCGGAAAAATATTCCCAGATATTTTCCCGCTCTGACTGTAACACTTAGCCCTGCGTTAGGTCACCACCAGCACTGCATATTGCCATGTCATGCATCTGTGTTGCATTGATTGCTTTTATTTATTGTTTCTTCCCCCTCTTCTCTCCTGTAGACCCCGAGACCGACGCTGCTGCCGAGTACGACTACGCCCCTTGTTGACACCGGTTTTGGCCAAAGTAAAATGCGGTGCTTAGCTTTTATTCAAATAAATCATTTACTTAAAATGATAAAACGAATAGTGAATTGCCGAATACGCTGATAAATATACCATGATGAATTTTTGCCACACCGCTCAGTAAAAAATAACATGCCCGAAAATAAAAGGGAAGAAAATGAGCCAAATATCAATGTACAAATTATGGGACATAAGGCTTTCATACACATACGCCATCAGCAACGGCGAAATTCTGATGTTAACACAAATTCTCAAAGTTTCATAGACGCTAATATTGCCAAAATATTAGATCCCATTTACGAGCATTATTCTATCATCGCTAATGAAATATCAGCACGATTTATGTTAAACAATATGACGCGCGGCGATGTATAAAAAATGTCAGGCCGTCATATAATTATTAATGGAAGAATATATATTCTCATATCATTACAATTTATATGGTCTAGCCTGCTTATACAAAAAGGTTACGTACATGCATGGTGCAAGTACGAGCTACGCTACGTGCATGCATGTGCGGCAAGATTAAGAGCTAATTGAGTAATTAGCAAGCCTATGGCCCAAACACATACAGGAGTCTCCTAAATGCTAGACCATGGAAAGAATTAAGGGCCCAGCTTAGCTATGTTAATTAAAGCCTAAAGCCCACACGAACGCACTAAGTATCGTATGGATGGCCACGCCCTGGCCTTCTTCGATCGCTCAGCTGCACGCGTACGTCCACGCGAGAAAACTTGGCGTGCTGATCCACAACTAACCGGCAAATACGCCCACGATCTGCGCCACCACTTGAGCAAGCTGCGCGCGTGTTAACAATAAAATCAAAACTGAAAGCGCTCCAGCCGGCAGCCGTTCTGCACGATCAGAAGAACGTGGGCATGCTCCCACGATCCCACGATCAAAGAACGTGAGCGCGTCCAGCCGGAGCCCTCCGTAGCTCTCCGCTCCTATTAATACCAGATAGACCAGCGTGTTTCGGCTGCTCATCATTCATCCATCCATCGGCAAGAACATCATCCGCCCACTGTCACCAGGCTATTGCTCGAGCGTTGCTCACACGCCCGCCCGCGTACGCGCCGTCGGCCGTTCGTCTCGTCGCCGTCGCCGCCGTCGGTCGCTCGTCGTCGTCGTCGCCGGTCGCGCTGCTCCTCGTCGGTTACACACGTCACCGGCCGCTCGTCGTCCGCGCCAGTCATCGTCGACGTCGCCGGCCGCTCGTCGTCCGCGCCACTCATCGTCGACGTCGCCGGCCGCTCATCATCTGCACCGCCCACAAGCTGCTACACGCCGGCGGCTGCTCATCCACATCACCACTTCACACGTACGGGAGGAAATCCAAGGCAAGGTGAGAATTCATGGCTACCTCTTTGCTCCCTTCTTGATGTATTCGTGTTGCATCATATGTCTCAAATGGTTGGTGTTCTACGTAGCTCCATATAGCACATCTTGTTTGGTCTCATGGGATCTAGCATCCCATGTTGATACAATTCAAGACTAAAATATATCCATCGATGATGTTTTATTTTCACAGTACACCTCATATATGTTCGGTGCTGCCCAATTAATTTTCTCTTGGTTCGGTCTCATGGTGATCTCGATCCCATGTTGATACAGACCAAGATAAAAGATGAAACGTCGAGTCTGTACATATATTGATATTCAATCCTATACTGATGCGAGCTAAGTGCACATGTGCAATCAAAATTCTTCTTGTTTTGGTCTCATGGCGATCTTGCATCTCATGTTGATACAATTCAAGAATAAAAATATATCCTTCTTGTTTTGGTCTCATGGTGATATTGCATCCCATGTTGATACAACTCAAAAGTAAATTATATCCATCTTGTTTGGTCGCATGGTGATCTTGCATCCCATGTTGATACAACTCAAGAACAAATTAAATCATTCTTGTTTGGTCTCATGGTGATCTTGCATCTCCATGTTGATACAACTCAAGAACAAATCATATCTTTCTTGTTTTGGTCTCATGGTGATCTTGCATCTCCATGTTGATACAACTCAAGAACAAATGAAATCCTTCTTGTTTTGGTCTCATGGTGATCTTGCATCCCATGTTGATACAGATCAAGGGCAGAAATAAATAACTCATGAAATGTTGTTAAAAATGCTAGCCGTGTAAGTCTGAAGCTAAGATCAAATGAAACAATGCTTGCATGTCATCTGCCTAGCCTTGGTCGAGACCTAAACTTGGCAGAATTAAAATAACACATACGGCCATGTATGTTTAAAATATTCTCAAACCTAAAAAGTGGCATGCACTATGATTAGATACTAGTAGGAATCATGATTAGATACTAGTAGATACGCATGTGAAATACGGCCAAGCAGAGTAAATCTTGCATGTTGTTTATGTTGGCTTGATCAAAAAATTAGAATTGCTTATGCATTACCTCATATGAATGCATGTATTTGCCAAACTAAATTACATGATAGATATGATTTCCCTATACTGATTTGCACTAGATAGAACATAGTGCTCTAGCAATATTGAGAGGTCCCAATTAAATATGAGGGTTCAACATATATAGTTTAGTCTCATACAACTAAACTTGAAATGAGAATTTCCATGGACTTCATCATGTCCGTGTGAAATATAAATCGATATCTATACTTCTGTTTGGTTACACTACATGCATACATTCTATACTATGCTAGTGATAATACAAGTAAGAAGAAATCACCATACTTCATTTGGTTATGCTACACATGGGCACAATGATGCTACATGATGTTAGTACTAATACAAGTGAAGTGAAACTTTATGAAAATATTCTCACGCACTCGAAATCCAAACTCATATAAATATTTGACTAAATTCACTTAGTCGCATGTCCGCATATGATATGTCTGAGACTATAGGAAAACTAGTGTTAACATAATTGCGCGTAGGAAATTAACCCACATGTTATAAGGTAATCCCTCATATGGATTAAAACTACTCCAATGCCGTAAGAGTATAAACTATGGTCAAATATGGAAACTACTCCAATGCCATAAGATTATAAACTATGGTCAAATATGGAAACTACTCCAATGCCGTAAGAGTATAAACTATGGTCGAATATACAAACCACTCCAGCGCCTTATGAGTATAAACTATGGTCGAATATACAAACCACTCCAACGCCGTAAGAGTATAAACTATTGTCGAATATACAAACCACTCCAACGCCTTATGAGTATAAACTATGGTACCAAATATTAAAATACGCCAACAACTCTCATGAGTTTAAATAGTTGGCATATGTAACAAAATACTCCTAGGCTGTACGAGTATAAACTGGTAGCCACTTCATCTAGATAAAACGATGAACAGAAAACACTCCAAAGACTTATGAGTATAAACTATGGTGTCAAATATTGCAAACACTCCGTCGCCTTATGAGTATTGCAAATAGGCCAACATATCTCAAATCCCAAAATATGCATTGGAAAATAATATTCCTACTTGGTGATATATAGTCAAGATGCCACTAAATTGTAGATGGTATTATATTTACCAACCAAATGTCTCCAAAATAAACTACATGGACAAAATATATATAAAGACGCATGCATCATCAACAAATAACTAGATACTGGAAAATCTAGTTTGTCGCATGTGAAGTACAATTCAAAGTGGGCATGTGGTACGTAGCTAGTTCTAGGCTAACCTGCGTACATCCACTTATGTTGCCATTTAAAATACATTGTATGGCCCCTCCATATGGACGTACATATATATATATATATAATAGAATATGACCAGAGTCATAATCTTGGTCTGCATGCACTAGAAATACTGTGGTGCATTTGCAGATGCTACCAAAACAAATCAAATATTTTCTCGTTAGAAATACATATATCCACCTTTTCTCCAAAACAGAGTAAAGATAGATCATGCCTGCCCCATATGGCATGCAAATATTTCAAAAGCGTAGATGCCATCTACTCATTAAAGAAAGAGTACTACATACATCCGTTAGTACTAAAATAAGTGAAAATACTATGCATGTACAAATCATCATGCATGATGTTATGGCCCATATACATGCATCATGTTTGAATGCCTCACTTATAGCAGATTGATTAACAATCAAGATAATTTTCTCATATAAAGTAAAATAAAAATGCTCATATATTGGTTAATCGATCAGGATAATTAAGTGAAGCATGCATGTATTATGTTGACACTATGTACTACCAATATTAGTACACATGACATGAGGTAAAATATGACTTCTAAAATAGGTCATATGCCGCAAATGAAAACCACACACATGATAACATCAACAAACTTCAAGGCTCCCCCGAGCACGCCGGCGTCGACGACAGCGAGGAGGATTTCTCTTGTAGCGTATTGTAATAGGCATGTGATGTAATCCTATGTAATAGATATGTTGGAATTCTTAATTAGGGGTTTTCTCTACGGAGATGTAATTAACATATCTTTTATGTAAATGTAAGAGTTCTGTAAATAAAGTACCTGCAATGTTTGATATTCTTTTTATTGTATGCATTTACGCATTTAAATTATTCACTCTGTATCAATGACGTGGACGCGTGTTTCACGCCACCCATTTTCCCGTCATCAGATTCTGGCACGCCCGGTGGGACCTATTTCTCCCCTCATCTTTGAATTCCAGCATAGGATTGCAACATATGAATTTCCAAAGTACATAAAGCATAAAATGTTATGTATGCATATACCAAAAATATAGTCGAAGAAAACTAACATATGGTTTTCTTTCCAAGAAGGTATGGAAGGTCAAGTCCAGCAGTTTGTCACTCTTCGCTTTGGTGACCTATATGGCTGGATGTGCCAATTGGTCCGCTTGTGGCTTCAGTTAGCAAGAGTTTGGAAACGACAGCTGAATGGCCGACTGAGCCAGAAGAAAAGGAGGTCTCCTCTACACTAACGGAAGGGTTTATTCCTGTTCTCACAAAGTCAGGGATGTATGCAGCTGCAAGAGCATCTAAGGATCAGCATGCACGCAAAGCTGCTTCGTATACTTCAGTTCCTCCCGGCTTCACAAAGATGTCACCTAACAAGGTCATAAGTCATGAGGTACCAGCAAAGGTTGTTCGCATGACACCCGAAGAGTGGCCCGTTCTTGCAAAACGAACGAGGTCACTAAAGGTGGCGTCGCCAAGACAATCCACTTTGACTGCATCAACTAAAGTCGCAGTGCCCCTTACACCTTCCAAACATAAGGTGGGCGCACATGAAGGGATGGGAGAAAGCTCATATAAGCCTATCCCAAGCACCGCAGGAGTAGCTCAGAGGGCTTCGTCCACAGACAAAGGAAAAGCTGTAATGGTTGAGGGCGTCGAGTCTTCGTCACATGGAGGATCGACTCGTCCAAGAAACCAACTTCGTGTTGATGCACCTGAATTTATCCCCACAATGGGCTATAATCCCATTGGACCATGCCTAGTGGGTGAGCCAAGCAATAAACGCTCGCTCCAGTGGCAGGGGGTGTTTGTCACTTCAAAGAACTTCCAAGATGGTCATGTGGATCCAATTGCTACAATATCCGATCCTTTGTCCTCATCGGTGCCATTGCCAAGACCATCATTTGAAGGCTCATTTGATCCAGCACATCGTCGTCATCAACGGCAGAAGGCTCACCGTGCATGGCTCGATTTCCCAGTGGCAACTGATGCAACCATGACCAATTAACAATGGAAGCAAGTAGCATATCCCATCAGAAATAGAGAAGGGAAGACCAATGCAAGGATCCATGGGGGGAGCCATGCTAGCTTCCATGCCATCATCACACAGAATGTCTGCCAAGCTTTGAAGGAGATACTTCCAGGCTGTTCTATCTCCGCTGATAATGTTGGTGGCGCCGTCATGCGACATATAGAAGCTCTCACAAAGTGGCCAGAATATGAAGAATTCGTGAAGGCGGTTCATAAGTTTTCCCTTGAATGCAAGAAAAAGCACACCAACTCCCATGGCTATGAAACATGGCATGTGAACCCAACATCAACATTGTTAAATCCCTTATCGTCATCAACACCCATTGCATGCGATTCCTCCCAGACTTCATTTAAGTCGGTGTGCCGTGAACATCAGCAAAGAAATGTTCGCCATGTCAACCTTCGTAATATTAAGGTTGGCAAAGTCCGAGTTCGATTCCCCAAGAGAGCGGACAACAATCATCCAGATCGCCTTTTCCATATCACCAAGGGCGGTGTAAGAATTCATACTATGGTGACAAGCAACCCTTCAACAGTTGTGGCCTTCATCCGGTTCATCTGGAAAAAGTATCTTAATCACGCCAAGTGGCGTGTTGTTGGCCTTGACTGTGAATACACTAGATATGTCCACGGCAAAGAGTGTAAGAAGCTTCCACTTGAGCAACAAGTTGCCCTCTCTAATCAAGAGCCACAACGTGCCGCTGTCTTGCAGCTTTGTGTGGGTAAGCATTGCCTAATTTACCAGCTATACCAGTCTCATGCCAGGAGTTTTATCCCTCCACTTCTCCGCAGCTTCCTTGACAATGACACAATTGAATTTGCGGGCGCCGCCATTGGCAATGACATCGAAAAACTCAAGTTCTATAACTTGGGCATCAGAAAACCTGTTGATGTGCAGGGACTGGGTATCAAGGTTCGTAATCAAAAAGCGGGCAACTTGGTTTCATTAGAGAAGCTAGCAAAGAAGGTTGCAAAAATAAGTCTTAACAAGGACAAAAGCATCACTGTCCGTCAGTGGGAGAAGTTCAACCTGGACCATGACCAGATCAAATATGCATGCCTGGATGCCTATGCAAGCTTCGAGGTTTATAGGCGGCATTGCAACATAACTGGTTATCTTAGAACCCATTGAAATGTTTGGTCCTAAGTAGTATATGAAAAGAAATAGGTTGTTGAGTCTTTATCAAGAAAAATATGTACACGACCATTATTTCTTTATATTATGGTTATGCCTATTTCACTAGGTACATTTTTAATATGATGATGCAGGGAAGAAAATGTTCTTGTATCATCATAATTTTGTTCTTGTAGAAGACAAGTGAAATCTGAATAGAAATGACATATATTTTGCATTAATGCCTGCAATACAAATGTTGCTGCATTATGTGCACTTAATTTACAAAAAAAAACGATGACATAAAACATATATTACTCCAACAACTTACGAGTCTAAACTGTGATGCAAAGTTTAAAAAAGAAGAAAAAAATATATCATCAAATGTACTCCATAGCCTCATGAGTATAAATTGAGGCACATAAAAGAAAATACTCCATACCCTCATGAGTTTAAACTGGGGCACAAAAAAAAACTACTCCATACCCTCACGAGTCTAAACTGGGGCACCCAAAAACAATATACTCCATACCCTCATGAGTATAAACTGGGGCACACAAAATGTCACTCCAATAAATTTAGAAGTATAAACTGTGATACAAAACATATATTACTCCAATAAACTTACGAGTATAAACTGTGATATAAAACATATATTACTCCAATAAACTTACAAGTATAAACTGTGATGTAAAACATATATTACTCCAATAAACTTATGAGTCTAAACTGTGGCACAAAAAAAATATTACTCCAATAACTTAGGAGTATAAATTGTGACATAAAAATCTATCACTCCAATAAACTTACGAGTCTAAACTGTGACAGGAAAAATTACTCCATACCCTCACGAGTATAAACTGGGGAATAAAAAAATACTACTCCAATAAACTTATGAGTCTAAACTGTGACACAAAAAAAATTCATCAAACGTACTCCATACCCTCATGAGTTTAAACTGGGGTACAAAAAAAACTACTCCATACCCTCATGAGTCTAAACTGGGGCACCCAAAAACAATATACTCCATACCCTCATGAGTATAAACTGGGGCACACAAAATGTCACTCCAATAAAATTAGAAGTATAAACTGTGATACAAAACATATATTACTCCAATAAACTTACGAGTATAAACTGTGATATAAAACATATATTACTCCAATAAACTTACGAGTATAAACTGTGATGTAAAACATATATTACTCCAATACACTTATGAGTCTAATCTGTGGCATAAAAAAAATATTACTCCAATAACTTAGGAGTATAAACTGTGACATAAAAATCTATCACTCCAATAAACTTACGAGTCTAAACTGTGACAGGAAAAATTACTCCATACCCTCACGAGTATAAACTGGGGAACAAAAAAATACTACTCCAATAAACTTATGAGTCTAAGCTGTGACACAAAAAAATCATCAAACTTACTCCATACCCTCATGAGTATAAACAGGGGCACAAAAAAAACTACTCCATACCCTCACGAGTCTAAACTGGGGCACCCAAAAACAATATACTCCATACCCTCATGAGTATAAACCGGGACACATAAAATGTTACTCCAACAACTTACAAGTCTAAACTGTGATGCAAAAAAAAAAAACCAAAGATACTCCAAAACCTCACGAGTATAAACTGTGACTTAAAATAAAAAATACTCCATACCCTCACGAGTGTAAACTGGGGAACAAAAAATATTACTCCAAGAAACTTATGAGTCTAAAATGTGACTTAAGAAAAATACTCCATACCCTCATGAGTATAAACTGGGGCACACAGCAAAAAAACTCCAACCCTCGAGATTATAAACTGGGGCACACAAAAAACTTCATACCCTCATGAGTATTAACTAGGGTACAAAAAAATCATCAAAATATACTCCAATGACTTACGAGTCTAAACTATGGCATATATAAAGAAAATATTATGCCAACATCTTAAGAGTATAATCTGTGTGGCCATGAGTCTAACGAAATGAAATATTCTTCCAAAAAATTGAAGTTCACACACGTGCATGTAGGAGTAAAAGTAATACTCCTGACATAGTGTTCGATAAACGTATATCAAAAAATGCTCCAATGCTTCAAGAGCCAAAACTGTAAGCATAAACTCTTCTTTAAAATAAAAAAAAAGACCGATCACATTCCTCCAAATATCTATGTTAATGTGCGTGCTTCCAAATTTCTCAGCGAAAAGGTACTTGATGACCTCAGACCATTATCTTGATCGTGTCGTATAAAGGCCAAGGGTGCATTATAATGCAACCAGATATCAAACCAATGGCCTACAGGTACATACGACATGCAGAACAAATTCTGAGGGTTGACGAGCGACTTCCGCCAAGGAGCAGTTGTCTCAACTAAATACTTTCTCACATAAAAAGGAGGAAGAAACTGCAAACCTTTGAAATCAATTAGCTAGTAAGGCTAATAAGGAAAGGAAAATGATGCATCCTCGAGCAAGGAAAATTATATATATGTTCTCATGTCAGTCATGATATAATTCAACAGGAGATTGCCGCAGGGGCTAACACTCAAGATAGGGAAGCATAACACGCCAAGGAGCCAATGCATGTCAAACCATACGCTCCATATATTGGATTGCTTCCTTATCTGGCCAAATCTCAACAAATTGCTCATATCGTACCTAGATATGACATGTAGTTTGCTTTGGCAATTTGTTCAAACTTTATCGGGGCCGATTGTTTCATTGGTACAACTAATTAGTTACCACCATGTGTAATCAAGACTCGGAAAGGAATGTGAGATATCCGCCTTGGATAGTTTGTGACACCACACAGATCATAGGTTTCACCAATTGACCCAAACTAAGCAAAGCTCAACAAAAGGGTTTTTCCCAATTTGTTACTAGGTGGTTAAGTTTCAGCATGAAGAACATTTCATGGAGGCATAAGCATGTAAAGATGTCCATGAGTAATCTGCTACCAAATTTGGTCGATCACTTTTGCGGACTTTGCCCCGGAAGCCACCGGCATAGGAAAACATGAAAAAAGTTTGCTCACCGAAATTGTTTCATTGAATGAATCATGACTACAAACAGTCAGAGTTACAAATGAAATGAACCCAAAAGGAACGCCAAACCCCAATCCAAATTATTGGCACCATGCAAACACATCGACAAAAAATACTTCAATGTTACGCAAAACATGATTCTCTAGCCTCATGACTACACAAGCAGGATGTGTGTCAATTTCATATGAAAAATATATTCTCCGAGGCTATACGAGTATAAATTGTTAGCCTTGTAAAAAAAAAAGGTACTCCAAGGTATATGAGCAAAACCCGGTACTCTCATTTGATTAAAGAAATATAATACTCCAAGGCTATATGAGTATAAACTAATAGCCTCATTTGATTAAAGAAATATAATACTCCGAGGCTACATGAGTAGAAACTGCTAGCCGCATCTAAAGAAAAAATTGAAGCAACCCAACATATATTATGGGTATAAAATCAAATATCATATACTAATATTTTGATAAATTCTCGTGAAAACTGCTACTCCAAAATCTTACGAGCGCAGTCCGTGACATCATATTGAAAACTAAGAAAAAAAAAACTCTTGGGCTGAAAGAGTATAAACTTTTAGCCTCATAAAAAATCTAACACTCTAAGCTATATGAGTATAAACTATTACCCTCATGAGGATAAATTACGACCTCATGTTTCGGAAAAAAAATAGTGCTCCAATGCTATATGAGCCTAAACTATAAGCATCATGTGAAATTTTAACACAAAAAAAAGCTCCAATGCTATATGAGCCTAAACTATAAGCATCATGTGGAATTTTAGCAAAAAAAAATGCTTCAATGCTATATGAGCTTAAAATATAAGCAATGTTGCAAAAAATTAGCACACATAAAGATGCTCCAATGCTACGCGAGCATAAACTATAAGCGTCGTGTGAAATCTTAACACGCGTAAATTGCTCCAAGCATGATTAAAGAACGTTAAAATCGCTCCAACTGCAAATATGAAGCTTGAGTGTGCTCTAACATTTCACGAGCCTAAACTGTAATCACAAAAATGTACATACGATACATTATCTCACAAATGAGAATTGCATATCTCATACAAATGATGCATTCCAAGTATGCCTATGTAGTACTTGGGTCAAAAAGAAAAGTTTTCGAGATCTGAATCCGAATCATAAAAAAAAACATTCGCATTCAGACCTCGAGGGGCATCTGTTGACACCGGTTTTGGCCAAAGTAAAATGCGGTGCTTAGCTTTTATTCAAATAAATCATTTACTTAAATGATAAAACGAATAGTGAATTGCCGAATACGCTGATAAATATACCATGATGAATTTTTGCCACACCGCTCAGTAAAAAATAACATGCCCGAAAATAAAAGGGAAGAAAATGAGCCAAATATCAATGTACAAATTATGGGACATAAGGCTTTCATACACATACGCCATCAGCAACGGCGAAATTCTGATGTTAACACAAATTCTCAAAGTTTCATAGACGCTAATATTGCCAAAATATTAGATCCCATTTACGAGCATTATTCTATCATCGCTAATGAAATATCAGCACGATTTATGTTAAACAATATGACGCGCGGCGATGTATAAAAAATGTCAGGCCGTCATATAATTATTAATGGAAGAATATATATTCTCATATCATTACAATTTATATGGTCTAGCCTGCTTATACAAAAAGGTTACGTACATGCATGGTGCAAGTACGAGCTACGCTACGTGCATGCATGTGCGGCAAGATTAAGAGCTAATTGAGTAATTAGCAAGCCTATGGCCCAAACACATACAGGAGTCTCCTAAATGCTAGACCATGGAAAGAATTAAGGGCCCAGCTTAGCTATGTTAATTAAAGCCTAAAGCCCACACGAACGCACTAAGTATCGTATGGATGGCCACGCCCTGGCCTTCTTCGATCGCTCAGCTGCACGCGTACGTCCACGCGAGAAAACTTGGCGTGCTGATCCACAACTAACCGGCAAATACGCCCACGATCTGCGCCACCACTTGAGCAAGCTGCGCGCGTGTTAACAATAAAATCAAAACTGAAAGCGCTCCAGCCGGCAGCCGTTCTGCACGATCAGAAGAACGTGGGCATGCTCCCACGATCCCACGATCAAAGAACGTGAGCGCGTCCAGCCGGAGCCCTCCGTAGCTCTCCGCTCCTATTAATACCAGATAGACCAGCGTGTTTCGGCTGCTCATCATTCATCCATCCATCGGCAAGAACATCATCCGCCCACTGTCACCAGGCTATTGCTCGAGCGTTGCTCACACGCCCGCCCGCGTACGCGCCGTCGGCCGTTCGTCTCGTCGCCGTCGCCGCCGTCGGTCGCTCGTCGTCGTCGTCGCCGGTCGCGCTGCTCCTCGTCGGTTACACACGTCACCGGCCGCTCGTCGTCCGCGCCAGTCATCGTCGACGTCGCCGGCCGCTCGTCGTCCGCGCCACTCATCGTCGACGTCGCCGGCCGCTCATCATCTGCACCGCCCACAAGCTGCTACACGCCGGCGGCTGCTCATCCACATCACCACTTCACACGTACGGGAGGAAATCCAAGGCAAGGTGAGAATTCATGGCTACCTCTTTGCTCCCTTCTTGATGTATTCGTGTTGCATCATATGTCTCAAATGGTTGGTGTTCTACGTAGCTCCATATAGCACATCTTGTTTGGTCTCATGGGATCTAGCATCCCATGTTGATACAATTCAAGACTAAAATATATCCATCGATGATGTTTTATTTTCACAGTACACCTCATATATGTTCGGTGCTGCCCAATTAATTTTCTCTTGGTTCGGTCTCATGGTGATCTCGATCCCATGTTGATACAGACCAAGATAAAAGATGAAACGTCGAGTCTGTACATATATTGATGTTCAATCCTATACTGATGCGAGCTAAGTGCACATGTGCAATCAAAATTCTTCTTGTTTTGGTCTCATGGCGATCTTGCATCTCATGTTGATACAATTCAAGAATAAAAATATATCCTTCTTGTTTTGGTCTCATGGTGATATTGCATCCCATGTTGATACAACTCAAGAGTAAATTATATCCATCTTGTTTGGTCGCATGGTGATCTTGCATCCCATGTTGATACAACTCAAGAACAAATTAAATCATTCTTGTTTGGTCTCATGGTGATCTTGCATCTCCATGTTGATACAACTCAAGAACAAATCATATCTTTCTTGTTTTGGTCTCATGGTGATCTTGCATCTCCATGTTGATACAACTCAAGAACAAATGAAATCCTTCTTGTTTTGGTCTCATGGTGATCTTGCATCCCATGTTGATACAGATCAAGGGCAGAAATAAATAACTCATGAAATGTTGTTAAAAATGCTAGCCGTGTAAGTGTGAAGCTAAGATCAAATGAAACAATGCTTGCTTGTCATCTGCCTAGCCTTGGTCGAGACCTAAACTTGGCAGAATTAAAATAACACATACGGCCATGTATGTTTAAAATATTCTCAAACCTAAAAAGTGGCATGCACTATGATTAGATACTAGTAGGAATCATGATTAGATACTAGTAGATACGCATGTGAAATACGGCCAAGCAGAGTAAATCTTGCATGTTGTTTATGTTGGCTTGATCAAAAAATTAGAATTGCTTATGCATTACCTCATATGAATGCATGTATTTGTCAAACTAAATTACATGATAGATATGATTTCCCTATACTGATTTGCACTAGATAGAACATAGTGCTCTAGCAATATTGAGAGGTCCCAATTAAATATGAGGGTTCAACATATATAGTTTAGTCTCATACAACTAAACTTGAAATGAGAATTTCCATGGACTTCATCATGTCCGTGTGAAATATAAATCGATATCTATACTTCTGTTTGGTTACACTACATGCATACATTCTATACTATGCTAGTGATAATACAAGTAAGAAGAAATCACCATACTTCATTTGGTTATGCTACACATGGGCACAATGATGCTACATGATGTTAGTACTAATACAAGTGAAGTGAAACTTTATGAAAATATTCTCACGCACTCGAAATCCAAACTCATATAAATATTTGACTAAATTCACTTAGTCGCATGTCCGCATATGATATGTCTGAGACTATAGGAAAACTAGTGTTAACATAATTGCGCGTAGGAAATTAACCCACATGTTATAAGGTAATCCCTCATATGGATTAAAACTACTCCAATGCCGTAAGAGTATAAACTATGGTCAAATATGGAAACTACTCCAATGCCATAAGATTATAAACTATGGTCAAATATGGAAACTACTCCAACGCCGTAAGAGTATAAACTATGGTCGAATATACAAACCACTCCAACGCCTTATGAGTATAAACTATGGTACCAAATATTAAAATACGCCAACAACTCTCATGAGTTTAAATAGTTGGCATATGTAACAAAATACTCCTAGGCTGTACGAGTATAAACTGGTAGCCACTTCATCTAGATAAAACGATGAACAGAAAACACTCCAAAGACTTATGAGTATAAACTATGGTGTCAAATATTGCAAACACTCCGTCGCCTTATGAGTATTGCAAATAGGCCAACATATCTCAAATCCCAAAATATGCATTGGAAAATAATATTCCTACTTGGTGATATATAGTCAAGATGCCACTAAATTGTAGATGGTATTATATTTACCAACCAAATGTCTCCAAAATAAACTACATGGACAAAATATATATAAAGACGCATGCATCATCAACAAATAACTAGATACTGGAAAATCTAGTTTGTCGCATGTGAAGTACAATTCAAAGTGGGCATGTGGTACGTAGCTAGTTCTAGGCTAACCTGCGTACATCCACTTATGTTGCCATTTAAAATACATGCCCCTCCATATGGACGTACATATATATATATATATATATATATATAATAGAATATGACCAGAGTCATAATCTTGGTCTGCATGCACTAGAAATACTGTGGTGCATTTGCATATGCTACCAAAACAAATCAAATATTTTCTCGTTAGAAATACATAAATCCACCTTTTCTCCAAAACAGAGTAAAGATAGATCATGCCTGCCCCATATGGCATGCAAATATTTCAAAAGCGTAGATGCCATCTACTCATTAAAGAAAGAGTACTACATACATCCGTTAGTACTAAAATAAGTGAAAATACTATGCATGTACAAATCATCATGCATGATGTTATGGCCCATATACATGCATCATGTTTGAATGCCTCACTTATAGCAGATTGATTAACAATCAAGATAATTTTCTCATATAAAGTAAAATAAAAATGCTCATATATTGGTTAATCGATCAGGATAATTAAGTGAAGCATGCATGTATTATGTTGACACTATGTACTACCAATATTAGTACACATGACATGAGGTAAAATATGACTTCTAAAATAGGTCATATGCCGCAAATGAAAACCACACACATGATAACATCAACAAACTTCAAGGCTCCCCCGAGCACGCCGGCGTCGACGACAGCGAGGAGGATTTCTCTTGTAGCGTATTGTAATAGGCATGTCATGTAATCCTATGTAATAGATATGTTGGAATTCTTAATCAGGGGTTTTCTCTACGGAGATGTAATTAACATATCTTTTATGTAAATGTAAGAGTTCTGAAAATAAAGTATCTGCAATGTTTGATATTCTTTTTATTGTATGCATTTACGCATTTAAATTATTCACTCTGTATCAATGACGTGGACGCGTGTTTCACGCCACCCATTTTCCCGTCATCACCCCTGACGACCAGACCTTTTCAGGAGAGCTTCCAGGCAAGCAAACCCTCCTTGATCATTCCAATATCGCCTATTCTTTCTCTCCCATGCTTGCATTAGAATTTGCTACTATAATTGATTGCTCCTATTCTGATGCATAGCCTATTTTTGTAAATGATGTTGATACCTTATCTGCTATCCTAAATGCTTAGTATAGATTGGTTAGTGATTCATCAGTGACCCCTCACCCTTGTCCCTGTTGCCCCGCTTTGTTACTGGTGCCCCCGATCAATGTGATCGATGTGCAGAGACCGACACATCACCGCACACCCCCCCTTAGTTGTACGACTCTGCAGGGCTACTATCGAGTGCCGAGGGTGATACCTCGTACTGCACTCATGATGATATCTCTGTAGTATAGCACATCGGTGGTGATTGCAGAGGGTGATTCCTCGCGCTCCCCTTCCCGGTGATGACTCTGTCGTGCAACCCCTCAAGTGAGGACCATCGAGGGTGATTCCTCCTGATTCTCCTTGACGGATTACATCGAGTAGGATTCCAACGAGGGTGATTCCTCGGATTCCCCCTTGATGTGATGAACACACGGTTACCATGACTTTTACCTCAGGCCTTTGTTGAAGGCGGGTCGACCACGAGGGGTACCCGCGAGAAATGTGGAGTCGGGTTGACCGTGAGGGTACCCGCGAGATAATTACGTGGCACGGCTGGGCATTCCTGGCCCTTGCCGTAAGTCCACGAGACGGGGCGACGGGACCACAGATCGTGGATCACTGATTGTCACCGCGAGCTCCCAGCACACTAACGGGTTAGGATATGTGATCTGAGTAAGCCTCTGGCCTTTTCGCACTAACCACCATGCGGGAATAAGTATGGGCACTCGGCGTCGTATGATTCTTCCGAAAGCTCTCAGACGTCAGCAATTGAGTGGCGCGCGCCGGGTTGGACTGGGAAAGCCTGCGCTTGTATTAAGGGGGCTAGGTTTGCTCCCGGCCGCGTTCGCAACGCGCAGGAGTGCAAAGGACGATTGGCCCATGACACCTTCGCACTTAGGAGTTAGACCGGCGTGCTGGCCTCTCTGTTGAGCCTAGGTAGGACTACGGCGTGTCGATCAGCCGAGGTCGGGCATGACCCGATAAAAGTGTGTCCGGCCAGAGTTAATCGAGCGTGTTGGGTAAGTTGGTGCACCCCTGCAGGGAAGTATATCTATTCGAATAGCCGTGTCCACGGTAACGGACACTCAGAGAGTATCCTGATCTACTACAACTAGAACTGGATATTTGTGATGTTTAATAATATGTTAGCTCCGGGATCGCTTTCTCGTAGGGGTCGAGGAAGGATCTCTGGGCGTGGTTACTACTTGTTTACTACTTTACTATGTACTAATCTACACTCGTTTAATGCTGCAAGATGCTGCAAGTTGCTAGTCTTCGATAGGCTAGGCCTTCCCCCCCTATTCTGGCATTTCTGCAGTCTAGTCCACAGAGACAGCCCCTTCACTTGAAACCAATGCATAAATAGATTAGTTCTGATGTAAGTCTTGAGAGTACTTTGGATGAGTACTCACGGTTGCTTTGCTTCCCTTTTTCCCCATACCCGATTACTGCGATCAGATAACGGAGCCCAGGAGCCAGTTGCTCCCGCCGACGACTACTACTACCGTACCGGTGGAGCCTACTACTACGTGGAGACCGACGACCAAGAGTAGATTCGGAGGCTCCCAGGCAGGAGGCCTGTGCCTCTTCGATCCAGTGTCGTTGTTTTGCTCAGCCTTCTTAAGGCAGACTTGTTTAACTTTGTGTCTGTACTTAGATACTAATGCTTCCGCTGATGCTTGTATGACTCGAGCTTATGTATTCGATCCCTCGAGGCCCCTGGCTTGTAATATAAAGCTTGTATGACTTTTATTTGTGTTCAGAGTTGTGTTGTGATATCTTCAAGTGAGTCCTTGGGCTTGATCGTGTGCATTTGCGTGTATGATTAGTGCACGATTAAGTCGGGGGCGTCACATCCTGTTACCGGTTTTGTTCTTCTTTCTCATTGAAGTGTTCCGGCATCCCAGTGACGTTGTCACTTGTGTCTGTCCAGACGATGACGGATGCTGTCACACCGAGAGGGCCCTAGGAATATCTCCATCGTCGGAGGAGCAAATCCCACTCTCGAGCTATCCAGTCACTTGTTAAACTTTCTGATGAGCATAGAAGTTGTCGTTATGATCACCTTGTTACAGATGACGTTTGAGCAACCCCAAAGTCCACCGTCCGGTAGGAAGTGACTAAGATACTCTCATGGTCTGAGGAACTAAAACACATGCTAACACTCCGTGTTATACCAAATTATTTCAAATGATATAATCACAAAGTATAACAGACAAATTTTGGGTCGATTCCATATGATCGTTCTTCTAACGTCATACTCTCAATGTTGTTTTAGGACTATCGTTACACTTAACGATATCCTAATATCCGAAAAACGTGATCACCAACAACACTTGAGCCAGTTTTAGAGGCGAGACTAGGAACCTATTATTTACCGTTTATCATTCCACACCTGCATATGAGTTTTTCACTGAATCACATATCCCAGGATCATGGCAGTTATAGCATGAAAAATAAACTCTTAATTATGAATAATGGAAATATAATAATACAATATTATTGCCTCTAGGGCATATTTCCAACAGAATAAACAAGCAGAGCCAAGTCGGTGCCTCCGGGACGACCCTGAAATCACTAGTGAAGAGGGTACCCATGCAAAGATCACTCCCGCATCTTCTCTGGTTGACAAATGACACACTGTCTGTGGCGCCACTCGTCGCAACCTGGTAGTTTGCTTTTTTGTAGGTATATATATTTTAAATGTTTTATCTCTTGAACCGTGCGTCCAAATACCGAACCGTTTTCATCATTGGATTTCTCGCATGGAGATCTATGAAACTAGATCCCATGTTAATAGGTTTCTACAAATACTGCCTTCTTCCAGGCGTTTGCTTCAGCGAGAAGGAAAAGAAATTTTGTCAAAAAAACTAAAAGATGAAGGAGAAAATTGGATAGAAGGTATGCTGGAATTAAACTCTCATATTTAGAACTATTTCTCACATTTGTTCACATCTGAGGTGCAGCATACAAATCCAAACGTGTTGGAAAAAGTACAACATAAAGTTACTGAACAAATGAACAACTTTCTGATGGCACCATTTTCTGCGGAGGATGTTAAAAAAGATGTTTTCAGTATTGATGATTTGAAGGCTCCAGGCCCTGATGGACTACATGCAATATTCTTTAAAAAGTATTGGCATATCTTAGGAGATGAAATCACTCAGGAGATGCTGTTGGTTATTAACTCTCGGCAGATTCCGGATGAGTGGAATGATACAATTATCGTCATGATACCCAAAATAGACAGTCCAGAAATGGTAACCCAATTCTGCCCTATAAGCTTGTGTAATGTGTTATATAAGATTGTCTCTAAAATGCTTGCATTCCGGCTAAAAAGCATCTTTCCTGAGATAATTTCCCCTACACAAAGTGCTTTTGTCCCTGGTAGAATGATAACAGATAACATTCTTATAACTTATGAATGTGTGCATAAGATAAAGAATAAGAGGCCTGGTCAGACAGGATTGTGCGCAGTGAAGCTAGATATGCACAAGGCATATGACAGGGTGGAGTGGGGTATTTTAAATGACATGATGGTGAAGCTAGGATTTCAGGAACAATGGATTGAAATGATGATGGCATGTGTGAGTTCTGTTAAATATAAAGTAAGATTCAACTCTCAGAAAATAGATGTGTTTGTCCCAAATAGGGGTATTAGGCAGGGGGACCCTCTCTCCCCTTACCTCTTTCTCCTGTGTGCAGAGGGTCTCTCTAGTCTCTTGCAGTTTGAAGAAGAAGCTGGTGGCATAGAGGGAATTAGAGTGTGCAGAAATGCACCATCAGTATCACACCTTTTATTCGCTGATGATTCTCTAATTCTCATGAAAGCAGATGTGTTAAATGCAGCTTCCTTACAGCAAGTTCTAGAATCCTACTTCGAAAGTTCAGGACAAATGGTGAGTTTGGCTAAATCTAGTATTTTCTTCAGTCCTAATACACCTGCAACAGCTAGGGCTGAGATCTGCCAGGAACTACACATTGATACTGAGGCCTTGTCAGATAAATATCTTGGGTTACTAGCTATGGTGGAGGCAGATAGAAGTGATTGCTTCAGGCACTTCTATGAAAGAATAAAGGAGAAGCTAAAGGGGTGGATGGAGAAGCAACTATCAACTGGGGGTAAAGAAATTTTGCTGAAATCTGTAGCCCAGGCTATCCCAGTGTTCGCCATGTCCGTCTTCAGTCTACCTAAGGGCCTATGTAAGGAGATAACTGAATTAATTGCACAATTCTGGTGGGGCGATGATGAAGAGCACAAGAGGATGCATTGGTATACGTGGTGGAAACTATGTTATCCAAAATGTGATGGTGGAATGAGATTCAGAGATCTTTACTCTTTTAATCTTGCAATGCTCTCTAAACAGGTTTGGAGATTGATCACCAATCCAGAGTCTCTGTGTGCAAGAGTATTGAAAGCAAAATATTACCCCAATGTGAGTTTACTTCAGGCTAGTTTGAAAACTGGAGCTTCTTTTACTTGGCAGAGTATTATGAAAGGACTTGAAACTTTTAAATTGGGATACATATGGAGGATTGGAACCGGACAGAATGTGCATATATGGTCTGACCCTTGGATCCCTACGAGCCCTACCAGGCGAGTGTTGTCGAATAGGGGTCAAACCTTGATCTCAAGGGTACATGATCTTATTGATCCAATGACCGGAGGCTGGGATGATGAACTTCTGAAATCAATTTTCAACCCAGTGGACGTAACCAGAATATACAAATACCTCTAAACTATGGCGCTTTCGAGGATTTCATAGCTTGGCATCCGGATCAAAAAGGGTATTTCTAAGTGAAATCAGCATATAGGGTGCAGTGGATACGTACTTTTCAGGCCCATGCAACAGTGATGCAACGCCCTGGGGGCTCTGAGACTCCGGCAGTATGGAGTTTGCTATGGAAACAGAAGGTTCCACGTAAGATTCAGATTTTTTGTTGGCGTGCTCTCCATGGAATCATACCTCTAAAATCGATACTCGCTAACAGACACGTTGGTTCAAATGCTGCATGTCCGATATGCCACCAAGATGCGGAAGATGTTCGCCATCTGTTATTTGACTGCTGCAGTGCAACGGAGCTATGGGAACGCCTCGGCATGTCCAGTATAATAAATGAGGCGAAGATGGTGGATCGTTCGGGATCGGTCATTCTCGAGCATTTGCTTCTTGCGTCAGACTTGAGCCTGCCAATCAAACCGAATCTACTTGTGAAACAAGTTCTCATGGTTGCTTGCTGGTACCTATGGTGGATACGTCGAGAAATCACACATGATGGCAACCTGCCACCGTCGACGAGATGGCATACAGCGGTGTTGGCGATTGCTAATAATTTTCATGAAGCAAATCTTAATAGGAGTGTTACTGCACCACCGATGTGGAGAAAACCTGACATTGGATATGTGAAAGTAAACGTCGATGCTGCCTTTTTTGCAGATAAGGGAGAGGAAGCAACAGCGGCAGTTATCAGAGATGGTCAAGGTAACTTTCTTGCTGCGGAATGCATATATTTAACACAAACATCTGATGCGACAATGGCTGAAGCAATGGCAATGAGGAATGGACTTATATTCGCAAACTCCTTGGGATTCCATCGCGTGGAAGCTGAATCGGACTCATTAAATGTTATAAACTTCTGCGATGGTCAATCCAGATGGTGGGATGCAGCGGCCGCAATTTTTGCAGAGTGTTTGGACGTGTCTACTTTGATGGGAAGGTCGTCTTTAAACATTGTTCTCGTTCGCTTAATAAAGCAGCACATGTGCTAGCTAATTATTCTTATTGTAATAAAACCTCTCTTAGTTGGACTGAGGAGCCTCCGGGATGCCTCGTCTCGACACTTGTGGACGATGTAATGCCTTTGTTAGATCAATCAAGCTAGCCATGATGGCCTTCCCTAAAAAAAATGTTTCGATGAACATTTTTTTCCTTCGAAAAACCAAAAAACACCGGAAATAAAAAAATGAAAGCAAAAAAATAATAATACCAAAAAAATCCGGAAAAAATAAAAACAGGAAAAAACCATTTCGAGCAAAAAAAAACGAAGCCCGAAACCATGGTTGTGACTTTTCACTTTTTTTTTGGAAGCGCACGTTGTGTTTTTCTCTTTTTTCGGAGACGCACAGTTGTGCTTATTGTGGAACCAAATTTGTGCTTCTCGGGAAACAAATTCGTGCTTCGACGAGAAGCAACCCCCCCCCCCCCCCCCCCCAAAGAAGCACAACTGTGCTTTTCGTGGAAGCAAATTTTTTTTTTGAGCGGAAGCAAATCTGTGCTTCTTGTGGAAGCACATTTTTTTTTTCAAGACGCATAGCTGTGTTCCGAAAAAAAAATCTTCGAAACCTAGGAAAAACCAGGCAAAAACTAGAAAGCAAAAAAAACTATCTAAAACACGGAAACACTTACAAAAAAATAAAAAATATGAAATATAGAAGGAGCACCCAGCACGCGACATGTGCCGCCGCCGGCGGCTGGATGCCCAACAATAGTGACCCCTCGAGGTCCCCTCGGAAGGGGTAACCGCTTGTTAGTGACTCCTGGCGACCCCTGCTAGGCCCCAGCCAGCTCGGCACAGTTGAACCCTTGCACTAAGTATATGAGCCAGCCTATGTACTCCCTCCGTTCCTAAATATAAGTCTTTTTACAGATTTTAATATGGACTACATACAGATGTATATAGACATATTTTAGAGTGTAGATTCACTCATTTTGCCCCATTTGTAGTTCATATTAGATCTCTAAAAAGACTTATATTTAGGAACAGAGGGAGTAGATGTTTCTTTTCTTGTGGTTTTCTTCATTTTTACTTCTCCTTATAAAATATGTGAACGTCTCTAATTATATTTTGATGAACATTTTTGAAAAGTCATTATAATCTATAAAAATGTGAACACTTTTAAAACTAAATCATGATTTTTCATAAATTAACGTTTTTTTAATGTTTACAATTTTTTTTTTTTTGAAATCTATCAACACTAAAAACCTTTTCTTCAAAAATAAAAACTGACGGGTAGACTGGTGGAAAATCAGACACAAACGTTCATGAACATGCATGAAGCCTAAAATGGGTGGCTCATAATTGTGCGGGTGCTTGTGCCTATGCAATTTGTCTATGTATTTCTCGTAAACAAAAATTGTCTATGTATTCTTAGCTTAAGGCGGAGAATAGGATCACTCTGCTCATGCCGTGCTAAGCGTGAGCCGCCTCGCATGGTCTCCGCCCACACTCCTCGCATGCGTCCTCCTCAGTCCTCACTAAGAGCATCTCCAACAGACGCGCGCTTGCGCGACGCGCTAAAAAACTTTTACAGCGTCGAAATAGTGTTTTCGCACGCGGGGTGGGTTGTTTTAGCAGAAGCGCTATATTTCGCGCCGCAGGTAGCACTCCAGCAGGCACGATAAAATTACAGCGCGCGCGCCCAGCACAAACAACATTTCCCACAACATAGAAACAAAAAGATCAAACACACAAAGAATAAATCAACAATAAATAGTTCAATTATTATTACAACTCAAACAAATAGTTTATCTTCCAATACAATAAATAGTTCAACAATACAACATCAAACATACAACATCAAACTAATTTTGTCGCCCATTCCATGCCCACCACTCCTCGATTAGATCATTTTGAAGATCATCATGCGTTTCGGCACGTCGAATGGCATGATAGGAGGCAACAAATCGGACCACCCTCACAGCTCTCCTCCGCACTCGCACGGGACGTCCCAACAACTTATACTGAGAATAGTCTAAATCTTGCCCACGCTCATTCTCGATGATCATGTTATGCATGATCACACAAGCGTTCATAATGTACCAAAGGATCTTTTGATCCCAAAATCTAGCCGGTCCTCTAACAATAGCAAATTGGGCTTGCAAAATCCCAAAAGCTGTCTTCACATCTTTCCTAGCCGCCGCCTGAGCATTGTGAAAATCAAGATTTTTTTTACCTTGCGGTGTTGTCAACAGCTTCACAAATGTTTGCCACCTTGGGTAGATGCCATCCGCAAGATAGTAGCCATAGTTGTATGTATGGCCATTTGCTACAAACTGCACCGGTGTAGTTTCACCATTTGCAATCTTATTCATGAGTGGTGACCGATTAAAAACATTGATGTCATTGCAAGATCCAGCCATTCCGAAATAAGCATGCCAAATCCAAGTCTAATGATCAGCCACCGCTTCAAGGATTATAGTGGAACCCTTTTTCTGGCCGTGGAATTATCCATGCCATGCCTTAGGACAGTTCTTCCAACTACAATGCATGTAATCTATTGAGCCAAGCATACCTGAGAACAAGCGAGCTTTGTTCATCTCCAAAAGCCTTACGGTGTCTTCAGCATTGGGAGCTCTCAAATATTCTGGACCAAACACTTGGACAATTCCGACTGCGAAGCGCTTGACACACATGATGGCTTGACTCTCACCCATGGCCAAGTGGTCATCAACGAGATCCGCCGGAATACCGTATGCCAACATACGCAAAGCGGTGGTCACCTTTTGAAAGGTGCTATGCCCGAGTTCTCCGGCGGCATTCCTCCTTTGCTGAAAAAACCGATCATGCCTCGCCAGTTTCTCCGCAATGCGTTTGAACAACTCGATGCTCATCCTAAAACGGCGCCGAAAGTAGGACTCGGGGTATGTGGGATTCTCCACAAAATAGTTCCTCATCAATCTGTTGTGGGCATCGATCCTTTCCCTCCACAATTTCTGACGACCAAAAACCGAACCACCGTGCTTCGGCTTTTTATTGATGTGCATAGCTAGGATCATTGCGACATCCTCCTCCTCTTGAAGATCAAATTCTTTATCGGAAGAATCGTAGGACGAACTCATCTACAAATTCGAATTTAAACTAATTTAAAACTACAAACAACATGCTCCAAATTCATCTACAAATATAAAGTTAGAAGAAATATATACCTTGCAGGTGTTTGGTCGAACACCTTGTGGGCGCCGAGCTGCAAACCCCCGCCGGGCGCTTTTCGTCGGAGGAAGGTGCGCTCGAGGGGCGGCGGCGAGGAGAGAAGGTGCAGGAAGCAGCAGCGGCGCGCGGAGATAGGTGGAGGAAGCAGCGGCGGCGTCAACGCCTGGAGGTTTCAGATCTGGCGGTTGGTAGAGTCGCGCGCGAATCGTCGTTGTCCAGCGCGCGGGAGCGGGCGCAGCAAATACACCGCGTGCGATGCCGTTTTCCTCCGCGCGCTGAACAAGTTTACCGCGCGCGCGATTATTGCGCGGCTGCTGGAGCGCCCGTTTCGGCCCAGCGCGCGTAATAAAGCTGTTTTTTTACACCGCGCGGCTAAGATAGCGCGCCTGTTGGAGATGCTCTAAGGTTGTGGCACCGTTGTGCCGTCACACCAACGTGTCGTCGATCCCCCTTAGCCAATGAACATGCTCACGTTCCACCACACCCGCTCGTTGCCACACGTTGCCCACGCCGCGCACTGCCATCCTCACCATGCACACATCGCGCACCGACACACACCCAACACTGTTGGGGATATAACCTCACGATATGACCCGCCCGTTCAGGGCCGGGTCATCCAGTGGCGGCCCAAGGGGAGCTGTGTCTATCAAGACTCCAAGGCCCATCTGAGCGACTCATAAGCGGGCCGGCTTGGAGGACCAGTACTTGAGGCGGCGGCTTACCTAAGGCGGCGGCTTACTTAAGATAATGAGTAGGAGACAGATTAAGGCACGGGTCATGTTGCGACCCGGACTCTGTTGTAGGCCTGGGACCTCGACTTGTATATAAAGGCGAGCCCCCGAGGCAGAAAGATCAAGTTACAAGCTCTCGAGTACTACGTTAGCCAAGTTGCACCCTTGTAATCGAGATCATCATCAGCAATAACAATCAAGCAGGACGTAGGCTATTACCTCCACTGCGAGGGGCCGAACCTGGGTAAACCCTTGTCTCTCGATTCCGATCAACCCCGTTCGAGTTACCACCTAGCTGCGATGGCCTCACGACTAAGTCCTGTCACAAGGACATCTGCCGTGACAAAACCACGACAGTTAGCGCCCACCGTGCGGCTATCGCTCGGTGGTGTTGAGTACTTGAAGGGAACTCCCGCAGGGATCGAGGGATACGCGATCAGCCGCATGACCAAGAGTCGCCGCGGCAAGCTCTACATTGACGATTCAGGCTGGGGCCCCGAGGCTGGCTCAATCGAGTACGGGTACCGGGTCCCCTTCGGCAAAATCCACGTCTTCATCGGCAAAGCCGGCGGATCTGAACCCGAGCCGGACATCTGCACCGACGTCGTCGAGCCGGCTCGGCACGCGCAACCCGCCCAGGCTCAGGCCGGCCGGAAGCACGTCTTCGTCGGCTTCACTCAGGGGGTGGACCTTGCAGATAACTCTGCGTCCGGCGGCGATACCCTCGTCTACTCTGATGACGAGTCCACGGTAGGCGAGACCGAGTCGATCCTCCCACTTTACGATGGCGGGCTTGGGGGCTACTCCGACGACCAGCCGGCTCAGGACTCCTTCAACACGTCCCCCCCGGGCTGCTGTCTATATGGCCGGCTCAGCCCCGGCCCTTAATTCCACGGTGGCCGGCGCCGCGACGGGAACTGGTACCTCAGGGGCCGGCTCAGCCGTACCGCCGGATTAGGCCTTGACAGAATTGGCAACCGCCCTGGCGACGCTCCTTGCGACACCAGTAACCGCAGAAAACCAGGCGGAACGCAACACGGAGGTAACCAAACTCCGTGAGCAGATGGCTAAGGTACAGGCAGATATCAACGCCGAAAACACTCGCATGGCGGAGTTGCAGTCTCAAGTCCAAGCCGAGGTAGAGCGCCTGAAAGCCGAAGCCTGGCACATGGGGCTCCGTCAGAGTGCCTCAGAGGCGGTTCATGAGAGACGCCATATGAGCCATCTACCGCCCAACTACGAGACCATGCGCCTGTTTAACACGCCGCAGGATGCGCCTGTTCAGGGGGCTGGGGCAGGCACCCCGGAAGCACCGTTTGTGCCCCCGAGCAGAGGCAGGCAGCCGTCGCTGGGTCAACCCCATCAACCGGCTCAGCAGCGCCCGCAGGAGCCGGCCCAACGGCTCCCGCCGGTTCAGACGCCTCCGCATCGTTTCCTCACACCGGCGGGTCACTTCACCAACCCTTTGGACAACTTGGTGGCAGCAGCAACCAACCTGGCCGCGCTCCCAATCACGGGAAACTCACCGGTTGAGATCGAAGCCCGGAATTCCATTGAGATGTTAAAAACGGCGGTCGCCCAGCAGGCGAACTACTCCTACAATCGGCAGCGACTCCGTTCTACCCCGCTTCCAAGCCGAAGCAGGAGCCGCCACGATGAGTCGCCGACCGTCTCTAGCAGCGCTCATCGCCATCGTGAGCAGCCTCGTGACCCGCCACGCCTTGAGCACCTTAATGCCCAAGAGATCGTTGATACGGCTCGGGCTCAGCGAGCGGCAGAGGCGGCAAATGCGGCGGCTCACGCGCCGCTTGTCACAACCCAATTGACTTCCTGTAGCAGGACCATTGGGATACCGTGTTTGGTGCCAGCTTTACGCAACGAGCGCATGCCCAAGGATTTCAAAGGCCCTCGCAAGGTTCCAAATTACACGGCTGACCTTGAGCCGGCCGCTTGGATTGAGAGCTACGAGATAGCCATGGACATGCTGGATGTCAGCGACGCTGTTTGCGCAAAGTACCTGACGATGATGTTGGAGGGGCCGGCTCGTACGTGATTGAAAAACTTGCCCCCTAACTCCATTAACACCTGGGCGGAGTTGAAAGATTGTTTCATCAAGAACTTCCAGGGAACCTGCAAACACCCAATGACGATCGTTGATCTTCAGCACTGCATCCAACGTGAGGGTGAGTCGGCCCATCACTGGACACGCCGGGTCGCAGACATTATTCACGCCTCTGACAGCATCATGGCGGCTCAGGCGGTTCTGATCCTGGAAAAGAACTGTCACTTCGAGCCCCTCGTGCAGAAGCTTGGCCGGCTCAAGTGGAAAGTTCAGGATATGGGTGAGCTCATGGACGTCCTCACTAGGTATGCCGAGTCAGACACCACGAAGGATCCTAACCCAGACGTTGACCAAACTGGCAAAGGAAAGAAAAACAATGGTGGCAAGGGTAACCAGCAGAACAATTCAGGGAACAATGGAAACCATGGTAATCAAGGCAATGGAGGAAAGCGTAAGAATCAGGAAGGAGGATCAGACTTAGTTGCTAATACCAACACTGGTTACAAATACCCGAGGGGGAATAATTCGGGAAGATCCTACAGTGGCAACAAGCCTCGTAATTTTGAGGAAGCCCTCAAAGGCCCATGCCCAAAACACAGCCTCCCTAATAAGCCGTCAACCCACTCTTGGGAGAACTGTCACATAATGCAAGCCTTCGGAGAGCAGTTCTTTCAGAACCGTCAAGGCGGCGGCGGAGGCAACCCGGGGTAGCCTGGAGCTGGCTCGTCCGGTGGCTTTCACAACCTAGGATTCCATGGCTTGGGTGGCTGAGGAGCAGGTTACCAGGGTTCTGGCAACAACGGAGGCAATCAACATCAGGGAAATCAACAGCAGGGCAATCAACAACAGGGCAATCAGTCTGGTTTTCAGAGTAATCCCAAACAGTTGAATAGTGGGCAGTATCACGTGTTCACGACCCATACTGACAAGCGAGATCGCAAACTCCGAAAACGAGTCATCAGTGTTGTCGAGCCGGCAGTCCCGGAATATCTACGTTGGTCGGAACAGCCCATTACATGGAGCAGAGAGGACCACCCTCCCCGGGTCGACAGTCCGGGTTGTTTGGCTTTGGTGGTGGCGCCTCAAGTCGGCGGCTATTCACTCACAAAGGTGCTCATGGACGGAGGAAGCAGCATAAACATCTTGTACTACGACACTTTCCGACAGATGAATCTTTCTGAAAAACAGCTCCAGTCATCTTCCACGGTGTTTCACGGGATTGTTCCTGGAAAGTCTGCATATCCTATCGGGCGGATCAAGCTGGATGTCACATTTGGCACGGATGATAACTACAGGTGTGAGTCTTTGACCTTGAGGTGGTCAAAATCAAGAGCCCGTATCACGCCCTGTTTGGGCGGCCGGCTTATGCTTGCTTTATGGCTCGACCTTGCTATGTCTACCTCAAACTCAAGATGCTTGGACCAAAAGGCACTATCACAGTTAATGGAGATCGAAAGATCGCCCTTGAGTGCGAGGAAGGAGATGCAGCCTATGCCGAAACCGCTTGTGCTGCGGAAGAGTTGCGATTTTACACTGCAAATGTTGACCCGGCCGATATGACGCCCGATCCTATTTACTGTCCTATTACAAAGCCACAACTGGGCTCATGATATCACAGTTCTTGGGAGACATCTACTCCTGGGCACCAGTTTTTGTGCCCTCCGGGTCATCAGTTCCCGGGTTGCTCTTTTCTGGTGTTCATCAGCGGCTTGGGCCTCCGGGTCATCCTGCTCTGGCTCCGCTCTTCTTCCGATCTGAAGATTGTCCAGATCCTAGTCGATAGTTGTCAAGGCTTGAAAGACGGCATCCTCTTTCATGATAATTGACGGGTCAACATCAGGAGCAAAGATATGCTTACGCCATGCCGGAATTAGGTCGATGGGCGTGTAAGATGGCGGGGTGACCCGCACGTTCTCTTCGCTGTAAGTCGGCTGGTACTTCTTCAAGTCCAACTCTTCAACCAGTTGACTCGCCAGAACACGAGTTTCCTTCACACACCAGGCGTAATCTGCTGCAAGGAATTCGCTGCCATCAGTGTTGAACTCTGGAAACCCGCCGGTCATCTCAGAAGGATCCATATCTGGCACATAAGCTTTGGCCCGGCTTAAGGACATCATGGCACCTGCTCGGGTGGCTGATTTCTTCAACTCTTCAATTTGTCCAGGAATGGTTGAAAGTTGCTTCAACACGTCCCGTATGAAACGTGGCGGCTCTTTGTGACCCATCACAGACATAATTGTGAACAAGCTCCCTGCATACAGTTGCTCCAAGAAAGTGTAAACCTTCTTGAGCTTGACACGGGGGTCCTGACGCAGATTGATGCTTCTGCTACCTGCAATATTTGAACACATTCGATTACAGCATTCCCATAAAAATATCACAGACTTCGGGCGAGTCGTGCCTGACTGATTGGCGGGTCACTTACCTAAGATGGCCTGGGTCATATCGGTAATATAGCGCTTCAAGCCGTCTACTTCATCAGTGATGGGCTTGAGTCGTTTCTTTGCCTCTTCAGCACGTTTCAACAACGCTGCTTTTTCTTCTTCGTGAGAGGTCTTCACAGATTTCAAGTTTTCAGCAGCTGTTGATATAGATTCTTGCAAGGCTGCGACAGATGACTCGGCATCTATACGAAGCTTCTTCTCAGCTTTGAGTGGCTCTTGTAAGCCGGCCACCTTTGACTCGGCGTCATTGAGCATCTCCTGTCATAACCAGATCTTGTCAGTGGAATGCTATATGCTATTGAGCCCACAAAATTGCACAACCCGGCACATGGGGGCTATGAGGCGGCTAAAAATTCTCACTTAAAGTCCCAAGCAGTTTGCTAGCAATCTACATGGCACTTGGGGGCTAATGCAGGTCATTTTTTCTCTTCTGATGATCACTCAGGGAATAAGATCCGGCTCATCTTATCAAAATGAGTCGGCCCTTGGGGGCTACATGTCAGTTCTAAAAGACAATTGTTACAGAACCGGTTGGTTATATACATAACTACCCGGCCCTTGGGGGCTACACGTTGCTTTTAACAGACAGATGTTAAAGAACCGGTTTGTTATATACATAACAACCCGGCCCTTGGGGGCTACAGTCCCGAAGCGAGTATATCATACTGAAAGTCTTACACACATTCATTCTGACCTATGTCTAAGACTTGGCGGCTACACAAGCTATATACAGTATGGAAAGAGGAGACATTTCTGACCTCATATTTCTTCTTCAGCATATTGACCAGGCTTACTTCCATTTCCCGGCTTACAGATAGCCGGGTCAAGTACGCCTCATGGAGATCAGCCGCGCTGAGATTTTCAAAGTTTGGGAGCTCAAGTTTCCCTTTTCCTTTCTCAGACGCGACCGGCTCATCTTTTGATACAAGCTTGGTCAGAACGCTCAACGTCTCTGGAGTCTTGAAGGATACCCCTGTGATGCCAACATCATCATCGGCTTGGGGAGATGATAAGACCATATCTTCAGTCGCCTTCATCGAACTAGAAGGGCGAATAGGACTGGGCGGGTTAAGATCCTCCACCACGTCAACCGCGCCGACTTGAGTATTCACCTTTTCAGTAGTTGGCGGCTCGTTTTGCTTGGGCGGATCAACATTTTCACCAGGCTGATCCTTTGCCGTCTCGTGTTGACCTTCAGGGATCTCCAAGTTTGGGTCTTCTGATTCAAAGTTCTCTGGGGTCGAAGATGACTCGCCAGTTTTCCTCTTCTTAGCCTTTGCCCTATGAATTCATAAGCAGACTCAAATAGGCGAGACAGTGGTTACGACGAAGCACGGTTTATTGAGAAGCACTTACCCTTACTTAATGACCAAGGGTGGCAGTTAAGTGGCAGATGAGTCGCCAAATGATGGTGGCGACTCCTGGTAATTTGAATCAGACGGGTTAATAGGATGCTTAAAAAGGCCGGCTCGTGGAAGAGATGGGGTTGGACTATGAGGCACCTCATTGCGTCGCTTACGGGCGGCTGAAGCATCAGGTCAGTCGGTCAAGAGTTCTCCGGAACCACTTCGAGTCTGGTGTCTTGCAGAGCCGGCATGCTGCGATTTCTTTAAAGAAAATTGTGGGTCTAAATAAGCGTGTGGATGAGAAAATGGCACTTTTCTGACAGTTTTTCTGGCTCTTTGGGGAACAAAGTTTTCTGAGTCGGAGGAGATGGAAATTACCTCAACATCATTAGCCCCGCTATTTTCAGCATCGCCCTGAGAATACGAGGTGTTAGCTAGTTCAATAAAAAGACGGCCAAGGGAGTCAAGTTCTACCTCTGACTCATCATCAGCTGCTGGTGACCCGCCTCTAGCTATCGCCTCACTTTCAATAGCCGGCTTATTCTTCTTTTGAGCCGGTGAAGCATTAGTAGCCCTAGGCTTGGTCGCTGGTATTTTCTTTTTCTTCTTGTTCCGGAATGGAGAGTCGGCCTGCACAGTTTTAAACAAGATCAACAAGCAAGTTTAAAGAGTTGATAAGTTGGACAAATGACCACAGGAATGCTTACTAGAGGAGCCTGGTTAAGGGCATAAAACGGTCTCAGCCCCGTCTTGTTACAGTTTTCTTGTGAGTCCCCAAGCAGTTTCTTCACAATCTTGTTTATTTCGTCAGTTGACAGGTCAATGGGACTAAACCTTTGCGCATCATTTGATTTGCCTGAATAATTGCATATTAAATCTGCCCGGTGACTTAGGGGGAGAATCCTCCAGGTAATCCAGCACCGGGTTAGATCAACCCCGGTCAAACCATTGGCTAATAAAGCCCTCAGCTTTGGATATATGTGGGCTACTTGAGCGCGCTCTTCTTGAGGGGCCCAGCCAGGAAGTTCAACAGTGGGGTCAAGACGGTCAGGTCTGTAACCCGGCAAAGGGTTCTCATTAGCAGGAGTTGTGTTCTTACAATAGAACCAGGTTTTGTTCCATCCCTTTGGATGACTCGGCAGAGTGACTGAAGGAAAAGCAACGTCTCTTCGCCTCTGGATCGAGACCCCGCCAAGTTCTAGACTGGGGCCATCAGCACATTCAGTCTGGCGGTTGATATAGAAAAACTCCCTAAAGAGAGGAACGGTGGCTTCCATTTGCAGATATGCTTCACAGAAGACTTGAAATTGGCATAGGTTGGATATAGAATTTGGACCAAGGTCTTGAGGATGAAGGTTGAAGAAACTTAGGGCGTCCCGAAATTTTTTTGACCAGGGCGGAGAGAAGCCCCTGAGAAGATGGTCTGTAAACACCACGACTTCTCTTTCGCCGGGTTGGGGAACAGTTTCGCCTTGAGGTGCCCGCCAGCCAATCACCTCTTGAGTAGGCAGAAAACCTTGTTCTTTATAGTCATTGAGCACGAGTTGTGAAACTTGGGAACTCACCCAATTGCAGACTGTGGTCTTTGCCATGGTAAGTCACCTACAGAATTAACGACTGCAGATAAAATATGAATGGCGGGTCATTTCACGATCTCTAAAGTCGCCGTGGTTAAAATTAAGAGGCGAGCCAACATAGCTATTCAATTACCAAAATTGCAAGCCGCCCGAACAGAGATTCAACTATGCTTCCTCAGGAAGGCGGGTCATGATTTATACAGCGGCTCATCTTAAAGTTGAAGATTCTGAATTTTTGCTAAGTATTTCAGGAACAGATTTCAAACAAAGTGGCTAAAATTACGGATCTACAAAATACGCGGAAAGGAAAAATATTTACTATTCCTAACTCATACAGTGAAAGCATGGTTTGATTTATTCGCAGTGTTTAGTGAAGATCTGAAGTTCCTAGATGCAGAAATGGTACTACAGCCAACATCGGAGTATTTCTATGACGAGTTCATTGGAATCTGGATCTAAGCACAGCAGTGACGGATGAACAGACGAACGCCGATGAACTAGGTAAAATGGATGAAGAGCTGCTATGGATCTAGGAAGAAATGGGGCGTACCTGAATGCGGCGGAAGCTTCGAGCGGCTCTTGATGGTGTCGACGGCGGCGTGCGAAGAGCTGTTGAAGCGGTTGGCGTCGTCGAAGATACCAAGGTCGTGCGGCGGCGGTGCTGTTCGTGTTGCGAGAAAGCTCGGATGCGAGGAGGAAGAAAGACGAAGCAGTAAAAAACAAAACTGTGGCCCTTGATATTTATAATGTGATAAGAAGGGGAAAGGGCAGGTGCGAAAACAGAGGAGGCACAGTAACTTTTAGCGAAGAGGCGCCTCGATTCTCGCGCCTAACAGATATACATCCAGATTTGCTGTGACGTCACACTTAAGCACCGTTGATTCCGGAAAATGACGTCCTGGCATGAGGGAGCGTGGAACGCTAAGGCAAAAAGGTATTATGAGCCGGCAAACTCATATGACCCGGAAGTACAACAAGACTGAAGATTGACGTGAATGAATCCACATCACTCTGGGGGCTAATGTTGGGAATATAACCTCTCGATATGACCCGCCCATTCAGGGCCGGGTTATCCAGTGGCGGCCCAAGGAAAGCTGTGGCTATCAAGACTCTAAGGCCCATCTGGGCGACTCATAAGCGGGCCAGCTTGGAGGACCAGTACTTGAGGCGGCGGCTTACTTAAGATGATGAGTAGGAGACAGATTAAGGTACGGGTCATGTTGCGACCCGGACTTTGTTGTAGGCATGGGGCCTCGACCTGTATATAAAGGCGAGCCCCCGAGGCAGAAAGATCAAGTTACAAGCTCTCGAGTATTAGGTTAGCCAAGTTGCACCCTTGTAATCGAGATCATCATCAGCAATAACAATCAAGCAGGACGTAGCCTATTACCTCCACTGCAAGGGGCCGAACCTGGGTAAACCCTTGTCTCTCGATTCCGATCAACCCCGTTCGAGTTACCACCTAGCTGCGATGGCCTCACGACTAAGTCCTTTCACGAGGACATCTGCCGTGACAAAACCACGACAAACACGGTGACGCATCTCATGCTTCTTCCTCAGCGAAGTGACAGTGCACTGCTGCAGTGCATTTTTTTTTCCAAGATCAGATACATAACTGCAAGTTAAAGAGGGCATGAAAAATTAGCTTGAACCAACTAAAATATCAAAGATATAACTTATTATCTTAATACGTACATTTGGAAGCTTCAAGACATGTATGTCCGCTAATTGTTATATCAGCTAATCATTCAATATTGTTATCTCTGCTAATGTTGCTAAAAATAATAAATCCATAACACTAATTTGGTTTAAGTTTTAGGAAACAATTGTTCATTTTATCCCTTGTAGGAGAGGCATGTTGTCGGTGGCAAATTTGTTTCTACCAAGAAGAGCATCGATTTTGTGTTTTTTGCCCAGACCTCCACAAATGTGATTTTATATCAAAAAATTGCATGCGTGTAGAAAAGAAATGTTTCTTGCCAAAATAATCAGATTTAAAAAAAATTATTATTGTTTCGGATTTAAAAGAGGACATGGTGACAGTAAAATCCGTAACGACAAAGACCAGTACGTATAATTAAAGAAAAGAACAAAAAGACAATATTTGAGATTGTTTTAAAACTCCATGTCCTAAAACGACAAAGACCAATGCATATAAGTACAGAAGTTAAATCATACCCCACGAATAATTTGACGGTGGACATTTGACATCATCTAGAGGTAGTATATATTGTTTGTGATTGCTATCTGGTAATGACCATGATATTCACTCATGTGAATTGCTCTTCATTTCATCAAGAAACTAAATATTTCCTCACAAAAAGAATGCAAAAGAACAAAAAGCCTTTTCGAGGAACGAAAATAAAATAATGCTTCAAGATATCACTACCAAAATTTCAACTTTTAATTTGAGATTAACACATTTAAAGATTAATTGACTCGGAGTACAATATCAACATGATTTTCATTAGTGCGAGAAGTGACAAAGATACACATCCATCGGGTCCAATATACAACCCCTTTTGCTGAACTTGGCAGAACAAAAGCGAAAAAATATGAAGTCGTTCCGTGCGCTTCATGAATCGAAGTCATCATAGAGATAGTCGAGGTGCCCGTCGACGGCATCGGCCGCGTCGACGTTGTAAGTTGGAAGCGTTCCTACTCCCTCGTAAGGGAGCCGCGTAACTTATATTGATCGAGGACAGGAACTCCCTGTCGTGAGGTACAAGTCTTCCATCGATCGCTTGGATACGACGGTTACAGAGAGAACAAGATAGATACGGGAGAGATAGAGATAGAGGTTGAGATTACATGTTTAAATCATCTATCTAACACCCTCCCTTAATCTCAACTATCCTACATTAAGATTTCTCTTAAACTCCTCAAATGGCTTGACTGCTAATGCTTTAGTGAAACCATCTGCTACTTGATCCTTGGATGGAATAAACCGGATGTCTAACTTCCTCTCTGCAACTCTTTCTCGTACAAAATGAAAATCAATTTCAATATGTTTGGTCCTGCCATGGAACACAGGATTAGCAGAGAGATATGTAGCACCCAAGTTATCACACCATAAACATGAAACACGATGTTGCTTGATTCCCAACTCATTAAGCAGTGATTCCAACCAAATGATTTTAGCAGTAGCATTTGCTAGTGACTTATACTCAGCTTCAGTACTTGATCTTGACACTGTAGCCTATTTTCTGGCACTCCAAGAAATGAGATTAGAACCAAAGAACACTGCAAATCCTCCAGTTGACCTTCTGTCATCAGCACATCCTGCCCAGTCAGCATCAGAGAAAGCACTAACAAGGGTGGAGTTAGAACGTCCGAATTGAAGGCCTAAGCTCACAGTGTGTTTTATATACCGTACAATTCTTTTAACAGTTGTCCAGTGTACAGTAGTAGGTGCATGTAGATACTGACAAACCTTGTTAACAACAAAGGATATATCTGGTCTTGTGAGTGTCAAGTAGTGTAAGGCTCCCACAGTACTTCTGTATTTTGTGCTCTCTTCCTCCTTAAGTGGCTCTCCTTCAAAAGCTGAAAGTTTTTCTGAAGAAGACAATGGTGTAGGTGAAGGTTTACAATCCTTCATCCCCATACGAGTTAGAAGTTCAGTAGCATATTTCTCTTGATTCAGTACTATGCCATCTTGAATCTTCTTAACTTCAATGCCTAGGAAGAAGTGTAGATCACCAAGATCTTTCAAAGCAAACTCTGAACTTAGATCATGCAGAAGAGCATTAGTAGCACTTTGCGAAGAGCTTGCAAATATAATGTCATCAACATATATGAGCACAAATATAATTGTGTTTGCCTTGTTATAAATGAAAAGTGATGTGTCAGCTTTAGATGCAACAAAACCAAGATGCCTTAACTGAGAGCTCAATCTTGAGTACCATGCTCTTGGTGCTTGTTTTAGGCCATAAAGTGCCTTATCAAGCTTACACACATAGTGAGGAGTTTTCTCATTTGCATACCCAGGTGGTTGTCTCATATAAACCTCCTCTTCCAGAACACCATGCAAGAACGTGTTCTGAACATCTAGCTGTCTCAAGTTCCATCCCTTGGACACAGCAATAGCTAGCACAAGAGCCTAATAGTTGCAGCTTTAACAACAGGATTGAAAGTATCTTCATAATCTAGACCATAGCGTTGTTTAAAACCTTTTGCAACTAGACGTTCTTTATACCTATCAATTGAACCATCTGCCTTTTTCTTGATTCTATAAACCCATTTATAATCAATGATATTTTTACCTCTTTGTTCAGGCACGAGATGCCAAGTTTTGTTTCTCATAAGTGCCAAGTACTCTTCATCCATTGCATTTTTCCACTTTGGATCTCTAAGTGCATCCTCTAGTTTTGTCGGTTCCCCTATAACACACAACATGCCATATGGTATAGTGCCATCAGTTCTAATCTTTGGATTTCTTATACCTTTTTGTAGTCGAGTTGTAACACGTGAAACAGGTTGTGGTTGAACCCCACGGCGTGTAGAGTTCGGTACAGGAGGTGGTGTAGGCGAGTCTGCTGCAGAAGATCCTGACGAAATCCTGGAACCACTTTGCATAGCGGATCCTGGATCAGACTCGGCAGCCTGCGGTGCGGCCGAAGGTGTGGCTGCGCCCGACTTGGCAGCCATAGAAGATCCCGTGTTGCCGATCTGGGCATGCAAGTGGGGCGGAGATCCCGAGCCGGGCGACGCGGTTTCTGCTGATTTCGCTGTCGCTGGCCCGCGCATGGGGCGTGAGGCGGATCCCGCATGTGGCGACGTGGCGGCGCCTGATTGGTGCGGGAGGACTCTGTCCAGCGCGCGATCCAGGGCGAATCTGCACGCACGATTCGAGGACCCCTGACGCACAGGAGTTCCAGGTAACGCCGGATCTCCATCGTGTTCAGCGCCATCTTCGTCTTCTTCTAACACATGAAATACAGGTTCATTTTCACCAAAATTTGGATCATTTTCTGCACCAATTGCTGCCGCATTTTCTGCATGATCCTGCACAAGAGGAGATACAACACCAGTACTAGTAGGATCATCAGTTGGATTAGTACAATTGTCGCCCCCTTGATCTAAGTTTTGGAGATTTGGTGGAAGAAGAAGAATTTCTTTCCTAAGAAGTGCTCCGGCATTCGGATGAAGAGATTCAAAAGGATATACGTATTCATCAAACACAACATCTCGAGAAATATATACTCTATCGGTGGAAACATCTAGGCATTTAATTCCTTTGTGAATAGGACTATACCCAAGAAACACACACTTCTTTGAACGAAATGCAAGTTTGCGTGCATTATATGGACGGAGGTTGGGCCAGCAAGCACAACGAAATACACGAAGTGATTTATAATCAGGAGTGATGCCAAAAAGACGTGTGATAGGAGTCTCAAATTTGATGACTTTGCTAGGGAGTAAGTTTATGAGATATGTGGCAGTCAAGAATGCTTCATCCCAAAATTTTAATGGCATGGATGCATTTGCTAGTAGGGCTAGCCCTACTTCAACAACATGGCGATGTTTTCTTTCGGCAGAACCATTCTGTTGATGTGCATGGGGACACGAAACATGATGTGAGATGCCAAGTTGTTGAAAAAAGAGATTGAGCTTTTTATATTCACCTCCCCAGTCAGTTTGCATGGCAATGATCTTAGTGTTTAGTTTCCGTTCAACAAGGTTTTGAAAGTTCTTGAAAACTTGAAACACTTCAGATCGTTTTTTAAGAAGATAGATCCAAGTAAATTTACTATAGTCATCAATGAAGCTTAGATAGTATGAGTGTCTACCAACAGAGATAGGAGCTGGCCCCCAAACATCTGAGAATACAAGTTGTAAGGGTGCAGTAGAGATGCTGATAGAAACAGGGTATGGCAACTGAAGACTTTTAGCTTGCTGACATGGATCACAAACTGACTCAATGCTAGACTCATGAGAGTGAGGGAGTTTATTCTTACTAAGAACAAGCTTAACAATAACTGATGAAGGATGACCTAATCTACTGTGCCACTTTGCTGAAGAAGGCTTGACAGCAACAAAAGCCTGTTTATTGAATGCCGATGATGAAGATATGATTGGGTAGATACCTCCCACGCACTTGCCCCTAAGTAGTATTCTCCTCGTGTCCAAGTCCTTAACCAAACAGAAGTAAGGATAGAATTCAATGAGAACACGATTATCAAGGGTAAATCTATGAACAGAAAGAAGATTTTTGGATGTTTCGGGCACATATAGAATTCTATTTAGATGAAAAAATTTCATGGGGGTTTTGACAATCGAACTACCAACATGAGTAATGTCCATACCAGAACCACTTGAGGTGTGCACTTGGTCATGTCCATGATACTTGTCTCTGATTGTCAGCTTGTCGAGCTCCCCCGTGATGTGGTTTGTAGCACCGATATCCGCGTACCAGTTTGTGTCGATGTCGTAGGAGTCGGTGACGACGTTTGCCTCCTTCTCCTCGTACTCATCCTCCTCGTATCTATCCCAGCATTCACGAGCGCCTCCTCGGTGATGCTTGAGATAGATTTGGCACTCGGGGTAATCCCGGTGCTGTGGACGTTGCTGCTGCTGTTGTTGGGGACGACCACCTCGAGTGCCCCTGTTGCTGCTGCTTGGAGCAGAAGGGGAGCGCCTCCCTCAGCCGCGCCCCCTGGTCCCGCGTGCGCGTGCCCTGGGCCTGTATTGACCACGGCCCCTGTAAGCCAGGTTTGCCGAAGTGTTGAAGCCGCTCTCTCCTCCATCACCCAGCATCTCCATGCGCTGGTCGAAGGCGGCGATCTGAGCAAAGAGCTCGTCGACGTTGATGGAGGTCTTGACAGCACCAATGGCCGCCACCACAGGATCATAATCACGATCCAATCCGGCGAGCACGTAGTCCACCATCTCTGGATCGGAGACCGGGCGCCCTGCCGCCGCAAGTTCATCCCCGAGGCTCTTCATCTTGGAGATGTAGGCGGTGCTGGACATGGTGCCCTTCTTCATGGTGGTGATGGCGATCCTCAAATTTGTGATGCGGGATTGGGACTGCGATGCAAATAAGGTGGTGATGCCAGTCCACAAATCATAGGTATTTTCCTTACCGACGAAATGCGCGAGGACTTCTTTGGAGAGGGAGTTCATCAGGTAGCTGAGGACCTGTTGGTCCTTTGATAGCCATGGCGCATACAGTGGATTGGGTACTGCTACCATGGTCTCGTCCGACTGCTGCTGCTCCACCATGGCCGGGGGCGCCGCGTCGGTTCCATCCAGGAGCCCTGTGACCAGCGCTCCTCGCAGGCCGGGCATGACCTGGGCCTTCCACAAGAGGTAGTTCCCCTTGGTGAGCTTCTCAGCCGGTGGAGGTCGGAGGTTGAGGACGATCGGTGCCGAGCTGGAAGACATGGCGATGGGGATGGCTTCTGGTAGCTAAATCGGGAAGAGAATTGGCTCTGTATACCATGTAAGTTGGAAGCGTTCCTACTCCCTCGTAAGGGAGCCGCGTAACTTATATTGATCGAGGACAGGAACTCCCTGTCGTGAGGTACAAGTCTTCCATCGATCTCTTGGATACGACGGTTACAGAGAGAACAAGATAGATACGGGAGAGATAGAGATAGAGGTTGAGATTACATGTTTAAATCATCTATCTAACAGACGTAGCACATCTTGATCTCATCGTGCTTGAACTTACGGCTCCCCTTGCATGACGCTCTCCCCCCCGAAACGCGCTGTCGGCGGCGGGCGAGCCTGCACTTGCTCGGGCGCGAAGGCCTCGTACTCCCATCGCCATGGCACAGCCTCGAATTTGAACGGCGACTGGCACGTCGTTGTGCAGTAGTACCCAGAATACCGCGCGCCCAGCGGCGGATGGACTTGCGGCTCCTCCTCCTCCTCTTGCGCGACGGCGTCCCTGCCGAGGGCGCGGAGGCCGCCGGACTTGGACTGGTTGGTCGGTCTCCGCGGCGCCCGGATGAACCCGCCGTTGGCCACCGCCGGGCCGTCCACGACGTGCACGGCGCGGCGCTTGGCACCCGGATGAACCCGCCGTTGGCCACCGCCGGGCCGTCCACGACGTGCACGGCGCGGCGCTTGCCCTCCGGGTCCACCAGCTCGCGGTCGTACACGCGCACCCACCCACGCTGCCGTCCCTCGCGCCGCATCTTTGCTCGTTTCGTTGGTTGTTTCGTTGGTTCTGTGTGTCGTTCGCAAAAATGCTACACGCATGGAGCTTTTTTTTTTTTTTTTGAGCGTTACACGCATGGAGCTTTACGGGGCTGCAACGGACCCCTTTCAACTTACTGCTAAACTCCCCCCTGATTTTCATGGGGTGGGGCCCGCTTCACCTCTTCTTCCGAATCACAGCTTTCCACGTCAGCACGTCCTGTAAACGTCCGTGAAATCCTTCCGTGTGTGTAGCAAAGCTCACGGGTTCGTGTTCGTCGGTTCGCGTCGTGATCGGGAGCTTGGGGTCCAAGTTTCCGATGGTTTGATTTTTTTTTTCGGAGCAAAACCATTGGGTGGACGCGTTGAGCTAGTGGGCCGAGCACAGTTGCTACTGTTGCATATCTTTGCTTGGTTCGGCCGAGCTGGGCAGGGCTGTTCGAGCCTTTTTTTGGGGATCCCAATAGGAATCTCACATTTGATATGGTACACCGCCAGGGCTATGTCTCGCCTGTATATACCATTCTTAATAGGAATACCTACGGGCGGACGACGGCGGGCCGGCACATTAGCTGTTCGTCGCGCGATGCCTTCGCTCGTTTCGTGTCTGGTCGCTGTTTTGGTCGGCGCAGTCTGGTTTTTCTTTTTTTCCCTTTTTCCTTTCCTTTTGTTTCTTCTTCGTCCTTTTCTGTTTTTTCGCTGGTTTTCTTCGGTTTTGATTGTTCTTCCTCTTTATACTTTGATTTTATTTGTTTCTTTCTTCCTTTTTTTTGTTTCTTCGCTTATCCTTTTATTTTTGTGGGTTCTCTTTGGTTTTTGTTTTTTAAACATGTCTATTTTTTTTCAACACATGTCTACATTTGTATATTTTTGTGTACATGTAAAATATTTTTATATACATATTTAACATTTTTTAAATATATTTTTAACATATTTATAAAAAGATGTTTTGAATATATTTTTCAAATACATGTCGAAACACTTTTCAAATGATATAAACATTTTTTTTGAACTATGCAAACATTTTTGTACAGTGTATAATTTTATTTTTGAAAATGTCACGAACACATTGATCAAATTTGTGAAGATTTTGTTTAAATGTGGCGTGGGAGAGGATACCCAGGTTCGAAGCCATGTGAGAGCTGGCTTCCGTGTCCATACACCAGTCACCGCCGTCGGAGTAGTTGCTCGGAGAGGGCGCGGCGTGAAGCGCGGCTAGGAGGACCGGGTCCCAAGGAGCGCCGCCGGAGGGGGCGCCATAGGGCGACGCAGGGGGGGCGCCTTAGGGGAACACCGAAGTGCCGCCTTTCAGGTAACCCTGGGAGGGGCCGTAGGCGGGCGCCGTCAGGAGCGCCTGATGAGGCGCCGATCGCGGGCCGAGGAGGCCCGATGTAGGAGCTCGCGGGACCATCATGGAGTAGGCATGGACGACCCCAGGTCCAGGGGTTGTACCCGGACATCCACGGTGGCGGCGCCGCCATGACGGGGCAGCGGCGAGACGAGGTGTGGTGCTGGTGTTGCGGGGACTCCCGTCGCGACCCCGTTTCTGCTGGCGTCGGCGATCTGGCGAGGGCAACGGTGGCTGGGCAGGAGCACGGGGGGCCGGCGGGGGCATGACATGACTGCCGGTGGTGCCGACGTGGAGCACCGAGTGAGCCGCCCGCTGGGCCATGTGGCAGAGTCACTTTTCTTCCATCCAAAGATAAGTGACCTTGGCGAACGTCGGTGTGATGAGGGAGAGGTTGGAGGCGGCCTGGCCGAGGTTGGGATGGAGACCATGAAGGAGGTTGGTGAGGAGGATGGAGTCATCGATCACCATGCCCACGCCGCGAAGTTCCTCGGCCAACACCTTGAGCCGCGAGCAATACTCATCGACCGTGAGATTGTTTTGATGCAGCGTGAAGAACTCGCCTTGGAGGAAGACGCGGCGCTGCAGCTGGTTGTCGAGGAAGAGATCACACAGCCTCGTCCAGATGACGTACACCGTGGGATCACGAACGTTCACCATGTCGAAGAGGACCTTCGTGACTGTGAGAAACAACCACTTGACGATGGTGGCGTCGACGCAAGCCAATCCCCATCGTCCTTCATGTCGCGGGCGTCGACGCTCCCATCGACCGTGAGAAGGGTGAAGTATGTGCGCCAGGCGTTGTAGGATGGTGAGTCGAGGTCGAGAACCACCAGGACATGGTCCTTGATGGGTAGATCGAGGAGACGGACGGAGGAGAAGGCCGGGGCGGTGAAGGAGTTCTCGTAACCGAAGGTAGAGGATAGTGAGCGAACCATGGTGAAGATGGGAGGCGGATGGAGCGGTGGCGGCGGCTACTTAGAGCGAGGCAGAAGCGGCAGCGGCTTGGGGTAGGAAGGAGGGGCTGCAGCGACCTAGGGCGGAAGTGATAGGATCGTAGGGAAAACTGATACCATGTAGAAAGGTATTGGATGCAACTCAATTGTATCCATCGGAGTCGTTTATAATATATACAAGAGATGTCTTGCATGATAAGCCAACTAATCCTACCAAATCTCTAGAAGTTAATTAAGATATGGTACAAGGCTACAGATAAGAGATAGATCGGTTGGGAGATTTCGTACGTCCATGGTATACGTGCAACGTATATGTCACATTCAACAGTATTCACCCGCCCTTTGTATGTCAGTTGCAGTTATGTCCTCGTACCTAACAATGTGTACTGCCTCTCATCTGTATGCTCTTTGTAAACGTTTTATTCTCTACGAGTAGGTTCAAAATGTCAGAGACGCCCTGTCTGATGGTGCGCGCGCCTTCTAGACTAGTCTACCGTGTCTGCCGTTGAATGTGCACGGAGGCGGACACACCAACGTTTTGAACCAAGAACAAAACCAAAGTAAAGCAATTAATGTAAAAATAGCGAGTTCAATTCAAACAAATTGAACAACATACACAACACAGAACCACCGCACTGAAAGACCAAATTCGTTGTCGATCAGCTATATGAAGAACACTACGAATTGTTCCTTCTCTAGCTAAATAAACCGGCCCAGAAAGTACAGATTGGAAGCCTAGGTTTGACTGCTCCATCAAATATACAATTCGAGGCGAACTCTCATCTTTTGAGACACTTCCCTGGCCATTACAGGTACTCCCTCCGTAAAGTAATATAAGAGTGTTTAGATCACTAAAGTAGTGATCTAAACGCTTTTATATTTCTTTACAGAGACAGTACAATACATCATTTATTTTCACCTTATTTTGGGAGAAATTTGGAATTGCCATTTACTGATTATATTATTCCATCAATACATCAAGTTTTTCCGCTTCATTCTTCCTAGATGTACACTGCCTGCAGATTGTCATATTCTCTTTAAGAGGAACTGTAAAGTGTTTGGAGCAAAGCTCTCACAGGAATTCCATCCCGATTACAGGTAAGCAGGGCTTTATATAGCCAGCCAGAAACAGTGATAAAAGGAACAGGGCGACAAGTGAAATGCTGCAGTAAAAGTAAATAACGGTTCATCCAACGGCGAGCATCGCGAGCTGTTGAATCTTCTCGTGCGCATCAATCAGGGCCGTCCGTTAACTGAAGAATCGAACACTTCAGCTCCTCGTCGACGATCTGCAGCTCCTCGTCGACGATCTCGTGAACGATCTCAGCTCAGGGTAGCAACGACGATCTACAGCTCCTCGTCGAAGATCGAGAACAAATAGATGGATCAACCTTGAACAAAAATATGGTATAACAAGTAATTGATGATACTTCTGATTTATGTTCCCGTACAATTATCTAAACGGTATGTGTTGTATGTGCTCGGATATAATATAGTGGTATCGCGGGGGGGGGGGGGGGGGGGGGGGGGGGTGAGGGGGGCATTGGTCCTCTGCCTATAACTTAGGGGTGGTGGGTGGTAGGCCCCTCTAGCCCTATCCTAACTAGCATTTCATGAAAGTCACACATGCACATAACTAGGTTTCAACATCAATAGAAGAAGGTTATTTTCTCCCCATTAGACACTTCAGTCATGAAGCCCACAAGCTAAGGTTTATGAAAAATTACAATGAAACTGCAAAAACTACCTAAGAATGCAAACAACGTCGAAATCATATAACTAGCACAATGGCACGATCACACAACTCAGTATGGATGAACCTGAGAAAGTCTTCTAACATGTAGGCTGCGGTGAAAAACCACTCCTATGATCCGTAAAGAAAAAACTTATCCAAAATAAAGAGACGATTAGATATGTGCACTGGTCCTATCTCCAGCAACAGACTATTGATCAAGCAAAGGATGTCATAGACAACCCTTGGAAAACAATGCAGATCCAAAATGGTTATTTTTCCCTAAAAAATGGCCAGTGACGAGCTCCATTGACACAAGTTGGCCAAACTAATCATTAGTTTCATATGACAAAGTAACTAAAAGCAACGTGATGATTAGAAAATAAGAAGAAAAAGCTAATCCAAATGAGGGAGCATGTGTGAAGTCAGCGTTGGCCATAACAATGAGTGTGATGGTGGCACAGCGAACTGTCTCATAAGCCTAAGGCCCATAAGAACATTTCCAATAATTGTCTTTCTTTTAGGGTACGAAAAGTGGGTGTTGTAAAAGTTTTGAGCACTAAAACTGATTTTTTTTTTGGCACGACCAAGTGTCATCTCCAACAGCTGCCCTATAATTGGGCATCTCACTGCTCCCTACTTGACCCAAACTGCATCTACTTTTGGCTCCGATTTATCAGTTGAAACTGAATTTAGCTGTCAATTTGGGCGTTAAATGACAAATGTTGATTTGCACTATACGAAGAAATACAGAGAAGGAGAACGAACACGACAACAACAACAACAATAAAGCCTTTAGTCCCAACAAGTTGGGGTAGACTAGAGGTAAAACCCATAAGATCTCGCAACCAACTCATGGTTCTGACACATGGATAACAAGATTCCACGCACCTCGGTCCATGGCTAGTTCTCTGGTGAACTCCAGTCCTTCAGATCTCTCTTTACGGACTCCCCCCATATCAAGTTTGGTCTACCCCGACCTCTCTTGACATTATCAGCACGCCTTAGCCGTCCGCTATACATCTGGAGGCCTGCACTGAATATGCCCAAACCATCTCAGACGATGTTGGACAAGCTTCTTTTCAATCGGTGCTACCCCAACTCTATCTCGTATATCATCATTCCGGATTCGGTCCTTCCTTGTGAGCATGAACACGCCACGGAGAGAAATTGAAATAGATGTGTGAACAAATGTTGATTTGCCTGCACGAACAGGTCACTGAAGAACCAAATTGACAGGAGCACTATTCAGTTCGTAGCAAATTGAAGTCACAAATTCAGACGCGCGCAACCGCTCCCATGTTCAGACAGGAGCACACGTGTTTAGACGACCGCAACACGGCGGCAGCCTCGGGCGGCGGCTCCCTCGGGCTATATGGAGAACACTACGAACTGTTCCTTCTCTAACTAAATAAACCGGCCCAGAATGCATATCACACTATTCACCTATCGATAAACCGAGAGAACCAATGGCAACCATGGGTCATAAACAAATCACAATCACCTAGCTATCTACGTATGTGGCTTTGCTCTTGCTGCACATGGCGCTGACCATGCGATGGAACTGCGGCCCGTCGCAGGGGATTCTGAGGACGCCGGGCTGGCCGTAGCCGAACTGCTGCGCGGCCATCTCCAGCAGCGCCTCGACGCGCACCAGCACCCGCTCGTCGCCGTACCCCTCCTCGCCCACCAGCGCCAGCGGGATGTACCCCTTCGGGACCTTCTTTCCTGTGTTGCCGGCATCAACGGCGAGGACGTATGCTTCGACCGTCTCCTTCCTTCGCCAGGCGGCCATTGCTGCTGCTGTTCCGTGGGTGTTGCGTAGCTATAGCACGGGAACTGAAGGTGTTAATGGTTTGATGATGGTCGATCGTGTGGTGATGTCCTGCTGATGATGATCCAGAGATCCATACGACGCTTTTATAGTGTGAGAGAGGAAGATCGTCCCAAGTTAATCGATCAGGATGTGGTTGATTTCGGAAACGCGACGCCAAGAGCAGTAAGCGAGTTTGGAAAGGGGTTCAGTTCAGATAGTTAACGTAGGCTATGTGACAAGGGGTGGTGATGGTGACTGCGAGCGTGCACGATGGGTCTGATTCCGGGCGTAACGATTATTAGTCAAACCGTCAAACCTTCCGCAAATGGTCCCTGTCAACAGAAAAAAAATTAGTATAATAATCCCTCACATAAGTTTGTACTAAAACAACGACAATTAATATGGATTGAAGGGAGTAGGTTAATTTGTCGGAGCCATGCGGCTTAATTTGTGCTACATGCTAATCTTGCCCCCCGATAAAGTTGGACGAGCAAGACGGGCTTTTTGGCTCGGCTCCGCCCAACAAGAACATAGGCCGAGCCGAGTCGGTCTTATTTACTCTTTTTTTAATCTTACTAGTATGTATACACGTGCAATGCACGTCATAACAAAGCGGTTTTGGTAAAAGGAAGTAAGACATCGAACTGCTAATAAGCTCGAGAAAAAATATATAGTGATGTACAAATGAAGATATTAGCTAATATTGTAAAAATGGGAATTGGTATTCACACAAAAAATATGTAGTGTTTTAGAAAGAAAAAAACATGTAGAGTGTTCGTTTAAAAAAAATTGTATGCTACTTTCTCTTTCTCTCCGTTCTCCTCCCAATCAATCTCGTCTGGGCTCAAATCGTCATGCGCAAGTGGCAGGCGCTTCTTTTTCTGAATGGGCCACGTGATTGTTCTGGAACATAGTAGAACCAGCAGCAGTCTACTGTTCATGGCAAATCCTGATTACCTTAGCCGTTGGATTTAGGAGACTGACGGTTACGATTGATCTCGTAGGTCCAATTCAAAACTGATACACTATATAGTAGTATAGATTTATTACTTGTTTGTGCCTCCGGGACAACCCCAACTCGGCACATTTGAACCCGTGCACTAAGTAGATGAGCCGGCCTATGTAGCTGTTTCTTTTCTTTTGGTTTTCGGTGATTCCTTTTCATGGTTTTTCTTTTTGATTTGTTTTGTTTGTTCAGGTTTTTCATCATATTTTCATTTTCCCTTTTTGTTTTCTTAATTTTATTTTCTGTTTTTTATTTTTTACTTCTCCTTTTAAAATATATGAACACATAAAATGGCATTATAATTTATGAAAATATGAACACTTTTAAATTTTTTAATATTTACTAAATTAATGAATTTCTTTAAAAATAAATGATTTTTGTGAAAAAATGTGAACATTTTTAAATATCCATAGGAATATTATTATTTGTAAATCTGCCAACACTAATTCATTTTTCCGAAAATAAAAACTGACGGGAAGACCGGTGGAAAACCAGATAGAAGCCTAAAATGGGGTGCTTGTGCCTATGCAATTTGTCTTAATTTGTCTTAGTATATATTCTTAGCTTAATTAAGGTGGAGAATAGAATCACTCTGCTCACGCCTTGCTAAGCCCGAGCCGCCTCGCGCGTTCTTGCCCGCACTCCTCACACGCGTCCTCCTCGCTAGGGTTGTGGCACCGTCACACCAACGCGTCGCCGATCCCCTTCCCCCCTTCAGCCAATGTGGGCCCATGCTCACGCTCCACCACACCCGCGCTCTGCCACACGTTGCCCACGCCGCGCACGGCCGTCCTCACCACGCACACACCATGCACCGGTACATGCCCAACACGGTGACACCTCTTTTGCTTCTTCTTTTGGCGAAGTGCTAGTGCACTGCCTCGGCGCATTTCCTTCCATGATGAGATACATAAATTGGAAGTTGAAGACGACATGAAAAACTAGTTTGAACCACCTAAAAAATCAAATATATAACTTATTATATTAATACGTACATCTGGAAGCTTCGAGAAATGTATGTCTGCTATTTTTTTTTTTGAGGGGTATGTATGTCTGCTTTTTTTTTTGAGAAGAATGTATGTCTGCTAATGCAATGGTATTGGATAACGCAATGCTATGTGAGCTTTAACGGGCTAGTTAGCTGCTCAAAGCCCAGTCAATTTTTCCAGCCCAGGAGTTCAGAAGTTTTGAGGTTGCGAAGGACTACAGAAGAGGAAACATAAACGTATTCGATTAGAATCTTATCTTGGTTTAAACCAACAAAAACATGGCTTGTACTCCATCCAAGCATCTCCCCACATTGTATGTAATTCAACGAGACGGCATGTTTGCTGCTCAAACCAACGATGACGATGGCGAACGCGAGGGCGATGCTGCCGGAGGAGATGATATACGGAGGTGCTCGTGCGTCTGCCCGTGAAAGCCATCCTCAGATTCCACGCCGTCTGCCGCCGCTGGGCGGCGCTGGTATCCTCCGAGGAGTTCTGCGCGGCGAAGGAGGCCGCCGGGTCGGCAACGGAGCCAGCTAAGCTGCTGTTCCTCTCACGGACCGCGAGATACGACTCCACCGAGGTGTGCTCCAGCGACGACGGCGGCATGCCGCTGCTCACCCTCCCGGGCATGCGCGGCGACAGCGCGCGCATGACGTCCACGCCGTGCCGCGGCCTCACCCTCCTGCACGACCCTGACAGCCGGTTCCACGTCTTCAACGCCACCACGCGAGCAGTCACCATGCTGCCGCCTTGCCAAGACAAGATCCTTCATTCGACAACGGCCGGCCTCGGGTTCGACGCCAAGACCAAGGAGTGCAAGGTCGTGAGGCTGTTTGCCGGCGACGGCGGGACACCCAGGGAAGCATTTACCAGGGCCAGGTGCGAGGTGCACACCCTTGGGGGAGATCGCTGGAGGCCAATCTCCGCTGAAGGCGTGCCATGCAAGTTCGCCGGGGCCGCGCTGTTCGGGGCTGTGTGCCACAAGCTGGCGCCGGTGTTCGCCGACGGGTGTCTGCACTGGCTCATCCACCCAAGATTTCATTTCGCCACAAGGCCGGCAGCTGCGGTGCTGTCTTTCTCCCTCTCATCCGAGACGTTCAGCTGGGTCCGGTCACCGCCCTTCGACTGGGAAGGAGCGCACCTGACGGAGCTCGACGGCAGGCTGTGCATGGTCCGGGAGGACCTCCCTCGTACTTCTGTTCCTAGCTTGCTGGAGATCTGGAAGGCCAGGGAAGACAATGGTGACTGGTCGCTGGAGCATCGCGTCGATTTGCTACGGCTTGGTTGTAAAACAGGATATCTGCTGACTGTGCCACGGTACGTCAGAGTTGTTGGCAAACAAGGGGAGAAGGTGATCCTTGCCACGTCCTTTGGCAGGGTTTTCGCCTATGATCCCATGTCTCAAACCCTAGAACTAATCCTTCAGCTCGGAGCAATTCCTCGTTATGATACTGAGCGGCCTGTTACAAGAATCTCTTTGTTTAAAGAGAGACTTACTCCAGTGCAGAGGCACGGTGATAAACAGCAATGAACGGTGCACAGTATGAACAATCAACAAGGGAACGTGTTGCCTATACCTCGCCGGCCGGGGCAACAACCGAGGTGATGGCGATCCGGTTTCTGAGCTCTACGCTGGCTTCACTCCCCTCGCCTGTTGGAACTAATCTTGTTATTACTATTTTTAAGCATAGAGGTCTTTTAGGGTGATTGGCGTAGTACTCTCGGTACTACCCAGTACCGACCCCTCTGATTTTTATTAGCCGTCCGATCAGTTGGGGGATTAAGAACGTTTAAACTTAATTTGTTTAATCCGAGAAGGGCTTAATGGTCCATGGTGAAATATTGTTTTTTTCAACCAATCACCTCCACGACCAGACCACGTCTAATCGATCCAGATCGAGTTCAAGTGCTCGTCGTCGTCCCCTAGACTGTCTCCGACGTGCTCGGCGAGAGGCATCAATTCACCGTCCTCGTCCTCGTCCTCCTCTCCTTCACTGTCCTCGACGTGCCCGGCGACTAGAAGAAGAAGAAGAATAAGGCACCACATCTGCGCCGGCTGAATCGGCGGCGGCGGCGGCGGCTCAATAATCTGGAGGCACTCGACGCTGGCCGATCCCATCTCCTCCCGCCTGCCATCCTAAGGTATGAATCCGGCTTGGATCCGTAGCCTCCTCTTCCTACTAACTTGACATCAATTTAGGTTTCCATAGTGCATGCAATACAATTTAGTTTTTTCCATAATCGATGCTTAGTTCAGTAGTTTATATCCACGTTGATCATTGGTGGGCCTCACATGGACAACGAACATAGTTTAATATTCCACACAAGATTTCATAGTGGCTTTTCCATGCCCTTGTCTTTGCCAGGATAAACACCAACTGTGACTTTTGTATGTCATATGCAGGAAGACATGGCGGATGTAAGTGATGAGTCTATGTTGGAGTACTATCATATTGCCAACAAGATGTTTGATAGTGAGGATGAAGGCTATAGATTCTATAACAAATATGCTCTTGAGAAAGGTTTTAGTGTTAGGAGAAGCTATGTTGAGTGGGATGGATCCAACAGCCATATAATTTTAAGGAAAATTGTGTGTAGTCGTGAAGGGGTTCGTGAAGAGAAGCACATGAAGAGGAAGATGGAAGATAGAAAGAGGAGGCCACGGAGTGTAAAGCTAAATTGGTCATTGCAAGACAGGAGGAAACAGGTCAGTGGTTTGTGAAGGATTTCATCGATGAACACAACCATCCTCTAGCCCCACGGGATCTTTCGTGTCTTTTGCATTCACACAGAAGAATTAGCGATGAGCAGAAAGCGGACATTGCAGACATGGAAAAATCTGGGATCCGGAAACACCATATTATGGATATTTTGTGCATGCAATACGGTGGATATGATGAGGTTGGATGCACGACGAGGGGCATTTACAATTGCTGCCATGCTAACAAGCAGGAATCAATCGCTTCCGGTGATGCTCAAACGGTGATCAATCACATGGTGGCGCGGCGAGAGCGAGATTCAGATTTTTTCTTCAGGTACTTGGTTGATGAACTTGGCCATCTGAAGGGACTGTTCTGGTCTAATAGTCAATCCTGACTTGACTACGAGGCTTTCGGAGACGTTATTGTTTTTGATAGCACATACAGAACCAATAAGTACAATCTGCCATTTGTGCCGTTTGTCGGGTTGAATCACCACCGCAGCACTGTTATTTTTGGATGTGGTATAATTTCTCATGAAACAAGCCAGGCGTACGAGTGGATGTTACGGACCTTTTTCTGATGCCATGGGATAGAAGCATCCGATATATGTGATCATGGATGGGGACCTTGCAATGCAGAGAGCAATCAGGGTGGTCTGGCCTGACTCAAACCATAGGCTGTGTATATGGCACATTCAGCAGAACATTGTACGCCATCTGCATGATGACGCAGTAAAGGAGGAATTCAGATCTTTCATATATGATACATCTTCCATTAAAGAGCATGAGAGAAAATGGTTACAATTCTTACAACGGAATAAAGTAACCAGTGAGGAGTCCTGGCTGCATCAGATGTATCATATGAGAAAGTTGTGGTGTGCTCCATATCTTGAGGGGCGTTGTTTCCTGGGATTGAGCAGTAATCAGCGAAGTGAGAGCTTAAACTCGGTGCTACATATGCATCTTGAGGCTAAGATGACGTTGTTTGAAATGCTAGAGCACTATGAGCGTTGCCTTGCGTTGCGACGCTTGAACGAGGCTCTCTAAGACATCAAGGCCTTGCAGTCCATTCCGTTCACAGAGGAAAATGCTTCAAGTCTAGAGAAACACGCCGCAAAAGTTTTCACTCCTGCTATTTTTAAGTTGGTCTTATGGAGCATAAATGCTGTAAGCAAATGTGTGATCAGAGAGGTACTTGATGCATCTGAAGTTAGCACATACGTTGTCAGTAAGACAGAAAGAATGGATAAAAAGATCGAAGTGCGCACTGAGGAGAAGGAAGGTCTGCTTCACAGGATCAGTTGTTCTTGCCATAAGTTGGAATGCGCAGGCACACCATGTTCCCACATATTTCACATATTGGGAATTTTACAAGAAGAAAGATTGCCCAGGTGTTGTGTTCCCACTAGGTGGACAATGAGTGCAAAATCTGCATACGCACCGACCAGAAAGAGCGAGATGTATGAATATTCTGCAAGCCTGCAAAGGTACCGTAAGTTGCGGAATTTTAGTCACGCGGCATGTTTCAAGGCATGCCACTCTGATGAGACGTTTCAGCGTCTAAAGAGGGTTTCGAAAGGACAAGATGTTAGCAAGGAATCAAGTATTAAACAAGCTGACAGCAAGGAATCAACTAATGCTCGGAGTAACAACATTAGGTTTGGCCCGTTGATGCCGCAATCGACTAACCTTGATGGTGAAGGTTTGGATAAGGTTCTGGATCCCGTGCATGTGCCAGGCCGAGGTGCACCGAAGAAAAGGCTACATGCAAAGACGAAGAAGACAAGATCAAAGGGTAAATGTGGCTATTGTCACGTGGCAGGTCACAATCGACGTACATGCAGCAAATTGTTAGAGGTAGCAAATATGTACAAATTTAATTTTTGCATCTGTCCAAATATATTGCATGGCATTAATTATATTCTTCTGTGTAGGTGCTACTTGTAGCTTGCGTTGGTATTTCCCCGAAGAGGAAGGGATGATGCAGCACAGTAGATATAAGTATTTCCCTCAGTTATGAAACCAAGGTTATCGAACCAGTAGGAGAATTACATAACACCTCGTTAGCAGCACCAGCACACAAACAACAAATCCTTGCACCCAACGCAAACAAGGGGTTGTCAATCCCTTGGCGATAAGTTGCAAGATTAAATTGTATATGATAGATGGATAGATTGAAACAAAAATACAAAATAAAATAAGTAAAATAAAATTGCAGCAATATTTTTAGGGTTTTAGTAATATGATTTAGATAGACCCGGGGGCCATAGTTTTCACTAGATGCTTCTCTCATGAAAATAGCATACGGTGGGTAGACAAATTACTGTTGGGCAATTGATAGAAAAGCAAATAATCATGACGATATCCAAGGCAATGATCATGTATATAGGCATCACGTCTGATACAAGTAGACCGACTCCTGCCTGCATCTACTACTATTACTCCACACATCGACCGCTATCCAGCATGCATCTAGTGTATTAAGTCCATAAAAGAATGGAGTAACGCCTTAAGAACGATGACATGATGTAGACAAGATAAACTCACGTATGAATAAACCCCATCTTTTTACCCTTAATAGCAACAATACATACGTGTCATGTCCCTTTCTGTCACTGGGATTGAGCACCGCAAGATCGAACCCATTACGAAGCACCTCTTCCCATGGCATAAATCAATCTAGTTGGCCAAACCAAATCAATAGATCGGAGAAGAAATACGAGGCTATAATAATCATGCACAAAAGAGTGCAGCAAAGACTCAAATATATTCATGGATAATCTGATCATAAACTCACAATACATCGGATCCCAACAAACACACCGCAAAAAGTGATTACATCGGATAGAACTCCAAGAACATCGAGGAGAACATTGTATTGAAGATCAAAAAGAGAGAAGAAGCCATCTAGCTACTAACTATGGACCCGAAGGTCTGTGGTAAACTACTCACGCATCATCGGAAGGGCAGCAAGGTTGATGTAGAGCCCCTCCGTGATCGATTCCCCCTCCGGCAGATTACCGGAGAAGAACCTCAGATGAGATCTCTCGAGAACAGAAGCTTGCGGTGGCGAAAACAGTATTTCGTGGACACCCCTGAGGGTTTCTGATTTTTCTGGAATTTATAGTGGAGGAATTAGGTCAAATGGAGCTCTGTGGGCCCCACGAGGTACCAGGGCGCGCCTGCCCCCCCAGGCGCGCCCTGGTGGCTCGTGGCCCCCTCTAGGGTCTTCTGGCCTCCTTCCGAAGCTTCTAGTCTTGGTATTGTCCAAAAAAAATCTTCAAAAAGTTTCGTGGCATTTGGACTTCGTTTGGTATTGATATTCTGTAAAACAAAAACAGGGCAGAAAACAACAACTGGCACTGGGCACTAAGTTAATACGTTAGTCTCCAAAAATGATATATAATTGCTGTAAATGTATATAAAAACATCCAAGATTGATAATATAACAGCATGGAACAATCAAAAATTATAGATACGTTGGAGACGTATCAGCATCCCCAAGCTTAATTCCTGCTCGTCCTCGAGTAGGTAAATGATAAAAACAGAATTTTTGATGTGGAATGCTGCCTATCATATTCATCATATATTCTTTTATTTTGTAGCATGGACATTGGACTTGAATGATTCAAAGCAATAGTCTATAATTTGACATGAAGATATAAATACTCAAGCATGCTAACAAGCAACCATGTTTTTCAAAATATCAATGCTAAAGAAAGTTATCCCTAGCCCATTATGCTCAATCATTGATCCATTCGTGAAACACACTCAAATATTAGCTACATCCAATGCACAAGTATGACAATAGTGCTCTCTAGTTGGTTCTTTATAAGAGAAGATGGAGACTCAAGAAAAATAAAAATTGCATAAAAGTAAATAGATGGGCCCTTCGCAGAGGGAAGGAGAGATTTGTCAAATGTGCCAGAGCTCAAAGCTTAAATTAGAGAGATAAAAATATTTTGAGAGACATGCTTTTCCTGTCAACGAAAATGAACGAGAATTCCCAATATCTTCCATGCTATATACATTATAGGTGGTTCCCAAACAGAAAAGTAAAGTTTATTTCCTTTCCACCATTTCTTTCACAATCCATGGCTAGCCATATCCACGGGTGCCCTACATACCATCACTTCCCAAGGAATTTTGTTGTTATTAATTTTTGATTTCATTGTGGGACTGGGCATCCCTATTACCAACCATACTCTTGTGCAATGACAAGTGGATAAACACTCATGGTGAGAATAACACACCTAGCATGGAAAATATCGGCCACCCCCTTCCGCCTCATGAGCGGTACGGGCACACAAAACCATTGTTGAGGAAATCGTTAACTGGTAGCTGCTCGGTTGGCTGACGAGTAGGGGATTAATAGGCAAATCGACAAGTTAATCGGCCATTTAATCGATTAATCGGCCGATTTATCAGTTTATCAGCTACTCGGTGACCCTATGAGTAGGGATTAATCGACAAGTTAACTGGTTAATCAGACGAATTCTTGAACAGGGAGAAAACAGAAAAATTATTTTGAAAATTTAGAGTTGGCACACGCAAATTTACTTGGAACGGCATTGAAATACCGCATATAGGTAGATATAGTGGACTCATATGGCACAACTTGGGTTTAAGGATTTTGGATGCACAAGCAGTATTTGTGCTTAGTACAAATGAAGGCTAGCAAAAGATTGACAAGCAACCAACCAAAAAACGAAAACGGTCATAAACATGCATTGAACATAACTAACACCGAATGATGCACCACAAGTAGGATATAATTTCATTGCATAACTATTGACTTAACGTGCATGCATAGGGAATCACAAACCTTAAAACGAATATTCTTACTAAATCACAATTACTCACTAACATGACTCACATATTATTATTTCCATATCGCAAAACTATTGCAAGGAATCACTCTTATCATATCCAATGATCTATATGAAAGTTTTTATTATATCCCTCTTGAATATTCATCACTTTGGGACCAAATTCATATCTTGTGCAAATTACCGTTACTTTCACCAATTCTCAAAAAGATTTAAGTGAAGCATGAGAGTGCAAATATTTCTTCAAAATTTCAATCTTATCAATTCTCAAAATAATATAAGTGAAGCATGAGAATTTATTTCTACAAAATTTTAATCTTGTCAACTCTCAAAATAATATAAGTGAAGCATGAGAGTTCATTTCTTCAAAATTTAGCCACCACCGTGCTCAAAAAGATTTAAGTGAAGCACTAGAGCAACTGCCTAGCTCAAAAAATTTAAGTGAAGCACATAGAGTATTCTAACAAATCATGATGAACGTGTGGCTCTCTCAAAATAGGTGTGTTCAGCAAGGATGATTGTGACAAACTAAAAAGCAAGCAAAGCGAAGACTCATATAATACAAGACGCTCCAAGCAAAACACATATCATGTGACGAATAAAAATATAGCTCCAACTAAAATTACCGATGGTTGGTAGAAGAAAGAGGGGATGCCTTCCGGGGCATCCCCAAGCTTAGACGCTTGAGTCTTCCTTGAATATTACCTTGGGGTGCCTTGGGCATCCCCAAGCTTAGGCTCTTGCTACTCCTTATTCCTTCATACATTGTGATCTCACCCAAAACTTGAAAACTTCAATCACACAAAACTCAACAAAACCTTCGTGAGATGCGTTAGTATAACAAAAAAAAATCACTACTTTAAGTACTGTTGAAAACCCATTCATATTTTATATTTGCATTATACCTACTGTATTCTAACTTCTCCATGGCTTATACCCCCCGATACAATCCATAGTTTCATCAAAACAAGCAAGCAACAGATCAAAAACAGAATCTGTCAAAAACAGAACAGTCTGTAGAAATCTGAATTATCGTCATACTTCTGTAAGTCCAAAAATTCTGAAAATTTAGGATAACACGGGAAATTCATATATCAATATTGTGTAAAAAATTCAGAAGGTTCTGACATTCCAGCGAAAAACCAAAATTCCAGCACTGGAGGCAAAACTTTCTATTTTCAAAAGGCATCAATTATACTATCTTCCAAATCATCCCAAAGGTTCTACTTGGCACAAACACTAATTAAAAACATAAAAACTCAATCAGAACAGTAGGATGACAGTAAAAACACACCATAACAGAAACTTATAATAAAAATTTATTTTATTCATTGGGTTGCCTCCCAACAAGCGCTATTGTTTTATGCCCCTAGCTAGGCATAATGCATAGTTTCAATTGTTGTCATCTTTCAAGTTGATTCCATAAGTGGCCCTAATAATGGATTCATATGGTGTTTTAATTTTCTTCCTAGAGAAATGTTTCATACCTTTCTTTAGTGGAAACTAAAATTTTATATTCCCTTCTTTCATATCAACAACGGCACCTATAGTTCGTAAGAACGGTCTACCAAGTATTATGGGGCATGAAGGATTGCATTCAATGTCAAGTACAATAAAATCAACGGGCACATAGTTCCTATTTGCAAGAATAAGAACATCATTAATCGTTCCCAAAGGCTTTTTAATAGTGGAATCCGCAAGATGCAAATTAAGAGAACATTCATCTATATTGCTGAAACCTAGCACATCACATAGAGATTTTGGAATTGTAGAAATGCTAGCACCCAAATCACATAAAGCATTGCACTCATAATTTTTAATTTTAACTTTAATGGTGGGTTCCCATTCATCATATAATTTTCTAGGAATTGAAATTTCTAGTTCTAACTTCTCTTCTAACGCATTCATCATTGCTTCTACGATGTGTTTAGTAAAAGCCTTGTTTTGCTCATAAGCGTTGTGTGAATTTAACATGGATTGTAACAAAGAAATAAACTCAATTAAAGAACAATTATCATAATTAAAATCTTTGTAATCCAAGAGAGTGGGCACATCGCTAGTTAAAGTTTTTACCTCTCCAAACCCACTTTTAGTAATTTTCTTATCAAGATTTTCACCCTCCGAATTATGGGGACGCTCTTTAGCTAAAGTTGACTCTTCTGCAGTCCCCTTTTCATCAAGTTTAATATTGCTAAACAAAGAATCAATAGATGAAACACCAATCATTTTAATATCCTCATCATTACTACGATAGAAACCGGGAGGAATCGCTTTTTCTAAAAGTTCTCGTTTAGCTTTTAGGATGGCGGTTCTTTTCTTACTCTCATCTATGGAGACATATAAAGCTTTAATAGATTCATTAATATCAATTTTAGGTGGCAACATTTTAGTCTTAAGATTTTCCACATCATGAATAATTCTATCAACGCTCCTAGACATATCATCAATTTTACTCAATTTTTCTTCTATCGTAGTATTGAAAACCTTTTGAGCATTAATAAATTCTTTAATATTAGTTTCAAGATCAGAGGGCATCCTATTATTATTATTATAAGAATTACCATAAGGATTGCCATAATTATTAGAGGAATTTCCAGGGAACGGTCTAGCATTGAAATTACCTCTATAAGCGTTGTTATTAAAATTGTTTCGCGAGACAAAATTCACATCTACGGGATCATTATTTTGCTCAATCAAAGTGGACAAAGGCACATCATTAGGATCAATAGGAGCATTTTTGCTAGCAACCAACTTCATAAGCGCATCAACTTTATCACTCAAAGTATTAATTTCTTCAACCGAATTCACTTTTTTACTAGTAGGAACTCTTTCAGTATGCCATTGTGAATAATTTGCCATAATATTGTCAAGCAATTTAGTAGCTTCCCCCAAAGTAATTTCCATAAAAGTACCACCCGCGGCGGAATCTAAAAGATTTCTAGAGACAAAATTCAATCCCGCATTAAAAATTTGTATGATCATCCATAAATTTAAACCATGAGTAGGGCAATTTCTTATCATTAATTTCATCATCTCCCAAGATTGGGCAACATGTTCATGATCAAGTTGCTTAAAATTCATAATTTGCTTTCTATGTGAAATAATTTTCGCGGGAGGAAAATACTTAGTAATAAAAGCATCTTTACACCTATCCCAAGAATCGATACTATTTCGTGGTAAATATGAAAACCAAATTTTTGCATGATCCCGCAATGAGAATGGGAAAAATCACACAATTTTGTATTTTCTTGAGACATCGTGACTACGCAAACAAGATAACAAGCAAGCAAACAAGCAAACAAGAAAAAGGCAAACGAAAAATATTTTTGTATTTTTGTAAAAACTTTTTAGAAGTAGGGGAGATGAAAACGAGAGGCAAATCCAAATAAAGTAAATGCAAGGAGATGAGAGTTTATGCAAAGGTACTTGATAGATGTTGATGATGTCTCCCCGGCAAGAGCGCCAGAAATTCTTCCTGCTAGTTGTAGCTTGCGTTGGTATTTCCCCGAAGAGGAAGGGATGATGCAGCACAGTAGAGATAAGTATTTCCCTCAGTTATGAAACCAAGGTTATCGAACTAGTAGGAGAATCACACAACACCTCGTTAGCAGCACCTGCACACAAACAACAAATCCTTGCACCCAACGCAAACAAGGGGTTGTCATTCCCTTGGTGGTAAGTCACAAGATTAAATTGTATATGATAGATGGATAGATTGAAACAAAAATACAAAATAAAATAAGTAAAAGAAAATTGCAGCAATATTTTAGGGTTTTAGTAATATGATTTAGATAGACCCGAGGGCCATAGTTTTCACTAGAGGCTTCTCTCATGAAAGTAGCATACGGTGGGTAGACAAATTACTGTTGGGCAATTGATAGAAAAGCAAATAATCATGACGATATCCATGGCAATGATCATGTATATAGGCATCACGTCCAATACAAGTAGACCGACTCCTGCCTGCATCTACTACTATTACTCCACACATCGACCGCTATCCAGCATGCATCTAGTGTATTAAGTCCATAAAAGAACGGAGTAATGCCTTAAGAACGATGACATGATGTAGACAAGATAAACTCACGTATGAATAAAACCCCTCTTTTTACCCTTAATAGCAATGATACATACGTGTCATGTCCCTTTCTGTCACTGGGATTGAGCACCGCAAGATCGAACCCATTACAAAGCACCTCTTCCCATGGCAAGATAAATCATTCTAGTTGGCCAAACCAAATCAATAGATCGGAGAAGAAATACGAGGCTATAATAATCATGCATAAAAGAGTGCAGCAAAGACTCAAATATATTCATGGATAATCTGATCATAAACTCACAATTCATCGGATCCCAACAAACACACCGCAAAAAGTGATTACATCGGATAGAACTCCAAGAACATCGAGGAGAACATTGTATTGAAGATCAAAAAAGAGAGAAGAAGCCATCTAGCTACTAACTATGAACCGAAGGTCTGTGGTAAACTACTCACGCATCATCGGAAGGGCAGCAAGGTTGATGTAGAGCCCCTCCATGATCGATTCCCCCTCCGGCAGATTACCGGAGAAGGACCACAGATGGGATCTCTCGAGAACAGAAGCTTGCGGCGGCGGAAAAAGTATTTCATGGACTCCCCTGAGGGTTTCTGATTTTTCTGGAATTTATAGTGGAGGAATTAGGTCAAACGGAGCTCTGTGGGCCCCACGAGGCACCAGGGCGCGCCTGCCCCCCCCCCCCAGACTCGCCGTGGTGGCTCGTGGCCCCCTCCAGGGTCTTCTGGCCTCCCCCCGAAGCTTCTAGTGTTGGTATTGTCTAGAAAAAAATCTCCATAAAGTTTCGTGGCATTTGGACTTCGTTTGGTATTGATATTCTGTAAGACAAAAACAGGGCAGAAAACAACAACTGGCACTGGGCACTAAGTTAATAGGTTAGTCTCCAAAAATGATATATAATTGCTATAACTGCATATAAAACCATCCAAGATTGATAATATAACAGCATGGAACAATAAAAAATTATAGATACGTTGGAGACATATCAGTAGGATCTCGAAGCAGAGCTCTGATAGCTACAGCATTGTGCACACGGTCGGGGCATGCACGTCGACGATGAACCTGATAGTGTCGTGTGCATTGTTGTGTATGTTTAGTACCATGTGACCTGGTCTTTAAAATTTACTTCATTGTGTCAGTTACTTAGTGACTTCATGATTATTATTTTTATGTATGACTCAGCGAATTGGTGCTCCACTGCCTTGTAACCGTATGAGTTTGGGATCTTTGGTTTGCATTTTCTATGTGACTTTTTCATGTCCAACTTTAAGAATCATGGTGTCTTCACGGCCTGCATGGAGCTCGTGTATTATGGAGGAGAATATTTGGAAATAGATGAAGTGGAGGAATTAAATTTTGCTCATGGAAAAAAATATAGGCCCATATTGCATGTTGTCCCGTAAGAGGTACTTGATGTACAACGGAGGGGTTTCGGATAGGGCGGAAAGTTAGTCAGGCGCAAGTTTTTTTCTCACGTCCACCGAATGGGCTCAAAAAATTTCCACACACTACAATAACCATGGCAAGCATCGGTGCCAGGTTACGTTGATTTTTGACGTAGCATGCATTTTCTAGGGTTTTTCCCGGGGAAAAAAACCCTAAAATACTGGACGTACGTGACGCAACCTGCGTCCGGTCTCCGAATTCGTTGAAATTTTGCATAGACTACTGGGGTGGGCGTTCCCACTAGCTGGCAAAATTTGGTGTCATTCTGAAGATGACCTAAAATTGACCTTCTTCAGCGGAGGCCGTCCGAGTAGGAGCGAAGGGTTCGTCTCGAAGGACGTTTTTTTTACATCCTTCAAATTGACCCAAAATTTGTCCATAGTCTAGAACCATCATGAGAAGCATGCATGTCAAGTTTCGTAGCTTTTCGGCATTGTATGAGTTTTCTACGGTTTTCGCGAGGAAAAAACCGTAAAATACTTTCCGGACGAGACGCAACGTGTCTATTTTGTCGGAATTCGTTGAAATTTTGCATAGAGTACTGCGGTGGGCATCCACATTGGCTGACAAAATTTGGTGTCATTCTGAAGATGACCTAAAATTGACCTTGTTCAGCGGAGGCCGTCCGGGTAGGAGCGAAGGGTCCGTCTCGAAGGACGTTTTTTTTGACATCCTTCAAATTGACCCAAAATTTGTCCATCGTCTAGAACCATCATGAGAAGCATGCATGTCAAGTTTCGTAGCTTTTCGGCATTGTATGAGTTTTCTACGGTTTTCGCGAGGAAAAAAGCGTAAAATACTTTCCGGACGAGACGCAACGTGTCTATTTTGTCGGAATTCGTTGAAATTTTGCATAGAGTACTGGGGTGGGCATCCACATTGGCTAGCAAAATTTGGTGTCATTCTGAAGATGACCTAAAATTGACCTTGTTTAGCGGAGGCCGTCCGGGTAGGAGCGAAGGGTCCATCTCGAAGGACGTTTTTTTCGACATCCTTCAAATTGACCCAAAATTTATCCATAGTCTACAACCATCATGAGAAGCATGCATGTCAAGTTTCGTAGCTTATCGACATTGTATGAGTTTTCTATGGTTTTTGCGAGGTAAAATCCTAAAATACTTTCCGGACGAGTACTGGGGTGGGCATCCCCACAGGCTGGCAAAATTTTGTAACACGTGATCGCGACGTGGGCCGGCCGGCGCTGCAATGCTTGGATGGGCCGGGGTTTGAGGGAGGTGGCAGGGCCGACGTGGAAAACGGCCTCCGTGCATGCATGGCGTCGGTAATCATGCCTGCACGATCGCCACACCCCGCCGCCAGCCAGAGATGCATGCAGACCCTGGGATCGCGCGGGGTATCCGCCTGGGGCTGTGCGTGCATGCAGACGATTGGCGGAGAGCCCGCCTGGCGTACACGTGCGAGGCCCGCACTGAATCTATGGGTCGGCCGGTCTCCGGGTGACGACGCGCGCGCGTGGGATGGCCCGTCGTCTGGTCGCCGCGTGTTGAACGCGGGATGGCGTCACGTGCTTTGGTGGGGATCCGCCTGCGATTCACTGCGCTCCTGACGCCGAAACGATCCCGGAGCAGATCTCGTCAGGTCTGAGTCCGCGGATCCCAAGGACGATTCTGCAGGAGTTTTGTCACGCTGTGGAGACATAAAATGTCCGTTTGGATTATTTCCTCCACCGTTTTGCACCAATTTTTTTTTCTGTCGCAGCTGTACATGATCCTGCAGCACCTGGCATGGGATCTGCTGTGGCCACGTCGCCAAACAAGGCTAGCACTAGTGCGGCCACATCGAGGACCACACAGCATGAATGTACAATGTTCTGAAATGACTGCATAGTTTTTTTTTGCAAGGACACTGCTTAGTTGTTTAGGTGCAACGCCTGCTCACAAACAAATATACGGTAGGATATAAACACATGCATGTAACGTCGAAATTGGAAATCACATTCTAGCAAAAATGTTGTTAAAAGACCTGTATCATGAATGAATTGTACCCTAATTGCCAACATAGTATCAAAAACAAAAACCGTTCTCTCAAGCTTAAAACGGTTCAAATAACATTAACCCTACTATATAAGCTCATCTCCGCTGCCAATATCCAGTGACTTCTTCGGATTGGCCGTTGGTGTTTCGTTCGGGCTAGGCGACGACGCACCTTCTTCCATATTTTTACACGGTACATCAATGTAACCTAAGGAGTCCAGTTGTTCCTGTGCCGCACGCTCTCTAGCCAGACCCTTCGCTTTGTCCATATCTTGGATGCGCAGTTCCTGTAAAAAATCATTGGAAGGTATTAGGACAAACTTAAAGATGATGAAGCCATAAAATTGATGTAACATGTACAATATGAACCTCTGAATCCATGTCCGAATACTCATAATCATCTTTCGGTGGACGATTATACACTAAGTACAAATGACATGTCTTGCTGCCGTTCAGATCAGAAATCATTTTTGCAAAATCATCTGGTCCTGAAATCAGGAACATTTCTTCTAGAAGTTTGTATGTATACTTAGGTAAGAAGTAGTACAAATCTGAATCCTTTTTATAACCAAATCCAGCCATTTCTTTCATGAGAAAAGCGTAGTCCAATATGCCAGGTTCAAACAATCTCGTTTCGCAGGGTCTATCCTCGAAGTATCCTGTCGGGACATGAGCAAGCTCAAAATCCCTATGAGTAAAAAATTCCATTACCAGCACCTACATACGACTATCTGACGTCAGATTTATTACAGTGCAATGAGCAAAGGGCCAAGCATAATTTTTGTTGTGCGTAGCAACATCGCCACATATTTACCTTATTATATGGCATGGATTCTTCATGTGGAGTGATTGGGGATTGTGCCGTCTCTGGATGCTTAGCCTACGTATGAATCGCCGACAGAGGGTTGTACACAAATTAAAAAAGGTCATACAAAATCTTGGCTGTGAATGTTTAGCATGGGTGTGAGGTACTTACAGGGGGAGAATTGAAGACATGTTGTTTGGGTGGAGTGTTGTAGCATTGAACGGGTGACACTAACATCGCAAGGTTTTGAGTGATTGGGGATTGTGCCGTCTCACGATGCTTAGCCTACATATGAATCGCTCACATGAAGTTACCCACAAATAAAAAATGTTCATACAAAATCTCGGTCGTGAATGTATAGCATCGGTGCAAGGTACTTACAGGGGGAGAATTGAAGGCATGCTGTTGGGGTGGATTGCTGTGGCATTGAACGTGGGACTGTAACATCGCACGGTCTTCCATAATCTTTCCTTCCATTTGGACCTGCTCCACCGTAGCCTTATGGTCCATGTCCTTGCGCTCCTGTTGCAGCCTAATGTCCATATCCGCACGTGCCTGCAACACATCGGCATCCATATTGACATGCTCTGTCTGTATAATACCATCGACAACCTTCCGGTCCTTTTGCAATTTCAGCTGCATCTCCTTGTAGGCAAGCTGGAACTTCTTTTCCATGTCGTCACGGTCCTGCTGAAACTTTTATCCATCTCTTCACGCATCTGCTTAATCGTTCGGGACATATCATCACGCTCCTCCTTTAGCACCCTGTCAACGTATGCACGTTCTTGTTTGAGTTTCCTGTCCATCTCATCGCGGTCCTGTTGCACCTTCAAGTCGATCTGCCGGTGCGCTTCATGCAACGACCTGTCATACTCCGCACGGTTGTGATGCACCTGTGAATCCATGGTCCCTACAACACCAGACACAAGAATGCTATTAATGAGATCCACTTTGACAAAATATACCGATTCTCATTAAAACATATGACAATTTAAATATCTCATAATTTTAAATAGCATGGTATGTGAGACAAACTGACTGCTAAATTTCAAGCAAAAGCTCAAATCTCCTCAAATTCATATTCCTAATTTGCTATCAACAACCTCCTCAAAATTAGTCCTAATAATCCAGCAACTCCTTGAACAGTAACTCCTTTACTCATTTATTGTGAACTAGTCTATGTATGGCATATCTAAGTGGCTAAGTCAAACCTCATCCAAATCATTCCTATTAATCCAACATATCTCAAAGGTCTAGTAAAGTTACTCCACCGAGAAAATATATCCATAACCAGATCGTATGATCATCTACTCCCAACAAGCAATGACAAAGCTCTTGCATAAAATTCTTTACTCCAACCTCATCCAAATCATTCCTAGTAATCCAGCATACCTCAAATGTCTGGTAAATTTACTCCACCGAGAAAATATATCCCTAACCAGATCGTATGATCAACTACTGTCAACTAGCAATCACATAGCTCTTGCATAACAACCTTTACTCCAAGTATCCACAACCACCCACAATCTTGCACCCAAACAGTACCTTCCACGAAAAACTAACAAAAATCTTGCACACAAAATGGCATTTCTAATCTCATCACAACTGCCTTCTTGGTCCAATCAATGGAAAAATGTATCAACATTGCAAGAGATGGGAGGAGTCGTGGAGGATGAGACCTTTTTACTCCAGCATCGGCGTCGGCGACTGCGGAGCGATGGCGCGATCCCGACGACGGCTACGGCAGGAGACAAATAGTTGATGGCACGGTTAAGATAGGAGGGATATGCGCTACGATGGAAGGGTATATAACCGTCATTTTAGGGTCAATTAGATATTTCCAAGTAATGCGCTTTGATGGAACGGTATCCGTCCGTGATTTTAGGGTCAGTTAGTCATTTGGAAGATTTGTTTGTTAGCCTATTTACAGGAGCATGATCCTCTGGCGTCGGTGTAAGGGTTTGTTGGGCCAGCGCATGATCAATTACTTTTGAGAACAAACATCACTAGTTCTTCTCTTACCCAAAGGATTAGGGCCACCGTCTGCCATTGTCGCCATCGCCTAGCACCTAGTCAACCATGTCGTCGTCGAGCTCGATTAGGTGTGCGATGAGGGGCTGATGACCCACAAGTATAGGGGATCAATAGTAGTCCTTTCGATAAGTAAGAGTGTCAAACCCAATGAGGAGCAGAAGGAAATGACAAGTGGTTTTTAGCTAGGTATTTTCTGCAAGCATTGAAATTATCGGTAACAAGTAGTTTGATAGCAAGATAATTTGTAACAAGTGACAAGTAGCAATAGTAACTAAAGTGCAGCAAGGTAGCCCAATCCTTTTGTTGCAAAGGATAGGCCGGAACGATCTCTTATAATAAGCTAAACGTTCTCGAGGACACATGGGAATTTCATCTAGTCACTTTCATCATGTTTGTTTGATTCGCGTTCGCTACTTTGATAATTTGATATGTGGGCGTACCGGTGCTTGGGTGCTGTTCTTACTTGAACAAGCCTCCCACTTATGATTAACCCCTCTCGGAAGCATCCGCAACTACGAAAGAAGAATTAAGATAAATCAAACCATACCATTAAACATATGGATCCAAATCAGCCCCTTACGGAATAGAGCATAAACTAGGGTTTAATCTTCTGTCACTCTAACAACCCATCATCTAATTACTACTCCATAATGCATTCCCTTAGGCCCAAAGATGGTGAAGTACCATGTAGTCGACGTTCACATGACACCACTAAGAGAATCAACAACATACATATCATCAAAATATCGAACAAATACCAAATTCACATGATTACTTATGACAAGACTTCTCCCATGTCCTCAATAACAAAAGTAACTACTCACACATCATATTCATGTCCAAGATCAGAGGGGTATTGAATAGCATAATGGATCTGAACATATAATCTTCCACCAAATAAACCAACTAGCATCAACTACAAGATGTAATCAACACTACTAGCAACCCACAGGTACCAATCTGAGGTTTTGAGACAAAGATTGAATACAAGAGATGAACTAGTGTGTAAGATGAGATGGTGCTGGTGAAGATGTTGATGAAGATTGGTCCTCCCACGATGAGAGGATCGTTGGTGATGACGATGGCTTCGATTTCCCCCTCCCGGAGGGAAGTATCCCCGGCGGAATCGCTTCGCCGGAGAGCAAAAGTGCTCCTGCCCAAGTTCCGCCTCGAGACGGCGGCGCTCCGTCCCGAAAGTCTTTTCATCATTTTTTCTAGGGAAAATGGGCTTATATACCAGAAAATGGGCACCGGAGGCTGGCCAGGGGCCCCACAAGCCACCAGGGCGCGCCTGGGGGGGTGGCGCGCCCTGGTGCCTCGTGGGCACCTGGGTGGCCCCCTCTGGTACTTCTTTTCTCCAGTATTTTTTTATTCCAAAATAAATCTCCGTGAAATTTCAGCTCATTTGGAGATGTGTAGAATAGGTATCTCTGGCATACTGCAGGCAATCTCCCTCCTTATGTAAACCTTGCATATTAAGAGAGAAAAGGCATTAGAATTGCTCCACAAAGTGTTATATTGATTAAAAACACTATAAATAACAGTAGGAAAACATGATGCAAAATGGATGTATCAATACCCCCAGGCTTAGACCTCGCTTGTCCTCAAGTGAAAGCCGATATCGATAATCATGTCCACATGTTTAGAGAGAGAGAGAGGTGTCGATAAAAACAAAATACGGACATAGTAGCATCATGATCATTATTATAACAGCAATATTCATTATCATAGAACTTCTCATGAGCAAGTAACAATTCATCACAGCAACGAAGTATAAGACATAAACTTTCTTGAAAACTAACAAACTATGTTCTCAGTCAACAATGCAATTGCAATTCATCATATTTTCAGGAATGGTCTCATGTAGGAGCTTTTTAGCAAGTCCACATACTCAACCATCATTTAGTCTTTTATGATTGCTAACACTCACAACATATATATGGAGCAAAAAGTTTCAGCCAGACACATAGAAAGATAGGGGCTTATAATTTCACCTCCCAACTTATTCACCTCAAGGGTAATGTCAACAATAATAACTCATGATCACTCATATCCAACGGGATATATGTGCCTAGATCTTTCCCCACCACATGATGCTTGCAAAAGAGAAAAATAAAAAGGAATAGAGGAGAACACTATTGACTCTTGCATAAAAAGTAAATACATAAAAGTAAAAGATAGGCCCTTCACAGAGGGAAACAGAGGTTGTCATGCGCTTTTTGTTGTTGGATGCACAAGCTCTTAATGCAAAGGAACGTCACTTTATATTGCCCCTTGTGATAGCAACCTTTATTATGCAGTCCATCGCTTTTATTTCTTTACCATCACAAGTTCGTACAAATTTTATTTTCCCTTACAATAAAAGTTCATACATATTTAGAGGCAATTTTTATTACTTTTTGCACCGATGAAAACTTACTTGAAGGATCTTATTCAATCCATAGGTAGATATAGTGGACTCTCATGACATTAAACTGGGTTTAAGGGTTTTGGATGAACAAGTAGTATCTCTACTTGGTGCGGATTTTGGGCTAGCAAAGATATTGAGCAAGCACCACATGTTGGAGGATTTATGACAATATAACTTCTATGTGAATATAAGAAAACATAATTCATTACGTTGTCTTCCTAGTCCAACGTCAACAATTTGACATAAAATACTAAATGGGGGCTCACAATCAAAAAGATGTCCAAGATAGTGTATTTGCATGTGAATCTTCTCTTCCTTATTAATTTTTTCATGAATTGCATCATTGACCAATGCTATGCTTGTTAACTTTCAATAAATTTTACCACTTATACTTTTATTTATGTAATGTCATTACTTTCCATAAGATTAGCATATGATCTTTTTCATTATTTTCATTGCTAGGATTGAAACATAAAAGTAAGCAAGCAAAAACTCAAACTACTCTTTATTATATAACTCCCAACTTAATTTCATAGATAGATAGATCACGTAACTACCACTCGAAAATAGATCATACTAAACTTTTATTCAACTAAATCACGAAATAACTAAGGATCGAACTAAAAATAGGTAAAGATAATAAAAGTGATGGTGATACGATACCGGGGCACCTCCCCCAAGCTTGGCACAAGCCAAGGGGAGTGCCCATACCCATGTACTCAAGTTTGTTTCTTCGGTGATGATGGTGATGATGAAGTGGTGGGCTTGTTCTTTAGTTTCCGCTTGAGAGCACAGTTTTCTTCCTTCAACTTGCTAATTTCTTGCTCAAGCTCCACTATCTTCTCACACAATACGTTCTTGTTTTCCTGTCGAAGACGGAAAGGGATAAATTGGATCTTAGATTTGTTTACTATTTTTGGGAGGCTTGACTTCTTGAACTCCACATGCATATCTCCCGGTTGAGGTAGAGGGGCATCGTCTTCATCCGAGCTCACGTCTTCCGTTCCCTTCAAGTTGACATCTCGCTCCTCCTCCGTGGACCATCCATAGGGATCTACATCCCCATAGATCCTTGGATTTGTAACATAGTGTGATATGAAGCTCTCCATCTGAGTCTTGAGACGACATACTTTCGGATTTGTCAGAAAAATAGTACGAAACAAGAACAGAGGATATTTCTGCGATACGGTGATCAAAACGTCCGGGAGTATATATAAAGAATTTTTATCTTGCAAAACAGGTATTCCAGAAGAAAACGGAGTCGGGAAGGCTCATGAGGGGCCCACGAGCCACCAGGGCGTGCCTGGGGGGGTGGCGCGCCCTGGTTCCTCGTGTGCACCTCGTGGGTCCCCTCGGCTGTTTCTTATTTTTGTATTTTTTCTAATATTCCAAAACTGACAGAAAGTATTTTTATGGAATTTTTGGAGTCGGTTTACTTACCGTATCACGTACCTCTTCCTTTTCAGGGTTTTGGAGTGTTCTGGAAGGTCTCTCAACATTAATAGGTGTACCTGAGATGTAATGCTTAATTCTTTGCCCATTGACCACCTTCGGATTAGTGCCCTCGGCGTTATTGATCTTAATGTCTCCAGAGCAATAAACTTCCTCAATGATATACGGTCCTTCCCATTTAGAGAGAAGTTTTCCTGCAAAAAATCTAAAACAAGAATTGTACAATAGAACATACTCACCCACTTTGAATTCCCGTTTTTGAATTCTTTTATCATGCCATCTTTTAAATTTTTCTTTAAACAATTTGTCATTTTCATAAGCTTGGTTTCTCCATTCATCTAGCGAGCTAATATCAAATAACCTCTTTTCACCGGCAAGTTTAAAATCATAATTGAGTTCTTTAATTGCCAATACGCTTTATGTTCTAACTCAATAGGTAAACGACATGCTTTTCCATAAACCATTTTATAAGGAGACATACCCATAGGATTTTTATAAGCAGTTCTATAAGCCCATAATGCATCGTCAAGTTTCTTAGACCAATTCTTTCTAGATCTATTGACGGTTTTTTGCAAAATTAACTTTATTTATCTATTGCTCAATTCAACTTGACCACTAGATTGAGGGTGATAGGGAGATGCAATTCTATGGTTGACATCATATTTAGCAAGAAGTTTACGGAATGCACCATGAATAAAATGTGAACCACCATCAGTCATTAAATATCTAGGGACTCTGAACCTCGGGAAAATAACTTCTTTAAGCATTTTAATAGAAGTGTTATGATCAGCACTACTAGTTGGAATAGCTTCTACCCACTTAGTAACGTAATCAATAGCAACTAAAATATGTGTATACCCATTAGAGGAAGGAAAAGGTCCCATATAATCAAATCCCCAAACATCAAATGGTTCAATAACAAGTGAATAATTCATAGGCATTTCCTGACGACTACTAATATTACCAATTCTTTGACATTCATCATAGGATAAGACAAACTGACGAGCATCCTTGAAAAGAGTAGGCCAATAAAAACCAGATTGTAGTACCTTATGTGTAGTTCTGTCTCCCGCATGGTGTCCTCCGTAAGCCTCGGAATGACACTTCCATAGGATTTGTTCCTGTTCATGCTCAGGTATACAACGTCTAATAATACCATCCACTCCTTCTTTATAAACATGTGGGTCATCCTAGAAGTAATGTCTTAAATGAAAGAAGAACTTTTTCTTTTGTTGGTATGTGAAACTAGGTGGTATAAATTTAGCAACAATATAATTAGCATAGTCTGCATACCAAGGAGTATTACGAGAAGCATTTATGACAGCTAATTGTTCATCAAGAAAATCATCATTAATAGGAAGTGGGTCATCAAGAACATTTTCCATTCTAGACAAATTATCAGCTACTGGGTTCTCAGCTCCCATCCTATCAATAATATGCAAATCAAATTCTTGTAGCAGTAGAACCCACCTAATGAGTCTAGGTTTAGCATCTTTCTTTTCCATAAGGTACTTAATAGCAACATGATCGGTGTGAACAATTACTTTAGAATCAACTATGTAAGATCTGAATTTATCACATGCAAACACAACTGCTAGAAATTCTTTCTCAGTAGTAGCATAATTTCTTTGAGCATTGTCTAGAGTTTTACTTGCATAATGGATAACATTTAATTTCTTATCAACTCTCTGTCCTAGAACAGCACCAACAGCATAATCACTAGCATCACACATAATTTCAAAAGGCAAGTTCCAATCAGGTGGTTGAACAATAGGTGCAGAGGTTAAGGCTTTCTTAATTGTTTCAAAGGCTTCTACACAATCATCATCAAAAACAAATGGAACATCTTTTTGCAAGAGATTAGTAAGAGGCCTAGAAATTTTAGAGAAGTCTTTAATAAACCTCCTATAGAAGACAGCATGACCAAGGAAAACTTCTTATACCTCTAATATCTTTAGGACATGGCATTTTCTCAATTGCATCAACTTTAGCCTTATCTACTTCAATACCTCGTTCAGAAATTTTATGCCCCAAGACAATACCTTCATTCACCATAAAGTGGCACTTCTCCCAATTCAAGACAAGATTAGTTTGTTCACATCTCTGCAAAACTCGATCAAGGTTGCTTAAGCAATCATCAAAAAAAGTTCCGTAAACGGAAAAATCATCCATGAAAACCTCAACAATCTTTTCACAAAAGTCAGAGAATATAGCAGTCATACATCTTTGAAAGGTAGCAGGTGCATTGCATAAACCAAAAGGCATATGTCTATAAGCATAAGTTCCAGAAGGACAAGTAAAGGTGGTTTTCTCTTGGTCGGCTTGTGATACAGGTATTTGAGAGAAACCAGAATATCCATCAAGAAAGCAAAAGTGTGTATGCTTGGACAATCTTTCTAACATTTGATCAATAAAAGGTAAGAGGTAATGATCCTTTCTAGTGGCTTTGTTTAATTTTCTAAAATCAATTACCATCCTATAACTAGTTACAATTCTTTGTGGAATGAGTTCATTTTTATCGTTAGGAACAACAGTAATGCCTCCTTTCTTAGGGACACAATGAACGGGACTTACCCATCTACTATCAGCTATGGGATAGATTATACCTGCTTCCAGAAGCTTTAATATTTCAATTCTTACCACCTCCTTCTTCTTAGGATTTAATCGTCGTTGGTGGTCGACAACTGGTTTAGCATCAGGCTCCATATTAATTTTGTGCTGACATAGAGTGGGACTAATGCCCTTAATATCATCAAGAGTATATCCAATAGCAGCACGATGCTTCCTTAGAGTTTTTAGTAATCTCTTTTCTTCATGCTCTGAAAGGTTAGCACTAATAATAACAGGATATATCTTCTTTTCATCTAGATAAGCATATTTCAATGTATCAGGCAATTGTTTCAATTAAAATACAGAGTCACCCTTAGGTGGAGGAGGACCTCCAAGAGTTTCAACAGGCAAATTGTGTTTAAGGATAGGTGGTTGATCAAAGAACATCTTATCTATTTCATTTCTTTCATTCATGTGCATATTATTTTCATGGTCTAGCAAATATTGTTCTAACGGATCAGTAGGAGGTACGGCAATAGAAGGAAGACCAATAATTTCATCTTTACTAAGCAATTCTTTATCATGAGGTTGTCTACGAAACTTGGAGAAATTAAACTCATGAGATATACCACCAAAATTAACACTAACAGTTTCTTTAGCGCAATCAATCTTGGCATTAACAGTGTTCAAGAAAGGTCTACCAAATATAATGGGACAAAAATCATCTTGTGGAGAACCGAGGTCTAGAAAATCAGTAGGGTATTTTATTTTTCCACACAACACTTCAACATCTCTAACGATCCCAAGCGGCGTAATGGTATCTCTATTTGCAAGCTTAATAGTAACATCAATGTCCTCTATTTCAATAGGTGCAATATCATTCATAATTTCTTGATATAAGGTAAATGGAATAGCACTCACACTAGCACCCAAATCACATAAGCCATGATAACAACGATCTCCTATTTTAACAGAGACAACAGGCATGCCTACTACAGGACTGTTTTTATCTTTAGGATCTGGTTTAGCAATTCTAGCTGCTTCATCACAGAAGTAAATAACATGCCCATCTATATTATCGACCAAGAGATCCTTAACCATAGCAACATTAGGTTCACCTTTAATTTGTTCCAAGGGTCTAGGTGTTCTAATATTACTTTTGTTAACCACAGTTGAAACTTTAGCATGTTCCTTAATCCTAACAAGAAAAGGTGGTTTCTCAATATAAGCAGTAGGCACAACTGGATCAACATGGTAAACAATTGTTTCTTCTTTAACACTAATGGGTTCCTCAATCTTTTCTTTAACAGGGGGATGATATTTAAACCACTTCTCCTTAGGGAGATCAACATGAGTAGCAAATGATTCACAAAAGGAGGCTACTATCTCAGAGTCAAGTCCATATTTTGTGCTATACTTATGAAAAGCATCAGTATCCATAAAAGATTTAACACAATCGAACTCAAGTATTATACCTGACTCATTACCTTTGTCGAGTTCCCAATCTTCAGAGTTGCGTTTAATTCTTTCCAGAAGATCCCATCTGAATTCAATAGTTATCTTCATAAAGGAGCCAATCGAAGAAGAATCGAGCATGGTTTGATCATCATGAGAAAGCCGAGCATAAAAATTCTATAAGATAATTTCTCTTGAGAGCTCATGATTGGGGCATGTGTACATCATGTACTTAAGCCTCCCCCAAGCTTGAGAGATGCTTTCTCCTTCACGAGGCCAAAAATTGTATATATAATTCCGATCACGATGAACCAGATGCATAGGATAAAACTTTTGATGAAATTCCAATTTCAATCGATTCCAATCCCACATTCCGATATCATCACATAGCCTATACCATGTCAATGCCTTTCCCTTCAAAGATAAAGGGAAAACCTTCTTCTTAACTTCATCTCTGGGTAAACCTGCAAGCTTAAATAATCCACAAACTTCATCCACATAGATTAAGTGCATATCAGGATGTATTGTTCCATCTCCTGCATAAGGATTAGCTAGCAGTTTCTCTATCGTACCCGAAGGACTCTCATAATAAATATATTCAGTAGGTGCAGTAGGTTGAGGAGCAACTCTTTGTGCTTCCGGTCGAGGTGAAGATACCCCGAACAAACCCCTCAAAGGATTGTTTTCCATAGTGACAAGTGACAGTAAATTTCAGCACGTAATATAAATGTTTCCTTACCAAATTCCACTCACCAAAAGCACTTCACTCCCCGGCAACGGCGCCAGAAAAGAGTCTTGATGACCCACAAGTATAGGGGATCAATCGTAGTCCTTTTGATAAGTAAGAGTGTCGAACCCAACGAGGAGCAGAAGGAAATGACAAGCGGTTTTCAGCAAGGTATTTTCTGCAAGCACTGAAATTATCGGTAACAAGTAGTTTGATATCAAGATAATTTGTAACAAGTGACAAGTAGCAATAGTAACTAAAGTGCATCAAGGTAGCCCAATCCTTTTGTTGCAAAGGATAGGCCAGAACGATCTCTTATAATAAGCTAAACGTTCTCGAGGACACATGGGAATTTCATCTAGTCACTTTCATCATGTTTGTTTGATTCGCGTCCGCTACTTTGATAATTTGATATGTGGGTGGACCGGTGCTTGGGTGTTGTTCTTACTTGAACAAGCCTCCCACTTATGATTAACCCCTCTCGCAAGCATCCGCAACTATGAAAGAAGAATTAAGATAAATCTAACCATAGCATTAAACATATGGATCCTAATCAGCCCCTTATGGAATAGCGCATAAACTAGGGTTTAAGCTTCTGTCACTCTAGCAACCCATCATCTAATTACTACTCCACAATGCATTCCCTTAGGCCCAAATATGGTGAAGTGCCATGTAGTCGACGTTCACATGACACCACTAAGAGAATCAACAACATACATATCATCAAAATATCGAACGAATACCAAATTCACATGATTACTTAAGACAAGACTTCTCCCATGTCCTCAAGAACTAAAGTAACTACTCACACATCATATTCATGTCCAAGATCAGAGGGGTATTGAATAGCATAATGGATCTAAACATATAATCTTCCACCAAATAAACCAACTCGCATCAACTACAAGATGTAATCAACACTACTAGCAACCCACAGGTACCAATCTAAGGTCTTGAGACAAATATTGAATACAAGAGATGAACTAGGGTTTAAGATGAGATGGTGCTGGTGAAGATGTTGATGAAGATTGGTCCTCCCATGATGAGAGGATCGTTGGTGATGACGACGGCTTCGATTTCCCCCTCCCGGAGGGAAGTATCCCCGGCAGAATCGCTCCGCCGGAGAGCAAAAGTGCTCCTGCCCAAGTTTCGCCTCGAGACGGCGGCACTCCATACCGAAAGTCTTCTCCTCATTTTTTCTAGGGAAAATGGGCTTATATACCAGAAAATGGGCACTGGAGGCTGGCCAGGGGCCCCACAAGCCACCAGGGCGCGCCGGGGGGGGGGGTGTGGCGCGCCCTGGTGCCTCGTGGGCACCTGGGTGGCCCCCTCTGGTACTTCTTTTCTCCAGTATTTTTTATTTATTCCAAAATAAATCCCCGTGAAATTTCAGCTCATTTGGAGATGTGCATAATAGGTATCTCTGACATAGCTTTTTCAGGTCCAGAATTCCAGCTGCCGGCAATCTCCCTCCTTATGTAAACCTTGCATATTAAGAGAGAAAAGGCATTAGAATTGCCCCACAAAGTGTTATATTGATTAAAAACACTATAAATAACAGTAGGAAAACATGATGCAAAATGGACTTATCAGGGGCCGATTAGTTGTTGTGCCCCTGATCCCTTGCCCTGACTGTGGCCAGACGGTGAGATTCTATCTCTCCAGTACCGAAGAGCATGATGGCTTGGGGTTCTACAAGTGCAAGCACCATGATGTACAATCTCTTTTTACTTTGGGTTAAATTTGCTGCAGCAGTAATTTCTTGTACTGTTTCATTAGTGCTGGTTTGATTTGTGCTGATTTGATTGATAGGATACATTTGATTTCTGGCGCTGGGAACTAGAGTACATGGATCATCTTGTTGGTACAAGTGTCCTTGTTGGTGTTGCTGCTGTTGATGCAATTGGAGCAGCAAAGGATTGAAGGGAAGAGATACAACGCGCAAAAAACAGTGGGGAAAGAATGCAGCTACCAACAGAGCCAATATTGGAGGCAGGACCAATTACAGTCAGAGCAATGTGCCAACCATTACCAACCACCAAGCTTATACAATGTTAGCATTAGGGAGACAAATTGTTTTTGTGCTGAAGCTGCTAACGGCTAGTGTAATGGTGTTGTGTGTGCTGTTGATTGTGAAGAAATAATCTAGTTGTGATCGTATCGTGGCGATCATCGTGGCCACTTGTAATAACTGCTCAAAAAGAAGAGGTTTTTTAACATGCTCCCTCTTACCCCCCCCCCCATTTTCACATTAGAGGTAGGAGTATAAAATAAATCTGAGCCGTTGATTGCATTAAATAGTTGTTTTGATTAATTCGTACCTTACCTCTTATGTCAAAAGAGAGGGTAAGAGGGAGCATGTTAAAATTGCTCAAAAAATAATGAATAAAGCGAGTTCCAATGAAGACAATCGAATGGTAAAACATAAACAACCAATACATGTCTTACACACTATCTTGTGCACGAACACAAGAGTACCATGATATAGTAGTAAAGTACCCCATTACAGCAATGTCTTAAATATCCCTAAATTTATTTTTGCACACTACGTTGTGCTGAAACTACTCGAGAGGCACATCAGGAACACGGGAAACAAACAGATAAATCCCATGATCTCCCAGGTACAGCAACATCAGCACCTTGTGTCCTAACACCACGCATTTTTCCTTCTTCATGAACTTGTTCCATTTGTTGACGCAGACACGACCGTCAATATCAGAAATGGTGTATGTACTTGACACCCTAGTGTGTGGATGACAAACAATGGTTATGACACCATATTCATCCATGTCTTCGGGAACAACACGATGAGGCAGTTTCTGTTTGAACAACATATTTGTTATGTAAGCAAATTTGCAACTTATTGTTATCTAGTAAAGGAAGAACAATTAATTTGGAACAAAGCTAAAAACATACTCAAATGACACAGAGTAAAAGGAAGAACAATAAAGATGGTTACCGCGAAGTTCTTGTTGCAATCTGACCATGTCAAGGTATGGAGGAATCCATAAGCTCTTCCTTGATCATAGTTTCCAGCATCATGACGCTCCACTAACTTGTCAAGGTTCATCACTTGGTGTATGACAGTCTCCATCATTCTCCAGTTGAAGTTTGTCCCCTCAGTTACAGCGAGATTGTCATTAATATATCTTTTCTCATTGGACAATTGGTAGTATGCTACAATATTAGAGCACACACAATTTAATTTACAACCTATGGTATATGATACAGTAAGAGTACTAAAACTAGCAGGAACAAGAAAGTAGTTTACTTGGATGTATGATAGGCAAATTTCCAGTTGTCACAAGGCTACTTGGTAGTTGTGAGTTGTCCATACTAAACGTAATCTCCTGATACGTCTCCAACATATCTATAATTTTTGATTGTTCCATGCTATTATATTATCTATCTTGGATGTTTTATACACATTTACAAGCAATTATATATCATTTTTTGGGACTAGCCTATTAACTTAGTGCCCAGTGCCAGTTGCTGTTTTTTTGCCTGTTTTTGGTTTTCCAGAATATCAGTCCAAACGAAGTCCAAATGCCATGAAACTTTTTGGAGATTTTTTTATGGACATAACAAACACTAGAAGCTTCGGGAGAGGGCTAGAAGATGAAGCGGTGGCCCACGAGGCACCACGGCGCGCCTGGGGGGGCAGGCGCGCCCTGGTACCTCGTGGGGCCCACACAGCTCCGTTTGACCTAATTCCACCTCTATAAATTCTCTAAAATTGGGAAACCAATAGAGGAGTCCATGAAATACTTTTTCTGCCGCCGCAAGCTTCTGTTCTCGAGAGATCCCATCTGGAGGCCTTTTTCGGTACTCCGCCGGAGGGGGGATCGATCACGGAGGGGCTCTACATCAACAGTCCTTCGGGTCCATAGTTAGTAGCTAGATGGCTTCTTCTCTCTTTTTGATCTTCAATACAATGTTCTCCTCAATGTTCTTGGAGTTCTATCCGATGTAATCACTTTTTGCGGTGTGTTTGTTGGGATCCGATGAATTGTGAGTTTATGATCAGATTATCCATGAATATTATTTGAGTCTTCTCTGAACTCTTTTATGCATGATTATTATAGCATCGTATTTCTCTCCTATCTATTGATTTGGTTTGGCCAACTATATTGATTTATCTTGCAATGGGAGAGGTGCTTTGTAATGGGTTCGATCTTGCGGTGCTCAATCCCAGTGACAGTAGGGGACATGACACGTACGTATCGTTGCTATTAAGGGTAAAAGATGGGGTTTATTCATGCGAGAGTTTACTTTGTCTACATCATGTCATCTTGCTTAAGGCGTTACTCCGTTCTTTATGAACTTAATACTCTAGATGCATGCTGGATAGCGGTCGATGTGTGGAGTAATAGTAGTAGATGCAGGCAGGAGTCGGTCTACTTGTCTCGGACGTGATGCCTATATACATGATCATTGCCTTGGATATTGTCATGATTATTTGCTTTTCTATCAATTGCCCAACAGTAATTTGTTTACCCACTATATGCTATTTTCAAGAGAGAAGCCTCTAGTGAAAACTATGGCCCCCCGGGTCTACTCCTATCATATATTAAAAATCGTAAAAATACCTTGCTGCACTTTTACTTTATTTATTTTATTTTTTATTTTAGTTCGATCTATCTATCTATCACCATACAATTTAATCTTGCAATTAACCGCCAAGGGATTGACAACCCCTTGTTTGCGTTGGGTGCAAGGATTTGTTGTTTGTGTGCAGGTACTGCTAACGAGGTGTTGCGTGATTCTCCTACTGGATTGATAACCTTGGTTTCATAATTGAGGGAAATACTTATCTCTACTGTACTGCATCATCCTCTCCTCTTCGGGGATAAAAACCAACGCAGATCACAAGTAGCAGGAAGAATTTCTGGCGTCGTTGCCGGGGAGACATCATCAACATCTATCAAGTACCTTCGCATAAACTTTCATCTCCTTGCATTTATTTTATTTGCCTCTCATTTTTATCTCCCCCACTTCTAATTTTTTTTACAAAAATATTTTCCGTTTGCCTTTTTCTTGTTTGCTTGCTTACCATTATGGCTAGTTCTTCGCTCGTTACTATTACCCCTGAAAATGAAGTACTTAATTTTGAACAAAGGGGAGTGTCATGGGTACGACCATCTACGGGGCCATGCAGCCCCTTTGTGGTTCGGCAGGGGAGATCGACATGCACGAAGAGCAGAATCAATGGAAGGCGCAAGGGATTTACCCAGGTTCGGCCACTGAGAAGCGTAAAACCCTACTCCTGCTTTTGGTGTATTAGAGGTATGGAAGCACAGTACAAGGTGCGCTTCTCCCGGCAAGGTACGGGGAGGAGCGGCTACACGAGACGTGCTTGTGTTTGAGAAGGGGTCCGAATCCTCTAAACTGTTGCCTTGGCCCTCCTTTTATAGCACAAGTGGTTACCACAGTGGCAAAACAGTAACTACATAGTGATTAGATAGCAAACAGTGCTATCATACCTAACTCTGCCAGTTCAGGACAAAGTCATTAAATGCGCCGTCAGGTGTCATGTGGAGAGGTAGTCCCGGCAAGGTTTCTGCACCGCTTGCCCATCTACCTCGTATTCTTCTGACACGCCTCCTGGATGAGTGTCATTAGAGGCAAATCCTGTCCCAGCATGCTGATACCTGTGCTGTGAGGTGGAGCGCTGGAGGGCTGGTAGAAGCCTGCCGGTGCGGAGCTTGCCGGGTCTTCGCCTTGCCAGTTTAGCCTTGCCGGCAAGGGATGTCTTCATTTCCGGTACTAGTTAAGTGCTCGTTGGTGCTGTGTCTTGAGCTTCTGTAATTGGGTCTTGAGTCTTGGTCTTGGCGGTTCCCGGCAAGCCTTGGCCGGCAAGGAGGCTGCCATTGTTGTGCATAAGTCAGGGTATAAAATACCCATGTTTTATACACCGACAGGGAGGAGATAATTTAAAAGATGCTTGGTATAGGATTTGTGATGCTCATAATAGATCAACTCGTAAGCAATCCGTTACCATCCTTCTTCGCAATTTTTATGTGGGCATTACTACTTGGTATAGATTTGTACTTGGTACTATTACCGAAGGGAATTTCTTAATGTGTCCCTCTATAGATGCTTTTAATGCTATGGGAAATTTAGTGGGATCACCACCTATCACTATTAATGAAACAACTTTGACCTCGGAACATGTTATGCAAAGGTTAGATGCTATTGAAAATAAAATGCCTATCGTAGAGCATATTGAAAATTTGGATAAAAAGATTCATAACCATGTTACTCAGTTTGGATCAAAGGTAGGGATTACTCTTAAGATGCTAAAAGAGAAAGAACCGATAATTAATGAAAGGATAGAACAAAGTCTCGCTAGGATTGATAAGTTGGAAGAAATTATTAATAATTTGGGTTCCGCTTTTTCTTCCGCTAAAACTATTGAAAAGACTACTCCTAGCAATAATTGCAAGTTTATATATGTTCCTAAAGACAAGGGTGCTACACCCAGCCACAGCGAAGATCTTAAAATGATTAGTGTTCACCCAAATTTCGTTGAATTGATAAAGAAACCCACTTGTGAGAACAAATTTCTTAACTTTGTTCCTAGGAGCGTGATCATTAAAAATATGCATGCTAGAACTCCCAGGGAATGTGGATGTGTGATTGAGAAATTGGAAACCAAGGATGATAATACTTGAAACTATGCATTATGCCTAGCTAGGGGCATAAAACAATAATGCTTGTTGGGAGGCAACATAATGAATAAAATAAATTTTTGCTATTTATTTCTGTTCTTGTGTGTTTACACAATTATGCTTCTGTTATGATTGTGTTTTTATGTTTTAATTAGTGTTTGTGCCAAGTAATGCCTTTGGGGAGATTTGGAAGATATTATAATTGATGCTGTTTGGAAAACAGAAAGTTTTAGGTCCAGTGCTGGAATTTCGGTTCTGTACTAGAGCGTCATAAAAATCTGAAATTTTTACACAGAATTTTTGGAGTTACAGAAGTATGGCTTTTAAATAGATTTCTACAGACTGTTCTGTTTTTGACAGATTCTGTTTTTGATGTGTTGCTTGCTTGTTTTGATGAAACTATGGATTGTATCGGGGGGTATAAGCCATGGAGAAGTTAGAATAAAGTAGGTATAATGCAAAAATAAAATATGAATGGGTTTGCAATAGTACTTAAAGTAGTTATTTATTTGTTATACTAACGGATCTCACGAAGGTTTTGTTAAGTTTTGTGTGATTCAAGTTTTCAAGTTTTGGGTGAGATCACGATGGATGAAGGAATAAGGAGTAGCAAGAGCCTAAGCTTGGGGATGCCCAAGGCACCCCAAGGTAATATTCAAGGAAGACTCAAGCGTCTAAGCTTGGGGATGCCCCGGAAGGCATCCCCTCTTTCTTCTACCAACCATCGGTAATTTTACTTGGAGCTATATTTTTATTCGTCACATGATATGTGTTTTACTTGGAGCGTCGTGTATTATATGAGTCTTTGCTTTGTTTTCTTTTTAGTTTGTCACAATCATCTTTGCTAAACACACCTATTTGAGAGAGCCACACGTTTATCATAATTTGTTAGAATACTCTATGTGCTTCACTTAAATTTTTGAGCTAGGCAGTTGCTCTAGTGCTTCACTTAAATATTTTTGAGCACGGCGGTGGCTATGTTTTAAAGAAATATTTAAACTCTCATGCTTCACTTATATTATTTTGAGAGTTGATAAGATTAAAATTTTGAAGAAATATTTGCACTCTCATGCTTCACTTATATATTTTTGAGAGTTGATAATAGTAATGGTAATTTGCACAAGATATGAATTTGGTCCCAAAGTGATGAATATTCAAGAGGGATATAACAAAAACTTTCATATAGATCATTGGATATGATAAGTTTGATTCCTTGCAATAGTTTTGCGATATGGAGATGATAATATGTGAGTCATGTTAGTGATAATTGTGATTTAGTAAGAATATTGGTGTTAAGGTTTGTGATTCCCTATGCATGCACGTAAAGTCAATAGTTATGCAACGAAATTATATCCTACTTATGGTGCATTATTCAGTGTTAGTTATGTTCAATGCATGTTTATGACCGTTTTCGCTTTTTGGTTGGTCGCTTCTCAATCTATTTGCTAGCCTTCATTTGTACTAGGCGGGAATACTGCTTGTGCATCTAAACTCCTTAAAACCAAGTTGTGCCAAATGAGTCCACCATACCTACCTATATGCGGTATTTCCATGCCGTTCCAAGTAAATTTGCGTGTGCCAACTCTAATTTTCAAAATAATTTTCCGTTTTGTGTGCCCGTACTACTCATGAGGCGGAAGGGGGTGGCCAATATTTTCCATGCTAGGTGGGTTATTCTCACGATGAGTGTTTATTCACTTGTCATTGCACGAGAGAGTGGCAGGTAATAGGGATGCCCAGTCCCGAAATGAAATGAAATGAAATGAAATTTTTTATATGATGATAATAATAAATTCCTTGGAAAGTGTTGGTATGGAGGGCACCCATGGATACGGCTAGGCATGGATTGTGAAAGAATGGTGGAAAGGAAAGAAATTTTATTTTCTGTTTGGGAACAGCCTATAATGTGTCTAGCATGGAAGATATTGGGAATTCTCGTTCTTTTTCGTTGATAGGAAAAGCATTCCTCCCAAAATATTATATCTCTCTAATTTAATCCTTGAGCTCTGGCACATTTGCAAATCTCTGCTTCCCTCTGCGAAGGGCCTATCTATTTACTTTTATGCAATTTTTATTTTGAGTCTCCATCTTCTCATACAAAGCACCAACTAGAGAGCACTATTGTCATACTTGTGCATTGTGTGTAGCTAATATGGAGTGTGTTTCATGAATGGATCAATGATTGAGCATAATGGGCTAGGGATAACTTTCTTTAGCGTTGATATTTTGAAAAGCATGGTTGCTTGTTAGTATGCTTGAGTATTTATGTCTTCATGTCAAACTATAGACTATTGCTTTGAATCATTCAAGTCCATATGTCCATGCTACAAAAGAAAAGAATATGATGAATATGATAGGCAGCATTCCACATAAAAAAATTTGTTTTTATCATTTACCTACTCGAGGACGAGCAGGAATTAAGCTTGGGGATGCTTGATACGTCTCCAACGTATCTATAATTTTTGATTGTTCCATGCTGTTATATTATCAATCTTGGATGTTTTATATACATTTATAAGCAATTATATATCATTTTTTGGGACTAATCTATTAACTTATGCCCAGTGCCAGTTGCTGTTTTTTGCCTGTTTTTGGTTTTCCAGAATATCAGTACCAAACGAAGTCCAAATGCCACGAAACTTTTTGGAGATTTTTTTCTGGACATAACAAACACTAGAAGCTTCGGGAGAGGGCCAGAAGGTGAAGCAGTGGCCCACGAGGAACCACGGCACGCCTGGGGGGGCAGGCGCACCCTGGTACCTCGTGGGGCCCACACAACTCTGTTTGACCTAATTCCACCTCTATAAATTCTCTAAAATCGGGTAACCAATAGAGGAGTCCACGAAATACTTTTTCTGCCGCCGCAAGCTTCTGTTCTTGAGAGATCCCATCTGGGGCCTTTCCGGCACTCCGCCGGAGGGGGAATCGATCACGGAGGGGCTCTACATCAACCTTGTTGCCCTTCCGATGATGCATGAGTAGTTTACCACAGACCTTCGGGTCCATAGTTAGTAGCTAGATGGCTTCTTCTCTCTTTTTGATCTTCAATACAATGTTCTCCTCGATGTTCTTGGAGTTCTATCCGATGTAATCACTTTTTGCGGTGTGTTTGTTGGGATCCGATGAATTGTGAGTTCATGATCAGATTATCCATGAATATTATTTGAGTCTTCTCTGAACTCTTTTATGCATGATTTTTATAGCATCGTATTTCTCTCCGATCTATTGATTTGGTTTGGCCAACTAAATTGGTTTATCTTGCAATGGGAGAGGTTCTTTGTAATGGGTTCGATCTTGCGGTGCTCAATCCCAGTGACAGTAGGGGACATGACACGTATGTATCATTGCTATTAAGGGTAAAAAGATGGGGTTTATTCATGCGTGAGTTTAGTTTGTCTACATCATGTAATCTTGCTTAAGGCGTTACTCCGTTCTTTATGAACTTAATACTCTAGATGCATGCTGGATAGCGGTCGATGGGTGGAGTAATAGTAGTAGATGCAGACAGGAGTCGGTCTACTTGTCTCGGACGTGATGCCTATATACATGATCATAACCTTGGATATCGTCATGATTATTTGCTTTTCTATCAATTGCCCAACAGTAATTTGTTTACCCACCGTATGCTATTTTCAAGAGAGAAGCCTCTAGTGAAAACTATGGCCCCTGGGTCTACTCCTATCATATATTAAAAATCCTAAAAATACCTTGCTGCACTTTTACTTTATTTATTTTATTTTGTATTTTAGTTTGATCTATCCATCTATCACCATACAATTTAATCTTGCAATTAACAGCCAAGGGATTGACAACCCCTTGTTTGCGTTGGGTGCAAGGATTTGTTGTTTGTGTGCAGGTAGTGCTAACGAGGTGTTGCGTGATTCTCCTACTGGATTGATAACCTTGGTTTCATAACTGAGGGAAATACTTATCTCTACTGTACTGCATCATCCTCTCCTATTCGGTGATAAAAACCAACGCTGATCACAAGTAGCATCTCCTTACCCACATAAAGCGTGTAAACTCTAACAAATTCCTTCTAAGAATCCCCAGAAATGTAGGTAAACACATTATCGTTGGTAATCTCACATGGGAATTCAAATCCCTCTGTCGTAGTGAAACTTTCATGAAAATTCCCATTTTTGCCCAAGGGCACTCTGAATGTCTGCATGAAACTGTATCTGCTGTAGCCGGGGATAACCTGCGTAACATATTTACGGTAGTTAATAAATATGAAGTACCTACTAATACAAACAGTTGGTCCAATCAAAGTATGACACAAATAGATGATTAGAAAAGAAGTTCACTAGTTCAAAACATAAATATCATATAAGCCCATACAAGATTTTAATTTACATGCACATACACTAGACCATTTGATCAACTAACAAATCTACATGCAATAAAACTCTTTTTGCAGTACACATTACAAACAACTGACAAGTGCAATATTACTGCCTCCGTCCCAAAATTGTTGACAAAGATTTGTAGATACGGATGTATATACAACGAAAACATGACTAGATACATCCGTACTTAGACAAATCTAAGACAATATTTTTGGATCGGACGGAGTACTAAATTTCTCTTGATATTTGGTATGAGACATGTCAGACTGGATCTTACTGTCCTGTTTGCAAATCCCTCGCGTAGGGTGATGGTAAAAACTCCCTCATCCGATTCTCACCGGGGCACAGACCCTTGGTGTCCACACAAATGCCACACTACGACTCAAGAACAATCATATAATCAGTACTATCATAAAGATTTGTTCTTATTGTTGAATTCAGATCTGACTGATTCTATATATAGTGCAAATACGTACTGCGCTCTTCTCCTTAACCATTATCGCTTGAAGGTGATCGGCACGAAACAATCCCACGGAGGGCGGTCCGACTAGCGCAGGTAAGAGAGAGGTGACTTCGATAATGGCATGAGCCCGGCGTCTCCGATCTGATCTTGCAGCGGACGTGGGCGGTGGTAGGAGGCCCAGATGCCGCGGGTGGTTATGAGCCCGGCGTCTACTATTACTCCACACATCGAAGGGCTATCCAGCATGCATCTAGTGAATTAAGTCCATAAGAACGGAGTAATGCCTTAAGAACGATGACATGATGTAGACAAGACAAACTCATGAATTAATAAACCCAATGAATAGATCCCATCTTTTTACCCTTAGTAGCAATGATACATACGTGTCATGTCCCTTTCTGTCACTAGGATTGAGCACCGCAAGATCGAACCCACTACAAAGCACCTCTTCCCATGGCAAGATAAATCAACTTAGTTGGCCAAACCAAATCAATAGATCGGAGAAGAAATACGAGGCTATAATAATCGTGCATAAAAGAGATCAGAGAAGACTCAAATAATATTCATGGATAATCTGATCATAAACTCACAATTCATCGGATCCCAACAAACACACCGCAAAGAAAGATTACATCGGATAGATCTCCAAGAATATCAAGGAGAACATTGTATTGAACATCAAAAAGAGAGAAGAAGCCATCTAGCTACTGCCTATGGACCCGAAGGTCTGTGGTAAACTACTCACGCATCATCGAAGAAGCAGCAAGGTTGATGTAGAGCCCCTCCGTGATCGATTCCCCCTCCGGCAAATTACCGGAGAAGGACCCCAGATGGGATCTCTCTGGAACAGAGGCTTGCGGCGGCGTAAAAAGTATTTCGTGGACTCCTCTGAGGGTTTCTGATTTTTTCTGAATTTATAGTGCTGGAATTAGGTCAAACAGAGCTGGGGTGGGCCCACGAGGTACCAGGGCGCACCACCCCCCCTGGGGCGTGCCCTGGTGCCTCGTGGCCCACCTCTTCTTCTTCTGGCCCTCTCCCGAAGCTTCCAGTATTCTTCTTGCCCAAGAAAAAATCTCCAAAAAGTTTCACTGTATTTGGACTTCGTTTGATATTGATTTTCTGTGAAACAAAACAGGGCAGAAAACAGCAACTGGCACTGGGCACTAGGTTAATAGGTTAGTCTCCAAAAATGATATAAAATTGCTGTAAATGATTATAAAAACATCCAAGATCGATATTATAACAGCATGGAACAATCAAAAATTATAGATACGTTGGAGACGTATCAGCATCCCCAAGCTTAATTCCTGCTCGTCCTCGAGTAGGTAAATGATAAAAACAAATTTTTTGATGTGGAATGCTGCCTAACATATTTATCACATATTCTTTTTTCTTTTTGTAGCATGGACATTTGGACTTATATGATTCAAAGCAATAGTCTATAATTTGACATGAAAACATAGATACTCAAGCATACTAACAAGCAACCATGTCTTTCAAAATATCAAAGCTAAAGAAAGTTATCCCTAGCCCATTATGCTCAACCATTGATCCATTTATGAAACACACTCAAATATTAGCTACACCCAATGCACAAGTATGACAATAGTGTTCTCTAGTTGGTGCTTTTGTAAGAGAAGATGGAGACTCAAGAAAAATAAAAATTGCATAAAAGTAAATAGATAGGCCCTTCGCATCGGGAAGCAGAGATTTGTCAAATGTGCCAGAGCTCAAAGATAAAATTAAAGAGATAAAAAAAATTGGGAGGCATGCTTTTCCTATCAACAAAAACGAATGAGAATTCTCAATATCTTCCATGCTACATACATCATAGGCGGTTCCCAAACAGAAAATAAATTATACTCTCCTTCATTAAGATTTTTCTTTCCGCGAGAGTACTCCCCTTCATTAAGATTTTGTTATTTCTTTCCGAGGGAGATTTGATTTTGCCTTCATTATTTTTGCATTACTGCAATTTTGGCATTTTAGCAATTTCACAATTCGGTACGGGCACACTCTCGTGCAATGACAAGTGAATAAACACTCATCTTGAGAATAACACACCTAGCATGGAAGATATTGGCGACCCCCTTCCGCTTCATGAGCGGTACGGGCACACAAAATAGAAAAATTATTTTGAAATTGTTGGCACACGCAAATTTACTTGGAACAGCATTGGAATACCGCATATAGGTAGATATAGTGGACTCATAAGGCAAAACTGGTTTTAAGGATTTTGGATGCACAAGCAGTATTTCCGCTTAGTACAAATGAAGTCTAGCAAAAGATTGAGATGCAACCAACCAAAAAACGAAAACGGTCATAAACATGCATTGAACATAACTAACACCGAATAATGCACCATAGTAGGATATAACTTCATTGCATAACTATTGACTTAACGTGCTTGCATAGGGAATCACAAACCTTAACACTAATATTCTTACTTAAGCACAATTACTCACTAACATGGCATCACATATCATCATTTCCATATCGCAAAACTATTGCAAGGAATCACCCTTGTCATATCCAATGATCTATATGAAAGTTTTTATCTATATCCCTCTTGAATATTCATCACTTTGGGACCAATTGCATAACATGTGCAAATTACTGTTGCTATCATCATCTCTCAAAAAGATTTAAGTGAAGCATAAGAGTGCAAATATTTCTTCAAAATTTCAGTCTTAACAATTCTCAAAATAATATAAGTGAAGCATGAGAATTGATTTCTTCAAAAATTTAACCAAGTCAATTGTCAAAATGATATAAGTGAAGCATGAGAATTTATTTCTACAAAATTTCAATCAACTCTCAAAATAATATAAGTGAAGCATGAGAGTTTATTTCTACAAAATTTCAATCAACTCTCAAAATAATATAAGTGAAGCATGAGAGTTTATTTCTACAAAATTTCAGCCACCACCGTGCTCAAAAGGATTTAAGTGAAGCACTAGAGCAACTGCCTAGCTCAAAAAATTTAAGTGAAGCACATAGAGTATTCTACAAATTATGATGATAACCTGTGGCTCTCTCAAAATAGGTGTGTGCAGCAAAGATGATTGTGACAAACTAAAAAGTAAACAAAGCAAAGACTCATATCATATAAGACGCTCCAAGCAAAACACATATTATGTGACGAATAAAAATATAGCTCCAAGTAAAATTACCGATGGTCGGTAGAATAAAGAGGGGATGCCTTCCGGGGCATCCCCAAGCTTAGACGCTTGAGTCTTCCTTGAATATTACCTTGGGGTGCATTGGGCATCCCCAAGCTTAGGCTTTTGCTACTCCGTATTCCTTCATCCATCGTGATCTCACCCAAAACTTGAAAACTTCAATCACACAAAACTCAACAAAACTTTCGTGAGATCCATTAGTATAACAAAACAAATCACTACTATAAGTACTGTTTCAAACTCATTCATATTTTATTTTTGCATTATACCTACTGTACTCTAACTTCACCATGGCTTATACCCCCCGATACAATCCATAGATTCATCAGAACAAGCAAGTAGTGCATCAAAAACATAATCTGTCAAAAACAGAACAGTCTGTAGCAATCTATTTAAAAGCCATACTTCTGTAACTCCAAAAATTCTGAAAAATTAGGAAAACGTGTACAATTAATATACCAATACTGTGTAAAAAATTTAGATATTTATGACGCTCCAGTACAGAAACAAAATTCGGGCACTGGATGCAAAACTTTCTGTTTTCCAAACAGCATCAATTATACTATCTTCCAAATCATCCCAAAGGCTTTACTTGGCACAAACACTAATTAAAACATAAAAATACTATCATACCAGTAGCATGACAGTAAAAACAAACCATAGCAGAAACTTATAACAAAAATTTATTTTATTCATTGGGTTGCCTCCCAACAAGCGCTATTGTTTTATGCCCCTAGGTAGGCATAATGCATAATTTCAAGTATTGTCATCTTTGGAGTTGATTCCATAAGTGGCCCTCATAATTGATTCATATGGTGCTTTAATTTTCTTTCTAGGGAAGTGTTCCATACCCTTCTTTAATGGAAACTGAAATTTTTATTCCCTTCTTTCATATCAATAACGGCACCTATAGTTCGTAGGAACGGTCTACCAAGTATTATAGGGCAAGAAGAATTGCATTCAATATCAAGAACAATAAAATCAACGGGCACATAATTTCTATTTGCAAGAATAAGCACATCATTAATTCTTCCCAAGGGCTTTTTAATAGTAGAATCCACAAGATGCAAATTAAGAGAGCATTCATCTATATTGGTAAAACCTAGCACATCACATAGAGATTTTGGAATTGTGGAAACGCTAGCACCCAAATCACATAAAGCATTGCACTCATAATTTTTAATCTTAACTTTAATGGTGGGTTCCCATTCATCATATAATTTTCTAGGAATTGAAATTTCTAGTTCAAGCTTCTCTTCTAACGCTTTCATCATGGCTTCTACTATATGTTTAGTAAAAGCTTTGTTTTGCTCATAAGCGTTGGGTGAATTTAACATGGATTGCAACCAAGAAATACACTCAATCAAAGAGCAATTATCATAATTAAAATCTTTGTAGTCCAAAACAGTGGGCACATCAATATTTAAGGTTTTTACCTCTCCAAACCCACTTTTAGTAATTTTCTTATCAAGATTTTCACCCACCGAATTATAGGGACGCTCTTTATCTAAAGTTGACTCTTCTTCAGTCCCTTTTTCATCAAGCTTAATATTGCTAAATAAAGAGTCAATAGATGAAACACTAATCATTTTAATATCCTCATCATTATTATGATAGAAACCGGGAGGAATCGCTTTTTCTAAAAATTCTCGTTTAGCTCTTAGCATGGCGGTTCGTTTTTTACTTTCATCCATGGAGACATATAAAGCTTTGATTGATTCACTAATATCAATTTTAGGTGGCAAAATTTTAGTCTTAAGATTTTCCACATCATGAATAATTCTATCGATGCTCCTAGACATATCATCAATTTTACTCAATTTTTCTTCTATTGTAGTGTTGAAAACTTTTTGAGAATTAATAAATTCTTTAATATTACTTTCAAGATCAGAAGGTATCCTATTATTATTGTAGGAATTACCATAAGGATTGCCATAATTATTAGAGGAATTTCCAAGAAACGGTCTAGCGTTGAAATTACCTCTATAAGCATTACTATTAAAATTGTTTCGTGAGACAAAGTTCACATCTACGGGATCATTATTTTGCTCAATCAAAGTGGACAAAGGCACATCATTAGGATCAATAGAAGCATTTTTACTAGCAACCAATTTCATAAGAGCATCAACTTTACCACTCAAAGTATTAATTTCTTCAACGGAGTTCACCTTTTTACTAGTAGGAGTTCTTTCAGTATGCCATTGTGAATAATTTGCCATAATATTATCAAGCAATTTAGTAGCTTCACCCAAAGTAATTTCCATAAACGTACCACCCGCGGCGGAATCTAAAAGATTTCTAGAGACAAAATTCAATCCCGCATAAATTTTTTGTATGATCATCCATAAATTTAAACCATGAGTAGGGCAATTTCTTATCATTAATTTCATCCTCTCCCAAGATTGGGCAACATGTTCATGATCAAGTTGTTTAAAATTCATAATTTGATTTCTTAGAGAAATAATTTTCGCGGGAGGAAAATACTTAGTAATAAAAGCATCTTTACACCTATCCCAAGAATCGATACTATTTCATGGTAAAGATGAGAACCAAATTTTAGCACGATTCCGGAATGAGAACGGGAATAATTTTAATTTCACAATATCATTGTCCACATATTTTTTCTTTTGCATGTCACACAATTCTATGAAAGTATTAAGATGGGATGCGGCATCTTCATTAGGACTACCGGAAAATTGATCTTTCATAACGAGATTTAGCAAAGCGGCATTAATATCACAAGTCTCCGCACTAGCGGCAGGACGAGCAATCGGAGTACTAATAAAATCATTATTATTAGTATTGGAAAAATCACACAATTTGGTATTTTCTTGAGACATCGTGGCTACGCAAATAAAATAGCAAACAAGCAAACTAGAAAAAAGGCAAAAAGGCAAAGGAAAATATTTTTGTATTTTTGTAAAAATGTTTTAGAAGTGGGGGAGATGAAAACGAGAGGCAAATGGCAAATAAAGTAAATGCAAGGAGATGAGATTTTGTGCAAAGGTACTTGATAAATGTTGATGATGTCTCCCCGGCAACGGCGCCAGAAATTCTTCCTGATACTTGTAGCTTGCGTTGGTATTTCCCCGAAGAGGAAGGGATGATGCAGCACAGTAGAGATAAGTATTTCCCTCAATTATGAAACCAAGGTTATCGAACCAGTAGGAGAATCACACAACACCTAGTAAGCAGTACCTGCACACAAACAACAAATCCTTGCACGCAAACAAGGGGTTGTCAATCCCTTGGCGGTAAGATTGCAAGATTAAATTGTATTTGATAGATTGATAGATTGCAGCAAAAATACTAAATAAAATAAATAAAAGAAAATGGTAGCAATATTTTTAGGGTTTTAGTAATATGATTTTGATAGACCCAGGGGCCATAGATTTCACTAGAGGCTTCTCTCGAGAAAATAGCATACAGTGGGTAGACAAATTACTGTCGGGCAATTGATAGAAAAGCAAATAATCATGAAGATATCCAAGGCAATGATCATGTATATAGGCATCACGTCCAAGATTAGTAGACCAACTCCTGCCTGCATCTACTACTATTACTCCACACATCGATGGGCGATCCGGCATGCATCTAGTGAATTAAGTCCATAAGAACGGAGTAATGCCTTAAGAACGATGACATGATGTAGACAAGACAAACTCACGAATTAATAAATCCAATGAATAGATCCCATCTTTTTACCCTTAGTAGCAACAATACATACGTGTCATGTCCCTTTCTGTCACTGGGATTGAGCACCGCAAGATCGAACCCACTACAAAGCACCTCTTCCCATGGCAAGATAAATCAACTTAGTTGGCCAAACCAAATCAATAGATCGGAGAAGAAATACGAGGCTATAATAATCATGCATAAAAGAGATCAGAGGAGACTCAAATAATATTCATGGATAATCTGATCATAAACTCACAATTCATCGGATCCCAACAAACACACCGCAAAGAAAGATTACATCGGATAGATCTCCAAGAACATCAAGGAGAACATTGTATTGAACATCAAAAAGAGAGAAGAAGCCATCTAGCTACTGCCTATGGACCCGAAGGTCTGTGGTAAACTACTCACGCATCATCGGAGAAGCAGCAAGGTTGATGTAGAGCCCCTCCGTGATCGATTCCCCCTCCGGCAAATTACCGGAGAAGGACCCCAGATGGGATCTCTCTGGAACAGAGGCTTGCGGCGGCGTAAAAAGTATTTCATGGACTCCTCTGAGGGTTTCTGATTTTTTCTGAATTTATAGTGCTGGAATTAGGTCAAACAGAGCTGGGGTGGGCCCACGAGGTAGCAGGACGCACCACCCCCCCTGGGGCGCGCCCTGGTGCCTCGTGGCCCACCTCTTCTTATTCTGGCCCTCTTCCGAAGCTTCCAGTATTCTTATTGCCCAAGAAAAAATCTCCAAAAAGTTTCACTGTATTTGGACTTCGTTTGATATTGATTTTCTGTGAAACAAAAACAGGGCAGAAAACAGCAACTGGCATTGGGCACTAGGTTAATAGGTTAGTCTCCAAAAATGATATAAAATTGCTGTAAATGATTATAAAAACATCCAAGATTGATATTATAACAGCATGGAACAATCAAAAATTATAGATACGTTGGAGACATATCACCAAGCACCCAAGAGTAATAAGCTTCTCAACTTTTCACCACCACGTATCACCGTGGAGAACTCAAACCGATGCAACTAATGCAATGGCAAGAACACACGAAGTGGTCAAGTCCCTCACTCCCAAATCCACCAAAGCAACAAAAGCTATGGAGGAATATGAGAGGAAGAACAAGGAGAACACCAAGAACTCCAAGATCTAGATCCAAGGGGTTCCCCTCACATAGAGGAGAAAGTGATTGGTGGAAACGTAGATCTAGATCTGCTCTCTCTTTTCCCTCAAGAACTAGCAAGAATCATTGGAGGGATTGAGAGATAGCAAGCTCGAAGAAGGTCAACAATGGGGTGGGGGGGGCAAACACGAGCTAGAAGGATAAGGTTCAATGGGGAAGAAGACCCCCTTTTATAGGACATCCCGAATCCAACCGTTACAGCCGTTTTTGCACTGCAGCGGTACAACCGCTTGAACCACCGGTACAACCGGTATTCATGTGTTCACACTGCAGAAGTACCCCAGGCGGTACAACCGGTGGAGCCACCGGTAGTACCGGTCGGCCGGAGCCAACCAGGAACTACCGCTCCACCACCGCCCAACAACCGCCTCTCATACAGAAGGGGTTCACCCCATAGCGGTGGTTGGGGCGGTGGTTGTGCAGGTGCAACCGCCAGACCAGCGCCCCTGTGGTGGCTAAGTCCGGAGCGGTACAACCGCTCCAGACACCGGTAGTACCGGTTCGCCTTAGCCGTCCGGGAACTACCGGGCCACCACCGCCCAGCCACAGCTCCAATACAGAAGGGAGTCCGGTAGTGGAGCGGTACTGGGCCGGAACAACCGGTCAAGCGGTACAACCGCTCGGTACAAACAAAAACACTGCCACAGAGAACAGAGGATACAATAAAACCTGAACTGCCACAACTTCTGCAAATGAGCTCCGAATTGAGCAAACCAAGCTTGTTGGATATAGTAAGAAGTGGCAGTAGAGAAAATGCCAATGATATAGAGATGTGAAACCTCTATGAATGAAGAACCGGCAAACACTCAAACATCAAAAACATCATAGAAGATGCACATGAACTCCGTTTTCGATGAACTCGAGCTTGTCATGAAGATGACCATAAGCTCAAAGACTCCCAAAGCAAAAGGCCAAACAAGAAGCAAGAAAGATGATGCAAGAATACAATGGTTTGAGCTCTCTACGAAAGATACGATTAAGCTACTCATCCGAGAGCCCCCCTTGATAGTACGGCTATCGATCCTATAACCCGGTCTCCCAACTACCACCATGAGACCGGTAAAATAGAAAACCTATCAAGGGCAAACCTTTGCCTTGCACAAAGTCCACTTGAGCTAGATGATGACGATCTTGACTTCCTCAAGTTGGACCACCTTTCTTGGTTGTGTTGGCTCGATGAAGACTAGTTGATTGCTCCCCCATACTCTACTATGGGTGAGCCACTCTTCGGCACATCTTCACAAGTCCATTGTCACCACAATGGACGACAAGCTTCAAGCATGTGATCTCTTAGTGATGCTCCGCTTGAACTTGCACACCGCAATCTTGATGACGATCACCACTTGATGTCATCCTCCATGGGTTGAATGAGATCTTCCTCTTGACGCAAGCCCATGGAAACATGCCTAACCCCACATAGAACTCTCACGTAGACCATGGGTTAGTACACAAAGTGTAATGGACAATGCTTACCATACCATGAGATCACTTGATCCCTCTCGGTACATCTTCTACGCTTTGTGTGTTGATCAACTTGATTCACTCTTTGACTTAGTCTTGATCAACCACTCACATGACCAATCTTTAGATAATTCCTTGAATAGCACCTTGGTCATCACGTAATCTCCTTGAAGCCAACAAATGGACTTCAAGAAAAGCCTATGGACAAACCCTTCGAATATAACTCAAGGCAACCATTAGTCCATAGGAATTGTCATCAATTACCAAAACCAAACATGGGGGCACCGCATGTTCTTTCAGAAGCACATCCATGTTTACACTATCTACAAATGATGCCAACTTTATTTCATGACCTCCCATGACCAAATCAAGCATGCATTCAGAATGGTTTTCAATTTGGCCAATATATTATTTTTTTCCCAATTTTCGAGCGAAAAAGAACAATAAACAGCTCCCGGACGGTGTACCCTCCCTAGACATCCATCCAAAGGGGGTAGCACATGTTGCAATACACTTTGTTTGTCTTAGGGTGGCCCTGGTTGACACACCAACCCTAGTTGGATCATTTGCCTACACCGGATTCCATCACGTACAAGGTACATCCGCTGCCCCTGTCGAGAACCTTCGTGCTACGTTGTCCAGTTTGTGAAGCAAGTACATCATCGAAGATATGAATTGCCCCCAAGTTTTTTCAGTGCATTCCATGACCAAATCAAGCAAGCATGCAAAATGCTATTCAGTTTACAAAATTTACCATTTTCTGTAATTTTTTTGGTCGAAAAGACCCGACAACTGGCCGCACGTGACAAAACTTGCAAACTTTGCAGAAAATGGTTCAAACTTGGCATGGAGGCCTAACATGGCCTTGAATTGTCACCCCACAAAGTTGGGTTCAATTCAGACAGGTCAAGAAAGCAGCTTGTCCTCTCAGAGGGTGCCAGGCTAGGCCAGAAGGGCGCGCCTCGGGGTACCTCCATGTTTACATCATCTTGAAATGATGCCAACTTTATTTCATGGACTCCCATGACCAAATGAAGCATGCATGCACAATGGTTTTCAGTTTGCACAAGTTTTTCCATTTTCTGGAATTTTTTCGGTCAAAAATGCCCGAAAAATGGCCACACGTGACAAAACTTGCAAACTTTGCTGAAACTGGTTCAAAGTTGTCATGGAGGCCTATAATTGTAACATTTTCCATGCCAAGTTTGAACCATTTTCAGCAAAGTTTGCATCTTTTGACATGTGCGTCCTGTTTGGGGCTACTATAGGGGAACGCGACAGAAAACAAAAAATTTCGGTACAGCGAGCACGCCCAGGATCACTATGGAGACTGCATACAAGGTTTGATCTGATCCGTACCGACTCGAAGCGCAGCGGAAGAAGAGTCGGTGTAGATCGTCGGTGCAGATCCCTGCAGCTAGGATTTACAACCTCCCAACCGCAAGGATGTACTCCCACTCCGGACAGCCCTTCGGGAGGCGGTCGGACAGTCCCCCGGACAATGTCGCGGACAGCCCTTCGGGAGGACCCTCGGAACCCGAACAATAACCCGGACAGCCCTTCGGGAGGACGCCGGAAACTCGAACGGTAACTCGAACAGCCCTTCGGGAGGACACTTGAAAACAGCCCCTCGGGTAAAAGATCGAAACTACAATCTCTCTACGGGGTTGCACACATACGATGTCAGCTATCCGGCAGGGCTTCGCCGTCCAGAGCTAGTTCCTGCCAAAACCCAGACAGCCTTTCGGCTCTACAAAACTATTTCGTGGGAGGGAGAGAGAAGCCAGACAAGTCAAATGGCATGTGTATGAGAGCAAGGATGAAGCATATGGGGCTGCCCCCTCCCCTCTATTTATAGGAAAGCCAAGGGGTAAAGATGGTATTCACAAATACCAAAAGTGCCCCCACTTTATGCCTTTTCTAAAAAGAATAAAGCAAAGAAGGGTGGCAAGTGGAGCTCCATGGAGCCCCACCTCCCTTGGCCGGCCACATCTTGGGGGCCCCCCCATGGGGGGCTTCCTTGGTCACCAAGTCCATCTAGAAGCCTTTTTGGAAATATCCAAAAAGGTGCTTTCCCAAAAATATTCAAAAATCACTTTCACTATTCATGAAGACATTTTTCTGCGTCCGTTAAATCCCAAATTATTTCTGTGTGCCTAGAACAATTCTAGTACCCACAAAAACAATTTTGAACGCGTTCCGAAACAATTTCGGAACAATGTTTTCTTCAGCGAAAAGCTATCATAGCGGTTCCGGCTGCTCCGGAACATTTTCGGTTTTCTCTCCGGAAAAACTCCAGAATTTACCAGAACGATTCTGGCACCCTCCAAGAATTTCCAGACATGTGCCGGAACCAATTTGACTTAATGGAATGCCCTGAAACAACTTTTCAGTTTCACCGGAACTATTCCGGTGTTCTCTCCGGAACGTTTCCATTTCGTCCGAAACTTTTTCGGTGATTTTCTCTCAGACTCCCCGTCTAGTATTCAGCAGATAGATGACCCTTAAGCGTGTGACCCTATAGGTTCGGTGAAGTATAGACATGACCCGGAACTCTTTCCGATCAATTATCAACATCGGAGCCGTGGACACCCATATTGACCCCTATACCCACACGAATGAATATTCGAGTGAACCTCCAGTTGCCGTGTGCTATTCCTGTTGCTTCACGATATATTACAAATACCCGAGGTGAGATTTATGCATCCCCGTGGATCAACAACTTGTCCACTATGCAAGTTACCTCGTTACCGGTTTTGTTCTCTTTACTCGTTTCCGTGTTCCGGCATCCCAGTGATCAAATCACAATGTGTCTGGCCAGACGATGATAGATACCGTAACACCGAGATGGCCCGAGAATATCTCTCCATCGTCGGAGGAGCAAATCCCAATCTTGAGCTATCTCGTTTCTGTCATACTTTTCCGTGAACCCGTAAGCCGCCGTAATAGCCACCCATTTACGGATGACGTTTAACAAACCCCAAAGTTCACGAAGCAAGTACGAAGTAACTCGATACTCTCATAGTCTAAGGAATTATGCAAACATTAACTATCTCTGTGTTATTACCATTAACTTGTGACGAATGTATCTCATAGCATAACATCAATTTGGGTCGATTCAACACAAGTGTTCTACTAGGCATAGCCATGCCCATGATCAGGAAAATAGGATCATCATGCAATACTTGAGCCAGTCATAGAGGCATGACTAGGAATACATTTTCTGTTTATTATACCACACGTGCACATGAGTTTCCCTCCGAGCCTCGTGGTTATTGTAGACTCGAGAATCATTGCAGTTATAGCATGGAACATAAACATTCATTACAAACTCGGAGATACAAAGTACCTGATATTACTGCCTCTAGGGCATATCTCCTATAGACTCCCACTTGCACTAGAGTCATAATCTAGTTACATGGCTTCCCTAACACCAATGGCAATCCGGTGCTGCTCATGCTTTGCTCGTGGTAGAGGCTTTGTCATCGGGTCTGACACGTTCAGATCCGTGTGAACTTTGCGTACTTTCACTAAACCCGCTTCGACATGATGTCGAATGAGTTTATATTTGCGTTCAATATGTCTTGTATTATGGTGCGAACTTGGCTCCCTTGCCTGAGCCACGGCGCCACTATTATCACAATAGATCTCCACCGGGTCCAAAGCACTTGGAACCACACCTAGGTCTTCAAGAAATTGCTTGATCCATACCGCCTCCTTGGAGGCTTCTGAATCAGCAACCTATTCCGCCTCCGTCGTAGAATCCGCTACAGTCTTTTGTTTGGAACTTTTCCAATCAACTGCGCTGCCGTTCAATATGAAAACATAGCCTGATTGAGATTTGAAGTCATCTGGGTCAGTCATGAAGCCTGCATCAGTGTAACCATTTACAATGAGCTCTTCATCACCTCCGTACACAAGGAGTAAATCCTTGGTCCGTCTGAGGTACTTAAGAATACCCTTGACTGCGGCCCAGTGTTCCAATCCTGGATCACTTTGGTACCGGCTGCTAACACTTAGCGCATAGGAAACATCCGGTCTTGTACATAGCATGGCATACATAATAGAACCAACTGCCGAGGCATATGTAACATCATTCATTTGTACTCACTCATCGAGAGTCCGAGGACACTGATTCTTGCAAAGTACTGTGCCAGGTGACATGGGGAGAAGGCCTTTCTTGGAGTTCTCCATGTTGAACCTTTTCAACACCTTGTCAATGTACGTGCTTTGGCTAAGCGCTATTAGGCGTCTTGATCTATCTCTATAGATTCTAATGCCCAATACATATGCCGCTTCGCCTAAGTCTTTCATTGAAAAACTCTTTTTCAATGTGTCTTTTATTTCGTTAAGAAAATTCACGTCATTTCCAATCAATAATATGTCATCCACATACAAGATTAGAAATGCTTTTGCGCTCCCACTAAACTTCTTGTAAACACAAGATTCTTCGTCATTCCTGATGAAGCCAAACTGTTTGACTACTTCATCAAAACGAATGTTCCAGCTCCTTGATGCTTGCTTCAGACCATAAATGGCTTTCTGAAGCTTGCATACCTTTCCAGCATTCTTAGGATCGACAAAACCTTCTGGCTGTATCATGTATACAACCTCTTTGAGGTTTCCATTTAGGAAAGCCGTTTTGACATCCATCTGCCATATTTCATAATCAAAATAAGCAGCAATTGCTAGTAATATCCGAACAGACCTAAGCATAGCTACGGGCGAGAAAGTCTCGTCGTAGTCCACTCCTGGAACTTGCGTGAACCCTTTCGCGACAAGTCTAGCTTTGTGGATAGTAATGTTACCATCCGCGTCCGTCTTTCTTTTGAAAATCCATTCACAACCGATGGGTTTTACGCCATCTGGAAGTTCTTCCAAGTTCCAAACTTGGTTTTCGTACATGGATTCCATCTCGGATTTCATGGCCTTGTGCCATTCTTTTGAGCTGGGCCCCGCCATCGCTTCCTTGTAGTGCGCACGTTCATCGTATTCAAGAATGAAGATTTCGTTATGAAACCATTTAGGTGGCTGGATAGCCCTACCTGATCTGCGCGGCTCAGTTACAACATTGTCTGAAGTCTCCGCATCATATGCGACAACTTCCGGCTTGGTTGTAGGGATAATTTGCGGAATTACTTCCGGTTCCTTAGCCATATCAACGGTTGCCAAAGATTCACTAATCTCATTAAGTTGTACTGTCCTCCCACTTAATTCTTTGGCGAGAAACTCTTTCTCAAGAAAGTGTCCAACTCTTGCGACAAACACTTTGCCTTCGGATTGTTGGTAGAAGGAATACCCAATGGTGTTATTGGGATAACCTACAAAGTAACATTTGTCTGATCTAGCATCGAGTTTGCTTGGTTGTAAACGTTTTACATAAGCTTCACAACCCCAAACTTTGAGATGCGACACATTGGGTTTCTTCCCATACCATAATTCAAATGGCGTCGTCTCAACAGACTTAGACGGTGCTCTGTTTAATGTATAAGCGGCAGTGAGTAGTGCGTGACCCCAAAAAGATATCGGTAGATCTGTAAGAGACATCATCGACCTTACCATGTCTAACAAGGTTCGGTTACGTCGTTCCGACACTCTGTTTCGCTGTGGAGTTCTGGGAGGCGTAAGCTGTGAAACAATTCCACGGTCACTCAGATGTTGGCCAAACTCGACTAAGATATTCGCCTCCGCGATCAGACCACAGAAACTTAATCTTTTTGTCACGATGATTTTCTACCTCATTCTGAAATTCTTTGAACTTTTCAAAGGTTTCCGGCTTATGCTTCATTAAGTAGATATAGCCATACCGACTTAAATCATCAGTAAAAGTCGGGAAGTAAAAATACCCACCCCGTGCGGCTGTGTTCATTGGACCACATACATCACTATGTATTATTTCTAATAATTCACCCGCCTGTTCAGGATGACCCGTGAACGGAGTCTTGGTCATTTTCCCCATCAAGCAAGCTTCACATGTGTCAAATGATTCAAAATCAAGGGACGGTAAAACTCCATCTTTATGGAGTCTTTGCATGCGTTTCTTTCCGATGTGGCCAAGCCGACAGTGCCACATGAAAGTGGTGGTGGTGTCAGCCTTCTTAAGGCGTTTAGCATTCACGTTAAAGACATCATTTCCACATTCAAGATTTAGAATGAAAAGGCCCCCAACAATGGGTGCAAATCCATAAAATATATCCTTACAATAAAGTGAACAACCATTGTTCTCAGACTTGTACGAATACCCATCGTGTACTAAACATGATCCGGAGATAATGTTTCTACACAACAGTGGAACAAAATAACAGTTATTTAGTTCTAAGATAAATCCCGAAGGGAGACGTAGAGGCATAATGCCGACGGCTTGAGCGGCGATCCCATTGCCGCTCCCGACGCGCATCACGACTTCATTCGTTGCTAGTTTGTGCACCTTCTGAAGTCCCTGTATCGAGTTGCAAATGTGAGCAACCGATCCGGTATCAAATACCCAAGACTTAGAATTTTCGCTAGCAAGCAAAACGTCAATGACATTAACTTGTATAACAATTATACCTTTTCCGGTTTTCCCGGACTTCTTATCTTCCAGATACTTCTTGCAGTTTCTCTTCCAGTGTCATGTGCCCTTGCAGTAGAAGCACTCAGTTTCAATCTTGGCTCCGCCCTTAGAATTGCTTTGGGAGCCGGTCTTACCGGCGCCCTTGCCTTTCTTTGGCTTGCCTTTCTTTTTGAAACTAGCGGTTTTATTCACAAGCAACACTTGCTTGCGATTTTTCCATAGTCCTCCTTCCGTAGTTTTTAGCATGGCGAGCACCTCTTTCGGTGTCTTCTCCATCCCACTCATGTTGTAATTCATGATAAAACCGTCGTAATACGGGGGGAGTGAAGAAAGCAGCATGTCCATCATATGGTCAGGTGGAAGTGGAAACTCCAGGGTTTTAAGCCTTTCAGCATAGCCAATCATTTTGACTACGTGTTCGCCAACTGAACTACCCTCAGCCATCTTGCAATCCATCAAGGCCTTCATGACATCAAATCGTTCAGACCTTGCGGTTTCCTTGTACAGGGCATCCAAATCCCAGATCATATCGCGGGGTTTATGGAATTCAAAACGTTTTTGAAGCCCTGCACTCATGCAAGCTAACATGAGGCACTGCACTAAGTTATGATCATCATCCTTAGTGGCCCAGACATTCTGCTCAACTTCCGGGGCATCTGCCGCCGGTTTAGCTGGAAGAGCAGTTTCAAGCACATACATTTTCCTAGCGCTCCTGAGGACAATCCTCAGGTTACGGACCCAGTCCGCATAGTTGTTTCCAGTCGCAGCTAACTTCTCTTTCTCTAACATCGGGCCTAAGTTGAACGTGGTGTTGCGAGCCATTTGATCTACAACGGAAAACACAAGTTTCACTTAGACTTTGTTCATAATGATTTTTGGCACAAGTGAATAAACAATTTTATTCTAAAGTGCGCTCCCACTCAAATAAATATCTCTCAAAATTGATTATGAGTGATTCAAGATCCGCATTTAAATTCAACGTCACGGTTCGAGATGAACTCAAATGGCGTGAACTTCAATCGGTAGGCAAACTTGCCGATCACATCTCTATGTGATTCTTGTTCATCTTTCGATGCGTGTGTTCCGAGCTCAGGACTGTCCTGCCTGAACGTCAAGTCAACCAAGTGATCTTGCTGCGAGGTCTCAACTCACCCGCCTCACACTTCTCTAATCATTCGCACCCATGGAGATCATGTGATGCCCCGAAGAGATAGGTGTCGTGACGGTGCTACACTTGGGAGAACACTAACTACTTGATATTTTTAAGTGAGAGATCACCCTAATAAAAAGCGACTACCGCGCAATCAAGAAGGGTGCATCATAAGGGATAAACATGTCAGGCAATTCATAATAGCATGATATGGTATAGCCCTTTCTGACGGAGAGGTCAGGTATTTCTTCATCTTCGGCATTTGCATCGGTGTTCACCTTCGCGAAGATTGCCACCACCTTGTCAATGCACCAAATAATATTGCTATCTCTATAGCTAATAAAATAAGTGCATTACATAAGGTTGACACGCAGGTCATTAAAGTGACAATCATATGGCTCCAGCCATCATGCCGAATCATGACACGCAGGTCATGATAACAAATTTACATCATATAGTCATCTCATACATAATCGAATTAATATGAGCTTTGATATACCACATCACATGCACATCCTGCAAAACCAAGTTAGACGACTCTAATCGGTTTATGCAAAAATTTATTTTACGTGGCTTCTAAGGTTTTGACTTAAACTGCAGCTACCAACGTTTTATCATCAAGTACGATAATTCAAAATTGCTAGATTAACATCTCGGGGTGTATGAAACACGAGATAATTAAATCTCGAGCCCCATACTAAACTTCATCATACGCATGACCCCAGTGCAGATCATATCTGCAATGCCATTTCAACTGCGAATTTCATCTTTCTTTTGACTATGGCGGAACCCAAAGAACTGATAGCACTTCGTTGATCAATCAGGATCGTGGATTGCCAGAACTTTGTCAAATTCCACCATGCCGTCTCGAGATTGACCAAACGCAAATTCCAGGGAAGCAACAAGAACATCGGGTAACAGACTTCATCTGCTACCCGCATAAATAATTTTCAGCAATATATCTTATCTACTCCAAAATTATATTATGCAATACCCATACATCTCCATGTATTCTAGATCGTAACCTGCATCTACGCATAGCACGGCTCATGATACCACTGTAGGGGAACGCGACAGAAAACAAAAAAATTCGGTACAGCGAGCACGCCCAGGATCACTATGGAGACTGCATACAAGGTTTGATCTGTTCCGTACCGACTCGAAGCGCAGCGGAAGAAGAGTCGGTGTAGATCGTCGGTGCAGATCCCTGCAGCCAGGATTTACAACCTCCCAACCGCAAGGATGTACTCCCACTCCGGATAGCCCTTCGGGAGGCGGTCGGACAGTCCCCCGGACGATGTCGCGGACAGCCCTTCGGGAGGACCCTCGGAACCCGAACAATAACCCGGACAGCCCTTCGGGAGGACGCCGGAAACTCGAACGGTAACTCGAACAGCCCTTCGGGAGGACACTCGAAAACAGCCCCTCGGGCAAAAGATCGAAACTACAATCTCTCTACGGGGTTGCACACATACGATGTCAGCTATCCGGCAGGGCTTCGCCGTCCAGAGCTAGTTCCTGCCGGAACCCAGACAGCCTTTCGGCTCTACGAAACTATCTCGTGGGAGGGAGAGAGAAGCCAGACAAGTCAAATGGCATGTGTGTGAGAGCAAGGATGAAGCATATGGGGCTGCCCCCTCCCCTCTATTTATAGGAAAGCCAAGGGGTAAAGATGGTATTCACAAATACCAAAAGTGCCCCCCACTTTATGCCTTTTCTAAAAAGAATAAAGCAAAGAAGGGTGGCAAGTGGAGCTCCATGGAGCCCCACCTCCCTTGGCCGGCCACATCTTGGGGGCCCCCCCATGGGGGGCTTCCTTGGCCACCAAGTCCATCTAGAAGCCTTTTTGGAAATATCCAAAAAGGTGCTTTCCCAAAAATATCAAAAAAGCACTTTCACTATTCATGAAGACATTTTTCTGCGTCCGTTAAATCCCAAATTAGTTATGTATGCCTAGAACAATTCCAGTACCCACACAAACAATTTTGAACGCGTTCCGAAACAATTTCAGAACAATGTTTTCTTCAGCGAAAAGCTATCATAGCGGTTCCGGCTGCTCCGGAACATTTTCGGTTTTCTCTCCGGAAAGATTCCAGAATTTACCAGAACGATTCTGGCACCCTCCAAGAATTTCCAGACATGTGCCAGAACCAATTTGACTTAATGGAATACCCAGAAACAACTTTTCAGTTTCACCGGAACTATTTCGGTGTTCTCTCCGGAACGTTTCCGTTTCGTCCGAAACTTTTTCGGTGATTTTCTCTCAGACTCCCCGTCTAGTATTCAGCAGATAGATGACCCTTAAGCGTGTGACCCTATAGGTTCGGTGAAGTATAGACATGACCCGGAACTCTTTCCGATCAATGATCAACATCGGAGCCGTGGACACCCATATTGACCCCTATACCCACACGAATGAATATTCGAGTGAACCTCTAGTTGCCATGTGCTATTCCTGTTGCTTCACGATATATTACAAATACCCGAGGTGAGATTTATGCATCCCCATGGATCAACAACTTGTCCACTATGCAAGTTACCTCATTACCAGTTTTGTTCTCTTTACTCGTTTCCGTGTTCCGGCATCCCAGTGATCAAATCACAATGTGTCTGGCCAGACGATGATGGATACCGTAACACCGAGAGGGCCCGAGAATATCTCTCCATCGTCGGAGGAGCAAATCCCAATCTTGAGCTATCTCGTTTCTGTCATACTTTTCCGTGAACCCGTAAGCCGCCGTAATAGCCACCCATTTACGGATGACGATTAACAAACCCCAAAGTTCACAAAGAAATTACGAAGTAACTCGATACTCTCATGGTCTAAGGAATTATGCAAACATTAACTATCTCTGTATTTTTACCATTAACTTGTGACGAATGTATCTCATAGCATAACATCAATTTGGGTCGATTCAACACAAGTGTTCTACTAACATTGTGCCCTCAAAATTGCCGGCATAGCCATGCCCATGATCAGGAAAACAGGATCATCATGCAATACTTGAGCCAGTCATAGAGGCATGACTAGGAATACATTTTCTGTTTATTATACCACACGTGCACATGAGTTTCCCTCCGAGCCTCGTGGTTATTGTAGACTCGAGAATCATTGCAGTTATAGCATGGAACATAAACATTCATTACAAACTCAGAGATACAAAGTAACTGATATTACTGCCTCTAGGGCATATCTCCTACAGCTACATGCCAAGTTTGAACTCTTTTCAGCTAAGTTTGCAAGTTTTGTCACGTGCGGCCAGTTTTCGGGCATTTATGACCGAAAAATTTCCAGAAATTGGAATACTTGTGTAAACTGAAAAGCATTTTGCATGCTAGCTTGTTTTGGTCATGGGATGCCATGGAAAAGAGTTGAGATCATTTGTAGATGGTCTAAACATGGAGGTGCCCCGAGACACGCCCTTCCGAGATAGGCTGGCACCCTCCGAAATCAAATGCTCGTTTCTTCACCTTTCTGAAATCAATCCAACTTTGTAGGGTTACAAGCCATGGCCATGTTTGGGCTACATGCAAGTTTCAACCATTTTCAGCTAAGTTTGCACGTTTTGTCACGTACGGCCAGTTTTCGGGCATTTTCGAAACAAACAACATATTTTACCATTTTAAAAAAAGTATTTCTTTCTGAACAACATATTCTGTTCTTTTTTATGAACAATTGCTGATAATGTTCCAACCTCCCATAAGTCATGCAGCCCAACTCTCCCGAAATCCCGTGATTACAGCTCCTCCCTCGTAACCACCTACGGCATCCGGGCCTCCTACCACCTCCCACGACCGCTGCAAGATCAGATCGGAGCCGCCGGCCACCACCCACCGCGAATGTCACCTGAGGGGTCGTACGCCACTACTGTTGACGGCGCCTCCTACTTGCGTCAATGCGCCACTGCTCCTGTTGCTGCCGTCGAGCGCGAAACAGCCAGCTCTAGTGTGTGACGCACGATCCGCCGGCAGCAACTCGCCGCCATCGTCTCCGACACAGGGTATTACCTGATCATAGCTCTTATTAATCATTGTCAGTCGCACCTGTACTAGTTAAACCCTCATAGGTTTTCCACAATTTATTCCAGTCGGCTAGATATTATCATAATCATTTTCTTCTAATCAATCTTGCCATTGCGAACACTACACGAACGTCAAAAGAGGTAATACCACAGCAAGAGAAGGTTATCTCTTCCATGAAATAACACATCATATGTTTAAGCAATCTGAAACCCTTGTTAAACTCTCCTAATTTTATGCATGACCAAAATCGGTAGTGTGCTTATACTTACACCTGGTTCATATGATGAAAAAACGTCAACCATACCAGATATAAGTTTTAATTTTGTTATACATTTGTCAATATTATGTTCAAATTAATTGACCCGGTTTATATTATTTCCATACGTGCCAGGAAAATGGAAACTACAGCTGAAAGTCCTGCTAATGGAGACAAACACTTCTCCGAAATGACCGATGAGGTACGTAATTGACAGTTTGTTTGAAATCTTTTCGTACACATACTTCTTTCGTACTCGCTATAATCTAATGCCACTTTGCAGGAACTCTTTGCGAAGCATGCTCATATGAAGTTAGCATGCTCACCGTCAAGGTTCGCCAAAACCATGGACTTGTTATCACCAAAACATATAGAGTCCATCATAACAAATACAGGTCTTGGGGGTCTAACCAAGATGCATGACTTTAATCTTCGGCGCATAATGTTGGTAAGACTAGCCAAGAGCTTCGACAGTGAGACGGCATCGATTACCATAGGTAAAACGCCCATTCTTATCACCGCAGATGACGTGCACCATATATTTGGCATTGTGATAGAAGGGGAGGATATTGATAAAAAGCTCGAAAGCACAGAAGATCCAAATTTGTTTAAGACATATCAAGACAAGGGGGTAATTTTGCTGTCTAACCTTGAGAATGCGATCAGACTTTCCAAAACTCCGGACGAAGATTTCCTGAGGCGGTTTGTTCTGTACGCAATTGGTACTGTTTTAGCACCAACAGCACAATCTTATGTGGACGCGAAATATCTTAAACTTGTTGCAGATATTAAAAGCATTCGGAGATTGAACTGGGGATGTTTCACACTGAATCACCTATTCACATCCCTTTACAAATTTAATAATCTTGATCAAGTAAGTCTACAAGGAAATCTACCTCTGCTCCAGGTTAGTGCTACATCACTAGTTAACATTCTACAATTGTTGTTCTGTTGTATATCTCTCTATATTGATGAAGTAATGTAATGTGTAGATTTGGTACTGGGAGCACGTGCGTACTGGCAAATTGATGTATACTAGTATACCCCCTCCATTGGTCGCACGATGGGACGAATGCACGTCAAAAATAAGAACAGAAGCTTACAACATAGGAGGTTTTCATAAAGGACTGGTACCTTTGTATAATTGGTTATTTATTTGCTACTAATGATTCATTCTACATGATTGAAAGGTCATGATGGAAATTTGTGCTTGACAATCAGAGGCCGACAATACAAATAATCAATGAAGCAACAATTGTGTACATGTGGATGAACATGATTCCTATCGTGCACAATCACAAGGTCAAAATATGAGTAGCCAACAAGTAAGCCCTCCGAAGACAACTTTTTCCAATACCACCAAAAGGTCGCATCGAACCTCATTAATTTAGCTTTGTTCTCAACGGGGTGTTATTTCGTTTGCACAGACGGAAATGATAGTTGCAGCCATCAATGCACGTTTTTCTGAACATGAAAAGAAGATAGCCAGACAGTTAATGGAACTTGAACACAGATTTGACGCGAAATTCCTCACCATGAGCGAAGACTTGATCGACCTTAAGAGTAAATATGCCAGTAATCCTAGGCTCTCGATGGCCTTGGACGAAATTAAACACTTAAGGAGGGAACTCTAGGTATGTCATGTTGTGCATTTTTTTTGTTATGAATATGTTCCTCCATATTCATTATTGTTTTTATTGTTACAGGAATTAAAAAAACAAATTAAAAGCAGCCGACAATCGGTGTCACAAAAAGCAGGCGTCGAGGTGATAATTATGGCCCAACACCTACCTACTATTAACAAACTACTGATAAGCGACCATTTTTTATTGTAGGAACAAGCCAATGTGCGCAGTGAATCCTTCACAGCAACTCCTAAGTTTGACGCATCCACGACACATACTTCGAGTCCAACACCAAGTGCAAGACACATCCTGCCGAAGAAGGAGGATCCTCGAATCACACCGTCGAAGCCTCTGTGTCATAATGATTACAAGCTGACCGATGAGGACTTAGAGGCAGCCGTTTTCATCCGCGGAACACACGACCCTGTTGAAGTTGCTCTAATCGGAGACATTTCCCTCACAGTAGAAAAACTCAAGCAAAATTTGAAGAACGAATACATCTACGATGATGTAAGCCCCTTGTACTCCATTGTACATCAAGTATTGCAACTGCTGTCATATTATTATATGATTGCAAATTGGGCAGGTTATTATGGCATATGCTCACATCAGCGGAGTTGAGAATGATACTACATCAATCATATCCCCCAGTGAAACCAGAAAGCTGTTAGGATTAAATGGGGTTATTCCAAGGGGACGTGGAGGATCGTGGGTTGCTCGTGTTGCAAATAAATTTGTAGGATGCTGAAAGGTACCCGTTTTTCTCACTTTCATATTTCTTATGCATAGTGTACACAAAACATTTCAGTGGTCCCCCCAACCATAATTGTTTCGCATATCTAAATTATTCCATCCAATGAGTCCGCTTTGATTTTACGGCAGGTGCACATCCCGTTGAATGTACATGGAAACCACTGGATGCTAATGTTGTTTAATTTCGACAAAGAAGAGATTCAAATCCTAAATTCCTTGAAAGATCATTTTGACAACACCAAGGAAACTGCTCTTGTAAGCGTTCTCTTGCTGCCTCTTTACCATCGCATGGCACATGAACTCCCAAATCACCGTAACCCTTTGTAAAACTCATCTTAAACTAGGTGGAGTCGATTCAGACCTGCATCGACGAAGCGGTGAAGGATGGCTTGGTAATACCAGCTAAGCCCATCAAATTTGCCGAGTGGGAGGTAGTACGCTATGACAACATACCACAACAGAGGGACGGGTACGTACAACCTCCAAAATTATCCTCGCCGACACGTCCAAGTTTACTAAACTTAAACTAAACATTGCAGGCATTCATGTGCGTTGTTCACACTAAAGTACATGTTTTCATGGAACGGGGTAGATTTTACCGAGAATGTCGAGCAGGTCAGTCAAACACTATATTTAATTTGAAATATCTTTTGCCTCAATGTTGTGCTGACATATGTGTCACCTCTGAGTTTTAGTCATAGATAGAAATTTTCAGCTGGAAAATAGTTTCAAGCCTGCTGCGTTCAAATTGCAATGCTCTTCGCCTCGATTCATACAAGTACCCTATAACGGTTAGCGATACACCAAGGATATTTCATTTATTTGATATGTCTCATGCTTTCAACGAACACACCGATGTCTGCTCTACAGAAGGAGGCGTATGAAGCCCACGTTGCAGCGCAGCCTAAGGCCTCAGAAGAGGACGTACAAGAAATCAACGAACCTATTGTTTGCAACAAAACAGACACGTCGAGCTCCCAAAAGGATCCCAACACCCCCAGCTTCCCAAAAAGGCGGAGACCACGTGGACGCCCGAGGAAGAATGTCGATGATGCGGAAGCTACAAAAACAAAAAGTCTTGAAGAGCTCAAACTTAAATTTGATACCAAGACCATTGTTAAACGTGTGGATTCGATATCAGCACGATCACGCAGACCGGTCAGACCATCACAAGCTTTGTTGAGCCCATTCAAGTAATGCAGATGGTAGTTTAGGTATGTACTGGGTAGCACTGGAGTTATCAGATATGGTACATATGTCATTTATGCTATGCAGTTCTTACTTAGGCAAGCAGTGATATTTTATGATTTCATGTTTATGTTGCTATCCATGAAACAGCAACTCCCCTAGTCTATTTTTGGGAATAACTAATACATGGTAAGTTATTTTGCCTAAACTGCCAATAGGTGCTTTTGGCAATCATTTGCATGCTCTACTTCTGGCAACAACTAATACATGCTCAGTTCTTATCAGAAACTGGCAGTACGTACTTTTGGCAATCATGTGCATGCTCTACTTTTGGCAATAACTAATACATGCTTTAGGTTTTTTTCCTTTAACTGGCAATAGGTACTCTTCGCAAACATGTTACATGCTCTACTTTTGCCAACAACTAGTACATGTTCAGTTCTTATCAGAATCTGGCAGTAGGAGCTTTTGGCAATCATGGGCATTCTCTACTTTTGGCAATAACTAATACATGCTCAGTTCTTTTGCTTTAACTGGAAATAGGTATTATTGGCAAACAGTTGCATGCTATACTATTGGCAACAACTAGTACATGATCAATTCTACTTCCAACAAACATCCCTACATATGACTAAACATCTTCAGTTAAAAACTGAACATATTCAGTTTAGGATATAGCTGGAGCATGCATCTTCAACTAGAGATAGAACATCTCAAGTTCAATATATAACCTGAACATCTTCAGTTCAGGGCAAACTTGTACCATAGATCACCATAGTTAAGTAACTAGGCCTTGTACAATGCAATGCTCTTAGGGGAGGTGCTTATAAAAATAAATCGGTATTTCTTGAACCACCGGCGCTTATTACAACAAGGTAGACGCTTAATTAGGTGTCTCTCCTATAGAAATAGGCACTGGTGCTCCAGAAACCTCGGTTTATTTTCCTACGCGTCTCCCTAAGAACCTACCATTGAACAAGGCAATCACACACATCATCAATGTACTGCCAAACACTTAATTAAAATGCCAGATTAAATAGTTTCTAAATTAACTAGTGCAGCGCATAAGTTCAAAAGTACGTTGGGGTAACAGTTCAAAAACACGACAACCAAAAGACATCATATGTCATAAACATAAAAGGGCTGCGGTGGGACTGGGGCAGCAGCAGGCAGGCAAGCAGCGCGTCAGTTCTTCGCCTTCTTGGCCGGGCGAGGAGGGGGCGGGACAAAGAAGGCCTCATGGCCTTGCACGTACTTTCGGAGGAATGCGCCGAAGGCCGCGTGTCGAGCCTTGACAACGGGCAGATGCTTCTCTGATCCTTTGCCAATGCCCGTGGCGTGTTGGATCATGCTCGTGAAGTCTTAGGCGATACCCTTGCAACAGAAGGGGCAGCATATGTTGCCGTAGCGCTTCTGGGTGCGGTACGGGATTTCCCCATTCCGCAGCTTCCTCAGGATGTACCGGCTCTTGTTGTCCCTGTTGTCTTTGTCATGGTCCACGTCTTCGGAATCTTCCTGTGAATAAGTAAACACAGAATAACTCAGCAGAAATATTTTACTACTTATAATTTGAAGGTGGGTGATTCTTATTATCTAAATCAGTTCTTCTCCAGAAACATGGGTCAAGTCACACATTCATAGTTGGGGTTATCGGAATTGTTTGGAATGTGTGCATAGCACCATAGTACTCAACTTTGAATGCCCCTTCGTAGAGAGAATAAAAAGCAAAATTAACTTGCTATTTATATCTAGTGATGTGATACATGTTTTCAAAATAACTAGAGAAACGGCATGTACATGGCTGAGATATAGCATGTAACTTGGATTGTTTACCGCAAGAGCATGTGAGCAATCTCTATACTAGAAAGAGCTTGTCGAGCATTTTGTACCAGTAGGAAGTACATTCTAATAGAATGATTACCAAAAAAGAGCATTCAGATGGTTGACACTACTTGTACCTCTTATATTGTATTATATTTTGTTGTATTCCTTGTTTTATTTCTTCAACTTTTCTTTCCTTTGCATGTATAGCTCTTTTTCCCTCTTAAGAACTACTCCTATTTGTACTATTTAATTTCAGAAATAATTAAAGGGTTTAGGGTCTAGGGTTAGGCACATTAGTAGGTGTGTTATGTAATTATGATAAACCAGCTACGATTACCCAAGTAGGTAACAGACAAAGGCTTTTATAATAATGAGATAACACACCTACAAAATTGCCCTCAACATAATCTAGTTTCATTAAATTCAAACTATATGACCAGGTACTAATAACTAAAACTATTGCAGAAAGAAATTAAAGATTCCTGGCAGTAAATGTTTTCAAGACAGTAAAGCACATGAAGCAAGTCTTAAAGTTTTGTATAAAAAGAGAAATATTGGATTGAACTCAATGGGGTGCCACATATCAAAGGTTTATAACATGACCAATATCTAGTTGCTCAAAATATACTGCATGCCCACGCAAAATTTAGTGAAACAAACTGACATGCATGATTATTGATGTTACCTAACAAATCCACTGTTTCCTACATCACAACATATTCATAATCAGTTTGAAATTAAATTCATAGTCATCTTCACAAAAATTATCCAGGCACAGAGGGATTTTAGGCCTCCATTCCTAGTTTTCCATGCCAACTTTCAGATTCATAATGAATTTGTTTTTAGCAGAACAAGGGGGTTTCCTTCAAAATCTACCAAAGAACTCGTAAAAATCAAAACCCTAAAGGAGAGATCGAACATAGAAGCCTAAACCTATCAGGGCCAAATCAAATCCATGCTGCATATAATTTTCCACATAACCCCTAGTGAAAACAGAGTTGGAGAAAACCCCAAAACAGAGTATTACCTCCGAGAGCTCATCGAAGACCTCCTCCTTGAACTCCTCGGCCTCGTTTGCGATTTCGCGACTGGCGAGCTCGGCCTCCACGTACACCTCGTCCACCAGCTCGTACATCTCGCCCTTGCGCTTGGCCCTCTGCTGCTCCAGATCCACCGCCATCTCCTCCAACACCTGCTCCCCGACCGCAGGCTCGACCGCTGCGACGGCGGCTGGAGCAGTCACAGCAGACGGTGCACCGCCACCCGTCACTGCAATGGCGCCCTCGGTCGGGCCAACCGCGGCGGCAACGACGGCAGCACGCTTCTCCTCTGCTTCGACGGCTGCCTCCCCCATCGCCGACGCGTCTTCACGGCCGGCCTTCATCTTCCGACGACGAAGGGAAGAGGATAGTGGAGGAAGGGAGGAGGGTGGTGGCTCGTACGAGAGGTAGGGTTCGAGGGGGGGAGAGGGTTTGTTGCTGATTTTGGGAAGAAAAGTAGGACGGGTGGGGGGGAGGGGGAGACTGCCAAATAAAGACGTGGGTGGACGTTTGGCGTTCTCGAGACTACGCGTGGCGTCGTGCGCTCGTGCACGCTCCCACTACTTTCCTTTTTTTTCTTCTTTTTTTGACAAAAATTACATATAGTTTTTTTTAGAAGTGCAAAAATTACATATAGGTACTCCCAAACCAATTCTCATTGCATCAGGGACCACAGATATAAACTATTCACAGTAATTTTTTTGTTCACACACAACATCTGGGCCCACATGAGCATGCACCAAACTTGATCTCCTTCGACACACAAACGCTATAACGGCCGACATGTACCAATAATATTCATATTGCACGTGTCGATACCATCTTGGCCAACATGCAACAATCTTGGTCTCCTTGGACTCACACATGCTATAAGGGGTCCATTCACCAATTTTTGTAGTCACATTGCACCCACATTGCACTCCAAGATCGAACATAAAACCCTAAACCTATAGCGTTGCACTCACATTGCACCCACATTGCACTCCATAGATCACATTACATTCAACAATCTTGGTCACATTGCACTCCAAGATGCGACAATGGGCCGACATGTAACAATCTTGATCTCTTTGCACTAGCAGTTGGTATAAGGGCCAGATGCACCAGTAGTTCTCACATTGCACTGACACGTATCACTTGGGCCAACATGCAACATGGTTACTACCAAGGAACACATAAGCCTACCCTAGCTAATAACAACATATATCAAGATTGGTCCTAGTTGCAGCTACATAGAACCACATATGCCGTCGCTGACACGTGGACACAGCGTCAGTGCATGCATATTTTCTTTTGCGGATCTCTACCTGGATCAACGTCTTAAGGAAGCGCGCATTAGTTCTGTCGAACACATCGCATCAGCCAAAGTGGCTAGACCCTATCACTCAAACCCACATGCCCCTGGTTCGAATCCCCCTTGGAGCAGTAAAAAATCCCCCAAAAAAATTCCTCTGAGCTACTGACATGTGGGGTCCCCTTGTCATCCACACACGCGCGACCACATGTACCACATTTTGCTAACTCCACCCACATATATCAATCACCCACATGTACCACTTTGATCACCTAGGCCTCTCATGTTCTATTCCTACGCATGAATACATCTTGTCGCACCCGATGTTGCTAATTGGACCGACATGTACAACTAGTATCAATGGTAGAGGCGTTTCGCTGTGCGCCACATCCAACAGTTCGCAAAATATCTTATCTCAAACTGAAACTTGCAAAATAGGGCTCCCCCCTCTGATATCAAATACCAAACCATCAGTCATAGAACCAACATCTTTTTCCTAGAGATTAAGGTACTTCCACATTCAACCTAATACTACAAATTCAAAGGATCAACTTAATACATTAACAGCAAATAGGGATGTAGCCCAGGAATCCAACGACTAGACACGAAAGGAGGAACAAAAGCTAAAAGAAGAATGATCAGCCAGCAGCAGCGCCATCAGCCTCCCAGCCTCACAACTCTAGGTCTCCAGCCTTGTGAACTCCAGGTTTTTTCCTGGAAAACACGAATGGCAATGTTGCTGTTGCAGATTAGGACTTAGTGAAAATTACAGTTATGCTGAAACACTCATAATGACTAGTAGTGTTGACATTATGTTTACAGCAAGCAAACAAATTTCATTGGCACAAATTCAGAAGATCCATGGATTGGACAAAACCAAGCTCACAAGTTGCAACTTACTGTTAACAGCAAACAGTTATATTAACATGACCACTTTACAGCAAGATTTTACCATGCAACATAAACTTGTCATACCAACAAAAGGCATGGCATGAAAGTACTGACAACATAGTGCAAATAATGTTTAGGAAGCATGGTCATAGGAGTTATATTTTACTGGCAACCTTCAAGCAGAGTTGCAAAGTTTTATAATAGACAGATTTACACTTAGTGAGATGCATAGAGTTAAAATGATGACATGGTGGAGGCAAGATTTAAATATGGTACATGGCTTTTCATGGCATAAAAAAACAGCATGGAAGTACTAAACATGGAGAACAAATCATCCAACATGAGCACATTCATAGGACTTGTAGATCCATGGCTACCATGAAGACAAAATGCCAAGTTTTAATTCAGACACAAGACTTGGTGAAAACAAGCATATTCATATCACCAACATTGACATGGCATCTTTGCAAGCTTGGGTCAGTGGCTTATCATGTGTTTAATGGCATGGCAATAATTTTAACAATAAGTAGGCATGAAAATTACCCAAACACATGTACAAAGTTAGGCCATATGATGCATCGATTAATTCACACAAAAATGACAAAATGCTTGGTTATGCAAAATGTCATGCACCAAAACTTATCCAAATAACAAATTTAATACCACCAATGGATTAGTTGGATTTTTCTACCCCAATTTATATGAAACATGCATATGTTCATGTATGAAATTGCACACAAATGCATAAAACAACATACTGTCTAAAAGGGAAACCAAGGACGTGCTAGATTAGGAATATTCCGAAAATGGCTAAAAGAAAGACGGGCTGGAATTGCTAGAGGCACACTGGGGTTGGCTAGCCATCGAGGATGACCAGTGGGCCAGGGGCCACGTGGCTGGGAGCGTTTGTGTGTGTGACTGGCCGGTGGGACCCACATGTTAGTGGCTTACTATAAAAACCAAAGGGGGTTTATAGTTTAGTGGGAACCATCAAGCAAATTTGCAAAGTTTTATAACTCACAGATTTATACTTGCTGAGATGCAAAGAGTTAAAATGATGGCATGTTGGAGGCAAGAAATAAATATGCTACATGGCTTGTCATGGCATCTAATTGCACAGAATGCTAGTACAAATCATGGAGAACAAAACATCCAACATGAGCATCTCCATACGAGCTACAGATTCATGGTTACCATGAAGACAAAATGAAATGTTTTAAATCAGACTGATGACTAAGTGAAAACAAGCACATTCGTTTCAGCAACATTCACATGGCATCTTTTCATGGTTGGTTCAGTGTCTTATCATGTGTATAATGCCATGGAATTTTTTTTACCAGCAAGTAGGCATGAAAATGCTCCAAACAAATGCACAAAGTTTCACCATATGATGCATGGATTAAATCACACAAAAAAACAAAATGGCAAGTTATGCAAACATGTCATGCTCCAAAACTCATCCATATGACAAAACTAATACCACAGATGGATGCAGATATGCTACTCCATTAAGCCCAAATCATAGCATATACTCTAGGATCCTATCATTCCTACTACTGCACACAGCCCAAAACATATCACATATGCCCACCCACACAATTTTCTTATCTTCCTCTGGAAATCTATTAATCCAATTTTCTTATCTTCTTTTGGAAACTTAATTAGCCAAATTAAGTTTGATTCAGTAGTCAAGGGTTAAATTCAGTTAACTAAAAAAATACAGTTAACTTATCACACATAATTCTGCTTAGGGTTCATATACATCAAAATCTAGCACTACAAGACTACAAATTTTTCCTAGGGTTCATATACATCAAAATCTAGCACTAGAATACTACAAATTTTGCCTAGGGTTTATAATTCTGCCTAGGGTTCATATACATCATAATCCAGCCCCCAAAGCATGTAGTCAAATCTTCATGCAAATTATTCAGATTAAAATGACATCCTTCCCCATTCAATGACATCTAGCATCCCCTCTCTGAACTATTAGCATCACTATCACCATGACTATAACCATGAGCATAAGGAAGATTAGGAGTGCAGAAGCTTACTCATACCCCTACTACTCCTCGGCCGCAGACCGCCGCCCCATGAGACGAGAGGAACGGCGGGGAAGCGACGTCGGCACATATCTGTTCCTCCTAGTCCTGCGGTAGCTCGACCAAGCATCCTCCGGCACAGGGAGCCGTCACAAGTAGTTAGGGTTCGACCAAGCATCCCCCGATCTCCTCAACGGCGTTGCTCTCTCCATCAGCGGAGCCCCGTCGAACCCCCAACCTACAGGTCGCAGCCGTCGAAGCCCATGCCAGAGAATCTCCCTCGACCCGATGACCACCGATCCACTGGTCCGATCTCACCAGCCATGCAACTCTGATCTCGCCGGCGTGCTTTATTGGGTCTGTTGCGGCACTTAGGGGCAACTCGCCGCGGCTGAGATTGGAACACACATTCCTTGCTCCCACCAACTTCTACATCGGCCAGACATGCTTCTCCTAATGCTCCGCCTCTTTGCCCGTGGTCAGCCATGTGAGATGGGAACATACATGAATCAAATTCACTTCACATCAGAAGTATGTGTGTAATTGTTGTCGGAAGCAAATTTCTTCTCTTTTGGAAGCAAATTTTTGTTATGATTGAAATGGATGTAATTGGTGCTTCCCATATGTAATCTATTTGAACTGCTTGCCAATACAAGTTTCACAAAATGAATATGTTACTTACACAAGTGATGCTTCAGATGTCGCTGAGTAAAGCTTCTATTACACATGAAACAACAATGCATCCAACAGTAGCGCCATATGCATCTGACTGAACAGCAGTATGCATCCAGCAGTAGTGCCGTATGCATCTAACCGTAGTGCAGTTTGCATCTACATTACCGAAGTATAACAGTAGTGCAGAGTAGTTCAAATGATGTGATTTGAATTAGAACATGCTTCCATATATCAGAGTATGTGTTTCCCAGGCCTCACCACCACACAAGTGTTTTGATAGTTCACATGGAAGCAAATTCTGAAGCCGATGGAAACAAAATAAATTTGATATGCTTCGAATTTGAGTACACATATTTTGATGTATCACAATCTTTGCTACACATAATGACTTTAGATGACATGGCAGCAGCATATAGCCAGCAGTTGGCTATATTATTAACCATGCTCTAACCATTACACAGGTGCTTCGTTGGTCCTTATGCAATGCTTCGGACAAACGTTGAAATAGATGGCAGGAAAACCAGCCAACATCATGCATCGTTTCTCTAGTTTCGGACCAGAAACCAAAGAATGGAGGAAGCACACTAGTGCTAAGAGTTAATGTGGCGTGAATTATGGTGGCAGATGCAAACAAACCGTAATTACGGGCTATCCAAACATAAGCTAGCTAGCCAGGCCCACGTTTTGCTATCCCATCGCACCCTGCATGAAAAGTAAATCCAACGGTGTAGGGGTAGTCTGATGAAAGCAAAGAATCAGTAGTCTGATTCCTGGTGCCCCCCTTAATCCATTGTACGGTGTCATAGCCATGTAGAGTTGCATTAGTGTTACTATTATGATTCATTGCGTGCTCGACAACATGGCGAAGCGGATGGATCGCCGGGTGGGGCAACCCTGGAGGTGATGGCGATCCGGTTTCTGAGCTCTACGCGCTGTCTTAACTCCCCTTTCCTGGTGGAACTAGTCTTATTATTATTAGTATTAAGCATATAGGATTAGATCATGTTTAATTTGTTGTACGGTGTCATAGCTGTAGAAAATACGAATCCCTAATATTCTTGTTGTGTCACTAATGCAATTTCTGAGTTTCCCGAGTACCAAGAAAACTCGGCAAAAGCCAATTCCCACTCGGCAACGTGTTTGCCGAGTGTAGTTCTCGGCTCAGGGTACCCGACCCGAACCCTTCAGGCAAAATCCACTTTGGTGAGGGCCATCCATCAGGGACTCGACAAATTCTGCACTTGTAATTTGAAGCCTAGATTTGACAGCTCCACCAAATTTACAATTTGGAGTGAACTGTCATCTTCTGAATTGCCATTTACTGATTATATTATTCCATCAATACATCAAGTTTTTCTGCTTCATTCTTCCTAGATGTACACTGCCTGCAGATTGTCATATTCTCTCTAAGAGGAACTGTAAAGTGTTTGGAGCAAAGCTCTCACAGGAATTCCATCCCGATTACAGGTAAGCAAGGCTTTATATAGCCAGCCGGAAACAATGATAAAAGGAACAGGGCGACAAGTGAAATGGTGCAGTAAAAGTACATAACGGTTCATTCAACGATGAGCATCGCGAGCTATTGGATCTTCTCGTGCGCATCAATCTTGGCCGTCCGTTAACTGAAGAATCGAACACTCCAGCTCCTCGTCGACGATCTCGCTGCAACTCGGGTCAGTCTCGGAGATCTACAGCTCCTCATCGACGATCGAGAACAAATAGATGGATCAACCTTGAAAAAAATATGGTATAACAAGTAATTTATGATAATTCTGATTTATGTACTCGTACAATTATCTAAACGGTATGTGTCATATGTGCTCGGATATAATATATTATACAATGTGGTGGGGGGGCATTGGTCCTCTACCCCTAACTTAGGGTGGTGGGTGGTAGGCCCCTGTAGCCCTATCCTAACTAGCATATTTCATGATAGTCACACATGCACATAACTAGTTTCAACATCAATAGAAAAAGGTTACTTTTTCCCCATTAGACACTCCAGTTATGAAGCCCACAAACTAAAGTTTATGAAAAATTACAGTGAAAGCGCAAAAATTACATAGATGCAAACAACATCGAAATCATGACTAGCACAATGGCATGATCACACAATTCAGTATGGATGAACCTGGAAAGGCAGTCTAGCATGCAGCCTGCAGTCCTGGGGGATATGGGGGCGCCCGGGCATGTCCGACACGTCGGACTCGACAGCCCGACCCCACCGCAAATTGCACCAAATCCACCCCCTTGACCTACCGGATCCATTTGCTCTCTCCTCTCTTCTTCCTCCTCCGCGTCGTCCGTCTCACAGTTCCGCCACCGCGCGCTGAGATCAAGATGCAGCACAACTTTTAAACTTTCTACAGATGCATCAGAATCTTCGAGATCATCATGTGCACGAGCAGCTACTAAGTGATCTTGTGGAGCATATGTGGACCCACAATGAAAACCAAAGAGCTGATGTTTGAGTTGTGCACTTAAAATAAATTTTATGTAAATACTATTTATTTTCGGTACCAACATTTGTATTTACGTGCGACATTGGCGTGTATGATCGACGTGCATGGATTTGCATGGATTTGAGAGTCTGGATTTGAGATATGTGGATGCCGGGAGCGAGATATGAGGGCCCGTCCGGATGCGTCCGCGGACGTATAGGGGGCTGATTTGCCAAGCCCGGCTGTAGATGCTCTTAGTTAGACTTTTTTTTTAAAAAAAAAAACAACCTTAGTTAGACTTAGTAATGTACGTATACAAAATACCTTTTATTTCTTTAGCGGGGAGACATACAAACAGGTTACCAGGTCCATGCTTAGGCTGCCCGTAATGTGGGTATCATAACTAGTATCATGCATGTCAACTAAGCAATTTTGATGAGGTAACATAGAATTAAATGAAAAAAAAAAGAGTTGAGTATGATATCATGATACCATATCATAATAAATACAATATTATTGTATGACAATGTGTTTTGAATCGCAATAAATAAATCATCTATGATACTACTATATGTATGAGGGAGATAGTATCATACACTAATATCATATGTATGATACTAACTTATGATACTGCCCACTATGAACAGCCTTAGTTCACTGGGTGCCGACTAAAACGACAAGCTCACGCAGTGCAACTCCACGGTCCACACACCAGGATAAAACTTGTATCGTCGCACGAACCAGTCGTCTCCGCGCACGCATGCCCGGCTGCTTCCCGCTTGGCGTGTGGCGACCAAATCGACCGGACGTGTCACCATCGACGATGAGCATGTATGTATGCATGTGCAGCATGTACTGGTGTTCCAGATTAACAAGTGATTTCTTAATTAATGACACGACACGGTCCGTCATTAAAACGCAATTACGACCGTCAACGGCAAGAAAAGATTGTTTGTACTTACAAAACCATTGATCTCGACGATGTCAGGCCCTCACACTGGTCGCTGGCTGGAGGAAGAACCGACCGAGCTGTCAACTTCGCTCGCTTGCAGCAACGAACTGGCTCCATGCTGGCGCTGAGTCGGCCGTGATGCATCTTCATCTGCACCAGGATGAGCGCCCCAGCGACTGCTTCACAAAATTCCGTCACCACAGCAGTTTTCTGTATATCTGAGTTTTTTTTTTTTTTTGAGCGAAACAGCTAGGTTTTATTGATCAACTGCAATGTTTACAGGTACAGCAATAGGATCATGAGGAAATCCTAGCCAAATATGTCTCCCTTGTGGAAGAGAGACACCAAACCTAGCAAGTCTATGAGCTTCCACATTGGAAATTCGAGATTCAAAAGAGAAATTACAAGACGAAAAAAGTCTAAGGCTTTCTACAATCTCTTTGATGATCCCTCCATCCTCTCCTCCGACTCCTTGATGGATATGGTTGACAGCTTGCTTACAATCTGAAGCAACTTGAAAATTCTGCACCCCCAAATCTTGAGCAAGAGCAAGCGCCTCTCTACATGCAAGAGCTTCCAATACTGCTGGATTGAGAAGACCTTGTACTGCCAACAAAGATGATCCAAGATATACTCCTTCCTGACTCCGGCAGACTGCAGCTGCTACTCCCATATTGTGATGGACTGACACCTCAGCATCTACATTAATCTTGACGTGACCATCCTTTGGCGCAATCCATTTTCCCCTCCGCTGGCCTGGCTGGCCCGCTCTTACTTGTGGTACCGAAGAGTCGCTTAATTGATCGAGCTCGGAGATACATCTCTTGACAAACGAATGTGTTTCATATGGGCTCTGGCTAATAGACTCATGAATCAGCTTTCTCCGTGCGTACCAGATAGCCCATAGCGTGACTACCATCCGAGTCAATTCATCATGTCTGAGGACCTCAATCATAGAGAACAACCAACTTTCAGCGGATGCTTCCCTTGTTTCTATCATATGCTCCAGCAATTCAGGATCAACTAGCGCCCAAACACACCGAGCTGTGGTACATTCCAGCAAACAATGCCGCCAGGAGTCGCTAGCTCCACAAGCAAAACATTCATCCTTGTGCGACATATTCCTGTTCTTGCGGACATCTTCTGTGGGTATAGAATTCTTTGCTAACCTCCAAAGAAAAACTTTAACTTTTGCTGGCACCATGGTATTCCAAAGGGAGGTCCAAGATTCTGTATATCTGAGTTGAGGCGCGGGCTTGGTATTTGGGCTTTGGGGTTTTACGTCAGACTAGACTGGGCATGGACAGCGCAGCCCGAAAACCTGGGCCAGGTCAGGCTTGGCATTTGGGTTGGGCTCGGGCCTCATTTCCACCCCGGAAGGCAGTTCGGGCCTGGCTCAGGTTTTTGTTTTTCATGGTTTGAAGCCAGACTTTCGGGCTTCGGGCCGGGCTTGCATGAGAAGGTGACAAAAAGTGTCATTCGTGTCGGGCTTCCACAGGGAGGTGATAGACGGGGCGGGCTTTTGGGCTTCGGGCTTGCCTTCGGGATGGCGGGCTTGGAAAAGGAGTAATTTTCAGACTTCAGGCTTCAGGCTTGCCTTCGGGACAGGTTTAGGCTTGGAAAAGGAGTAATTTTCAGACTTCGGGCTTCGGGCTTGTGTTCAAGACAGGTTTAGGCTTGGAAAAGGAGTAATTTTCAGACTTCGGGCTTCGGGCTTGCCTTCGGGACATGTTTAGGCTTGGAAAAGGAGTAATTTTCAGACTTCGGGCTTCGGGCTTGTGTTCGGGACAGGTTTAGGCTTGGAAAAGGAGTAATTTTCAGACTTCGGGCTTCGGGCTTGTGTTCGGGACAGGTTTAGGCTTGGAAAAGGAGTAATTTTCAGACTTCGGTCTTCGGGCTTGTGTTCGGGACAGGTTTAGGCTTGGAAAAGGAGTAATTTTCAGACCTCTGGCTTCGGGCTTTTGTTCGGGACAGGTTTAGGCTTGCAAAAGGAGTAATTTTTAGACTTCGGTCGGGCTCAGGCTTTGAGTTTGAATGCCGGGATTTTGCAGGCCCTGGCCGACTAGCGATTAGGTTATGGGTGTGGCTAGGTCTCAGTTGACTGAGATTTAACCAAGTCTCAGTCAAGTGACATAACATGCAAGAGAGAGAGAGAGAGAGAAAACTGAAAAGAAAATTTTACACGGATCTCAATGTAAGATCTCACGGATATAGCATCGAGTAAGACTTAACGAAGTCTCAGTCGACTGAGACTTAGCAAGACTGTTAGGTTAGGGCATCTCCAACGGCAACCTGCAAATTTCCTCCCGCATCCGTCCGCGGACAGGGGGGGCCAGTCCGCGGACACGGATGCGAGAGGACGCCATCCAACGCTAGCCGCATACATTTCAAACTCCTTTTCAACAAACCGGACGAAATACATGCAAACACGGCTGGATTTCATGCAAACATGACGGATTTCATACAAATACGGCTGGATTTCGTATAAACATGACGGATTTCATTACATTTACATCAACTAAGCGGTGCTAGTCCGGCTCTGGAGGTATAATTAATACCTAATCTAAATGGCCGCCCGCGGATCCCTATGTCTTCCTCATGTCCGGCAGCCCGATCACCGGGCTGCCGGGAGCCCCGGAGGAATATGCTTTAGCGCAAAGGACGGCTCGCTTCCCCACCGCTCATCGGAGCGGAACCCCCGGCTGATGCTTCAGCGGGAGGGGAAGGGGGCACCTCCGCTTCCGTGGAGCCCATGCGGGAGCGACGAAGGTCCTCGCAAGAGAAGAACCGGGCGAGACACCTGCTGTGTACGCCGGCATCGCCTCGGCGGTGGCCTTCATGGGACCCAAGCGGTGGCGGCCTCCCATGTTCTACTTCTCCTCGACGATGGCGGCGGACGCGGAGGTGCTGGCCACTGACTCGTCGCTCTCCGCGCACCCGGCTTCTGTCTCTGCCTGCATGACGCAGTCGCAGGCACGGGAGGCGCGGTACGACGCGGCGTCGTCGACGGCCGTGCCGCCGTGCTCCCCGCTGTGCCGGCGTCGAGCTGGCCTGGAGCGGCCATTTGCTGAACCACGCGCCGGCTTGGGCTGGCAATTGGCTCCGTCGGGCTACGCGAGGGAGGTGGCGCCGTGAGCTGCCTCGCTCTATCCGGCCGGCTCGGCGGGCCACCCAGCCTGCTTGTATGCCGGAGAACTGCTCTTTGGATGCCATCGGAAGAGTGGAGAAAATGGTGGAGAAGGAGATGGGGGAGGGGGTAGGGGTGCTATTCTTCCCCGGCGCCTGGCCTCGTTTAAATAGAGGGCGCAGGGAAGGAGCTCGGCCGGCGTTGCGTTTAATGTCGGCCCGCTAATGAACGGATGTGTGGCCGGAGTAGGTTTCTCGGCTTCCACGCGGGTTTAATGGAGTCGTTTGAATGCGGCGAGGAGGCGTGTTCAGCCGTGCATGCAGTGGGCGGCGCCTTCGGCCGGCGCGCCGCTTCAATGGCGGAGGCAGTGAGAGGTCGCATCCGTCGAGCCGCCTACAATGCGGAGCGGCGCGCTCTATAGCGGCATGAATGCGGGCAGATGATACCGGGCGGGAACGCGCGCGGGCGAGGGAGGAGGGGTTTTGGTGGGCCAGGGCGGTCAGAAGAGGGATTCGGATCAGTCCGGACTCCCGCAAACCTCCAGCACTTTTGTCTCCGGTTTGCGGGAGAAATCGCGTCTGGACCGCGCCGCGGACCGATACAGGTCGGCGTTGGATGACTCACGTGGTCCGGACAGCACGATCCGGACGGATGCGGACGGTTTGTAGGTCAGCCTTGGAGATGCCCTTACAGCTCTTTCTGAGTACACGACAACTTTCGGAGGGCTGCAGGTTTTCACATAAATATATTTTTTGTGAAACCTTGGATGCACATTCGAGGACAGGATAGCTGGTGGACGTCCAACTAGTCGTGCAAAAACTGAACTCAAGAAACTCGCCTGTGTCATGATGCTTATTGCATGGAAAATTTGTAAAGAGCAAAACATGAGGGTCTTCCGCAACACTATCTCGAAATAGCCTTTCGCCGTACCTTTATATGTGAAGCACAAATGAGCGAACCGATACGAGGTGATGAGGAAATCCTCTAACAAAGCCGGTCAAAATAAAAAAGACATATGAGAGAGTAGCGAAAAGGCCACCAATTCAAAGTCGAGCAAGAGTACAGGAGATGTCACACACACCCGAAACCACTAACTATGAATGAGACCACACCTCCTTGAGAAACCACCAACCACCGTTGCACCGTGCACACCAAGCTATCACCTGAGAGGGCAGCTGCCCTCTAGCTTCGGGTCACGAAGCACAGATCTTGCCTACGGACAGCAGGGACCAAGAACGGTGACCATGAGGTCACGTGAAAAAGGTAGGAGACAAACGAGACCACTCCATGCCAGGGTCGAAGAAGCTTCGTGTCATGATCATAGCATGCCCGAAGAGGCGAAGATCCCGACAAGCTGCAACTGGTAGGTACCTGAGCTCCATGACGACACCCCCAAGAGGGTGGTGAAGCAATGTGTCGCCTCGCCAAGACCAGAACGATAGACTAGAATTTTCACCTGGAGCCCTGGCACGGAGATTCGTACCACAGACGTACTAGGGATGCAACACCCATAGGTGTCGCAGGCGCCGATGTCGAAGCGCGGAGCTTTCGCTCATAATCCCACCCGCACCACACCGAGGCCGGTACCAAGGTCGCCACTCCAACCCGAGGGAGGGGTCACCACCAGACCGGGGCCTCTATACCAGGGAACCACCGTCGCCAAAAGCACCGGCGGCACCAAGATGGTCATCGCCGTCCAAGACCTCTTCCTTAATTAATCTTTTTTTGCTGGTAAAAACTTGTATTACTCATATCATAGTAGGATTACAATCAATGACGTTAAGATCAATGGCTACCGGAGGGCCAAACCCAAGCCAGGTCATAGTTCTTCCTCTAAGCGAGCATAGTTTGCCAAAGGGTCACAAACTTTATTTTGAGATCGACTAAACATGAGTAATACTAGTTCTATGAAGTCTCATCGGGTATTTCATCTCTTTCCCCAATCGGCATCGTCTGCTTGAATCATCTTAGTTGCCACCGGAGAATCCATCTCTATTGCCACCGGTAACTCAGCCCGAAGCAGTGCTAACGAGAGGACCCTTCATGCATGCACCAAGTTCAGCTTCGAGGGCATCCCTGGCATGAAAAAAAGCTCTCTGCACGAGGAGAAAATAATAATCGAGCCATGTTCATCACGCAACACCATGCCCTCTTTCTTAATTAATCAAGATGGCAAGTCTTTGCTTCCGCTAAAAAAAAGGCAAGTTTTGGACGTTGTTGTTTCATTATCAACAGAACAGAAGGGGCGGCCGGAGGGTGAGGGGGGCTACTAAAACAAGTCGAACATAAGAAAAACTAATTTTACCTAACCGGCCGGTGTGAAGAGCACTTCGACCGTTTTGCAATTTTCAGGCAGACTCGAGCTTCATATGGTTAGGGGTCAACAATACAATAGAATCGACTACACGACTTTCTCAAAGATCATACAATATTTTGGAACAGCTGTAGTGTAAGATTGAGTTTTTATTCTTGTGAATTGATAAGATCGAGTATTAGTAGTAGTAAGTTTTTCTTTAGTATAATAATAACAATCCGTGCTGTTTGAAGCGTTCTCGCGCCATTAAATATAGGCTCCACTAGCCAGCCACTCAGACCCAGTGTCACTAGTATATTACCGGCGAGACGGCGACTCTCACATGCTGGCTGCCCGCGCCATGGAGGGCCAGCTTGTCCGGTCTCGCGACCGACGACGCGCCCGCTATATAACCATAATCAGCGCGGTTGGTGTGGTGTGTCTGTGAGAGGTGGGGGAGAGAGGAGGCAGGCGCCAGAGTCTACTGCAGAGAGCAAGGATGAAGAAGCACACCATCCAAGTGCCGTCGCCGCGGCCGTACATCCTCCTCGACGCCGGCGAGGACCTGGAGCGAGGCATCGCCGTGCGCGCGCCGCTCCTGCGCCAGGTACGCACGCTCGCAGACGACGCCCGGCCGTGGGCTGGCTAGCTCTGTCCATATCCATCCCTTCTTTCTTAGCTCGCATGTGAATTTAGAGTAGGATCATATCCATCGATGATCGCCGGTTCCGGCGTTTTGATGAGCTGATTGCCTCGATGGATCGACTCGATCGATGGCCATCTTATCAGCATCGCCAGAGATTGGGGATAAGATTTAGACGACTGGTTCAATCCATGGCTGTCAATGGCGTGCGTCGGAATTTAATCAGTATGCATTTTTTTACTGCCACGAAGCGGGCAGTTGCCTGTAGCACCCATGGACTGAGTCTAAGCTAATCACGATCAGGATTGACTGTGTTCATACACATCACGATCTGGTGGATGCATCGAGGCATCAATGTTTTCCTAAATAAATACATGACGTTTTGGCAGTTCGGACGGTAGCAGCAGCTATAGTATAGAAAACAAACACAAACAAGTACTACAACCAGCGGTACAACGGTCCAAAGGCTGACAACTAAGTACGCATGCTTTACAGTTTGTCTCTGTTAATTAAACTAGTATGTTGATCATGCCGGCTAGCAATCTCTGCAATTTGGCCCTGCTCTCATCTGTCATCACACTAGACACTAGTAATTAACAAAGCATGAGTATTAATCAATTACGATCTTTCCAATTAGCACGTGGTGGTAGCATTTGCATATTACAAAAATTCAGAGATCCATATTTATGCCAGCTAATTCACGAATTCCACTGCTGTGCCTTGGATTCGCCATTCTCACTCTGTTTATTCTTGGAATCATGGGCAGCTCACCTACCGTTCGTCTCCGTCGTTCAAACGATCCAAGAGCAGCCTCGCCTCCCCCTCCTTCTCGGCCTCGCCCTCCTTCTCGGCGTCCCCTTCCTTCTCCTACTTGGCGTCCCCAAGGCCCAGGCTGCAGCCTTCCCCGACGATCAATGAGGGCGAGACCCTGCTCGCCATTTCCGAGCCCACGATCCAAGAGGAGACCACCCCGCAACCGCCGCTTCTCGACGACCACAACAGACCCAGCAGCAAGGCGCCATTCGTAGTGCTAGGTGAGCTCCATCTCCATGCATGTCTCTCTGGAGAAATCTTGAGTGCTCTAGCTACTAGGATGAATGGTGATCGCTAACGAGTTTGAATGATGCAATGGTGGTGGCGCAGGGTTCGAGTGCCTGGAGAGCACGGCGTTCAACGGCATCTCGACCAACCTGGTGGTGTACCTGGAGACGGTGCTGCACGGCAGCAACCTGGCCAGCGCCTCCAGCGTCACCACCTGGATCGGGACCAGCTACCTCACGCCCATCTTCGGCGCCGTCGTCGCCGACACCTACTGGGGCAACTACAACACCATCCTCGTCTCCCTCGCCTTCTACCTGCTCGGCATGATCCTCGTCACCTCCTCCGCCTTCCTCCCCCCGGTCGCCACCGTTGGCGCGGCCGCCGGCTTCTTCAGCACCAAGACGCTGGCGTTCGTGGGGTTGTACCTCGTGGCGATCGGGAGCGGCGGCGTGCGGTCCTCGCTGCTGCCGTTCGGCGCCGAGCAGTTCGACGACGCGGTGGTGGCGGACCGGGAGGGCAAGGCGGCATTCTTCAGCCTCTTCTACCTCTGCGTCGACTTCGGGCCCATCGTCTCCGGCCTGCTCATCGTCTACATCCAGCAGAACGTGAGCTGGGCGCTGGGCTTCGGGATCGCCACCGCCTGCATCGCCGCCGCCTACGCCGCCTTCCTGCTCGCCACGCCCATGTACAAGCGCACCATGCCCACCGGCACGCCGCTCAGGAGCCTCTGCCAGGTCGTCGTCGCCGCCTGCAGGAAGGTCAGCCTCCGCCTGCCCGCCGACGCCGGCCTGCTCTACGAGGCCAGCGACAAGGACGACGAGTCCCAGCCCAGGATCGCGCACACCGGCGAGTTCAGGTTCTTCGACAAGGCTGCCATCTACTCGGAGCTCGACCTGGCCGAGAGGATCGACGGGGAGCCGGGCTCGTCCTGGAAGCTCTGCACCGTCACGCAGGTCGAGGAGCTCAAGATCCTGCTGCGGCTGCTGCCGGTCTGGACGACCAGCATCATCGTCTCCGTGGCATACTCCCAGATGAACACCACCTTCATCCAGCAGGGCAGCGCCATGGACATCAACGTCCTGTCCCTGTCCATACCGGCGGCGTCGCTGGGATCCTTCGAGGTGCTCTCCGTGCTCACCTGGGTGCTCCTCTACGGCAGGGTCATCGTGCCCGCGCTGAGCAAGTTCTCCTCGGGCGGCGGCGGGGAGCCGTCGCAGCTGCAGCGGATGGGCGCGGGGCGCGTCCTCATGGCGATCTCGATGGCGATCGCGGCGGTCGTGGAGACGAGCCGCCTCGGCAGCGCGGCGCGCGGCGAGCAGATCAGCATCGCGTGGCAGCTGCCGCAGTACTTCTTCCTCGCCGGCGGGGAGGTCTTCTGCTACATCGCGCAGCTGGAGTTCTTCTACAACGAGGCGCCCGACACCATGAAGAGCATGTGCACGTCGCTCGCGCTGCTCACCATCGCGCTCGGCAGCTACCTGAGCTCGTTCATATACGCCGTCATTGAGCTCCTCACGGCGACGGCGGACAGCCCAGGCTGGATCGCCGACGACCTCGACAAGGGGCACCTCGACTACTTCTTCTGGATCATGGCCGCCATCTCCATGATCAACTTCTTCGTGTACAGCGCGTTCGCCAGGAACTACAAGCTCAAGACGGTCCTGTCGTGATCTCTGTTTGTTTGCTCTGCTTTTTGGTCCTTCCTGTACTTGATGAATATCTGATTACACCGCACAATGGCGAGTATATATATTGTATCCAAGCATCATGTACATACGGGTGAGACTACAATAGAATCTGAGCTTGCCGTGCAAAAATAGAAAAAGCATCCTGGACCACCGGATTATAGATGAATGGTATAGATTTAGGTGGGGATCTCAGACCACTTAATGTACATTTTACGGAAAACCCCCTGCTCACGGTTAGATTGGAAATAGGACATTTGCAGTACACACCTAGAGTCTTCATGAAATATGACCATTTCCAGCTACGCATAGTACTGATACCCATCTCCTCTTAGTTTGATATAAAATATGTGCAAATATTTACTGCATGAAATCCATACACATTCAAGCGTCTTTTTTCGCCTCTGAGACATCGCTAATTTTTCAAGAGAGTTGAACATCTTGGTGGCTAAAAACATCAATATGTAAGACAAATATTTTGGCACAGGAGAGAATTAAGCCATCCCAGATCAAGCAGAACTACATGTAGATGTCAAACCGGAAGTATTCAAGTGCATCGGCAGATTAAGGACTGGAATTATCACCACTCAGCAAGCATTCGAGTATTTGAGTACATGAGAACACAACACAAGAGGCATACATAGATCATTTTTAGTACATGGCCGACAAGACCGAGTACTAAAGACTGAAATTATCACCGCCCAACAAGCATCTTGATGGTACATGACAGAAAAGATCTATCATTTTGTCTCCTGTTTTAGTGCTTGGTAATCAAGCTTCATCTGCTGGGAGAGATGACAACATCCATAGACTCTTATACACTTGATCAGTTCAATCTACCTAGATACAAAGGTGTCAGTTAGAAACATATACCAAATAGCATATCTTGAGAAGAGAGACAATCATTATGTCCAGCTTCATTCGCCGCTCCAACCTAGGATACATAACCTAGATGCCAAACTTAGAATGAAATTCCTCAAACAAATTAATACACATGTAACTAATCAGGAACTTTTCAGGTCGATGCTGGCTTGCCAGCTTCTAGAGGGGAGTTTTCAAATCCAATAAACATGGCAGGTGATGGCAAGATATGTCTAACACAAAGAGTACAAATAATTTTTGCAGCATATTTCGTTAATCCATTATAGATTATGTTATGTTGTTATACCTACTGATAAAACCAACAACATCGAAACTCATTTTTTGCAAGAGATCAGTATAACACGCATATGTTCTAACTCAAAAACAATTGTGACAACTGACAAAGATTCATGCTTATACCATTGGATGGCCTTTAGCTGCTTGCATAAAAACCAGCTAATAAAAGTTTTGTAGTGGTAAAGGTTAGAGATTATGACCTAAGGTTACAATTATAAACTTAGGCTCCCAGATTGTTAAAGCTTGCACATGCATGCACCTACGATCAATAGATTACAATTTCAAAGATTAGTTAAAAGCATAAATGACAACGACAAACAAGTGGCATGGAGCAATTTAGAGGGAATTTTATGACTATCCTGCAGATGCAGATTATTATTCAAATTCGATAGCTATAAACAAAGAATTTGATGGCATGCATTATATCATACCTTGTAATAACAAGAAAACTACAACAGCACGGAAAAATATAAATGAACAAGATGCCAGATAGGCTCATGTCATGTAAGAAGGATTGGTACCAAATCACATACATATATCCTTGCTTTAGTGATAGCAGAGGTCAGTAAAAATGGAAGGTGTAAATATCTTTGGTAAATGATGTATGTAAGCCTGATTGTTTCAATCACACTGGGGTTTATACAAAGGACCCTGCAACATGAATTGCAAGTTTAGCAACATTAACCTCACGTGACAATACCATCTGACTTGTAAATACTACATGGTATTCAGTTATGGGATCTCATTTCGTCACGACCAAAAAAATAGTTTCAAACAAACTAAATTCAATTATTACTCCCCATATGGACCCATTTAACGTGAGTATTACAGGCTGTGACAAGTGATATAACACCATAGGACCTAGTAGTTTCTACACTAAACATGGACATATCTCCGTTGTTAAGTATTAGCCTATTTGTTTGGCACCTGAGGTTTGGTATGGACATGACATATGATAAATTGTATACTTTCTTATCAAACATGAATGAAATCATGGATTTTAACATGGACAGACATAAGAAGTTATATAACATTAAAATTCAAAACCGCGTGTACCTCTTGAGAGAATGATTCTTTTTTGGGGGTGTACTAGAATCATCAATGAGAAGCATTGGGGAATTAATCTCTGCAAATGATGGTGAAATCGCTGAAATCTTGATTCTGAAGACTGTTGACCGATTCCATGGCTGCAAACAATTTTTTAGCAACCAACATCACACAAGAGATTAACACAATGTTAGGTACATCAGGATATCCTTGACTTTCGCAGCTCGCTATTCTGACCTGATATTGATGGTGCACTTGTTGCGATCATTGGAATTGAATGAGGGCGCTCCTAGAGGAGATGTCGCACTGCTCCCCTTCATTACTGAAACCTGAGATGAGAATTTGCTTATTCAGATGGGAAATCATCTTTTCCAGTTCAAATGTCTGCCACGTGGACCAAATCAAGGGCATAGCTCATGGTAACAGTTATATTGTAGGAAATTGTAATTACTCTTGTATAAAAAGAAATCACATTTATCAGATCATGTTGCAACTTGTGCATCAGAATACTCGAGGCCATTCGAAAACTGTGGAGTGCAAATCAGGCTTATTTGTAACAAATCGGAAGGATCTGACCAAAGGTATGGGTAAGGGATATGTTATCCTATGAAAGAAACCATGCTTTATATGCAAATCTTATCACGACAAAATACAAAACAGAGATTATTGATGAGACAGAACATAGTAAAAGTTTCATATTTCACAATTTAATTCAGAGTTCATAGGAGAATATAAGAAACAATTGCAGGCATGAATCCCTAGTTTCTTATCATGGATTTGAGCACCTGTGCCATTGAGGGGTTAAGTCAGGAGAGGAGCAGGTACCTCTTCATGAGGAACCATGGCGTGGTTGCGCCGCTCAGATCATGTGGTCGTGTGGAGGAGAAGACTGCAAGGCACAACTTTGTAGCGCAAAAGGGGGTAGGGCGTAGCTACTGCACGCCGGAGATGAGGGCTAGCAGAGGTGTAACAGCAGGTGGAGGTCGTGGTGCCTAACTAAAACAGAAGTTTATGCCTAAACATGTGGTACATGCAGCTGCGCAATAGATAAAATGTGACACTATTGAGCGACTAAAAACTAAGGGTAAAAGGTTAACTAAGGATGGGTTTTGATGCATAAGATATTGTTAATGGGCTGTGAACGATCTCAGTAAGTATCCCTATTCCCTATTGCTAACAGTCTGAAGCACACATGGAAAGTTGGAAACAGAGTAGCTACATGTATGCATCCTTTTACTGATAACTGAAATCAAGGGATCGTGCTAAATTGTACATTAATTATTGCAATCCACATTCAAAAGTGTTTCCAACTTCAGAGTTCATGAGTATGGACTGGTAAAGTTCATGAGTATTTATTGAGACATGAACAGATTCGATGTTAACAAGTAAAAAGAAAATGAAACTATACAGATGTAGCATCAATCTATCTACTTAAATAATAAAATTTGACATGTCTATTTACCTGATGAACGAACCACCATGATGGCCCGTTCACGACACCTAGAAGCGGCCGGTCGGGAAGGTAGCGAGAAGTACCACCGTCGAGTAGGTGCTGGATCACCAGAGGGGGAGGGGACGAGGAGACGAATCCTATCTAATCTGCCTCAAACTAAGCCGCCAGCGACGAACTGGTGAGCAGCCATCGAAGCAGAGATGGATCAGCACCTTTGTTGGGCGTGCTCGCCCAACTTGGCTCAGGATCTGGGCTTCCGCCGCCGCCGCCACCCGCCGAGGATTTTTGGTCCGCCGCCGCCGCTGTGTAGGGGATTTGGGATTTAATCAGGAGGGCATCGAAGGCAAATTGGCTTAAAGCGTATGACCTTTTTGCAAATTTTGCGCAAAGATCGCTCCATCTGAATCTGTGCCACCGATCTCTCATCCGATGGTCCAGCATCATTTTTTCTATTTTTGTACCACACACTCAGATCCTACCCTAGTCGTTCCCCATACATATACAGGAAACATATATAAGCTCAAGGGCATTTACAGGATGAGTATGTATGTATCTAGGCACTGCTCAAAATCCAAGTAAAACAAATACACAATGCATTTTATCCTCCGGAACTGAAGTAACTTCAGAGTTCAGACTTTTTTTTTAATCTCTTGCATCGAATTGTTCTAATTCTGTCCCATGAAAAAGTTCACCATGCAATGCATTGGACCAAGGTTTTGGATTCTGGGTGGTAACCGGAAAATACTGGGTGGTTACCGAACACATTTTTTTAATGAATTTTGAATCTGAACAAAATTCATTCAAATTCAATTTTTTTTGCTCGGTAAGGCGTTTTCTCGTGGGGCACCGAGATTCGCGGTTACTAGGCGGTAACCGAACTTATCGCCCGGTAAGCAAGACCTTGCATTGGATCACATTTGACCAAGAAGCGACATTTTTTCAATAAAGGGCGCTTATTATTGACACAAAATTCAGATGAAGGGATACAAAAATCTCATATCCGGCTTTGCATAATTAAAATGCACACAACCAACACACAAATAAAGAAAAAGGACAAAATAAGCGGACTCTAGGGCCTTTGCAAGGAGCCCCCCCCCCCCCACCACCAAATACACACACACGCACTCACCTGATCATGCTTTACCCATCGGCTTCTTCCAACGGAGACGAGGGGAGTGATGAGGCGAGAGGAGGTTGGGGTTGAGGCAAGGGGTTGCTCGTGCCACCCCTGGGAGCAACACTGGCATGCTTTCTTTTCTTCAAGCCTATATTCATGAACGGGACTAACATGTGTTCATACTAGCATATAGAGCATGTTATTCTACTTGACACTCCATGTGACAAGACGACACCACGATGGACACAACATATCTGGCACAATAGTTCAAAGGTAGAGAAAAGATGGAAATGTCGATGATGTTGGAGATGGGGTTGATGAAGATGGAGCTCGTGATGATGATACCCACAATGAATGGAGTGTTGTATGATGATGGTTTTGACTTCCCTCAGTTGGAAATTTTTACATTGTTTTCATGAGTATGAACACAAGTGTTCAAGGACGAGACTCACTTCTTCAATGCATACCTTTCTAATCACTTATGTTTTTTGTTTTTCAAAAGTTTATTGGGAGAAAACAGTAGTGAAATACTCTCTAGAACTTACGGGTTGCCTCCCAAGCATCGCTTTCTTCAAAGTCATATATCTAGGATTAAGGTGCTCAATAATTATTCCACCAGGATCCTAAGGTATATCAAAGCCAATTTTAGTTAACAAATATTTCAATATAAGTAGTGAGCACAAAGTAACATAGAGCATGTAACAAAAAAATCTAACCCCTCTTCATATGCATTGGCATGTCATAAGAGAACAAATCATGAACACGAAGTAAAGACCAATGCATGGTAATCCTTATTACGAGCAAACTTCTCAGGTATGGTGTAGTTTGGAGAGTTCAAAAAGATGATAGGACTATCAAGTATCACTAGTACAAAACAGGGCTTCGGTCCACCCTGAAAAGCCCATTAGTCCCGGTTCACTCACGAACCGGGACCCATGGGAGCATCGGTCCCGGTTCGTGAGGCCGGGGCGCCGGCCGGGCCTCGTCTGACCCCTTTGGTCCCGGTTCCAGACACGAACCGGGACCAATGCGCCTCGTGGGCCATTGGTCCCGGTTTGTGGCTGGAACCGGGACCAAATGGTGAGGCTTTAGTCCCGGTTGGTAACACCAACCGGGACTAAAGGGGTTGAGGCTTTAGTCCCGGTTGGTGGTTGGACCTTTAGTCCCGGTTGGAGACACCAACCGGGACTAAAGGGGTTCTGAAAGTTTTTTTTCCCTGTTTTTACATTTGTTTTCTGTTTTTAGTTTCTGTTTTAAATAGCTTATATCTTTTAAGATATTTGATGTTTTTGAGTGATTCTTTTTGCATTAGATTCAAAATTTTGTCTAGTTTCTGTTTGTGCCATTAGTTTTCAAATTTGATTGGTTTAAATTTGAATTTGTTCAAATTTGCTTCAAACCCTAGATTGTGAATAACTTGAGTTTACAAATAGTTTTTAATTTAATTCTTTTTACTCCTAGTCACGTGTTAGATTGTTGTCACAGTAAGATTTATTTGGTTATTTTTAGAATAATTTAAATTAGGATTTTAATTAAAACAATACTGTTTTGCTTATATAGTTGTTTTAGTCATTTAATTGTTGTTTTTTATTATTTTTAGTTAGTTCTTTCTGTAGATTTTAAAATGTTGTAGTATGGTGCATATTGAATGCACAAAAAGTCTAGAGTTGAAATAAGTTTAAAAAAATGAAATGCATTTGTAACAGACGAGTTTTCGTCCGAAACCTTGATACTTCGAATGAGATGGTCCAGTTTGTACACGAACTGCATCCAGTTTTTGCCGCAACCCTCTCAACTTTTTAGCACAAGCTATGTGGGTGAAATGATGATACCATGCCAAGTTTCAACCTTTTCAGAGTTCATTTGTAGTGCTTTTCAATTTCAGGGTCATTTAGCTCAATCTCTACCCCCCCCCCCCCCCCCGTGGGCCGCCTTTTTTAGCTTTGTAGAAAATAAACGAAAATGATAAAATCTTCAAAAAATAAAATCCTTTGAGATGTAGTTAGGTTTTAGTGTCTAGTTGGTATAGAAATTTTGAAATATGAATTTTGACCTTTTTTGCAAAAAAACGCAAAAAAAAATGTAAAACGGCCATAACTTTTGCATACGACGTCGAAAAAAAAAGTTTAATATATCAAAAAAAACTAGAGAAAAATTGGGACTCGATTTCACCCGGGTTTACCCGGTGAAGTTTTCTCAGATTCTCAAAATTCCAAAAGGAAAAAAAGTTATTTCAAATCAAAAAAAAATTTAAAAATTTTAAAAATTAATTTTATTTAAAAATAAGATGTCATATTTGGATTCCTCACATTTTTCTGATAATAATGGATATATTATTTGTCGAATTTCGATTTACAGATTTAAAGATATTAATTATGTCATATTAAATGAATAAATGGCAAAAAAAATGAATTAAATAATATTATTACTTATTTTATTTTATTGAAATTCAATATTATTAGTACTTATTTTGTTTATTTTAATAATTGTTTAGAATTGAAAAAATTAAATCATGTGACATCAAGACCTAAGGGTTGACAGGATTGATAGCTTAAGTTTGTCAGGAAAACAACAAGTGCAGACTTGGAAACTAGGGGAGATAGAACCTGAAAGTTAAGCGTGCTGGGGCTGGAGTAGTGAGAGGATGGGTGACCGGCTGGGAAGTTAGACGATTTGGAATGAGTGCTGATTAGAGACTAGAGATTAAATTCTGAAGCAGTGAGGAGGGGTGATTAGAGATTAAATTGTCAAATAATTCAAAATTGTGAAAATCAGGAAAAAATTAAAAACAAATCAAAAAAAATTGAATTTTTTTTGTAAGCGGTAGTACCGCTTGCTTTAGTCCCGGTTGGTGTTACCAACCGGGACTAAAGGTGGAGCCTTTAGTCCCGGTTGGTAACACAAACCGGAACTAAAGGTCCATCCTCCCCCGCCCCAGCAGCGCCACGTGGAGGGCCTTTGGTCCCGGTTCGTAAGCAAACCGGGACTAAAGGTTTTGGGCTTTAGTCCCGACCCTTTAGTCCCGGTTCCAGAACTGGGACTAAAGGCCCTTACGAACCGGGACAAATAGCCCTTTTTCTACTAGTGTATGGGTGCAACCTTAACATTGTATTGTTATCATAAGGAACAATAGCAAGTTCATCTCCATAAGCATCTTTCAGAACGGCATCATGGTCATAAGTATCTTTCAGAAGGGCATCATGGTCATAAGCATCGAAGTCATCAAACGAGATTTTTCATATAAGAAGTTCGAAGGATCATAAATTTCAGCAGCATAATTTCCATCCTCCGGTAAGCATGGAGGTTAATAAAGCAATGTATGAGTTAAAGAATTACTCTCATAGGAAGGTGGGAAAGGATAGCCAATCCGCTCTTCCTCATTTTGTTCTTCACTCTCATCTTTGTCTTTTTCATCTAATGAGCATTCAACAGTTTCTTCTTTCATTGGTACCTGCAAAACATTAGCCTCTTCGTGGGCAGCGGAGGCTTTCTCAATATGATTAGTGATATAAGCATTACTACTTAAATTCTTATAACAATAATCAAGTATAGCATAAGTCGCAGTCTTAATATACTCAACAAGCTTGCCAGTTTCAACTTGTTCCACTGTAGCAACTATTTCATTGCTGCCATAAAGATATCAATTCTTCAATTTGTTATATATTTTGATAATCATATTCCTTTTTAACATAAGAGGCCAGCATTGAAACCCAAAGTGTTTTCCATAGCAGCAAGTTAAACCTTTGAAATGACACAAATTCCAAGCATAACAATCACATCGATTTAATAAACCCTTCAAGTGTTTTCCTTGTTGAGACAAGCGGTGTTTCACAAAAGTTTCATGCTCTTCTAACTTTTTTTTCTCATACTAAACTAGTTGGGTGTTCGGCACAACCACGAACATATTCAAGTAGAAACTTTCAGCAACGAGGATTTTAGGTGATCCCTCAACGGACTACTAGTCGTTACAACTTTTTTTTTGTGGTGATTTGTGTTTTCTACCCATTATTAAAGATAGAAAACAATGCAAAACAGTAATAAAAACTACTTAAGGCTATGTTTGATAGTAAAGTATTGTAAAAACTCACTTCTTCAATTTGATACATGCATGCATAGCTGCTCCTACTTTTTCAGTTGTCATAAATGGCCAATCATATGGACGATTCCAAAGTAACAGAGGTATAAGACAAGGTTGTCCTTTATCTCCTTATTTATTTGTTTTGGCACTTAATGAACTTTCTATTTCTCTACAAGAGGCCATGTGTGCTAATCATCTTAACGGGATTACTCTAGGGCCAGGTTGTCCTCCCATTCACTCTCTCATGTTTGCAGACGACTTATTAATATGTGGAGAAGCTACTAATGAAGAAGCAGCTCATATGTACAGAATACTTCATAACTTCTGCCAACTCTCAGGACAAACACCCAACTGGGGCAAGTCAGGTATCATCTTTAGTAGGAATGTTAATGAGTCTACAAAAGAGGATATCAAAAGGATCTTTCCAGTCGCAAATATAAATGAAAGTACAGTTCATCTAGGACATCCTCTCATTTTGCCTGCTAAAGACAGGTCGGTAGCTTATAATTTTGTAGTGGACAAATTTTGTAGCAAGCTCTCTGGTTATAAGGCTAATAAACTCGCTCATGCTGCTAGGCTTACCTTAATTAATCCTGTCTTTGCCTCAATTCCAGTGTATTATATGTCTAATATTCTTTTTTCCAGGAAACTCATTGCAAAACTCACAACCATTATTAGGAACTTTTGGTGGACAGGTATTAAGGAAGAGCCCACTATGAAAACCCTTTGTCTCAGAGCATGGAAAGATATTTGTACCCCAAAAGGGGAAGGGGGATTGGGCATAAGGAATATTCAGGCCATGAACAAAGGTCTTATTCTTTCCGCAGCCTGGAGAATTGCTGAAAACCCTGACAGCTTTCTGTCCAAAGTACTGAAATCCAAATATTATCCAGACACTTCCATTTGGAGAGCTAGCCACAATATCCCAAAATCAGGCTTCTGGTCCTCTATCCTCAAACTTCACCATATACTTAGGGCTAATTCTTTCATTCAAATCCTAGATCGGAACTCGTCTATTTGGAGCACTCCCTGGTTTCCACAATGGCAATCCATTCATGACCACAATCATTCAGCCAAACTACTACACATACCCCTCACAAATTAAAGATCTCTGGCTGCCCAACCATAAAGCTTGGAATGTTGATCTCATTTCTACTATTTTTTACCAGCAAACAACAGATTTAATTTTGCAGATTCCCATTATTCACCAGAATGGGCAAGATATCCTATGTTGGATACCACACTCTTCAGGGAAGTGCACAAGGTATGGCTCCTAGAGTTCAAACGTTCGCATGGAGAATTCTTAGAAAAGCACTACCAACAATACTCCTCTCATATCAGCAAGTATTGTACTATCTGCCACCAGGAACAAGATGACATGCATCTGTTTTTCACTTGCCCTTTTTCTAAAGCTGCTTGGTTCTTTCACCCTTGGTACATTAAAATGGAAGATCTTGCTCAAAATTGTACTTCAATACAAACCATGATTTCTTCTATACTTAACTCTAATCATCCAGTGGCAACAATTCCTAATGTGATGACCTTTCTTTGGTGTATTTGGAAGTCTAGGAATGACCACCTTTTTGGCAGGAAGCAAGTTAATCCAATGCAAGTATGTCAAGCAATGCAGGCTATAACTCAATGCCAAGAACTGGCTTCCTCTCCAGAGATTCCAAAAACAGGTACAACTTCACAACAAATCCAGAGTGAAGGGGATGAACAACAACACTGTGCAGGAGCAACTGAATCCACAAGATACAGGGTCTTCTTAGATGCTGCTTGGAGGGAAAATGAGACTTCAAAGCTAGCAAAAGCAGGAATTGGAATAGCTATTCATGCAGGGCAACAACAACAGACACTTCACATATCAGCAACAGGAATAGAAGTGAAATCGCCATTACAAGCAGAAGCTCTTGCTCTACAGGCAGCCGCTCAAATCGCTACAGCTTTAACCGATAGGGAAATCACATTCTATGTTGACAATCAAGTCTTGGCTGAAGCTGCAGCTTGTAGGAATATACACACTAGTCCAGGACATTGGGAGATCAGGCATCATCTGGCTACATTCTTTAAAAACACCAACAACTTTCAAGTTCAGGTTTATCATATCAATAGGAACTTAAATAATGAAGCTCACAACTGTGCGGCTACAACAGATCTTGCTATTACAAATCTCTATCCAAATATGACTTGTAGCAATAGCCTCCATGCAGAAGGTCTATGTCCAATACTTTTAAAGCTAGGAAATCTGCAGATGGACGATTGTAAAATTACTCATGTACATTGCTCCCAATGTTAATGATAGGCGCCTATGGCGCCACTCTTTGTCCAAAAAAAAAAAAGTATTGTAAAAACCAAAGTATCAACAAACTACAGTAATTTAGCATATAGGTACAACATACCGTGGTTTTGACAAAACAGAGAATTTTATAGTATTGACAATACAGAGGACCTGTTTGGCGCAGCGACGTAAAATCAGTTGCAGTATTAAGCAGTGCAAACCCGTCTATTTAGCTAGCGGAGCTAGCCGTTGCATGCAGCAAAGTGATCGGCCAAAGAACGGCCATGCCATGCACATGGCGATAGAGCAGCGTGTTACCATCGACATGCATAAGAAAGGAAGCTTGCGCTAAGTGAACTCCGCTGAATGGCCATGACCAAAAAGGACGCTAGGCAGCACGGCGAGCCACAAAGAGAGGCCTACATGCAGCAGCGGCGAGTTGTCCATCCCAACACGAGCGGAGCTGACAGGAAAGGAAACCGGGCGGCGGCATCTACAAAGACGACAGGGCGGCGGCGGCGGCATGCGACGGACGCGAATATTTTTTGTAGAGGGAGGTGAGTAGTTGAGAATAGCAGGGAAGAAGATAACGACGTGTGACGCCGTTCTTTTCGTCTGCTCAGTTTTAAAAAAAAGAGGTCTTGGGTTCTTTTTATAATATACAAGAAAAAACAGTGTTTTAGGAAATATTGTAGTATTAAAATCACAGTTTTTAGGGGCAACCAAACAGCTTATTGTAAATAAAACTGTGGTAATCTAGAAAACTGTAGTATTCTTAAAATACTTAGAAAATACTTTGCTATCAAACAGGGCCTAGTGATTTCGACTGTCGGGGATGCTGGTTGTCGGAGCGAGGTGGCACACTGCAGCGTAGCCCCAGGCGGAGTCCTCGGGGGAGGTGGTGACAAGGCACGAGCTTGGCGTGAACCCAGGCCGGTATTGCAGGCTCACCGGTGCTAGATAACGTCCGTTTTGTCCAAGTCGTCACCCTAGGCCAAATGTGGGACCAACCTATCTAAACGGAGTTTAAATTAACTAACACAGTCATTAGTTTTTTTGCAAAAGAATTAGAAAAAAGTAATAGGTATCAGCGAATAAATTAAAGGTTGCGGAGTAGTTTCTTTTTGCCCCCTAACCCCAATTATGATAGTTTTATGCTATTTAGTCCAGAAATCTGGATCTGGAATAGTCCAACTTCGAAAGACCCCTTCTAGATTTAAAAAAAGAAAAACACTATTTGGATTTGGATTTAATTATAAAAAGATCGAAGCCTCCCGCCAGCGGAAATGAGCTTGGCCTGCTCAAATTTGTTTCATCTTCCTCGTCCAAAGATCATAGGTAGAGATCTGTATCAGTATGCAGTACATAACCGTACGGACCCCGCAAATTAACCCGCTGCCTCTGTTTTGCTTGAAAGCGACCATTTGTGGACGATTTGACTAATCCCAAAACAAATTGTCAGGACATCAGACCCCATCCTCCACGCTCGCAGTCACCATCAACCACGCCTTGTCACATACCCTACGTTTCCTATCTGAACTGAACGTCTGAACCCCTTGCCAAACTCACTCACTGCTCTCGTCATTTCGGATGATCTTGCTCTCTCACACTATAAAAGCATATGGCAGGGATCTCTCCAGCAATCATCAGCATATCACCACACCATCGACCATCAATCATTAAAACCACAATCTTCCTGTGGCAGCTACACAACACATAAACAGAACAGCAGCAATGGCCGCCTGGCGAAGGAAGGAGACGGCCGAAGCGTACGTCCTCGCCGCCCCTGGCGACGGAGGGAAGGTCCCGAAGGGGTACCTCCCGCTGGCGCTGGTGGGCGAGGATGGGGACGGCGAGGAGCGGGTGCTGGTGCAAATCGGGGCGCTCAAGGAGCCGTGCATGGCGGCGCTGCTGGAGATGGCCGCGCAGCAGTTCGGCTACGGCCAGCCGGGCGTCCTCAGGATCCCCTGCGACGGCCGGCAGTTTCACCAAATGGTCGCGGCCATGTGCAGCAAGAGCAAAGCCACATAGGATATATAGGTAGTGATTATTACTGCACATCGTCGCAACAACCATAGATTGGAAGTGGGGTGCTCGTAGGCAAACTATAATCACCTCAAATGCGCATGTTTTCTAGTAGATTTATTTAGTCAGAGAAGGAACAGTTCGTATTGTGTATAGTCCATATAACTCATGGACAGCAGATTTGGTCTGCTTTCAGCGAGGAGCTTCTACTATGTATATTGTTTCGCTTGCGTTGAACCCTCTTTTCTTTGACATTGATTGCTTGACTTTAGAATGAGTTCATCAGAGATTCAGAGCTCTTACATTAATTAGGTAATAAGGCTTGCCGTCGTTGGTTCTTGGTTCGAACCTTGGTCAATGGCAGACAGGGCGTCAGAGACAATGCATTCGGTTTTCAGGTTCAGTCTTCGGGTATTCAGAACACTGATTTCCCCTCGCACCCCCCTGGCGGCGCTGCGCTCCCACACGACAGAAACCCTCAATCGGCAGTGGCGGCGCGGCGGCTGCCACTCCCGCTCCCGCCCTCCTCCTTCTTCGGTTTTCCCGGCGACCCCGATTCGCCGGCCTGCTCCGTGGCGCCGGGGAAGACAGAGGAGGGCGCCACCCCGCTGCGCCGGCCTGCGCCGCGACGACGGAGAGGGGGAAACCCCGCACCGCGCTGCGCCGCCCCGTGACGCCACCGCGCTGCGCCGGCCTGCCCCGTGATGCTGGTAGCAGGAGAGGACACCACCATGGCAACGAGCCTAGATTCGTGCAAAGTAAGTCCCCTGATCCGTAGTTTCTGTTTCTGCAGCAAACTGAAATTCCACCTGATTGGATGATTCAGAGAGATCTTTCATCACTTAACTTCCCCTGATTAGACGATTCTTGCTAATGGATACACTTAGAAATCCTCAATTTACGCAAATCATTTGACTATGCTGCGTACTAAGCTCAGGTTCAGATAACCATGAAGCAGCTTCTAGCTCTAAGCATTGTCAAATCAAGTAGGTAGGTTACTGTAATTAAAGTTTTCCATGTCTGGCCAGACCTTGGTTCGCTGTAACTGAACACATACATTTGGTCTTCCAAGTAGAGTGTACAGCTCTAGTTTTGTTGACTCATTTGTTGCCTCGTTTGTTGTTTGTAGACGCCTGAACAGGAAGAAAACGTTGGCAATAGCGTAGAAAGTTCTCAGCGGTCGTTGACAATGAGCTGTGAGAATGTTGAGGAGGAGGTCGAAGGCGAAGCTGGGAAGAAGAAGAAAAAGGAGTCCCAGAATGATAAAGCGCCGAAGGAGACTAAGAAAAGCAAGGAAATGGCGCCAAGGTAAGATGCTTCAGAATATTTTACAAACATCCTTCTGTTCAGAAGCAGGGCAAGTGCAACTTTTGCAAATAAGAGCTTTTATGCGAGTAAAAAATATGGTATATCATCCTTGCTGAAGCATTTGACCACCTGCAGGAGCAACCCCAATAAGATCAATGATAACAAGCAGCCAACTCTTCAAGCTACAACAGATGAGGAGGACATCAGTAATTGCGCACTCGTTGCTGGGAGGTTTGATCCTGAGAAGATTATAGATGCTTTTGCTGAAATGATAATTATGGATGGGCTCTCATTTGCATTTTCCGAGAAATCAGGATTTAGAAAGTTAATGCCAGAGGCATGTCCTCGCTTTACTCCGCCATCTAGGAGAACCATTATCAGAGATTGTGTCCGCATTTACTATCGTGAGAAAGAGAAACTGAAAAAGTTTTTCATAGAATCTTCTGATAGGGTCAGCCTAACAACCGACACCTGGACATCTATGCAACAGCAGAGCTATTGTGTGTTACGGCTCATTTCCTTGACACCGATTGGAAGCTACATAAGAGGATTATTGGGTTCTTCTTGGTGAGTGGTCATAAGGGGGAAGACATTGGGAAGGACATCGAGAGGTGTTTGGTGGATTGGGGTTTAGAGAAAGCGTTCTCAATAACTGTTGACAATCCATCAGCAGATGATGGCGCTGTAAGTTACATGAGGAGGGCCATGAACGAAGCTAGAACTAGCATAGCAGGACAATATATTCACATGAGATGCGCAGCCCATGTCATAAACTTGATAGTTTTGGATTGCCTAAGGCCTTGTTCGGTTCCATAGGATTTCAAGGGGTTTGAAGGGGATTGGAAGGGATTAAATCCCCAGCAAGTCAAAATTCACCTCAAACCCCCCAATCCTCTCCAATCCCCTTGTGGTATGGTGATGATGACCCTTACTTTGCAATTGAGTTAAATAGTGAGAAAGCACCAGGTGTTCCTGAACCTGTAGATTGGGGATATGCAAGGAAGATTTCGGAGTTTCTTGAGCATTTTTATAACCTCACTGTTCGTGTTTCGGCCTCTAATCATTGCTCGTCTCACATTTTTTTCCATGAAATCTCTGAGGTTTATATTTTGTTGAGAGAGTGGTGTGAGTGTACCGATGCTTTGCGGAAGGAAATGGCTGAAAGGATGATTGCTAAGTACAAGAAGTATCGGGGTGAGCATGAGAGCTTCAACACACTGATATTTGTGGCTGTTGCTCTTGATCCAAGGTACAAGTTTGGTGAGGTAAAAGGAGAAGAAGTTTGGAAAAGGATGAGTAAAACACTTGATGACTTGTTTAAGGAGTAAGGTAAGATGTATGCTTCAAGTGAGAAGAAGGAAATGGAATGCAATGTGATACAAAAATCTGAAGTGCAAGGCACAAGCAGGTTGAGGTCCCTAATTGCCAAGAGGATGAGAATGAACGACTATGCAATCGGTCCTAACAAGTCTGAGCTTGAGAAATATCTTGCCGAGGAGACTGCAGCAGACACCACCAAATATGATATTCTCATGTGGTGGAAGGTCAATTCTTCTAGATTTCCAGTGTTATCACGCTTAGCTCGTGATGTCTTGGCTGTCCCGATGTCTACAGTTGCCCCCGAGTTCGCCTTCAGTGCCGGTGGACGTATCCTCGATGAGTTAGGAGCTCGCTTACACCGTTCATGGTCCAAGCACTCATTTGTACTCAGGATTGGATGCGGCGATCAGCTTCTGTAAGTGATGAAGAGGATACAGAACAGTTGACCAAACTAGAGGAAGGTATGAAAATAGGCTCATTCGGTGCTTCCTTTGTTTCCCTAGTTCCTTGCTGAATTTAACTGTTTACTGGTTGCTTTATTTTAATCTCAGAATTAATTCAAGAAATGAGTGGCCTCAACGTATCCGAGACTAGCTCTAGTAATAACAATTCCATCACCGTTGATGATTCACATCATAAGTATGGGTGAGTACTGCTTCCCTTGATAAGCACAAGAATGACTTGCAACTTGGAGAGTATGGTGGTAATCTCAATGCTACATTATTTGCTCACCTGCAGTTTCTTTAGTTTGGAGCCTTGGGAAAATCTTGCCGTCTCTGATGGGTTGGAGTGTGATGGTGCAAAACTGCAAGTCTTGTTGTCTTGTTCGGTTCAAGCAATTGTGTCATCATTTTATTTCGGTCTATGCTTCCAGGCCGGAACATCTATCAGTCAGTCAATGATATGTATGAACTCAAGTTATCTGTGCTGCTGCTACTAAGAACTGTCAGCCACTATCTATTTTGCTTCAAGTTATGCAACCTCACAACTTTTTATGGTTCAAACAGTAAAAAATAGCTTCACCATAAGGAAATGGAAACAGAGATTGTTGGGGAAAACAGCAATGGAAACAGAGATTATCAGCATGTTTTCAATTCTTTTCGCCATCTTCTCACCAAATCATTTGGAGTATTCTTTATTATCATGGACATATGATGCACTCATGGAGTAGAAAAGCAGAAACATCTGTTTTCTAGCTCATAGGCATATTTTTTAGAAATGCACGGTCTAGGTAATCACAAACAAATTGAATTTTATCAAATCCATCCTGTAGATTCCTCAAGCAAGGGATCTTATTAATTAATACCTCCTTCGGTACAAAATATATTCCATCCTTTTTACACTGCATAACACCAAAAACAACACTGAGCACTCCTTCAATCATATTATGTTTCTAAAAATAAAAAAAATTCTAATTCGTGATGAAAGTAGTTTTAGTGATAAATCTAGGCTTATAACTTTGCTCATATGTTCTGTAATGTCTCCTATTGCCAAACTGAAGAAATTAGACTGTGCAGAATGCATACAATTTAGTTCAATTGTTATACAAATAATTTGTCAATCTTTGCTACAGAAGCAGAACCTGTGACATAAAACTAAACTAAACCAGATACCGCAAGGAATTTGTTTTCCAGATCATAATAATTGTATAAACACAAGGAAAACTTCAAGCTTCAGACACTCCACGAAATTGCAACTCAGGCTACTAGTGAGCGATTCAAGGCGCGTTGTCACACCAGAGTGAAACTTCAACGGTTCTGCTGAAAGTACTTCATTGGGTGAATCTCCTCGGCAATTCCAGGGAACCTTTTCGTTGTCCACTGGAACCAATCAAGTGATCAGTGTCGTGGATCCAAGAGCCATGAGTCGCGCCCGGCGGGGACATGATCTGGAGCCTCCATGGTAGATGTGTAGGAGAAGCCTCACAGGTCGCTGACGATGCAACTGAGGAGGGGAGGTCTGCTGTGGTGGTGTGCGCGAAAGCGGCGGAAAAAGAGGATGTCGGATATGATGCGACGCCAGCGCTTGCAGACGAGGGAGGCGCAGGGGAGTAGGTTTTCGTCGTCCAGCGGCACCACCGCCCGCGACATCTTGACCTCCTCACAGCTCGTGCGGCAGGGGGAAATGATCAAGTGATCAGCGTCGTGGATCTGCATTTGCACAACCACCTAGTCAGTAATTTAGTCAGGCCATATGCCTACACTAGCTTCTGCATATCATTAGGGAAAACTTAAATAAGAGATGGAACAGTATAAACCAAGATAAACTTCAATAAGCATTTGATTAACCTTGAGGAAGTTGACTCTTGAGTGTCCCTTCAACGCTATAGCTCTAGTACCATATACTAAAAAGGATGCTTCATGATACAAAGTCCTTCTGTAGTACAAACCAATTCATGTACTGGGAAGCACGGATCACATAGTCAAGTAAGCATTCATCATGAACCAAGAAGCCTCGTGTTTCCGATCATTAGAAAATGATGTGAAAGGATGGGAGTGACTCGACAAGGAAAAGATAGGCCCATGTAACGCAGAGTGACCCCAAGGCATGTGTGATGTCCTCGGTTTCGATGTTGCATGGGAAGTAGGGATTTGCCAAGGTATGCACAATGGATATGAAGTGATATGAAGTCGCAGTAAGCATATGCAAATAAACCATCCCACTAAGATGAACATAATTAGCTATGGGTTCTAAGCTCTATATTATGAATAAATGGGTGGTAAGAAAAGTGATAAAGTATAAGCCTAAGCAATAAATGAACACTAAGAGCTTGATAGAGAGAAAATATGGCACCTATCTTATTCTACTTTACTTCTTTCTTTTATCTCTTTTTTTTCTTTCTTTCTTTTTCTTTTTCTTTTTCTTTTTTCTTTCTTTCTTTTTCATTTTTTTTCCTTTTCTGCCCTACAAAAGATTGATAGGTGCCGATGGAAGCTCTTATATATGAAAATAAAAGCGAGGCATAGAATGTTTGGCAAATTTCAACAAGCGCTAAACATGATGACTATTATGCCTTCTTTAAAGATGTACAAAGCAAAATTTAAATGTGCATGGCAAAAGAATCCACTACTTGGAATAGCAAATGAGGAGGTGCTATGATAGGTAGATATGGTGGACTCATTGGAAAACTGAAGTGGCTTAAGGGGAGTTTCTCTCTTTTTTTTCTTTTTTTGGGTAATTTTACCTTTTGGCCTTTTTTTTCTCTCACGGTTGATTCGACTGTTCTATCAACCTTGGTTTCTTACCTCTCACATCTCACTCTTTTTTTAGTGAGAAACTCCACAATGGTTGGGATGTACTGGCGGAGTATGCTAGATCCCAATGTAGGAAATGCAATGCCAAGTACCGAGGAGGCTAGCAACATAAGATAAAAAGGATGATCGGCTTGGAGAACATCTTGTCACGATGAAATGCAAACCTGAAAATGTTATCTGTATGAAAAGGTTGTGCAAGCATAGTGAACTCGAAAACCATCTACGATAGCACATTTAGTCCTGAACTAGCGAGTACACCACCATGTCTTCATGAGTGACCATGAAGCTTTAAATGCAAGTACTTTCAAGCATAGCAAAGCGAAGATAAGAACTCCTGCACAGAAGATAGAATTGTGAGTACACCACAAATTTCTTCCAGGAACAAAAGAAGAAGAAACACTGAAATGCCATTAACTGATTTGTCAACTTGTGAGAAGATAAGTGGTGTGGAGAAGAAATCTTCAATTAATGGTTTAGGAAAAGTTGTTTCTGAGAAAGAAAAAAAAAGGAAAACTGAATATTAAATTCGTTTCAGTGCCTATATCTGAATATCTCGTGAGGCTAATTGGATTTCTTACTGAAAGATCAAATGGTTGGGAACAAACTGAGTAAGAGTTTAAACTTGAAGATCAAATATATTTACCAGATTTATATGCCTGAAGAAAATAACACAAGACCGTCTTGTGAGAACTATGCATCATGCATGGATGGCATGAGTCTTAAAAGGGTAGAAAAATGTACAACTCCAAGATAGTGAGCCCTGCACAGTGAATGGAAACAGAGAACTGTTCAGTTTAAGCAGCAATGAGGCAAAATAAACGACAAAAATGTTTTTTCATGTGTGGGGTAAGATAAAAGCAAGGTTAACTGGGGATAAGTACAAACAAGGAAACGTCAGGGTGTCGATGAACATACTGCTGAAAAAATCAGGGTGTCGATGAACATGCATAAAAACCATTAAGTACAGTATGATTATGCATGTACTAACCAGATTATGGACAGAATGGAAGATACAGAATATGATGCTCCAGGATAGCATTTCTTCAGCTGGACTGAACTCCACTATGTCATGACAACTTGCTTACCAGGAGAACCAGGTCTGCCTGAACCCACAAAGACCAACCTTTTACCGAGGTCGATCTAAAAAGACCAGAGTAACATCGTAACATTAGCATCTGATTGTACATTTCTAATTGAATTATAGAACAGATCAACCAGAGTAAGGCACTTACTATGCATCACCCATTCATAAGTGAGGTTAGTTTGCACGTAAACAGCTTTGCAGCGTGTAAATCATCTGGACAAGTGACATCCTAATTTAGTGTTGGCTGATCAAAATTGCACAAGTATTCCATGGACAGATATGTTTTTTTTTGAGAAGTAGGTACTTACTGCCGTTAGAATGGGAGCCTTGGCGCAGCGGCAAAGCTGTTGCCTTGTGACCATGAGGTCACTGGTTTGAGTCCTGGAAACAGCCTCTTGCAGAAATGCAGGGAAAGACTGCGTACAAAAGACCTAAAGTGGTTGGACCCTTCCCCGGACCATGCGCAAGTAATTATGACCCATTCCCTTGCACCGGGCTTTCCTTTTTATTCAGCACAACTTCAAAATGTCACATGATGAATTTTGTGAGACTTCATGTTGCTGTAGTAATTATGACCCATTTCCTTGTAGTGAAACTTGCAGAGCTCCTACATCTGTTTCAAAAGAAAGTCAGACCTTAGTATACAACAACAACAACAACAACAACAACAAAGCCTTTAGTCCCAAACAAGTTGGGGTAGGCTAGAGGTGAAACCCATAAGATCTCGCGACCAACTCATGGTTCTGGCACATGGATAGCAAGCTTCCACGCACCCCTGTCCATGGCTAGTTCTTTGGTGATGCTCCAATCCTTCAGGTCTCTCTTTACGGACTCTTCCCATGTCAAGTTCGGTCTACCCCGGCCTCTCTTGACATTATCAGCACGCTTTAGCCGTCCGCTATGTACTGGGGCTTCTGGAGGCCTGCGCTGAATATGTCCAAACCATCTCAGACGATGTTGGACAAGCTTCTCTTCAATTGGCGCTACCCCAACTCTATCTCGTATATCATCATTCCGGATTCGGTCCTTCCTTGTGTGGCCACACATCCATCTCAACATGCGCATCTCCGCCACACCTAACTGTTGCACATGTCGCCTTTTAGTCGGCCAACACTCAGCGCCATACAACATTGCGGGTCGAACCGCCGTCCTATAGAACTTGCCTTTTAGCTTTTGTGGCACCCACTTGTCACAGAGAATGCTAGAAGCTTGGCGCCACTTCATCCATCCGGCTTTAATTCGATGGTTCACATCTTCATCGATATCCCCATCCTTCTGCAACATTGACCCCAAATATCGAAAGGTGTCCTTCTGCGGCACCACCTGCCCATCAAGGCTAACATCCTCCTCCTCCCCGTGCCTAGTAGTACCGAAAGCGCACCTCATGTACTCGGTTTTAGTCCTACTAAGTCTAAAACCTTTCGATTCCAAAGTTTGCCTCCATAACTCCAACTTCCTGTTGACCCCCGTCCGACTCTCATCGACTAGCACCACATCGTCCGCAAAGAGCATACACCATGGGATATCTCCTTGTATATCCCTTGTGACCTCATCCATCACCAAGGCAAAAAGATAAGGGCTCAAAGCTGACCCTTGATGCAGTCCTATCTTAATCGGGAAGTCATCAGTGTCGCCATCACTTGTTCGAACACTTGTCACAACATTATCGTACATGTCCTTGATGAGGGTAATGTACTTTGCTGGGACTTTGTGTTTCTCCAAGGCCCACCACATAACATTCCGCGGTATCTTATCATAGGCCTTCTCCAAGTCAATGAACACCATATGCAGGTCCTTCTTTTGCTCCCTATATCTCTCCATAAGTTGTCGTACCAAGAAAATGGCTTCCATGGTCGACCTCCCAGGCATGAAACCAAACTGATTTTTGGCCACGCTTGTCATTCTTCTTAAGCGGTGCTCAATGACTCTCTCCCATAGCTTCATTGTATGGCTCATCAGTTTAATTCCACGGTAATTAGTACAACTCTGAACATCCCCCTTGTTCTTGAAGATTGGTACTAATATACTCCGTCTCCATTCTTCTGGCATCTTGTTTGCCCGAAAAATGAGGTTGAAAAGTTTGGTTAGCCATACTATCGCTATGTCCCCGAGACCTCTCCACACCTCAATGGGGATACAATCAGGGCCCATCGCCTTGCCTCCTTTCATCCTCTTCAAAGCCTCCTTGACGTCCGACTCCTGGATTCGCCGCACAAAAAGCCTGCTAGTATCAGCAAAGGAGTCGTCCAGATCAATGGTAGAGCTCTCACTCTCCCCATTGAACAGCTTGTCAAAGTACTCCCGCCATCTATGCTTAATCTCCTCGTTCTTCACCAGGAGTTGATCTGCTCCGTCCTTGATGCACTTGACTTGGTCAACATCCCTCGTCTTCCTCTCTCGGATCTTGGCCATCTTATAGATGTCCCTTAGTATGAAGATAAAAAATAGAGCTCGACAAATGTAGATCTTCGAAAGTCATACGATACACTGCCTTGGATTAAGAGAATTCATAGGCTTTCCCGTAGCTTGGTTATACAAATTCTTTGCTTCCGAGAAATATAAAATGTTCCTATTGTTTAATAAAAGACAAGATTAACGCAAGCAACAACTTTTTCAGATTGCTACGACATTTAATCTTAAAAGGTTTACTTAGCACAACTAGGAAACAACTATTTTTATTTTCTGAAATCATGAAGGTATCTATACTATGGTAGAGCAGTCTTAAAGTTTCATTTTACATGTACGTACTTACCAGATCTATAACACTTATAGAAATCCTACAAGTGTTGGAGTGAATACTACAAGTGTACAAAAATGAACAATTCCAGGATAGAGTCTTGCACAATAAATAGAAACAAAGCATTGTTCAGATTATGCAGTATGAGGCAAACCAGACCACAAAAGAAAATGCTACGACGACCAAATGTACATACTGACCAGATTTATGTACTTGCAGAGGATGCCGCAAGACCCTCATGTGAGAAGTGTGCATGGATGGACAGAGTGAGTCCTTGAAGGGCTCAAAACATTGCGACTCCATAATAGAGCCCTGCACAGAGTATTAAAACAAGTGGGTTATTCAGAAAACTCATTACGTAGTATTAGTAAATCGAACTATCAGATTATGGGTTGATGAGGCATGTACTAACCAGATCATGCACAGGATGTAAGATGCAATTCGCACTCACATTGCAACTGAGTGTACAACCAGGCTAGAAGATGTACAAACCTAAAAGGCAAAAAGCAAGCCCTGCACCGAGTATAAAAGAAGTGGTTTATTCAGATGAAATGACAATAGTTGCCGTAAACCAAACAAAAGGTGAATGGCTTTGATGTTTATGAGGTTAGAAAAAGCAAAGGGAATTCATTGTAGGTACTAGGAGTGAGTAGTACAGAAGAAAGAAGTGTTTTGTTTACCTTGGATTGGTCAGATTTGACTTAATGGAATTTTTCCTGAAACTTGCTGCACCGGGAAGAAGATAAAATCCTGCAAGAGTAGATGGTGAGAGAAAGATGCAACATTAGTTAGGGACAAGATGTGAACAGTTAAAGTAGTTGTTCACATGAAGGGAAAAGGGCTACTGTAGAATAAACTTCAAAGCAGGGCATGCAATTGTTATTGGAGTTATGGGATGATTACGCACATGATGGATGATACAGACTGAAGTCTTGGTGCTTGCAGTATCAACTGAGAGCCTGAGAGCGAACTACACTTTTATACAGAGAGAGTTGTACGAGGCTGATGATGTACCAATCAAGAAGAGAAAAAGAGAGCCCTGCACAGAAGATTAAAATAAGTGGGTTATTCAGTTCATATGAAATGACAATAACTCCTAAGAACCAAAAAAAAAATCTGAATGATTTCGAAGCTAACATGGTTAGCAAAAGCAAAGGGAACTGGTGAGTAAGAATTGGGAATGAGAAGAAGACAAGGACGTGTTTGTTACCTTGGAAGGATTCGTCAGGCTCTGATCATTGGAATTTCCCCTATTAAGCTGCGGCACTGCCTTTTAAGCTCCTCGCTATTGCCATCACGGACATCCAGTACTCGCAGGGATTTTGGGAGCCCATCCTTGGGAAGCGATTTGATTTCAGGACACCAGCTGATCACTAATTCCTGCAGTGAACTCGAGAGGGCGTCCTTGGCCAGCGATTTGATGGCAGGACAATCCCGGATCTTTAATTTTTGCAGAGAAGTTGGGAGGCCGTCCGAAAAAGTGGGAAGCAATTCGAGCTCAGAACAACGGGAGATCTTTAATTCATGCAGAGAACTCGGGAGGCCATCCTTGGGGAATGCTTTCATGGAACAGAAGGATATCTCTAATTTCTGCAGAGAATTCGGAAGGCAGTCCTTGGGCAGCAACTGGAGAGATGGGCATACATCGAGACATTAGTAGTTGAGGCTGGCAAGTCTATATATGTAGACCTGCAGGGAGGAACTGCAATTTGTTGCACAAGTATTCCATGACCAGCAATGGACATTTGTTTTTTGCAGAAGTAGGTACTTGCTGCTGGTGGTTCCCAGAACCTTTCCTATATTGATGAAACTTCAGATTTTTTTTTTATACATTCAGCACAACTTCAAAATGTCGCATGATGAATTTGTGAGACTTCATGTTGCTGTAGTAATTATGATCCATTTCCTTGTGGTGAAACTTGTAGAGCTCCTACATCTGGTTCAAAAGAAAGTCAGACCTATGGTACACTGCCTTGGATTAAGAGAATTCACAGGCTTTCCCTAGCATGGTTATAGAAATTCTTTGCTTCCGAGAAATATAAAATGTTCCTATTATTTAATGAAAGACAAGATTAAAGCATGCAACAACTTCTTCAAGATAGGTGCGACATTTAATCTTAAAAAGTTTGCTTAGCACAACTAGGAAACAATTATTTTTATTTTCTGAAATCGTCAAGGTATCTATACTACTCCCTCCGTTCCTAAATATAAGTCTTTTTAGAGATTTCAATAGGGACTACATACGGATGTATATAGACATATTTTAGAGTGTAGATTCACTCATTTTGCTCCGTATGTGGTCCATATTGGAATATCTAAAAAGACTTATATTTAGGAACGGAGGTAGTATATGCTAGAGCAGTCTTAAAGTCTCATTTTACATGTATGCACTTACCAGATCTAAAACACTTGTAGGAATCCTACAAGTGTTGGAGTGGATACTACAAGTGTACAAAAATGTATAATTCCAGGATAGAGTCCTGCACAATAAATGGAAACAGAACATTGTTCAGATTAAGCAGTATGAGGCAAACCAGACCCCAAAACAAAATGTTACGATGAACAAATGTACATACTGACCAGATTTATGTACAGGCAGAGGATGCCACAAGACCCTCATGTGAGAAGTGTGAATGGATGGACAGAGTGAGTCCTTGAAGGGCTCAAAACTTCGCAACTCCAGGATAGAGCGCTGCACAGAGTATTAAAACAAGTGGGTTATTCAGAAAACTCATTACGTAGTATTAGTAAATCAAACTATCAGATTATGGGTTGATGAGGCATGTACTAACCATATCATGCACAGGATGTAAGATACAATTATTGAAGATGTACAAATCGAAAAGGAAAAAAAAAGCCCTGAACAGTATTAAAAGAAGTGGTTTATTCAGATGAAACAACAGTAATTACCATAAGGCGAATGGCAAGGGAAATTCATGTGTAGGTACTAGGAACGAATCCTTGAGAACAAAGAAGTGTTTTGCTTACCTTGGACCTGTCAGATTTGACTTAATGGAATTGTCCCTGAAACTTGCTGCACCGCAAGAACGATTAAATCCTGCAGAGTAGATGGAAATAGAAAGCTGTTAAGGCTATGCAGTAATGAGGTAAGACAAGCAAGACAAAGAAATGGTTTGACGTGTGTGGGATCAAGAAAAGGAAACTTTAGTGTAGGGCAGATGTGAACAGTTAAAGTAGTTGTTCACATTAATGGAAAAGGGCTACTATAGAATAAATTTCTAAGAAGAGCATGAAATTGTTATTGGAGTTTGGGATAATTACGCACATGATGGATGATAAAGACTGAACCTTGGTGCTTGCACTAGCAAAAACTGATGAGAGCCTGAGAACGAACTACAGTTGTATACAGAGAGAACTCTACGACGCTGATGATGTACCAATCAAGAAGACAAAAATGGGAGCCCTGCACGGAAGATTAAAAATAAGTGGGTTATTCAGTTCAGATGAAACGAGAGTAATTCCTAAGAGCCAAACAGAAAAGATCTGAATGATTTCGAAGCTAACAAGGTTAGCAAACGCAAAGGGAACTGGTGAATAGGAACTGAGAATGAGAAGAGAATAAGGACATGTTTGTTACCTTGGAAAGATTCATCAGGCTCTGATTATTGGAATTGTCCCCAATAAGCTGCGGCACTGCCTTTTAAGCTCCTCGCTATTGTAACCACTGACATCTAGTACTCGCAGGGATTTGGGGAGCCTGTCCTCAGGAAGGGATTTGATGCCAGGATACATCCTGATCACTAATTCCTGCAGCGAACTCGGGAGGGCATCCTTGGGCACCAATTTGATGGCAGGACAATTCCAGATCTCTAATTTTTGCAGAGAAGCGCCGTCCGAAAAAGTGGGAAGCAATTGGAGCTCAGAACAATCGTAGATCTGTAATTGCTGCCCAAGATTAATGCATGCAGCAACTTTTTTAGGCACGAAATTTAATCTTAAAAGGTTTACTTAGCACAACTAGAAAACGATTATTTTCTGAAATCATCAAGGTATCTATACGAGTAAATTGCAAAAAACCATCACAATTGGGGACCCTAATTCAAAAAACCACCACCTTTCATTTTGTTTTAAAAAAACCGCCAACATTGTGCTGACAGTTTTCAGAAAACACTGATTGACTAATTAGAGCAATTTGAGTGGAAACCTGGCGTCTGGGGCCGCGTGTAAGTGATGACATGGCAAGAAAAGTCAACAACGTTTGCATGGACCGTTAAGTTGCGATAGGCCCACTTGTCAGCAGTCTCTCTTCCTCCCTGGCATTCCGTCGAGCAGCTTGTGAGCTCGCTGCCGGCAGCGTTCGGAGCTAAGCTATAGAGATGAGGGCTTCCATGGCGGGCACGTCTACCCACCGCTGGGAGCTCGGCCTCGCCGGAGCGGGCGCGCGGACGCACGGCAGCTCAGCCACGACGGAGCGGGCAGGGGCGCAGACGCGCTGGATCTCGGCCTTGACGGAGTGGGCGGGCGGGCGCACGGCAGCTCGGCCTCGCCGGAGCGGGCGCGCGGACGCACGGCAGCTCGGCCACGCCGGAGCGGGCAGGGGCGCGGACGCGCTGGATCTCGGCCTTGACGGAGTGGGCGCACGGCAGCTCGGCCTCACCGGAGCGGGTTGGGTCGTGGGAGTGCGGGATTTCGGCCTGTACACCGAAGATTAGCTTGGATTTCGGCCTCGCCGGAGCGGGCTGGGCCGTGGGCGCGCGGGAGCACGGCAGCTCGACCTTGCCGGAGCGGGCTACGAGCACCGGAAAGCGTAGCTCCGCGTGTGCCCTTTCCTTGTCCGTCTACAGCAGCCGCCGGCGGCCGAAAACAACACCCCGATTAGCTTGGATTTTTTTGGGGTGGTGGGTTGCAACGGACGGAGCTTGCTGGAGTTGGGTACGAAGCTCTGCAGCGACGCACCGCCTCCTCTGCACCACCAGCGACCACACCGACTGGTCCTTGTGCATGCGCTGTCTCGCGGAGGATGGCCTCGAGCCGGCGTCGCACCATGGTCCCAGGTGGGCTGGGCGAGCTGGAGCTCCGCGCCGTCGGGTGGCTCGGCCAGGACAGATGGCTGCGGCGTGCCTCAGGGGAAGGGAGGCGGCGGCGTCGGGTGGCTCGGCTCGGGCAGGAGGCGGCGGCGGCGGCGGGTGGCTCGGCCAGGAGCAGGTGGCGGCGGCGCCCTTTTTTTTTAACAGGGGAAGGTGATTTTGACTGGTCCTTGCGTGACCGGTGTTAGCGCCGTTTACGCGTGTGACGGGTGTCGTCTCCATCCCAGCCACGTGGTACCTGACAGTGGCGCCCACCTGTCAGATTTTTGCATCGAACCGATCTAATCAATCAATTAGTGTTTTCTGAAAACTGTCAGCACAATGGTGGTGGTTTTTTGAAAAAAACGAATGGTGTTGGTTTTTTGAATTAGGGTCCTCAATTGTGGTGGTTTTTTGCAATTTACTCGTATTTATACTATATGGTGGAGCAGTCCTAAAGTTTCATTTTATATGTACGTACTTACCAGATCTGTAACACTTGTAGGAATCCTACAAGTGTTGGAGTGAATACTACAAAGTGTACATAAATGTATAATTCCAGGATAGAGTCCTGCACAATAAATGGAAACAGAACATTTTTCAGATTATGCAGTATGTGGGAAATCAGACCCAAAAAGAAGGTCCGAAGATCAACTGTAATACTGTATATACTGACCAGATTTATGTACAGGCAGGGGATGCCACAAGGCCCTCATGTGAGAACTATGCATGGATGGATCGAGCCAGTCCTTGAAGGGCACGAAACTATGAAGGTATCTATACTATGGTAGAGCAGTCTTAAAGTTTCATTTTACATGTACGTACTTACCAGATCTATAACACTTATAGAAATCCTACAAGTGTTGGAGTGAATACTACAAGTGTACAAAAATGAACAATTCCAGGATAGAGTCTTGCACAATAAATAGAAACAAAGCATTGTTCAGATTATGCAGTATGAGGCAAACCAGACCACAAAAGAAAATGCTACGACGACCAAATGTACATACTGACCAGATTTATGTACTTGCAGAGGATGCCGCAAGACCCTCATGTGAGAAGTGTGCATGGATGGACAGAGTGAGTCCTTGAAGGGCTCAAAACATTGCGACTCCATAATAGAGCCCTGCACAGAGTATTAAAACAAGTGGGTTATTCAGAAAACTCATTACGTAGTATTAGTAAATCGAACTATCAGATTATGGGTTGATGAGGCATGTACTAACCAGATCATGCACAGGATGTAAGATGCAATTCGCACTCACATTGCAACTGAGTGTACAACCAGGCTAGAAGATGTACAAACCTAAAAGGCAAAAAGCAAGCCCTGCACCGAGTATAAAAGAAGTGGTTTATTCAGATGAAATGACAATAGTTGCCGTAAACCAAACAAAAGGTGAATGGCTTTGATGTTTATGAGGTTAGAAAAAGCAAAGGGAATTCATTGTAGGTACTAGGAGTGAGTAGTACAGAAGAAAGAAGTGTTTTGTTTACCTTGGATTGGTCAGATTTGACTTAATGGAATTTTTCCTGAAACTTGCTGCACCGGGAAGAAGATAAAATCCTGCAAGAGTAGATGGTGAGAGAAAGATGCAACATTAGTTAGGGACAAGATGTGAACAGTTAAAGTAGTTGTTCACATGAAGGGAAAAGGGCTACTGTAGAATAAACTTCAAAGCAGGGCATGCAATTGTTATTGGAGTTATGGGATGATTACGCACATGATGGATGATACAGACTGAAGTCTTGGTGCTTGCAGTATCAACTGAGAGCCTGAGAGCGAACTACACTTTTATACAGAGAGAGTTGTACGAGGCTGATGATGTACCAATCAAGAAGAGAAAAAGAGAGCCCTGCACAGAAGATTAAAATAAGTGGGTTATTCAGTTCATATGAAATGACAATAACTCCTAAGAACCAAAAAAAAAATCTGAATGATTTCGAAGCTAACATGGTTAGCAAAAGCAAAGGGAACTGGTGAGTAAGAATTGGGAATGAGAAGAAGACAAGGACGTGTTTGTTACCTTGGAAGGATTCGTCAGGCTCTGATCATTGGAATTTCCCCTATTAAGCTGCGGCACTGCCTTTTAAGCTCCTCGCTATTGCCATCACGGACATCCAGTACTCGCAGGGATTTTGGGAGCCCATCCTTGGGAAGCGATTTGATTTCAGGACACCAGCTGATCACTAATTCCTGCAGTGAACTCGAGAGGGCGTCCTTGGCCAGCGATTTGATGGCAGGACAATCCCGGATCTTTAATTTTTGCAGAGAAGTTGGGAGGCCGTCCGAAAAAGTGGGAAGCAATTCGAGCTCAGAACAACGGGAGATCTTTAATTCATGCAGAGAACTCGGGAGGCCATCCTTGGGGAATGCTTTCATGGAACAGAAGGATATCTCTAATTTCTGCAGAGAATTCGGAAGGCAGTCCTTGGGCAGCAACTGGAGAGATGGGCATACATCGAGACATTAGTAGTTGAGGCTGGCAAGTCTATATATGTAGACCTGCAGGGAGGAACTGCAATTTGTTGCACAAGTATTCCATGACCAGCAATGGACATTTGTTTTTTGCAGAAGTAGGTACTTGCTGCTGGTGGTTCCCAGAACCTTTCCTATATTGATGAAACTTCAGATTTTTTTTTTATACATTCAGCACAACTTCAAAATGTCGCATGATGAATTTGTGAGACTTCATGTTGCTGTAGTAATTATGATCCATTTCCTTGTGGTGAAACTTGTAGAGCTCCTACATCTGGTTCAAAAGAAAGTCAGACCTATGGTACACTGCCTTGGATTAAGAGAATTCACAGGCTTTCCCTAGCATGGTTATAGAAATTCTTTGCTTCCGAGAAATATAAAATGTTCCTATTATTTAATGAAAGACAAGATTAAAGCATGCAACAACTTCTTCAAGATAGGTGCGACATTTAATCTTAAAAAGTTTGCTTAGCACAACTAGGAAACAATTATTTTTATTTTCTGAAATCGTCAAGGTATCTATACTACTCCCTCCGTTCCTAAATATAAGTCTTTTTAGAGATTTCAATAGGGACTACATACGGATGTATATAGACATATTTTAGAGTGTAGATTCACTCATTTTGCTCCGTATGTGGTCCATATTGGAATATCTAAAAAGACTTATATTTAGGAACGGAGGTAGTATATGCTAGAGCAGTCTTAAAGTCTCATTTTACATGTATGCACTTACCAGATCTAAAACACTTGTAGGAATCCTACAAGTGTTGGAGTGGATACTACAAGTGTACAAAAATGTATAATTCCAGGATAGAGTCCTGCACAATAAATGGAAACAGAACATTGTTCAGATTAAGCAGTATGAGGCAAACCAGACCCCAAAACAAAATGTTACGATGAACAAATGTACATACTGACCAGATTTATGTACAGGCAGAGGATGCCACAAGACCCTCATGTGAGAAGTGTGAATGGATGGACAGAGTGAGTCCTTGAAGGGCTCAAAACTTCGCAACTCCAGGATAGAGCGCTGCACAGAGTATTAAAACAAGTGGGTTATTCAGAAAACTCATTACGTAGTATTAGTAAATCAAACTATCAGATTATGGGTTGATGAGGCATGTACTAACCATATCATGCACAGGATGTAAGATACAATTATTGAAGATGTACAAATCGAAAAGGAAAAAAAAAGCCCTGAACAGTATTAAAAGAAGTGGTTTATTCAGATGAAACAACAGTAATTACCATAAGGCGAATGGCAAGGGAAATTCATGTGTAGGTACTAGGAACGAATCCTTGAGAACAAAGAAGTGTTTTGCTTACCTTGGACCTGTCAGATTTGACTTAATGGAATTGTCCCTGAAACTTGCTGCACCGCAAGAACGATTAAATCCTGCAGAGTAGATGGAAATAGAAAGCTGTTAAGGCTATGCAGTAATGAGGTAAGACAAGCAAGACAAAGAAATGGTTTGACGTGTGTGGGATCAAGAAAAGGAAACTTTAGTGTAGGGCAGATGTGAACAGTTAAAGTAGTTGTTCACATTAATGGAAAAGGGCTACTATAGAATAAATTTCTAAGAAGAGCATGAAATTGTTATTGGAGTTTGGGATAATTACGCACATGATGGATGATAAAGACTGAACCTTGGTGCTTGCACTAGCAAAAACTGATGAGAGCCTGAGAACGAACTACAGTTGTATACAGAGAGAACTCTACGACGCTGATGATGTACCAATCAAGAAGACAAAAATGGGAGCCCTGCACGGAAGATTAAAAATAAGTGGGTTATTCAGTTCAGATGAAACGAGAGTAATTCCTAAGAGCCAAACAGAAAAGATCTGAATGATTTCGAAGCTAACAAGGTTAGCAAACGCAAAGGGAACTGGTGAATAGGAACTGAGAATGAGAAGAGAATAAGGACATGTTTGTTACCTTGGAAAGATTCATCAGGCTCTGATTATTGGAATTGTCCCCAATAAGCTGCGGCACTGCCTTTTAAGCTCCTCGCTATTGTAACCACTGACATCTAGTACTCGCAGGGATTTGGGGAGCCTGTCCTCAGGAAGGGATTTGATGCCAGGATACATCCTGATCACTAATTCCTGCAGCGAACTCGGGAGGGCATCCTTGGGCACCAATTTGATGGCAGGACAATTCCAGATCTCTAATTTTTGCAGAGAAGCGCCGTCCGAAAAAGTGGGAAGCAATTGGAGCTCAGAACAATCGTAGATCTGTAATTGCTGCCCAAGATTAATGCATGCAGCAACTTTTTTAGGCACGAAATTTAATCTTAAAAGGTTTACTTAGCACAACTAGAAAACGATTATTTTCTGAAATCATCAAGGTATCTATACGAGTAAATTGCAAAAAACCATCACAATTGGGGACCCTAATTCAAAAAACCACCACCTTTCATTTTGTTTTAAAAAAACCGCCAACATTGTGCTGACAGTTTTCAGAAAACACTGATTGACTAATTAGAGCAATTTGAGTGGAAACCTGGCGTCTGGGGCCGCGTGTAAGTGATGACATGGCAAGAAAAGTCAACAACGTTTGCATGGACCGTTAAGTTGCGATAGGCCCACTTGTCAGCAGTCTCTCTTCCTCCCTGGCATTCCGTCGAGCAGCTTGTGAGCTCGCTGCCGGCAGCGTTCGGAGCTAAGCTATAGAGATGAGGGCTTCCATGGCGGGCACGTCTACCCACCGCTGGGAGCTCGGCCTCGCCGGAGCGGGCGCGCGGACGCACGGCAGCTCAGCCACGACGGAGCGGGCAGGGGCGCAGACGCGCTGGATCTCGGCCTTGACGGAGTGGGCGGGCGGGCGCACGGCAGCTCGGCCTCGCCGGAGCGGGCGCGCGGACGCACGGCAGCTCGGCCACGCCGGAGCGGGCAGGGGCGCGGACGCGCTGGATCTCGGCCTTGACGGAGTGGGCGCACGGCAGCTCGGCCTCACCGGAGCGGGTTGGGTCGTGGGAGTGCGGGATTTCGGCCTGTACACCGAAGATTAGCTTGGATTTCGGCCTCGCCGGAGCGGGCTGGGCCGTGGGCGCGCGGGAGCACGGCAGCTCGACCTTGCCGGAGCGGGCTACGAGCACCGGAAAGCGTAGCTCCGCGTGTGCCCTTTCCTTGTCCGTCTACAGCAGCCGCCGGCGGCCGAAAACAACACCCCGATTAGCTTGGATTTTTTTGGGGTGGTGGGTTGCAACGGACGGAGCTTGCTGGAGTTGGGTACGAAGCTCTGCAGCGACGCACCGCCTCCTCTGCACCACCAGCGACCACACCGACTGGTCCTTGTGCATGCGCTGTCTCGCGGAGGATGGCCTCGAGCCGGCGTCGCACCATGGTCCCAGGTGGGCTGGGCGAGCTGGAGCTCCGCGCCGTCGGGTGGCTCGGCCAGGACAGATGGCTGCGGCGTGCCTCAGGGGAAGGGAGGCGGCGGCGTCGGGTGGCTCGGCTCGGGCAGGAGGCGGCGGCGGCGGCGGGTGGCTCGGCCAGGAGCAGGTGGCGGCGGCGCCCTTTTTTTTTAACAGGGGAAGGTGATTTTGACTGGTCCTTGCGTGACCGGTGTTAGCGCCGTTTACGCGTGTGACGGGTGTCGTCTCCATCCCAGCCACGTGGTACCTGACAGTGGCGCCCACCTGTCAGATTTTTGCATCGAACCGATCTAATCAATCAATTAGTGTTTTCTGAAAACTGTCAGCACAATGGTGGTGGTTTTTTGAAAAAAACGAATGGTGTTGGTTTTTTGAATTAGGGTCCTCAATTGTGGTGGTTTTTTGCAATTTACTCGTATTTATACTATATGGTGGAGCAGTCCTAAAGTTTCATTTTATATGTACGTACTTACCAGATCTGTAACACTTGTAGGAATCCTACAAGTGTTGGAGTGAATACTACAAAGTGTACATAAATGTATAATTCCAGGATAGAGTCCTGCACAATAAATGGAAACAGAACATTTTTCAGATTATGCAGTATGTGGGAAATCAGACCCAAAAAGAAGGTCCGAAGATCAACTGTAATACTGTATATACTGACCAGATTTATGTACAGGCAGGGGATGCCACAAGGCCCTCATGTGAGAACTATGCATGGATGGATCGAGCCAGTCCTTGAAGGGCACGAAACTATGCAACTCCATGGTAGAGCTCTGCATAGAGTATTAAAACAAGTGATTTATTCAGAAAACTCGTTACTTAGTAATGAGGCAAACCAGACCCCCAAAAAATGTTATGAAGATCAAGTGTACACACTGACCAGATTTATGTACTTTAGAGGATGTCACAAGACCCTCATGTGAGAACTAGGCATGTATGGATCGAGTGAGTCCTTGAAGGGCTCAAAACCGTGCAACTCCTAGATAGAGCTCTGCACAGAGTATTAAAACAAGTGGGTTATTCAGAAAACTCATTACGTGGAATTCATGTGTAGGGATTAGGAATGAGTACTAGAGAACAAAGAAGTTTTTGTTTACCTTGAATTAGTCAGATTTGACTTCAGTGCCGGAGCTATACAAGGTTGATTGTGTGTGTGGGTGCGGGCGTGGGCGTGGGCGGGAAGGGGGGGGGGGTGGGGGGGGGGGGGGGGGTTATGAACCGTAACCTATAACAGATTTCTACACAAAAATTGTCTAGGTTACGGGACGGCAGCCCCTGCTGAGTTACACACAGCTCCGCCAGTGTTTGACTTACTGGAATTGTCCCTGAAACATGCTCCACCTCAAAGAGGATAAAATCCTGCATAGTAGATGGAAACAGAAAGCTGTTACAACTATGCAGTAACGAGGTAAAGCAAAGCAAAGAAATGGTTTGACGTGTGTGGGGTCAGGAAAAAGCAACGTTAGTTAGGGACAAGATGTGAATATGGGATGATTACGCACATGATGGATGGTACAGACTGAAGTCTTGGTGCTTGCACTGGCAAAAACTGATGAGAGCCTGAGAACGAACTACACTTTGTATACAGAGAGAATTCTACGAGGCTAATGATGTACCAATCAAGAAGACAAAAATGAGAGCCCTGCATGGAAGATCAAAATAAGTGGGTTATTCAGTTCAGATGAAACGACAGCAATTTCTAAGAACCAAACAAAAGATCTGAATGATTTCGAAGCTAACAAGGTTAGCAAAAGCAAAGAACTGGTGAGTAGAACTGAGAATGAGAAGAGGATAAGGACATGCTTGTTACCTTGGAAGGATTCTTCAGGCTCTGACTATTGGAATTGTCCCTACTATTAACCTGCGGCACTGCCTTCTAAGCTCCTCGCTGTTGCGAGGACCACTGACATCTAGTACTCGCAGGGATTTGGGGAGCCCGTCCTCTGGAAGCGATTTGATTTCAGGACAACCCCAGATCACTAATTCCTGCAGAGAACTCGGGAGGGCGTCCTTGGGCAGCGATTTGATGGCAGGACAATGCCAGATCTCTAATTTTTGCAGAGAAGTTGGGAGGCCGTCCGAAAAAGTGGGAAGCAATTCGAGCTCAGAACAATCGTAGATCACTAATTGCTGCAGAGAACTCGGGAGGCCGTCCTTGGGCAATGATTTAATGGAACAGAAGTATATCTCTAATTTCTGCAGAGAACTCGGGAGGCCGTCCTTGGGCAGCGACTGGAGGGATGGGCATCCATAGATACGTAAGTAGTTGATGCTGTCAAGTCTATGTAGACCTGCAGGGAGGAAGTACAATTTGTCGCAGAATATAAATTGGAGCTCTTGGAGGGAGGTGAGGAGCAGGAGGGCCTCTCCTGGGATGGGCTCCACCTCTTTGCTCCCATAAAAGGTCAATCTGGTGAGGGAGGTAGAGAGCAGGCTGCAGATGGACGCCGAGAGAACTCCGCCGGAGTATTCTATGGACAGGGTATGTAGTTTTGGGGAACGGGTGACGCTTAGTTTTGTGAGGTCCTCCATGTAGCTAAGCTTGAGTTCTTCCAGGTTTGCGAGGGCCAGATTGACTTGTTCAAGCTTGGATAGTGTGAGTTTTTCCAGGGAGGTCGGGAAAGGGAAACAAGACGAGGAGCCCGAATAGGAGGAAAGCAAATTGGGGCAATTATATGCGATCACTTGGCGGAGGGAGCGTAGTCGCTGGAGACCTCCTGCTGCTTCGTTGTTGTCGCCCCCTGAACCTGAATTGGGGACTATTCTCAGCTCACGGCAATCTTGGAGCCTCAACTCCTGTAGTTGGGTAGGCAAGAGCAGCAGTCCTTCTGCTGTTGCCACTATTTCCTCCTCTTCTTTTGTCTGTTGCTGCTGTGATCCATTCTGCTGATCCGACACACCAAGTTGACAACCACTCTGCATGAATTTAGGGAACGCCCCTACTAGCCATTCATGCATGCATGCAAGTAATAAGGACAAAACAGACGATGATGCCACTCTGCTGTTGTGCTCTTCTTTTGTCTGTTGCTGCCGTGCTCCACTCTGCTGCTCCGACACGCCAAGTTCTGTTATCTTTTCGCAAACTGCTATTTCTAGGCTGGTGAGCTTCGGGAAATGAGAGAGCAGGTGAGTCAATTCCTTCCCGCTAGCACCGCTTTTATATATGCGGAGTTCTTCAACTGGAACCTGGTTCTTGCCTCCGATTGGCGACAGGACAATACTCGAACGACCACTTATAGTGAGCCACTGTAGAGATGTTAGTCCCTGGATGATATCCAAGGACAAAGGAGGGCAATTGCCAAGATACAATCTTTTTAGTGCACTCAAATTACAGAAAGCCAACTCGTTCCAAAACAAGCTACCTGTACCATCCGCTGCCTCAATTTCCAAAGTTAATCCTGGTATTCCGTACCTTCCTTCTGAGTAAGTGAGCTCCTCAAAAGTTGAGCCTGTTTGTGCTATCTCAATGGAGCATGGACTACTGGTCCAAGGGATAGGAGGGATTGTCCTCAGGTTTGGGCATCCTACAATCCTGAGCTCACGTAGTCTAGGGAACAAGGTCATGTTCGCTCCTTCTTGCTCTTGTTGAGAGCAAGTAGAACATGAAAACGGCAACTCCTTAAGTTCAAGGCAGTCTTCAATAATGAGCACTTCCAGGTGGAAGAAGAACCCACAATTTTGATTTCCAGCCCACTTTGTCAGTTTTGGTATCTTAACAAACACTAGTTTTTTCAAATTTTGAAAGCCTTTTGTTTCAAGACTATTTTTTTGAAAGCTTGGGCTTGAGATGCAACACTTGCACTCGTCGCGGGGCTCATCAGCCAACCAGAACTCTCCTAATGGTGGAAAAGTTTTCCAAGACACATTATCCAAGTGAAGAGATTCCAAATTTCTTACCAACAGGTTCTCACCTAGCCATGTTGGGCAACTAGTGCCTCCGTGCCCTCTAATGCACAGATCTCGAAGGTCACTGTGCGGTACAAGATTTTCAAGAACATTTTCTTCTCTTTTGGGATCCCTGTTAGATCGTTGCACATCCCACTCTAATGTTAGTTCACGCAAGTGGTTTCTGTGTATTGGCCTTATTTCCTTTCCCCGGGCCCCTTTTTCTTCCACCTTTTCAAGATTATAAATGCTAAGTGACCCTCCAAGCTCTGTTAATTGCGCTAGCTGACTTAGTTCGAAACCATTAGTTTGTTTTCCAACTTCAAATCTTCTTAATTCTGAAAGCAATTTAAGTTTTCCCACCTCAGATATGTCAGAATGAACTTCAAGCTTATCTTCTGGCACAATAAAATGACGCAACTTTACAAGGTTGGTGATATGTCTTATTGAAACAGGGTCGTTCCATTTTTCAAGATTTATGATCTCTAGATGATAAAATCTGAACAGCATACTCGGTAAAGCGATGTTGCATCTCCAATCTCTTGGCTCGATCCTTAGGTAACGAAGATGGATATTTTCTGAAAAGCTATGCAGAATGTCCTCCGTAGAGTATGATGCTCCAGATAGAAAAATAGTGCGAAGGCCTTTAGCTTTTCTAAACAGATCACCAAAGGTCTTGGCGAAGCTTCCATGGTATTTTCCAAACAACATCAGAGTACGTAGGTTTTCAACTTTTAATCTTTTACCTAATGCACTCAAATCCTTTGCATAGTCGTCGAAAGTCATTCTATCATTAACATCTTTATCATCTACAATTATGGATAAATGACGTGCATATGAGGAGATGTGTATGGACCTGACATTAGAACTAGATATACTAACACATTCATACGACGAAACCTTGGTGGCCAATTCATGCAATAGATCATGAATAACATAATAATAACGACCATCTTTTTTTTTGTCTTTCTTGAAAAACCCGTAATTGACCAACTCATGCAAATGGTCTAGTCCAACATCTTCGATCCTTTTATTCTGATCATATGGATGCAAAATACCTAGTCCTATCCACAGTTGAACTAGCTCCTTGCTATCAAATTCGTAATCTTCAGGAAACAAAGCACAATATACAAACAATTGTTTTAGATGGAAAGGGAGAAAATCATAGCTAAGTTTGAGGGCTGGCATGATGTCACTCTCACTGGTTTGTAGTTCCCATTCTTTGCTTTCTAGAACTCTTTTCCAATGGTCCAAAGTAAGTTGGTTTCTTAGTAATCTAGCTACAGTTTTAGTTGCAAGAGGGGAACCTTTCAAATGGTCCACTACTTTGCGACCAGTCTCAAATAATTCAGGATGTTCTTCCCATGGTTGTTTCTTGTTACCAAATATACATGTTTTGAAAAAATGCATGGTATCTACATCATTTAGTCTTTCCAGTTTTAGGTCACCATTGGTTGTCTTAACCATTTCTGCTACCTTTGGTATTCGGGTTGTGACTATAATCAAATTACCCTCAGACTCTACCTTTTTTAAAGGTGCTATTAGTTTTTTCCACTCATCCTCCTGATATGTCCACACATCATCCAAGACAAGTAAGAATCTCTTAGCTTTTAATCTTTGTTGGATAAGTTCTTCGGCACTAGTGTTATCCTTTTCACCATCAACTCTGTCGATTTTTTTGACTATCTCTTGTGCCAACCTATCAGCACTGAAATTGAGAGAGACACATATCCAAATTGAAGCCTGGAAATAGCTATTCACTTCTTGGCATATGTGTTGCGTAAAAGTTGTTTTCCCAATACCCCCAGGTCCAAAAATTGGAAGCACGTTAAGTTTATCGGGACAGTACTTGCGACTAATAATGTAATCTACAATTTTCCTTTTTTGGTCATCCCTCCCGTATAACTCAGGTTCTATAATCTCTGATGTGGTCTTGGATCTGTTTATAGTAATTTCTTTGGTATGGGGGCGTCTGGAGCCCAACAAATCTAGATTAAGAATTATGGAGACCTTATCACATACTTCCTTCAGCTGCCCTACCATGTCCTTCATTGTTTGAGACATTTGCACCCTATCAAACATCAATTCTGGTGTTTCTATATCGCAATCTCTCTGGCTTGCACACTCCGACATGATAGCCTTAGCATCATCATCGTGGACAGATATGGGAGAGAAGCATGGAAAGTGTTTACCAAAAGTGTGGGCAGCGTTGCGAGCACTTGAGATGACCTTGGGCATGCATCTGCCACCAACCTTCTTGACACCCTTGCTGGCGGGTGATACTAGTGAGAAGCCAACGCCCCACCTTACGCCAGAGAGGCATCCTTGTTTGCCATCATTTTCTTGGTGATCACCAGGATCGTTTTCCTGGTCACCACCACGGTTAGCAGCACCCAAGCACGGGAGACGCTTGAGTTTGTTGGTTTCGTGTCTCAGCATGTGTTCAATATTGGTGCGGATGCCTTGGACGGAACCCACAGAGTTCACGTCAGCGGCATGGTAGGTTCCTTTAAGGGCGTCCTGGATGCGGAAATACTCCAGCTTATCCAGTGCATCATCAGCCCCGTATGCCAGCTGCTGCAGCTTGCGCAGGAGCTCCTTGAGCGCAATGCCATGGATGTCCCTGCCCTGCGCATTCTCAAGCATCCCATGCGCATACAGCAGCTCCATCTTGAGGGCATCGATGTTGCGATCAAGCTCAACACTAGCTGCCCAGGACTCCAGCAAGCCATCCGTGACAGGGGCCAGCGCCTTGCCCAGCACCCACTTCGCTGCGCCGATGGCGGTGTCCATCCTCAGGCTGAAATACAATTTGCAAATAGATTAATTAGTCACTATCAGAGAGGGGCGGAGTCTGGATTTAGACATGGCAGGGGCGAGAAGCCAATGTTGACATAAGAGCCAAAACATCGTCTCTTTGCTATGAGAAGCCAACAACTTTACCAGTTGATCAAATATACCCTAATTTATGACCCTAGAGATTCATCATGGCCTTTTGACCACAAGCTTGCAATGTTAACCACCCGATAAAATCAACAAGCAAAAAATTGTTACTTGGCACCATGTACGTACACTTTATAATATTTAATATTCAAATTATCAGAATAGGAAAAAAATATTTACTTGACAACAATTGTAACTTTAAGCTTGGTCTTGCATTTGTAATTCCTTTTTGCATATGCTCAATACAACTGATTATTTTTCGAATTATCAGGACACCCGGAATTGCTTGAAAAAGGAATCCTCTGTGGTCAAAGCCCGTGTGCTGCAGAGAGGGGGGTCTGACCACACCCTTCCTGATGGATTCAGGAGAGGCGGCAATCATAGGTAACAAAAAGACTTTTTCATTTGAACTCTCCTGGTCTGAATGGGGGCGGGGGGTTATGTTATCTAGTTGCCTCTGAGTGGACCAAGGTGAATAAGGGTCGGACTTATCTTGAGAGATGGTGGAATAAGCCTTGCCATCTTCGCCAATTCCTTAAGGGGTGGGCAAAGAGTATGGCCAGTGTTTATCAAAGGAGAAGAAGAGGTTGGTTACCTTGATTGATGCTTTAGATGTTAAAGCAGCGACCACCCCATTGACAGATAAGCATGCTATTAAGAAGGAAGCGGACTCCAATCTGACCAACTTGCTAAGATTGCATGTTATGGAAGGTGACAATAACACCAAGTACTTACACCTAATTGCCAATGATAAGCACCATAGAAGGAAAAAATTTCAGTTGGAACTTGATGAAGGGACAATAGTTGGATAGGACCAACTAAAAACCTATATTACCGACTTCTATAAATGACTGTTTGGCTCTCAGATGGCCAACTTCGTAGCACTAAATGAGGGTGTCACAGGTGACATCCCGCAGCTCTCTCCGGAAGAGAATTTTGTGTTGATGACACCCTTCATGGAAAACAAGTGCGGGAGGTTATTGTGCAAATGGTACATAACAAAGCATCAGGACCAGATGGGTTCCATGCGGAGTTCTACCGGCGTTTCTGGGAGGTAATGGAAGGGGACATGATGACAATATTCGGGGGACTGTCCAATGGGACTTTACTTTGGTATCATCACCCTGTCAACTAAGAAATAGGATGGTGTCAAATACAACAGCATCGTCCAATTTATCTTCTAAACATTTTCTTTAAGATCATTACCAAGGTTGCCACTAGCTGCGCTACATTAATAGCGCACAAAGTGGTCAGGCCGTCAGGATGACATATCCTAGAGGGGATTGTTGTCCTACATGAAACCATTCATGAATTGCATTCCAAGAAACCCGATAGAGTAATATTCAAGGTTGACTTTGAGAGAGCATGTGACAAAGTCAAGTGGCCTTTTCTACAAGAAGCTATGTGCATGAAAGATTTCACGACAGGGTGATGTTAATAGATTGACACCTTCATCTGAGATGATAGCATATGCGTCAAGGTTAATGATGACATTGGCCGTTATTTCTAGACTAGGAACATGTTGTGCAAGGTGATCCCTTGTGACCCATCCTCTTCAACACTATTGCAAATATGTCGGCACTACTCATTGGGCGGGCTAAGAAAGCTAGCCAAGTGAGTGGCCTAATTCCGCACCATGTGGATGATGGCGTCTCCATTCTGTAGTATGCGGATGCACTATCATCTTCATGGAGCATGCAATTCAGAAGGTGAAAGACATGAGGTCAATTTTCTCTTGTTTGAGTAGTTATCTAGCCTTGAAACAAACTTCCATGAATGAACTTTTTTGTTCTGTAAAGGCCCAAAACAGAGGAGTTCCTGTACAAGCAGTTGCTCGACTGTGAATCTGGAACTCTTCCCCTTTGGTACCTTAGTATTTCTATGCACTTCCGTAAGCTCATGAATAAGGAATGGAAGTGTATTGAGGACCGCTTTGAAAAGAAGCTCCGTAGTTGGAGGGGCAAGCTCATATCTTTTGGGGCACTATCAATGCGGGTCCTCACTAGCCTACCAATGTTCATGTTGTCTTTCTTTGAGATAGCCAAAGAGGTAAGGAAGAGACTACACTATCAGTTTTTTTTTTTTTTTTGCAATCTGATGAACACAAAGGGAAGTACCATTTGACTAGGTGGGATTTCATTTGCAGACTAAAGGACCAAGGTGGCCTTGGGGTGGAAGACCCCGAGATCAAGAGTAAGTGCTTGCTAAGCAAATGGATGCACAACCTACTTACGGAGGTTGGAGTATGGTAGGAGCTACTTACAAACAAGTATCTTCACTCTAAAACCCTATCACAAGTGCCAAGCCAATCAATTCACCTCTTTGGAAAGGATTGATGAGACTCAATAACGACTTTTTTTCGTAGTGCTTTTTTCCCATCAGAAGGGCAAACGGCTAGATTCTGGGAGGACAATTGGTTGGGGCATGCACATTGTTCAACGGAAAGAATTTTTTGCTGCTTCTATTTTTTAAGTTCCTTTAAATATTGCTTTTCGCTAGGCGCTAATGGGTGAGAAGTGGGCGGACTGGTTGGATTTGGTTAATAGGTTGATGGCGGTCAATCTAACACGTGAACCAGACATCTTCCAATGAAAACTAAATGTGTCTGTCGCTTTTACTCTCCTATCTATGTGCTTTGATCTCATTAATTATGGCCAACTCTAACCGAAAATTTATTTGGAAGCCTAAGGTCCTTTTGAAGATAATTATTTTAGGTGGTACTTGGATAGGAACGTGATCCTACCCAAAGAAAACCTCAAAAAATGTAGATGGCAAGATCACAGAAATGTTGTTTTCGTGCAAATGAGGAATCTATTCGGCATAAATTCTTACATCGCCCACATGGTAAGATTTTGTGGGGTTCTGTTCATGTTGCTATCAGTCTACGGCTTCCCATGAGTATTACAAATTTGTCCCCGTGTGGGAATTTTTGCTTTCCTTCGGGCTAATATGGAGTTACGTTAATGATTGCGTTTTTAACATGCGAAAGTTACATTCACTTATTGGATCCATATGTGATCCTTTCTTCGTTGGGAGGAAGATAGGGCATTCATGGTCTCTGGGTGTAATTAATGGGAGATGACAGTCTAATAATAAAATGGAATATACGATGCATGGGGCTTCATTTTTCAGCACGCAGTTGTATTGTTTTACGTGGTCTGTCCTTATGACTTTTTTAAGACTATTTAGATATATACTTGTAAACTCTGCAATAACTAAGTGAGGATTGTGTGCAACCGTGCATTGATCGATGCAGAAGCCGGGGGTGTTCACCCTCTCTCCGCAAAGGTGTCTTTTACTTGATATTTGACTCCATAACAAAAAGAGACAAAAGTAATAGACTAATCTACTGCTTTGCACACAATAGTACTAATTAACCAGGCTAAAGTCATAATTCATAAAAAAGGAACTCTTATAATAACTTAATAGGACGTGAACAAAACTTTTGGAAGGCTACATAATATCAGGGTACCTACAACTGCGCCTACTAAATTCGCTGAATGAAACGGCACAGCAGGCAGGAGCGCTCACCATACCTGTGTAGGAGGCACAGAAAGCTGTGCAGTGGACAAGACGCCACCGGCAATTCTTCTGGCGAGACGAGGAGGACGCACAGGGGTAGGGCCTGTGCTCTTGACTGGGACGAGAGCGTGTTTGGTTCGCGTCCTGGAAGCCGCACACCTGACCGATGGAGGGTTTTGGGGATGGGATATAAAGAGCTGGGAGAAGCTCATTTCATTGAAGAAGAAGAGAACTTGACAAGATTCTTTGCCTAGGCCTCTGGTTCCCGCTATTCCAGTACCATGCTCACAAGAAAGGGTAATGAAGAGGAGCAAATGCGGCTTCTTTGCTTGTTGCTGCAGCACAAGAAAGGGTAATGAATCGGGTGCTGCTGCTGGCTTTACACTTCAGTTTCCTTCCTTTTGGTAAAGACAAGGCAGGGTTTGGTTCTTGCTGTTTGGTTTCCTTTTTCTTCTTCCTCTGATATACGTTGTCAATCTATAATGCGTGCCAAGTAGTACCTACTAGATACTATTCTTGAGGCACCAATTTTAAGCATTTTCTCTTACTCCTGAGACATGCAGATGACTAACCTCGAATAGCTCTGAAGTGACAGGTGCCGCGATTGGACTACGTGGAATCTAATACCGATCACAGCAGACATAGTAGGTTCCTGCAGCAAGTAATTATGAACAGCAAAAAAAAGGGTAAGATGCGTGATTGCCTATAGGAGAATATTATTTAATTAATTGCACGCTATAAACAGCACATCAGAGATTACATTACCATTTCGTCACAACCAATAAATAAAAACAAGAATGGATAAAATTGCTGACTGCTTGAGCCCAATACACAAATATATACCAAGCATTGTAACACATCGCTCCACTGTTTTACTACTGCATAGAAAAGAAAAGACAAAAGGTGACTTTAAACAATTTAACTGACTAAGGTGAAACTTTCTTGAAATTAACCGTGGATGGTAAGAGTTACAAATGTATTACAGACAAATTGTAATCAATTCAGCCAAAGTAGCAATGCCTCCACTAAACCAGGAAGAACAAAGTGCTTTACTGAACTCACATCACAGTATCACATGACTGTACCGATCTGAAATCTTCTAATGCATTAGTTTATGATGCTAATGATGACAGACCGGTCAGTAACTAATGCTGGATTGACATGGGTCAAACAAGCAACTTCAATATTTACTATTAATTCTTTGGCTGAAGCGTGGTCCAAACAAGTTGACACCAGGGCAAGCGTGAAAGAATAACCTGAAGCGTTGCCAATCAAGATGCCTTGCTCGTGGCTTGAGTCAGCGACATCTCCCCAGCGTGGCCAATGGGAATCAAGTAAGAATGAGAAGCTGAGATGCTGGCAGGTTGAGTTGGACGGACAAAGCAATCTCCTGATCGTGTCAGAATGCCGCCAGGGAGGAAGCTGACTATGTTGGCGACTCACATCTTTTTTATACTAAACAATTGATCAACCCATACAGAAATTGATCAGCATGAATAATGTCAGCAACTGTATAATCAGAAATAATTTGGAGAGGAAATTGAAGGACATAAACTACTGTGAAAGGAAGAGGAGGACCTAGCCGGTGGTCTCCATGGAGTAAACTCGCAATACTTGTGTCGAAATGCCCCATCTTTCTTCTCTGGTGTTCGGTCAATATATCAGTACAGAACATTTGAAACATGCATGCATGATAAAGCACTGCTGCCATTGCTGGTCGAAACGCTTGCTATGCAGTAACAAATAGCACCAGGAAGGCAAGTGTATTCCAACATTCATTAGCTAAAATCAAATCTCCTGAACTAATACAACACGGAATATAATCAAATGAAAATGGAGAGAAGAGGCAGGCACGCGCACACACACACGCACGCGCGCACACACGCACGCGCGCACGCACACGCACAACATAGAGGGTTGATCTTCGCGTGAAGCATACAAAAGGGAAGAACCTACATCGAAGAAGCCACTTCCAGCATCTCGCCAACCAGAATACAAATCTAGGTACCTGTGGAACAATCAGTGTCATCAGTCAAACCATTTGTACTATTCATCCATGGAAAGACGTTGAAGTTATGCAACCTCACAACTTATAATGATTCAAACAGTAAACATTAACTCCGCCATAAGGAGATTGTACCAAAAACACCAAAGTTGAATCATCTCGGTATTGTTGGAAAAAACAGCAATGGAAACAGAGATTATCAATAGGTAATTTGTGATGTAGTGGCACACTTTCAACTTCTAATGTTAGCACATTCTTGAGTATCTTCGCCATCTTCTCTCACTAGAGGCTAAAAGACCAATTGTACAGACCCCTACTTCAGAGGCAAATGCTAAACCATTTAGCTTATGAATTCAATTGAAAATTTGAAATATTCTTCATTATCATGGACATATGATGGGCTCATGTGGAGTAGAAAAGCAGAAGCATCAGGTTAGCTCATAGGCATATCTTTCAGAAATGTACGAGCTCGCTAGTCACCAACTAATTGAATTTAATCAAATTCGTCATGTAGAATTCTCAAGCAAGGGGTCTTATTAATTAAAACCTCCCTTCAGTACAAAATAGATGTCATCTTTTTTACAATGCATGGCATAAAAAACAAAGCTCTGAGCACTCCTTCAATCATATCATGTTACTAAAAATAAAAGTAGTAATTCGTGATGAAGGCACTTTTAATGATAAATCTAGTCTTATAACTTTGCCCATGTGTTCAGTATAAAGGCTCCTATCGTGACCCAATTGAAGAAATTAGACTGTACACAACGCATGGCTACAGCCTACAGCTAAATTTCATTGTTCAACTTTTAGGTTTCAGCTGTTATATTTCTATCTTGAGAAAAACTGCACTGCAGCTATGCGCTAGCACTATAGTTATACCGTTCTTGCATATGTCAATAGACAGGCAACAATGAAATTTAGTCGAATTATTATACAAAGAATTTGCCAACCTTGGATACAGAAGCAGAGCTTGTAACATAAACTAAACTAAACCAGACACCGCGAGAAATTTATTTTCCAGATCATAACAATTACATAAACACCAAACAAGCATGGGAAGAAAACACTACAGAGCGCCATTGCTCTATGTTGAAGTCAACAAGCAGCAAAAGAATAATTGATACAACACTACTTAAAGTTATTGGCTTAACATGAAAGGATGTGAAAGGCATTCCATCAACCAATTACAGAAAAATAACTTGGTTTTGTTATACCGGTAGTGCAAAGGCACACTATTACCTGCATCTTTTTCCAGTTTATAACCATTACATAAAGCACCACCACGACTATCCTAAAAGTTTGTGAAGTTCTTTCTAGATGAGATTCAAACTAGTTTTTTATGTAGTTGTCTCCAACCGTTATATATCTCATCTTCTAGAAATAACTTCACAAGTTTTTCATGTAGTTGTCTCCAACTGTTATATATCTCATCTTCAAGAAATAACTTCACAAGCTAGTTTTTCAGGTAATTGTCTCCAACTGTTATGTATCTCATCTTCTAAAAAAGAACTTCACCACCACACTACACTGATGAGAAAGTTTCCTAGATCCGACTTGAACCACATTGTCCAATGGTAATGTTAATGAAAAATGAGAATATTAGAAACAACTTGGCATCATATTTATCGGCAATACATCAGAATGATGCCATCACATCGCCTCATTGATTGAGAAAAACTGCACTGCATCTATATGCACTAGCACTACCATTATACAGTTCTTGCATATGTCAACAGGCAGACAACTATGAAATTTAGTTCAATTATTATAAAGAGAATTTTTCAACTTGGCCACAGAAACAGAACTGGTGGCATGAGCTAAACTGGATATCAAAAACTATTATTTTTGTAGATCATAAAAATCACATAAACACCAGCACACAACCATCGAGACATAACACTACAGAACAAAATTGGTATGTGCTGAAGAGATCATATCAAGCAGCAAAAGAATAATGATACGATACTACTTAAAATTGTTAGCTTCACATGACAGGATATGAAAGGCATTCCATCAACCAATTATCAAAAAGTAACTTGGTTTTGTTACCATACAACCATTGGGAAAGAAGACTAGAGAACAGAATTGGTATGTATTGAATAGATCATCAAGCAGCAAAAGAATAACTGATACGACACTACTTAAAATTGCTAACCTAACATGAAAGGATGCGAAAGGCATTCCATAGACCAATTATCAAAAAATAACTTGATTTTTTTATACCGGCAGTGCAAAGGCATGTTATTACCTGCAGCATAGACAGTTTCAGATGGATAATAGCAACGCCGATTGTTGGTGTCGAAAAGTTTGTTGCACTGCAATGGCTCAAGCTTGACCGTGAAGAGGCTCCTACCAGTCCACAGGAACACCAAATTATTGTCCTCAGCGTACCCTTGTATGTCTAAGTAATCCTCTGAATCCATGGAGAGGCGCTTGTCCAGTTCAACAGTTGTTCCCATCCCCCATGATGCAACACCATCAAAATCGGTCTTCCTCTTCCATATTTGGGCGGTGAAACCTGACACAGAGAGTAAACCCAGCCCACCACCCTCTGCCCGCATGACAGTGAAGCGCCCTTCAGGACAATTCACGAGTACTGCGTCATAAGAATTATCCGCCGGCAGCGGTAACACGGCTAGGCTCTCCGTCTTCAAATCGAACTCAAGAAGATTGAACAAAGTAGTACCAGCGAGTACCCAGTAAAGGGAATCCCCAACTAGCACAGCGTGCTCCCAACAAACCCTGGTGCAAAGGGAGTTCCCGGATGGAATTGGTGCTGAGATTAGAGTACCCCACACCCCAGTCTCTGACGAGTAAACACAGGCGAGCAACTTTTTTTCATAATCTGACGCTACCAAAACGACCTGGAAGTGGACGTCTCCGGCCCCGGCAGCAGAGCGGAGCACTGCCCCATTGATCAAGGAGTTGGCTGGATCGAACTCCGGGGGATAGGCTAGGCGGTGCTGGTGGCCGGTGACGGGGTCACACACCATGAGCTGGGGCCAGTCCAAGATTAATACGAGGCCATGGCGGCGCCCGAGTACTCGGACGTAGGAGTTAAACTGCAAGGAGAGGCGCCCGGGAGGAACACGATTGGGGGCGTCCATATTAGGTTCGAAGAAGAGCTCGGGAATACCTCCGCGGAAGCAGCCGAGGAGTGGAGGGTTGCGGCGGTGGTGGAGGCGGAAGCGGCGGGAGAAGGTTGGATCGGAGGCGAGGCAGCGCCAGCGCTTGCAGACGGCGGAGGCACGGGGTAGGGAGGACGGGAGCGGCGGGAGGCGGAGGAGGATCTCGGAGAGTAGGTCGTCGTCGTCCAAGGGCGTCGCCGCCGGGGAGCGGGGGCGGCGGCGGGGGCTGGTCATGTCTGTCAGACGCTCACTGATTGGGGACGTGTGTGGTGGACTCGAAATGAATCGATCAGGCTGCTAAAACTAGGCTGGAGAGGGAACGAAGCCCGGCCCACCTTAAAAGGACCACTGAAGCCCACGATGAGTGTAAAAAGGACTATTCATTCACGGTTTCCAAATTCACGAGTCTTCAAAACAAAACAAAACTCAAAAGGTTCATAGTGATATGCAGAGGCGGACTATATAGTCATCTAAAAATGTGTCCATTTTCCAACTCAAATAGAAAAATGTGACCATTTTCTCTCAAAAAAAAAAAACGTGACCATTTAGTCCTGAATTGCTAAAAACACTTCCCGGAAAAATTTATATCAGGTTCATCAAGGCATTTTCCGATCCGGCCGGCCATATTAACAAAAGTTTTTGTTAAAGCTGACTATACTTCACCCTGATGGTAACATTATGGATGTTTTCATATATACTAGCAAAAGGGCCCGTGCGTTGCAACGGGAGAAAAAAAAATCATAATCTTCAATGGTCATGACCACATTTTCCTGCATCACCGAGATAAACTATCACTCTCAATTTCGTGAAATCGTGAACATTTTTTTAAACTCGTGAGCATATTTGAAATCATGAACACTTTTCAAATTCGTAAACATTTTTACAGATTTTGAACATTTTCTAAAATCATGAACATTTTTTGAATTCATGAACATTTTATACTATCTGCAAACATTTTTTATAAAATTGTGAACATTTTTACAACATTTTTTCTTGAATAGGCGAACATTTTTTTAGAAATTGGTGGAACAATGTTTGAAATTCACAAACATGTTTGAAATTGCTTCGACAAGTATCCCCCTAGTTGTGTGGGCTTACTTGTCGAAGTGGACGAGCCGAGGTCTTTCCTTTTCGCGGATTCATTTCATAATTCTTGATTGGGCAAACTGTCGTTTCGCGCTTTGGCCTGGTTTTGTGGTGGCCACAACTACGGCGCTTGTTCGTTGACCCACCATGAGTGGTTTCTAGCCGGTATGCATAGCTTGGTTGCCGGTCCCAAACGTTGGCTTTTGTAACTGTTGAACCTTTATTCCTTCTTCATCAATGAAAATCAGCAACCGCTGCTTTTTCGTAAAAAAAAAGGAACTGTGGTGCATTCAAGAAAGTTTTGATCAGTGTCTCTCTTATGTCTGTCCCGGCGCAAAGAAAAGAGAAGGAATGAAAAGAGGGTAACTCGTAATCACCAGTGAAAAGAGCTGACCAACAATAATTCTCGTTTAACAATTGCAAAGGACAACTGTTGCCATAGCACAGCTTGTCTTGTGCACTGCTTCTGGGGGTAAACAATGTTCAGTTTACGCAGCAACCACGCTGAAGGGTTGTTTCTCTCGACCACAAATGTTATGGGGGCTTTTAATAGAACGAATTTCGATTCATCGCCCTTTTTTCAAAAAAAAAAAAAAAATGATTCATCACCCCACTGATGCAAAAGTTTGGCGATCTCGACAAGCTAATACTCCCTCCGTTCCTCTATATAAGGTGTATTTGTTTTTTGATAAAATTCCAGAATGTAAGGTGCATTTCTTCTGATTCCTCATAATTCCCTTGTTAGCCCTCCTGAAAAAGGAAAGTATCTCTTTTCTGATTGTCTATATCTCTCCTTATAGTAAAAGAAGGAAACTATCTCTTTGTTGATTGCATGTATCTCATACTTTTCTGGACTAATTGATTCACTTTCCACTAACCAACAAATTTGCCAAGGGTAATTTAGTCTTAACATGTCTATAATCATGTGCCTTGGTCACCGTGTCGAAAATAATACACCTTACATAAAGGAACGGAAGGAGTACTGTATTAATTTATATCCTTTTTTTGTTGCCAGGATAAGTGAGATCCCTGTTTCTTCGGAGACTAACTAGATACATATTTCAACCGTTAGCCAACTCATCAAGGAGCGTCCCAGTGATGCAAAATACCGCGCAGGCAGCTCCAGTTCCCATTCACAAGCCGGAATCAGATAAAAGTTCAACATAGAGACGCACACAAAATGGGACATGAGCATTAAGTAGATGCACCACAGATACTAGTTAACCAAAGCAAGTCACTGTGTTTCCATCCTTCTAGTTGGCTAATTGTGTCCAAAGATTAGATAACAGCAGAGGGGAGTTTGCAATTACAGGATTGACTCCTACCAGTCCACTTCTCAGTTGATTGGTGCGTGCAACGACAGAGGGTCAATCCGGGTGCCAAGCATACAAACTGGAACAACGTACAGCAAGCCCATACCTCCATCTCAGTAACCGGAACACAATTCTAGGTACCTGTGGAGCAATCAATGGCATTAGTCAAACCATTTTGAACTATTCATCCATGAAAAGACGTTCAAGTCATGCAACCTCACGTTTTTTATGATACAAACAGTAAACATTAGCTTCATCATAAAGAAATTGTACCAAAAACACCAAGGTTGAATCATCTCAGCATTGCTGGGAAAAACCAGCAATGGAAACAGAGATTATCAGTAGGTAATTTGTGGTGTAGTGGCACACTTTCAACTTCTACTATTAGCACATTCTTGAGTATTTTCACCATCTTCTCTCAGTATATGCTAAGGGGACAATCGTGCAAATACCTCATACAGAGGCAAATGCTGAACCATCTGCCTTACAAAATCATTTGGAATATCTCTATTATCATGGACATATGATGGGCTCGTGGAGTAGGAAAGCAGAAACATCTGGTTTGTAGCTAATAAGCATATTTTTTGCAGAAATGCATGAGCTAGATAATCACTAACAAACTAGATTTAGTATAATTTATTTATCATGTAAAATCCTCAAGCAAGGGATCATACATCATTTTATTAATTAATACAGTACTTTCTAATATACAAAATACATGCCATCATTTTTACACTTCATGGCATAAAAACAAAACTTTTGAGCAGAAACTGTAGGGGAAGCCCCAACAATAAATTTAATTAAAAAGAGATTATTTACAAGAGACAGGATATGTATACATTTTTTTTCCGGAACGGGGGATATATATACATGGCTAGGGAGAACAGAAGGGGAGGAGGCACAGAGAGAAGAAAAACTATAGCAGGCTGATCACTAGCACCAGAAAAGACCTAAAACACAACACTTCGACCACTCCTTCAGATAATTTGTTACTAAAAATAAAAATTGTGGCGGGGCGAACGTCAAGTGCAGCTGGTCTGGACCGACTGAAGCAGCATCTGACCGCTGCGCAGAACAGAACGAAAATGCGCTGACAAGCATCGATCAGACAAAAACCTTTCAGGTAGGCAAGAAGGTATTGCTCAAACTAGCCTTATGTTATGATTAATCTTCAGTGGTGAACAGACCCTGTCCGAAGCTGGCATTCAAATACTTTGGACCATACACCGTCTTGCAGTGAATTGGTTCAGTGGTATATCACTTGGAATTGCCAGCGGACTGGTAGTCCTCAAGAACTGGCAACTTGAGAAGATCTCAATGTCCTGAAGCAGCACTACCGAGGGGAAATGTAACAACTGAAGGTGGTGAGACAGCCAAAACAGAGAAGACATAGAGAGGAAGGGCGTTAGGGCGCCATCAAGATAGGTAAGCGAATACTGATGGCACAGTGTGTTAAAGTGGGACCAGCTGTAAGTGTCATGTGTGTATGACCTATAAGGGCAAGCTGCAACAGTAGAACCGGCAAGAAATGAATGAGTGAAGAATCCCCTTCTTTGATCTACCTTCGTCACTATCCCAGTCCCTATTTATCTCCTGTGATCTATTTGGTAATCAAGAAATGGTAGTAAAAAGAAAGCAATATATTTTTTCGAACAAACATTTCAGATACGCCAACTTACATGCAGAAGATATGCTTACCTGCTCAACCAAAAATCATAATAGCATATCTGCCCAGACAATCATCTTATGTATTGTGCAAAATTTTAGCTCCATCATGTCCCCCACCAATGCTGGTTCCTACAAGCATAAGAAGTCAAACACTGAAGCCACCAATGACACTCATACGGGAAGCCGAACAGTGAAATAGATACGAGAAGGCGTCACTGAAGATATTTAGTTAAACTCACATGTGTAATTTCAGAAAAACAACTAAGGGCCTCTTTGGTTTAAAGGAATTTTGAAGGATTCTACTCAAAAAAATCCTGCGAAGCTCGTAGGAATGGAAAGTTGGAAACTATAGGACCTTTTCCTCTGGTCTACTTTGCATGCAATTCCAAAGGAAAATCTCCAGTGGTTCCAACCTCTGGGAAACTTTATTCATTTCAGACTTCCGGTGACAAATATGGCACCAACCTAACCCTTCAGAAAACTTTCTGGTTTTTTTCCTATGGCACAACCAAACATCATCTATTACACATTTAAAATGGTGGACCTCGCCAAGATCACCTGAAAATGGTGGACCTCGCCGGCAGCACGATGCACCGCCCCGTGGATACGCACCGCCCCGTGGATCGAGTTTGCAACCCCTTCGAACCCTGGGGGAAAAGCAATGTGCTGCTGGTCGCCGGTGACGGGGTCCCACACCAGGACTTGCTTCCATGGATCCGGGGAGATGAGCACGAGGCCATGGCGGCAGCCGAGGGGCTTGGAGTAGCAGTTGTGGTCGAGCTGCAAGGAAAAGCGCACGGCTGGGACACGGTCGGGGGAATCCATGGTAGGTGTGTAGGAGACGCCTCCCCGGTCTGGGACGAAGCAACCGAGGAGGGGAGGGCTACATCGGTGGCGGCGGCGGAAGCGGCGGAAAAAGCGGATGTTGGAGACGACGAGGAGCCAGCGCTTGCAGACGAGGGAGGCGCGGGGGAGGGTAGAAGGCAGCGGGGGAAGGCGGAGGAGGATCTCGGCGAGCAGGTTTTCGTCGTCCAGCGGCGCCGCCGGCGACATCTGCCCTCCTCCCTCACAGCTCGTGCGACTGGGCGTGAGATCGAAAGCCCACAGCAAGGAAAGCCCACGACCAGTATAGAAAGCCTATACAGGCAATCCCCCTCAAATTCAAAGGAAAACACCCACACAGGCAATGAAACGCTGAATTTCTCACACAAAAAAAAAGGCAATGAAACGCTGAAAAAAAACTACAAGCAATTATTTATTTTATTTTGTGAGAAAGAGTGAGTGAGATAAATGCTCTGATCCACTCTCTGTATAATCTTTTTTTACAAAGGTCCAGACGATGCTCTATGCCTTTTCAGATGGCTGACGCGTTTCCAGAAAATGCACTATTTAGAAGATGCCCATCAGGATAGTATTTTGCCCGAAGCGTGCACAGAAAACTGTCCGGGAATCCAACGAACCCACACTTGTTTTTTTTTTTTTTTTTTGCGGGGGAAACCCACACTTGTTTGGGCTCATGACAGTCCTGTAGGGAATCCAAAGGCCCTGAACCCTCTTAAATAATCATTAGACAAAACTTTCATCTTTTTTCATTCTGAAATGTTCCATTTATTATAATAAAGAGTAGTTTCGTTAAAAATAAAAGGGAAAATATCTGTTTTGGCCGACCGTCCCGTGCTTTGCAGGTCGCTCCCACGAACGCCACGCATCCCATGGGGCCACGCACGTGGGCGACCTTCTCCAGATTTTTCTCGCCCCTCTTCCCCAGGTCTATCTCATCTCATCCCATACCCGTTCCTTTTCTTCCTGAGAGCCTTTCTTCCCTATGCAGCGACCAAGTCAAAGGCGACCGCCATTGGACCCAGCCGCAAAATCCTACTCCTCCTTCCCCGCATGTCACTGTCTTCCTACTCCTTCCTCCTCCCAACGTGCCGCAGTTTTGATGTGAGTGGTCAGGAAGAGAAACCCCTCCTCCTGTTTCTTCCCCACAGCTGCCAAATCGGCAATGACGAGGGGCAGGAGTTGTGTAGCAAGGAGCTGGAGTGCTTTTTGCCACCGAGTCATGCCACGGTCACCATGTCCTCCCCCTACCTGTGCGCAGGCACAACGTGTAGCTGAAGGCCCTCCCGCCGTCGATGTTGCTACAAGTGGGTGGTGACGAGGCTGTTGAAATGTGAGGGTGGGCCTAGGGCCCATCTAACAATTTCAAAAAAATCTCTAAGGGCCCATGTGGGTTATATGGCGTGGTGGGAAGTTTAGTCCCACATTGCTAGTTGGAGAGGAGTTGGACCTCCTTATAAGGGATTCTCTTCCACATGCTATTGGAGCTTGAGAAGAGAAGTGGTTCCCGCGCGCTCCTCCTCCGCCGCCCGCCTCGCCTCGTCACGACGCGCCGCGCCGCGGGAATGAGCCGAGCTCACACCTATGCGCTTATTTTTGTTGCTGCTGCCGCTGGTGATCCCATCCCGTCCACCGCGTACACGGTTGACGGGCCTCCGAAACCCCGCCTCTCCGGATCCTGTACGGGAGAGGGGCGATTAGGTTTTTGGGAAGCGTCTCCTACGCGACTGCTCGCCGCTGCATCGTCTACGTCCGCGTCATCTTCATCATTATGTCCACCGACGCCGAGAAGGCTGCCGCTGATCAGAAGGCGGCCGAGGAGGCCGCCACCGCCGCCGCTGCTATGGCCAACTGGCCGATTGGAGGGTATAAATCGCTTATCCCGCTCCTGTTTACTACTGTGTTAGCCGTACTACTGTTATATGTAGATGTATCTACTGTTTGCGTAGTATGGTTCTATGTGATCGAATATCAGTATATGTTCAGTACCATCAATGCCATGATCATGATTATTTCCTGGATTAATTTAATCGAAAAATTGCCTATTTACTCAGCAGAGGCAACCGGTGGCGCGGTGGTGCGCCGTATGGCGTTGTGTGGCACCTGCAACGGTGCTCGGCGATCAGAGTGATGCTGCAACCAGTGGGCTGTGTGGTACGAGCGCGAGCACGCCAAGTTGAAACCGACCACGCCGGGAGCTTCAATAGTGGACGAGGGCGGCGACCGAGATGTTGCAACCAACGCAAGATGTTGGAACAAGCTCCGCCAGAGCTGCATCCACCGATGGGTACTGCTGGATTCAGCTCAGCCATGAGCTGCAAGCACGATGTCCGGATGCTGGAACCGACACCGTCGTTGTTGCAACCGGTTATGACGGCGGCTATGGCGAGCTACAATCGGAGATGAATGTTGGGACCGTGTATTGCAATAGTTTGCTGCAACCGACATATTGGCATGCTACGATCGGTGACACGAGATACTGGAACCGGCGTGGCATGGTGCACGGAACGACACGGCACGGTGATGTGATCGTCCACGGGAGAAGTTGCAACCCTCGTCGGCGGAGCTGCGACCAGCCAGCAGGAAGCTGTAACCATGGCGAGTGCCCATGAGCTACGACGGGCTGTGGCCGCGAGCTACTCCTCGGAAGGTGACCGCGGACTGCTCCCGGAGGCTTGTTGGGGGAGGGGGCAGGACGAGGGGCCACCGATATGTAGCCATCTAGTGCTCGAGGACAGGGAGGGGATTTTTTCTCCTCTCACTCGCGCGTGTGGTAGAACGTGGATGATGTAACAAAGATCGAACGACCCCGCGTGGCCAATCTAATGGTCACAAAGCCAATCCAACGGTCACGCACTGACCGACCGAGTGCTGGCACCGGTCGCTCAGTTCTACTACTTATTTGAATGTCTATGTGACCCATAGAAAGTTGTTCATATAATACATACATATGTACAACTATAAGAAAAAAGGAAGGGAAATTGTATAAGATTAAGAAAGCTCGTGGGTTAGAGATATAGAAAATAAAACTAGACATGATGTCGCTTTATTTTATCGCATTGAAAAAGACAATCCATATCGTATGTACCTAACCCTTCCATGACGCGAAGCATCCTATGGAAATCACCATGTCGAGAGCCCCTTTGTCAAGAGACACGTCCAACCTCTACTTCAAACATAGAAAGGTGAATTTTCTCCTTTATACGTGTCTTTTTGTCCCTTTCGAGGATGGTATACTACTTGACCCTCCATCGTGCACGTATAGGTTTGAGTGGAGCTTCACGGATGACGAGGAGTGCAAGCACAAGAGAACATCTACACCATCTGCGAAGGAAGCTACGACGGAAGAAGCATAAGTAGAGAACCACCAAACATCCGGTGCTACGCGAAGATGAGCCACCAGAAGTGCCCGAAGACAGGACATGCCCAGCGACTGGACATCCGGAATAGACCAGACATCCTGTGTGCGCGCCTATGATCGTACATCCGATGCGTACCCGAAATCTGGTGTTAGGCACCCGAAGCAAAGTCAGCCGTAAGTACCAGAGTTCTGATACCTACCAAATATCATGCGTGCAACAAACTAGGGTTTCGGCCCATGTGACGATGTCCCAGATTAGGGGGCTGCGCATCACGTCGGCCCATCTCTCATGGGCCGGGCCGAGGACCCACCAGTGGTCGAATGGGTCCAATGGGTCCTGGCTAGGCTGATACCCTCACCGTCATCCAAATGAAGATCTCCCGAAGACTTGGCGTATACTTCACGACGTATCTGAAGGATCAGCGTGCTTATCCCTAGATCGCAACCAACCATTTGTAAACCCTAGACACCTCCGGTGCCTATACAAGCCGTGGGGTTTAGTCTGTAGAGACAGGCATACACATTCGCAAGGTTTAGAACTTAGAACATCTTCATACGATCTCGAGGTAGATCAATCTGTACTTTGTACCCCATCACAATCAATATATAAGAAGCAGGACGTAGGGTTTTTCCTCATCAAGAGGGCCCGAACCTGGGTAAAACATCGTGTCCCTACTTCTCCTGTTACCATCTAGCTCAGATCACCAAGCTTGGGACCCCCTACTCGAGATCTGCCGGTTTTAGCACCGACACCATATACCTACCCTTTCACCCCTAACACTATAAATGGACGCCTCCTCCTCATTTTTAGGGTTAGCTAAGAATAGAAAGAAAAGAGAGAGCTTAGCTCATCTACCTCCCCTAGTGGGATTCCTCTTAGGAGTTGATCCATGAGTGAATTCAAGACCTCTTAGGAGAAAAATCATCCATGGTTGTCAAGACCTCTTCGGAGAAAGATTCCCCAAGTGTATCATCAAGCCCATCTCTCCAATAAATTTGGATGAACTACCTCTCAAGAACTACCCTTGTATCTTTATTTCCCTTGTTGTTCTTAGATTTTGATGCACCTCAAGTATTGCTTGTGATTTGAGGAGTACTTGGTGTGGATCTTGTCCAATAGAGCGTTTTTCCTTTCGATTTCTCCACGTTTTCCCCATGTTATTCATCAGTGGCGGAGGACCCAGTAGGGCAAGGGTTGGCGGCCACCCTTCCTTGGTTTGTCCGGTGCAGGCAGGGTGCAAGGCGGCGCATCGGCGTGGCGGACCAAAGCCCGCCCTACCGCAACTTCTATTCGTCCTCCGTAACTGTTCTTCGTGTTCCTCTCGAATCCACCTTCAATTCATAAAGATCGGGCAACTAGGGTCCCTACCCTACATCTAGGGGTTTCTGTGACAAGTCGAATTTGGAGATTATTTTCTTCTTGTAAGAGATCATGTCTAGTAGAATCAGCAAGATTGAACCAAGGCCCGCCCTGGGACAACTAGTAGGCTTTCTTTCGGAAGTTTCCTCATAGGGCCCTCCCAAAGTTTCATATCTGAAGCAAGTTCTCGAGAAACCAGCAAAGCTTGGTTGAAGGCCCTTATGTCGCAAAATCCAATCCCATCTTTGTACTTTGCCGGTCTCATCTTGTCCCAACTCAACCAGGCCATAAAGAACAATAATAAAGTTAGAACATTCTGAGATGTTGTTTGTTAAAATTTCATCATCAATCCTGTTAATTTTTCATCAATCCTGACTCGAGTATATTATCAACTTGGGAGTACAGAACTGAAAATGTACTCCAAAACCAAAAAAGGATCTTGATGGAGTCGAACCATCATTCCCAGCAATTTGTTTGCTGGAATGCTCTTTCCAGTTCAGAGCTTAAGATCCATGATTTATTCATTTATTTTATATTAATAAAAATGAGAACTTTTATGATCCCAACTTCCAAATTTAGAGATACTAGCAAGGAATGATCCCAACTTCCAAATTTAGAGATATTATTGTGCATTTTTTTTATAGAATAACGAATCATAATTTATTAAGATAGTTTTGAAAAAAAAAACTACGAAGAACTTTTATGATGCTAGATTCTGTAAATACGGAGAAAATGCAATCAAATCAGGTAACCAGCGAGCTCAAATTGCCTAACTAACCAGGTTTCCTCGCTGGAGAAGCAACTGTTGCACCTAAACACGGAAGCTACAGCACAACAAGTCAAAGACTGCGTACCTCTGACAATGCCATGTATGCATGGCTAGGAATTGCATGCAAATGTAAGATTACACACAACCAGACGTACACGCATGGAATGTGAAACCAGCTCTTCCCGAATAAAGGTCTTCCTTCAGGTTTCAGCATGACATTGCTGAGCAAAAATGGCACACACTCATAAATTTTTCTGATATGACAAGCTATACATCCAGTAAACCTCAACTGGAATCCAACTGACGATGGTGAGGAAGTATGATGAAGAACATCTGGACAAGCTCGAGTCCTCAAGGCCATTAACAAGGCATCAAATTTGGAAGAATAAAAAGTATACAAAGGAGAACACAAGTCCTTCGATGGTATTTACAGAACTGATAATAAATATGTACACCAAGTAGTAGAACAGATGAACTCACCTGTGCACACAGCATGAGAATTAACAGGAAATAGTTGAATTATGACAAAGGTACAAAGCTCATAACATTGTACAATAAAAAAATATGCAGAGTAGCCAAAATTTCTCGGAAAAGCCTGTGCTGCAAAAAGTTAACAACAGCTTCTTTCTTCTTCTTTTTTGCGGGAAAAAAAAAAGAACAAGAATGCTGATGATCTCTAGTGGGCATTTCAGTATTGTTGGGGTGCAAGAGTACAATATTTACATGTATGATAGATCTTGTATCAAGCCAAAATATGGTTGTTCATTGACGAAGGGTAAACCACCATGTACGCTTTTGAGTTGGGATGACGTGCATATGCAAATTTAAATTGATATAGCGAAGTGCTTGCCCGATAGAAGCAGTTAGATGTACCTTCGTTTGTAGTTATCATTGATCTTCAGTACGTAGTTATCGGCGGACCCAGGCCTGTCGATACATTTGGTATGTAGGATCGTGGTGCAATTTAAGATGATCTTGCGGAATCAACAACACAGGGGAAGGACAGAGACACCCTGGCAGGGTGGAGAACCCGGGCAAAATAAAACAAATTGTAGTTCCCCGTGCGATCTCCACCCCGCAGACACCAACAAAATATACTTTTTATTGTCTCGTGGCCTGCCAAGCGAGCGCACCCGACATGGCAAAGGCCGTCCTACCCTACCAATGTAGTACAACAATACAAATACTCGCGTACACACATGCGCGTCAATCAGCTTACCAACACAATTACCTTTCTGTGATGTTTGCATCATCTTGTCAGCAAAAAGAACCACGAACATCATTTGATCAGCAAAATGAAATCAGATGACCAGTTCCCTCCGGCGCCTTGCGGACACCAGCAAGCCCTTGAGAGCATCTTCAGCTAGACGACACGACTGTGAAGAAGATAATCAGCGGGCATCCTAAACCAGTGAAGATGAACCATAGGCAGCGGTGTCTGGCGTGCCCCGAATCCCCGATACCGGATATGACCGTCGGCGTGCCCCGATACAACATAAATCTGACGCATCAACTGATTCAGCCGTCACAAACGGATCGCCAGAAAATCTCAGACGAACGTGCTGAGGAGGCAAATCGCCCACCATAGGAACGACCTCTCGGGATGACACACCATCCTGGATCAAAGAGAAGACCACCCATGAGATCTGAAAGGCGTTGGCGAAAATTTAGAACCCTGATTTGTCAAGCAGCTGAACAGCGTACAGAAGATCGTCTAACTTACCTAGAAAATATATTAGGAATTTGATTGAAAGTAACAAAGGAGACAACATATATGGATCTAGATCTAGCCTTGCTAAAAAGAGAAATTATACCTACGCAATCACGACCTATACTCTATACTGTAAATCTGAAATACCCTGGATTTCTAATTCAGAAAAAAAGATTAGGGGGCACCTCACGATTGTCGCGATGAAACGAAGACGAGCCGCCTGCGACGGGCGATGGAAGCAGGAGAGAACGGGGCGAGGGGAAAGGCGTATATAAAAGGGAGGGTGGTTGGTCGATTGTCGATGACGGACGGAGTCGGTTCGGGCGGTGGACGGCTTGGATTGGATTACGTAGCTGTCTATGTGCCGTTGTCGGTTGGGGAACGAGTCGACGGAGGACCTCACGTCTAGCAGGAACTTTACCCGATGCTCACCTTTGCGTGTCCCCTTTGGCCATTGCGTCATCCCTTGCGTCACCAGGTGATCGTCCACGCCCAAACAACCGTCGCATATTGTCAGACAATTTTTCTTCGATGAGGAAGCCAATCAAATCCTGGACATTCCCATTAGGCCTTGTACAATGCAAGCAAGGTGCTTAGGGGTGGTGCTTAGAGAAATAAACCAGGCATTCCTTAAGCACCGGTGCTTATTTGTGCCTGGTAGACGCTTAGTTAGGCGTTTCTTCTGTAGAAATAGGCACTGGTGCTTCAGAAAAATCCGGTTTATTTTTCTAAGCACCTCCATAAGCACCTAGCATTGTACAAGGCCTTAGCGGTGCTGGTTGTGCTGATTTTGCCTCCTGGCCTCATTCCCGTCTTGGTATTTATACGGTGCGGTCAGCATATAATCTCGCTCGCTCAGCTCAATTCTGGCAAGCTCGCAGCAATTCTGGTGCAGGTTCTGGATCGAATCAAGCCATGATTCAGAAAGGTTGGAAAAGTCTATGGAGTATTAAATGCCCAAATAAAATGAAAGTCCATCTCTGGCGCTGTGCGCATAATTGCTTACCAACTGGCTTGCAATTGCAGCATAGATCCATCCCCACTTCTTATGCTTGTTGCTTTTGTGGCCGAGATGAACCCATTGACCACACGTTCTTGTTGTGTCAGTTTGCTAAGGAAGTGTGGACTGAGGTAAAATCTTATCATCACATCCACTTAAATCTTCAGAGCTACTGCAATTTCCAACAATGGTTACTAGACTGGTTGTCATCAGCTAAGGCTTTTGAAGCTACTGCACTTGCTGTCACTCTTTGGCATATTTGGGATGCACGGAACAGTATCCGCAATGGTGAACCGATGCTCCATCCGAAGCGAGTGGCACAGAAGATCAAAGCTTATGCGGACTTAATTTTGCAGCATTCTCTTAAACCGAAGTACTCCAACAGATGTGAGGCCCAGTCTTCAATTCCAAAGCAACGATGCTACACTTACGGACCACAGGCATACGGAATCATCTACGGGAGGAGGTGGAATCAGACGGTTGGTGCTCAGCTTTTTTCTTCCCGGGAATTGCGGCTCGCATTGTTTTCTAGTTCTGCCACATCAGTCCGTAGCTCTTCTTCCCGTGAAATCTGTCCGTAAGTGTAGCAATTTCGATTCCCAAGTGGTCTCCACCGCCGGAGGGCTTGGTGATGGTTAATACTGATGCTGCTATCTTTCCACATTCTAAGCGTATGGGCTCAGGGGTGTTAATCCGTGACCACAGAGGCCCCTGTTTCCTCTGACTGCCTGTCTCTCACTCATAAACTGAATAATGCTGCCAGCGACAGGACACTGACCGGTGCTGTAGTTTATGATATCAAGGTGTTAGCTTCTAAGTTTACTTCTATTTCGTTTATTCATGTCAGTAGACAATGTAATACGGCTGCCCATCTTTTAGCAAGATCGGCTGAGCATGTGTCTGGTGCTGTGTGGTTTAATGAGGCTCCTGATTTTGTTCGGGACATTATTTGTAAGGAACACTCTGTTCCGAATTAATGAAGTGCAGCCTATTACCTTAAAAAAAAAGAAAAAACCGTCTTCCTCTTCCTGTGGCCAGTTAGAGCATCTACAGTTGGCAAATTCAGTCCCTCAAACGCCCGCGGACGCGTCCGGGCGTGTCTGCGGACACTGACCGGTCACACCTCAAATTTTTCTTCTCACAACCGGACACCTCAATTAGCACACCTCAAATCCATACAAACTCATGCAATTACGTAAACGATGCATTACACACATCGTTCGGCTACTACATCAGGACATGCCATCGGACTACAAAAAATTGGCATGTTTAACATACATACTAGCTATAGAGAAGATCATCCACGGCTGCCCTTGTCCTTCCCGGCGCCCTTGCCGTCCTTCTCGCGGAAGTAACGGTCAAAGATGCGGTATGGAGCGAGCCGGATCTGCTTGTCGCCGGAGCTGTCCGACCCGTCGATGTCCTCCTTCTCCTCCTTGGGGCGCAGTCCGGCCATGGCACGGATTGTCTGATTCTGCTCTCGGGCGAGGGCGCGCGTGTTCCTCCGCTGCCGCTTCTTTACAATGCGGGCGCAGATGGCTTCCTCCTCTGCGGCAGCGCGCGCCGCCGCATCAGCCGCCTCCTCCGCCGCCATGTCAGCACCGAGTCGGGCCTCGGCGGCCCTCATCCTCTCCTTCACAATTGGGGCACACCGGTCCCGGTAGGACTCATACTCTGGCGGACCGGTGATGGGAATAGGGAGATTGGAAGGCTCCCGGGAGGATCGCGTTGATCCAGCCCCGGAGGATCCAAACGCCCGATGCGCCGCCGCAACGGACTCGCGCCGGACAGATCCCGCCGTCGGTCGGGCGCTGTCCTCCCGGTAGCGGCGGAGTGCAATGCGGGCGGTCATTGCCTCCTCCAAACCGCATGCGACGACGCCCCAGTCCACAGATCTGTACTGGTCGTCGTCGGATCCGCTGCCCGCCATGCCGGAGAAGGCCGAAGATCGTCGGACGGGAGTTTGGGTGGTGGAGGGGAGTGGAGTGAAGTGGCTAGGGTTTGGTCCGGTAAGCGGATGGGGAGGAATATATGTGGGGTCGGGTGGGCCAGCGTGGGCCGGGACCGGCGTGGCGGACGCGCCCGAGCGCGCCCGGGCGCCCCCATATCCACCCTACATTTGGGCTGGATATGAGGGGTGCCGGCCAGCCCAGGCATTTGAGACCCGTTTGAGACGCCCGTCTGGGTCGCTTTTTTGTGACCGGTCACTGACCGGACCTTCCGCCCGGGCGTTTGTGGCGGGTTTAAGGCGCCGGCTGTAGATGCTCTTACATGCATTTTCCTTAGCCTCTGCGTTGCAACGGAAGAATGCAAGGCCCAAGAATTAGACTCGAAGGCACATATATAATAGTATCAATCATGTCAAGTACGTACCTCTAGGATCCTCGTGCACATCAGATACCATTGTCTAGTTTTGCTACCCGCAAATTTGCTCCGGGATCCGTCCGTGGACAGGTGGACCAGTCCGCGGATACAGATGCGGGAGCCGGCCATCCAACGTTGTCCGCATACATTTCAACCACTGTTTGAATTAAACGGACGAAATTAATGCAAACGCGACGGATTTTATATAAACCGGACGAAATCCATTACATTTTGGACATTTTAAACTAAACCCTACTCTAAACCTAATCTAAATGATCGCCGATCGTTATGTTAGAATTAATCCGAGGTGCCCGAGAACCAAGCAATCACACTAGGCACGACACCGAGATTTGTTAACGAGGTTCGCCATCATGGCTACATCCCTGGGGCCTGACTATGGGCGCTTCTCCCCATGACACCGCTACAATACCGCACCCCGACCGCCCGGGCGCCGGCACACGCCGCCAGCTCCCCGCGTGCTTGTGCTATTATGTTGGCATAAGTTACATCGCATGTCTACCTCACATTATTTAAGAGGCCTAGAAGACAAGTGTCCTATTGGGACACGACTCCGTAATCCTATCTACACACCATACGACTCAGAGTCCAACTGTAACCTACCTTGTAGAAAATATTCGACACAATTCTAACAAACTCCACCTTGACGAATATTCTTCACCACCTTGGATTCATCCATGCGTCAAACCTCCGTGTACATTGGACTTGAGATTATACCATGAGCACCGCTGCTACTCCCAGACTCCACGTAACTCCACCTGCAACTGTAGCCCCTTCTTGTCTTCTTCGCAGTTATAACTCGAGCAAAATTAAGTTCCTCATTACTCTTCTTTGTGCTCCGAACTTTCAGAATATCCGTTCAACGCCATCACACACCAATCATTGTCTGCATGAAAGTGAACAACTCACATATTGGTCGCCACATATAAGAGTTACCTGAACTCAACATCCTCGCTCTTTCTTGACTGCTTGTCTGAAACTTGAAGGAATTTCACCGTCACCCTGTGTCACCATGAGTCAAATTCACAGTTGTCTCACCCTTCCGGATAGTCTCTGACATGTCTCACCGCTATAGCACTCCGCCTCCTTCTGTACTTGTCATCCGCACTTTGCCATGTGCACCGAACACCACAGAATATACGGCCATGTACTCTCTCAGCTTTTGACAAATTCAGATTTTCCGCCATTTTCTCAGATTCTCCATGATCAACTCATGTCCATCAACAAGCACCGATAGACCCAGTCACCAACTTGAATCTGGTACTCGCCAACACTGCTTCAGCACCCTCTACACACTTTATCTGACCACATGTCTGATCACCAGTGCCTTGGCCTGTCGCTGTGTCCCGTGCTTACCGCACGCCTTGCCGCTATCACCGCGTCGAGCCTCTGCTGTCCTGGTCGAGTCTCCCGGGTAGCTAGCCCACACTGTGTGACGCCCCCGACTCGGCCGTGCACTAATCATACTTCCCTGTAGGGGTGCACTACTGTACCCAACACACTCGATTACCTTTGGTCGGACACACTTGCCTGGGTAATGCCCGGCCTCGGATGATCGACACGCCGTAGTCCTACCTAGGCTCTCCAGAGAGGTCCCCGCCGGTCTACATCCTAAGCGCAAAGGGGTCATGGACCGATCGCCCTAAGCACTCCGGGTCGTTGTGAGCAGGGTTAGACCCAAGCACCACCTCTGTCCTGGATGGCGCCGGCCCTACCGTTCCACAATGCTGAACTGGACGTCTGAGAGAGCTTTCGGGAGGAACGTACGACGCCGAGGGCCCATACCATAATCCCGCATGGTGGTTAGTGCGTACAGGCCAGAGGCCAACTCAGATCAAATACCCAATCCGTTAATCATGTTTAGTATCTCGCGGAGACGAGCAGGGGTTCCTGTCGCTCCGATAATAGTGTAAGTATCGTGTCGGCTGTCGGGACAAGTCCGGAGCTACCACCACATCCTGGGTGGTACCGCTAACAGCCAGCCAACACAATATCTCTCGCGGGTGCTCTCCGGGCCCGCCCGACTTTGTATGAATCACTCGCGGGTACCCTTGGGGCCGACCCGACTTGTAAAGGGGGAATGTCGTAACTCAGGTCCATACCGTTAAGGTGAGATCCGAGGAATCACCCTCGATGGATCCACTCTTGATACACTGCACGACAGAGACATCATCGAGAATGAACTATAAGGCATCACCCTCGGAAAGGTCACCCTTGAGGTGCTTCGCTACAGAGTCGTCATCGAGGTGATATACGAGGAATCACCCTAGGTAATATCACGCTTGGTGCGGCTCTGCAGAGTCGTACAATTGCATGGGCCTAAGGGGGGTCTCAGTTCTCGGTACACCGATCAACTGGTTCAGTCATCCCGGACAATAAAGCATGGCAACACGGACAAGAGTGTAGGGCCACTGGTGGGACACAAGTATTCCTATACTAAGCAATTGGGACAACAGGTAAGGTAACAACAGCAGGTTCCAAAATCAGGCTATGCATCAGAATAGGAGCTACCGGAACAACGACTGTAGCAAAATCTAATGCAAGCATAAGAGAGAAAGAATGCGTGATATAGGCATGATCAAGGGGGTTTTCTTGCCTGGAAGCTCTGCTGAAAGGGGCTGGTCATCTGGAGGCTGGTCGTCTAGAGCGTAGTCGTACTCAGCGGCGTCGTCGGCAGTCTCGGGGTCTACCGGAGAGGAAGGAGGGGGAAGAAACAGAATAAATAATGGAGCACACAAATGCAAAAATATGCATGACATGGTAAAATCATATGCAGAGGTGATCTAATGCATCCCTAAATGTTTTAGAGGGCTTGGGAAAATATTTGGAATTATTTTCCCAAAGTCATGCACTATTCATTTATCAGAATCAGGCCAAAAGTTCAATGTTCACACCTTAGAGTGATCTAACATGGATGCAAATGACATATTCGGATTCGTTGTATTTTTCTGATCATTTTTCATATATAAATTATTTTCATCTGAGCTACGGTTTAATTTCTATGATTTTTCAAAGTTTTAAATGTCTTTCTGAATTTCTGGAATTAACCTAATTTCGAATTAAAACAGTAAATTGCTATGGGTACACAGAAGTGTACCCACCAATGTGTGCATGTGTATGACAGGTGGGACCTGTTAACTGCTGAGTCAGCAGTCAACAGTCCCAGTTGACTGGTCAAACTGGGCCAGTGGGGCCCAGGTGTCATAGGCTGTGGGGTTAGTCTTAACTAAAATGGGTTAAATTAGCAGGGGGTCCACTCGTCAGTGGCTATTAGGGGGTTAATTAGGCTTAGCCTAATCAACTGTCAGGCCGGTCACTGACAGTGGGCCAGCCGGCTGGTTTGAAACCAGCGCGCGCCGGCGATGACCACCGACACGGCGGCGCTACTCGTCCGCGCCCCTCCGGCGACCATTTGGCCCGCGGAGAGCGGCTACTGGACGCGGGCGATGGCGCGCGCCGAGGAGAGGCAGTAGCGGGTGCAGGGGTGGCCGGGAACGGTGCCCACAACGCCGGCAAGCAGCGGCCGGGGCACGGCCACGACGAAAACGGCGGGGCAGAGGCGGACCACGGCGTTTGACGGGCCAAACGACACCCTAGAGGCCCTACGAGCTCAACGGTGGCACGGGCTCGCCTCGGGGTTGGCTAGAACAACGGCAGTGGACACGGCGGTGGCAGCGGAGCTTCGGCTGGAGCACGGCAACGGCGCGAGCTAGCTAGAGGGCAACCGGGAGTGCAGAGAGAGAGGGGAGCTGGTGGTGGTGCTTACAGCGTTGCCAAGAAGCGCTCGGGGAAGACAGTGAAGCTCAGGGCAGCGCGGATCGAGCGGCGGTTCGCGGTGGCCGTGGCGGGTAAGAGGGCTCGATCCCGACGCAGTGGGGCGCTCCGGCTCGAGCTGGTCCTCTCTGAGGACGAAGGAGACGTCGGGGAAGCGGTTGGACACGGCGAGGCGACGAAAGGTGGCCGGTGGCCGCGTTAATGGCGAGGCAATGGCGGCGGCAGTGGCGGGCGTGCTAGGGAGAGGAGAGCGGCGCGAGGAGGGGAAAAGGGGGAGGCTAGGGTTGCCCGCGGGTCAGGGACGGGGCTAAGTAGCCATCCAGGGCGGTCGGGGAGGTGCCGGTGGCGTTCATCGCGCGGCTCCATTTCGCGCTCAAGCTCGGGCATGGCGACACGAGGGGAGGGAGCAGGTAGACGACGCTGTGCGAGTGGGCTGGGCTGGCACTGTAGCAATAGGCCGAGGGCACAGTGGGTTTCCCCTTTTCTTTTATTCCTCTTTTGTTTTTCCTTTTTGCTTCCTGTTTTGTATTAATTTGAGCTATCAAATGAGTTTTGTAAAATGGGCCACTTGCTACAATAAATACTATGCAATTTACTGGGTTGGCACAAAAAGTTTGATGCAGGTTTGAATTGATTTGAATTTGATTTAATTGAAAATGGATTAGAGGGGCTGTTTTGGGCACTGTTTTTGGATGCTAGCTTCCAATTAAGCCAGCAAGTGATGTTGTTTTCCTCAACATTAATTTGCTATGGATTATTTACAGAATGATGAACTATTTTGCTTTCCTATTTGTGCAACTTTTAATTTCACTTATAGTTTGAAATTTGATTTGAAGTGGAATTTGAAATGAGATATGAACCAAAGATGATTAAGCTTTGTTAAGCATGGTGACTTGGCATTACCAGAGGGTGATTACTGTAGTTGATACATGGGGGTGTTACAATGCTCCTCCTCTGAAAGAAATTCTCGTCCCGAGAATTAAGAGGTAGAGTAAGGGGTAAAAGTTTTGGTTTCGTATTCTAGCGGGTCTTCTTGTTCTTGTTGCCCTTTTCGAAGAAGTTGATCCTTTTCATTGATGTCTTCATTTCTGTGCTTCAGGTCATCATGATGAAGTCGTCATCCTTTCTTCAGGAACTCCGTCGTACTTACGAATAGGGTAGGAGGGGAAAGTTAAGAGGGTTAGATCGGTACAAGGTTAATCAACCGAGGTTGTCTCAGGGAATGAGGTACAAGGTATCTCTCGAGTTGGAACTAAGGAAAAACATCGAGAGCAAGTAGGAAGGTACAATAAGAAGTTTCAAGCAGGCAGGCAGTCGTTCGATGCCTAATCAGAAGGTGAAAGGGGTTCAAAGCAATAGGGAATAATATTGCCTCTGATACTGGAGTGGATCATCTCAAGGAAAGAGGCTTGTAGAATTTCATACGAAGCCAATTGCAAGGGACAATTTTCGGATACAAGGATCGCGAAGTTGTTTTCATGATCTTTATGATCAAGAGATCTTTCGGAGAGGGTTCAAATGATCGACATGCTCAGGTTATAACGATATTTGATTACATGGTTAACTGGGAGACACAGTCGCAAGTACTATCAAAAGGTAAGGCAAACTGCACCAGCATGTATTTGGGAACTCGAGCATTTCCGAATCATTAGGATGATCAGAATCGAAGCGATCAACATTCATACCACTATGTTGAATAAGAAGGGTGGTGGCATCTTGTGCGATCACGATACAAGGTTTGTCAGAGAACAGCTTGTCCGCTATGTTGGCAACAGCGTCGGTATCAAGGGCGAGGGACGAAGAGAACCACTTTCCTGCTCGTTAATACGAGGCGGACCAATAGGCAAAGTTCTCGTCCATCGGTGGTTACTGGAATGTTAACAATAATAGTAACAGGGTTTTACTGACAGAGTTGTACACCGAGGTGTTTACCTAAGCAAGGAATTATTACTGCTTAGATCATATAAATTATTTGAAAGGTTAAACAGACCAATGAAAAGGAAAATGTGATTAATAGATTAATCAGACCAATGGAAAGGAAAATGTGGTTATTCACAAGAATTAGAAGTATATCCTTTCCCAAGGACAAGCAGAGCAATGATATCCATGACATGATAGAAAGTAGATAACTCTTTAGGTAAAGGGGGCGAGGAAATTCATGATGTTACCCATACAACGGTGTCTGGATAATTGATCAAGAAACATTTAGCATTGCGCTTCCAATGTTCTTGTTGATATTCGGAGTACCACAGTCATGCTTTGGGGTAACAATGATATGATGCTTAAGTCAGGGTGGGTTTGAAGATCACAAGAAATACTCAAGGATCAACTTCAAGAAATAGCAAGGAACTCAAGATATAATCCAAAACATGACCAAGTCTGTGTTGGAAGGAAGGCAAGGATGTTGTCGACGACAACACAAATTATCAAGGGGCAAGATGATGAGGAAACAGCAAGGTGACATGATCAAAACAAAGTTGTGATGAAGCAAAAGGTCACTGAAACCACGGATTACACAAACGCGGAATCAATCTTGCAGTTCAAGGCAAAACGATATGACGAAGGAGCTAGACGTAAACTTAGCTCATCGTCGAAAATTGTGCTCCAGGAAGAGGGATCAGGTAGCACAGTTAAAATTAGTATGATAATGATGCAGACAATTGGGCTAAGAATGACATGATTGAATATTAAACTTCCTAGCAACAAATTACTAGAAGTGATGAACCATAGAGTGGATTCGAGTCACTTGTCAGAGTTCTCAAGTGACGGGCAGTGCAAACCCGCGGAGTGACTAAAACGGTGAGAAGTATTATTCCAACAAGAATTCATAAGAGGTAGTGCAATGGCACGATATCCTCGAGATAACAGAGGGCAATACTCAAAGGTAGAACAGAATAGAAGCTGGACTGGATCATAGATCTGCGAACAACAGATGTTTAACACAGTCGAAAAATAGACGAGGCACTGGAATGGATTCCTTTCAGATATCTCGAATAAGGACAGCATGGTCGGAACCATAACTGTAAGGGATCAATTTAATGATACCGGAAAAATTGTACAAATGATTAGATATTTTGCAAGAAGCTTCCGTGACGGTCTACATCGCTTCCATGGGCAAGAACACAAAGTTCAAGGTCGACTCCCACTTCTTCAATGCATAACCTTTCATTCACTTCTCGCTTTCGATGAAGTTGTAGTGTTGAAATTTTATCTGGCGTAACACCAGTAGAGTATGACCCGTAAAAGTTTTTGGGTTCACACTGCCTGCAGAAAGCATAGATAACTTATCAGAGGACTTTAGAAAGCTATGTAACACACTTATAGAAGCGACGGATACAAGCTCGAAAGCAGAGGGCTCTCGACACGGAGTAGGTGATACAATTTGCTAGAGGCATTTTGTATTAGGGGAAATTCATCAATGATTTAAAATACGGGGAAGCTGTCGGATAGTATTCCACCAAAAGGAACAGGTGGTCCGCAAGAATCTGTGGTGAGTATCGGTACTCAACCAGAAGAGCAAAGAATGCAAGCACATCGGTTTATGAAAACATCTGAATAAAGCGAAGCTTAATTACAAAGGAATTACAATTTCCAAATTGGGAGATCAGAAGCAGATGCTCTGATCAAAGATGAGTAAGTTGACTAGACTTAGAGGCACAATCGATTGCAACTTGATTGGCCAAGAACCATCTCATGTTCAAAATGGCGTCTGAGCTGGAAGGACGAATTCTAGGAATTAACTGATGATAGCGGGTATTAGCATACATATTGAATCAATAGGCTCAAAATGATGATGACAAAGGATGTTAATGAAGATTTCTAGACATATGGAATTAACCATAGTGCAGGCAGGCAAGAAGGACCTCAAAAGCAGTAAGCTGCAGAGGATTCTCGGAAGACCGGATAACATTACGAGTATTTTGCGAAACACATGAACAACTGGGTATGAACGAATCCCCGGTAAGTATGAGGAATTATTCGTAGGTGCCTTTATGCGGAAAAGAGCTGCAAGGCAGTATGCACAATGGATTCTCGGAATATAGGAAAATGTTTCGGGGTATCTTGTAATAACAAGAGCAATGGGAATGATTGTATGAATGGCAAGTGTAGGTAGTTATCCATAAGGATTTATCGGTAGTAGGGAATTGCAATAGCAGTGGGCACAAGGATCTCGGGAAAGCATCGAAGAGTATCTTCAGAATCTTCTGGTGAATCAAGCGATCATCTGGAATGAGGGGCTCTCCGTGAGGAAGTAGTTACGAGATCCTAAAGTTAGAGTTAGTAAAATCTTTAACCCGAATAGAAGAGAGATCAGAATCCGAGAGTAAAGATGCAGAATAAAAGATCCTAATCCCATCCATTTACGATGTGGGCCCATAAGCCACACAACACTGTTAGTAAAATAGTTTTTCAAAGACCAGACTCAACTTCGACCAAGGAGTTGGAAAGGGGCTTCCTACATGCAGTCGGCTCTGATACCAACTTGTGACGCCCCCGACTCGACCATGCACTAATCATACACGCAAACGTGCACGATCAAGATCAGAGACTCACGGAAAGATATCACAACACAACTCTAGACACAAATTTAAACATAAAACTTTATATTACAATCCAGGGGTCACGAGGACCCGAATACATAAGTCATCACACAAATATTATCTGAGTACAAACATAGTTAGACAAGTTTGCGTTAAGAAGGCTAGCATAACATCGACACTAGATCGAAAAGGCGCAGGCCTCTTGCCTGGGGCCTCCGAACTACTCCTGGTCGTAGGGCTCCACGTAGTAGTAGGCACCTTCGGGGATCTCCGGCTCTTGGTAGTAACCTCCTGTGGTGAACTCTGGCTCCTGGGCTTCGTCATCTGATCGCAGCGATCGGGTAGGGGAAAAGGGTAGCAAAGCAACTGTGAGTACTCATCCAAAGTACTTGCAAGACTTACATCAAATCTATACTAAGTATGCATCGGTATCAAAGGAATGGGGCTATATCTTTGGACTAAACTGCAGAAATGCCAGAGTAGGGGGGAGAAGCCTATCCTATCGAAGACTAGCATCTTGCAGCAATCTTGCAGCATCAGAAGAGAGTAGAGTAGGATAACATATAGTAACATGTATATATATATATATATATATATATATATATATATATATATATATATCATCAATACCCTGAGATCCTTCCTCGACTCCCTGCAAGAAAAGATCCGCGGGCATTCCATATTCATCAAGTATCCGGTTCAAGTTATAGTAGATCAGGATACAACTCCGAGCGTCCTGTTACCATGGACACGGCTATTCGAATAGATTAACTTCCCTGCAGGGGTGCACTACTATACCCAACACGCTCGATTACCTTTGGCTAGACACACTTGCCTGGGTAATGCCCGGCCTCGGATGATCAACACGCCGTAATCCTACCTAGACTCTCCAGAGAGGTCCCCGCCGGTCTACATCCTAAGCACAAAGGGGTCATGGACCGATCGCCCTAAGCACTCTGGGTCGTTGTGAGCAGGGTTAGACTCAGGCACCACCTCTGTCCTGGATGGCACCGGCCCTACCGTGCCACAATGCTAAACTGGACGTCTGACAGAGCTTTCGGGAGGAACGTACGACGTCGAGGGCCCATACCATAATCCCATGTGGTGGTTAGTGCGTATAGGCCAGAGGCCAACTCAGATCAAATACCCAATTCGTTAATCGGGTTTAGTATCTCACGGAGATGAGCAGGGGTTCCTGTCGCTCCGATAACAGTGTAAGTCTCGTGTCGGCTGTCGGGACAAGTCCGGAGCTACCACCACATCCTAGGTGGTACCGCTAATAGCCAGCTGACACAATATCTCTCGTGGGTGCTCTCCGGGCCCGCCCGATTTTGTATGAATCACTCGCGGGTACCCTTGGGGCCGACCCGACTTGTAAAGGGGGAATGGCATAACTCAGGTCCATACCATCAAGGTGAGATCCGAGGAATCACCCTCGATGGATCCACTCTTGATACACTGCACGACAGAGACATCATCGAGAATGAACTATAAGGCATCACCCTCGGAAAGGTCACCCTTGAGGTGCTTCGCTACAGAGTCGTCATCGAGAGTGATATACGAGGAATCACCCTACACTACTAGGAAAATGCTTACCAGTAGTGCTGGTTTTTTTGCTACCAGTAGCGCTGGCAGACGCGCTACTGCTACGGCGCTACAGCTATTTTTTAGCAGTAGCACTTGTTTGTCACAGCGCTACTGGTAACTGAAGATAGCAGTAGCGCTTTTTTGTTGCGTGCTACTGGTAATTGTCTGCAGCGAGTGTTGATAATAAGCGCTACTGTTAATTGAGCGCTGCTGGTAAACTTTGCCCCCTCACCACTGCTAAAGTTTTAGTTTTTTTCTGCATTTTGGCGCTATACATGTTTAAACAGATACATCTTTTATACAATAACAACATGAATATTCATTGAAAAACAAGTGAGGCATCGTTGAGCAAAAGTTATTAGAAGTCTCGACTACAGTATCTCATCATCATCAATCATGGTCGAACACATGTCTCAAAATAGCGTTACAAGTTATTAGAAGTTCCGAATACATGCAACTACATGGTCACATACTCAGGTTTCATCATCTATGTAGACTATGATATGATCGCATAGAAGAGAAGAGCGATCATGATGAGCAAAAGCGGGATTATGTAGTAGTTTTTGCGGCGCCGGTTCTGAATCCTCTGTTGCGCTATGAATCTCAAGTAACTAGCTTCGGCTTCCATTCTACTATCAAACCCTTTCTGGCTTCTGCCCGGGAAGCGGTACACTTGGGCCTGACACTCCGGCCACTCATCGTACACACCCGGAACATGCCCTACATACACGATATACCACTTCCTCGCCATCGTTGATCTATATACCTGTCAGAGATGCACATATATCATCAAGCAAATTCAATGATATATAATATGCAGCGTAAGATACGTCGGCCTGTGGAGAGAAACAATTATGAAATAGAAGCAACGTATAGTAAACATAGTTAACGAAATTCATCGTACCGAAACTAATTAACTAGCGCAGCACCATTTACATCTAATAGTTTCGTCGTATAGAGACATTCAAAAGTTTCGTCGTACAGAAAGTAACAACTAACTAAACAGACACATTGTCTTCAAGCAGTGCACTCTTCCCATCCGGCCATATCCGGGAGGATGCACCCAAGCTTAGTGAAAGGCGTCATGTCCTGACGCTGTAGGGCTATGCGGGTTCGGGCGTCAGCTTGCGATATTGGGCAGCCGTAGAACATCCTATTCTCTTCGAGGACGTCTTTCATGATGATGGACGCAATTTCCTACCGGATCCGGTAGAAATCATTTCGAAGTCGATTATCCGGCACGGTTCCAAAGGCTTCGGCCCATCTTCGGATATGGGCATCGGATGAAGATGTCATACAAAGTGATTGCACATCCCTTCTGTACTCCATCATTAGATGGATGACGTAGAATCCATCATTATCACTTGTTGCCGGTCGCTGGAGGCAACAGAAGTCAGTCTTATGGACGAAACACAGCCCGGCCTTACTTATTTTTTTGACTTGGATGTAGCCACCCCGCATGCTGAAGCCCATGAGAGCTCTGTCCAGAACATACTTTATGTGTGTGTAATCTTTCTTCTCTATGTTCTTTGATGGGTCCAAATATAGAGCGTGGGAGAAACGCGGGTAAAGAATGATGAGAACGGCATGGCCCCCCCCACCCGCTGCGCAAAATACACGATCAAGTTAGCCTCCATGCGTGCAAAGTAATTATTGAAATGCACGAAAGGATGTATGTGTTATAGTGGCTATCCGTGGATGACTTACCCGGGATGATAAGGTAGGAGAATCTTTTCTTTGTCCTTATTGATGACCATGAATTCTTCGATGTACTCCCTCGCATATTGATGGTTGGCTTTGTTGATTGACAAGAAGCCCTCATGCATGTAGTATGGGTCCGCGACCGCAAGACCAGTGATTTGCTCTCTCATGACGATGTAGTTCATGTGCAGCGCATACAGGCGGATGAACGTAAAATCGAGTCTCCTCATTTGAAACATCCGAAGATGTAATCAAATCGCAGGAAGAACAGGTCCGCGGGGCATGAGCTGACGTACATCTTGCCACTGCACGGCACACTAACCGTATAAAGTGGGTATCTTGGATCATCCGAGGCGAGGAGGCTTCTCTCTGTCGACAGCACAAGGTCATGGAGTCTCCTGAGATCCCCTGTTATGGCAGCTAGCGCATCCGCCGGTACCATTGGCTTTCCCGCGACATGGAGTAATGGCGCATGCTTCATCGGTACACTGTCAACCCTGGTCTGCGGCGGCGGCTGGCTGCTAGAAGCAACATTGGCAGCTTTATGGCCTTTCCTCATCGGTCTCTTCCTCTGCTTCTTCTTGGTGGGCTCAGGTGCTGGTGGGTCTGTCAAACCCTCCCTGACCACCGCCCCTAGTGTTGTCGGGCTCAGCATTTAACGCCTCTGGCTAATTAGTTGAGCTTGGGTGGAACCGACATCTGGAGGCGTGTCCTGCGAGGATTGCATGAACAAAGACTTCTTGCACTCCCGAGGACGTTCCGGCTCTGGTACACCATGCATCTCATATGGTTGACTCATCGTTACTTCGTGGTCAAAGCCGGTATTGAGATACTGGAGAGGGTCATCCTCCTCCATGTCATGATCCATATCCTCTTCCATGGGGCCGATGTCATCATCCGCCGGAACGGTTGGCCCTCCTTCCTCGTGTCTCTCGATCTCACCCAGTAGCACAGACGATGGTTGTTGTAGTTGTGTAGGTGGGGTTGTGGTTATACCTGCTTCCTGATGAGGTCCCGTTGGTGTGCTCCCGGCCACCTCCACATGAAGAAGATTCTTCGGCCATAGGATCGGCCAATTTTTGCATTGGCCAAGCTGCGTGGGGGTCTCGTCATCGTCTCCACCGGTTTGTATGGGACGAGGAAAACCCTCGTAGCCCGCTTTCACACTCGCCACAGAGACCCTTAAGGCGTTATCAGGCATCTACCGGCTGTGGAACAATCGATCCTTAGGCTTCACTATAGTACCCTTCCCCACATCCACCAACCCGCCCTTCATGTGGTAAAGGAGGGTGCACGGAGTGGAGTCGGCCTACGAAGACATGTACGTGTGCGGCGTCAGAGATCCAAAAAGAATGGGAACTGAAGATTAATTAGTTGTGTTGATGAGGGTGTGAAGCGTATTTACCGTGAGGGCATCGAGCTCAGCCAATGTCGACGGCCCGGCATTCAAGCCAGAGACGGAGCTAGGGCTGCTGTGAGAGGGTGCAGGAGCAGGTGCTGGAGTAGGTGCTGGTGCGGTTGCCATATCAGGTACAGGTGTGGGTGCGGTGTTCATTGAGTTGCTCCCGGTGAAGCTGGGCATGGGAAAATCAGTTGGTGCCGCGTTTGGATTTTGTTGCAAGCAGCTGACCACACTTGGAATCAAGCTTGTAAAGGCAGCTGCCATATCATTTCTGCAGGCAGCTACCGCTTCCCGGATTGCCTCAGCTTTGGTATCAGCTCTTGTTTTCTCGATCGCCCGCGCCACCTTCTCGTCGATAGTCACTTGACTGAACTTCTTTCCCTATCTTTTGGCCTCGGGGTCCTCGCTATAATAGTACTTCCACGTGGCGCCGTCTCCGGCGCCATGCACACGTCCATATTGCGGCCGCTGGCCCGGCGGGTGTCCCACTTGTACTTCACCGATGACTGAGTCGACTGAGTCGACGAGTCGCTTTCGGCCGCAATCTTGTGCTGCTCTCTCTGCAAAATGGAGCGTGAATCGTTTACGAATGTGACTAGAATGTAGTAGACTTCATTGATCAGAAGCTAATATATAAGGTGGTAAAAGGATAATTACCAGTAATCTCATGAATTGCCTAGTCGGCCCGTCGGTGAAAAAAAACTTTTTTTGGGGTCCCACGAGAATCGGGCCCTGATGAAGTCGTGCTCCTGCTGGTCGGTGAACTCAGCCAAGGGGTCTGGGATCCCCAGACGTTCACGTTCCACGTCCTCCTTAGCCCACGCGGGCCTCTTTCCCGTGTAACCACGACTTCCGAGGCGGTGGTTCCCCATGTTCTTTGCCTGCAGCTGCTTGCCTCTCTCCGACCTGGCCTTGGCAGCTTCTTCATTGCAAGTCGCCTTGAACTTTTCAAAGTCCTCTAGCGTAATTGTCGGATTGTCTGCAACAATCTCGGCATAGGTTTCATGGTCTACTTCAATCTCCTTTTTCACCCTAGTTTTCCAGGCGCTCTGTGGCACCCCGGCTCAGAGAACCGGTTTACCAGTGTTTCCAACCCAGAGATCATGTCTTCTGGAAACAGACAACAACTTGGAACAGAACTGAACTGAACTTTATTGAAATATCTCGAGTACAAGCTCATAATTTACATGATAGCGAGGCCAGAAGCACTACAGGTGCTGAGAACAATATCTACATTATTTATGGAACATAGCAGGGCCTCGATACTACTGGGTAGACTACGGCATAGCGAAACATAGCGCGGAAACTCCATCCACAGGGACACTGCTGTGGACACGGCCTAGTTAGCGTAGCACGAACCATCGGGACTTCCGTCCTCGGCTTCTCCTGCATCTGGCATGATACACCAGGTGAGTACTTGGAATGTACTCGCAAGCTCATGGCAACCAAAATAATGCAGCAAACAATAGCATGGCAATAACAGGTTAAGTGCTTAGATTGCTCACTTACTGGCACCAACTTACTCACATCTGTGTTGTCCCACAACCCTCGGAATGCTCACCATCCACAGAGCACTTTCGAACATAAGACAAGTTCTTCCATCATTATTATCCTTGTGATGGTTGATCATCCTAGAGAGGCCTAAACGGACTGTCCAATACCGTGGACTCGGCTATTCGAATAGGTTTTACACTCTGCAGAGGTTGCGCACTTTCCCCACACCATGGAGTACCTGGCCTCGTGATCCCATTCGGGTGGACCGGGGGTGCTCCAACGAAACCTGCCTGACCCGTGACCCCTCTATCTTACCACCAACAATCATACCCTCCCAGGGTCATGTCCTGGGTGGCCCCTGTGTCACCCCGTGACACCTGCCACCGTCGTGGCCAAACTAAACTATCCCAAATGGGGACGCCGGCAAATAACTCAACTGGGCTCACAGGATTATCGTCGTCTACCTGATCAGGGCAGCACACACGCATAACCCTCCCTAGTTTGGTGGTACCGATAAAAGAGCACAAAGCCAGACCAAGTCAAGGCCGTCCCATACCGGCAAATGTGGCTGCACGAAAAAGTCCGGGTAGGTGGCTCTTGATCAACCAACTAAGTTTAATATTGCCAAGCATTTACCAGTATGGATATTTATCAGGAATAATTTAATATGGCAGTAGCTAAGAAATTAAATAATTTACTAGGAATTTAGCACATATTAAAATAATGCATGAAATTCAATTAAATAACTAACACTATTGAAATGCTGTATGCAATGGATGACATGGCTTGCCTTGCTCTGTTGGGTTATCCACAAACTCCTGGGCTTCAAATCCAAAAGAATCTCCTTCTGAAAATATTTTAAAAATGCAATTGAAAATGTCACATATTGCTGTTCGGTTCACCAGAAATTCTGTGAACATGGGAAAAATACCAAATTTTGCAAGAAAATAGAGGAGATCAAGACAAACTGAGAGCAAAAAGAATCAATTGATTTGGACTTATGGTTTAAAAGTTATTGATGGTCAAAGTTCTGGTCAAATCTGGAAATTAAACAGAAAATAGAAAATCTCTCAGGGGGCCACGTCGAAGGCGTAAAGTGGAGGGGCGCCTCCACTTACCGCTTCGGCGTGTCGCTGACAGGCGGGCCCCAGCGTCAGATTTAAAAGGAGGCGGAGGGAAACAGAGAGAGAGCGGGACTCCGGCGATCGTCGCCGGCGATACGAACGGCGGTGAGGTCGGGAGAGAGGGGGAATGGATCGAGCTCAACGAGACGAACCCGCACGTACCCGTGGCTTCGCGAGAGACAGCCGGACGACGTCGCCCCCTTCCTCTCCGGTGGCGGCGGCGCTCGGGTGTCGTCGGAGACGGCGACTCCGGCAGCGATTCAACTCAGGAAGGGCTCAGGCGAGGCCAGGAGAGTGCGGCGAACTTGATGGCGTAGGCAGTGGAGCTCGGGGAGGAGTGGAACGGCGGGGAGGCAGAGCTCAGGTGGCGGCGGTGCTCCGGCGAGATTCGAGGCCAGAGGGCCTCTCGGCCGTGGCTCGGTGCTCGGGGGCTCGATAGGAGGCGGAGGGAGGTGGATGAGGAGTTCGGGAGAGGCCGGGGAGGGGTATTTATAGGAGGGGGAGGAGGTCTCTAGAAACGGCGGGATTCGGCCACGTCGCCGGCGCAAGGACGGCGAGCTGGCTGGCTGCTTGCGGGCGACGAGACGGGAGAGAGCAGGGAGGAGTTAATGCGCGGCGGCAGCTAGCGGAGGAAGAAGACGCGCCGCTAAGCCACTGTGTCCGCACGGGCGGCACAGTGCGCGCGCGCGTGGCGGCCGGCGAGGGCGGTTCCGGCGAGGGCCAAGCTCCAGGACGGCCAGGTGGACGCAGGGGAGGATGTCGGCGCACGGGGACAAGTTGCTGCGGCGCGAGGCAGGCGGACGCGACGGATCCGGCACGGGCGCGATGCAGAGCGCGCGCAGTGGCATGCCAGTGTCGTGCTCACCATGGGCAAGGGTGTCTAGAGGCCTCGCGAGCCTGTCATTTCTTGTCTGGCACGTCGACCTTCAACCCCTTAGTCTCTCCATGCCTCTGGTTCGACTAGGTTCACTCTGAACCGAAGTGTAGCTTCAGCTATAGTCTCTGACAGCAAACTTGAGAGAGATCTAGAGGAGTGGTGAGATGGGGATGAAGCCAATGGAGATGTCTGGGGTGTTCTGCTTTGGAAGGACTATGAGCTGGCCAAGTTTGAAAGGATTTGATCAAGATTTGCATATAGTTCATGTACAACTGATGTACTGAACCAGAAACAGAGATGAGCTTGATGCACTCATCTGGTTGATTTGCTGGAGCTGAATTTTGGTGTGGCAGGGTTATTTGATGAGGAGAAGATGCCATAAAAATTTCAGCTCAATTGGATACCTCTAGCTGGTACTTCCTTCATAGAGGTTCCAACTGAACAGAAACTTGGCAGAATATTGGTGGTGAAAATTTGTACTGGACAAAATGATATTTTCGGATATTGTGGAAAGATAGGTTCCATAGAAGCTCAGGGAATTTTCTGGGAATTAACTGAGTTGGGAAAATATGAGCTTCTTCACAAATGACCAGTACTGTCCAGAGAGCAAATGGAGTTTTCTGGACTAAACTTTGTACTGGACCATGAAATGTTTTTTGAAGATTGGGGGATTAGATGATGACAAGAAGGTCTGGGATTAATTTGGGATTTTTATGATCACTAGAACTATAGGTTGCTTTGTAACCCATAGTGATGACCAATTTTCCCAAAGGAAGAAAATGAATATTTGGGAAAGATAAAGAATTGGAAATTGATTCAGATGGTGAGTGACAAGGTTTTGGCAAGATGCTGAGGGCTCTGGATCACTGAGAGGAATTCATAAGTCCAAAGTCAACTGAAAAGGTTCAAAATCCAGCCAAATTGCAAATAAAGCCAGAAAGGTTTCGAAAAGAAAAAGTTGCCAAAAACCAGGGTGTCACAAACCTACCCCCCTTAGAATGAATCTTGTCCTCGAGATTCGGTTGCTCAGGGAACAAGTGTGGATATGCTGATCTCAGAAAATCCTCTCTTTCGCAGGTAGCCTCTTCCTCAGTATGATGACCCCACAATACCTTGTAAAATCTGATTGTCTTACTCTTGGTAGTTCTTTCCATCTCGTCCAATATTCTGACAGGTCTTTCCTCGTAGGTCAAATCCTTAGTCAGCTCTAGTTCACTCATATCTGCCTGCTTGATCGGAGGTGCGATGCACTTTCTCAACTGTGATATGTGGAAAACATCGTGAACATCTGACAACTCTGGTGGTAACTCTAGCTGATATGCCACTCTGCCTCTTCTAGCCATGACTGGAAAGGGACCAATATATCTCGGTGCAAGCTTTCCTTGGGTGTGAAACCTCTTTATTCCTTTCATGGGGGTAACTCGGAGATACGCATAGTCTCCTGGTTCAAAAGTTACTTCCCGATGCTTCGGGTCATAGTAGCTCTTTTGTCGGGACTTGGCTGCTCGTAGACACTCCTGTATATCCTTGACTTGTTTCTCAGCCTCGAGCATCAAATCCGTGCCGAAGATACGACTGTCTCCTGTCTGAGACCAATTTAAAGGAGTGCGGCATTTCCGTCCGTACAGAGCCTCGAATGGTGACATCTTGAGACTTGACTGATAACTGTTATTGTATGAGAATTCTGCATAAGGTATACTATCCTCCCATTTGGGTCCATGGGCGAGAGCACAGGACCGAAGCATATCTTCCACTATCTGATTCACACGTTCGGTCTGTCCATCTGTCTGTGGGTGATATGCCGTACTATGCTTTAGCACAGTGCCCAGGGCTTGGTACAGTCGCAGCCAAATTGCTGAAGTGAACAGGGAGCCTCTGTCTGACGTGATAGACTTGGGTACTCCATGAAGGCTGACTATCCGGGACATGTAGAGCTGTGCGAGCTGATTCGCGTTGAAAGTGGTCTTTACCGGAAGGAAGTGAGCCACTTTCGTAAGTATGTCCACGATGACCCAGATAGCATCATGGCCTCTTGTGGACTTAGGTAGTCCAACAATGAAGTCCATGCATATGTCATCCCATTTCCACTGGGGAACTGGTAAAGGTTGCAGTAGCCCAGCGGGTTTCTGATGTTCAGCCTTGACCCTATTGCAGATGTCACAGCATGCGACATAGTATGCTATGTCCCTTCGCATTCCTGGCCACCAAAAGGTTTCTCGCAAGTCCTGGTACATTTTTGTTCCTCCCGGATGGATAGAATATGCAGATTCATGCGCCTCTCTGAGTATTTGCTGTCTCAAGCTGTCTTGATCAGGCACACATATTCGGTTCTCAAACCATACAGTGTCTTGGTCATCAATTCGGAAGGACTTGGCCTTTGCTAATGGAATGCGCTCTCTGATCTCTTGTATTTCTGGGTCTGATTTCTGAGCTGCCATAATTTCTGCCATCGGTGTTGGAGTAATTTCCATTGTATCCGGGCTAGTTGGGCCGCATAGCACCATATTCAGCTTGGCGAATTCTTCTCGCAGCCTCGGATGCATTCCCTCCATGAGTGCATTCAGGGTACCTTGCTTTCTGCTGAGGGCATCGGCGACCACATTGGCTTTTCCCGGATGATAATTAATTCCAATGTCATAGTCCTTGACCAATTCAAGCCATCTTCTCTGCCTGAGATTAAGATCAGGTTGAGTGAAAATATACTTGAGACTCTTGTGGTCTGTGTATATCTCACATCGCTGTCCAATGAGATAATGCCTCCAAATTTTTAGTGCATGAACCACGGCTGCCAATTCCAAGTCATGAGTGGGATAATTTTCTTCATGAGGTCGTAGCTGCCTGGATGCATATGCTACAGCCTTTCCTTCTTGCATTAGAACGCAGCCGATTCCATGTCTGGAAGCATCACAGTATATGTCAAAGCTCTTGTGAATGTCCGGAAGAACTAAGACAGGGGCGGTAGTTAGCCTCGTCTTTAGCTCCATGAAACTGCTATCACATTCTTCCGTCCAGGCAAACTTGTGGTTCTTCTTCAGCAGTTCTGTCAGGGGCTTGGCTATTTTTGAGAAGCCTTCGATGAAGCGACGGTAGTAGCCTGCCAATCCCAGAAAGCTACGGACTTCCGTTACTGTGGCTGGTGTCTTCCAGTTTAATACAGCGGTCACTTTGCTTGGGTCGACAGCCACACCTTGCTCTGGCAGAATATGTCCTAGAAATCCCACCTCTCTCAGCCAAAATTCGCATTTGCTGAATTTGGCATACAAGCGATGGGCCCTTAGTCTTTCCAGGACAGTGCGGAGATGTTGCATGTGCTCCTCCTCATCTCTGGAGTAGATGAGAATATCGTCGATGAATACTACCACAAATTTGTCCAGAAAGTCCACGAAGACCTTATTCATCATGCTCATAAAATATGCTGGAGCATTTGTCAGCCCGAACGACATGACTGTAAACTCATACAGACCATATCTGGTAGTAAAGGCTATCTTGGGGATATCCTCTTTCCTGATTTTTAGCTGATGATACCCCGTTCGGAGGTCAATCTTGGAAAATACCCGGGCTCCGTTCAACTGGTCGAACAGAGCATCGATGCGAGGGAGCGGATATTTATTTTTGATGGTGACCTCATTCAGCTGTCGGTAGTCTACGCACATTCGTAGGCTGCCATCTTTCTTCTTGACAAACAGCACGGGTGATCCCCACGGTGAAGTGCTTGGACGAATATACCCTTTCTGTAATAATTCATCCAGCTGTTTCTTCAATTCCACCAGCTCTGGGGAAGGCATGCGGTAGTACTTCTTGTATATTGGAGCAGTTCCGGGAACAACCTCAATAGCAAACTCTAGTTCCCGATCGGGTGGCATTCCCGGTATCTCTTCTGGAAATACGTCCGGAAATTCGCTGACTACCGGAATCAGACTTATGTCTGTAGCTGTGGCTTTGAATGCCATTCCCTTCTTTGACATTACTCTGCTAGCAGTGAACTGCACTGTTTGGCCTGCCGGGTTAACCAGTGTCACCTTCCGGGTGGCACAGTTGATACACACCTGGTGTGGTACCAACCAATCCATTCCCAGTATTACATCCAGTCTAGGGGATTCAATGGCAACGAGAGTGGCTGGAAACTTCACATCGTCTATCAAGATTTCCAGATTCTTGTATATCACATTTGTTCTGAGCATGGAGCCAGGGGATTGTACCACCATGATTTTGTCCAAAAGGGAAGGAGGAAATTTGTGCAAGGTGGCAAAACTCCGCGAAATAAACGAATGAGAAGCCCCAGAATCGAATAAAATTATTGCAGGTATGTTGTTAACAGAAAACATACCAAGGACCACATCTGGTGCTTCGCGGGCTTCCTCAGCGGAGATATGATGGACTTGGCCGCGGTAGAAGGTCGTATTGGGGCGGCGTCCAACACTGTTGACTTGCGGCTTGAAGTCGGATGGTGGCTTCCCATTTCTTGCAGGGCATTGCTTGGAGTAGTGCCCGCTCTGGCCGCAAGTGAAGCATGTGTTGTTGCGGCGGCAATCCTCCAGCACTGGCTGTTTGCCGAAGGTCTTGTCCTGGCTGACAGGCTTATTTTTGTTGCCATTGTTCCATGCAGGCTTGTATTCAGACGGCCCTGGTTGCCAGATACGTGGCTTCTGCACAAACTGCTCACGGGTGTCCTTCTTGGGTTCAAACTTCCGCTTGTGATCATTATATCCTGACTTATGCTCTCGTTCAGCTATGAAGGCCTTATTCACCAAAGTCTGGAAGTCAGGAAAGTCCAGCATACACAGCTGACAGCGGAGGGTATGATTCAGCCCTCCTAGGAATCGGTCAATCTTCCTTTCTTCGGTGGACACGTCATGAGGAGAGTACCATGCCAGATTATTGAACTTGTTCAGATACTCACCAACTGACATATTCCCTTGAGTAAGAGCCAGAAATTCCCTCTGCTTTACCTTCATTATGCCAGTAGGAATTTGATACTTGCAGAATACCTCCTTGAATTTTTCCCAAGAAATATCTTCTCCAGAAGGCCATAACATTTTTGTATTGTCCCACCATATGGCTGCTGGTCCCTCCAGGTAATGAGTAACAAATGGAACCTTGTCTGCCTCATCACAGCGGGCTATGTCCAATTTCTTTTCCATAGTCCTCAGCCAGTCATCAGCTTCCATGGGATCCACAGCCTGGCCAAAACTAGGTGGCTTTGTCCGCTGAAAATCAGACAACTTAGAGTGTGTCCCATTGTGGTTGTTCTGACCCACCATAGTCTGCATACTTTTCAGAAATTCCATGAGATCTTGGTTTCTTTTCTCTTCAAACATCCTCATAATCTGATCAGTGGTTGGTGTCTGTGGGGGTGGAGGTGGTAAATCTTCTGGTGACTGTCCTGCCTGTCTGGCGGATCGACGAACGGGAGTTCCATCGCCGCCTTGATTACTACACCTCTTCATCCTAAATTTTGTTCCCATAGCAAAATACTGAGTCGATGAGGAAAAGCAGGGTAGTATGACACCAGAAAAGAAGCCAAATAAAAAGAGCAAATAAAGAAAGCAACATAATTATACAAGGCAACCCAACATCATACATGACAAGCTAGTAGGGGTATGATCATGACTAGACTGCTCAGACGGCAGTTGACATATGCAGGGATGCTATGATGCATGCACTGAAACTCAAGCCTCCGCTCTAGTGACGCCGGTGGCATGAACACTGGTACACTGAAGACTCCTCGTCGTCTGACTCTGACTCGGAATCTGAGCTGATGATGTGCACCTCGGCCTCCGGATCAAAGGAAACACGACGACGCTGACGGGAAGGTTCTCCCTCTGAAGGAGAAGAAGCACGACGTCGCAGCATCGGAGCAGCTGGAGTAGCTAGGAGTGAGGCCCACTCTGACGGGGTCTCACGTCGGCTACCAGACGAAAAGCCTGGCGGTCCGAACGAACTAGAAGGAGTGTCGAAAGGTGGGATGGGTAAAGTATATACTGGTGAAAACGGAGGTGGAGGAGGAGACTGCGCTGCCGCAACAGCCGCAAGTGCCTCGCGGGCAGAAGTCAGCTCCTCAGATAGAGAAGTGATCATACGGTAACTGGCGTTCAGATAACGAGATAAAACACCAGTAGCACGATCACTCGCCGGATCAACGGATGCGAAAAGGGCTCGCCCTGTCGTAGGCGACAGGGTGGGATAGTGAAAGAAACCTGGATGAGTCTGCATCTCGACCTCGTGGAAGCGTAAGTCAGTGAGAGCCTCCATCGCAGCAAACTGGATCGCCAACTCTGGAGTAGAAGCAGTTCCGCCCTTGGAAGAACGGGAGTAGCTGCCAATATCTGAGCTCGTAGTCATATAGGCTTCCGCATGATACTCGAATACTGAACCAGCAAGCTTCTCTCGAAACACCTGGTACACGGGGTCTTCGCCATTGGGATACAGTCGAAGCCAAATGTTACAAAGCAGTACTGGAAAAGTAAACGGTGCCGGCTCATGATGGTAGTGGTACGGAACTGGTGCCATCTACACTCATCAAACTAGCGGTTAGCACAATAAAAACTATATGCATGCCATGCAATGCAAGCACTCAAATGCAACAAGCAAATGCAGCAAGCAAGACACACCAAGACTCTAAACTACTCGCGGATCTGGCGCAAGGTTAAGTAGGGTGTCCTACAGTCAGCGCGGCTCTGATACCAAGCGTTGTGGCACCCCGGCTCAGAGAACCGGTTTACCAGTGTTTCCAACCCAGAGATCATGTCTTCTGGAAACACACAACAACTTGGAACAGAACTGAACTGAACTTTATTGAAATATCTCGAGTACAAGCTCATAATTTACATGATAGCGAGGCCAGAAGCACTACAGGTGCTGAGAACAATATCTACATTATTTATGGAACATAGCAGGGCCTCGATACTACTGGGTAGACTACGGCGTAGCGGAACATAGCGCGGAAACTCCATCCACAGGGACACTGCTGTGGACACGGCCTAGTTAGCGTAGCACGAACCATCGGGACCTCCGTCCTTGGCTTCTCCTGCATCTGGCATGATACGCCAGGTGAGTACTTGGAATGTACTCGCAAGCTCATGGCAACCAAAATAATGCAGCAAACAATAGCATGGCAATAACAGGTTAAGTGCTTAGATTGCTCACTTACTGGCACCAACTTACTCACATCTGGGTTGTCCCACAACCCTCGGAATGCTCACCATCCACAGAGCACTTCCGAACATAAGACAAGTTCTTCCATCATTATTATCCTTGTGATGGTTGATCATCCTAGAGAGGCCTAAACGGACTGTCCAATACCGTGGACTCGGCTATTCGAATAGGTTTTACACTCTGTAGAGGTTGCGCACTTTCCCCACACCATGGAGTACCTGGCCTCGTGATCCCATTCGGGTGGACCGGGGGTGCTCCAACGAAACCTGCCTGACCCGTGACCCCTCTATCGTACCACCGACAATCATACCCTCCCAGGATCATGTCCTGGGTGGCCCCTGTGTCACCCCGTGACACCTGCCACTGTCGTGGCCAAACTAAACTGTCCCAAACGGGGACGCCGGCAAATAACTCAACTGGGCTCACAGGATTATCGTCGTCTACCTGATCAGGGCAGCACGCACGCATAACCCTCCCTAGTTTGGTGGTACCGGTAAAAGAGCACAAAGCCAGACCAAGTCAAGGTCGTCCCATACCGACAAATGTGGCTGCACGGAAAAGTCCGGGTAGGTGGCTCTTGATCAACCAACTAAGTTTAATATTGCCAAGCATTTACCAGTATGGATATTTATCAGGAATAATTTAATATGGCAGTAGCTAAGCAATTAAATAATTTACTAGGAATTTAGCACATATTAAAATAATGCATGAAATTCAATTAAATAACCAACACTATTGAAATGCTGTATGCAATGGATGACATGGCTTGCCTTGCTCTGTTGGGTTGTCCACAAACTACTGGGCTTCAAATCCAAAAGAATCTCCTTCTGAAAATATTTTAAAAATGCAATTGAAAATGTCACATATTGCTGTTCTGTTCACCAGAAATTCTGTGAACATGGGAAAAATACCAAATTTTGCAAGAAAATAGAGGAGATCAAGACAAACTCAGAGCAAAAAGAATCAATTGATTTGGACTTATGGTTTAAAAGTTATTGATGGTCAAAGTTCTGGTCAAATCTGGAAATTAAACAGAAAATAGAAAATCTCTCAGGGGTCCACGTCGAAGGCGTAAAGTGGAGGGGCGCCTCCACTTACCGCTTCGGCGTGTCGCTGACGGGCGGGCCCCAGCGTCAGATTTAAAAGGAGGGGGAGGGAAACAGAGAGAGTGGGACTCCGACGATCGTCGCCGGCGATACGGACGGCGGTGAGGTCAGGAGAGAGGGGGAATGGATCGTGCTCAACGAGACGAACCCGCACGTACCCGTGGCTTCGCGAGAGACGGCCGGACGATGTCGCCCCCTTCCTCTCCGGTGGCGGCGGCGCTCGGGTGTCGTCGGAGACGGCGACTCCGGCAGCGATTCAACTCAGGAAGGGCTCAGGCGAGGCCAGGAGAGTGCGGCGAACTTGATGGCGTAGGGAGTGGAGCTCGGGGAGAAGTGGAATGGCGGGGAGGCAGAGCTCGGGTGACGGCGGTGCTCCGGCGAGATTCGAGGCCAGAGGGCCTCTCGGCCGTGGCTCGGTGCTCGGGGGCTCGATAGGAGGCGGAGGGAGGTGGACGAGTGTGGCACCCCGATAGAGGGCCGACGCACGCCAGTCCCCAGGATAAGACCTGACGCACGCCAAAGACCTGATACAGCAATTCCAAGCAAAAATGGCTTTATTGACTATAATGGAGTATTACAATACTGTTGCTCACAACAATATTACATAACTCCAGGGCTAACTAAATGGCATTGGAGGTTTTGGCAACGACGTCTCTGGCTGGGCTCCATAACGCACAGGACTGGCTTGGTTACGCTCTAGCACGACAGATCTTCTCCTGCAACTGGCCACGTGCAAGGCCAGGTGAGTACTTTGAATGTACTCGCAAGACAACCAAATACATAGCATCCAAACAAACAGATGACAAAGCAAGCACTAAGCTATGCAGGAATTAATCCTAAGCATGGCATGAATACTAACAAGGCAAGCATGGATCAAGCATGGCATATCATAGACCAGGCATGCAATCTATAGCAAGATCATACTAAATGCTTAGAATACTTACTGTACTGAATAGCAACTTACTCTCTTCTGGGTTGTCACACAACCCTCGACCTACTCAAGATCCAACCTGAACTGATCCAAATCCAATCCAAATCATGTGGTTATCCAACCACTCATCACCTAGCCATTCTTTGGCTAGCATATCATATTCCTGACATCGCCTGATGTCTACCCAAGACGAGTTCTTCCATCATTACTAACACTGCTACGGTTGACCACCTACTGAGGTCTTGACGGGCTGTCCAATACCGTGGACTCAGCTATTCGAATAGATTTTGACACTCTGCAGAGGTTGCGCACTTTACCCACACCATGAAGCACCTGGCCCTGGCCTCGAGATCCGACTCAGGTGAACCAGCGTTGCTTCAACAAAACCTGCCTGACTCGTGATCCTTCATTGTACCACCGGCACTCTTCCTCCCCATGAGGTCAGCCTTGGGTGGCCCCTGTGTCCTCATGACACCTGCCACCGTCGTGGTCAAACTCTGTGTCCTCATGACACCTGCCACCTCCGTGGCCAAACTCTGTAGACCCAACTAAGGTCTATTGTCCCAGACGGGGACGTGCGCACAAACTCAACAACAACTGGGCTCACAAGGTTATCGCCGCTTACCGGGCCAGGGCAGCATGCCGCGCATAACCTTCCCTCTTTGGTGGCACTGGTGAAAGATCACGCATGTCAGACCCGGTTAGGGCTGTCCCATACCGGCAAATGTGGTTGCACGAGTATGCCCGGACAGGTGACTCAAGATCAACCAACTAGGTTGCATTAACTCAACTCCTCATACCCACATATTGCCGGATGAAACCCACAATAATCATAGACAGTAATCTCTTATTCCAACTCAACATATCGACAATTCATAGCCAGATCATAGTACCGATAGTAATGGCATGAGATCAACCACAGTGCGATCATGACTATGTCACTAGCAATATTCTCATTAGCATGGCAACATTAAAATAAGGCACTGCAGTAGATGAAAAGTAATACTAGTATCTATACCGATGTTACCACCGGTGGATGCAAATGCAAACTAATAGGCGATACAGATAAACACACAGAGTGCAAGCAAAGTCATCACGCAAGTCCAGAGCTCATAGAAGAGGTTGGCTTGCCTGGGGGGTCGACGACTACGCCGGGAATAAATGCGATCACCTTGCGGAAGAAATCGCCGGAAAGGGTTCTCTCTCAGAGGGCTCGATTGGAGGCAAGGGCAAAACGGTTATTTCCACTGTGTGAACACATAGTGAAAATAGTACCATCGGAACGGGCTCGACGAGACGAAAATGTGGGCGCTGGTTTTACCTGATTCCGAGCTACGCTCGCGAAGATACGAGCGTTCGAATGCCAGGGACTAATCTGTAAAAAGAAATTCTTCAAACAGGTCCCCGGCTGAGAAATCGAACGCGCCTCCGGGCCGGGTACGTCTTCCAAAGGTGAAAGCGTATTCCTGAGAATACGCTTCCACTTAAAATGCCCTGGCCCGGGGCTGGTCAATGCCTTAGAGGCTTACAGGGGGACCCACCCTATCTCTTCTCTCTCTCTCTCTCCTTTCTTCCCCTCAGCTCACCTCCTCCCCCCGACAGAACGGCGCAGAGGCGGCCGGCTGCCGGCGAAACTGTGGCAGGGAGACGTGGGAGGGACGGCCGGCGAGCGCGGAGGCTCCGCCGTCGTGCGCCGCACCCAACGACGGTCGCGGGACCCCGAGGGGCAAACTATGGCACCATGGCCACTAGGCAGGGCATGGTGGCCGACGGGCATCACCGGCGCAACCGCGGCAGCACTCCTCCGGAGGAGCTGAGGTCGGCGGAGGCTCCGTGGAACTCGGGGGAGACCGAGAGCATGGAGGAGAGGGAGAAGGAAGGGCCAACGCGCGGGGGTTGGCTGAGGAGATCGTCGGCGGTCGCTCCGGCCATTGGGGCTGCAGGAGCTCGAGGAGCTCGAATGGGAGGGGCTGGGGCTTGCTGCTGGCTAGGGGGGGGGCTCGGGGCACGGCATTTATAGCAAAGGGGAGGGCTACGCGAAGGTGGCCGGAGCTTCGAGACGGCCGGCGACGTGGCGGCGCTCCGGCGGGCGACAGAAGCGGCCACGGGCTAGGGGACGAAGGGAAGAGGGCTCCAGAGGGTTCACGCGTGCGCTGGGCAGCTCTACGACATCCATGGACAGGCTGGAGCTCGCTGGAAACTCGCTACCGACGACGCCAATGCACATAGCGCAATTTTGGCACGCTCTGCCCATGGTCACCGCATGGCCACGGCGATGCCACGATGCACTCGATGCCAAACTATGTCTAGGCTAGTCACCGTCCTATCCTGAGTTGACTAAAGCAGCTGAATGACCTGAGAGAGGCCTGAGGTGACTGCACCATGGTCAAACAGTTGCCAACAGCAACCTGTTTGTGCTGTGGTGTGGTCACCACAGTGCTCCTCTTGGCCTGGTCTTGGGCATGGGCTAACCATCTACTAAGGTCACTAACCTGGCCAAATATCAGCTAAAACAATCAACTCTAGATAGCACTTCCTTTTTAACTTGGGAGTCTGACCAGATTTGAAAATGAGAGAGTTGGGGTCCAATGGACAGATGGATATGGATGATTTTTGGAGGATAGATATGATTTGGACACAAGAATGCACTGGACAAGTTTCAGATCAAAATGATCATCTATGATGGTACTTCCTTCACAGAGATGCAATCTGGTCAGAAACTTGAGAAAATGATAGAAAAAGATTGGCTGGGAGAGATGATCTGGTTTTTGGTTTACAGAAGTAATATATCAATATGTACTTCCCTGCCAAATTTCAGCTCAATTGAATCAAGGAATCAGGTACTTCCTTCACAAAGTACCAGACTGGATAGAGACAGAAACTAGATGGTTCTGAGGGATTGGATAGATGAAAAGGGGCCAAACTGGGAGAAGATCAATGATTTAGGCATATGGAGACACTGTAAAGATTTCATACCATTTGCATAATTTAAAACGGTACTTTCTTCACAATGCTCCAATCTGGACAGGAACTTGAATAATTTGCTGAGACAAATTGGCTCGAGGGAATGGGCTAATTTTTGGAGGACAAGGATAATTTATCATAATGAATCACCCTGCAAAGTTTTAGCCCAAGAAGATCAAGGAATCATGCACTTCCTTTGCAAACCAGAAATCTGGACAGAATTTGCAATTGGAAGTGATGCTCAAAATTTGAATTGGAGAACTGGATATTTGGATGGAAATGGATAATATATGAATATAAGAAGCTCCACAAATTATTTGGGATTTTTCCTAGCTACCAAAATGGTAGTTCCTTTGGAAAGGCCCCAAATTGGAATATTGGCTTCAAATAGGAAAAGGCAATTTTACCTATTTAATTATGGCCAATATTTTTATGAGAGCTCAATATATCCACAAATAATATCTCCACAAGTTTTCATGACCTCTGGAGATAGATAGATATTTTCCTGGATTTAATTCCTCAGAAAGGCAGAAAAAGGAATCAATTCTAGAGGGAAAATATTGCATATGACTTAGCAATATTTTTGTACATCTAGGGTTTATGAAGGAAAGAGGATCTCTAGAAATTTTGGGAGGGTCAACAGAGCAAGGGAAATGATGGCTCCTTTGTAATCACAAAGGCAGGGTTTCCAGTTCCAATATTTCGGAACTAGGGTTTGAATGAGATTCAGGGTTGGCTGATGGAGGGTTTACTGGCACAAGAGCATGAGAAAGGCACTGAGAGGTTGGGGAATGACTGGATTCACCTGGTCACTTGCCAAATTCTAGAGGAAAAATTCGGGAGAGAAAAGCTAGGAAGGAATAACAGCACAAAAATCGATAACCCGATTTTTGGGGTGTTACAAACCTTCCCCCCTTAAGAGAATCTCGTCCTCGAGATTCCTAGGGTTAGCTTAGAACAAAACTACTACGCCTCCTAGAAAAACCTCTGGGGCTGGGTCTTAACCCTGCGGTTGAAAACAACCGAGTTAAGAGTACCAAAAACGGGTACACCTAGATCGAGATACGGATATCGCGGGATCTACTCCACAGGCATGGCCGCTGGGTAGCCCTGGCATTTTCAGAATAGCAAAATCTCCTTTTTCCAAAATGTTCGGGGTACCGCAATGAACAGTGGCCTCTCTCGCTGACAGGTGGGACCAGGGTCCACTGGCAGCCTTCTTCTATCTCCAGCCAACGACTCTCTCTCGCTCTCGCGCTCTCGCTGCCCCGAGTGCGGCTAGGCACTGCGCACACCTATCTCCTAGGACACGGAGTACCCTACGGCGATAGTGCGCGGCGCGCACGAGGGCACTCAGAGAGCACTCCCATCGCGGGCCAGCGCCGGTCGGCACTGCTTGCGGATTTGCCTCCTGGATGCCGGAGATCGAGCGGCGCGCGGGGTTCCTGGACCTCGCTCACCGTACACCGGACTCAGGCTATAAAACGATCGCGGTTCCTCTACTCTCTTCCTACCACCTCACACTCTACCTCACTGCTTCTTCCTCTTCTCCTTTTCCTTCTGGTTGCAGGAGCGCGAGGCAAGGCGCTAATGGCGGGCATGGGCTCGGAGCTAATCACTATCCTCCTGGCTGGCATGCTGGCGGCATTGGTTGGAGGCTCGCTGCTGCTGTGCGCGATGATCCTCGATGATCGCCAGGATGCTGCTGCCAGGGAGGCGGCTAGGGGGCAACTACGCCATCTCAGGCCGGTGGAATAAACGCAGGCTGCGGCGGCGAGGGGCGGTCTGTCAATCATCACGCAAGACGGTGACAGAGGCGCCGCTAGGGCTAGGGCTAGTGTGGTGCTGTCAGTAGAGCTCTACCAGTGTGGAGACCACACTGCTATTTGCTCCTTGCTGAACGGCATCCACAATGGGGCTAGGGTCAAATCCGGGTTTTAGGTCTTGGGCTCGAAGGGTTGGACCGGTCTATGCTGCAATAAAATTTCCTAGAATTCCTCCAAGATTGCAACCGGCGTTCAGACTTGCATGCAATCTATACTAATATGCAGGTAAATGCAAAATGCACATAATAGCAAAATGCAGGCAGAAGAAGGAAACACCTTGAACAGATTACACTAGGGTGTTTTAATGCTAGTGGGTGTATGTACTCCTGATATACATACACCTACACCAGCTCGCATTTTATTATAGACTCTGAGCGAGTCCAATGTTGTTATTAGGTGTAAGTGCTCTACTGACTAAAATCTTGTTAAGAGTCCATTGCCAGCTCTGTTAAACATTTCTGCTTAACAGGGTGACAAATGAACCAAGCACACAGAGCAAACAAGCATACATAACAGCACACAGGCATGAGCAGGCAATACAAGCATACAACCACAAGCAGCCCTTCTAGGCAGCTAACAACAACCCACTCCAACTACAAGGTCCTATTCTAGGCACAGAAACAGTCTTCGCACACACGCCTACTCACGACATCTCCTGGCTTCGATCACCGCCGAAGCCACAGATGGGCCTACTTCCGCTGGGGCTCTCCTGGGGGACGGAGACTGAGCCAACTTCCATCTTCATCGTCGGACACCTCTATGAGCTGGGGCTCAACTGCTGGCGCTGCGGCGGGAACTTGATCGAACACACCCCGACGACAAAGTCGCCGGATAGCTCCTTGAATGGAATTTGGGTGGATGATGGCTGGGTGGAATAGGTTTACTGATTGTGAGGGTGGTACTGGCTGTGAAGGTGGCACTGGGTTTGGCAACAGGGAACGGGTGGTCTGGGATGCAATTTCACGGGCCGCACGGTAGGCTTCCGTAACAACCCGGTGGTGTCTTGGTCAATGGCTTGGAACTCTCTTAGAATGCCAGAGAGCAGAAGTCCCTGGGCATCAATGTACTGGACTAGGCGAGCTGTGGTTGGGTCAACATCTCCCACTATGCTGGAGAACCTGCCAGCTATGTCCGACGAAGATGGAAAATAGCGGAACTCTTGCATCTCCGCTACTTGCGGAAACTGGCTACGAAGACGGGCGATGACTCCTGCGGCAGCCATCTGAACAGCCAACGTGGGGGTGGGCATGAGTTTGCCCTGAAAACTCATGGGCTTCCCATCTGCTATTGGACCTGGGCTGATATACACCTTTGCACAAAATCGGCAAAGGTGGAGGGCGGGATCTGGCTGGAACACCAGATACGCCGGAGGGGTACTACAGCTAAGGGCTCGATTGAGCATACTCGGAAAACCGGGATAACCATTAGCCAAGATTCGGCTATGGAAAATGGGCGCTATGGGGGTCTTGGAAGAACTGGCCATGGCTACTGGTTTGAGGATACTGGCCTGGGTCTCTCCTGCAGGGTTCTGGCTTACTGAATGGGGAGGGCTACGACTCGCAGCTGGGAGGGGCTTAAATAGGCAGTCGGCTGGAACACACCAGCATGGCGTGGATCCTTCTCGTGCCGGGTAGAAGATACACCGGTACGGCCGACAACCAGGTGGGGTCACGGTCCAATCCTAAATGGCTGGGTGGGCGGACAGCTGGGTAGGGTCACGTCCATTCCGACTGTGCCGACTGTTGATTCACAGTGACCATGTCGGATGCCAGAGACGGGTCAAATCTATTGGGCTCACTACCGGTTAAACCTAGGGGTCGGGTTTGGGCTAGGGTAACCTATAGCCAGCCTGGCTCTGATACCAAGTCTTGTGGCACCCCGATAGAGGGCCGACGCACGCCAGTCCCCAGGATAAGACCTGACGCACGCCAAAGACATGATACAGCAATTCCAAGCAAAAATGGCTTTATTGACTATAATGGAGTATTACAATACTGTTGCTTACAACAATATTACATAACTCCAGGGCTAACTAAATGGCATTGGAGGTCTTGGCAACGACGTCTCTGGCTGGGCTCCATAACGCACAGGACTGGCTTGGTTACGCTCTAGCACGACAGATCTTCTCCTGCAACTGGCCACGTGCAAGGCCAGGTGAGTACTTTGAATGTACTCGCAAAACAACCAAATACATAGCATCCAAACAAACAGATGACAAAGCAAGCACTAAGCTATGCAGGAATTAACCCTAAGCATGGCATGAATACTAACAAGGCAAGCATGGATCAAGCATGGCATATCATAGACCAGGCATGCAATCTATAGCAAGATCATACTAAATGCTTAGAATACTTACTGTACTGAATACCAACTTACTCTCTTCTGGGTTGTCACACAACCCTCGACCTACTCAAGATCCAACCTGAACTGATCCAAATCCAATCCAAATCATGTGGTCATCCGACCACTCATCACCTAGCCATTCTTTGGCTAGCATATCATATTCCTGACATCGCCTGATGTCTACCCAAGACGAGTTCTTCCATCATTACTAACACTGCTACGGTTGACCACCTACTGAGGTCTGGACGGGCTGTCCAATACCGTGGACTCGGCTATTCGAATATATTTTGACACTTTGCAAAGGTTGCGCACTTTACCCACACCATGAAGCAACTGGCACTGGCCTCGAGATCTGACTCGGGTGAACCAGCGTTGCTTCAACAAAACCTGCCTGACTCGTGATCCTTCCTTGTACCACCGGCACTCTTCCTCCCCAGGAGGTCAGCCTTGGGTGGCCCCTGTGTCCTCATGACACCTGCCACCGTCGTGGCCAAACTCTGTGTCCTCATGACACCTGCCACCTCCGTGGCCAAACTCTGTAGACCCAACCAAGGTCTATTGTCCCAGACGGGGACGTGCGCACAAACTCAACAACAACAGGGCTCACAAGGTTATCGCCGCTTACCGGGCCAGGGCAGCACGCCGCGCATAACCTTCCCTCTTTGGTGGCACTGGTGAAAGATCAGGCATGTCAGACCCGGTTAGGGCCGTCCCATACCGGCAAATGTGGTTGCACGAGTATGCCCGGACAGGTGACTCAAGATCAACCAACTAGGTTGCATTAACTCAACTCCTCATACCCACATACTGCCGGATGAAACCCACAATAATCATAGACAGTAATCTCTTATTCCAACTCAACATATCGACAATTCATAGCCAGATCATAGTACCGATAGTAATGGCATGAGATCAATCACAGTGCGATCATGACTATGTCACTAGCAATATTCTCATTAGCATGGCAACATTAAAATAAGGCACTGCAGTAGATGAAAAGTAATACTAGTATCTATACCGATGTTACCACCGGTGGATGCAAATGCAAACTAATAGGCGATACAGATAAACACACAGAGTGCAAGCAAAGTCATCATGCAAGTTCGGAGCTCATGGAAGAGGTTGGCTTGCCTAGGGGGTCGACGACTACGCCGGGAATAAATGCGATCACCTTGCGGAAGAAATCGCCGGAAAGGGTTCTCTCTCAGAGGGCTCGATCGGAGGCAAGGGCAAAACGGTTATTTCCACTATGTGAACACATAGTGAAAATAGTACCATCGGAACGGGCTCGACGAGACGAAAACGTGGGCGCTGGTTTTACCTGATTCCGAGCTACGGTCGAGAAGATACGAGCGTTCGAATGCCAGGGACTAATCTGTAAAAAGAAATTCTTCAAACAGGTCCCCGGCTGAGAAATCGAACGCGCCTCCGGGCCGGGTACGTCTTCCAACGGCGAAACCGTATTCCTGAGAATACGCTTCCACTTAAAACGCGCGGGCCCGGGGCTGGTCAACGCCTTAGAGGCTTACAGGGGGGTCCACCCTATCTCTTCTCTCTCTCTCTCCTTTCTTCCCCTCAGCTCACCTCCTCCCCCCGACAGAACGGCGCAGAGGCGGCCGGCTGCCGGCGAAACTGCGGCAGGGAGGCGTGGGAGGGACGGCCGGCGAGCGCGGAGGCTCCGCCGTCGTGCGCCGCACCCAACGGCGGTCGCGGGACCCCGAGGGGCAAACTATGGCACCATGGCCACTGGGCAGGGCATGGTGGCCGACGGGCATCACCGGCGCGGCCGCGGCAGCACTCCTCCGAAGGAGCTGAGGTCGGCGGAGGCTCCGTGGAACTCGGGGGAGACCGAGAGCATGGAGGAGAGGGAGAAGGAAGGGCCAATGCGCGGGGGTTGGCTGAGGAGATCGGCGGCGGCCGCTCCAGCCATTGGGGCTGCAGGAGCTCGATGAGCTCGAATGGGAGGGGCTGGGGCTTGCTGCTGGCTAGGGGGGGCTCGGGGCATGGCATTTATAGCAAAGGGGAGGGCTACGCGAAGGTGGCCGGAGCTTCGAGACGGCCGGCGACGTGGCGGCGCTCCGGCGGGCGACAGAAGCGGCCACGGGCTAGGGGACGAAGGGAAGAGGGCTCCAGAGGGTTCACGCGCGCGCTGGGCAGCTCTACGACATCCATGGACAGGCTGGAGCTCGCTGGAGACTCGCTACCGACGACGCCAATGCACAGAGCGCAATTTTGGCACGCTCTGCCCATGGTCACCGCGTGGCCACGGCGATGCCACGATGCACTCGATGCCAAACTATGTCTAGGCTAGTCACCGTCCTATCCTGAGTTGACTAAAGCAGCTGAATGACCTGAGAAAGGCCTGAGGTGACTACACCATGGTCAAACAGTTGCCAACAGCAACCTGTTTGTGCTGTGGTGTGGTCACCACAGTGCTCCTCTTGGCCTGGTCTTTGGCATGGGCTAACCATCTACTAAGGTCACTAACCTGGCCAAATATCAGCTAAAACAATCAACTCTAGATAGCACTTCCTTTGTAACTAGGGAGTCTGACCAGATTTGAAAATGAGAGAGCTGGGGTCCAATGGATAGATGGATATGGATGATTTTTGGAGGATAGCTATGATTTGGACACAAGAATGCACTGGACAAGTTTCAGATCAAATTGATCATCTATGATGGTACTTCCTTCACAGAGATGCAATCTGGTCAGAAACTTGAGAAAATGATAGCAAATTATTCAAGTTCCTGTCCAGATTGGAGAGATGAGCTGGTTTTTGGTTTACAGAAGTAATATATCAATATGTACTTCCCTGCCAAATTTCAGCTCAATTGAATCAAGGAATCAGGTACTTCCTTCACAAAGTACCAGACTGGACAGAGACAGAAACCAGATGGTTCTGAGGGATTGGCTTGATGAAAATGGACCAAACTGGGAGGAGATCAATGATTTAGGCATATGGAGACACTGTAAAGATTTCATACCATTTGCATAATTTAAAACGGTACTTTCTTCACAATGCTCCAATCTGGACAGGAACTTGAATAATTTGCTGAGACAAATTGGCTAGAGGGAATGGGCTAATTTTTGGAGGACAAAGGTAATTTATCATAATGAATCACCCTGCAAAGTTTTAGCCCAAGGAGATCAAGGAATCATGCACTTCCTTTGCAAACCAGAAATCTGGACAGAATTTGCAATTGGAAGTGATGCTCAAAATTTGAATTGGAGAACTGGATATTTGGATGGAAATGGAGAATATATGAATATAAGATGCTCCACAAATTATTTGGGATTTTTCCTAGCTACCAAAATGGTAGTTCCTTTGGAAAGGCCCCAAATTGGAATATTGGCTTTAAATAGGAAAAGGCAATTTTCCCTATTTAATTATGGCCAATATTTTTATGAGAGCTCAATATATCCACAAAGAATATCTCCACAAGTTTTCATGACCTCTGGAGATAGATAGATATTTTCCTGGATTTAATTCCTTAGAAAGGCAGAAAAAGGAATCAATTCTAGAGGGAAAATATTGCATATGACTTAGCAATATTATTGTACATCTAGGGTTTATGAAGGAAAGAGGATCTCTAGAAATTTTGGGAGGGTCAACAGAGCAAGGGAAATGATGGCTCCTTTGTAATCACAAAGGCAGGGTTTCCAGTTCCAATATTTCGGAACTATGGTTTGAATGAGATTCAGGGTTGGCTGACGGAGGGTTGACTGGCACAAGAGAATGAGAAAGGCACTGAGAGGTTGGGGAATGACTGGATTCACTTGGTCACTTGCCAAATTCCAGAGGAAAAATTCGGGAGAGAAAAGCTAGGAAGGAATAACAGCACAAAAATCGATAACGCGATTTTTGGGGTGTTACAATGAGGAGCTCGGGAGAGGCCGGGGAGGGGTATTTATAGGAGGGAGAGGAGCTCAGGGGAGGTCTCTGGAAACGGCGGGATTCGGCCACGTCGCCGGCGCAAGGACGGCGAGCTGGCTGGCTGCTTGCGGGCGACGAGACGGGAGAGAGCAGGGAGGAGTTAATGCGCGGCGGCAGCTAGCGGAGGAAGAAGACGCGCCGCTAAGCCACTGTGTCCGCACGGGCGGCAAAGTGCGCGCGCGTGTGGCGGCCGGCGAGGGCGGTTCCGGCGAGGGCCCAGCTCCAGGACGGCCAGGTGGACGCAGGGGAGGATGTCGGCGCACGGGGACAAGTTGCTGCGGCGCGAGGCAGGCGGACGCGACGGATCCGGCACGGGCGCGATGCAGAGGCGCGCAGTGGCATGCCAGTGTCGTGCTCACCATGGGCAAGGGTGTCTAGAGGCCTCGCGAGCCTGGCATTTCTTGTCTGGCACGTCGACCTTCGACCCCTTAGTCTCTCCATGCCTCTGGTTCGACTAGGTTCACTCTGAACCGAAGTGTAGCTTCAGCTACAGTCTCTGACAGCAAACTTGAGAGAGATCTAGAGGAGTGGTGAGATGGGGATGAAGCCAATGGAGATGTCTGGGGTGTTCTGCTTTGGAAGGACTATGAGCTGGCCAAGTTTGAAAGAATTTGATCAAGATTTGCATATAGTTCATGTACAACTGCTGTACTGAACCAGAAACAGAGATGAGCTTGATGCACTCATCTGGTTGATTTGCTGGAGCTGAATTTTGGTGTGGCAGGGTTATTTGATGAGGAGAAGATGCCATAAAAATTTCAGCTCAATTGGATACCTCTAGCTGGTACTTCCTTCATAGAGGTTCCAACTGAACAGAAACTTGGCAGAATATTGGTGGTGAAAATTTGTACTGGACAAAATGATATTTTCGGATATTGTGGAAAGATAGGTTCCCTAGAAGCTCAGGGAATTTTCTGGGAATTAACTGAGTTGGGAAAATATGAGCTCCTTCACAAATGACCAGTACTGTCCAGAGAGCAAATGGAGTTTTCTGGACTAAACTTTGTACTGGACCATGAAATGTTTTTTGAAGATTGGGGGAGTAGATGATGACAAGAAGGTCTGGGATTAATTTGGGATTTTTATGATCACTAGAACTATAGGTTGCTTTGTAACTCATAGTGATGACCAATTTTCCCAAAGGAAGAAAATGAATATTTGGGAAAGATAAAGAATTGGAAATTGATTCAGATGGTGAGTGACAAGGTTTTGGCAAGATGCTGAGGGCTCTGGATCACTGAGAGGAATTCATAAGTCCAAAGTCAACTGAAAAGGTTCAAAATCCAGCCAAATTGCAAATAAAGCCAGAAAGGTTTCGAAAAGAAAAAGTTGCCAAAAACCAGGGTGCCACACGCTCAATGCGTTGCTGAACTTCCCTAGGGCTTTGTTGTTGATTTTTTTTCATGGCATCATCTTTCCATGGGCCAACGTCGTCTTTCCGACCGGGGAACAGGAATCTTGCGTGCAACCTAGTTAGGAGCTGCTGCTTCAAATGTTCATTCTTCCGTATTTTTGTGGTGTTGATGTTAGCGGTATCCCGTAGGATGCATGCTAGTTGGTTGCCGTAACACGCTGCCACTTCCCGCGGCTCTACAGGCTCGAACTCGCCGGGGTGCACCACCGTGACCACCAGTCTTCCGGTGCCGAGCTCATTTGGGTGTCGTGCCCTCTTTGCCTTCTTTCCTTCACTGGCTTGGGAGGTCCCACCTTCCGTGTTGTCGTTAGCAACATCATCAAGGCCCGTCTCAGTGCCGGTGTTGGTGGCATCAGTGTCGGCGCCGGCGCCACCACCGTCGTCGTCCGTCATCACAAGGGGGTCCTGCCACCCTTGTTTCTCCTGAGCCGCCAGAAAGTCGAGGTAGGCGTGTGCTTGTCCTTCTTGGGTGTGAGAACCTCCGGCCTCATCATTGTCGGTCATGTTTCCTAGATAGGGTTCAATGTCGTAGTCGTTTAATTATCGAGCTTTATATAATAAAGTGAATAATGACAAAAAAAGTGACCTTTGTTTTGCCTGAATGTCATTTCATTCCCGTGGCGGCAAATCTCGAGCACTCGATATGTCCAACTTTCTAGCACAAGTCATGCCGAAATTCATGGAAAATTTTGGCATGACCTATGCTAGAAAGTGCACATATAGAGCGCCTGAAATTTGCCGGAATGGAAATGAATCAACATTTCCGGCAAAACATAGGCCACTCGGAATCGGTTTCCCTGCAAATGACAATAAGCACTATGTGCTGAAGTAGCATTTCACTAACAATCACGGAGATGCAGCCCTCACAAGAAAATTTTCATTTTCATTTACATCCTCATTTTCATTTACATTTAATAATCCTCATTTTCATTTAAAATGGACAGCAAGATAATCATTTGTTCATTTGGACACATCAACATCCTCATTTTCATTTGGACAGCAACATAATCAACATTTTCAAAATGGACAGCAACTACAAATTAAAAATCCTCAATTTCATTTTCATTTACTTTTTGTTTTGCCTCATTTTCATTTGGACACCCTACACTGAAAAAATTTGTTTTGCCTCATTTTCATGAACAGGAGGAAGGGAAGGGGGTGGCTCACCGCACGTCGGGGTCGGGGTCGCTGGGGCTGAGGGGGTCGGCGTCGGGGTTGAGGACGTCGGCGTCGTGGTCGGGGTCGCCACGTCCTTCTCCTCCTCGCCGAGCACCTTGCTGCCGGAGGATCCGAGCCTGGTCGATCTGTGCAGAGACCAAATTTGGTCACAGAGAGAGAGAGAGAGAGACCTGCCGCCGGTGGAGGGGACTGCTCGGCCGGGGGAGGGGCGGCACGGGGGGAGGGGCGGCACGGGAGAGGGGCCGGGCCGGGGGGTGGACCTAGGGCCGGGGGGCGCCACAGGGGGAGGGGCTGACAGGGCGGCCGGTGGCCGGCGTCGGGGTTGAGGTTGAGGTCGGGTCCGGCATCGGCGGCGGCGTGGGAGAGAGAGGGGGATCGAGAGTGAGGGGGAAAGAGAGAGGAGTGTGGTGCGCGTGTGGCTCGGCGGGGCTATAGGCAACTTAGCTATAGCGCGGCCCGGCAACACGCGCTATAGCTAAGTTAGCTATAGCACGGCCCTGAAAAAAACGCGCTACTGCTACTTTTTTTAAAAAAAATTATCTCGACAGTTAGCTGTAGCGCTTGTTTCCCAAAAAAGCGCTACTGCTAATTTTTTTTCTATTTCTTATCTAATTGATTTTCATTTTCATTTTTATTTTTCTTATCCTTCATTTTCATTTTTCTTTTTCTTATCTTTCATTTTCATTTTTCTTTTTCTTATCTTTCATTTGCATTTTTCTTTTTCTTATCTTTCATTTGCATTTTTCTTTTTCATTTCGCTTCCTGTTGTATAAGTTGTAGCAGTGGGATAGGGTTAGGTCTGTTGGAGTAATAACACCCTCCGGATAATAATTAGTGTATAATATATATTACATCATTTGACCGCTAACGGTGTGTTAAGTACGTATACAAAATAGATATAGACAAATTATGATAGTTTGTCAGCTTGGTCGACGACGCTTCAGACTGATCTTCTTCTTTCCTCTTTTGTTCGTTATCGAATAATTGAGCCCATGGTCGTGACTTTTCCTTTTCCAGGGAGTACGATCTTTCGTAGGTAATGTAGTCTTCATCCTTCTTTTGACGTATGTTTCATCGTCATCAGCATCATCTTCCCTCATCGGGTCACCGTACTGGTCGTAGTCTTCCTCGTTGGCGACTCTATCCATTCCGACGATGCTCCTTTTGCCTCTCCTCACGACAACACGGCTGGGATTGCTCGGGTCGGTTATGAAGAAACATTGTGTCACATGTTTAGCGTGTACACATGGCTCATTTTTGGCGGTGGCGTTGACGGTACCGCTATCGGAGTCGGGTATACACATGGTAGTGAAATGTCGGTTTTCTCTTTGTACGTTCTTAGCCCATCTGACACGGAACATCGTCGCGCTATGCAATCCAGTGTAGTCAAGCTCCCAGATCTCATCGACCCTTCCGTAATATCTTTCAATTACGTTCCCGGTCATGGCTTCCATCGTCACCCCTGAGTTCTGGTTATCACTGTTTATATCTTTGGCCTCCGTGTAGAACGTGTATCCGTTGATATCGTATGCTTGATAAGTCGCGAGGTTGACCGATGGGCCATGTGCTAAGGCGTATATGAGCGTTCCGTCCGGACAGCCCTCTTTCGGGGGATTAGCCAGAACTCGCTCTTTGAACCAACGCAAGAAAGTGGAGTTGTGCTCTCTAATAACTTTAGCGTCCGTCCTGTGCACCCCACGGTCACGGTAGTTCTTTGCGATGTTCTCTTTGTGCAGTGTCACGAAATCTTCTAGCACATCTAGGTGTTGTAGCACTACTAAGTTTGCCCTATCAAAGTCGTTTTGTCGGCCCGAGCGGAACACATTCACATCCCTCCGACCATTAGTGTGACCTTCGCCTTCGAGCCTTCCACAGTGCTTGCTGACGGGCAAACCAACAACAGGGTCTCCGGTGCCTAGATAACTCTCGCAGAAAGAGATGCACTCTTTGGTCAGATATCCCTGGGCTATGCTTCCATCCGGACGGGACATGTTACAAACGAATCCTTTGATGACCCCATTCATCCTCTCGAACGGCATCATGCTGTGCAGGAATGTCGGCCCTAGGTCGATGATGTCGTCCACGATGTGGACACATAGATGCACCATGACATCAAAGAACGCGGGCGGGAAGTACATCTCTAGCTCATTTAGTATGACAACGATCTCTTCCTGTAGCCTATGGAGTTGCTTGACACTGATCGACTTTCGAGAGATAGCATCAAAGAAGTGGCATAGGTCAGTAAGCGTCTCACGGACGTGTGTGTCCATAATCCCTCTAATTGCAACCGGGAGTAACTGCGTCATCATCACGTGACAATCGTGAGACTTCATCCCGCTGAACCTTTTTTTCTTGGTGTCCAGATATCTGCTAATCTTCCCACAGTATCCAGAACTAACTTTGATTCCGGCAAGGCACTTGAACAATTCATTGACCTCCTTCGGATGTAAGGTGAAGCAAGAGGGGGGGCAATATTGTTCTTCCTTCTTGTTTACTTTTTCCCCCTATCTTCCGTCTCCGTCTCCGTTTCCGTCTCCATCTCCTCCGACGACTTTTTACCGGGCATTTGGAGATCTTTCCTGATATTCAAAAATTCCAAATCTTTTCTTGCCTTCGGCCCATCCTTGGTCTTTTCCGGCATGTTCATCAATGTTCCAAGCAAGCTCTCGAGGATATTCTTCATGATATGCATTTGATCAAGGCTATGAGGCGTGTCGAGTTTGGGCCAGTACTCTAAGTCCCAGAAAACAGACCTCGTCTTCCATACCTTCAGCAGCGGCTCCGGCGCCTTTTTCTTCGTCTTTCCCGGCGAGGGGCACTCTTCCCAGTTCTTCAATAACTCATATATTTCGGCACCGCTACGCTTACGTGGAGGACCTCGATGCTCAGCCTTACCATTGAATAGATCTCCACGCTTTCTCCATGGGTCATCCTTCTCGAGCCATATTCGATGCCCCATGTACATGATTTTCGAAGACCCGCCATCTTTCGATAGCTACTGAGAAGTTGTATCATCCATGCACCTGGTGCATCCGCAATATCCGTGGCACACCTGGCCAGAGATATAGCCGTAACCGAGATAGTCCTGCACCGTCGTAATCAGTGCGACTCTCATGTAGAAATACTCTCCTTTGCTTGTGTCCCATGTCTTGGCCGGCGTTGTCCATAAGGTCTGTAGCTCTTCTTTCAGTAACCCGAGATACAGATTTATATCATTTCCCGGTTGTCTCGGCCCTTGAATAAGCATAGTCATGTGTATGTATTTTTCCTTCATGCACTTCCAGGGGGGGGAGGTTGTACATCCATACAAACACGGGCCATGTGCTATGATTGGTGTTCTGGTTGCCAAACGGATTCATGCCATCAGTACTAGCGCCAAGCACGATGTTCCTTGCATCATCTGCGAAAAATTTAAATTCAGCGTTTTATGCTCTCCACTGGCTAGCATCTGCGAGGTGTCTCAGCTTCGGATCATCTCCATCATCTGGCTTCACCCTCTCCGCGTGCCAGCGCATAAGCTTTGCTTCCTTAGGATCTACGAAATACCGCTGCAGACGCGGAGTGATCGGAAAGTACCATACAACTTTCTGTGGAGCTTTCTTTTCGGCCTTCTTATATCGTGAAGCATTGCACTTTGGACAGATGGTTTTTTCCGCGTGCTCGTTCTGATATATGATGCAATCGTTGATGCATGCGTGATATCTAATGTGTAGCAGATCAAGAGGGCACACGATTTTCTTTGCCTCCTCGACACTAGTAGGACACAGGCTTCCCGCGGGAAGAACCTTCTTTAGATACTTCAGAAGCTCATCCAGGCTTGCATCCGTCCATTTGTTTTTTGCCTTCGTCTTTAGAAGTTCTAGCGTGAAACTCAAGCGGGTCACCTCGGGATCGCAACCATCATACAATGGAGTCATCGAGTCTACCTCCAGTTGCACCAGTTTGGCCTCCTCTCTAGAAGCAGCTCTGTCGCTAGTCGTCTCCTTGCGAAGCAGGTCTCGAACATGCGGGTCCTGCATGGCTAAACTTAGTAGCGACGAAGGCTGTGGCGTGTCTGCGTCTTCTCTGCCTTGTGCTGCCTCTTCGCCATCACCATTTCTAAGGCCCTCTTCTTCGGGCCCATAATCGGTCATCTCTTTGTCTGGCCCAATGTCGTTATTTCCTGCCCCGTCGACGTCCTCATCATCATCATCTTCACTTATCCACCGAGCATGGCCATCCATGAAACCATGCATGAGCAGGTGCGCCTTGAATTTACCACCCTTAAAGGGGTCGAGCCTGACTCCTCCTTTGCATTTTCGACACGGACATAAAACATCCTTCAGTCTTTTTTCATACATGTCGTCCACCGCGGATTGCCAGTATCTTTCCACCATCCTTCCATTGACCATCATGATCACCTGCATGCGCGGAGCAAAAGAATTATAACCACGTACGCATGCATGGATCAAATTCATACAAAAATTTGACATGACCTTCCCTAAACATAGGACATATTGAGTTTTCCCGAAATTTGCCGAAACGGAATTGAATCGACATTTCGGCAAAACATCGGCAACTCATGTCACCCACATTTCAACAAATACACAATATAGGCAACTCACATGCCACACACAATTCGGTATATTCATATCGCGCATAGTTTCGGTCCTATCGCACACATACATATTTCCATTCTTGCACAACTCTTTTTTTGCTCACCTATGTGTCGAGAGGGATATCGAGCACCTTCTTAATTAGCTAGTAGCTCTAGATAGTGAGGTACCTACATATAGCTCTAACTAGGGAGAGAGAGAGAGAGCTAGTGGAGATGGGTGGATGGGCAAAGAAAGAGAGATGGAGGAGGGAGGGCATTAATTAATGGAGGTGGTGGAGGGGCAAAGAAAGAGAGAGGGAGGAGGGAGGGCATTAGTGGAGGGGTGGAGGGGCAAAGAGAGGGGGAGGAGGAGGAGCATTGAATGGAAGAACCAACAAGCAAGTGCAAGAGGAGGGGGAGAAAGGAAGGGGAGGGAGAAAACGGGGGGAAAGGTGGTAGATATTTTGGCTGGCGACCATAGCAGTAGCGCTTGCCACCAATGCGCGCTACTGGTAGCTGCACTAGCTATAGCGTTGGGTTGCAAAACACGCTACTGCTAAAGGGGCCCACAAGTTTACACGCAGAAAAAATAGCAGTAGCGCGTTGTCTAGACCAGGCGCTACAGATCTGGCTTTAACAGTAGCGCTGGGTAGACAACCGACGCTGCTAATATCTCTTGACCTGGGGGTGTGCTGTGGCACACTTACCAGTAGCGCGGCCAAGAAAAACCAACGCTACTGCTAAGTTATACCAGTAGCGCGTTTTGTACCAAGCGCTACTGCTACTTACCAGTAGCGTGGTGGCCAAAACAGGCGCTACTGGTAAAGTTCTACGTATAAGCATTTTCCTAGTAGTGCTAGGTAATATCACGCTTGGTGCGGCTCTGCAGAGTCGTACAGTTGCATGGGCCTAAGGGGGGGGTCTCAGTTCTCGGTACACCAATCAACTAGTTCAGTCATCCCGGACAATAAAGCATGGAAACACGGACAAGAGTGTAGGGCCACTGGTGGGACACAAGTATTCCTATACTAAGCAATTGGGACAACAGGTAAGGTAACAACAACAGGTTACAAAATCAGGCTATGCATCAGAATAGGAGCTACCGGAATAACGACTGTAGCAAAATCTAATGCAAGCATAAGAGAGAAAGAATGGGTGATATAGGAATGATCAAGGGGGTTTGCTTGCCTGGAAGCTCTGCTGAAAGGGGCTGGTCGTCTGGAGCGTAGTCGTACTCAGCGGCGTTGTCGGCAGTCTCGGGGTCTACCGGAGAGGAAGGAGGGGGAAGAAACAGAATAAATAACGGAGCACACAAATGCAATAATATGCATGACATGGTAAAATCATATGCAGAGGTGATCTAATGCATCCCTAAATGTTTTAGAGGACTTGGGAAAATATTTGGAATTATTTTCCCATAGTCATGCACTATTCATTTATCACAATCAGGCCAAAAGTTCAATGCTCACACCTTAGAGTGATCTAACATGGATGCAAATGACACATTTAGATTTGTTGTATTTTTCTGATCATTTTTCATATATAAATTATTTTCATCTGAGCTACGGTTTAATTTCTATGATTTTTCAAAGTTTTAAATGTTTTTCTGAATTTCTGGAATTAATCTAATTTCGAATTAAAACAATAAATTGCTATGGGTACACAGAAGTGTACCCAGCAATGTGTGCATGTGTATGACAGGTGGGACCTGTTGACTGCTGAGTCAACAGTCAACAGTCCCAGTTGACTGGTCAAACTGGGCCAGTGGGGCCCAGGTGGCATAGGCTGTGGGGATAGTCTTAACTAAAATGGGTTAAATTAGCACCGGGGTCCACACATCAGTGGCTATTAGGGGGTTAATTAGGATTAGCCTAATCAACCGTCAGGCCAGTCACTAACAGTGGACCAGCCGGCTGGTTTAAAACCAGCGTGCGCCGGCAACGACCACCGACACGGCGGCGCTGCTCGTCCGCGCCCCTCCGGCGACCATTTGGCGCGCGGAGTGCGGCTACTGGACGCGGGCGATGGCGCGCGCCGAGGAGAGGCAGTAGCGGGTGCGGGGGTGGCCGGGAACGGTGCCCACAACGCCGGCAAGCGGCGGCTGGGGCATGGCCACGACGAAAACGGCGGGGCAGAGGTGGACTGCGGCGTTTGACGAGCCAAACGACGCCCTAGAGGCCCTACGAGCTCAACGGTGGCACGGGCTCGCCTCGGGGTTGGCTAGAACAACGGCAATGGACACGGCGGTGGCAGCAGAGCTTCGGCCGGAGCAAGGCAACGGCGTGAGCTAGCTAGAGGGCAACCGGGAGCGTAGAGAGAGAGAGGGGAGCTGGTGGTGGTGCTTACAGCGTTGCCGAGAAGCGCTCGGGGAAGACAGGGAAGCTCGGGGCGGCGCGGATCGAGTGGCGGTGTCGCGGTGGCCGTGGCGGGTAAGAGGGCTCGATCCCGACGCAGTGGGGCGGTTCGGCTTGAGTTGGTCCTCTCCGAGGACGAAGGAGATGTCGGGGAAGCGGTTGGACACGGCAAGGCGACGAAAGGTGGCCGGTGGCCGCGTTAATGGCGAGGCGGTGGCGGCGGTAGTGGCGGGCGTGCGCTAGGGAGAGGAGAGCGGCGCGAGGAGGGGAAAAAGGGAAGGCTAGGGTTGCCCGCGGGGTCAGGGACGAGGCTAAGTAGCCATCCAGGGCGGTCGGGGAGGCGCCGGTGGCGTTCATCGCGCGGCTCCATCGCGCGCTCGAGCTCGGGCATGGCGACACGAGGAGAGGGAGCAGGTAGACGACGCTGTGCGAGTGGGCTGGGCCGGCACTGTAGCAATAGGCCGAGGGCACAGTGGGTTTCCCCTTTTCTTTTATTCCTCTTCTGTTTTTCCTTTTTTCTTCCTGTTTTGTATTAATTTAAGCTATCAAATGAGTTTTGTAAAATGGGCCACATGCTACAATAAATACTATGCTATTTACTGGGTTGGCACAAAAAGTTTGATGCAGGTTTGAATTTGATTTAATTGAAAATGGATTAAAGGGGCTATTTTGGGCACTGTTTTTGGATGCTAGCTTCCAATTAAGCAAGCAAGTGATGTTGTTTTTCTCAACATTAATTTGCTATGGATTATTTACAAAATGATGAACTATTTTGCTTTCCTATTTGTGCAACTTTTAATTTCACTCGTAGTTTGAATTTTGATTTGAAGTGGAATTTGAAATGAGATATGAACCAAAGATGATTAAGCTTTGTTAAGCATGGTGACTTGGCATTACCAGAGGGTGATTACTGTAGTTGATACATGAGGGTGTTACACACTACCTCAACCCCCACTGCAGAGAACCATCGATCATCACCGACCGATGCCGAGTATCACGTCTCCATCAGACCCCCGGCACCCAGTCTGAACCATGTGTCTCTCGCCTTCCCGCTAAATGTTGGAAATATGCCCTAGAGGCAATAATAAATTGGTTATTATCATATTTCCTTGTTCATGATAAATGTTTATTATTCATGCTAGAATTGTATTGACCGGAAACTTAAATACATGTGTGAATACATAAACGACACTGTGTCCCTAGTAAGCCTCTACTAGACTAGCTCGTTGATCTAAGATGGTTAAGGTTTCCTAACCATAGACATGAGTTGTCATTTGATAACGAGATCACATCATTAGGAGAATGATGTGATGGACAGACCCAACCGTAAGCTTAGCATCAGATCGTTTAGTTATTTGCTACATCTTTCTTCATGTCAAGTATCAGTTCCTTAGACCATGAGATCATGCCACTCCCGGATACCGGAGGAATACCTTGTGTGCTATCAAACGTCACTTCGTAACTGGGTGATCATAAAGGTGCTCTACAGGTATCTCCGAAGGTCTCTATTGGGTTGCATAGATCGAGACTGGGATTTGTCACTCCGTGTGACGAAGAGATATCTCTGGGCCCTCTCGATAATACAACATCATAAGAAACTTCATGTGACTAATGAGTTTAGTCACGGGATCTTGTATTACGGAAACGAGTAATGAGACTTGCCGGTAACAAGATTGAACTAGGTATGGAGATACCGACGATCGAATCTCGGGCAAGTAACATATCGCCGGACAAAGGGAATTGCATACGGGATTAACTGAATCCTTGACATCGTGGTTCAACCGATAAAGATCTTCATGGAATATGTAGGAACCAATATGGGCATCAAGGTCCCGCTATCAGTTATTGGCCGGAGAGGTGTCTCGGTCATGTCTACATAGTTCCCGAACCCGTAGGGTCGCACGCTTAACGTTCGATGTCGCTAGGGTAGTATTGAGATATTAATAGTGGAATGTCCGAAGGTTGTTCGGAGTCCCGGATGGGATCCGGGATATCACGAGGAGCTCCGGAATGGTCCGGAGGTAAAGATTTATATATGGAAAGTTGTTTTCGGGGTTCCGAAAAAGGTTCGGTTTTTTTCGGTATTGTACCGGGAAGGTTCCGGGGGTCCACCAGTGGGGCCCACCTGCCCCGGAGGGTCCACATGGACTCAAAGGGGGGTGCACCAGCCCTACATGGGCCAGGCGCAGCAGCCCCCTGGGTGCCCCCAAAGGGATAAGATCAAATCCCTTAAAAATAGGAGATAAGATCGAAGGGGGAGGCTTTACTTGGGGAGGGGTACTGTTCACGCGTGTACTGTTCACGCAGTACTATTCCTCCTCCTCCAAGTTTCGTCCCCTATATAAGGTGGGGGCGGGGGGCTGCACCCATAAGCCTGGCGCCTCCCTCTCTCCCATATACTCCTCCTCGCACAGTTGCTTGGCGAAGCCCTGCTGCGTTTCTGCTGCCACCACCACCACCACCTCGCCGTTGAGCTGGTCCTGATCTCATCTACCTCCTCTCCCTCGCTTGCTGGATCAAGGAGGAGAGGACGCCATCGAGCCGCACGTGTGCTAATCTCAGAGGTGCCGTCCGTTCGGCGCTAGATCGGATTGGATCATGATCGGATCGCGAAGAGTACGACTACATCAACCGCGTTATGACACTAACGCTTTTCGGTCTACGAGGGTACGTAAGACACACTCCCATCCTCGTTGCTATGCATCTCCTAAATTAGATCTTGGTTGTTTCATAGGAATTTTTTTTGATTTTCTTGCTACGCTCCCCATCACTGAAATAGGCTGCGATTCTCCGGATCCTTACATAGTAGCCCCTCCATCAGCACAGAGTGAAGTCTTTCGCCAGACTCCAGCTCCACCTTCAACATAACTCCATGGTAGATGATCAGTCCACCCTCACGCCCGTTGACTTCAAGCTCTCATGTGTGCACTGACTTGAATCAACCCTGCGTCATAGTCTTGTCGAAGCCGCACAAGCCCTCAGGCCTGCACCACGTGTTGCCACGCCACAGAGAACAAACACCTCGGACCCTCACGCTCATATATCGTCGTCGCCGATTTCATGTCGTCTCTATACCGACCGACTCGCGTCGATCCATCAGACCTCCTGGTCCGACCCAGCCGAACTTAACCAACTGCTACCGTGCTCCACCCTGCGTCGTGTCCGCCCGCATATGTCCGTGCATTGCTTGACGCCCTGTGTATGCATGATCCTGCCACGACGCACTTCAGACTCTTGCTTCGAGCCTTATACGCACGTCGCCAACCTGCCAACTTCCTGGTACAACCCGTGTGCAATTAACAATGCCTAAAAAAAAGTTGTTTCCATGGTAGCTTACGTGGATGCACCATGCGTGCCTCCATAACTCCCAACGCTCCTCTTTTCTTCATCCCATTGCTTTCCATGCCACACGTCTATACCACACGTTGCAAATTGTTTTTTTTTTTCAACAAACAAATCTCATCTTGCTTCAATCGGCTCTGCACATCACTCACATCTTGCCTTGCAGAGCGGCTCCCTTGTGCTACGCACCCTTTTTTCCTTGAGCGAACGCACACGCACGCCTGCAACTCAACTGGGCCTGCTACTCGGCCTGCTTCCTGGGCCGCTCTCGGGACAACCTGCCCACCAGTGCACGACCGCACTTGGGCCTTGGGCGCCTGCCGACCGCGCCGCCTGGCCGCTACCTCCTGTAGAGCTGCAGCTGCGCCTGCTGCGTGACCTAGCCGCCGCCTGCTGGATCGGATCTGCTGCTGTACGAACTCGCCGAAAACTTTTCTGATTGCTGTCAACCACAGCTTTGATCGAAACCTGCAACTGCTTTTCACCGATTTTGACTGTATTTGATCTTTCCATTGATCTCCACGAACAACTTCAATCTCAGTGCAGGCACCTGGCAACCCTCGCAGCCGCTCCATGGATCGAACACTCACATCCTCTGAATCAACAATCCGACCTCCAAACAACCTAACTCTGATACCACTTGTTAGAATTAATCCGAGGTGCACAATCGATCTACCGAGGACCAAGCAATCGCACTAGGCACGACACCGAAATTTGTTAACGAGGTTCACCATCATGGCTACATCTCCGGGGCCTGACTACAGGCGCTCCTCCCCATACACCGCTACAATACCGCACCCCGGCCGCCCGGGCGCCGGCACACGCTGCCAGCTCCCCCGCGTGCCTGTGCTATTATGTTGGCATAGGTTACATCGTGTGTCTACCTCACATTATTTAATAGGCCTAGGATACAAGTGTCCTATTAGGACACGACTCCGTAATCCTATCTACACACCGTACGACTCAGAGTCCAACTGTAACCTACCTTGTAGAAAATATTCGACACAATTCTAACACGTTTCCCATGTCCGGCCATGAGCCCCGAGAACTGAAGCTCCGGCTCTTGCCTTCGCCTTCTCCAGTTCCGCCTCGGCGCTCTCCAGCTCCGCCTTCGGAACCCGGAGAAGTGAAGCTGTCCGTCTCCACGTCGCCGCCAAGCAGCTAATTGGCCGATGATGTTCAGCCCACCAAGCTTGGCTTCAACGGGAGGGGAGGAGTGGTGGCCTTCTTGGGACCCGAGCGGCGGCGACCTACCATGCGCTACTCTTCCTCACTGCCGGCGGCGCCCGGGACGTGTCGGCTTCGTGGTCGTGGTGGTGGGGTGCGACCGGGGCGGAGCTGGCGATGTCCTCCTCGTTGCCGCTTGATACGTCTCCAACGTATCTATAATTTTTGATTGTTTCATGCTATTATATTATCAATCTTAGATACTTTATATGCAATTTTGTATCATTTTTGGGAACTAACCTATTAACTCAGTGCCCAGTGCCAGTTCCTGTTTTCTGCATGTTTTTTATTTTTCAGAAAATCAATACCAAACGAAGTCCAAACACGATGAAACTTTACGGTGATTTTTTCTGGACCAGAAGGGACCCTAGAAGCTTTGGGGGGAGGCCAGAAGATCTACAGGAGAGTCACAAGCTCACATGGCGCGCCCCTAGGTGGGGGGCGCGCCACCTAAGCTTGTGGGTCTCACGCAGCTCCGTTTGACCTAATTCCACTTCTATAAATTCCCATAAATTCCAAAACCAACAAAGAGCCACCCGAAACAATTTTTCCACCGTCGCAAGTCTCTGTTCTTCCGCGATCCCATCTGGAGGCATTTTCCGGTACTCTGCCAGAGGGGGAATCGATCACGGAGGGCTTCTACATCAACCTTGCTGCCCTTCCGATGATGTGCGAGTAGTCTACCACAGACCTACTGGTCCATAGTGATTAGCTAGATGGCTTCTTCTTTCTCTCCGATCTTCAATACAATGTTCTCTTCGGGGATCAATCCGATGTAATCTTCTTTTGCGATGTGTTTATTGGGATCCGATGAATTGTGAGTTTATGATCAGATTATTCATTGAAAGTAATTGAGTCAATTCTGAACTTTATTATGCATGATTATTATAGTTTTGTATTTCTCTCCGATCTATCTGTTTGGTTTGGCCAACTAGATTGATTTATTTTCAGTGGGAGAGGTGCTTTGTAGTGGGTTCAATCTTGCGGTGTCCTCACCTCGTGACAGAAGGGGTAGCGAGGCACGTATTCGTATTGTTGCCACTAAGGATAAAACGACGGGGTTCAATCATGTTGCTTGGTTTTATTCTGTCTACATTATGTCATCATACTTCATGCATTATTCTGTTTGTTATGAACTTAATACGTAGAGAGCCAAGCATAGAAGCGCTCTCGAAGTGGAGTAATAGTAGTAGATGCAGGCAGGAGTCGGTCTACTTGTCACGGACGTAATGCCTATATACATGATCATTGCCATGAATAACATCATAACTATGCGCTTTTCTATCAATTGCCCAACAGTAATTTGTCTACCCACTGTATGCTATTATTATGAGAGAGAAGTCTCTAGTGAAAACTATGGCCTCCGGGTCTACTTTTATCATATTACAAAAACTAAAATTACCTTGCTACAATTTTATTTCTTTTATTTTACTTTGCAATTTATCTATATACCATTATCAGATTTAATCCTTGCAAGTAACGAGTTCAAGGGGATTAACAACCCTCTTGCCCGCGTTGGGTGCAAGTATTTGCTCATGTGTGTGTAGGTGCTGTTCACTAGGCATTTGCGTGATTCTCCTATTGGTTCGATAATCTTGGTTCTCACTGAGGAAAATACTTATCCGCTACTATATTGCTTCACCCTTCCTCTTCGGGGAAAATCCCAACGCAGTTCACAAGTAGCACCGCTCTTGCCCCACACCTCATACGCCACCTCGTCGAACTCCTTGTAGGCGGCCTCCAATTCCGCCTGATGGCAGCGGTACCGCCAACGGTCGCGGCGGATCTCACGGGCGGAGTGGTAGGAGTCGGCCAGTGCCTCCTGCTCCGCCATGTCCACGTTTGGCATGATGGCCGTGCCGGCGGCGAGTTGCTCCTCCGCGCGCTGGTGCTCCTCGAGGAGGCCGAGGTTGTAGGCCTGGTCGGCCTGCGCCTGTCGGAACTTGGCCTCCTACTCCTCCCACAGCATGTCCGCGTAGTGCGCACGGGCCTTGCCGATGGTGAGGCCGGCATGCACCGGCGAGGAGGGTGGCGCCGGCTCGTCCTCCATTGGGGCATCATCGACCTCCGTCTGCTGGCTGGCCTACCAGCCGGCAGCAATGGCGGCCATCTCTTTCTTCTGCTTCGAGGAGAGGGTGTCCCAGAGGGCTTTGGAGCGCGAGGAGGCCATGGTAGGCGTGGTGTGGAGAGGAAAAAGGGACCGGAGGAAGATGACTGCGGCTATGGCCGGGGCTAGAGTTTATATAGCGGGCGGATGGCAATGGGCCGCGGCGGTGTGCTTAATGGTGGGCGGTAGACGAACGGACGGGTGGCGCTGAAGTAGGTTCCTCGGCAACCGCATATCATTAATGTTGGGCGACAAACCGACGGGGTGTCGTTTGAACGCAGAGCATTCGCCTGCACCGGGAAGCGGCGCGGGCGGCGCTCTCTCGGCTGGCGCGCCGCTTCAATGCCGGCAGCAGTGAGAGGTCGCGTCCGCTCTGGCCGGGCATGAATGCATCACTGATGCTCTGGAGCGGCGCTGACTGTTTCGGGCGAGAAGCGCGCGCGGGCGAGGGATGGGGGTTAATGATGGGCCACTACAGTCAGAAGCGGACGTGGCAGCGGTCCGGACGCCCGCAAAGCCTCCCTAGTTTGTCTCTGATTTGCGGGAAAAAGTGTGTCCGGACTGCCGAGCGGACCGGGTGGTTTGAGGGTCGGCGTTGGAGATGCCCTTAACTCAGATTTGTTCCTCTTTTACTCCACCCATTATCTCTGCCTCCCAATTCAACATCGTCGCTATAGGCAATGGCACATTTGGCATGCAATACCGACGGGTTCCGAGGGGGAATTATAGCAAGTATCTATCACACAACAGAGCATTCTGAGGGCGAATGGAGTCGAGAAAGTCGATAAAATCCAGGAGATAAAATGTTACTACTAATGGTATCCAGATAAAATTAACACTTGACCAACATTAACAAAACAAGCAATGTGACCATATATCCAAATATTGCACGAAGTATAACATAGCCACAATGAATACTTGCTAGCAACTCATGTAAGCAAAGCTTTGTGGCTTATATTGGTTGGATGGCTTTAATTTGATGGGGACAACATGAATGTCCAGAAGCTTCTATGGAAATGACCCTCCAAATTATATAAATCAATTGATCCAAAGTCTATATAGTTTTTACAGAGCAAAATATCCACGGTCTCTGGCTAACGGACCAGAAGCAGGAGCGAACTGGGCCGGCTGGCGTTGCTGGTGGACTGGGTTAGATCAGCAGCTGGGCTGACTTGCGCTCGCTGCACCGGACTGGGCGGGTCAACGCTTGACGAGCGGGGCTCACCTGGCGGTTTGACCACGTCAGACATGGCTCGTCCACCTCGCGCCCGCGCAGAACAGAACATGGGAGGGAAGCAGGGGAGCTCCGGCGACGCGTCGCGCCCCCACCGCTCCAGAACGAGGCAGATGATCCCCGAGACCTCCCACACCTCATGCCCGAGCGCACGGTCGGCGAGGAACCACGACGGTAACGACCACTTCTCTTCCCGCGTACAATTATGGCCAGCTCAGTCGAATTCGTGGCCACTGCTCCAGCTCAGGTTACCGTCGGGCACGGTCACCGCGCTCCTGCTGCTTGCTGTGGCGATCACCGGCGACGCCCTGGATGTCTAGGGGCTAGACCAAGGTGGCGCACGTTGATACGACCGCAAGCTATGGCCTAGGGGAGGGCATACAGGCGGCTGGAGGTCGTGCTACTGCTACAGGAGGCTGGGACGAGCAGCTGGTGCTGGACATGTTTATTCCCGAGGACGCCCGGCTTATTCCGACATTTGCTTGGCACTTGCATGGCATACAAACTGAAGGTCCAGAGAAATGCCATGGCCACTGGTATGAGCTCGAGTAACAGCGCAGCTGGTCTGGATACGTTTGATAAATGATAATACCCCATGGAAGCGTATGTGGAGAATCTTGCTTCCATGCACGGGGAATTTGTTTAAATTAAATGCTAAACTAAGGCTACAACCTGAATCATCAAATGCAAGTGTACAACTCTACAGTTCTCACTAAGCAAATCTGAATCTCAACTGATACTGATAGGATAGGAAGACTGCACATAATCATATAGGCTCTTATTATAACAGTGTACTATTTTTCTACAGTCACTGAAAAGATAGGGAGACTGAACAAGCTGCATTTCCTTCTTTCTATTCTAGCTATCTACAACACCATCTCTTGCATTTTCAAGACACCTGGTAACGCAAACTTAATGCATATTTACCATTTAAGTGTTTATTGCAGTGCGAAGAGAGCACAAAGCACAATAAAACTGAAACAGTGGGAAGATGCACATAGACACAAAATGTATGCAAAGATCATTAAGCAGGCAAAGCTCGCTTCAACGTGCTTATTGTTATTGGAAAAGCATATGGCAAATGAACCACAAGGCTAAAACAAGCAAGCCAATGCATCTTCATCATCCCAGTTGGCTAACTGTGTCCAGAAATTACATACTAGAGGGAGTTGGCAAACTAAACGATTAACTCCTACAGGTCTACTTCCCAGATGACCAGTGCATGCTATGTAGATGACCGATCTCCAGGTGAAGGCGAAGAACCTTCAGCATGGCCCATTCCTGCATCTCAGCAACCGGGATACAATTCTAAACACCTGTGTAGCAATCAATGTCATTAATCAAACTAGTTTGTACTGTCCGTTCATGGAAAAGTGAACTTATACAATCTGACATTTTTTTTATGATTCAAACATCAACTATCAGCTTAACCATTGTGGAAATCGTACCTACCAAAAACTCCAAAGTTGAATCATCTCAGCATTATTGGGAAAACATAGCAACATAAGCAGAGAATAGCAACAGAAAGAGTAGAAGACAGTCAATTTCTAGTGCCACGGCTTCAACTTCTATTGTTATCACATTCACATCTTCAAGTTTTTTACTGCATCTCATCTCATTAAAACAAGTGATCATAGCTATTCAGATATAAACAAATATATAGCCTGAAGATACAAAATGAAATTCAACTTATTTATTTCAATGGAAAAAATGGACTCGCCACTTGCAGCAGGATCATCGTAAAAATTGACAAAATGAACAATTGTCTTGTAAGTTTTTAAACCAACTCATTGTTATGGACTTAAGATTATTAGCACGATCATCAGAGATAACAATATTGAATAAAAGAAATAGCTCGCTTTAAGCTTCTAACTATGCATACATAGGATACATCTATTTGATATTTAAGTTACTTCAAGCTAGTTTTTAATGAAGTTGTCTCCAACTGTTATGTATCTCATCTTCTAAAAAAGAACTTCAAAGCTACACTAAACTCATGAGAAACTTTCCTAGCTCTGACTTGAACCACAATGTCCAATGGTAATGTTAATAAAAATATGCGAATATTAAGAACAACTTGGCATCATATTTATTTACAATACAGCAGAATGATGTCATCACATCGCCTGGGTACAGAAACAGAACTGCTCATGTATCTCATTATCACCTCAAGAAAATCTGTACTGCATCAATGCGCTAGCACTACCATTATACAGTTCCGTAATGCATATGTCAAATAGGTGCAGCAAGGAAATTTAGTTCAATTGTTACATAAAGAAAATTTTCAACTTGGCCACAGAAACAGAACTGGTGGCATGAGCTAAACTGGATATCACAGGCTAATATTTTTCCATATCATAAGAATTACATAAACACCACCACACAACCATTGGGACAGAACACTGCGGAACAAAATTGGTATGTATTGAAGAGATCATCAAGCAGCAAAAGAATAATTGATAGTATGACACTACTTAAAATTCATAGCTTAACATTAAATGATGTGAAAGGCATTCAATCAACCAATTATCAAAAAGTAACTTGGTTTCGTTATATCGTCAGTGTAAAGGCATGCTATTACCTGTGGCATAGACACTCTCAAACGGGTGATAGTGACGCCATATGTTGGTATCAAAAAGTTTCTTCAACTGCAATGACTCAAGCTGGACCAAGAAGAGGCTCCTACCGGTCCACAGTAACACCAAATTATTGTCCTCAGCAAGCCCTTGTATGATTAAACGATCCTCTGAATTCAGGGAAAGTACCTTGCCCAGTTCAATAGTTCTTGCCATCCCCCATGACGCAACACCGTCACAGCCGGCGTTCCTCTTCCATAATTGGCCGGTGAAGCCTGACATAAAGAGTAAACCCAGCCCACCACCCTCGGACCGCATAACCGTTAAGCGGCCTCCGTCAGATTCAGATATATCCGCTGGCAGCCCTATCACCGCTAGGCTCTTCCTCTCCAAATCAAACTCAAGAATATTTAGCGAAGTACCACAAAGTATCCAGTAAAGGGAATGCCCAACCAGCACAGCTGGCTCCAGTGAAACCCTGGTGGGAAGGAAGTCCCCAGATGGGATGGGTGTTGAGATGGGACTACCCCAGACCCTGGTCTCCGACGAGTAAACGCAGGCGAGCGCTCGTGCACCTTGTCCCAAGACTAGGTCTGCCACTGCCAAGACTATCTCGAAGTGGACGTCCCCGGCAGCAGGGCGGAGCACCGCACCGCTGATCCATGTCTTGAGCCGTTTGAATCGCCGGGGAATGGCTACGCGGTGCTGGTGGCCGGTGACGGGGTCCCACACCAGGAACTGGAGCCGCCATTGGTCGAACAATAACACGAGGCCATGTCGGCACCCGAGGAGGTGGAAGTAGGTAAGGTCCAATTCCAAGAGGAGGCGGCGGGACGGAACACGATTGGGGGCCTCTAGAGTGGGTTCGAAGGAGGACTCTTTAAAATGTCTCTTGTAGAAGCAGCCGAGGAGGGGAGGGCTGCGGTGGTGGTGGAGGCGGAAGCGGCGGGAGAAGGCTGGATCGGAGGCGAGGAAGCGCCAACTCTTACTGACGGCGGAGGCGCGCGGGAGGGAGGACGGGAGCGGCGGGAGGCGGAGGAAGATCTCGGAGAGCAGGTTGTCGTCGTCCAGCGGCCTCGCCGCCACCGCCGCCGGCAACATCTCGCCCTCCTCACAGCTCATGCGGCAGATGGGAATGGTGAAGCAGCCGCCACGCTGCGGAGTAAAGTGCGGATGACCTTTTTTTTTTTTTTTTTTGAGGGTGTGCGGATGACCTAAAGCCAGCACGAGAGAGAGAGAGAGAGAGACTGAAATTAATTAAGCCCACTCGAAGAAGAAAGCGCACGAACGCACCTCTATGGACCAACAAGGAGGCCTGGCACGCTCAGGGCACACACGATTTTGCCTTTTTATTTTTAGTTTTTGTGTGCCTGTGGTTTTCAATTCTAAAGATACCACTTGCTCTAACCTTTGTGGTTCCGGAAAATTTTCAAACCTTTTTTGGGATATATATATATATATATATATATATATATATATATATATATATATATATATATATTGAATCCATGTTACCATCTGCTGTAATTTACTTTGAAGCTAGGTGAATTTTGCTCGACACTCTCCTCGCCGCCAGCCCCCTCCCCTCCTCGATCTCCTCCCCCACCCCCCCCCCCCCCCCCCGCCGCCGCCAGAGCGCGCCTGCTCGGCGGCGGCGGCGGGCCCTCTTCACCCTTCACGCGGGGACGGCTGGTGTAACACCCCCTTGTAATATGCTACAGTGATCCCTCATGATCAATGCCAAGTCAGCATCTTTTGTAAAGCACAAGTGCCACTTGTCTTAGAATTCAAGCTCAAAATCCAAATTTGAATTGCAAGTCAAATATTTATATTTTCAAACATGCAAACAAAATAGTTCACAATATTGCAAATAATCCCAAAACAATTATAAAAATAAAATCAACATTATTTGGATTCCCAAATTGACCCTAACAACCAAAAAACAGTGACTTTAACAGCCACTTTAATTCATTTCCAATTAAGCCAAATTCAAATGATTTCAAATGACCCTCAAACTTTTTGTGACAGTGAGGTATATTGCATCATAAATATTGAGACAAGTTGCACATTTTACAAAATTGAATTGATGCTAAAAGAAAATGCAAAACAGAAACTATAAAAGAAAATAAAGAAAAGAGAAAAGGCTACTGTGCCCGTGGCCCAAGTGCAACAGAGGCGAGGCCCAGCCCACCCGCACTCTCCTTCTACCTTTCTCCTCGCTGTCGACTGCAGCTCGCGCGAGCGCCCTGGCCCCCCCTCCCGCACGCTCGACAGCGCGCGGCTGCCGCTCCGTGGGCGCCTGCAAGGCCTTCCCTCTCTCCCCGCGAACCCCTGGCCCCTCGGTTCTTCCCCACTTGCTCGCCCCTTCTCCTTCCCGCACGAGGCCGAGCGTGGTCGTCGCCTCGCCGTCGTCGTCTGCGCGGCCACGGGCCACCCCGCGCAGCCTCGACCTGTCCAGGAGCATCGCCGGCGTCGACCACTTCGCCTGCAAGCAACAGAACGGGCTGGGGAGCGCCACTGCGCCGGCATCGGCCCGTCTTCAACCTCGGATCGCCGGAACTCCCCCGACTCATTTCGTCACCCCTCTGCGCTCCTAAGCAGTCGCCGGCCACCGTGTGCCTCACCGTAAGCGTCCACATCTCTCCCCTCCCTCTGGCTGCCCGCTTTCCCGCCGTAGCTCGCTGTACTCGCCACGCGCCGCTGCCGCGTTCCGGCCACCGCCGCTGTCACTCCCCTCCATAGCCACCGCCCGCCTCCGGGCCAGCTGAGCTCACCAACGAGCTCAGGGCCTCTCCCTGAAGCCAACCACCGCGTTAGATCGCTCGCACACGGGCCGCAATGAGCAGGTGCTCGAGGCCCGAACTCCGGCGTCCGCTGCGGTGGTCGTCGTCGACGCCACGGGCCATCCCCGACGCTGCAACCCCCGCGGATGGATGCGGCGCAGCCCTGGCTCTCGAACGCGCCTACTCCAATGCCAAATGGGACTCTGTGCGCGGATTCCGGCCAACTCCGGCGTGCTGCCGCCGCAGATTTGGTCGTCGGCGTCGTCGCCGGCGCTGCCGCTGACCTGGCCTGACCGGTGGACCCTCCTGGGTCGCTGGCAGCTGGGACCCGCGGGCCTAGTTGACCAGTTGACCAGGTCAACTGGCTGACTGGGCAGCGCCCAGCCACTGCCAGTGGGTCCCCCGTGGGCCCCGTTGACTGGTCAGCGGGTCAATTGACCGCTGACGTAGTGATGACGCCATGATGACGTCATATTCCTTTTCTGACGAATTTAGTAATTAAAAATAATCTGTAAATTTCATAAAATGATTAAAACTTTGAAAAATCATATAAAATAAACCGTAACTCGGATGAAAATAATTTATATATGAAAAATGATCAGAAAAATCAAACGAATCCGAATATGTCATTTGCTTTCATGTTAGAGTCCTCTAGGCAGATGAACATTGAACTTTGTACCCGTTTCCGATAGATGAATAATGCTTGACCTCGGATAAATAATTCCAAATAAATTCCTAAAACATCTAAAATATTCAGAGATGCAGTATATCACCCCTGCATATCATTTAGGCATGTCATGCATAGTGATTGCATTTGTATGCTTGTATTTATCTGTTTCTTCCCCCTCTTCTTCGAAGGTAGACTCCGAGACCGCTGACGAACCGGGGATCGACTACACCGTTGCAGATTCCTTTTCGCCTGCAGAGCAACCAGGCAAGCAAAACCCCCTTGATCATTTCTATATCGCCCATTCCTTCTCTTTCGTGCTTGCATTACATTTTTCTATAGTATTTGATTGCTCCTATTCTGATGCATAGCCTGATTTTGTAACCTGCTATTGATACCTTACCTGCTATCCTAAATGCTTAGTATAGGCTGTTTAGTGATCCATCAATGGCCCCACACCCTTGTCCTTGTTGCCATGCTTTACCACCGGTGCTCGATCAATGTGATCGACGTGCCGAGACCGACACAACACCGCACACCCCCTTAGTTGTACGACTCTACAGAGCTACTATCGAGTGCCGAGGGTGATACCTCCTACCTCACTCCTGATGATATCTCTGTAGCATAGCTAGTCGGTTGTGGGCTACCGAGGGTGATTCCTCTTCCACCACCTCCGATGATGCCTCTGTCGTGTAGCCCCTCAAGTGTCACTAGTAGAAAACAGGGCATTAGTCCCGGTTCGTAAGGGCCTTTAGTCCCGGTTCTGCAACCGGGACTAAGGAATCGGGACTAAAGGCCCCCACTTTTAGTCCCGGTCGTGTTACGAACCGGGACTAAAGGGGCTCCACGTGGCCGCTGCGCAGCGCTCAGGCAGGAGAACCTTACGAATCAGCCGGGACTAAAAGGCCGCCACGCGTCAGCCCCTGCCAAGCGCTGTTTTTTTCAAAGGAGGGGTTTAGGGTTTTGGAGGGTTTAGGGGTTTTGGAGGGTTTAGGGGTTTCATTTTTATTTTATGTTTTCCATTCAACTCGACGCTAGCTACTAATAGAAATGAAGGAACCGTTACACAACATCGTCATGAATATAGAGAAGTGACCTCTTTCTCCGTGCTTGGTCGAACAACAAGTTTTCGTATATATGTTCGACGCTACTACATATAGTACACGTTCATGCATATATACAAAATAACATCTCTTACGATCCCTAATATCTAATTACCAACATTCACTACCAATTTCCGATGGTATTCTCCGGTTGTAGATATGACCTCTTTAAGGAAGAATCCCACCAATTCCTCTTGAATTGCCTTTACGCGATCCTTTGGTAGGAGATCATCCCGCATCCGTTGGATCTAATTTAAAGAAGGGTTGTGGCTGCTCGATCTAGATCTGGAGGTCTGCGCCTCCGGCCGGCTGCACTCGCGGGCGGCGCGGGCAGAGGCGGCGAGGTCCAGCTGTCTCCGGCGGTCGGGTGCTGGAGGTGGCTGGAGTGGGGGCGTGCCATGGTGGGGTGGCCGGCAGCGTCGGCGGCTGGGCTGGCCTCGTCCAGGGGTGCGGGTGGTACGGTCGGTAGGGCGGCGCGGGGCTGCTCCCCGGGTTCCCGGCGTGGATGTGGGCTGCCACGGCATGGTGGTGGCCCATGGCGGTGGTCTGGATCGTTTCACGTCGACGGCTGGACATCTTCGGCGTCGGCCCGTCAGTGAGCGGCCTGTGTCGGCCTTCGATCCCTCTCATCGTCGTCCGGGCGCTACCTTCGCCGAAGGGCTGGCCCTCTCCCAGCTGCGGTCCATCGCCCGTCTCGCGCCCGGTGCTGCGGGACCGAACTCGTCTCGCGCCCGGCAGCAGGACCGAGCTCGTCTCGCCCGGTGCAGCAGGACGGGTCGATGGAGGCCAGTTTTGGCCGGCCTATTGGGTCTCGGCGCTGGGGCCGCCCAGGGGTGCGAAAGACGGGGCCTTTCCACTCGTCTCTTTGTTTGGAGTAGCGGCGGGTGTCGGGTGAGGTGGTGTCGAGGTCTTGGATGCCGGGGCGACGGCCCTGGCGGTGGTAGCGCGGTGCTCATGGGCAGAGCCCATGGCTTGGTGCTGCCCGATGACCATGGCCGTGTGGGTGGCATGGTACCCGGGGTGTGGCGTTCGGTGGCGGTGAGTGTTGGCCGGGGTGAAAACCTGCTCTATCTTCGGACGGACCGGCGGCGGTGAAGCTCGTTGCCTTCTTGAAGGCGTCGTCGCGGCCTTCATTGCCCGTCATGTTGCTCCAGGGGAAACTCTGACCCTCAGGTCGGGCGGTGGTGGCGCTCCGGTGTCGTTTCCTTCCTGAAGGCGCCGCCTTGGAGCCCACGGTTCGTCGTATGCGGCTGCATCTCTTCGCGGTGGCGTGTTCACGGCTGAGGACCCTGGTTGCTCTTGTAGTGCTTGGGGTGGTGTTGCTGCGCTCAGCGCCTATGTATCCTGCCTTGGGTGTGTGCATGTGTTGTGTGGCGTGCGTCTGTACAGGATTGTTGATGATCGTTGCTTTATATATAAAGCGGGGCGAAAACCTTTTTGGGTAAAAAAAAGACTAGAAGATTCCATCAATATGTTGCAGATCATTCATCCATAAATCAAAGTTCAATTCCCGCAAAAATAAATAAATCAAAGTTCAAGTGTCGTGAATCACAATGGTGATGTTTTTCGCCACTTTAGGGTTTCCTTTCTTTCAGTGGAGTGTTTAGCATAGCGGCATGGCTTTATGTGCCAAGATTTTCATTTCTGAAGAAAAAACCCTCATTCGCTTTCTAATATTTTGCCTCAATTTTCAGAGCTCAATTTTAGTAGTTTGGTACTGCTGATAGATAACGGAAACTTCCGTTTATAGTGCTAGATAGATATTTTTCGTCAATTTTCAGAGCTTAATTTTAGTAGTTTGGTACTACTGATAGATAACGGAGACTTCGTACTAGATAGACTAGAGGATCTTGCTTGGATGGACAGGACCATTGCCTCCTAAACTAAGGTGGGCACGTGACTTCTCGGTAGCTGAATCTTTGACACCAGGGTAGTGTATCTCTTCAGTTCTCACTCTGCTAGTTGTTAATCTGTACTGTTTTACGAATAGCTGTACATAATAAGCAGCTTTGGAGCTTTTCCTATGCCGAATCAGAAGACTGAATGGACTTCATTTTTCCTCTTCTTTCTGTTCTAGCTATCCAGACCTCTTCATCAGAATACTAGCATAGCTTTTCGTATACTCGTATTTTTGTATGGCTGCTCCTGGCCTGATGCACCGTGTGGCTGTTATTTGTGTCAACTTCGTGTTAGTACTATCTACGGAGTAGTATAAATCAGTGCATTGTGTGGCCTGATGCTGTATGGATTGTGCATGGTTTATGGCCTGATGATGGCTGTTACTTGAGTCAACAACATTCTGACTGTTGTTGCTTACTTGCTATAGGCTTTTGACACATTACTTTTGGTCTTGATTTTTTTAGGAATATGAAATTCTGGAAAACCAAATTACCCGAACTGAAAAAGCCGAAATACCCTGACCGGTGGCGGATTTTGGCTAATTTTTTTAAATAATACATTTTTTTATTAAATTTGAAAAATAATATGCGGTTTCGACATATTACAGAAATAATACGGCGTCGTCCTACTGTGGGCCGACTGGAACTTGTCGTCCTACAGGAGGCCGACTGGATCCCGTCGTCCTATAGGAGGCCGACAACTCGTCACTCGGCCACCTGGCGCCCGACGAGTGGCCAGGCCACGTCGCGCCGCTCCTTTCGTCCCAGCATGTGCTGTCGGTGGCCGGGGCCCATCTAGTTGGCTTCCTGCAAGCCGATCGGCTTCCTGCAGGCCGACAGGTGCCACAGCCGACTTTTCTGCCTCCTCGTTCCCTTCTCTTCCTCCTCCTCCGTTCTTTCTTCTTCTTCTGTGTTCTTCGTTTCTTCACTGTACCACTCGAAAACTCTCTCATTTATACACCAAAATCAGCCCATTTTTTGCCGATTTTCCACCGTGGATGCATTGTAGATAGTTGGTGGAGGCAAGGGAGACCTCGATCTAGTGATGGGGTAGCTCGTGGTGGTCGTGATGAGCATTTTGGTGGAGGTGGTGGTGAGCATATTGGTGGATGTGGTGGAGGTTGTGTTGGTGGTGGAGGTGGTGCTAGTGGAGGTGAAGCTCCGGCAGTGTGGTGGAGGAAGCTCCGGCTCCGGCTCCGGTGATTGAAGGCGGCCGTTCGTCGTTGCTTCGCACGCTTCAAGGGTATAATTGAACATACATTTTCTCTGTCGTAGTTGCTCATGTAGTATTCGGTAATATGTTTCGATGTGAAATATATTAGGTGTGCGAATATTGTTATTTGCTCCGGTAGTAACCGTAATATATTTAGATGTCTAATATTTAGTTGTGTGAATATTTTTAGTTGCTCCGGTAATATTCCGTACTATATGTGGATGTCAAATATTTAGGTCTGTCAGTATTTTTAGTTGCTCCGGTACTATCCGTAATATATTTAGATGTCAAATATTTAGTTCTGTCAATATTTGAAGTTGCTCCGGTAATATCCGTAATATATTAAGTTATTTCAATATTTTTAGGTGTGTGAATATTTTTAGTTGCTCCGTTAATATTCCGTAATATATGTACTTGTCAAATATTTAGGAGTGCGAATATTTGTAGTTTGTCATGCTGTTTAACAGTTGTCTGTCCATGTTAAATAATTTTATAGGCGAGCCGAGATGTCTGATGTAGTGAAGTTCATATTTTTCTACGGTCCTGGTACTGTCCAAACAAATGAGATTGGGGTTGATCTGAGTGAATTTGAGCACATAGAGGTGCCACTGACCGCCCTTCAAACATGGTCTGTTAGTCAGTTGAAAGAATGGGTGACAACATGTTTAGGGCTGAATACTGAAACGCACACCGTGGGTGTTCATGCATTGTGGACCCGGTCAAGTTCAAACATTTTCTTCTATTTGAGGCCAATAGAGCGGGACTCTCAGTGGGTGCGTTGGTTACAAGGTTGCGAAAGCAGGGGATGCAATCCTTGTGCCTTAGTGCTTCCCGTTGTGAAGGAGGTAATTGCACCTGAAGGCCAGGGTGGTTACGATCCTGGGCAAAGCAGTGACGGGATGATGTTATCTATGTCAAATGCTGGAGATGATGGTTACGAACAAGGACAGAGTAGTCAGGTAGAAGGAGGAAATGCCGATGATTATTACAGTGGCGAGGCGGACGGTGACGAGGTAGATGGGCACATGCAGAACCAGATGGAAGATGAAGATATAGATGTTGACATTGGTCATGCCGATGATTCCGAGGAGTCGGATGAAGAAGAGAAAGCAGAGGATGTGCCGAATCCTGCATCATGGAATCATGACTTCTCATCAGCAATGACCGTGAACGATGGGCATGATTCTGCCTGGCAATATCATCAGAACAACATTGCGACGTGTGCTATGTATCCCAACAAGGACGCTCTGAAGGACGCAATCATTCAATGGGCAATGTCCACACAAAGGGTTTTAAGAGCTGATGTGTCAAGTCAGAAATACTTGACAATGGTATGCCAGAACGCAAATTGTCCCGCCAGGGTGCATGGCTATCTCCCTAAGTATGGCACAAGTTGGGTGATCAGTGACCTAGTTCATCACACATGTCTTATTCCCTGCATCCCTCAAGATCATGGCAACCTTTCGTCCACGCTTATTGCTCGGTTGTTTTACAGTGAGATAGTGGAGAGCAAAGCGATGGAAGTGAAGGCTATACAGACAAAAGTCTTCGTCAGGTTCAAGTACAGAATTTCTTATGGCAAGGCTTGGAGGGCTAAGCATAGGGCGCTTGAGAACAGATTTGGTTCTTATTTCGATGCCTATGACTGTGTTGTGCGGATCCTCCACACGCTGAAGGACTGAAATACTGGCAACTATGTCGACATCCAAGACCTCTTCATGCCAGAGTTCCCAACTGTGAGGGTGCTTGATACGTCCATTTTGCATCATGTTTTACTACTATTATTTATAGTGTTTTTAATCAATATAACACTTTGCGGAGCTATTCTAATGCCTTTTCTCTCTAAATATGCAAGATTCACACAAGGAGGGAGAATACCGACAGCTGGAATTCTGGACCTGAAAAAGCTCTGTCAAGATACCTATTCTGCACAACTCCAAATGAGCTGAAATTTTCTGGAGAATTATTTTGGAATATATAAAAAATATTGGAAGCAAAAAGTACCAGAGGGGGCCACCCAGGTGCCCACGAGGCACCAGGGCGCGCCACCCCACCAGGCGCGCCCTGGTACCTCGTGGGGCCCCTGGCCCACTTCTGGCCCCCATTTTTTGGTATATAAGGGCATTTGACCTAAAAAATAGAGAGAAGACTTTCGGGACGGTGCACCGCGGTCTCGAGACGGAACTTGGGCAGGAGCACTTTTGCTCTTTGGCGAAGAGATTCTGCCGGGGATACTTCCCTCCGGGAGGGGGAAATCGTCACCATCGACACCACCAGCGACCCTCTCATCGTGGGAGGGCTAATCTTCATCAACATCTTCACCAGCACCATCTCATCTCAAACCCTAGTTCATCTCTTATATTAAATCTTTGTCTCAAAACCTCAGATTGGTACCTGTGGGTTGCTAGTAGTGTTGATTACATCTTGTACTTGCTGCTTGTTGGTTTACTTGCTGGATGATTATATGTTCAGATCTATTATGCAATTCAATACCCTACTGGACATGAACATGTTGATGATGTGTGAGTAGTTAGTTTTGTTCTTGAGGACATGGGAGAAGTCTTGTCATAAGTAATCATGTGAATTTGGTATTCGTTCGATATTTTGATGATGTGTATGTTGTGATTCTCTTAGTGGTGTCATGTGAATGTCGACTACATGACACTTCACCATCTTTGGGCCTAAGGGAATGCATTGTGAAGTAGTAATTAGATGATGGGTTGCTAGAGTGACAGAAGCTTAAACCCTAGTTTATGCGCTATTCCGTAAGGGGCTGATTTGGATCCACATGTTTAATGCTATGGTTAGAGTAATCTTAATTCTTCTTTCGTAGTTGCGGATGCTTGCGAGAGGGGGTAATCATAAGTGGGAGGTTTATCCAAGTAAGGGTAGCGCCCAAGCACCGGTCCACCCACATATCAAATTATCAAAGTAGCAAACGCGAATCAAACTAACATGGTGAAAGTGACTAGATGAAATTCCCATGTGTCCTCGAGAATGCTTTTCTTATTATAAGAGATCGTTCCGGCCTGTCCTTTGCTACAAAAAGGATTGGGCTATATTGCTGCACTCTTTGTTACTATTGTTACTTGTCACTTGTTACAAATTATCTTGCTATCAAACTACCTATTACCGATAATTTCAGTGCTTGCAGAAAACACCTTGCTGAAAACCGCTTGTCATTTCCTTCTGCTCCTCGTTGGGTTCGACACTCTTACTTATCGAAAGGACTATGATTGATCCCCTATACTTGTGGGTCATTAATACTCTTTTCTGGCGCCGTTGCCGGGGAGTGAAGCGCCTTTGGTAAGGAAACATTTATATTACGTGCTGAAATTTACTATCACTTGTCACTATGGAAAGTAATTCTTTGAGGGGTTTGTTCGGGGTATCTTCACCTCGACCGGAAACACAAATAGTTGCTCCTCAACCTACTGCACCTATTGAAAAAGATATTGAATATGAAATTCCTCCGGGCATGTTAGAGAAACTTCTAGATAATCCTTATGCAGGAGATGGAACGGTACATCCTGATATGCACTTGATTTATGTGGAAGAAATTTGTGGATTGTTTAAGCTTGCAGGTATAACCGGAGATGGAGTTAAGAAGAAAATTTTCCCTTTATCTTTGGAGGGAAAATCATTAATATGGTATAGGCTATGTGATGATACTGATACATGGGATTGGAACCGCCTGAAACTAGAATTCCATCATAAATTTTATCCTATGCATTTGGTTCATCGTGATCGGAATTATATATATAACTTTTGGCCTCGTGAAGGAGAAAGCATCACTCAAGCTTGGGGGAGGCTTAAGTATACGTTGCATACATGCCCCAATCATGACCTCTCAAGAAAAATTATCTTAGAAATTTTTTATGCTCAGCTTTCTCATGATAATCAAACTATGCTCGACTCTTCTTCGACTGACTCCTTTATGAAGAAAACTATTGAATTCAGATGGGATCTTTTGGAAAGAATTAAACGAAACTCTGAAGATTGGGAACTCGACAAAGGTAATGAGTCAGGTATAATACTTGAGTTCGATTGTGTTAAATCTTTTATGGCCACCGATGTTTTTCATAAGTTTAGCACGAAATATGGACTTGACTCTGAGATAGTAGCCTCCTCTTGTGAATCCTTTGCTACTCATGTTGATCTCCCTAAGGATAAGTGGTTTAAATATCATCCCCCTGTTAAAGAAAAGATAGAGGAACCTGTTAGTGTTAAAGAAGAAACAATTGTTTATCATGTTGATCCAGTTGTTCCTACCGCTTATATTGAGAAACCACCTTTTCCTGTTAGGATTAAGGAACATGCTAAGGTTTCAACTGTGGTTAACAAAAGTCATAATAGAACACCTAGACCCGCTGAACAAATTAAAGTTGAACCTAATGTTGCTATGGTTAAAGATCTCTTAGTTGATAATATAGATGGGCACCTGTGATTTGGGTGCTAGTGTGAGTGCTATTCCTTTTATTTATATCAAGAAATTATGAATGATATTGCACCTGCTGAATTAGAGGACATTGATGTTACTATTAAACTTGCAAACAGAGATACCATTACACCACTTGGGATTGTTAGAGATGTTGAAGTCTTGTGTGGAAAAATAAAATACCCTACTGATTTTCTAGTCCTTGGTTCCCCACAAGATGATTTTTGTCCCATTATATTTGGTAGACCTTTCTTGAACACGGTTAATGCTAAGATTGATTGCACTAAAGAAACAGTCAGTGTTGATTTTGATGGTATGTCTCATGAGTTTAATTTCTCCAAATTTCGTAGACAACCTCATGACAGAGAATTGCCTAGTAAAGATGAAATTATTGGTCTTGCTTCTATTGCCGTACCTCCTACTGATCCGTTAGAACAATATTTGCTAGACCATGAGAATGATATGCATATGCATGAAAGAAATGAAATTGATAAGATGTTCTTTGATCAACCACCTATCCTTAAACATAATTTGCCTGTTGAAACTCTTGGAGGTCCTCCTCCACCTAAAGGTGATCCCGTGTTTGAATTGAAGCAATTGCCAGATACATTGAAATATGCTTATCTAGATGAAAAGAAGATATATCCTGTTATTATTAGTGCTAACCTTTCAGCGTATGAAGAAAAGAGATTTCTGAAAACTCTAAGGAAGCACCGAGCCGCTATTGGATATACTCTTGATGATCTTAAGTGCATTAGTCCCACTCTATGTCAGCACAAAATTAATATGGAGCCTGATGCTAAACCAGTTGTCGACCACCAACGTCGATTAAATCCTAAGATGAAGGAGGTGGTAAGAACTAAAATATTAAAACTTCTGGAAGCAGGTATAATCTATCCCATAGCTGATAGTAGGTGGGTAAGTCCTATTCATTGTGTCCCTAAGAAAGGAGGTATAACCGTTGTTCCTAATGATAAAAATGAACTCATTCCACAAAGAATTGTAACTGGTTATAGGATGGTAATCGATTTTAGAAAATTAAACAAAGCTACTAGAAAAGATCATTACCCCTTACCTTTTATTGATCAAATGTTAGAAAGATTGTCTAAGCATACACATTTTTGTTTCCTAGATGGTTATTCTGGTTTTTCTCAAATACCCGTATCACAACCCGATCAAGAGAAAACCACATTTACTTGTCCTTTTGGAACTTATGCTTATAGACGTATGCCTTTTGGTTTATGCAATGCACCTGCTACCTTTCAAAGATGTATGACTGCTATATTCTCTGACTTTTGTGAAAAGATTGTTGAAGTTTTCATGGATGGTTTTTCCGTTTACGGAACTTCTTTTGATGATTGCTTAATCAACCTTGATCAAGTTTTGCAGAGATGTGAAGAAACTAATCTTGTCTTGAATTGGGAGAAGTGCCACTTTATGGTGAATGAAGGTATTGTCTTGGGCCATAAAGTTTCTGAGAGAGGTATTGAAGTTGATAAAGCTAAGGTTGATGCTATTGAGAAAATGCCATGTCCCAAAGATATTAAAGGTATAAGAAGTTTCCTTGGTCATGCTGGTTTCTATAGGAGATTTATTAAAGACTTCACCAAAATTTCTAGGCCTCTCACCAATCTTTTGCAAAAAGATGTTCCATTTGTTTTTGATGATGATTGTCTAGAAGCCTTTGAAACACTTAAGAAAGCCTTAACCACTGCACCTATTGTTCGACCACCTGACTGGAACTTGCCTTTTGAAATTATGTGTGATGCTAGCGATTATGCTGTTGGTGCTGTTCTAGGACAAAGAGTTGATAAGAAATTAAATGTTATCCATTATGCTACTAAAACTCTAGATTGTGCCCAAAGAAATTATGCTACTACTGAAAAAGAATTTTTAGCAGTTGTGTTTGCATGTGATAAATTCAGATCTTATATAGTTGATTCTAAATTAACTATTCACACCGATCATGTTGCTATTAAATATCTTATGGAAAAGAAAGATGCTAAACCTAGACTCATTAGGTGGGTTTTATTGCTACTAGAATTTGACTTGCATATTATTGATAGAAAGGGAGCTGAGAATCCCGTAGCAGATAATTTGTCTAGAATAGAAAATGTTCATGATGACCCACTACCTATTAATGATGATTTTCCTGATGAGCAATTAGCTGTCATAAATGCTTCTCGTAATACTCCTTGGTTTGCAGACTATGCTAATTACATTGTTGCTAAATATATACCACCTAGTTTTACATACCAACAAAAGAAAAAAATTCTTCTTTGACTTAAGACATTACTTCTGGGATGACCCACATCTTTATAAAGAGGGAGTAGATGGTATTATTAGACGTTGTATACCTGAGCATGAACAGGAATAAATCCTACGGAAGTGTCACTCCGAAGCTTACGGAGGACACCATGCGGGAGACAGAACTGCACACAAGGTATTACAATCTGGTTTTTATTGGCCTACTCTTTTCAAGGATGCTCGTAAATTTGTCTCCTCTTGTGATGAATGTCAAAGAATTGGTAATGTTGGTAGACGTCAGGAAATGCATATGAATTATTCACTTGCTGTTGAACCATTTGATGTTTGGGGATTTGATTATATGGGACCTTTTCCAAAATCCAATGGATATACTCATATTTTAGTTGCTGTTGATTACGTTACTAAGTGGGTAGAAGCTATTCCAACTAGTAGTGCTGATCATAACACTTCTATTAAAATGCTTAAAGATGTTATTTTCCCAAGGTTTGGAGTCCCTAAATATTTAATAACTAATGGTGGTTCACATTTTATTCATGGTGCATTCCGTAAATTACTTGCTAAATATGATGTCAACCACAGAATTGCATCTCCCTATCATCCTCAGACTAGTGGTCAAGTTGAATTAAGCAATAGAGAAATAAAATTAATTTTGAAGAAAACCGTCAACAGATCTAGAAAGAATTGGTCTAAGAAACTTGACGATGCACTGTGGGCTTATAGAACTGCTTATAAAAATCCTATGGGTATGTCTCCTTATAAAATGGTTTATGGAAAAGCATGTCATTTGCCTCTTGAGTTAGAACATAAAGCATATTGGGAAATTAAAGGATTAAATTATGATTTCAAACTTGCCGGTGAGAAGAGGTTATTTGACATTAGCTCATTAGATGAATGGAGAACCCAAGCTTATGAAAATGCTAAATTGTTTAAAGAAAAAGTTAAAAGATGGCATGATAGAAGAATTCATAACCCAAGCTTATGAAAATGCTAAATTGTTTAAAGAAAAAGTTAAAAGATGGCATGATAGAAGAATTCAGAAACGGGAATTTAAAGTAGGTGAGCAAGTTCTATTGTACAATTCTCGTTTAAGATTCTTTGCAGGAAAACTTCTCTCTAAGTGGGAAGGACCGTATATTATCGAAGAAGTTTATCGCTCCGGAGCCATCAAAATAAATAACTCCGATGGCACTAATCCGAGAGTGGTGAATGGGCAAAGAATTAAGCATTATATTTCAGGTACCCCTATCAATGTTGAAACTAATATTATTGAAACAATTACACAGGAGGAATACATAAGGGAGACCTTCCGGAACACTCCAGAACCCTCAAAAGGAAGAGGTATGTGATACGGTAAGTAAACCGACTCCAAAAATTCCATAAAAATACTTTCTATCAATTTTGGAATATTTATAAAAATACAAAAATAAAAAACAGCCGTGGGGACCCACCTGGTGCCCACGAGGCACCAGGGCGCGCCACCCCCCCAGGCGCGCCCTGGTGGCTCGTGGGCCCCACGTGTGCCTTCCCGACTCCGTTTTTATTCTGGATTACTTGTTTTGCAAGATAAAAATATATATATATATAGACTTCCAGACGTTTTGACCACCGTATCGCAGAAATCTCATGTGTTCTTGTTTCGTGCTATTTTTCTGACAGATCTAGATCGCCATGACTTCACCAAGCTCTTCCAAAGACAAGTTCTATGAGAAGGTCATCAATCCTTACCTTCCGGAGGTGATGAAACACCCTCAAGACATTGAGATGCGTGAGGGGCTGCTTCACATCCGGGATGTCCAAGGACCCAAGAAGACCGGGAGCATGGAATCTAGGCTCGAGGCGGTGGAGCAGGTGATCTTCAAGTGCCAAGGGATGGTGGAACGTGGACTCAGCGCCAACCACTCCATGATCACGGAATTCACCCGTGATCGCAAGGTGGATGACTGATCAATTGGGGACATCATCTTCAAGCTCAATGAACGAATTGATTACCTCCAAGGCCAAATCTACGATCTCCAAAATCAGAATTTTGAATATGAGGCAAGATTCAAAGGTATGAGTTTAGCTGCAAATTTCAGGACTCCGGAGACTCGTTCATCTTCCTATGATGGGGCACCTATGCCATGGAAGCCAGAGGACAAGCCCATCACTACTCCACCACCATCATCACCAGAGAAGGACACTTGAGCACATGGGTATGGGCACTCCCCTTGGCTTGCGCCAAGCTTGGGGGAGGTGCCCCGGTATCGTATCACCATCACTTCTATTATCTTTACTTACTTTTAGTTTGATCGTCAGTTATTTCGTGATCTAGTTGAATAAAAGCTTAGCATGATCTATTTTCGAGTGTTAGTTTCGTGACCCATCCATCTATGTAATCGAGTTGAGAGCTATATAATAAAGAGTAGTTTGAGCCTATGTTGCTTTACTTTCATGTTTCAATCATAGCAATGAAAATAACAAAAAAGATCATATGTTAACCTTATGGAAAGTAATGACATTACATAAAGAAAAGTATAAGTGGTAAAATTTATTGGAGGATAACAAACATAGTATTAGTCAATGATGCAATTCATGAAAGAATTAATAAGGGAAGAGAAGATTCACATGCAAATATACTATCTTGGACATCTTTTATGATTGTGAGCCCCCATTAAGTATTTTGTGTCAAATTGTTGACGTTGGACAAGGAAGACAACGTAATGAGTTATGTTTGTTCATATTCACATAGAAGTTATATTGTTATAGATCCTCCAACATGTGGTGCTTGCCCAATATCTTTGCTAGCCAAAAATTCGCACTAAGTAGAGATACTACTTGTGCATCCAAAACCCTTAGATCCAGTTTCATGTCATGAGAGTCCACTATATCTACCTATGGATTGAATAAGATCCTTCAAGTAAGTTGTCATCGGTGCAAAAAGCAATAAAAATTGCCTCTAAATATGTCTAAACTTTTATTGTAAGGGAAATAAGCGTTGTACGAGCTTGTGATGGTAAAGAAATAAAAGCGACGGACTGCATAATAAAGGTTGCTATCACAAGGGGCAATATAACGTGATGTTCCTTTGCATTAAGAGCTCTAGCATTCAAAAACAAAAAGCGCATGACAACCTCTGCTTCCCTCTGCGAAGGGCCTATCCTTTACTTTTATGTATTTTACTTTTTATGCAAGAGTCAATAGTATTCTCCTCTATTTCCTTTTTTTATTTTTCTCTTTTGCAAGCATCATGTGGTGGGGAAAGATCTAAGCACATATATCCAGTTGGATATGAGTGATCATGAGTTATTATTGTTGACATCACCCTTGAGGTGAATAAGTTGGGAGGCAGAACTATAAGCCCCTATCTTTCTATGTGCCTGGCTGAGACTTTTTGCTCCATATATATGTCGTGAGTGTTAGCAATCATGGAAGACTAAATGATGGTTGAGTATGTGGACTTGCTGAATAGCTCCTACATGTGACCCTTCCTAAAAATATGATGAATTGTAATTGCATTGTTGACTGAGAACATAGTTTGTTAGCTTTCAAGAAGGTTTATGCCTTATACTCCACTGTTGTGGTGAATTGTTACTTGCTCATAAGAAGTTTATGATAATAAATATTGCTGACATGATAATAAATATTGCTGTTATAATAATGATCATGATGCTTCTATGTCCGTATTTTGTTTTTATCGACACCTCTCTCTCTAAACATGAGGACATGATTATTGATATCGGCTTTCGCTTGAGGACAAGCGAGGTCTAAGCTTGGGGGAGTTGATACGTCCATTTTGCATCATGTTTTACTACTATTATTTATAGTGTTTTTAATCAATATAACACTTTGTGGAGCTATTCTAATGCCTTTTCTCTCTAAATATGCAAGATTCACACAAGGAGGGAGAATACCGGCAGCTGGAATTCTGGACTTGAAAAAGCTCTGTCAAGATACCTATTCTACACAACTCCAAATGAGCTGAAATTTTCTGGAGAATTATTTTGGAATATATAAAAAATATTGGAAGCAAAAAGTACCAGAGGGGGCCACCCAGGTGCCCACGAGGCACCAGGGCGCGCCACCCCCCCCCAGGCGCGCCCTGGTACCTCGTGGGGCCCCTGGCCCACTTCTGGCCCCCATTTTCTGGTATATAAGGGCATTTGACCTAAAAAAATAGAGAGAAGACTTTTGGGACGGTGCGCCGCCGTCTCGAGACGGAACTTGGGCAGGAGCACTTTTGCTCTCCGGCGGAGAGATTCTGCCGGGGATACTTCCCTCCGGGAGGGGGAAATCGTCGCCATCGACACCACCAGCGACCCTCTCATCATGGGAGGGCTAATCTTCATCAACATCTTCACCAGCACCATCTCATCTCAAACCCTAGTTCATCTCTTGTATTAAATCTTTGTCTCAAAACCTCAGATTGGTACCTGTGGGTTGCTAGTAGTGTTGATTACATCTTGTAGTTGATGCTTGTTGGTTTACTTGGTGGAAGATTATATGTTCAGATCTATTATGCAATTCAATACCCTACTGGACATGAACATGTTGATGATGTGTGAGTAGTTACTTTTGTTCTTGAGGACATGGGAGAAGTCTTGTCATAAGTAATCATGTGAATTTGGTATTCATTCGATATTTTGATGATGTGTATGTTGTGATTCTCTTAGTGGTGTCATGTGAACGTCGACTACATGACACTTCACCATCTTTGGGCCTAAGGGAATGCATTGTGGAGTAGTAATTAGATGATGGGTTGCTAGAGTGACAGAAGCTTAAACCCTAGTTTATGCGCTATTCCGTAAGGGGCTGATTTGGATCCACATGTTTAATGCTATGGTTAGAGTAATCTTAATTCTTCTTTCATAGTTGCGGATGCTTGCGAGAGGGGGTAATCATAAGTGGGAGGTTTGTCCAAGTAAGGGCAGCACCCAAGCACCGGTTCACCCAGATATCAAATTATCAAAGTAGCGAACGCGAATCAAACTAACATGGTGAAAGTGACTAGATGAAATTCCCATGTGTCCTCGAGAACGCTTTACTTATTATAAGAGATCGTTCCGGCCTGTCCTTTGCTACAAAAAGGATTGGGCTATATTGCTGCACTCTTTGTTACTATTGTTACTTGTCACTTGTTACAAATTATCTTGCTATCAAACTACCTATTACCGATAATTTCAGTGCTTGCAAAAAACACCTTGCTGAAAACCGCTTGTCATTTCCTTCTGCTCCTCATTGGGTTCGACACTCTTACTTATCGAAAGGACTACGATTGATGCCCTATACTTGTGGGTCATCAGTGCTGCATCGACTGTTCTTCTCTTTCGGTGTATGCATCGAAGCTTTTAGGCATTGTCGACCGGTCATATGTGTAGATGGCACTTTTCTCACTGGCAAGTACAAGGGTCAGATCCTGACAGCCATTGGTCAAGACGGCGAAAATCAAGTAGTCCCACTCGCATTTGCATTTGTGGAGAGTGAGAACATTGAAAGTTGGACATGGTTCTTCACGAGATTGAAAATAGCAGTTGTGAAGGATAAGCCCAATGTGTGCATCCTTCATGAGAGGCATGCAGGTATACTCAGTATGATAAAGACACTGACAAACCCTGGTCCTGAGGAACAAACTCCATGGCAGGACTTGCAGAGCCGTTGGTGCATGCGCCATCTGGGGGCTAATTTCTTCTCGCAGTTCAGAAATAAGAACCTGATGAATCTGTTCAAAGAACTCTGCAAGCAGAACCAGCTATGGAAGTACAATTTGATACGTGACAGACTTAATGTGTGCACGCAGAGGCACCTTAGGGATAGGAAAGCTGCAAGAGATGCAGCGGTGAGAGCACATGTTGAAGCAGTAGCAGCACAGTTAGCAACAGGAACAGCGGCCATGGAGGAGGAGCCTGTTGGGCTTTGTGACTTGCCAGGATTTGACCCACCTGGTACTAGGAGAAGGCTCGGGAGGTCGATTAAAACCTTCGAGCAGTGGATAGAGCATGAGCCTCTGGAGAGGTGGTCTTTGCTGCATGACACACATGGAGCAAGGTACGGTGTCATGACTACGAACCTTGCAGAAACATACAACTTTGTCCTTAGAGGAAACCGGGCATTGCCACTTACATCCATCGTTGAGGGTATTTTCTATGGCACCGTCAAGTATTTCAGAGATAGACGTCAAAAAGCAGAGCAGCATATGTTGAACAACCCAAGCACACGTTACTGTGAAAGGATTATGAAGTACATGGAAGAAAAGATGGAAAAAGCTAGGTTACACACTGTAGTCCCCATTGGTAATCAAAAAGAAGGTTTGAGGTCCGCTTAGCTAACAACAAATTCGGCTGTGCAAATGAGCTGAGGACGCATGAGGTGAAAATTGGAAATGAAGTCTGGCCAACGTGTGAGTGCACATGCAACAAACCGAAGTTGCTTCACCTACCATGCTCCCATGTACTTGCTGCTTGCGGGCAGCTTGGAATGGACGCAATCTCTTTTGTGTCTCCATATTTTCTGAAAGAGTCCGTCCTCAATACCTGGACAGGTGAGTTGCTGGGATTTCGCTCAATGGGTAACTTCAACACCGTTAATCCTGTTGAAAGACGGTACATTCCAGACCCAGAGAATATGCGTACAAGTAGAGGTAGACGACAGTGTCGGCGCATCCGGAATGATATGGATGAATCTGAAGCGGGAGGCCCCACTATGCAATGCATTTTATGCAATGAATTTGGCCATAGGGACACTAATTGTCCCACTTTCGTCACTGCCAGTGGTACTGGACGTGGACGAGGCAACCGGGGACGAGGAGGAAGAGGAGGAAGAGGGAGAGGAAGAAGCTAGGCTGCGTGGCACTATGTTCTAAATTTGTATTAACTGTGGCACTAAGTTTGGAATTTGTATTAAGTGTGGCATTATGTTTGAAATTTGTATTAAGTGTGGCACTATGTTTGAAATTTGTATTAAGTGTGGCACTAAGTTTGAAATTTGTATTAAGTGTGGAACTATGTTTGAAATTTGTATTAAGTGTGGCACTATGTTTGAAATTTGTATTAAGTGTGGCATTATGTTTGAAATTTGTATTAAGTGTGGCACTATATATGTTTGAAATTTGTATGTGCAGGAATGGCGGGAATGTCGTTGCTTAATCCGGACATTGATAGAAAGCATCGTGCTGCGATAGGTTCTGAGCACAAGCTTGAGGACCTGGTCACTCGCACTCAAAAGGAAGACTGGAAGATACACGAGGGATGGGTTGAGCGGTACGTACTTTAGTTATTTCCATCAAGCATGTATATTAATGGTACACACTAACTGAATTGTCCTGACATGCAGGTTGAAATGGGCTGGCCTTTTACCTTTTGCGCGTCTGGTTGAGTCGACGGATACCTCCAAACGCTTCGCCATCGACGCCTCTTTTCTCACATGCTTAGTGGACCGGTGGAGGCCTGAGACCCACACGTTTCACTTTCGCTGGGGAGAGATGACTCCTACTCTGGAGGATGTGTCCCTTTTGCTGGGACTACCGTTGGCAGGTCATGCCATAGGACCGTTGGAGGCACCGGCTGATTGGCAGCTAGGTATTGCACAACGTTTCGCGGGTATTTATGACGGTGCCCCGGCTCTAAGATCGGACAATCACGGACCTAAGTATGAATGGTTGCGACATTTCCAGGTTAGTTCCCCTGCTGCATATCTTTCAGTTCTCGGGCATCTGGTTTTACAGAAGATACCTTCGCTATGTACTAATGCTTTCTCTTTGCTCAATACAGATCCAGAAGTTCCCGGGGTATCCAAGGGTCCCGTTGAACGCGACACAGATCACTCGCAGCCTGGAGGCATATATACTGTGGCTTCTCGGCAAGGTGATGTTCACAGAGAACCATGTCACCACTATTAGCGCGCTCTATATCCCTATTGCACTAGAGATCGCGAGCGCTGAGACGCCGGATCAGATCACACAGAGGAGTTGGGGTTCGGCTATCTTAACGGCTACATACCGAGGTATGTGCAACGCCTGCCAGCTTACGGCACCCACGTCAGCCCTTCTTGGATGCCCTCTATTTCTGCAACTATGGTCGTGGGAGAGGTTCTCCATAGGATGACCGGACGTACGTGTTGATGAGCCTATGGATACCATGTTCGATGCTGACGGCATCGACATGCCTACTTTCGGTCTGTGTTGGACACGTCGCAGGGTATGTCTCGTGTTATAATTATCTTCTTTGTGTACACTATGGTCGAATCTAACTTTTGTTTTCCACAGAGACGCTATGCTGGTGATCAGACCAGGCGAGCATACACGGCATTAAACGAGCAGTTCGATACGTACACTGGGGTGATCTGGCAGCCGTACACGCAAGCGGTGATAGATGCAAGATTCCCCGGTGGTATGTCTGTGCTATGCACAAGAGATAACAATTACTGGATGACGAAATCGAAGATCATGTTCGATATCTTCGTCGAGGAGATGGCCCAGCAGAGGGTTATGAGGCAATTTGGTCTTCAGCAGTTGGAGATACCTCCCCCTACAGAGGCCCGGCTGCAAGGAGACATCCACAGGTATTGTCTAGTTATTCAATATTGCATTGTCTTTCACAATTGTCCATACTGAATCATTAGTTAATTGTTTAACAAACACCATAATTTTAGGCTCACAAGGAAGGGGATTAGCAGGACAGCTGCTGAGTGGCTAGTTAGGCTGTAGCCGTACATTACACAATGGGAGACTGCGAGCACACATCTGTGGCACGAGAATATCAGGTTTGATCTCGATGAATTCAATCTCTATTTGCAGCGGTACATGAGCGGAACACGGTTACGCATCGTTCAGCACACTCGCCTAGATGACATACCTGCCCCTACGACGTCGGATATGTACCCGAGCTATGATACTTCGGGCTCTAGGCAGTACGCGGTAAGATATATTCTCTTTAAGTAATGCATCTAGTTGTTACATACTTGCCGTGCATACTTAATAATCGTCGTGACAATTTCAGGCTGAGTTGACTCGCGGACTTGGCGAGGACGTGTCCAACTTTCAGCGTTCACTGTCGTCTATGCCTCTAATGGTTCCTCGGCCTCAGATCCAGAACTGGATGACTCGCATTGAGGGAAGGCTGCGAGCTGTTTATCGGGCTATCACGTGCACACACACTTCGGACGTTCTTCACCAGCAGCCCCTACAATGGCCCCCGCGTCACTCCACGCACCAGCAGCAGCCGCGTCACTCGACTGGTCAGCTAGAACCCACACATCACTGACATGACCCGCGTCCACGTCTAGCAGAGCAGTGGACGACCAGGCCACCACCTCCTGACCAGGCTGGTAGTTCGGCGTGGCAGCACCAGCCGGATCCCACGTCAGGCTCCGTGTTTCGGCCAGGACCACACCAGCAGGGTCCCACGCCGGGCTTCGTGATGCAACCCCCTCCTACAGGTATGTTTCACACGCAATAATTCTTTTCAATATCGATTGGGACTACGTATTTCGTCATTACTTATGTTCCCTCCCTCCCGCAGGAGCCTACGGATATATGGCGTCGGCGTACGGACATGACGCGTCTATGTCCGGATCCGGGTGGGATAGTGACCATGAAGGTGGGCATAACACACAGGATTTCTTGTCGCAGCACAACGAGTGGATGGACATGTATTCCACTCCTGCACCACCTCCTACACAGGAAACACAGTATGACCACGACGGGTCCGAGCTTCCTCCCCGTAACGTTCGGGCACCCCACAGGTATATGTGGCCGACGCCGCAAACATCACCTCCACGACGTGGCGGACGACGTGGCTGATGCTTGTGTGCCACTATATCTATCTATGTATGCGAGAGACATATTCTACCTATGTATGTGTGTGACTTATATCTAACTATGTATGCGACAAACATATTCTACCTATGTATGCGAGAGACATATTTCTATTCATTAGCATTGTTAATCGAGTTACATTTCCGGAGAGACTGCTACAGATAATTAAGATACAAGTACATCTAAATTAAACGGTACGACTGAGCTTAAATAATACAGCATACAAACTACATGAAGACATCATCGTCATCCTCCGTCGATGCAGCACTCTTGCCCTTCGACGATGAGGCACTCTTGCCCTTCGACGATGCAGCACTCTTGCCCTTCGACGATGCGGGTGTCTTGGCCTTGGTGCTCGGCATGAAGATATCGTCTTCGTCCTCGCTGTCTTGGGTCCATAAATAAGTTTGTTCTGCTGCAGCCTTTAGGAATGCTTCACCCTTATGTTGTTGCTTCTTCCACCTTCCATGCAACCTGAGAAGTTCTTTTCGTATCTCCTCAAAGGTCCTTGCAGGCCACCCGCACCTACTTAATGCGTGAGCCAACTCATTCAGTAAGGTGTCACTACTGAGGAGTTCGTCCCACGGAACTATCCTATTGTCTATCTCCAAATTGCTGGCTAACCTCAGAAGACGTTTCGACATACTCGGGTGGAAACTACGATCGAAAGGATAATCGGACATCTTGACGAGACTACACTGCACTGCTTACCAACCTTTCTGTGCAGGGGGTTTTATAGGTTGAGAAGAGAAAGATGGTGGGAAAGGGTTGGCGGGAACAGAAGGGTTGGCGGGAAAGAAGATGGCGGGAACAGAAGGGTTGGCGGGAAAGAAGATGGCGGGAAAGGGTTGGCGGGAAAGAAGTTGGCGGGAAAGGAAGGGTTGGCGGGAAGTAGAATGCCGGAAACATATTATGGAAAAGTGTTGCGGAAAATTAGGCCAGGCTCGAGCGAGAAGTGGTGGGATAAAATTATGGTCCGAAATATGGTTCTATTAGGTGATAAATTTGTACCAGGAACTAATTGGCTACAGGTAAGATGATTAGTTCCAATCGTCTTACGGTAGGCCGACTAGTGGCTAATCGGCTTATGGTAGGACGACTAGAGTGCAATCGGCTTAGCAGATCAGCGGACAGGTCAGTCGGCCTGGAGTGGCCAGCAGTCGGCCTCCTGTAGGCCGATAGGATCCAGTCGGCCTCCTGTAGGACGACAAGTTCCAGTCGGCCCACGGTAGGACGACGCCGTATTATTTCTGTAATATGTCAAAACCGTGTATTATTTTTCAAATTTAATAAAAAATGTATTATTTAAGAAAAATTAGCCGGATTTTGAGGGTTGGGGGTAGAAGGAGCTCCGACAGGCCAAAAGCTCCTTCAAGAAGAGAACTGCAAGAAAAGGTAATGAAGAGAAGCAAAGGCAAGCCTCTTGGATTTTGTGTTTGATTTCCTTTTTCTTTTTTCTTTTAACAACAATACTCTGGGAGGAATAATCTAGAGAGGAGATCAAAGTACTTAAAACTGATCTGCAAGGAAGACGGCCTAGCTAGTTAGTCCCCATGGAGTAAACTCACCATACTTGTGTCCATGTGCCCTATCTTTCCTTTACAGTGTCCAAGTAAGGCAAAAACGACAAAATTGACCTGAGGACGAAAAAAATTCACAAACTGAACTGTGTTTGAAAAAATTTCACCCAGCTGACCCTTTTGTGCAGCGCCTAACAGTCAGGCGCTGCACTCCACTGTGCAGCGCCTGACCCTCAGGCGCTCTGCACGCCTGGCCAGCGTGGCACAGCTGGGCCCCGCACCGAGCAGTGCAGCGCCTTGGTGCTAGGCGCTACACATGTAATGTGCAGCACCTATCTCTTAGGCGCTGCACTGTGACTTTGAAACGGCCGCGCGCTGGCCCTCCCCCCACCCCACCCCACCCCATTCCTTCCAGTCACAGAACAGAGCGTGGCGGCGGCTTCCTCCTCTCCCCCTCTCAATACTCTCTCCCAAAATCCTTAGATCTGACGATTTGTTGCGTGCATTTCTTCACCAATCCATCCTATAAGGTATTCTCCTCCGATCCCCTTCTTTATATCCAGAAAATGTTACGTATTTTTCAGATTTGTGGAACCCTTATTTGGTTGGATTAGAAGTTTGCATGAAATTTTGAAATAGATTTGTGGGATCAAGGATTTGTAGATGATTTGTAATCATTTTGTAACCCTAGTTTAATTGATTTGTATTGACAATATATGCTTCCATAGTGAAAACCTAGATTGTTGAGATGAACCCTATACATAGTGAAAACCTAGTTTGTGTTGATGTTTTTTAGATGAGTGAGAGGAAATCCTAGATTCGTATTGACAAGGATGCTTTCGTTCCGGAACCCTACATGTTGAGATGTTTTTGAGATGAGTGAGATGAAACCATTATGGAACCTTATATTGTTTTGGATGCATATGTGTTTTGTGATGCTTATCGCTATGCTTTGATTGTTTGTCTTACGCAGCCGCCACCGCCACCACCGCCGCTTCTCCGAGCATCTCCTTCCCGCATACCCCTCTCCCTGGCCCACGCCTCCAGATCTACTGGGGTGCCATTGGGGGAGGGGAGGGGGTACCGAATCCCGCTGCCTCTGGTTTACCAGGCGTTTCCAGATCTCCTGCAGCCGCTCGATTCGCTCTCGGCGGAGGCCCAAGCGGAGACCAGGGCGCAGCGCTGGAGGGAGCGGGCAATGCGGATTAGAGATGATGTTCTCTCATGGACGCTGTGCGTGAGGGAGTGGAAGGAAGAAAAGGAGGAGGTGGAAGAGGGGGCGGATCTGAATTCCGTCGCCAGGAGACATGCTCGGGTGTGCAAGGATCGTGCAGATCGAGAATTGCTGAATCTCGCCTGGAGAATTTGGTTCGAGGGCAACATGGAGGAGAAGCGCAGGATGCCGCATCCATCGGAGCCACCAGTAGCCCTACCCGCACCCCGCCGCCCCCGGAGCCGGTGGATCCCTTGCCATACCGCTCACCACCGCCGACAACGGATTGAGGGAGTGGACAGTATCTCCAGATGAGGGCATGGAGTTTGTGGAAGGAGGCAACCACCTATCTGCTAACATTTAGAACTAGTCGTCGGTTTCTTTGTGAACTTCTTGTCTTTGTTGATGAACTGTTAGTAATGTGCTACTTCTGTTTGAAATGATGTTGATGAACTCTTAGTAATGTGCTACTTCTGTTTGAAGTGATGTTGAAATTGTTAATGTATGACCAAATTGCTTTATGTTAGATCCATGTTATATATTATGAATACAAAAATTGGATGAAAAAGAAATGAACAGCAAATCTGCTGTTTCTGCAGTGAACACAAGAGTGACGCCTTTGACTCAGGCGCTGCACTACACAGTGCAACGCCTACGAGTCAGGCGTCACACAGTGTAGTGCAGTGCCTGAGCCAAAGGCGTTGCAGCAAGACTTAGACAATTTTTTGGCCGAAAACCTACTGGAACCTTTCTGTTGCTGATATCCACATGTGCAACGCCTAGGCGTCAGGCGTCACAATATGTAGTGCAGCGCCTGATTGTCAGGCGCTGCACTACATAGTGCAGCGCCTAAATCTCAAGCGCTGCACGCCTGGCCAGCGTGGCACTGTTGGGCCCCGACAGGCAGGTGTTGTACTACATTGTGCAGCGCCTAAGTGCTAGGCGCTACACTACCATGTGCAGCGCCTAGCACTTAGGCGCTGCACAATGACTTAAACCGCCGTGGCCCGCCAACCCCCTCCCAATCCCCCATTACTTCGTCCAGTAACCGAACACAGCAGCGTGGCGGCGGCCATCTCCTCTTCCCCTCTCTACCCCCTATCCAAAATTCTTCCGATCTGAAGGTTTTGGCCATGGATTTATTTTCTCATTCCTCATACAAGGTAAATTCCTCCGATCCCCTTCTTTGTATCCATAAAATCGTTCACTTTGTTTTAAGATTTGTTTGCAAGTTAAGGTGAACCCTTGATTTGGTTGGATTAGGATTTAGGATTTGTATTGAAATAGTGTTGTGTGATTTAGGATTTCGAGATGATATGCAATCTTTTTGGAACCCTAATGTTGTTGATTTGTATTGTCAATCTTGGTTCCATACCAATTTGTACGTATATATGGAAAATAAGTCACATATGAAGTCATATTTGGTTGTTGAGCATTATTGTTGAGTATTACATTAGAATTTAACCGTTGTTGAGTATATATGGAAAAGAAGTCACATAGGAAGTCACATTTGAACTCTAGTGTTTAAATTTCTTTTAGTACCTAGTGTTTTAGTATGTATACATGAAAAATGCTCGCATGTGAAATAATAAATAGGAAGTGTTTTAGTTTTGTCATGTATGTTTAAAGTTTCAAAATTGTAGGATGGTTTGGCTTCTCGAAGATGACTATGACGTTCAACACCAGGCCTACATGATGTCGGAGAAGAAACAGGTAATAATCATAGTAGTTGGTATTTTGAAATATGTGTCTAGTTCAAATAGGCAGGCCTATATGTAATCATCTGATCTGCGTGTTTGCAGTTCCTTCAACCTCTGAAGATTCGGTCTCACGGGGTCTCTGGTGCTGTCATGCCTTACGATGAGCGGTACACACCGTACATCAGGCAGACATGACTCCTCCCATTCATTCAGCTGGTCAGCCAGTCGACGCCGAACCTGAATGCTACAGCAATCACCGCGCTTGTTGATCGGTGGAGGACGGAGACGCACAGTTTCCATCTTCGCACCGGCGAGATGAACGTGACGCTCCAGGATGTCGCGATGATCACCGGTCTTCCTATCGAGGGGAAGCCTCTTTGTATGAGCACCGATTCTGATGGGTGGCGCCAGTAGATGGAGGCCCTTATAGGTATGGCTCCTCCAGAGGCTCAGGTACAAGAGGGAGAGAAGAAGAAGGAGAGAGTCGCAGCCGGAGCTCCTTTCACGTGGATTGTAGCAAACTTTACGCATTGCCCTCAAGGTGCTAATGCTGATGTGATCCAGATATATTCTCGTGTCTACATGTGGTACGTTATCTCCAGGACTTTGTTTGCCGACGCCACTGGCAAGAACGCTCCATGGATGTGGCTTAAGGCGTTGACCGTCTTCGACAACCAATGGAGTTGGGGTTCGGTGGCACTGGCGTACTTGTACCGACATGTAGTCAGTTGTTTGTTTTTCACTTCATTTCTACATTATGAATGCAATCTTGCTCTTGAGTGAACCATGTTTTCCTTTATGTGCAGTTCGACGATGCTTGCTGTAGGATCTTGAAGGACGGATGTATTGGTGGTTGTATGCTCGTACTCTCGGTATGGAGCTAGGAGCGCCTGCCGGTCAGACGCCCGAAGGACGTCAAGTTCAATGAATGGGACGACAAAGAGGACGAACTACGGCTCCCCACTTGGGCTTACAAGTGGGATGTGGTATCCGAGATGACAAGCGATGTCACTCTCATGTATAGGCAGTACACCAACGAGTTGGACACGATTATGGCTGAGCAGGTAAACATTGACATTACATCACTCATTCTCGTGCTTTTATGAAAACTCGATATCAATGTTGCGTTGTTGTGCTATGTTCCAGGTGGAATGGGAGCCATATGGCGCCAAGGATAGACTAGGTGATGCACGAGAATTCATCCCGAATCCGATGTGCTTGCGGGATAGGCATCTTTGGCTTATGCGGTGCCCGCTCATATGCAACTGGGCGGTTGAGCTTCACATGCCACATCGTGTGTTCTGCCAGTTTGGTCTGTTCCAGGGTCACCCGCTGGAATGGGAGGACATGGAAAAAATGCTTCACAGGTAAGAGAGAATGACCCTTGTGCACTTAGCATCTTCAAGTCCTTTTTGATGGTCCTAAAATTTGGTTTGTTAACATGCAGGTTGGATAGGAAAAAGCAGCGAAAGATCAAGGACTGGGACAAACATCATAAGAAGTATGTCACCATGTTCGAGCTAAGTGTGGAGCGAGCTCAGTCGACTGCAGGATCGCAGCTTCGTGAGCACTGCCTGCTCGCCTTCAACAACTACCTTAAATGGTTTCTTGCAAATACTCGTGTGGAGATATTGAAGCCGGCGTATGGTGACGAGATTTTGGAAGAACCCACCGTCTTTGATGAGCTAGCCCAGACCGAATACAACAAATATGTTAGGGAAGGCACCCGAGTCCCTCATGCTCCAGTGATCAACTTTGTGGTAATGTGTTCCCCTCTTCGCGTTCCCGTTGGCCCTATTACATAACTTTACTTGCCTAACATGTTTATTTCATTCCCGTGAACAGCGCAAGCAGATCAAGAAAGCATCCGATGAAACCCAGGATATTCTGGACACAACCCCGGTTGGACAAGGCAATGAGGAAGGTGCACTTCGATCATTCATGAAGGTACGTATCTCATTAAGTTGTTCATGTTACATATGTAGCAAAGTTCGATATCTCATTCACTTGTCCATGTTGCAGCGTCAGGGCCAAAGGTTAAGGCGGTTGGCCAGCCTTATCGGTTGCCGTGACCCCGAATATTCAGAACCAGAGCTGTCTAGGTCCGCTACACCATCTGACCATGGGGCTCATCTGGACGATGAGACTACCTCGACAGCTCATTTGGAGGATGAGGGTGTGGTCACCCAAGAGGTATGACAATAGCACATATTCATAGCTCGCATGCATTGGTCATTTCGTTATGACGCACGTTCTTGACCATTTCATTTGCTTGTATGATAGGTTGACGATGACACAACATTGCAGGACTATCAAGTTCGTTCACAATACATGTTGAAGCCTAGGAAGGGATTCAAATGCTACACGCCCGAAGGCTACAACACTAGAGGCTAAAGGGCGCTCGTTGGGAGCTCGCGGATGGTGAGCTTGGAGGATGATGATGTGAACGATGAGGAGGAGGAGGCACCAGAGCCGGTTGCTCGTCCCAGGAGGAAGAAGATAACCAGCAAGAGGGGAAGAGCCGGCAATACAACGCGCTGAACGAACTAGTCGCTGTCATTCTTAGCTTAAGAAACTGAACTTGTCGTCGTTTTATTTGGTTGATGAACTTGTTAGGTTATGTAAGATGTTGAGAGGATGTTGATGAACTCTTAGTAATGTGCTACTTGTGTTTGAAGTGATGTTGAACTTGAAGTGATGTTGAAATTGTCAATGTAAGATGTTGAGAGGATGTTGATGAACTCTTAGTAATTGCTTTATGTTAGATCCATGTTATATATTATCAATACAAATATTGGATGAAAAACAAATGAACAGCAAATCTGTTGTTTCTGAAGTGACCAGAATAGTGACGCCTTTGACTCAGGCGCTGTACTACATAGTGCAACGCCTAGGCGTCAGGCGTCACACTGTGTAGTGCAGCGTCTGAGCGAAAGGCGTTGCACCCACACTTAGACAAAAATTAGGAGGAAAACCTGCTGGAACCTTTGTGTTGCTGATATCCAGATGTGCAACGCCTAGTCGTCAGGCGTCACACTGTCTGGTGCAGCGCCTGACACCTAGGCATTGCACATCTGGATATCAGCAACAGAAAGGTTCCAGTAGGTTTTCCTCCATAATTTTGTCTAAGTGTGGGTGCAACACCTTTCGCTCAGGCGCTGCACCACATAGGGTGACGCCTGACGCCCAGGCGTTGCACTGTGTAGTGCAGCACCTGATCCAAAGGCGTTGCACACACACTTAGACAAAATTATGGAGGAAAACCTACTGGAACCTTTCTGTTGCTGATATGCAGATGTGCAATGCCTAGGAGTTAGGCGTCACACTGTGTAGTGCAGCGCCTGACACCTAGGCGTTGCACACCTGGATATCAGAACAACAATGTTCCAGTAGGTTTTCCTCCAAATATTTGTCTAAGTGTGTGTGTAACGCCTTTGGATCAGGCGCTGCACTGCGCAGTGCAACGCCTTAGGTACAGGCGTCACACTGTGTAGTGCAGCGCCTAAACCTCAGGCGCTGCACTGTTGGCTTTTTTAGAAAACTGAAAACAAATACATTTTGAGGTTCAAATCCTATATCAAGAAGCACATAGCATAAATACACATAGATTAGTCCACAACACATAGCACAAATACACAGAGAGTAGTCCATACCACATATTAGTAGACATAGAGGAGTCATAGCACATCGTAGTACACTTACAAGAGTCATAGCACATGGAGGAGTCCATAGGACATACTAGAACACATAGAGGAGGTTGGCGGACATGGAAGTACACATAGAAGAGTGATAGCACATAATACTACAAACTTTGGTCGACAACCAAATCGAAGATCATAGCGTAGTAGACAACAAGGTCACATTGCTCTATTGTGTCGAGCAAGGTCCCTTTCCCTTCTTCTTCTTCCTCTCCTCTTCTTCTTCCTCCTCCCTTTTCCTTATGAGATGAGACTCATGAACCACCTTCTCTATGAATACCTTATGCTCCCTCTCTTTCTTTTCCTTCTCAAAAGCCCAAAGTTTCTTGCATTTTTCTTCAAAATCCCTTTGCCGTTGCGCAGCTGCCTTCTCACATGCAATCCTCAACTTGTCCTTCCTCGTGATCTCCTCAAATATCCCTCTCTCTTTTTCCTTCATCTAGACTTCGAACTCATGTTGCTTCTTCTTCTGTAGTGCGGCTGCATCCTCCTCTCTCAGCTTCCTAGCAGCCTTCTCCCACCATCCCGCCATCTCACCTTCCCCATCCTTCTCCTCCACCCCCTTCATTGTTGGTTTGTTGGGTTGAGAAGCCGCCATACCTACGATGACAGAAACATAGTGGTTAGTAATGACAAGAAGACCATATAGAAAAACATGTAAATTGCAACATACTAGTGAATAAAGACAAGAACAACATATGAAATAATATGTAAATTGAAACATTATAGTTAGTGAGCCACATACGGAAATGGTCCATCTAGGTATCCAAACATTCCTCTATGACGACCTTGGCCAAGACCACCACCAAGGCCAAGACCACCACCACGGCCTAGAGCATCGCCATGGCCAAGACCACCACCAAGGCCAAGACCACCACCAAGGCCAAGACCACCACCACGGCCTAAAGGATCAGCACGACCAAGACCACCGCCACGGCCTAGAGCACCGCCACGGCCAAGAGCACCACCAAGGCCTCTACCACCACCTCGTCCTCTTGTAAGTCCTAGTTGCCTCCCTCTTTGTTGCCTAGTTCCTCCTTGTCTTGCCCCTTGTTGGCTACTACTTGGTTGGTTTGGCACTTGTTGGCTACCACTTGGTTGGCTACCACTTGCTTGGCTTGGCCCTTGTTGAGTACTATTTGCTTGGCTAGGAACTTGTGTATCTCCTTGTTGGCTTGTGCTTACAAGTTCTTGTGTTGTGTCCCCCACCTTTGCAGTCACCACAATGGGATCTCTCACGAGGCTCTTGGAATTGGTTGTTGCCCGATTCTCGACCGCCACCATGGCCCCATCCATCCATGTCACCTCTAAAACGCTTTGTCTTACGTCTTCCCCGTTTAACGACCTTCAATTCCGGATCGGGCCATAGTTGAACTCCATGGTACTCCGGCCATTGTGATCGGTCGAAGTATGGGTGAAATCGGGGAGCCCATGTATTCTTAACCGTCATGATTGAGAACTCGGACTCCCTCACGGTGAGCGGGTGATTGACGTCCACATTCCTAACGCGAGCTGCGGTATACAAGTGCGAGCATGGGAGATGAAGCAACAATGGCCTATGGCAAGAGCAATCACACCGTGTTACGGAGACCTTGAAAGCCCGTCCTCCGTGTTGGCGGCCATCGTTTGTGGTTCCTCCTGGCTCTTTCACTTCGAACAACCAATCGTCGTTGTTATATAATATAGCTTCTTGGGAGTCCGCCTTCTGTGATTGAAATTCCAACCATTCATCAACCTTTGGTGGGAACTTGTACTTGTACTTCTTCTTGTTCTCACCCGCAATCTGCTTATCCGTTTCCATTGAGTGATTTAGAAAGTACGCATTCATCTTGTCGAATGTGTATTGAACTATTGCCGTCACGGGTAATGCACGTACACCCTTGAGCACCCTATTGAAGCATTCGGCCATGTTGCTTGTCATTTGACCATACCTCCGGCCATCTTCATCAAAAGCACGTGCCCACCTATTCTTTTCTTGAATGTTCCTATTGAGAAACTCAAGACCCTTGGGATCAAGTTTTTTGTGTGTCAGCAATTTGTTGTACAAGTTAGCGAACCGCTTGTCGGAGAAAGCGAGACAACAATCTTGAAGATCATCAGCCAACTCCTTAAGGCCACATGCCCTATAGAAGTTTGAACAAAAGTGCCTCATGCACCATCGATGGTGCAACGGAGCATGCCCGGGAATGTCAATGTCCACCGCGTTAAGAATTCCTTGATGGCGATCTGATATGACACAAATTTCCCTTTGAGCCGGTAATACCTGGGTTCTCAAAAGACGCAAGAACCACTCCCAGTTATCATTGTTCTCCACCTCAACCAAAGCAAAAGCCAAAGGCAACACCTGGTTATTGGCATCACTTGATATTGCAACCAACAAGGTGCCCTTGTATTGTCCGGTCAAGAATGTGCCATCAACGGCGATGACCGGCCGACCGTGTTCAAAAGCCCTCACGCATTGCTCGAACGCCCAAAATGCACAGCCAAATACTCGCACAGTCCTTCCGTCGTGAATCGTTGTTTTTGCCCATGAGGCTCGACCACATGAACCATGCCCGGGTTAGTGGCGGCCATAGCTAACAACAACCTAGGGATTCGGTTATATGCTTCATCCCAATTACCATACAACATCTTGAATGCGGCTTGCTTCGCCTTCCATGCCTTGCCATATTTCACCTTGTAATGAAAGATGGATTTCACAAGGTCCATGACGCTCTGAATGCTCATGATTGGAAGTGTGGATATTGTGTTGGAAAGCCTGTAAGCGATGAACTCGGACGTGAGTTGTCTATGGTCTTGGGACACAATCTTGCCATCCACCTTCTTGCCTCGGCACATGTGACTTGGGACACAACTAACTAAGTGCCAAGTGGGTCCTCCTTTCCATGGTCTTGCACGCACAATCCATGGACATTGGTCAGCCTCACATGCAACCGTGCAACGCACATTGACGTCCGAGTGATCCACCTTGTGTGGACGATAATGCGTGACCAAGTAGTTGTCGAGCCACATCTTCAATTCCAACAAGGTTTTGAATTTTGACCCTGGAGAAATCCCGTTCTTGCCGTCTTCCAAATCCCGGTTAGAAGATGGCCTAACTCCAAGACATACACCTTTGCCACCATCCACCATAGCTTCATCCGCGAGACTAACATTCTTGAACAATGGTGTCCGATGATCCCGCCCGAATACCTTCTCGAAAGCTTTGGCCTCCTTCACCATGAACCCCTCCTCATCAAGTTCTTCATCGGGACCTTCGTCATCCGACTCCGATGCATAGCCACGGGAATAAGGGATGGAATGGTCCATTGTCTCTTGCACATGATATTTGTCGAGATCAACCACATTGTTGTCATGGAGATCAACTTCATTCTCATCATCCTCATACTCATCATTCTCCTCTTGCAAAGCTTCATTTTGGTTGTTTGAAATAGGGCTCAATATTGGCCTTACTTGTTGAGTAAAAGGAGGTTCACTCATTTCATCTTGCTTCATGGGTGGGGGACTACTAGCAACCAACGGGGAGGCGTTCCGGTTCAAGTCCAAATGCAAACTAGACTCAACCTTCTTCGTAGCAAATAACTCAAGAGCCTTGTCTAGTGATTCGGCCACCGTCTCCTTGTATGCAACCCAACGTTGATCGGAGTTCACACGCATGGTCTTCCAACGGATGTGCATTTCAAAACCCACATTATGCCTTCCCTCCAACTCAACGATATCACTTGGGTCCATCCAATTCAAATCTTTCCTCACTTGTTCCAAGACCTCGGCATAGCTAGGACTACTCTCAAACACCATGTCAAGCTCATCCGGGTCCGGTTCAATATTGCCTTTCAAAAAGGCGTCTTTGTCCACATGATGAACATAAACACATGTTCTTCCCATCCCTAGAATAATTAAAACAACACAACGTAACATAGATTCCATAAGTACTCATCCGAAGATTAACACAAAATAAAAAGCCCTAACATGTATATGAAACAATAACCCTAACCCCCACTAAACAATAACCATAAGCATAACCCTAACATACTAACAACCCTTACCCTAACCCCAACATAACAACACCCATAACCCTAACTCTAACATACTAAGAAGCCTAACCCTAGCAAATTGGCAAACAAACATCTCATATCTCCATACAAATTTCAACATCCATAAAAAACTAGGGTTTCCCCAAACTAGCAACAAATGAGCAAATGTGAGCATTTTTTGGATGAAAACGAGGGGATCGGAGGAGATTACCATGAGGGAGGGATTGGGTTGGAAAACCACGGAGAAAATCTTCAGATTTGGAAGATTTGAGAGGGGAAGAGAGGTGTTGGGGTTGGGGTGTGTGTGGGAGGGGCGAGGGGGGACCAGCCTACATGTAATAGAATGTGCAGCGCCTAACGGCTAGGCGCTGCACATTACAAGTGTGGCGCCTAGCTGTCAGGCGCTGCACATCTCATGTGCAGCGCCTGTGGGCTGGGCGCTGCACAGGCTGGGTGTGGGGCAGGGCCTGGGCCAGGGGTGCCACGCTGGCAAGGCGTGCAGCGCCTGAGAGTCAGGCGCTGCACAGTGGAGTGCAGCGCCTGACTGTCGGGCGCTGCACAAAAGGGTCAGCTGGGTGAAATTTTTTCAAACACAGTTCAGTTTGTGAATTCTTTTCGTCATCAGGTCAATTTTTTCGTTTTTGCCTCCAAGTACATCAACATTCCAAACATGCATTCATGATAAAAGCATTGCTGGTCGAAACGCTTGCTATGCAGTAACAAATAGCACCAGGCCAAAATCAGATAAAATTCAATAGACATAGAAAATGGCCATAAGCAAAAAATACGACATCAGATCTCCAGACCAAATACAACACACAATGACCATCACTCATCATACAGGCAAGCTTGCTTCGAAAGCATAAGACAAATGTACCACAAATACCAATTAACCAAAGGAAGTCTGCGTCTTCATCATGCCAGTTAGCTAATTGTGTCTAGACATTAGATAACAGAGGGAAGTTAGCACTGGACGATAAATCCTACGATTTTCCACTTCCCAATGCAACGTAGAGGGTTGATCTCCGCTCGAAGTATACAAAATGAGGAATCCACATCGTAGAAGCTAGTTTCTGCATCCCAGCAACCATAATTCAATTCTAGGTACTTGTGGAGTAATCAATGTCATTAGTCAAACCATTTTGTGCTATTCACCCATGGAAAAGACGTTGAAGCTATGCAACCACGCAAATTTTTATAATTCAAATAGTAAACATTAGCTTCGTCATAAGGAAACTATAACAAAAACACCAAGTTGAATCATCTCAGCATTGCTGGGAAAACAACAACAATAGAAACAGATATTATCAGTAGGTAATTCGTGGTGTAGTGGCACACTTTTAACTTCTACTATTAGCACATTCTCAAGTATTTTCGCCATCTTCTCTCAATAGAGGCCAACAGACCAATGGTTCAGAGCTTTAGATACCTCCTAGGCTCCTACACAGGCAAATGCTGAACTACCTAACTGACCCAATCATTTGAAACATTCTTTATTACGACGGACGTATGAGGGGCTCATGGAGTACAAAAGCAGAAGCATCATTTTACTCATGTGTTTCTAGCTCGTAAGCATATATATTTTTAGAATGTACGAGCTAGCTAGTCACTGACTAATTGAATCAATAAAATCCATGGCATAGAAGCCTCAAGCAAGGGATCATAAACCATCGTATTACTTAATGCTTTCTCGGTCCAAATATATGCCTTTTTTTTACGTTGTGCGGTCCAAAAAATATGTAATTTGGACCACTACTTCTGATGATAATATATTAGTAAAAATAAAGATTGAAATTCATGATGAAAGCAGTTTTTTTTATAAGGATTGTCACTTTGCTCTATGTGTTCAGTATAAAGTATTAACTGCCTATGCCCTATGGTGGCCAAATTGAAGTAATTAGACACACGACACATAGCTACAGCCTATAGCTAAATTCCATTGCTCAGCTTCCAGGTTGCAACTGTTATATATATCTATCTTGAGAAGAAAAAAAAACTGTGCTGCAGCTATGCAGTAGCACTATATTATCCAGTTTTGCATATGACAATAGGCAGGCAACAATGAAATTTAGTTCAATTATTATACAAAGAATTTGTCAACCTTGGATACGGAAGCAGAACTTGTGACATAAACTAAGTTAAACCAGACACTGCAAGAAATTTATTTTCCAGATCATAAGAATTACATAAACACCACACCAGCATGGGGAAAGAACACTACAGAACGCCATTGGTATATGTTGAAGTGATCAAGCAGCAAAGGAAAAATTGGGACAGAACACTACAACACAACATCACTATATGTTGAAGTGATAGCAAATATCAAATTAATTTTTTACCTGTAGCATAGACACTTTCAAATGGATGATGATGAAGCCTGTCGCTGGGTACGTCAAGTTTCCTGAATCGCAATAACTCAAGCTGGACCGTGAAGACACCATCAGCTGCCAACAGGAACACCAAATTAGTTTCCTCTACAAACCCTATTATCATTAGGGGCCTCCTTCTCTCCTTCTCTGAATTCAGGGAAAGTAGCTTATCCAATTCAACAGTTCTTCCCATCCCCCATGATGCAATACCATCACAATCAATGTTCCTCTTCCACAATTTGGCAGTGAAGCCTAACAGAGAGAGTAAACCCAGCCCGCCACCCTCGGCCCGCATAAGCGTTAAGTCGGTCTTCGCTTCAGCTATATCCACCGGCACTTGTATCACAACTAGGCTCTGCATCTCCAAATCAAACTCGAGAATAGTATAGGAACCCACAACAAGACGCCAGTAAAGGGAATTCCCAACTAGCACAGCCGGCATGCCCAACAAAGACATGGTGTAATAGGAATAAAGATTCCTATATTCCTTGGATGGAATCGATGTAAAGATGATATTACCCCATAAGCCAGTCTCTGAGGAGTAAACGCAGACGATGGCTCGCGTATGTTGATCGTTAGCCTCTAACAAGACCACCTGGAAGTGGTGGTCCTCGTCGGCTGCATGAAGCACCGCCCCCTGGATCGGGTTTGCAATCACCTTAAACGAATGGGGAATGGCAATGCGGTGCTGGTCGCCGGTGACGGGGTCCCACACAATGACTTGACTGTTCCATGCGTTGGAGATGAGCACGAGGCCATGGCAGCAGCCAAGGAGACAGCAGCAGTAGCTGCGCTCGAGCTGCAAGGAGAAGCGCCCGGTGGGGACACGATCGGGGGAATCCATGGCAGGTGTGTAGGAGATGCCTTCCGGGTCGTGGGTGAAGTAGCCGATGAGGGAAGGGCTGTGTCGGTGGTGGCGGCGGAAGCGGCGGATGAAGCCGGGGTCGGAGACGAGGAGGAGCCAGCGCCTGCAGACAGCGGATGCGCGGGGGAGTGAGGAATCAAGATGGCAATGGGGCCCCGAAACCCGCGTCCCCTTGGGTTTTTACCCTATTAGGGGATGGGGATGGGCGTCTTTTTAACCCCGTGGGGCTGCTGCTGGGTAAAGTATAAAACCCGACACGTTTCGCGGGTTCAAACCCGTTTAAGCAATACCCGAACCCAAAACCCGCCATCCCCGTCAAAATACTACACTAAGCGTATTGGGCCATTTAGCCTCGACTACACACCGGCCCACCCAGCGTCCCAGCCCCAGCGTCCCACCCATATTGCTGAAACATGCTTATGTAGCTGCTATTACTGCTCTTTGTAGCTGCTGTTATTGCTCTTTTTGCTCAAGTTATGCTGCTGAAATATGCTCCTTGTAGTTGATGAACCATGTAATATTGTATTGTGCTGAAATTTGCTCCTTGTAGCTGTTGTTATTGCTCTTTTTGCTCAAGTTATGCTGCTGAAATATGCTCCTTGTAGCTGCTGAACCATGTACTATTGTATTGCGCTGAAATTTTCTTAAGTTATGCCACTGAAATATGCTCTTTTTGCTGCTAAAATGCTATTCTGTGCTGCTACTATGTTTGCTTAAATATGCCGATTTCCCTGTGGGTTTAGAAAACCCGATGGGTTTAGGGGACGGGTAAAAAACTAGCCCCGCGCACGGTAACGGGGACGGGGACGGGTTTGTGATTTTCTTGTGGGGATGGGTTTGGGCAGGCAAAACCCGATGGGTTTCGTCCCCACTGCCATCTTGAGTGAGGAAGGCTGCGGGGGGAGGCGGAGGAGGATCTCAGAGAGGAGGTCGTCGTCTTCCAGCGGCGCAGCCACCAGCGATGGAGGGCAGCGGCGGCTGGCTGTCATCTCGCCCTCCTCACGGCTCGTGCTAGGGTTATGGTATTTTTTTGGGAGCAAAACTAGGGTTGTGGTGGACTCGAACTGCGGAATATGAAGGGGTGAAGCCCAACACATTTTTCTTAGGACAAAAGGCCGAGTTGATCTGTTTCTAAAAAAAAGTACTATAAGCCCATGATCTTTTTTTCATTTCTGTTCCTATTGGGGCTGTCCTTTTTTTGCGAACAAGGCCATATATTAATTAAAATAGTGTATTTGCAACCATCAGAACATGAGAGTTAACTGTGTGAACATACATAATGGCCTCACATGTACTATATTTTTGGGCAGGTGTCAGACATGTGATAATTTCACCCAATCGTCTGTCGCGAGAGCCGACTGATGTAAATATAACTTAAAGCATGATTTGGAGGAGTTTGATCCTCACAACACAAAATTTCTTGCATCATTTTTTTATACGTCTACATAATCTCCAGTATGCCACATGCGTAGCTTGTTTGGAAAAAGAACGGGGTGGAGAAGGGAGAGGGACGGTCATGGCAACAATCTTGATGTGGCAAATGAGAGACTTGAGGTAGCGACTATGGTGCTCGAGCTCCTCGAACACCGGATCAATGAGTTCAGTGAAAAACACCGTAGCAGGATATGGAGTGACGACATGAGAGGCTGGGGTGAACCTTGCCGTGACAGTTGGGAAGGTCATCTTGTTTGTGGCGTGAAAAAAGGGAGGAAGATGAAGGGGTCCGTTCGTCGACATCCTCGACACACGTATAATTGGCATCCTTGGCTCCAATTGTCGCACTAGTGGAGAAACGGCCTTTAGTCCTGGTTGGGAAGGGCCTTTAGTCCCGGTTCACGAACCGGGACTAATAAATTGGGACTAAAGGCCCCCACCCTTTAGTCCCGGTTGGCCACGACCCGGGACTAAATCCCTGCCACGTGGCCGGCAGCGCGCGCCGAGGGCTGGGGACCTTTAGTCCCGGTTGGTGACACCAACCGGGACTAAAGGTTTAGGGGTTTAGGGTTTATTGTTTATTTTTCCTTTTCATTTTGTGTTTTCCATTTAATTCTTTTTCATTTTAAACATATTTTACGCTACTACATACTGTACACGTTATGCATATATAATAGAATTTCTCGTAGAACCAATCATATATCATAGAATTTCTCATACGACCATGCATACACACATATATATATATATGCAATTTGGTATATACAATTTCTCCTACAATTTGCAGATCATTACATGCAGGCATTAGGTGAAATGGTATTCTCCGTCGGGAGATATGACCTGCTTAAGCAAAAATCCCGCCATTTCCTCTTGAAGTGCTCGTATGCGGTCCTTTGGTAGGAGCCTATCCCGCATCTCCACCATCTTTAAAGAAGGAGATCAATATGAATATATTAGTTTTGTGTATATATATATATTAGATCATGATAAAAAAATTATGAATAGTGTTTACGTACCCAAAGATGTCTTGCATCTCCGCTCCTTTCGGTCATAAAGCGAATGTTCTCGCAAATGTAGTATGCTCATAAATTAGTCCCATTTTCCTGCCTCATACACTTTACGAGAATAGAATTCAATCAGATAATAATCAAGCATGATAATGGTATTGAAACTAGAATTAAAGAGATGCGCGGACGTAGCTAGTACTACTTAATTACCTTGGACCGTCGCCATTTCAGCTGTGGTTTCCATTCACTGACAACCTCTTTGATGAACTTTTTCCAAACCCTGCCCGGCAAAGAAAATGAATAAAGGAGTTATTAATTACTTGATATCAGGAAATGAACTAAAGAGGCCGACATAGTGCGATAATGATTGAAATTACCTGTCGAGCATCAAAAACAGGCTGATGTATTCTTCAGGGTCTTTACCTAGTGAGTCCAGTACTTCAACAGTTCCCTTGTCAAATCTAATGATTAGCAGGATCCAGTGGAATCTGCGCACACGTTTGTATAAGCGGGCATGCATAACTCATCAACTACACTTAACATCGAGTAAGCAAAAATAGAATTTGTAGTACAAGACAGTAACACTCACCTAAAGTTGTAAGGAAAAAGTATTTCTGGTCTGGTATTTAGTTCCTTCAAAAACATTAGCAAGCTATTCTTTGTGTCTTGTTTGTGGTTATTTAACACATTTTCATTAACGGTATTTGGGTCAATGAACCCAATGCCATAGACTCCATCTCTTTTCAATTAAAAAATCTTCATTCTGCATAATACCACACAAAAGAATATAGTGAGGATAATTACAGGCAATGAACGAGCTGAGTTAGAGACTTAAATTACATAAAGAAATCACTTACAGACAATAGCAACTGACGAGAGATTTTTCGAGTGCGTCTTGATTGAATAACTGAAAATTTTCTGGAAATTCAATCCACACATCTTTTCCATGGAAGTAATGCTCTGGCTTGACTTTCACCATGAGGCTCTCTCGCCCGGCCTTTATTTCTCTCAGGTACCAGTCATGCAATCTGCGCATTTGCGTTGATAGAAGATTCTCCTCGTCAGGCCTGACCAGAGGGTTCCCGGGGACATATTTCCATGCTAGTTCCTTCGGATCCATCGTGGGGACTTCCTCGATGCCTAGGAGTTGTTCAACAGTGATACCCATCTCTCTATCAGCGTCGGTTACCGCCTTATCGGTACTCACCTTGAGCGGGGGGGGGGGGGGGTCGATTGCACTGCCTGTTCTCCGAGGTGGGGAACAGTTCTCCCGCTTTTATTACTACCTATAAGGCTCGACTGCTGATTTTTTTGTTGATAATATGACTTGCTAATAGAGCGTTCATAGTCTGATCGCCTTTTCTCCACAGCCGGTTTAGCAAGATCCACAAAGTGTTGTACGACTTTCTCAGGTATTTTCTCCTTCGGCAGCGGGGCCGGTTTCGGTGCAAAATGGGCCTTCACTTGGACATCTATCCATCTACATATCCATCTAACATTCATCTACACACAAAAATACATAATAAATCCATCTAATTAACATTCATCTACACACAAAAAAATATGAACAAATTAAAAAAATGAAAAAAAAGATGAACAAAAGGAGGAGGAGAGGCTCACCAAGCGGGATCGTCGGGGCGGAGGGAGGCGGGGAGGACGCCGGAGACGGAGGGAGGCGCGCCGGTGGACGGAGGGAGGCGGGGAGGACGCCAGAGACGAAGGGAGGCGCGTGGAGGAGCGGCTACGTCGGGCAGAGGACGGCGGCGCGGCCGGCATCGGGCAAAGGGGGCGGCCCGCCGTGAGAGGCGCGCTCCAGTGTCGGGCAGAGGCGGCAGAGGGGGCGGAGGCGCGCGTCGGCGAGGTGTGGCCAGCCGGGGCGCGTGGAGGAGAGCGCGTGGCGCAAGGAGGAGAGCGGCGCCGGCGGGCTCGGGCGGCGCGTGGAGGCCGGCGGCGAGAGCTGACGTCGAGGGCGCGGTCGGGCAGCCTGACGGAGTCGCGTGGAGGCCGGCGGCGGGAGTGGACGCGTCGAGGAGCAGCTGGTGGATTGGGCGAGCGAGAGGAAGATTTGAGGGAGAAGGGGGCAGTTTAAATACCCAGAGGCCTTTAGTCCCGGTGCGTGGCACCAACCGGGACTAAAGGGTCTTTAGTTCCGGTTGGTGCCACGCACCGGGACTAAAGGCCTACCCTTTAGTCCCGGTTGCCACCACCAACCGGGACTAAAGGTCTATTTTCGGCGGTCCAAATTACGGGCGGGAGAAGGACCTTTAGTCCCGGTTGGTGGTGGCAACCGGGACTAAAGGTATTTTTCATGTTTTCTGTTTTTGCTTTTTGCTTTTTGCTTTATTTTTTAAACTTATTTCAACTCCAGACTTTTTGTGCATTCAATATGCACCATTCAAAGCCACATCCTCAAATTTCAACCCTTTCTAACTTCATTTGCTATTTTTCATGCATTTAATGATTTTTTTTGAGCTAAATGACCCTGAAATTGAAAAGCACTACAAATGAACTCTGAAAAGGTTGAAACTTGGCATGGTATCATCATTTCATCCACATAGCATGTGCTAAAAAGTTGACAGGGTTACGGCAAAAACTGGATGCACTTCGTGTACAAACTGGACCATCTCCTTCGAAGTATCAAGGTTTCGGACGAAAACTCATCTATTACAAAGGCATTTCATTTTTTTAAACTTATTTCAACTCCAGACTTTTTGTGCATTCAATATGCACCATTCAAAGCCACATCCTCAAATTTCAACCCTTTCTAACTTCATTTGCTATTTTTCATGCATTTAATGATTTTTTTGAGCTAAATGACCCTGAAATTGAAAAGCACTACAAATGAACTCTGAAAAGGTTAAAACTTGGCATGGTATCATCATTTCACCCACATAGCATGTGCTAAAAAGTTGAGAGGGTTACGGCAAAAACTGGATGCACTTCGTGTACAAACTGGACCATCTCCTTCGAAGTATCAAGGTTTCAGACTAAAACTCATCTGTTACAAAGGCATTTTATTTTTTTAAACTTATTTCAACTCCAAACTTTTTGTGCATTCAATATGCACCATTTTAAGCCACATCCTCAAATTTCAACCCTTTCTAACTTCATTTGCTATTTTTCATGCTTTTAATGATTTTTTTGAGCTAAATGACCCTGAAATTAAAAAGCACTACAAATGAACTCTGAAAAGGTTGAAACTTTGCATGGTATCATCATTTCACCCACATAGCATGTGCTAAAAAGTTGAGAGGGTTACGGCCAAAACTGGATGCACTTCGTGTACAAACTGGCCTATCTCGGCTACTCACTAGAGAAGAAAGTGATGACGGTGAAGCCGATCACATTCCAGAGTGGGATCTTGGGGTATAAAACTTTTTCTTCGCGTGTGTCCCTTTGCGCCGTAACCATGGACAATCTTCATCATTTAACAGGATGCTTGGGTCAGTCTTCACTGTGAAGGGAGGAATTTCATGAAACTTTTCATAATCTTCTGACATGTCTATATTGTCCTCCACTCCCACGATGTTTCTTTTCCCAGAAAGAACTATGTGGCGCTTTGGCTCACCGTATGATGTATTCGCTTCCTTATCTTTCATTTTTCTCGGTTTGGTAGACATGTCCTTCACATAGAAAACCTGCGCCACATCATTGGCTAGGACGAATGGTTCGTCTATGTACCAAGATTGTTGAGATCCACTGTTGTCATTCCGTACTGCGGGTCTACCTTTACCCCGCCTCCTGTCAGATTGACCCATTTGCACCGAAACAAAGGGACCTTAAACTCACGTCCATAGTCAAGTTCCCATATCTCCTCTATGTAACCATAATATGTGTCCTTTTCCCTATTGGTGTTTGTTGCATCAAAGCGGACACCACTGTTTTGGTTGGTGCTCTTTTTATCTTGGGCGATCGTGTAAAATGTATTCCCATTAATCTCGTACCCTTTGAAAGTCAATATAGTCGAAGATGGTGACTTGGCCAACAAGTACAACTCATCTCCAACACTGTCGTCATTCATGAGATGTGTTTGCAACCAACCACCGAAAGTCTCCATGTGTGTACGTTTAATCCAGGGGTCAGACTGCTCCGGGTTCTTGGAGCGTACAATATCCATGTGTTCCTCGATATACGGAGCCACCAAGGTGGAATTTTGTAGAACTGTGTAGTGTGCTTGGGCCCAAGAATGCCCGTCCCTACATATTACTGAATCCTTTCCTAGCGTGCCTTTTCCACTCAGTCTCCCCTCATGCCGCGATTCAGGAACACCAATCGGCTTAAGGTCAGGAATAAAGTCAACACAAAACTCAATAACCTCCTCTGTTTCATGGCCCTTGGAGATGCTTCCTTCTGGCCTAGCATGGTTATGAACATATTTCTTTAAGACTCCCATGAAACTCTCAAAGGGGAACATATTGTGTAGAAATACAGGACCCAGAATGGCAATCTCTTCGACTAGGTGAACTAGGACATGCGTCATGATATAGAAGAAGGATGGTGGGAACACCAACTCGAAACTGACAAGACATTGCACCAAATCATTCTGTAACCTTGGTAGGATTTCTGGATCGATTACCTTTTGGGAAATTGCATTGAGGAATGCACATAGCTTCACAATGGCTAATCGAACATTTTCCGGTAGAAGCCCCCTTAATGCAATCGGAAGTAATTGCGTCATAATCACGTGGCAGTCATGAGACTTTAGGTTTTGGAATTTTTTTCTCTGCCATATTTATTATTCCCTTTATATTCGAAGAGAAGCCAGATGGGACCTTCATACTGAGCAGGCATTCAAAGAAGATTTCCTTCTCTTCTTTGGTAAGAGCGTAGCTGGCAGAACCTTGATACTGCTTTGGATGCATGCCGTCTTTTTCGTGCATACGTTGCTGGTCCTCCCGTGCCTCCGGTGTATTTTTTGTCTTCCCATACACGCCCAAGAAGCCTAGCAGATTCACGCAAAGATTCTTCGTCACGTGCATCACGTCGATTGCAGAGCGGACCTCTAGGACTTTCCAATAGGGTAGGTCCCAAAATATAGATTTCTTCTTCCACATGGGTGCGTGTCCGTCAGCGTCATTCGGAACAGATTGTCCGCCAGGACCCTTTCCAAAGATTACTTTTAAATCCTTGACCATATCAAGTATATGATCACCAGTACGGTGGTCAGGCTTCTTCCGGTGATCTGCCTCACCTTTGAAATGCTTGCCTTTCTTTCTTAAGAGATGCTTGATCGGAAGAAATCGACGATGTCCCAGGTACACATTCTTCTTACATTTATCCAAATATATACTTTCGGTCTCATCTAAACAATGCGTGCATGCGTGGTATCCCTTGTTTGTCTGTCCTGAAAGGTTACTAAGAGCAGGCCAATCATTGATGGTTACAAACAGTAATGCTCGTAGGTCAAATTCCTGTTGTTTGTGCTCATCCCACACACGTACACCTTTTATGTCCCACAGCTGTAAAAGTTCTTCAACTAATGGCCTTAGGTACACATCAATGTCGTTGCCGGGTTGTTTAGGGCCTTGGATGAGCACTGGCATCATAATGAACTTCCGCTTCATGCACAACCAAGGAGGAAGGTTATAGATACATAGAGTCACAGGCCAGGTGCTATGATTGTTGCTCTGCTCCCCAAAAGGATTAATGCCATCTGCACTTATACCAAACCATAAGTTCCTTGCGTCACCTGCAAACTTCGGCCACTTTCTCTCAATTTTTCTCCACTGCGACCCATCAGCGGGTACTCTCAACTTCCCATCTTTCTTACGGTCTTCTTTGTGCCATCGCAACAACTTGGCATGCTCTTTGTTTTGGAACAAACGTTTCAACCGTGGTATTATAGGAGCATACCACATCACCTTGGCAGGAATCCTCTTCCTGGGGCGCTCGCCCTCAACATCATCACCAGGGTCATCGCGGCTGATCTTATAGCGCAATGCACCGCATACCGGGCATGCATTCAAATTCTCGTACTCCTCACCGCGGTAGAGGATGCAGTCATTAGGGCATGCATGTATCTTCTGCACCTCTAATCCTATAGGGCAGACAGCCTTCTTTGCTTCGTACGTACTGTCGGGCAATTCGTTTTCCTTTGGAAGAATCTTCTTTAACATTTTCAGCAACTTTTCAAATCCCTTGTCAGATACACCATTCTCTGCCTTCCATTGCAGCAATTCCAGTGTGGTACCCAACTTTTTTTTTGTCATCTTCGCAATTTGGGTACAACAATTTTTTGTGATCCTCTAACATGCGCTGCAACTTCAACTTCTCCTTTTCACTTTCGCAGTTTCTCTTTGCATCAGCAATGGCCCGACCAAGATCATCAGCGGGCTCATCTGATGCCTCTTCTTCAGCTTCTTCTTCTTCATTCTCTTCCTCCATTGTAGTACCATCGTATTCAGGGAACCCAGGATAGTTGTCATCATCCTCTTCTTCTTCATTCTCTTCCATTAGAACCCCTCTTTCTCCGTGCTTGGTCCAACAGTTATAGCTGGACATGAAACCGGACGTAAACAGGTGGACGTGAATGACTTTTGAGCTAGAGTAATTCATATCATTCTTACAGACACCACATGGACAACACATAAAACCATTCCGCTTGTTTGCCTCAGCCGCACACAGAAAACTATGCACGCCATTAATGAACTGGGGAGAGCGTCGGTCATCGTACATCCATTGCCAACTCATTTTCATTACACAACACCGAAAAGACCAAATTAATACAAGTTCATACACACTTATTATCATAAAACAACATAAAACTATCTAGCTAAAGCATTTAAATGCAACAACAAATGCGATCAAAATCACAACTAAGGTAATAATTGATCCAACAGCATAATGATACCAAGCCTCTTTATTAACGGCATATTTTCTAATCTTTCTAATCTTCAAGCGCATTGCATCCATCTTGATCTTGTGATCATCGACGACATCGGCAACATACAACTCCAATTTCATCTTCTCTTCTTCAATTATTTTCAATTTTTCTTTCAAATACTCGTTTTCTTTTTCAACTAAATTTAACTTCTCGACAAGAGGGTCGGTTGCAATTTCCGGTTCACATACCTCCTAGATAAAAATATCTATGTCAACTTGATGGGCATAATTGTCATAAACACGAAATGCAACAAATAGTTATAAAAGAGAATATACCACATCCGAATCATAAACCGGACGAGGGCCGACGGAGACGGATATCAAAACCATGGCACTATGTATAACAAACAATCATACAAGCAAGAAAATTATACAACTAACTATCTAAATGATGCAAATAAGATTTTTTTTTATAAAAAGGATAAGAACAAGAGGCTCACCAAGGTGGTGCCGGCGACGGGACGGTGCGGGCGATCGACGGTGGTTAGGACGGGGACGGGAAGACACTAAGTAAACCACACCTACACATATGCAAACTAAGAAGTTAATTTGAGCTCAAATTGCATATAAATCAAATAAACTCCCACATAATTACTCCCAAACTAAAACCCACAAATCACTATACTTATAGAGCATTGCACGAGCTAATCTAGCAATGAGAGATGAAAGGACAAAGTTGCTAACCTTTGTGAACACTTGGATAGATGGGGTGCCTCAAATCTTGACAAATCTTGGCAAAAATGAAGGATGAGCTCGAGCAAGGGGAAGAGAATAGAGGAGAGAAAGGAGAAAACAGAGAAAGGAGAGCTTGGGCTCGGGCTGGACGAAGCACTATATATAGTGATATCTTTAGTCCCGGTTGGTGATACCAACCGGGACTAAAGGTCCATCTCTAGTCCCGGTTGGTGATACCAACCGGGACTAAAGGGGTTCGCAGGGGTCCCAGCCTGACGCCAGCCTGCCACCACCCCTTTAGTCCCGGTTGGTAACACCAACCGGGACTAGAGGTCACAAATGAACCGGGACTAAAGCCTAGCCGTTGGAACCGGGACTAGTGGTCACATTAGTCCCGGTCCAAAATCCGACCGGGACTAATGCTCCGGACGAAAGACCTGTTTTCTACTAGTGTCGCTCCCTAGTGGACCCGCTCGTCGTGGATCAAATTAGACCTGAAATGTTATCACCGGAATTAGTTTTGCTCGCCGGTGGTGTGTTGTGTAGATCATGAAACTTTACCGGTAATGGACCGTAGCGAACTATGGTCGTCAATTTTCATCAAAATCATGCTTGATAGGATTAAGGGATCAGTGATGGCCTAATCTATATGAGTGTCTATTTTGTTGGGTGGATGAAAAAATTCCTAAGATTGTTTGTACTCTCTACGGGGAACGAAACAATTCTGGGTTTCAAGTGGCATGCTACCAACACGAAAAAGACCGAGAACCATACATATTGAACCGGAATCAGGGGAAAATGAACACAGTTAAGTGCCATAGTGGATATTTATGTGGTTGTATTTTTTTTTTTTTGGCAAGATGGTTGTACTTTTTTTTTTGAACTTTGTGAAACACACGAGGCACGACACACGTCCGAAACCAAATTTAGCGGATTGGAATGGATTCATCGAGGTGGACTCGTGTGCATGATCCTTCGGCCTTCATTGTGGGCTCACTGAGTGGCCTTTCCAGCAGCATGCGGGGTCGACTTGGGACGAGCCCACAGCCGGCTCACCAATTTGCGCTTGGACGATCCAGTCGGAAGCACCCAACGATTACGGCACACGCAGCCACCGCCTTTCCCCTTCCTGCTATAGGAGAGAGGGGCGATTTCTTGAGCGTTCCAGAATGGAAGCCGATTTCCGCCGGTGGTGCGCCAGCCCTTGCCATCACCGCCGGCTTCGCCGGTGTGGGAGGGTGGGATGGCCATGCTCCACCGGTCGGATGTGTAGATATCATAGTGCTAGGGCTTGTAGCTAGGGTATGGCTGTCCGGCGCTTCGACCCTTTCGGTGGTGGCGGCGGCGGCGCTAAATAAGTTCCCCCCCCCCCCCCCCCCCCCCCCCCGAGGTCTTCTCTGGCTCCGGCGGCAGCAGGGCTCATGGATCCGGCGAAGAGTTTGGGAGGATGGAGTTGTTCGGCCGCTTCGTGGGTGTGGCGGCGTTTGGTGGCCCTGGGTGGCCGCGTCGAGGTGCGTGTGGTTCTTCTTCCTCATGGATCTGGTGGTCCGGTGAGTTTTTGTTCGTCTGCTCTTCGTCCGGTGCTTCGGCTGTTTCAGCGGTGGTGGCGGCGGAGATGAATAAGGTGGCCCCTGTGTCTTCTCCGTCTCCGGTGATATGCGTGGATCCAGAGCTGGCAAGGATATGGGGAGCTCTGTTGTGTCTTCCCCGGCCGGTCGCCGAAGCGGCGTCGGCGTTCGTGCCATGGGTTTGTTGTCCCCTTCCCTCTCGTCGTTGTGCCGGTGGTGGTGCAGGGGTTGGGTTGGTTTGTTTGGTCTGTATGTTGCTGGTTGTTTGGTGGAGCTGCAGGTTTGAGCCCCTCTCAAAAGACGCTGGTCTTCTTCTTCCTCTCCGGTCTCGTTCTGATAGCACGGTTCTCTCAGTGTGTGCTGCTGCTGTGGATGGCCCTTATTGTCGTTGCCGATATTCGTTCATCGATATGAGATCCCACCCGGCGTCGGGTGGTTCATGCGGCGTTAAAACCTTGAAGGCGGGGGTCTTGTTACCCCCGGGGCGACAAGTGGGCTTGGCGTCGTCTTCCGCTCCGGTGTGCTCTTGGGTCGGCGGTGGTGTTCTGTGCGATGTCTGGCGATGTTCTGGGAGTTGCCCGGTTGTGTTCACTGCTGTATTTTTTTCCTTTTTTGAGGGTGTCTATGTAAGCTTCTGTTATGAATAAAGCAGCTCTTTTCTCAAAAAAAAAAAAAAAACCGCAGCCACCGCCGCCACCCCCACTGCTACAAAGCAAACCTAACCTAGCGCGCCATCGCAGCCACGCGTCCACCCACCCATGGCCATGTTGACGAAAGCTGCGCACGTCCTCCGCCGCTTGCAGGCGTGGAGCGGCGCCCTCCCCGTGGCCTGGCCGTGCGTCGACGGCAAAGCGTGGGGCGGGTTGCTGCTGATCCCGCGCCGGAGGTACAAGGTGCATGGCCTCTTCATCAACTACATCGACCACTTCCGGCCACACCTCTTCGCCCGCCCCTCTTCCATGTCAACCCCTAAGATCGACACCATGCTTGACTTCTTGGCCGGCGACGACGACAACTTCGTGTGCTGGGTCGAGGACCACAACAACGGCCTTCTCCTCTGCGGCTTGGGAGACCTCAAGCTCTGCATGTGCAACCCGGCCACACGGCGGTGGACGCATATTCCACCTCAATCGCGTCGGTGGGACGACGGTGTATACCTTGCCTTCGATCCAGCATTGTCGCCCCACTATGAGGTGTTGGTGATCCCTGCCGTGCCTGAGCCTGAGAAACCATTAAAGAGAGCCAACGAAAAAGGTAGCAATGACAGGTTACCTTCCCGAGACTCGCCATCCGTGGATGAGAATAATAACACATACCGCTTGCTGGAGTCAGAATGACCACCGACTTTGTGGACGTTGACCGTGTTCTCATCGAGGACTGGTCAGTGGGAGGAGAGGGCTTTTGTCTGCCTAGGTGAGTCGGCAGGAACAGTTAGAGACATGCTCGTGGATCAAGCTAAGCTATCTTGGGGGCCACACCAGCGCTATGCAGTGTATTATCAAGGGGTGCTTTATGTGCATTGTCGAGTGTTAGACTGTATATTCTGTATATGTATCTGTACTCTGTATATACCTCTTGGTACCCATATATATATTGAGATAGGCCACGCCCTAGAGCGAGGAGCCAGTTCCACCCAAACCCTTTGTGCCTTACGGTTAACATGGTATCAGACTAGGTCATCCTACCCTAGCCGCCGCACCCCTCTGGCCGCCGCCGCCATGACCGAGCCGGGTGCTGCCTCGACATCCTCCTCTGCTCTGCCCGCCACCACCACTCCCACCATGACGGCTCCTCTCATCCCGCCGTCTCTGGCACGGCTTCTCGCCACGAGCGCCACGAGTCAGATGGCCTCGTACGGCGTCTCACGTCCGCTGCATCTCGGCGCCACGGCGTTCTCCGGCGGGTTCCCGACCCCGCCGCCCACGTTCGCGACCTCGGCCCCCATGGTGCCGTTTGCGAGCTTTTCCGGCCCGCCGATCCCTCCGCTGGCCGGGTTCAACGCGCCGCCTCGCGAGGCACCGGTTCTGCCCTTCCCTAACGCCGCCGCCGACGTCCCGGCGTCCGCAGATGGCGCTGCTGCCCCGACCCCGTACCAGCTGGCGAACCTCATCACCGTGCGCCGAAAGCCGGACAACTATCTGTACTGGCGTGCACAGATCCTGCCGCTCCTTCGCAGCCGCAATCTCGACGGTTTCGTTGATGGGAGCTTCCCCTGCCCGCCGCGCTCGGTCGCGGCGCTCACCGCCGATGGAACGAGGGTAGCTGCACAAAACCCCCTCTACACCGCCTGGATGGCCCAAGATCAGGTGATCGTCTCCGCGCTGCAGTCCTCCCTGACGGAGAGCGTCGCCGGATTGGTCCTGTTTGCTGCGTCCTCCTTCGACATCTGGCGCACGTTCGAGCACAGCTTTGCTCAACAATCCGTTGCTCGCGGTTCGGCTCTCCGTCGCCAGCTCAGCGATTGCAAGAAGCTTGACTCCTCAGCGCACGACTACTTCCACAAGATCAAGACGATCTCGGACACGCTGACGTCCATCGGGCAGCCGCTCCGAGATGCGGAGTTCACGGAGCACGTCCTTCACGGCCTGGACAAAGACTACGACAACCTGGCGGAGCACGTCGAGGGCCGCGATACCCCGATATCGCCCCACGACCTCTACTCCCGCCTCCTGATCACTGAGCGGCGCATTGAGGAGCGCCGCGAAACTCCCGTCGTACACGACACCGCTGCTCATGCGGCCTACCGCGGCGCCCCCAGTGGCGGTCGTGCACCCGCGCCGCGCCCGCCCCCTGGCCCTTCTTCTGGCGGCGGCGGACAGTGGCAGCCGCGTACACCACCACCGCCGGTCGCCGGTGGTCGTCCGCGTCCCACCTGCCAGCTGTGTGGCATCGTCGGTCACCTCGCGTCCAGGTGCCACCGTCGCTTCAAACGTGACTTCCTCGGCATCGGCAACGACGGGCGTGGCAACGAGAAGCAGGCCGCCATCGCTGACAGCTACTCCGGCCACACCCCCTCCTTTTCTGTTGATCCCACCTGGTACTTCGACACCGGTGCGACGGATCACATGACTAGCGAGATGGGCAAGCTCAACTCGCAGGAGCCCTACCGTGGGCATGACAAGGTCCGCACCGCTGGTATGCCCATCACTCATGTTGGCCAGGCGTCTCTCCTTTCTAGCTCCTCCCGTAGACTCCACCTTCGTAATGTCCTTTGTGTCCCGTTAGTTACTCGCAATTTACTATCTGTTCGTAAGTTTACTTATGATAATGATGTTTTTTGTGAGTTTCATCCGTTTCATCTTCTCATTAAGGACCGAGCCACACGGGAGGTTCTGCTTAGAGGTCGGGTCCACCAGGGCCTGTATGCGTTGGAGGAGGCGCCGCCGGCCCCGGAGGTCTTCAGTGGTGTGCGTGTGTCGTCTGCTCATTGGCACGCGCGCCTTGGTCATCCTGCGTCCCCTGTAGTGAGCCATGTTCTTCGTCGCCATGCGCTCCCTACGTTGTCTAGTAATAAAAGTCTAGCAGTTTGTGATGCTTGTCAGCAGGGAAAAAGTCATCAGCAACCTTTTGTTTCTTCCACTCGAGTAGTCAATAATCCACTTGAACTTGTTTATTCGGATGTATGGGGCCCTGCCCAAACTTCTGTCAGTGGTCATTCTTATTATGTCAGTTTCATCGATGCTTATAGTCGCTTTACGTGGCTCTATTTACTTAAGAGTAAAGCTGATGTGTTTAATGTTTTCATGCAATTTCAAGTGCATGTCGAGCGTCTTCTCAAGCATAAGATTATTCATGTTCTGTCGGATTGGGGGGGCGAATATCGCAATCTCAACACCTTCTTTAGCAAACTTGGGATCTCGCATCGTGTCTCCTGTCCACATACACATCAGCAAAACGGTGCTGTTGAGCGCAAGCACCGCCACATCGTTGAAACCGGCCTCACACTACTCGCTCATGCCGCTGTGCCTTTTCGCTTTTGGAGTGATGCTTTTCCACTGCCTGCTTTTTGATTAATAGAACTCCTACTAGAGTTCTAAACATGAAGACACCTCTTGAACTTTTGTTTAAGGAACTACCTGACTACACGTTCTTCAAAGTTTTTGGTTGTGCTTGCTGGCCTCACCTTAGGCCCTACAACAATCGAAAGCTTGAATTTCGTTCGAAAAAGTGTGTCTTTCTGGGTTATAGTGCTCTCCATAAAGGTTACAAGTGTCTACACGTTCCTACCAACCGTGTATATATATCTCGTGACGTCATCTTTGATGAGAATCTGTTTCCTTTTTCGAATCTGCCATCATCTCCATCTGTGTCGCCACCCACATATAATCCTCCTGCTAGTCCTGGCCAATTTGATGATGCTGCATATTCGCCTGTGTTATTGCCTAATCATGGTGCAGGTACTGGTCGTGGAGCCCGCCTCGAGCTCCTGGATGCGCCCTGTGCTGCCCCTGCCGCTGCCCACGTCGATCCGTGCATGGCCCCTGCCGCTGCTCCCGTCGATCCGTCCATGGGCCATGCAGCGGCACCGCCTCCCGAGGTGCCTGCCTCGTCTCCGGTTCGCCCGGCCAGCCCGGTGGACCGGCCACCTCCATCTGCTAGCGGGTCGCTGTCCTCGCTCACCAACACCCCGCCATCGCCTGGGCCGCAGTCCCCGATCGCCAGCAGGCCGGACTCGCCTCCCTGTGTGTCGCCCGCGTGTCCCGCTTCTGCTGGGCCGCCATCGCCCGGGAGTGGGCCGTCGCCTTCACAGGACGCCAGCGACGGACCGCCCTCGCCTGTCGCCTCGTCACCGCCTCCTGCCACTGTTGCGCTCCCAACGCAACACCCTGCCACGGTTGCACTGCGCCCTCACACGCGCAGTCGCAGCGGTGTTCATCGACCTAAAGAACGTACGGATGGTACTGTCGCCTGGATCGCTTCCTGCCTAGCTCATGCGCAGTCTGATTTCTCTGTTGAACCCCGTCACTACCAGGCTGCTATGAGCATTCCTCACTGGCGCGCTGCTATGGATCTTGAGTTTCAGGCTCTTCGGAAAAATGGTACCTAGCAGTTGGTTCCTCCCCGTTCTGGTGTCAATGTAATTGACTCCAAGTGGATCTTTAAAGTAAAGAAGCACGCTGATGGTTCTATTGAGCGTTACAAGGCTCGCCTGGTTGCCAAAGGTTTCAAGCAAAGGTATGGGCTTGACTATGAGGATACGTTCAGTCCTGTTGTTAAACCTACCACTATTCGGCTGCTTCTTTCCCTAGCTGTTACTCGGGGCTGGACTCTCCGTCAGTTGGATGTTCAGAATGCCTTTCTCCATGGTGTTCTGGAGGAAGAGGTCTACATGCGCCAACCTCCTGGTTTTGTTGATCCTGATCGTCCTCAGCATCTCTGTCGCTTGGTGAAAGCGCTCTATGGTCTGAAACAGGCCCCTCGTGCTTGGCATGCACGGCTTGGTGCTGCTCTTCGCGCTCATGGTTTCGTGCCCTCTACAGCTGACACTTCACTGTTTATTCTTCAGCGTCCACAGGTCACTATGTATCTGCTGGTTTATGTTGATGATATTATTCTGGTCAGCTCCTCCGCTGCAGCTACGGATCGTCTCATTGTGGCTCTTGGTTCTGAGTTTGCTCTCAAGGATCTTGGCAAGCTACACTATTTTCTTGGGCTGGAGGTCACGTACCCCGGTGATGGTCTTGCTCTCTCTCAGCAGAAGTACTCTCAGGATTTATTGCGTCATGCTGGTATGCTTGACTGCAAGGCTGTGACTACACCTATGTCTTCCACTGAGACTCTGTCTGCTGCTGATGGTACTCTGCTGTCTGCTGATGATGCCACTGAGTACAGGCGTATTGTTGGTGGTCTTCAGTATCTCACCATCACTCGGCCTGATGTTTCCTATGCAGTTAACCGTGTCTGTCAGTACCTTCATGCACCACGGGATACTCATTGGACTGCTGTTAAGCGCATCCTGCGCTATGTTCGTTCCACTCTCACACATGGTCTTCATCTTCGGCCGGCGCCCTATGGTGTCCTGTCGGCCTTCAGTGATGCGGATTGGGCTGGTAACCCCGATGACCGGCGATCAACGGGGGGCTATGCAGTCTTTCTTGGTCCTAACTTGATCGCCTGGAGTGCACGCAAGCAAGCTACAGTCTCTCGTAGTAGTACTGAAGCTGAATACAAGGCCGTTGCCAATGCCACTGCAGAGATTATTTGGGTTCAATCTTTGCTTCGAGAGTTGAAGATGACCCCAAACCAGCCACCTGTTCTGTGGTGTGATAACATTGGCGCTACATACCTGTCCTCGAACCCGGTGTTTCATGCTCGAACAAAACACATCGAAGTTGACTATCACTTTGTGAGAGAACGAGTTGCACAGAAGCTCCTGCAGATCAAGTTCATTTCATCCAAGGATCAACTTGCTGATATTTTCACCAAACCGCTGTCGCTTCCGCTATTCATTAGATGCAGACGCAATCTTAACTTACTAAATACTTCAGGCCACAGTTAAGATTGAGGGAGGGTGTTAGACTGTATATTCTGTATATGTATCTGTACTCTGTATATACCTCTTGGTACCCCTATATATATTGAGATAGGCCACGCCCTAGAGCGAGGAGCCAGTTCCACCCAAACCCTTTGTGCCTTACGGTTAACATCGAGGTTTCTTTGTTTCGAGGTATATCTATATGCACTGATCTATTTTTAAGGTAAAAAGCTATATTAGTTAGTGGGCGTACAATATGGTCCTAATATTATCCAAGGCATGTCAACAAATTAGTTAGGTACTGCATTCAAAAAGAAATTTAGAAATATGGATGGCCGTACAATATGGTGATATTCATTGTGAGAAAACAATGCACTAATTTCTTGCTTGTGGCACTTACATAAATTAGACAACAACTGGTTGCATTTCCATATGTATTAGCATCATCCAGCTAGATGGTAGAGTTTCAATTAGTTAATGCTCTATATGTCATGTGCATCTTAATTGCTTTTTTTTTTTTTCAGGCTTTCATTGTCAAACGGTATATACCAAGTGATTAGAACACCATCATACGGTGAGAATAAGATACCTGGAAAACTGTATCTAGGGAGATCAGAGAAAGGTGTGTGCTTTGGAAACATTGAAAAGTCCAAACTACGGGTTTGGAGCCTTAGTGAAAAGTCCAAACTACGGGTTTGGAGTAAGTGAACAACGGATGGAGTGGATCTTAAAGCATCAACATGACCTTGCATAATGTGCACTACATGTAGGAAAATATAATCGCCAAATGGATGCACCTTGGATGGTACATGATGTGTCTGACACTTACTATGAGGCTGCTCATGGTGCTGCTAAAACTTTGCCGAAAGGGAGGTTTGACTGGGACTCTGACAATGATGCCTTTTTTACAGTTAAATTTGATCCTAATGAATACCCTGATTTCTTTAATATTCTTGGATTCCATCCTTACAAGGAAGTTGTCTTTCTGGATGGCACCTTCAGTGTAGTGGCCTATCATTTGAAAAATTCGAAGGCTCAATATCTTGGCAACTCACGACCAAAAAGTTACTACCATAACCATACAAACGGAATATACGAGTCGTTTGTGTATAGTCCGTGTGTGGTTGGTGAGCTTAATGAAGGAGAAGATAAGCATAGCTCATCTTAAAGATTGGCATGGTTGTGTGCATCACATGATGCAGAGGACATGGTTGTCCCCTTTCGGAAAAAAAATCTTACAGATTGGAATTGGTTTGGCAGAATGCCGGCGGCAATAGAGCAAATTACAATGATGTCTTCATGTTTGAGCCATGGCTTGCTCCTGATTCTTTCCCATTAGGTGGCTTGTTCTTTGGTTTACGTGTGTAGGTTCATTTATCATGTACTAGTCTATGTAGGAGCATACTGTATGCGTTGAAATTAAATTTTCTATAATGTGTCATATACTATCTAGAACACCCATCGTTATGTCCTTCCTCGACTCTTGTTTAAAATAATAAATGTTTGCAAACCAGAGTCTCCAACTAAGTAATTGCTTCATATGCTTTTCTTTTTTACTTTGTTTCCTTGTATGGTTGCCCAACAGAAAAGTGTCATTTTACCCATTTGGTGCTGCGACTCAATGGTTTATCATGCCTAGACTCGGTACATGTTTTTGCCAACATACAACTTACTGAAGGTGAACAAGGTATATGTATGCCAAATTTTAATTTGCTAATCATATCATGCTCAAGTAAGAAAATGTCGACTAAGAAAAGTCCTACTGTTATGTTTAAAATTATAATGCAATATAACTGACAATATCTGACACAAGCTAGGGGCATGCTAATTTGAGATAGGACAAACATGGTTATCATAGAAATATCTTGTTCTCGCGCCATGAAGAAATAGTACTCCCTCCGATCCATATTAATTGCCACTCACTTGGTACAACTTTGATTCCACCTCAAAAGATTCCCTTTGATACCTTTCTGCGGATTTAAGACGCATCTAGTCGAACTCTCAAAATCTTTGACTCCTCAAAAATTCGATGAGAAGGGTCGACCGTCTCTCAAATTTGAGAGAGCAAAAGCAAGTCTCAACAAAACAATTACTATTTCTCTCTCTCTTTCCCTCTCCCTCCCTCTCTCCCTCCCCCCCTCCCTCAGCTCTCTCTCTCTCTCTCTCTCTCTCTCTCTCTCTCTCTCTCTCTCTCTCTCTCTCTCTCTCTCTCTTGCGCGCGCGGCCGCCCCTCTTTGTTGCTCGGCCAGTTGGACGCCGAAGCCTCCCCCGCCGCTTTCCTTGCCTCCGGTGACCACCCCACACGCTGGCCGACACCCCGCAGCCCTGCTGACCTTTGGCTGCTAAATCCCGGCGAGAATTTGGTGAAGTTTTTTTCTTCACGTTTTCGTCCTCCCCGCCGTCTCCTGCCACAGAGGCACTCCTCCTCGTCATCCATAGCCGGCGGCGCTCCTCCCCGTCGTGCCCGGCCAAAGCAAAGTTGCACCATGCACAGAGGAGCGCCTACAAAGGAAAAGCTTACATATATGAAGAAAACGTACACAGAAAAGTGGTTGCCCGCCGCTATCGCCGATTTTGATGAATACTTGCGTCTAGGGCCACATCATCACGGCAATAGGAGAAGGATGAGGGGAAGAACCCAGTCAAATGAAGAAGCGCCCAAGACATGGCCAGTGGAGGACGAATTTCACCTACTTTCTCGACTACTTCGTCGTATGATCATGTCGTGCACGGTGAGCTTCTATCAAATTACTTTTGAGGAGCATCTATCCTAGGTCCTAACTAGCTCATGAACATCATCTTGTGGTGAGCAGTAGCCGTTGGCTGTGTGGAAGGAAGAAGGAAGAAGAAGAGGGAGAGAGGCTTCTATATGGAGTGTAGTTCGTTTGAGGAGTTAAGTTTAGGGGTTCGATTGTGTTCATGTTTTTATAACTCCTTAAATTTGAGGAGTTAAGGTTTGAGGAGGCATTTGATGGGTTAAAATTTAGGAGTTCGGCTAGAGATTCCGTAAATAATCAACCTCAGGTCAGTTCCTCCCGACAGCACAAACGCAATGCATGCGTGCACAAACTTTCTGAATTCTTTTTTTAGTTGGAACCAATGCATTGCCATTTTATTCAGTTATCCCGGTCATATCGGACTTCAGTACATCAGAAATGCAACCTAAAGGTAAACTAAACCAAGTTTGACACACACTTTTCTTAATAATGATACACTCACTACAAAAAGCCAACTCAACGTAACTGCTCAACTAGGATTAGAGATCAAGGGTTAGGTGGTGACTAAATACAAGAACTCCATGTAGAGACATGCAACTACAACCAAGTTCCCCCCTAGAGCAAAATTAGCACAACCAACGTGTTGCTCTATTACTACAGACACTTGTGAGGCACAAATTTCATCATGTCGCTTCATGCCGCTCCATCGTAACAAACTTTCCCTCTGTTCGGATAGAGAGAGGATCGATTGTCCTGATGAGGAGCTTTTTCCGGAGGAATTGTGTACATGGAGTGACGAAGTAACATTTAGCATCGATAACAGACTTTCCCTCCATATCTCCCGAGTGATTTGAACATGATAGAGAGAGGATTGATTGTCCTGATGAGATTTTTCCGGAGGAATTGTGTACATGCATGGAGTGACGGAGTAACATTTAGCACCGATTAGTACATACCTGTGTATGTATGTATGTATGTATCGAAAATGCCTATTGGGAGTATTATGGATCGTCAAAAATGTATGTATCTACTGGTTGCTGTTATGGATCCACAAATATCTCTTCTTTTTGTAGCTTGCAGATACAGTAATTTTTAAATAAAATGCTACATATACATATAATACATCCACATGTATATATACTGTACAAAAATAGTTATTTTAACTCATATAAATATGATTTTTCACATATGTGAAAATAGCGGTCTCCATGGAGCCCGGAGCCAAAAAGTCGCATTCTAACATTAAATACATATGTACATGCATATATGGGCTCAGGCAGTATTAGAAACTATTTTTTTAATAAACTTACTTTTAAATAAAATTCTACAAATACATATACTCTACATGTATATACATATGGTGCAAAACAAATTGTCACCATGTCTGATCCTTTTTTTTAGGGCACCAGCACCATGTCCGATCCTACAAATTTTATTTTTTTGAGGTAATGTCCGATCCTACATATTGGGCAGAGAGCATAGGGGCCAACGGGCCATTCCAGTTGATACATACATTCCGCAAAGGCCAGTGCTAAGCGCCGGCGGATCGGCGTTAGGTTCGGCCGGTCGGGCCCCAGCCGTTTGATCCGGTCCACTACAGCCTTCCAAAAAGAATCAGTCATCCCCGATCTAGACTTCTATTGACCGGTCTTCTTCCTCCCAACGAATCCCCTCGAAAAATCCCACACCGTTGCCCGCCGACTCCGCCTTCGTGTGCAGCTCAGCGAGGGCAACGGCTGCCGGCCGCCGGGCGCTTGCGCCCCGACGCCTCGTAGCCCCTCTGCTACTCACCGGAGAACCTTCCCGCTAGTCAATTTCAGTTGCAAGCTCCACCTCAGATGGTTGCTACTCCCGCCGTCGATGCTCCATGGTTGCAGCACCCGATGCGCCGCCGCCGCCACTCGTCGTTGACGCTCGCTGCGACCACGACCATCAGTAAACTACATTGAATGGATGTAGCAAAATACATCGCCGGTAGTAGCAAAAAACAGTGACGGTTGCAGCAAAAACAAAAATGGTCGCCGCCGTCGCAGCTCCGCCACCATGGATGTAGCAAATTCCCTCGCCGGTAGTAGCAAAATCCGACGACGGTTGCAGCAAAAAAGTCGCCGTCGTCGCGGGTCGCAGCTCCGCCGGTATGGATGTAGCAAAATCGTTTGCCGGTTGCAGCCTTTTGCGCCGCTGCTTCCAGCTTTTTGCATCGCTGGTTCCAACATTGACAGCGACAGCGCGGTTGCAGCTCGCCGAGCGCCGATTGTAGCACCGCCCCGTGCAGGTAGCAGCTCGCCGACCGCCGGATGCCGGTTGCAGCTCGGTGGCCGTCGGTTGTAGCACCAACGGTGGCCGTCCCAGCACGCGGCCGCACCGGATGTAGCAGAGCGCCGCGCTAGTCCCAGCCCCCCTGCCGCTCGCCTGCAGCTTGCCATGGCCTCGCAACGGCGCTTCCATAGCACAGGGGCGGCGATTGTTGAGCGTCTGCAACGTCACTTCGGTCCTTGGTTCGCGGCGGCCTTGAATCCAACAACGGCCTGTCTCCGACACATCGCCGGCAACGGACGAGCGGCAGCGGAGAGGCGCATGTATGGGCGCGTGGCTGTGGAGAATGCTACTGGGTCGGAGGGAACTGAGATGGGTGGAGAAATCAAGAGAGAAGGAGATAAGGAAGAGAAGAAACATGGGCCCAGTGCACAGCGTGACTCGCGAGCGAGGGTACAAGCGTTTGGATCCATCAGGTCAGGCCGGACGGCACTTGCTGGGCCTGTTGACTTGACCTAGTCCACAGCCGGCGCATTGACGTTCCGGATGCATCTTCGGCGACAGCGCCGCCGCCCGACTGTCAAGACCTAGCAAAGTCACCACACCCATGGCCATGGCCATGTTGACGAAAGCCGCCCACGTCCTTGGCCGCCTGCCTGCCATGAGCGCGGCCCGGCCGTGCGTCCTCGGCAAAGCGCCGTGGCCGGCGCACAGCTCAGGCCGCCGGTTTCTCACTACCAACAAGGTGCACGGCCTCTTCATCAACTACATCGACCACCGCCGGCCGCACCTCTTCGCCCGCCCCTCCTCCGACTCCATGATCGACCCCATGCTTGACTTCCTGCCCGACGACAACGACAGGCGCGAGTGGTGGTCGGTCCTGGACCACAGCAACGGCCTCCTCCTCTGCAACATGGGACCCGGCGAGCTCTGCGTGCTTAACCCGGCGACGAGGCGGTGGACGATTCTACCCTGGCCCCGGCAGGCACCGGTCGCGTTTGATCCTACCGTTGCCGTGCCTGAGAAGCCACCGTCCGTAGACCCGTCCTCTGAGGACGAGGATAATGACTTGCGCCACTTGATGGAACTGGAATCGCCACGGACTTCATGGGCGTTGATGAGGATCTTAAGGGTAGCGCCACGGCATGATCTTTGTGCTGGCGTGTACCTTGCATTTGATCCTACTGTGTCGCCGCACTATGAGCTGTTGACGATCCCTGCCTTACCTGGCGTGCCTCAGATGCTAGCATACAGAGCCAAAGAAAGAAGCAGCAATGAGATGCCATCTGTGAAGGAGGATAATGATACGCACCGCCGCTTGATGGAATTGGAATGGCCACCGACTCCTTGGAGGATTAACGTGTTTTCATCAAGGACTGGTCAGTGGGAGGAGAGGGATTTCGTCCGCCAGGGAGAGCCGGCGGGAACAATTGGAGACATGCTCAATGCTCGAGCTAAGCTATCTTGGGGGCCACGCCAGCGCTATGCAGTATATTATCAAGGAGCGCTTTATGTGCACTGTCGAGGTTCCTTTGTTTTGAGGTATATACACTAATCTATTTTTTAGTGGGCGTACAATATGGCCCTCCTAATATTATCTAAGGCATGTCAACAAATTAGTTGGGTACTGCATTCAAAAAGAAATTTAGAAATATGGATGCGCGCGTACAATATGGTGATATTCATTTTGAGAAAACAATGCACTAATTTGTTGTTTGTTGCACTTCCATATGTATTAGCATCATCCAGCTAGATGCTTGAGTTTTAATTAGTTAATGCTTTATATGTCACGTGCATTTTAATTGATATGGTTTTCTATTTCAGGCTTTCATTGTCAAACGGTATATACCAAGTGATTAGAACACCATCATACGGTGAGGGTAAGATATTTGGAAAATCGTATTTAGGGAGATCAGAGAAAGGTGTGTACTTTGGAATAATTGAAAAGTCCCAACTACGGGTTTGGATCCTTGGTGAATTAAGTGAACAACGAATGGAGTGGATCTTAAAGTATCAACATGACCTTGCGCAGTATGCCCTACATTTAGGAAAATATAAGGGCCAAATGGATGCACCTTGGATGGTACATGATGTGTCTGACACTCATCATGAGGCTTCTCATGTTGCTGCTAAAACTTCGGGGAAGGAGAGATTTGATTGGGATTCTGACAATGATGACTTTTTTACAGTCAAATTTGATGCTGATGAATACCCCAATTTCTTTGATATTCTTGGATTCCATCCTTACAAGGAAGTTGTCTTTCTGAATCAAATGTTTAGCGTAGTGGCCTATCATTTGAAAAACTCAAAGGTTCAATATCTTGGCAACTCACGCCCAGAAAGTTACTACCATAACTATACAAACGGAATATATGAGTCGTTTGTGTATAGTCCATGTATGGTTGGTGATCTTAATGAAGGAGATAATAAGCAGAGCCCATCTTAAAGATTGGCATGGATTTGTGCATCGCATGATGCAGAGGCCAGGGTTATCCCCTTTTCGGGGAAAAAAATCTTAAAGATCAACATTGGTTGGGTACGATGCCAGCGGCAATAGAACAAATTACAATGGTGTCTTCATGTTTGAGCCCTGGCTTGTCCCTGATCTTTTCACATTAGGTGGCTTTATATTTGGTTTATGTGTGTAGTTTCATTTCTCGTGTACTACTAGTCTATGTAGGAGCATACTGTATGCGTTGATATTAACTTTTCAATGATGTGTCATATACTGTCTAGAACGCCCACCGTTTTGTCCCTCCGCAGGTCTTGTTTCAAATAATAAATGTTTGCAAACCAGAGTCTCCAACTAAGTACTATTGCTTCATATGATTTTGTCTACTTCGTGTCCTTGTATGGTTGCCGAACAGAAAAGTGTCGTTCTACCCATTCGGAGCTTCGACTCAATGATTTATCATGCCTAGATTCGGTACATGTTTTTGCCAACATACAACTTAGACTTACTGAAGATGAACAGGATATGTGTATGCCAAATTTTAAGTTGCTAATATATCATGGACAACTAAGAAAATCTCGACTGAGAAAAGTTTGAATAACCTGCTGTTCTGTTCAAAATTATAATGCAGTCTAACTGGCGATATCTGGCACAAGCTAGGGGCACGCTAATTTGAGATAGGACAAACATGGTTATCATAGAAATATCTTGTTCTCACGCCAAGAAAAATAATAGAGTTTTTGAACCAAAAAGAGTGGAAAAGAGATGTTTGGTGTCGACTTTGAGTCCTTGCATTGACCGAGAGCTTAACCAGGGTGATCGTTGTCGACAATGCACAGCTAGAATTGCACGCTGTCACATGACCTCCTGATAGTACAAGACCTTCCCTAGCTAACTCCCCGACCACAGGTCAACTCCTCCCGGTCGGCCGCGGCACAAACAGTGTAGTGCACACGCTTTGTGAATTCTGATGCACTCACTACACAAGCCAACTCAACACCACTGCTCAGCTTAGCTAGGAGTAGAGATCGGGGTTTAGGGGTTGGAATAAAGACGGAACTCCATGTAGAGACAGGCAACCACAACCAAGTTTACCAAAAGCAAATGAGCTCAGCCGATGGACTGCTCTATAACTACTAACACTTCTGATGTGCAAGTTTCATTATGTTCTCTTCCATACCCCCGCCCAGTTCACAGCGGACATCAATATCGATTGGATAAGTCTAGGCCGAATCTCCTGAGTAATTTAAACACAACATGGAGAGGATCGATTTACACGATGATGAGCATTTTGTAGAGCAATCATGTACATGGATGAGTGGTTGGTATAGAAGTTTTGCATAAACAAATAATATTTAGCACTAGTTTTTTCTTGAATGGTTAGATTTAGCACTAGCTAGTATAGAGTGGTATATGTATCAAAAATGCTGATGAGAACCAGGCTCCATGGTGCCTGGTCTTTTCGAATATTTGAAAGAGTTTATCTCAATAAGTATTGAAGAAAAAATCTACGTGTATGGACGTCAACTATCTACGTGTATAAAGTTTCACGAATACATTTATGTGCCATGCAAAAAAGACAAATTTAGGGAGACAAATGGATCTACTATTTGCTATATATTATCCACGCATTAGTCTTTTTTTGTAGCTTACAAATTAACTTATTTTTAAATAAAATTCTAGAAATACATAGTACACATCTACATGTATATGTGGCAAGAAAAACAGTTTTCCCAAGTTCTAAATATGTTTTTTTGCATATTTGAAAATAGTGAGCTCTATGGAGCAGCCCAGGAGCCAAAAAGTTGCACTCTAATGACAGATAAATAATTAAAGATATGTATATGTGGGGAAAAAATCTAGATTTTTTTTGGAACTTCTAATTATAATTTATGATATTGAAAAAATACCTGGCTATACCGGGAGCCAAGAGGTCGCACTCTGTCTTGAACCAAGCTCCATGCATCAGGTTATCATTCCTATAATTTCCTACATGTTTGGCATAAAATAGGGCTGACATAAGAGCTAATTTAACAGATTCTCTAAAACTGCAGCCTCGATGGTTTTAAGGACCCTTTGAAACTATTTTGGAGGCTTTTGAGTGATGGGCTATTTGAGACTCCAAAAAATTCACTCCCTGAATTTATTTCTTATTTTATTTCTCTTATATTTGTGCATAGACTCCACTTCAAAGTTCTTAATCCAATTTTGCATTAATATAATTCAACCTCTTAGGTTACTTATCAGAAAATTCAACTACATTTTAAGTCCATAATTTAATACTTTTAAAATTCATATTCAAATTCAAATATAAAATATGGTTGAAATGCATCAAATGATCCAAGTAAAACACTATGAAGCATCACAAAACAATTGCCAATGTAAATGCTCGACAAGCAGGTCTTCAACAAGTTGTGCATGTGATACCTAGTCTTCAATCCACTAAGCCAGCAAAAATGCCACCTCCTCCAAGCCATCGTCAACAAGTCTTCAAACAAATCACAATTCGACTCATCATACGATGATGAATCCTTGAGATAATCCTCCATGAATGAGTTCATCTAAACAAAATGAATTACCGATGTCATTACACAAACACATATCATATCCTCCTAAATTCCATGAAATTTTAAAAAATGCCTTGCGAGTAACTGGCCACACAACTTGTGTCCATCCAGCTCGGCCGGCCAAATCGGCGACGAGAGGCCGAAGGAGGAGCGACAATGGTGAAATGGGAGGGTCTATGCGGGGGGTGGGGGGGGGGGGGATACAACCTTCCAGTCGGGCCGGTAGGAGTAGTTGTCATGTCGACAAGCTCGTGCAGCAACACAACTCGACATCAATGAAAGGATGATTGTGCAAGTCTCCTGGAGGCCGTGAGAGGGGGGTCAGGTGGTGGTGGCATTCTCAAGAGGTTAGAGGAGCTATCATGTACAATCTCGTCGTCGCCGTCCATGGAGGCGGTCGCGTGCATCGTAGCGAGGTGGGTGGTGCCCGGGAATGGGTTGGCGGTGGCGTGCAGGCATTTTTGTGGTGGTCCCACAACAGTGGGGCACCGGAGTCAGTGGCGCCATGCTAAGGTTGATGGTGGCGGGAGGATGGTGTGAAAGCTAGAGCCAAAAAAAATGGGATCGAGGGGCCTTATCCCTTAAATACACAAAAGAACACACTCAAAGGGATGTTTCTAGAGGGTGCTTAATTTTTTTAGGAGTAGATGACGATTAAGGAAATCTGTTAGTGGGTTTATTCCCTATTTTGGCAGCGTTGACAGTGTGCAGGGAATTAGTAGTAGGGAATGGATGTTTAAGGAGTAGGATACACACAATCCATTGTTTGGTTGAGGGGCATGGGAGTTGAGGACAGAAGATAAAGGGAATTAAGGAGTCTAATTTCTACGTATCTCTTTCTGGCACTCTGTTAATCCATGTGGGATGAAACTTCCTTTCAAATTTTCATTACTAATTCGCATGATACACCAAACATATGGGTTTAGGACTAATAATCAACCTCCTATCCCCCCGCTAAACTCCCACCTATAAACTCTCATTCTCTTTCCTCAAAGTAGCCAACCACACAGTGTTAGAGTTACTCCAGGACTTGTTTGGTTGGAGGGAATATTAGCGATAGACAAGAGTAAATAGTATAAAACTTCCACAATTTGGGCTAGGGTTCCGGAAAACTACCGCCTTTTCAAAAGTTCCTAAACCTTACCACTTTTGTGGTTCACTATTTTGAAAAACACTAGTCACTGAATCGTTAAGTTTTAAACAGGTTTATGGCAGGAAGGGCATGCTTGTAAGTGTTGATTGTTACCATCTTAACCGTTGACCATTAAGTCCCACATGTCATCCAACCCACCCAGCCCGCTAATAATAATAATAATAATAATAATAATAATAATAATAATAATAATAATAATAAAAGCCACCCACCCCGGCCGCGTCACCACCACCTGCACCACTATCCCCAATCTCAGTCGGTGCTTGCTCCTCCGCCGGCCAGCGGCCATGGTGCCGCCGCGGAGCTCCGCACCATGGGGAGGCCCTCGCGAACAGCGGCACAAGCGAGCAAGCACCACCATGGGTAGGCCCCGCTTGCCTGCTCCTCTACCTGTTGCCATCCCATAGGCGAAGAAGACGACTGCCATTGCTGCTGTTCCTCCTCCTTGCTGGGCGGCCGACCCTTTCCGTTGTTCCTGCTCCTTCTGGGCAGGCGCCGTTGCCGCTGGTGCTCCTCCTTGCCAGGTGGCCGACCCTTGCCGCCGCTGCAGCTCCTTGCTTTTTCAAAAAAATTGCAAGGACCTGATCGCTTTTTCTAAAAAAATTGCAAGGACCTATTTGCTTTTTTGAAAAAATTACAGGGACCCGATTGCTTACTAAAAATATTTACAGGGACCCGATTGTTTTCTAAATTTTTTTGCAGGGGTGTTCTATAAAAAAGACTGACACGTGGGACCCACCCGCCATAACGGTGAAAGCTAACGGTCTTGAGTTTTATGCCACGTCATCATTACATGTGGGACCGATTCATCTAAATTGGACTAAAAGTAATTAACACAGTCATCGGTGCAACATTGTAGTTTTTTAAAATAAAAAACCAAACTTATGGTAAGGTTTAGGAACTTTCCAAAAGCAGTAGTTTTTCGGAACCCTAGCCCAAATTATGATAGTTTTAGGGTTTGTCTAGGGCACATCTAGATGTGCCCTACTTATTGCACATCTAAGTGACTCAATCAAGCATAAAAAGAAAATGAAAAAGAAAAAAAATACCCACACGAATCTCCGCGTAAGATCAATGCCATAGGACTTAGATGTGCAATACTTATGGCACATCTAGATGTTCTTTAGCAAAACTGGTAGTTTTATGCTATTACTCAGATAGAGAATGGTAGTTTGAAGGGCATGAGACATATAATCCATTGTTTGGTTGGTGGCAAAGGGAGTTGATGAGGGAAGGAGAAAGTAATCTCTTCCCTAGTCCTTCTGTTAATTCACATGGGATGGAACTTCCTCTCAAATTCCCACTACCAACTCCCACCACACATCAAATATGGAATTAGGACTAATAATCTACTTTCCAAGCATAATCTATCCCTTCACAAACTCCATCGTATATATTACCAATTATATTCGTTGAGGATAACAAGCAAGGGGCCATTCCATCAAGCAACATGCACGCATGGGTCACTGTCAAGCTGATCCTTATTCTCTGTTTCATTTATAAGTTACGTACTGACTGCATCATCCAGCGATCAGAGATAAGATCCATCCGTCCTTTCTTTTTGGGAGGGACGGAACTGGGTGCTACCACATTTGTTTTCATATTTTTTTTGTAGAAGTGGAAACGAATACAGAAACCCCGGAAATGAATACGGAAGCAGATACTATCGAAAATAGACACGGAGCGAATATAGAGCGGACACGAAAACAAAACTGTGTGTTGACTGGAACTTAAAAAACCCTTGAATCATAGAGAAATCCACACAAAAAACAAACAAATTTAAGGAAGGTAGTATCGTAATAGTACATGACAATTCCGTATAGGGTCTAGTTGAGTACCTGTGCGGTAGTAAAAGTTGGTCCTCAAATGATCCATTGTGCTCATTCCGCTCATTGTGTAATTGTGTGTTGTTTGGTAGTAGGGCTACAAAGCAGCCATGGGCCTATGGTAAAAATGGAAATTCCATATTTACGGAAACGGAAAGTTCCATTTCCACGTCTATTCCACCGGAAAACACCCTTCCGTTTTTGTTTCCGTTTCCGCATAAAAAAATTCCATTTCCATTTTTGTTTTGCAAATTTCCGTTTCCGTTTTAATATTTCTTCTCCGTTTCCATTTTTCCTCTGGAAAAGCGGAAACTTTCCACTCCATTTTCATCCCTAGTTCAGATCGATCCATCATCCTGCAGGGCAGGCCGGAGGCCACTAGCTTGTAAGGCCTGTCGACCTGACTGATCGAGCCCACAGCCATCGCAAGGACGACATTCCGCTTGCATTCACGATTACTTCCACTAGTAGAAAAAGGCCCATTAGTCCCGGTTCCAGAGGGGCTTTAGTCCCGGTTCTGGAACCGGGACTAAAGGGTCGAGACTAAAGCCCAAAACCTTTAGTCCCGGTTCGCTTACGAACCGGGACCAAAGGGGCTCCACGTGGCTGCTGTGGGGAGCCCAGGCAGGAGGACCTTTAGTCCCGGTTGGTAACACCAACCGGGACTAAAGGAGCTCCACGTGGCCGCTTCGCAGCACTCAGGCAGGAGGACCTTTAGTCCCGGTTGGTAACACCAACCGGGACCAAAAGGCGCTGGGTTTTTTTTTTTGAAAGGGGGGGTTTAGGGGTTTTGGAGGGTTTAGGGGTTTCATATTGTGTTAGCTAGCTAATAGAGAGAAGTGACCTCTCTTTCTCCGTGCTTGGTCGACGCTAGCTACTACATATAGAGAGAACTCGACGCTAGCTAGTAAGCAAATGAAGGAAACCATTAATTACACAAGATCGTCATGAACATATACAAAGAGAAGTGACCTCTCTTTCTCCGTGCTTGTTCGAACAACAAGTTTTCGTAAATCTATCCGACGCTACTACATATATACAATATAACATCCCTGACATCATCAAGCGCCAAACTCCCATTGAATTTCCGCATGGTATTCTCCCTTTTCATGTATGACGTGGTCAAGAAAGAATCCCGCCAATTCCTCTTGAATTGCTCGTATGCGATCATGTGGTAGGAGTTCATCCCGCATCTGCCAGATCTAATTTAAAGAAGGGGGTCAATACATATATATGAATGAAACTCAACACAATTGATGGTAATAAAAAAAATTGTGAATATTGTTTACATACTTCAAATTGTTCTTCAGATCTGCCCCGCTCAGAGGTCCCGTGGCGAATGTACTCGCAAACGTAGTATCCACATAAATTATTCCCAGGTTCCTACCACAAGAACTTTACGAGAATAGAGTTCAGTCAAACTGATAATCAAGCATGATAATGGTATTGATGAAACTGGAATCAATGAGAGATGCGCGGAACTAGCTAGTACTACTTACTTTGGGGTGTGTAAATCGCAGCTCGTTCTTCAGACCCGGAACCAGTCCGGTGAACTGTTTCCAAACCCTGCCAGGCAAAGAAAATGATTACTTGATATCAGGAAATGAACGAAAGTTGTCGATATGGTCCCGGTATTGATTGAACTTACTTCTGGAGCATTGCAGTCATGTCCGCATAATCCTTGGGATCTTTACGTCTCGAGTCAAAGACAGTTACTACTCCCCCGTCAAGCTTAATGGATAGCAGAATATAGTGGAAACTGCGCACGCATAACTCATCAATTACAGTACTTAACCTCAAGTAAGCGAAACCGAATATGCACAAGACAGTAACACTCACTTGAAGTTGTAAGGAAAAAGTATTTCCCTTTTGTTTTGATGTCGAAGGAACGCTTTTAGCAAGTTTTCCTCGGTATCTTTAACTCTTTCTTGTACCGCCCATTCATTTACGGTATTTGGGCTAATGAACCCAATGTCATAGATTTGTTTTTTGGGGCATTCGAAGATCTTCAATCTGCATAATATAGTGAGGATAATTATATATACATGCAATGAACGAGTTGAGCTAGAGACTTAATTACAGAAGTAATACTTACAGACAGTAGCAAGTCATGATTTGTTTGTCGAGGGCCTTTTGATTGAATAACTGAAATAACTCCACAAATTCAACAGGCATCAGGTCGACTCCAATGAGGTCGTGCTCATCTTTAATTCTCACCAGCAAACTATCGGACCCATTCTTCCTGCAGGTTTCCAAGTACCACTCATGCAATTTGTACATCATCGTTGTTAAAGGAGGATGATCAGGTTTGACGAGAGGCTTCCCGTGCACGTATTTATATTCTTCTTTTGGTACCTCAGCCATTTCAAAAATTACATCATCCCCCAAGTAATCACCAGGATTGGTACCGAGCACCATCCCCGGATGATTAGCGACGATATCGCTAGACACCTTGAGCGGGGGGCACGATTTCTTCTCCTGTTCGCCGAGCTGGGGAATTGTTTTCCCACTTCTTCGTTCTGCTAACCTTGCATCACTAGAAGTACTTCCCGACCGCCGCGCTTCATCATATGTCTTTTGAATAATGCGGTCATAGTTGGATTGCGGCGGAGGCGGTGGTGGTCGCTTCAGGGCATCGATAGTGCGCTTCACTTTCATCGGATCTATTGTTTCCTTCGGAGGTGGAGTTTTTTTTGCAAAATGGGCCCTCACTTGGGCACGAACTATCTCCTCGTTTTCCTGCTCGGTCCTCTCATATGGTAACTTTTCCAGAGGCTTGAGAGATGGACCGTATCTGAATTCCCTCCCGCCTCTGCTTGTACTGCTAGCTGCCGGAGCGGCGGCGTCTCTGTTCCGTCGTTGCTGACGAGGATGAGAAGGAGGCGGAGTGCTCCGACGCGCCGGAGGAGCCGGACCGGTGGCGTCTGTCTTCCGCCGTTGCCGACGAGGCGGAGGAGGAGGCGGACTGCTCCGACGCGCCGGAGTAGGCGAAGGAGGAGGCGGAGTGCCCTCACGCGTCGGAGGAGCCGGAGAAGGAGGCGGAGTGCCCTGATCACTCGCCGGAGGAGGAGGAGGAGGAGTGCCCTGACTCACCGGAGGAGGAGGAGGAGGCGGAGGCGTCCAGTTTGGAAGCTTGATGTACTCCTTCTGCCATAGACATGTACTCCTCAGAGCACGAACCAGCTGATTCTCCCCTTCACCTCTAGAGTGGTAAAGCTCGAGCTCCTCAAATCCCTCCATTACTTCATCCACCATCACAACAGCATAGCCATGTGGAATCGGAAGGCAGTGAAAAGTTCCGTTGGGTTGAGGAGGTGCAACAGAGCCGAGAGCCGCCTTGAAAGTGAGGTTATGGCATTTCGTCATAAGCTCGCAATTTTGAGCCTCCGTGATAGTATCCACGGGGTAGATAGGCTCCGTGAAGTCAGTCTGAACGGGCTCCGTGGAAGCCACGCTGCTTCTCCGCTGAGATGGCGGGGTAGCTTCTGGGGTAGCTTTGTGCCACTGAGATAGTTGGCCGGCAGCTCGCTGGCTCTCAGCTTCCTCTAGCTTTTGTAGTCTTGCACTCATCTTCTACATGTCGCTCAGCTCCGCTTTCCTCTTTCTCTCCCGGCTTCTGTAACCGCCTGCGTCGGGAAACCCAAACTTCCACGGAACGGAGCCTGGTGTGCCTCATGTTCGTCCAGGGTGCTCAGCATTCCCTAGGGCCTCAGTCAGCTTGTCCTTCTCTCTGTCGGGAATGAACGTCCCTTCCTGCGCTGCGGTGATATACTTCTGAAGCTTCGTGACGGGTATTGCAAGTTGCTCGTCCGTCCAACGGCACTTCCCTGTTTCAGGGTCCAAAGTTCCCCCAACCCCGAAGAACCAAGTCCTTGAACGGTCTGGCCAGTTCAATGTCTCTGGTTCGACCCCTTTAGCAATCAGGTCATTCTCAGCTTTGTCCCACAACGGCCGGGCTTTGAGGTAGCCACCTGACCCCGTGTGATGGTGATACTGCTTCTTTGCAGCGTTGTTCTTGTTTGTCTCTGACATTTTCTTACTCTTGTCTGATGTCTTGTAGGCCACAAATGCGGGCCAGTGATCTCTTATCTTCTCAAATCGGCCGATGAATTCTGGAGTCTCACCTTTGTCGACAAACTTTGATTTCAACTCCTTCTTCCACCTCCTGAATAGATCTGCCATCTTCTTAAGAGCACACGCCTTGACCAGTGGCTCTATAACGGGCTTATTCGGATCCTCCTCTGGCGGTAGGGTGAAATTTGCCTTCAGCAAGGTCCAAAGATCATCTTTCTGTTTATCGGTGACATAATCACCTTCAGGGGCGTCGTCCTTAGGCTTATTCCATTGCTTGATGCTGATCGGGATGTTGCCCCTAACAATAGCTCCGCACTAAGCAGAAAATGCGTCCTTGGTCCGCTTGGGTTCAATCGGTAGGCCATCGTCCGCGAGTGCTGTGATCGTGAACCTTTCATCCTTGCGCAACCTCTTCTTCGGGCCTCGTCTCGTTACCGAAGTTTGGCTCGATCCGGAGGGCTATAAAAGAAGAAAGAAGAGTTAATATATGTACATACCAAAACAATTAATGCATCAATTAGCTAGTCAGCACCTCCGGAGCCATCATGATCATGTCACCGGAGCCATCATGATCATGTCCTTCCTCCTCCATTGTTCCATCGGTGTCGTTGAGAAACGACAAGACAGCATCACCTCCGGCAAGGATTATCTCCCCCAACAACTGTTCTTGTTCCAAGTCTCTTTGATCCATAGTTTCTGCAAATATAGAAGAATATATATATAGATGAGATCAGAAAAAAATTGGATCAACTTGTGCACATCCATAATGGGGGTATTCTTGATAAATCTATGTTACCGGAGTTATCTATGTTACCGGAGGGGGTAGACGACAACGACGCTCACCCCTCATGTCATGTCCGACGTCCCTCCTCATGTCGAAGTTATCGGGAAGGGGGTAGACGACAACGACGCTCACCCCTCATGTCCGACGTCCCCCCTCATGTCGAAGTTATCGGGGAGGGGGTACAGGTGGCCTCGAGAGTTGGTCGGGCGAGCGGACCGGGAGTAAGTAACTTTTAACTCATTTTAACTCATTTTGAATATATGAACATTTTAACTTTTACGGGTAGGGGCGGGAGGGGGTTGATCGACGTCTCCCCCCCTCATGTCGAAGTTACCGGAGTTTTCTATATGAACAAAAAAAATCCACATGACATGTCCGACGAGCGGACCGCCTCTCTCTCATGCATGTTCGACGTCCCCCCTCATGACAAAAACTTTCTATTAAAAAAAAGCATACATCTATGAACAAAAATAAAATTGTATCAATGCATATATAAAAACTTTCTATGGATCATCATTGCTCATATATCAATGCATATATAAAAAAATTCTATGGATCATCATTGCTCATATATAAAAGCTTTCTATAAACAAAAAAAAACATACATCTATGAACAAAAATAAAATTGTATCAATGCATATATAAAAACTTTCTATGGATCATCATTGCTCATATATCAATGCATATATAAAAACTTTCTATGGATCATCATTGCTCATATATAAAAGCTTTCTATAAACAAAAAAAAACATACATCTATGAACAAAAAAAAATCTATGAACAAAAATAAAATTGTATCAATGCATATATAAAAACTTTCTATGGATCATCCATCCATACATACATACTGCATATACATACATACATACAGCATCCATACATACATACATACATACTGCATATACATACAAAAAAAAAGGCAGATCCGGCCGGGGCGGCGGTGGCGGCGGCGGTGCGGCAAGCAGAGCAGGGGCGAGAGGGGGTTGATCGACGTCCCCCCTCATGTCGAAGTTACCGGAGTTTTCTTCTAGGGGTTTGGCTGACCTCGAGAGTTTGTCAGGTAGGGGAGGGGGGGTAGGAGATCGACAACGCTTTTTTTCTAGGGTTTGCATGGCCTCGAGAGTTGGTCGCCCGATATGTCCGACGTCCCCCCTCATGTCGAATTTACCGGAGTTTTCTTCTAGGGGTTTGGGTGGCCTTGAGAGTTTGTCGGGTAGGGGCGGGAGGGGGTAGGAGATCGAGGGCGACGGCGACATACATACATATAGCCACATACATACATGGAAAAAAATGCTATGAACAAAAAAATACATATAGCCACATATATGAAAAAAATACATATATGAACAAAAAAATGCTATGAACAAAAAAACATCATATATACATCCATCCATACATACATATAGCCACATACATATATACATTATATATGAACAAAAACATTCATCATATAAAAAAAATCAACATATATATATAAAAAAAATTGCACAGAGCAGGGGCGGCGGCGGCTCACAGCGGGGGCGGCCGGCGAAGGTGACGGCGACGGCGGGGGCGGCGAGGGCGCCAGCGACGGCGACGGCGGGGGCGGGCCGGGGCAGGGGCGCGGCCGGGCGCGCTCGGGGGCGGGGCAGGGGCGTGGGCTCGGGGGCGGGGCAGGGCCGCGGGCTCGGGGACGACGACGGCGACGGCAACGGCGACGACGGGGCAGGGGCGTGGGCTCCGGGGCGGGGCAGGGCCACGGGCTCGGGGACGACGACGGCGACGGCGACGACGGGGCAGGGGCCTGGCGATGGCGACGGCGTGGGCGGTGGACGGCGTCGGGCCAGCCTGGCAGCGTCGAGGAGGTCGGCGTCGTCGGGCGAAGTGGCGATGAAAACTGTGAAATTTCACAAGTGCTGGTTATATACCCTCAGCATTGGTCCCGGTTGGTGGCACCAACCGGGACCAATGCCCACCTTTAGTCCCGGTTGGTGCCACCAACCGGGACCAAAGGTCTCTTTTCGTCAGCCCAAAGGGCGGGAAGCAGAGACCTTTGGTCCCGGTTGGTGGCACCAACCGGGACTAAAGGGTGGCATTGGTCCCGGTTGGTGCCACCAACCGGGACCAAAGGTGGGCATTGGTCCCGGTTGGTGCCACCAACCGGGACTAAAGGGTGGTGCTGCCCGGGGCCAAAAGTTTAGTCCCACCTCGCTAGCTGAGAGGGCTCGAGAGTGGTTTATAAGCGCTGCTGCGCCAGCCCTCTCGAGCTCCTCTCAACTGCAGGCTTACGGGCCTAATCGCACACACCTCTGCCTGTGGGCCTTCTGGGCCTTCTGCGGGCCTGAATCCTGGCCCAACTAGATGGTTGGGTTTCTAGTCGTATTCAGGCCGTGGTGGCCCAGTAGGCGGCATTTTTTTAATTTTTTTCTACTTTTTTTGTTTTCTTTTTTGCTTTATTTATTTTCTTTTGTTTCTACTTACAGTTTTTCAGTGATTCTTTTTTGCTTTTAGGTCACAAAAATTATAAACTTTATGAAAATTCTTTTTGCTATTAATGTTTTGAACAAAAAATACTTTGATAACTTTAGTTGCATAAATTTTATATAATTTTAGTTTCATAAATACTAGAGGTTTATAAAATATTTTTAGTTGATTCCTTTTGCTAAATGACCCTGAAATTGAAAAGCACTTCAAATGAACTCTGAAAAGGTTGAAAGTTGGCGTGGTATCATCATTTCACCCACATAGCATGTGCTAAAAAGTTGAGAGGGTTACGGCAAAAACTGGATGCACTTCGTGTACAAAATGGACAATCTCTTTCGAAGTATCAGGGTTTCGGACGAAAACTCATCTGTTACAAAGGGATTTCATTTAATTTCTTCACATGTAACTGCAATGATATAGTTGTGGAGAGAAAGTCTTCACTTTTTCTTCGCTTGTGTTCTTTGCTTATTGCGCCGTAACCATGGATAATCTTCATCGTTTAACAGGGTGCTTGGGTCAGCCTTGACTTTGAAGGGAGGAATTTCATGAAACTTTTCATAATCTTCAGACATGTCTGTCTTGCCCTCCAATCCCACGATGTCTCTTTTTCCTGAAAGAACTATGTGGCGCTTTGGCTCATCGTATGATGTATTCGCTTCCTTATCTTTTCTTTTTCTCGGTTTGGTAGACATGTCCTTCACATAGAAAACCTGCGCCACATCATTGGCTAGGACGAATGGTTCGTCTGTGTACCCAAGATTGTTGAGATCCACTGTTGTCATTCCGTACTGTGGGTCTACCTGTACTCCGCCTCCTGACAGATTGACCCATTTGCACTGAAACAAAGGGACCTTGAAATCATGTCCATAGTCAAGTTCCCATATGTCCACTATGTAACCATAATATGTGTCCTTTCCCCTCTTGGTTGCTGCATCAAAGCGGACACCGCTGTTTTGGTTGGTGCTCTTTTGATCTTGGGCGATCGTGTAAAATGTATTCCCATTTATCTCGTACCCTTTGTAAGTCAATACAGTCGAAGATGGTCCCCTGGCCAACGAGTACAGCTCATCAGAAACAGTGTTGTCACCCATGAGACGTGTTTGCAACCAACTGCCGAAAGTCCTGATGTGTTCATATGTAATCCAGTCGTCACACTGATCCGGGTGTTTGGAGCGCAGAATATTCTTGTGTTCATCGACATACGGGGTCACCAAGGTAGAATTCTGTAGAACTGTGTAGTGTGCTTGAGACCAAGAATGCCCGTCCCTACATATTATTGAGTCCGCTCCTAGCGTGCCTTTTCCAGTCAGTCTCCCCTCATACCGCGATTGAGGGAGACCAATCTTCTTAAGGTCAGGAATGAAGTCAACACAAAACCCAATGACATCCTCTGTTTGATGGCCCATGGAGATGCTTGCTTCTGGCCTAGCGCGGTTACGAACATATTTCTTTAAGACTCCCATGAACCTCTCAAAGGGGAACATATTGTGTAGAAATACAGGGCTCAGAACGACAATCTCGTCGACTAGATGAACTAGGACGTGCGTCATGATATTGAAGAAAGATGGTGGGAACACCAGCTCAAAACTAACAAGACATTGCACCAAATCACTCCTTAACCTTGACAGGATTTCTGGATCGATCACCTTCTGAGAGATTGCATTGAGGAATGCACATAGCTTCACAATGGCTAATCGAATGTTTTCCGGTAGAAGCCCCCTCAATGCAACCGGAAGCAGTTGCGTCATAATCACGTGGCAGTCATGAGACTTTAGGTTCTGGAACTTTTTCTCTGCCATATTTATTATTCCCTTTATATTCGACGAGAAGCCAGACGGGACCTTCATACTGAGCAGGCATTCAAAGAAGATTTCCTTCTCTTCTTTGGTAAGAGCGTAGCTGGCAGGACCTTCATACTGCTTTGGATGCATGCCGTCTTTTTCATGCACACGTTGCTGTTCCTCCCATGCCTCTGGTGTATCTTTTGTCTTCCCATACACTCCCAAGAAGCCTAGCAGGTTCACGCAAAGATTCTTCGTCACGTGCATCACGTCGATTGCAGAGCGGACCTCTAGGTCTTTCCAATAGGGTAGGTCCCAAAATATAGATTTCTTCTTCCACATGGGTGCGCGTTCCGCATCGTCAGTCGGAATAGATAGTCCGCCAGGACCCTTTCCAAAGATTACTTGTAAATCATTGACCATATCAAGTATGTGATCACCATTACGGAGGGCGGGCTTCTTCCAGTGATCTGCCTTACCTTTGAAATGCTTTCCTTTCTTTCGACATTGATGGTTGGTCGGAAGAAATCGACGATGCCCCGGGTACACATTCTTCCTGCATTTGTCCAAATATATACTGTCGGTGTCATCTAAACAGTGTGTGCATGCATGGTATCCCTTGTTTGTCTGTCCTGAAAGGTTACTGAGAGCAGGCCAATCGTTGATGGTTAAAACAGCAACGCATGTAGGTCAAATTCCTCCTGTTTGTGCTCATCCCACACACGTACACCTTCTCCATTCCACAGCTGTAAAAGTTCTTCAACTAATGGCCTTAGGTACACATCAATGTCATTGCCGGGTTGCTTAGGGCCTTGGATGAGCACTGGCATCATAATGAATTTCCGCTTCATGCACAACCAAGGAGGAAGGTTATAGATACATAGAGTCACGGGCCAGGTGCTATGATTGCTGCTCTGCTCCCCAAAAGGATTAATGCCATCTGCACTTAAACCAAACCATACGTTCCTTGCGTCACCTGCAAAGTCCCCCCACCTTCTCTCGATTTTTCTCCACTGCGACCCGTCAGCGGGTGCTCTCAACTTCCCGTCTTTCTTACGGTCTTCTTTGTGCCATCGCATCAACTTGGCATGCTCTTTGTTTCTGAACAGACGTTTCAGCCGTGGTATTATAGGAGCATACCACATCACCTTGGCAGGAACCCTCTTCCTGGGGCGCTCGCCCTCAACATCACCAGGGTCATCTCGTCTGATCTTATACCGTAATGCACCGCATACCGGGCATGCGTTCAAATCCTCGTACTCACCGCGGTAGAGGATGCAGTCATTAGGGCATGCATGTATCTTTTGCACCTCCAATCCTAGAGGGCATAGAACCTTCTTTGCTTCGTACGTACTGCCGGGCAATTCGTTATCCTTTGGAAGCTTCTTCTTCATTATTTTCAGCAGCGAACTAAATCCCTTGTCAGATACACCATTGTCTGCCTTCCATTGCAGCAATTCCAGTGTGGTACCGAGCTTTCTGTTGTCATCTTCGCAATTTGGGTACAACCCTTTTTTGTGATCCTCTAACATGCGATCGAACTTCAACTTCTCCCTTTCACTTTCGCATTCTCTCTGTGCATCAACAATGACCCGGCGAAGATCATCATCGGGCACATCGTCTGGTTCCTCTTGATCTTCAGCTTCCCCCATTGCAGCATCACCGTATTCAGGGGGCGGGTAGTTGTCATCATCCTCTTCTTCTTCGTTGTTTTCCATCATAACCCCTCTTTCTCCGTGCTTGGTCCAAACATTATAGTGTGGCATAAAACCCTTCTCAAGCAAGTGGAAGTGAAGGGTTTTAGAGTTGGAGAAAGCCTTCGTATTCTCACAGACAGTACATGGACAATGCATAAAACCATTCTGCTTGTTTGCCTCAGCCGCTTCGAGAAAATTATGCAGGCCCTTAATATACTCGGAGGTGCGTCGGTCACCGTACATCCATTGCCGGTTCATCTGCGTGCGTTATATAGTTCTTATTATTGAACAACATATAACTCTCTAGAGCATCTAATTAAAACACACAAGTAAGAACTTTTTTCTTTTATAAAGAAGATAAGAAGAAGAGGCTAACCACGGTGTTGCCGGCGCCGAGATGGGCGCGGGCGATCGACGGCGGTGAGGACGGGGACGGGACAGGACGGACCGCCAAACCTAGACAAATCTTGAGGAAAATGGAGCTTGGACAAGGAGCTTCGAGAGGAGAAAGCTTAAGTGTGGCTCGGGCATTTCATCGAACACCTCATGTGCATAGGAGGTGAGCTAGAGCACCACAAAAGCTCTCCCACGGCCGGGCAAAAAAACAGAGCAATGCATTGCTCTGCTCGCGGGCGGGGGCTATATATAGGCCAACCATTGGTCCCGGTTCCAGCCACAAACAAACCGGGACAAATGGTTATGGGCCAGGAGCGAGGCGCATTGATCCCGGTTCGTGGCTGGAACCGGGACAAAAGGGGTCACCTTTTGTCCCGGTTCTAGCCACAAACCGGGACCAATGGTTGTGGGCCAGGAGCGAGGCGCATTGGTCCCGGTTCGTGTCTAGAACCGGAACAAAAGGGGTCTGACGAACCGGGACCAATGGCCCACGAGGCCCGGTCGGCGCCCTGGCCTCACGAACCGGGACCGATGCCCCCATGGGTCCCGGTTCGTGAGTGAACCGGGACTAATGGGCTTCTCAGAGGTGGACCAATGCCCTGTTTTGTACTAGTGCTCCGCGCCGCCGCCAGATCGATTGGTAGTCAAAACCTAACCTAAACCTAGCAAGCCATCGCATTCGCATCCCATGGCCATCCTGCACGTCCTTTGGCGCCTGACTGCGGGGAGCGGCGCCCTCGCCGCAACCCGGCCGTGCGTCGGCAAAGCGCCATGGCGGGCGCTCAACATAGCCGGCCGGAGGTCTCTCAGTACGCACAAGGTGCACGGCTTGTTCATCAACTACATCGACCACGACCGGCCACACCTCTTCGCCCGCCCCTCCTCCATGTCATCCCCCACGATTGACGCCATGCTTCACTTCCTGCCCAGCGAAAACGGCAGGCGCTCGTGGTGGTCGGTCCTGGACCACAGCAACGGCCTCCTTCTCTGCGACATGGGAACCCCGGAGCTTTGCGTGTGTAACCCGGCGACACGGCAGTGGACATTTATTCCTTGGGCATGCCGGCCGGTGGGGGGCGGCATATACCTTGCCTTCGATCCAGGCGTGTCGCCCCACTACGAGGTGTTGGTGATCCCTGCCGTGCCTGAGCCTGAGAAGCCAGCAAAGAGAGCCAACGGAAAATGAAGCAAATTAAAGAGCAGATGAAGATAATGACACGCGACTCTTGATGGAATCGGAATGGCCACCGACTCCATGGACATTGAACGTGTTCTCATCAAGGACCGGTCAGTGGGACGAGAGGGCTTTTGTCCGTGAAGGTGAGCCGGAAAACTGGATGATTTTCTTGTTTCTTATATATTTTGCTTGGTGGACATATCATATGGGTAACTCTTTTTTCAGGCTTTCGTGTTCCAGCGGTACGTACCAAGTGATCAAAACGCCAGCATACAATCATGCGAGAACTGGAAAGCCGTATCTAGGGAACTCGGAGAAAGGGGTGTACTTTGGAATAGTTGAAGAGTCTCCGCTACAGGTTTGGATCCTAAATGAATCAAGAGGAGAATGGACGTGGATCTTGAAGTGTCAAGATGACCTTGGACACTACGCCCAACACTTAGCAAAATATGGTAGACAGATGGATGCACCTTGGATTTTATATGATTTGCGTGGCACAAATCGTGAGGATAAAGTTGCTACTAAAACTCTACCTAGAGAAATACTTGAGTGGGACTCTGACAACGATGATTTTTTTACAAGTAAATCTGATGGTGAGTACTACGACAAATACTTTGAGATCCTTGGATTCCATCCTTACAAGGAGGTTGTCTGTTTGAGTGATCTCTTCGGAGTGGTGGCATATCATGTGAATTGCTCAAAGGTTCAATATCTTGGCAACTCACGGCCAAAAAGTTACTACAATAGCTGGACAAATGGTATATTTGAGTCATTTGTATATACTCCATGTATGATAGGTGAGCTTAATGAAGGAAATAGTGACCAGAGCTCATCTTGAAGATTAACATATGTCAAGTACAATGCAGGCAGTGGAATAATAGAGAAAATTACAAGGGTGTGTGCATGTTTGAGCCGCATTGTTCTTTTTTTTTTTTTGTAGGTGACTTGTTCTTTGGTTTATGTATGTTAGTTCATTTCTTCACTACGAGTCTATGTAGAAGTATAACACATGTGTTGATATTAAATCTTCATTAATGAATCATCTCATGCATGTAACATCCGGCGTTTTGTCCCTTGCCAACTCTTATTTTGAATAAAGAACTGTTTGCAAACCAGAGTCTCTTTTTACTTTATGGTTGCCAAAAATAGAAGTGTCACTTTACATGGCTACTACTCCCTCTGTTTCTAAATATAAGTCTTTTTAGAGATTTCAATATGGACTACATACGGATGTATATAGACATACTTTAGAGTGTAGATTCACTCATTTTGCTCCGCCGTATGTAGTCCATATTGGAATCTCTAAAAAGACTTGTATTTAGGAACGGAGGGAGTACATGATAACGTGCATGGTATATAGTGCCTACATATGCAGTGCAAGTTTTCGCCAACATATAACTTGCATTAAATGAACATGATATATTGGACTAGTTTTATGTACCCCTGGGAGTATATATACATATTATGTCAATACAATGCACTGCAATGCAATCAACATGGTTATGTATGTTAGTTTCTGAAAATTCTAGTGCGCTCACTACACAAACCAACTCAATGCTACTGCTCAGCTAGGAGTAGTGATCTGGGTTTAGGAGGTAGACTAAATACAATACCTCCATGTAGAGACATGCAAATACAACCAAGTTTACCTAGAGCAAAATTAACTCAACTCTACTGCTCAGCTAGGAGTACTAATACTTGTGAGACATAAATTTCATCATGTCGCTTACCATACCAACCTTGCCCCCCTTCAAAGCGGCCATCATTCGATCGGATACCTCTTGGCCGAATCTCGAGAGTAATTTGAACCTGGTACGGAGATGATCGATTGTCCATGATGAATATTTTCTGGAGCAGTTACTTTTTTTTTTGCGAGAAACTTCCAATCTATTCATCTTCAATCATGGCAGTACAAAGAACAACAGAGGTAATAAAAATTACAACCATGTCCGTGGACCACCTAGCGACGACTACAAGCACTGGAGCGAGCCGAAGGCGCGCCGCCGTCATCGCCCCTCCCTCACCGGAGCCGGGCAAACCTTGTTGTAGTAGACAGTCGGGAAGTCGTCGTGCTAAGGCCCCATAGGACCAGCGCACCAGAGTAGCAACCATCGCCGATGAAGAAAGTCGTAGATCAGAAGGATCAAACCTGTAAACACTCAAACAAAGACGAACGAAGACCGGATCCAAACAGATCCACCGAAGACCAGCACCGACCGAATCTCGCGAGATCCGACGGAGACAAACCTCCACACGCCCTCCGACAATGCTAGACACACCATCGGGACGGGGATAGAACGTGGGAGACATTATTCCTACTAAGGGATATCGCCGCCGCCACACAGCCCCAACCAAGACGTTGAATCTAACAAGAACGAGAACGGGGTCCCTCCCGCCGGCGGGGGGGCGAGATCCTCCACACCTCCATGGCCTAGAGGCCATCGGAGATGGGGCGGACTGGCGGCGGCGCCAACGGAAGGAGAAGAGCTTTTCTTGTGGAGGAGGAAAGAGATGTCGCTTGCTTTTCTTGTGGAGCAGTTACTTACATGGATGAGTATAATATGGATGCGGAAGCTGCAAAAACAAGTACTCCCTCCGATCCAAAATAAGTGTCGCGGGTTTGAACTAAGCTTAGTTCAAAATTGCGACACTTATTTTGGATCGGAGGGAGTAACATTTAGCATCGGTTAGCACAGACCAATATGTATGAATGTGTGTTTGTATCAAAAATGAATAGTGGACCCCAGGCTCCATGGAGCCAGGTCTTAAAAAAAATCTGGAAGGACTATTTAAAATCTTAAAACTTTCCGAAGAAAAAAAATCTACACGTGCCTATGGATGTCAACTGTCTAGTACTACTATAATTTATCACTAATTAATGCACTTTCCATTTATTCGGCTATGCAAAGAAAACAAATAGGGATGGAAATGTATATACTACTAGTATTTGCTAATAGCAGGCTCCATGGATGATTTGTGGAGGATCCAAGGAACAAGCAGCATGCATGCGATGCATGGGTCACTATGAAGCTGAGATCCTTTTTTTTTTTTTGAACATCTCAACACCCCTTTATTAACTGGTAATCAGAACAGTATCACTTAGAAGCAAAGGAATGATGGCCTCAGGTGCCTCATCAAACCAAGAGTTTGGGGGGGGAGAATGCATGGGTCACTATGAAGCTGAGATCCTTATCCTGATACGCGGGCTGCATGCATGCTGAAGCTCTTCTATTTCCTATTTTCCTTTGTAAGTTACTAGCTGCATCATCCAACGATGAGAGATTGGATTACATCGGTCCATCCAAGCCAGGCGGGTTTTGGCACTTGTGGGGCCGTCGATTCCGGATGCATCTTTGGATTACAGCGGATGGAGCCACGCCCACGCGCCGCCGACCCACCGTTGGTATAAACCTAACCTAACGCGCCATCGCCTCCACGCACGCATTCACTCATGGCCATGGTGACGAAAGCCGCGCGCGTCCTCCGCTGCTTGCCTGCATGGAGCGTCGCCCTCTCCGCGGCCCGGCCGTGCGTCGTCGGCAAAGCCTCGTGGCTGGCGCCCAACACAATCCGGAGATTTCTCACTACGAACAAGGTGCACGGCCTCTTCATCAACTATATCGACTACTATCGGCCACACCTCTTCGCCCGCCCCTCCTCCAACTCCATGATCGACGCCATGCTTGAATTCCTGCCTGACGACAACAATAGGCGGCGCCGGTGGTGGTCGGTCCTGGACCACAGTAACGGCCTCCTCCTCTGCAACATGGGAACCCCCGAGCTTTGCGTGTGCAACCCGGCGACACGGCAATGGACATTTATTCCTTGGGCCTGACGGCGGGTGGGCGGTATATATCTTGCCTTTGATCCAGCCGTGTCGCCCCACTACGAGGTGTTGGTGATCCCTGCAGTGCCTGAGCCTGAGAAGCCAGCAAAGCAAGCCATCGAAAAAGGCAATGAAGAGAAGCTGCTAGACCCACTATTTGCGGATGAAGATAATGACCTGCGCCGCTTGATGCAATCAGAATGGCCACCGACTCCATGGAGGTTGAACATGTTTTCATCGAGGACTGGTCAGTGGGAGGAGAGGGATTTCATCCGCCAGGGAGAGCCGGCGGGAACAATTGGAGACATGCTCGTGGATCAAGCTGAGCCATCTGGGATGGGGCCACGCCAGCGCTATGCAGTGTATCACCAAGGAGCGCTTTACGTGCACTGCCGAGGTTTCTTTGTTTTGAGGTGTATATATAAGCATTGATCTATTTTCCAACATAAAAATTATATTAGATAGTTTACCATCATTTGTCATTCACTACAAGGTTTTATTTGTGCTAGCAAGCTTTAGTTATTGAATCACCTCACTTCTACTCCCTCCGTTCCTAAATATAAGTCTTTGTAGAGATTGGAATCTCTACAAAGACTTATATTTAGGAACGGAGGGAGTATTAGTCTAGCCTCTTCACACATTTCAGTACTTACTCGATTCACATATATATTTGGTGTTGAAGATATTAGCCCCATTTCCTATAAACTTGGTCAAATATAGAAAATTTTAGAAAGATGGATGGGTGTACAATATGGTCCTAATTTTATGAAAGGCATGTCAAATAATTAGTTAGGTACTGCATACAAAAAGAAATTTAGAAAGATGGATGGGCATACGATATGGTGATATTCGTTGTGAGAAAATAATGCACTAATTTCTTGCTTGTGGCACTTACATAAATTAGACAACAACATGTTGTAATTCCATGTATTAGTATCAACCAGCTATTGCTATGTTGTGATTATAGTTACGACTTAGGTCACCTCTACTATATATATCCTTTGTAAGCCGCCACACGAGATAAGATCATCATTGTAAATCCCTGGCGTTTGTAACCTCTCCCGATATAGTGAAGATTTGTTGGCTGGTACCCGTGGGTTTTCCACTTCGTGTTGGAGGGGTTTTCCAGGTTAAAATCCTTTTGTCCCCTGTGTTTATTTGTTCTTCGTTGTTCGTTTTGCCTGTCGTATCTCTAACAGCAATATGGTAGAGTTTTAATTATTTAATGCTTTATATGTCATGTGAGTCTAAATTGCTATTTTTTTCAGGCTTTCACTATCAGACAGTACATACCAAGTGATTAAAACACCGTCATATGGCGAGAATGATGTATTTGGAAAACCATATCTAGGGACGTCCGAGAAAGGGGTGTACTTTGGAATAATTGAAGAGTCCGAACTACGGGTTTGGATTCTTAGTGAATTAAGTGAACAACAGATGGAGTGGATCTTAAAGCATCAACATGACCTTGCACACTATGCCCAACATGTAGGAAAATATGGTAGACAAATGGATGCACCTTGGATGGTACATGATGTGCTTGACACGGATCATGAGGATGCTGGTGTTGCTGCTATAACTTTGCCGAAAGAGAGATTTGACTGGGATTCTGACAATGATGATTTTTTTACAATTAAATTTGATGCCGATGAATACCCCAAACACTTTGATATTCTTGGATTACATCCTTACAAGGAAGTTGTCTATTTGACTACTACATTCGAAGTGGTGGGCTATCATTTGACTACCTCAAAAGTTCAGTATCTTGGGAACTCACGCCCAAACCCAAAAAGTTACTACTATGGCCATTCAAATGGCATATATGAGACATTTGTATATACTCCATGTACGGTGGGTTAGCTTATTGAAGGAAATATTGACCAGACCTCGTCTTGAATATTATCATTGATTGAGTAACAGTGCTGTCAACAATAGATAAAGTGACAATGGTGTGTTCATGATTGAGCCCTGGTTTGTTGTTTTTTTTTTTTTTCATCAAGCACCTCGTTCATTGGTTATGTATGTCGATTCATTTTTTCCGTATTGGGTCATATGCTATCTATAATGGAGTGAGGATTTAGGGCACGCGAGTCACGGGGCATGCAAGTCCCTGGTGCGGGCTTTTTATTTTGGCTTCCGATTTTCAAAGTTCTATATCTTTTAAACGAAAATTCTGAATTAAGTTTTGTTTTCATATTCGTGTTCCTCATGACCATCATTTCAAATAAGATCCATTTTGAATATATTTTGATGACTTTAAAAAAAATAAGTTTCAATGTCGAAACTTAGTACGAGCGACCGATAAAAATCAAGTATTTTGTGTCTACGGCGGACAGGAAAAATTGCTTAAAATTTTATCTTTGAAACTTGGTACAAGCGAGCAAGAAAATAGGAAATTTCAGATGCAAAAATCGTAAGTTTCAACGTTGAAACTTAAAACTTATTGTACCCTTGCAGGGGATTCAACTACTTTGCGAATCGCGAGTCAATCGAGTGTTCGGGCAGGGCTTGGCAGGTGCGCCCCCCGCACTCGCGTGCCCATGTGAATTTCCGATTTATAACGCCCATCGTTGTGTTCCTCCTGAAGTCTTATTTTGAATAAAAGATGTTTGCACACCAGAGAGTCTCCAACTAATAGTGGCATTGCTTTATAAGATGTTTGCACAATAGTTAGTTCTCACGCCAGGAGAATAGTTTTTTTTTTGTTTTTTTTTTTTTTTTGCAATACAAAATAGGAAACATAGATCCATTTTCGACTTGACTCCTTGCACTGATTATGAGCGCAACCAGAGTATCTCTGTCGATTGTGGCTAGAGCCACAATTCAAAAAAATAAAATAATAAAAGAGCCACACGTGCCGTTGCTGTCGATTGTGCATTGCTAGACCTCCTAACTATACAAGACCTTCCTAGCTAACTCACCGACATCAGGTCAGCATCTCATGGCGCCACGAATGCAGTGCAATGCACACGCTCAACATCACTGCTCAGCTAGAAGTAGAAATCAGGAGCAATCACTTACGTGACTGTATGTATCAAATATGAATATTGTATGGCTCCATGGAGCCTGGTCTTTAAAATATATCTGAAAAGTGTATTTAAAATCTCAAAAATCTCCAAAGAAAAAAGATCTAGATGTACCTATGGATCGGATGTGCTATCTCTACATAGTATAAATTTTCACTAATGCATTTTCCAGGTATGGGCTATGCAAAAGGGAAAATATTTAGGGATAAAAATGGTTATACTATTTGCTAATCAGGCACAGTGGATGATTTGTGGAGGATCCAAAGAAGATAGCAACATGGATGAGTCACTATGCGAGAAGCTGATCCTTATCCTGAATTCCTGTTACAGAGGCTGCATTCTAAAACTCTTCATCTGTTTCCTTTGTAGTTACTGGCTGCATCATCCAACGATGAGAGATTAGATAGCATCCATCCATCCAGGCCACGCGGGACCGTACTTGTAGTTGTAGGGACGATCCGGACCGGATGCATCTTCGATTACGGCGGATACAGCGACGCCAACGCGCCGCCGCCGCCACCACGTGGGTAGAAACCTAACCTAACGCGACATCGCCTACACGCATTCACTCGTAGCCATGTTGACGACGAAAGCCGCGCGCGTCCTGCGCCGCCTGCCTGCATGGAGCGCCGCCCTCGCCGCAGCCCGGCCGTGCGTCCTCGGCAAAGCGTCGTGGCCGGCGCCCGATATAGGCCGGAGGTTACTCACCACGAACAAGGTGCACGGCCTCTTCATCAACTACATCGACCACGACCGGCCACACCTCTTCGCCCGTCCCACCTCCAACTCCATGATCGACGCCATGCTTGACTTCCTGCCCGACGACAACGACAGGCGCTCCGATTGGTCGGTCCTGGACCACAGCAACGGCCTCCTCCTCTGCGACTTGGGAACTGATGAGCTGTGCGTCTGCAACCCGGCCACACGTCGGTGGACGATCGTACCTTGGCCCCGGCGCCGGCAGGCCCCGGTTGCACTTGATCCTGCCGTCATGCCTGGGAAGCCATCAAACAGAGCCAACGGAAAAACCAGTGATGAGAAGCCACGGTCTGTGGACGAAGATAATTACACGTGCCCCTTGATGGAGTTGGAAATTCCACGGGCTCCAGAGGCGTTGATCAGGTTCTTGTGCAGACCGTCCGGGCAAATCCGACTCGATGTTTGTGCCGGCATGTACCTTGCTTTCGATCCTGCCGTGTCGCCGCACTATGAGGTGTTGGCTATCCCTGCCGTGCCTGAGAAGCCAGCAAAGAGAACCAAAGGGCGAAAAAACAGCAATTGGCGCCGCTTGATGGAATCAGAATGGCCACCAACTCCATGGACATTGAACATTTTCTCATCAAGGAGTGGTCAGTGGGAGGAGAGGGACTTTGTGCGCGAGGGTGAGCCGGTGGGAACAGTTCGAGACATGCTTGTGGATCCAGCTGAGCCGTCGGGGATGGGTCCACAACAACGCTATGCGGTGTATTACCAGGGAGCACTATACGTGCACTGCCGAGGTTTCTTTGTTTTGAGGTATATATGTACACCGATTGGCTTTCCCACATAAAAATCTACATTAGTTTGTTTTGGGTTTTATTTGTGTTCACGGACTTTAGTTACTGTATCACCTCCATTAGTCCGGCCCCTTCACACATTTGAATACTCACTCAATTCACACATATATTAGTTCTCATAGATACCAGCACATTTTTCTACAGACTTGGTTAAATTATATAAGTCCGACTTACCATAAAACTCTAGATTCTAATTTTATCAAATGCATGTCAACAAGTTAATTATGTACTGCACTCAGAAATAAATTTAGAAAGATGGATGGACATACAACGTGGTGATATTCATTGTGAGAAAATAATGCACTAATTTCTTGTTTGTGGCCCATACATAAATTACGCAACAATTCATGTATTAGCATCATCCAGCTAGATGCTAGAGTTTTAGTTAGTTAAGGCTTTATATGTCATGTGCATCTTAATTGCATACATTTTCTTATTTTTGCTATTCGGTTACTATAATTTTCAATTGATAAAAGATTATTAGTGATTTAATATGTCACATGTGTACTTTTTCCAGGCTTTCATTGTCAAATGGTACATACCAAGTGATTAAAGCACCAGCATACGGTAAGACGGAAAGATTCGGAAAACCGTATCTAGGGAAATCAGAGAAAGGGGTGTACTTTGGAATAGTTGAAGAGTCTGAACTACGGGTTTGGATCCTCAGTGAATCAAGTAGACATGGGATGGAGTGGATCTTAAAGCATCAAAATGACCTTACTCGCTATGGCCAACACATGGTGAAATATGGTAGACAGATGGATGCACCTTGGATGGTTCATGATGTGCCTGACACTGATGATGAGGATGCTGATGTTGCGGCTAAAACTCTACAAAGTAAGACATTTGACTGGGACTCTGACAATGATGATTTTTTTACAGTTGAATTTGATGCCAATGAATACTCCGGATACTTTGATATTATTGGATTCCATCCTTACAAGGAAGTTCTCTATTTGACTAATACCTTCGAAATGGCGGCTTATCATTTGAATAACTCAAAGGTTCAGTATCTTGGTGACTCACGCCCAAAAAGTTACTACCATAACCATACAAATGGGATATATGAGGGGTTTGTGTATTCTCCATGTATGGTAGGTGAGCTTAATGAAGAAAATATTGGCTAGAGCTCACCTTGAAGATTAGCATTGGCTGGGTACAATGCCAGCAACAACAGAGAAAGTTACAACGGTGTGTTCAGGTTTGAGCCTTTGCTTGTTCTTGGGTCTTGTTTTCTTCGTTGGGTGGTTTGTTCTTTTGTTTATGCATGCCGATTCATTTGATTTCAGTAATGGGTCAGATGTTGTGTATAAGACTAGTTTTGTTCCCCTGCAACTCTTATTTCGGATAAAAGATGTTTGCAAACTAGAGTCTCCAACTAAGTTGTATAGCTTTATATGATCTTGTTTACTCCCTCCGTCCCAAAATAAGTGTTGTGGTTTTAGTTCAATTAGTTCAGGTTGAACTAAATCCACAACACTTATTTTGGGATGGCGGGAGTACTTTATTGCCTTGCATGGTTGCCCAAAACAAAAGTGTAGGTTTATTTATTTGGAGCTGCGACTCAATGGTCCATTGGTCCTACATGTAGTGCAAGTTTTTGCCAACATGTAACTCACTGAAGGTGAACATGATATATGTATGCCAGATTTTAATTTTCTATCATATAGAGTACCATGTTGTGTATGTTTTACATTATGAGACTGGGGCTAACTTGCAATATTTGGCACAAGCATGGGGTATGTTAATTTGGGATAGAACTAACATGGTTATCTAAAAAAAATATCTAGTTCCCACGCCAGGCAAAAATAATAGAATATTTTTAATAAAAATAGGTGAAAAAACGTGTAATTTGTCGACTTGACTCCTTGCAGTGATTATGAGCCCTACTGGGACGTCGCTGTCGACTATGCATAGCCCGGCATCAGGTCAGCTCCTGCCGCCACAAATGCAGTGCAATGCACACGCTCAACATCACTGCACAGCTAGGAGTAGACATCATGGTTTTGGGGGTGAAGTAAATACAAGAACTAAACTACAACTAAGTTTTCCTAGAGCAAAATTAACTCACAATGTTGAAAGCTCATTTTTAGTACCGATAGAATGGAATGATCTTGCTTCGATGGACATGACCTTCGCTTCCTAAACTAAAGGTTGGCAGGTGACTTCCCGGCGCCTGAATCTTTGACTGCAGTGTAGTATAACTTTTCAGTTTTCACGATGCCATAGGTGTTAATCTGCACTACTGTGATAAGCATAACGGAACAGAGTTACATAAGCTCTTGCTGTGATACTCATTTCAAGCATTGGAGCTTCCGGCCGTGTATGTACGTACACTGCTCTTGCCTATAAATATTCACTTGACGTTTCTTAAAATTGCTCCGAACACTGAGGGAAGCAGTAAGCAATTATGCACCTTAACACCTTATCTTACCGATTGACGCCGAAATCTCCCGGCCCGATACAGCATGAAACATAATCAGATGCAAAGAAGAAAAAAGTGAGAAGATGAATATACATAGAATGAAAGCAAAGATCATCTGGACATGCTAGCTTGGAAAGCATACAGTAAAGGAGGGATGATAACCCACGAGATAAGTACTGTTTAATGCACGTGTTTTCCTGCAAGTGGACTAATTCACTAGTAGAAAAACGACTTTACGTTCGCATCATTAGTCCCGGTTTGACTACGGCCCGGGACTAATGTGACCATTAGTCCCGATTCCAACGGCTAGGGGCAGGGGAATCATTAGTCCCGGTTCGTGTTGAACCTTTAGTCCCGGTTTGTGTCACAAACCGGGACTAAAGGGGTGGTGGCAGGCTGGTGTCAGGCTGAGGCCCCTCGAGCCCCTTTAGTCCCGGTTCTTGTCACAAATCGGGACTAGAGGTTAACCTTTAGTCCCGGTTTGTTACATGAACCGGGACTAAAGGTGTCACTATATATACCCTTCGTCCAGCCCGAGCCGAAGCTCTCTGTTTTTCCCCTTTCATCTCCTCTCTGTTCTTCCCCTCTTGCTCGAGCTCATCCTCCATTTTTGTCAAAATTTGTCAAGATTTGAAGGCACCCCATCAATCCAAGTGTTCACAAAGGTTAGCAACTTTGTTCTTTCATCTCTCATTGCTAGATTAGCTCTTGCAATGCTCTATAATTAAGTATAGTGATTTATGGGTTTTAGGGAGTAATTATATGTGGGAGTTTATTTGATTTATATGCAATTTGAGCTCAAATTAACTTCTTAGTTTGCATGTGTAGGTGTGGTTTACTTAGTGCCTTCCCGTCCCCGTCCTAACCACCGTCGATCGCCCGCACCGTCCCGTCGCCGGCACCACCTTGGTGAGCCTCTTGTTCTTATCCTTTTTATAAAAAAAATCTTATTTGTATGATTTAGATAGTTACTTGTATAATTTTCTTACTTGTATGATTGTTTGTTATACATAGTGTCATGACTTTGATATCCGTCCCCGTCGGCCCTCGTCCGGTTTATGATTCGGATGTGGTATATTCTCTTTTATGACTATTTGTTGCATTTCGTGTTTATGACAATTATGCCCATCAGGTTGACATAGATATTTTTATCTAGGAGGTATGTGAACCGGAAATTGCAACCGACCCTCTTGTGGAGAAGTTAAATTTAGTTGAAAAAAAAACGAGTATTTGAAAGAAAAATTGAAAAGAATTGAAGAAGAGAAGATGAAACTGGAGTTGTATGTTGCCAATGTCGTCGATGATCACAAGATCAAGATGGATGCAATGCGCTTGAAGATTAGAAAATTTAAAAAATATGCCGTTAATCAAGAGGCTTGGTATCACTATGCTGTTGGATCAATTGTTACCTTAGTTGCGATCTTGATCGCATTTGTTGTTGCATTTAAATGCTTTAGCTAGAGAGTTTGTATGTTGTTTTATGAGAATAAGTGTGTATGAACTATATGTATGAACTTGTATTAATTTGGTCTTTTCGGTGTTGTGTAATGAAGATGAGCCGGCAATGGATGTACGATGACCGATGCTCTCCCCAGTTCATTAATGGCGTGCGTACTTTTCTGGTTGCGGCTGAGGCAAACAAGCGGGCGGATGGTTTTATGTGTTGTCCATGTGCTGTCTGTAAGAATGATCACAATTACTCTAACTCAAGAACCATTCACGTCCACCTGTTTACGTCCAGTTTCATGTCCGACTATAACTGTTGGACCAAGCACGGAGAAAGAGGGGTCCTAATGGAAGAGAATGAAGAAGAAGAGGATGATGACAGCTATCCTGGCCATGGGTTCCCTGAATACGATGGTACAACAATGGGGAAAGAAGCTGAGCCGGCAATGGGGGAAGAAGCTCAAGAAGAGGCATCAGATGAGCCCACTGATGATCTTGGTCGGGCCATTGCCGATGCAAAGAGAAACTGCACAAGTAAAAAGGAGAAGCTGAAGTTGCAGCGCATGTTAGAGGATCACAAGAAATTGTTGTACCCAAATTGCGAAGATGACAAGAAAAAGCTATGTACCACACTGGAATTGCTGCAATGGAAGGCAGAGAATGGTGTATCTGACGAGGGATTTGAAAAGTTGCTGATAATGTTAAAGAAGATGCTTCTAAAGGACAACGAATTGTCCGACAGTACGTACGAAGCAAAGAAGGCTATCTGCCCTCTAGGATTAGAGGTGCAGAAGATACATGCATGCCCTAATGACTGCATCCTCTACCGCGGTGAGTACGAGGATTTGAATGCATGCCCGGTATGCGGTGCATTGCGCTATAAGTTCAGCCGCGATGACCCTGGTGATGTTGAGGGCGAGCGCCCCAGGAAGAAGATTCCTGCCAAGGTGATGTGGTATGCTCCTATAATACCACGGTTGAAACATTTGTTCCAAAACAAAGGGCATGCCAAGTTGATGCGATGGCACAAAGAAGACCGTAAGAAAGACGGGAAGTTGAGAGTACCCGCTGACGGATCGCAGTGGAGAAAAATCGAGAGAAAGTGGAAGGACTTTGCAGATGACGCAAGGAACGTATGGTTTGGTTTAAGTGCAGATGGCATTAATCCTTTTGGGGAGCAGAGCAGCAATCATAGCACCTGGCCTATGACTCTATGTATCTATAACCTTCCTCCTTGGTTGTGCATGAAGCGGAAGTTCATTATGATGCCAGTGCTCATCCAAGGCCCCAAGCAACCCGGCAACGACATTGATGTGTACCTAAGGCCATTGGTTGAAGAACTTTTACAGCTGTGGAGTATAGAAGGTGTACGTGTGTGGGATGAGCACAAACAGCAGGAATTTGACCTGCGAGCGTTGCTGTTTGTAACCATCAATGATTGGCCTGCTCTTAGTAACCTTTCAGGACAGACAAACAAGGGATACCACGCATGCACGCACTGTTTAGATGATACCGACAGTATATGTTTGGATAAATGTAAGAAGAATGTGTACCTGGGACATCGTCGATTTCTTCAGATCAATCATGTCTTAAGAAAGAAAGGCAAGCATTTCAAAGGTGGGGCAGATCACCGGAAGAAGCCTCGCCACCGTACTGGTCATGATATACTTGATATGGTCAAGGATTTAAAAGTAATCTTTGGAAAGGGTCCTGGCGGACAATCTGTTTCGAATGACGCTGACGGACACGCACACATGTGGAAGAAGAAATCTATATTTTGGGACCTACCATATTGGAAAGAACTAGAGGTCCGCTCTGCAATCGACGTGATGCATGTGACGAAGAATCTTTGCGTGAACCTGCTAGGCTTCTTGGGCGTGTATGGGAAGACAAAAGATACACCGGAGGCACGGGAGGACCAGCAACGTATGCACGAAAAAGACGGCATGCATCCAAAGCAGTATCAGGGTCCTGCCAGCTACGCTCTTACCAAAAAAGAGAAGGAAATCTTCTTTCAATGCCTACTCAGTATGAAGGTCCCGTCTGGCTTCTCGTCGAATATAAAGGGAATAATAAATATGGTAGAGAAAAAGTTCCAGAACCTAAAGTCCCATGACTGCCACGTGATTATGACGCAACTGCTTCCGGTTGCATTGAGGGGGCTTCTACCGGACAACGTTCGATTAGCCATTGTGAAGTTATGTGCATTCCTCAATGCAATCTCTCAGAAGGTAATCGATCCAGAAATCCTACCAAGGTTACAGAATGATTTGGTGCAATGTCTTGTCAGTTTCGAGTTGGTATTCCCACCATCCTTCTTCAAAATCATGACGCACGTCCTAGTTCACCTAGTCGAAGAGATTGCCATTCTGGGTCCTGTATTTCTACACAATATGTTCCCCTTTGAGAGGTTCATGGGAGTCTTAAAGAAATATGTTCATAACCGTGCTAGGCCAGAAGGAAGCATCTCCAAGGTCCATGAAACAGAGGAGGTCATTGAGTTTTGTGTTGACTTTATTCCTGACCTTAAGCCGATTGGTGTTGCCAAATCGCGGCATGAGGGCAGACTTGGTGGAAAAGGCACGCTAGGAAAGGACCAAGTAATATGTATGGACAGGCATTCTTGGGCGCAAGCACATTACACAGTTCTACAAAATTCCAGCTTGGTGGGTTCGTATATCGACGAACACAAGAATATTCTACGCTCCAAACACCCGGAGCAGTCTGATGACTGGATTACACGTGAACACACGGGGACTTTTGGCGGTTGGTTGCAGACACGTCTCGTGCATGACGACAGTGTTGGAGATGAGCTGTACTTGCTGGCCAAGTTACCATCTTTGACTATATTGACTTTCAAAGGGTACGAGATAAATGGGAATACATTTTACACGATCGCCCAAGATAAAAAGAGCACCAACCAAAACAGTGGTGTCCGCTTTGATGCAGCAAACACCAATAGGCCAAAGGACACATATTATGGTTACATAGAGGAGATATGGGAACTTGACTATGGACGTGAATTGAAGGTCCCTTTGTTTCGCTGCAAATGGGTCAATCTGTCAGGAGGCGGCGTAAAGGAAGACCCGCGGTACGGAATGACAACAGTGGATCTCAACAATCTTGGGTACGCAGACGAACCATTCGTCCTAGCCAATGATGTGGCGCAGGTTTTCTATGTGAAGGACATGTCTACCAAGCCGAGAAAAAGAAAAGATAAGGAAGCGAATACATCATACGATGAGCCAAAGCGCCACATAGTTCTTTCAGGGAAAAGAAATATCGTGGGAGTGGAGGACAAGACAGACATGTCAGAAGATTATGAAAAGTTTCATGAAATTGCTCCCTTCACAGTGAAGATTGACCCAAGCATCCTGTTAAATGATGAAGATTGTCCATGGTTACGGCGCAAAGGGACACACGCGAAGAAAAAGTTTTATACCCAAAGATCCCACTCTGGGATGTGACCGGCTTCACCGTCATCACTTTCTTCTCTAGTGAGTTTCCGGACTTATCTCGAAAGTCCCACTTCGGACAAACCGGATGGAATCTTTGTAATAGTTAGGGTATATATGTGTTTTGGCAGTTGAAAGGCGAAGAAATATATCTTTAAGGACTGGATGCACTTCGTGTACAAAATCGACAATCTCTTTCGAAGTATCAGGGTTTCGGACAAAAACTCATCTGTTACAAAGGCATTTCATTTTTTTTAACTTATTTCAACTCCAGACTTTTTGTGAGTTCAACATGCACCATTCAAAGCCACATCATCAATTTTCAACCCTTTCTGACTTCATTCGCTATTTTTCATGCAATTACATGAATTTTTTGAGCTAAATGACCCTGAAATTGAAAAGCACTACAAATGAACTCTGAAAAGGTTGAAAGTTTGCATGGTATCATCATTTCACCCACATAGCATGTGCTAAAAAGTTGAGAGGGTTACGGCCAAAACTGGATGCACTTCGTGTACAAAATGGACAATCTCTTTCGAAGTATCAGGGTTTCGGATGAAAACTCATCTGTTACAAAGGCATTTCATTTTTCAAAATAACCTAAGAATTACCAAATTGAATATAATGATAAAACACAGTAATATTAAACAGCAGAAAAAAGAATCACTGATAAATCTATTTTTAAAGTAAAGTTATTCACAAACTAGTGATTCACACAAATTTCAAATAATTCAAATTTAAACTATTCAAATTTGAAAAGTACTGGCACTAACAGAAAGTTTATAATTTTTGTGACCTAAATCAAAAAGATTCACTCAGAAACTCTAAATATTTGGCTGTAAGTCTGTTTTTTCTGTTTTTTATACTTATAGAAAAAAGTTGCATAGGAAAAAGTTGCATAGAAAAAAGTTGACCATGTATTAATAATATTTTAATGTTAATATATAACTTAATGTTGTATTTGCAAAAGTTTTTCATGTATTTGCAAAATCAAGCGAAAAAGAATTACAAAAATCACAATCAAGCATTAAAAAATGTTAAATTTGCATAGAATTTGTTCTCGACGTCTACGATGCCCGGCCCGCATCCTCGTCGTCGACTCGGTGGCGAGAACCTGCTTGAGAGGCGCCATGTCCGGGACTGGGCTTCGTCGGGCTGGCACTGGGAGGTGCTACCTTTCGGGGCGCGCAGCTTGGTGAGGAACCGGGCTCCCGTCGTCGACCCAGAGCTTCTTTGGTGGCGGTCACGTGGGCCACTTTCGGTGCGGAGGCAGCCGGCCCCCGCGGAGGTGGTACGTCACCGTGTCAGGGAGGAGTACGAGCACGTCCGTCGCTACATGGTTGCGTTGGACGTCAGGTTCTCCAATACCTTCCATTGCAATCCGATTCCAGCTGGCTATGCTCGTGTCGGGGTTGATGAAGTGATGTCAGGATATTATGAGCTAGAGCTTGACATTCCTGGAGGTGACGAGGAGCGCACACTGGGAGAGGCCATACATCGTATCATTCTATGGAGAAAGGATTGCATCGTCTTTCCAAGGCCACCGACTCCTCCTCCAAGTCTGCCACCGCGTCAGCCGACTCCAACCCTGCCCGAGACGCAGCGCGGCGCTAGTCCGCCACCGCGTCAGCCGTCTCCACCACCCCACCCCGAGACGGAGCCCATCAGCGCGAGTCCGCCATATCGATCTCGGGCGCGTCAGCCTTCTCCAAAGCAGAAGAGAGCACAACGCAAGAAAGCCTCTCCTCCTGCCAAAAAGAAGTTGGCTTACGAGATGACTATCGAGGAAAACAAGGCCGAAGTGGCTGCCCAAGTGAAGGCCCATTTTGCACGGAAACAGCCCCCGCCAAAGGAGAAAATATCTGATGAAGTCATACAACACTTTATTGATAATGCTCAACCGGCTGTGAAGAGGACGGACTCAGACTATGAGCGTTCTATTAAGAAGTTATATAAGGCACAAAAAGATAAGGATTCGAGCTCGAGCCAAGCAAGGAGTAGTAAATGCGGGAAAACTGTTCCCCGGCTGGGAGAACAGGCAGAGCAATCGATCCCCCCGCTCATTGTACAATCACATGGTGTGAGTACCGCCAATCAGCCGGTAATAACCGACGCTCATAGACAGATGGCTAGAGAGGCCGGTGTCACTGTTGAACAACTCCTAGGCATCGAGGAACTCCCCAAGATTCAAGATCACGAAGTAGCATGGAAATATGTCCCCGGCCAAGATCTGGCCAGAGAGGTCGAGAATCTATCAACGAGAATGCGCAATTTGCATGACTGGTACCTGAGAGAAGTCAAGAAGGGGCGATATTCCCTCATGGTGAAAGTCAAGGAAGAGCATTACTTCCATGCAAAAGATTTGTGGGTTGAGTTTGAAGAAATGTTTCAGTTATTCAATCAAGACGCACTCGACAAATCTCTCGTCAGTTGTTATTGTCTGTAAGTGGTTTCTTTCTGTAATTTAAGTCTCTAGCTGTGCTCGCTCGTTGCCTGTAATTATCCTCACTATATTCTTTTCTGTGGTATTATGCAGAATGAAGATTTATGAAATGAAAAGAGATGGACGCTATGGCATTGGGTTCATTGACCCAAATACCATTAATGAAGAGGTGTGGTCACGTCACCCAGAAGAGACAGAGAAGTACTTGCTACAGTTTTTGAAGCAACTAAATACCGAACCAGAAATAGTATTTCCTTACAACTTCGGGTGAGTGTTACTGTCTTGTACTACAAATATTCTATTTTGCTTACTAGATGTTAATAAGTGTAGTTGATGAGTTATGCACATGCCCGCTTAATTATACAAACGTGTGCGCATGCAGTTTTCACTGGATCCTGCTAATCATTGAAGTTGACGAGGGAAAAGTTAAAGTACTGGACTCACTACTTAAAGAACCTAAAGACTACTTAATCGTGAAGGGGATGGTCGACAGGTAATTTCAATCATTATCGCACTATGTCAGCCTCTTTAGTTCATTTCCTGATATCAACTAATTAATAACTCCTTTATTCATTTTCTTTGCCGGGTAGGGTTTGGCAAAGCTTCATCAAACAGGTCCCAGGCCCATGGAAACAAGAGCTGAAATGGGTGCGACCCAGGGTACGTAATTAAGTAGTACTAGCTACGTGTCCGCGCATCTCTTTAATTCTAGTTTCAATATCATTATCATGCTTGATTAATTATTATCTGATTGAATTCTATTCTCGTACAGTGCATGAGGCAGGCGCCGGGGAATAATTTATGTGCATACTACGTTTGCGAGAACATTCACATTATAACGTCTGAAAGGACTAGATCTGAAAGACAACTTTGGGTACGTTTGCCAGAACACTATCCACAATTTTTTTATCATGATCTAATATATATACACACAACTAATATATTCATCTTGATCTCCTTCTTTAAAGCTGATGGAGATGCGGGAAAAGCTCCTACCAACGGACCTCATACGAGCACTTCAAGAGGAAATTGCGGGATTTTTGGTTGACCAGGTCATACATCCCAAAGGAGCATACCATTACTGCTAATGTGCCTGCATGTAATTATCTGCAAATTGTAGGAGAAATTGTATATATGTACCAAATTGTATATATGTACCAAATTGTATATATATATATATGTGTGTGTATGCGCATGCATATGGTCGTACGAGAAATTCTATTTATATATGCATGACGTGTACAGTATGTATGTAGTAGCGTAAAATATGTTTGAAATGAAAAAGAATTAAATGGAAAACACAAAATTAAAAGGAAAAATAAAGTATAAACCCCCTAAACCCCTATACCTTTTAGTCCCGGTTGGTGTTACCAACCGGGACTAAAGGCCACCAAGCCCCCGGCGCGGGCTCGTGCCACGTGGTGGGCCTTTGGTCCCGGGCCGTGACGAACCGGGACTAAAGGGGGGGGGGGGGCCCTTTAGTCCCGACCCTTTAGTGCCGGTTGTTGAACCGGGACTAAAGGCCCTTACGAACCGGGACTAAAGGCTGATTCTGCACTAGTGATTGTCTCTAGAAATTAGATAATAGAGGGATATCAGCAAAAGAAACGATTAGCTCCAGCACCATTGCATGCTACGCAGAGGACCCATATACACATGAAGCATACACCGTGGAAGAACCTACAATAAACAAGCCCATGCTTTCATCTCAGCCACCTTGTAGATACCTGTGGAGCAATCAATGGCATTAGTCAGACTAATTTTATTTTTTTTGAGAAATAGTCAGACTAATTTGTACCATTCATTCTGGGTCACTTCAAGTATAATCCCGAATTTTTGTAATTCAACCAGTAAACAATAGCTTCGCCACTGAGGAAAATGTACCAAAAACTAAGTTCAATCAACTCAGCATTAGTGGGGAAAAAACAGCAAAAGAAACAGAGAACAACAATAGGTCATTTTGTGTGTAGTGGCACACTTTCAACTTCTATTGTTAGCACATTCCTGAGTATTACTGTATTTGTTATCATGGGCATATGAGGGGCTCATGGTGTAGAAAAGCAGGAAAATCTGATTTGTAGCTCATAGTCATATCTTCTTAGAAACTTAAAATCTAGATGGTCATTAACAAACTGAATTTAATCAAATTCATGACGTTGAAGCCTCAAGCAAGGGTCATACTCATCATATGAATTAACACTTTCTTTGGTCCAAAATAGACATAATCATTTACACTGCACAGCATAAAAAACAACACTTTTGACAAATAATAGTATGTGGAGGATAAAAATTGCAGTTTGTGATGAATGCAGTTTTTATGAAGAACATTTCTGGTGGCCAGATTGAAGAAAGTATACTGCACGAAAGCATAGCTGCATGTAATTTTGACCAGAAAAACTATACTGGTGTGCAGTGGATAATCTTCAATTACATATCCAAGTTAGACTGACAACAAGGGATATGCTGAGAAAATGTTTAAGCAAACTAACACAAGTAAAATCGTTCATAAACTACAGTAAATGCAAGCAAAATGATAAATAGCAGTATAAGGTTTCATGAAGACATTATGTTCGAGGACTGTGAAAACTATTAGTTCACTACTTACCATAACAACAAAAATGAGCATCAATGTGGAACGGCATAACTATAAGCACATATAAATAAAGAATGTTTGAGAGCTGCTCAGGTGTTGTTACTGTAGTTATTAATTACTTAAGTAGAAGGAACAACATGCGAATCACAATAGGACTTGATAGATCCATAACCACAAAAATATCAATTGAAGGCAATGTTAGAAATCGGTAAAAGTTAAACAAGGAAATATCCACGAGGCACAGGAATAGGAAAGTATTCCATCCTGCTACTCTTAACACAGTATTTTTCATCTATGAGCAGACACGAACATTTTCACAAATAAGGAATGGAGAGGGATGCTAAATCATTGATCATTGGAGCTAGAGGGTGAGAAAAGCCCACGCCAACAGAAGGAACTGGGGAGTAATGAGGAGGACAGTAACTGAACGCAAGGCGGCTGATGGAAGGGAGGGCACGCAAAAGAGCACTTCCAGTAGAGAGGGTTAAGAACAATCATTGAAATTTGAATAGAAGAGAAGGTAGGTGAGTGAGTGAGGAGGAGAATGAAGAGTTATTGAGGAAAGGGTCAGAAAGCAGGGCCTGGATAAAGATCCAGGAGGGCAAACATTGAGCAAAGGGTTGTATAGAGAATCATGGAGTACTCTCTTGCAATTTGATACAGTACTTGATAAATGGTAGTTATAAAGGAAAGTAATATTTTTTTAATAATAGTCCAGATACCTCAACTTACATGCAGAAGACAAGCTTACCTGCTTAACCAATATCCAACAGAAGAACCATCTTATTCATTATGCAAAAGTTGAGCTCCATTGTGTCCACCAACAGTGCCTCTTTCTGTAAGTATTAGAAATTAAACAACTCATGACATTCAAACAAAAAGCTAAATAAATACCAGGAGGCAACAACTACATATTTAGAAAAAACTCACGGTTATAACTTAAACAACTCTATTTGATACAACGCTGGGGATAGATAAACAAAACACAACTACTCTCAGATTGAAACAATAGTCCCAAAACAGTATATAGTAATTAATATCGTAAAAATGATGAGCATGCACACTCAAACTATTATCTGGTCAGAAGAGAAGACATGGGTTATCAAGAATTATTAATCCAACATATCGGGAACAGAAATACTCACAATAGTAACCTAGCAACAAAAGTGATAATACCTATTTGGATTTACATTATCTTTAAGTAAATTTAGCCTGAAAAAATATATATATCCCATTTATTAGTTTTTCACTGGTATAAATGGACTTGCCACTTGCAACAGGACTCTTACAAGTGATAAAATGAACAGTTAACCTTATATTGTAAACCAGGCCATCATTATGGATTTAATATATTAGCAAGATCACCAAAGACAACAATACTGAATGAAATAAACATACCAAGATTTAAGCTTCCAGATGTACCTATGGAGCTACCAATTAAATATTTCAATAGATTCAAACTAGCTTTTCATGTAGTTGTCCTCAACTTGAGAAAACTCTGCACCGCGGCTATGCTAACACTACCATTATACAATTCTAGCATGTCAATAGGCATGCAACAGTGAAATTTAGTTCAATTATTACAGAAAGAATATGCCAATCTCGCTGTTCCTTGTTTTATTTTATGGATATTCATATAATAAACTGATAAATAAAGTTTGCTATCTCTACTTAACCACATAGTTGGTAATACTAATATAGGATGATAAAAAAAACATTGCATATTTGTTGACAAAGCTACAACGATGACAAGCTATCATGATGACTCAAAGGACTGATGGCATAAAAACATAAAGGACACTAGCTACCAGTAACATATGTGAATCTGAATCATAACCCTCACAAAAAACACCACCACACAATCAACAGAAAAAAACACTACATAACAATAGCACTATATGTTGAAGAGGTGATCAAACAACAAAAGAATAAAGTGATGTGACAAGAGTTAAATTTGTTAGCTTAACACGAAAGGATGTGAACGACATTCTATCAACAAATTATCAAAAAATAACCTGGTTTTGTAATAACCGCTGTGCAAAGGCATGCTATTACCTGCAACATAGACACTTTCGAACGGATGACGGCAAGACAAGACGTCGGTTTCAAAAAGTTTCTTGAACTTCAGTGACTCAAGCTCGACCATGAAGAGGCCGATGACTGTCCATAGGAAGACAACATTATTGTATTCGGCAAGCCCTACCATCATTAGGGGCCCTCTCCCCTCCTGTGAATTCAGGGAAAGTAGCTTGTGCAGTTCAATAGTTCTTTCAAGCACCCATGAAGCCACACCACCACAATCAGTGTTCCTCTTCCATAATTGGGCGTGGTAGTCTGGCAGGAACAGGAAACCAAGGTCACCACCCTCGGCCCGCACAATGGAGAAGCGGCAGTGGCTGTACTTTTTCACCGGCACCGGTATCACAGCTAGGCGCTGCCTCTCCAAATCAAATTCAAGGATGCTTAAGTTCTCAGTAAGCAACCAATAAAGTGAACCCCCAACCATCACAGCAGGCTTTCCCCTAACAACCATGGCAGGGTAACCACTCGTGGAAACCTCGGTTGGCAGCGCTGCTGAGACAAAATTACCCCATTCTCCAGTCTCCGATGAGTAAACGCAAGCGAGCGCCTGCGTAATTTTCCTCTCGTCGTTGCCTACAAGGACCAGCTGGAAGTGGTGGATTTCTCCGGCGGCGCGAAGCACCGCCCAGCTTGTAATGCCCCGTGGCCACAGCGTCGCCGGACGTGAGGTCGATAGGGCTGTGTGACGCCCCTGCTCGACCGTGCACTAATCATACACGCAAATGCACACGATCGAGATCAGAGACTCACGGGAAGATATCACAACACAACTCTAAACACAAATAAAAGTCATACAAGCTTTATATTAAAAGCCAGGGGCCTCGAGGGCTCGAATACATAAGCTTGCGCATACAAGCGTCAGCGAAAGCATTAGATATCTGAGTACAGATATAAAAGTAAAACAGACATGCCCTAACAAGCGGGGCAAAACAACAACATCGATCGAAAAGGCGCAGGCCTCCTGCCTGGGAGCCTCCTAACTACTCCTGGTCGGCTGGCTCAATCCAGTAGTACGTGCCATCGGGACCCTCCTGGTAGTAAGCTCCTGCAGTGGCGTCTGGCTCCTGGGCTCCATCGTCTGATGTATCATCAATTTGGTATGGGGAAAAGAATAGCAGAGCAACCGTGAGTACTCATCCAAAGTACTCGCAAGACTGACATCAGAACTAAGCTAATTATGCATTGGTATCAAGTGGAGAGGCTGTATCTGTGGACTATATAGCAGCAAAGCCAGAATAGAGAGAAAGGCCTAGCCTATCGAAGACTAGCATCTTCAGAGTAGCATCTTCAGAGTCTTGCAGCATTAGAAGAGTGCAGATTAGCACATTATAAATTAACAAGCATGTTGAAGCAAAGCCCAGAGATCCTTCCTCGACTCCCTGCGAGAAAGCGATCCCGGAGCTTATAATTATTTAACATGTATCCAGTTCAAATAATAGTAGATCGGGATATAACACTGAGCGTCCTGTTACCGTGGACATGGCTATTCGAATAGATAACTTCCCTGAAGGGGTGCACTACTGTTACCCAGCACGCTCGATTACATCTGGCCGGACACACTTGCTGGGTAATGCCCGCCCTCGGGTAATCGACACGACGCAGTCCTACCTAGGCTCAGCAGAGAGGTCAACACGCCGGTCTAAATCCTAAGTGCAAAGGGGTCTTGGGCCATCGCCCTTTGCACTCCTGCACGTTGCGTTGCTGGTCGGGGCCCATACCCATTATCCCACGTGGTGGTAGTGCGTATAGGGCCAACGACCCACTCAGATCAAATACCCAAATCCGTTAGGCGTATTTAGTAACTCGCAGAGACGATCAGACTACCTATCGCTCCAACTTGGTGACACACGGATATCGATCAGGGTGGTCTCCGCCTGCCCTGTCGTTCCGCCACGATAATCTCTCGCGGGTGCCCTCCTGGCAAGCCCGACTTCACATTTCCCTGCGGGTACCCCTCGGGGTCGACCCGCCTGTAACCAAGGTCAAAGTAACCGTGTGTCCAAGTATCGAGGAGGAATCCGAGGAATCACCCTCGATGGACTCCCACTCGAGGAGTTACACGTCGGAAGCTTTATCGGAAGTGATGAAAGAGGAATCACCCTCGATGACTCACAACCGGGCAGCTATTCTACAGAGGCATCATCGGAAGTGAGATAAGAGGATTCACCCTCGGCACTCGATGCTAAGCTCTGCAGAGACGAGCAACTTAGGGGGGGTGCGGTGATGTGTTGTTCTCAGCCCGCTCGATCACATCGATCGGGCACAGGTACTAAAGCGGGGCAACTACAGCAAGGAAGAGGGGCCACAGATGGTTTTCCATCCAACCTATACTAAGCAGTTTAGGACAACAGGCAGGTATCAATAACAGTTACAAGGACATGCTATGCATCAGAATAGGATAAAGTAAAACAGTAGCAATTTCTAATGCAAGCAGGAGGAAGAGAGAATAGGTGATATAGGCATGCGTCAAGGGGGGTTGCTTGCCTGGAAGCTCTGCTGAGATAGGCTGGTCGTCGGAAGGCTGCTCGACCGGAGCGTCGTCGAACTCGGCTGCGTCGGCGTCGGTCTAGGCGTCTATCGAGAGAGAAGGAGGGGGAAGAAACAATAAATCCATGGCAAAAATGCAACAACGATGCATGACATGCCTAAATGATGGGCAGAGGTGATTTACTGCCTAACCAAATGCTTTAGTTAATTTAGGAATTTGTTTGGATTTATTTTATTAAAGTTGGGCACTATTCATATACCGGATACGGGCTGGCCGCGGTGAGGGCGACGGCGGACGGCGACGACGACGACGGGTTCGGGCGTGCGGCGGCCGCGGGGCGGGCGGCGATGGACGGCAGAGGGGGAGAAGGAGAAGGGGGTCCTCACCCCGCTGTAGTCGAACGGGGCCGGCGAGGCTCGTGGAAGCCGCTCGGGGAGGAGGCGAGGCGACGACGAGGACGACGTGCGTCGACGACGGACGACGGCGACGGCGCGGGAGAGAGGAGAGCGAGGGGGGGGAATGGGGATCGGCTAGGGTTCGGGCGCTGGCGAGCGAGGCCTAAGTAGGCCAGAGCGAGCGGCGAGATGGGCCGGCCTGGCTGGGCCGAGGCCCAGTTGGGCCAGGGGGTTTTCCCTTTTTCTTTTTATTTTCTGTTTTATCTTTTTCTAATTTCTGTTTTGTAAAATGTGTGGCTACCACATGAGTTTTGTAAAACCTATGACTTAGCCCAATAATTAGATGGCAATATTTGGCACTGCTAGAAATTGGTTGGGTGGGCAAATGATTTTATCTAATTCTTATTTAAATAAAAAGGGATTAGATGTTGTTGTTTTGCTACTGCTTTAGGTTGTTAGGGTCATTTAACTATTTCAATAAATGTTGATTATATTTTTATAATTGTCTCTGGATTATTTACAATATTATGAACATTTTAGTTTTCACATTTGAACAACTTTTATTTTCACTTTTATATTTGAATTGCAATTTGATTTGGAATTTGAAATGTGATAGGATGCAAATGATGACTATGCACTGTTAAGCATGCTGTCTTGGCATGACTAATTAGCATGATTAGGGTTTAGTAATCTGGGGATGTCACAGGCTGTTTGTGGAGAACAACCAACCAGGGGAGCCGCTTGTGGAGAACGACCAGACCGTAGGAAGAAGAAGCAGGCAACGGAGTTTCTTCAGTTCTGTTCGATCCTCTTCTCTGGCTGACGATGCCTGCCCTTTGTAGTTGCACGTCCAGTTGCCGGTCCATGTCCACATGGCCCAAGGCCCAATATCTACAGACCCAGGCTCCCAACAGATACGGGTGTTACACTCGCGCCCCCTTGAAACGCGGCTTGCCCTCAAGCTGCGGCTGTGCATACCACCGGGATCCCATGGCACTTGAAGAAATGTCGCTGTAACTGGCATATCAACAGCATCTCCTGGGTCCCATAGCAAGAGTAAACTGACACCATGATCAACAGATTGAAACAAGAGCATGAAGTCACTTCTGAAAATATGGCTGCAACAAGAACCACTCCATCGCTGACCATGACTGAAACCACTACGGTTCGATGGTGGCCATTTATCCATCACGAAATGCAAGCTCTGCATGCTATTGCACCCGGAACTGAATGCGTTCTGTCTCCATGACTGTATTGTACCAAAGACAAAGAAAGGACCATCGAGTCCATTTATGCCAGGGTGAAACCCATCATGTGTACAAGACCCAATCCATGGTATAGCAGTAACAAAAATGTACGGCATCGAATAGCAGTCAAGCAATTGCAGATTTGCAAGGAATCCTACTTGAAAAATTCCAGGATCCCATAGTCTAGCAGCTGAATTTGTCACCGCTTCCAATGAGGAATCAGGGCTATGCGGAGCTAAAGATATACTCCTTGACAATACATTCACCATGATGTACATATGTTCAGTACTGCTCGAGAGCCAACTAGAAGAAGTATGTAGCTCATCAAGTATCTTCATGATATGAACTGAATCTCCATTAAGCTCTAGCTGGTATACCCATCTTTCCTGCAGTCTAGTAGCAGTTGGAATGTCTCAAAACTCGTGCACCATTCAGGTTGTTGTGCAATGTTGCCAGGGCTGAAAGCAGTACAAAACCATGGTGGTTTGTCATGCCACACTTCATTAGCAGAAGCTACACTCAGGTCCCGCGCAAACTCCAGGAAAAGTGAGAGGCCACCAACATAAGTGAGCACCTCATAAGGCAGAGACACATCCTCGGGGAGCACTTCTTCAAACACTTCATCAGCAAAATCCAAGCCCTTCTCCAGAAATAGTGACACGCCTCCGACATAGGTGAGTATAGGATCAGAGATAAACTCAACCCACATCATGTCCTTGTAAAGGACTTCCTCAAGCACCTCCTCATCAGAACCTATATTGAATTCCAGGAAAATTGACAAGCCTCCAACACTAGTGAATACGTCATCCACTGCAGATTTCTGCACATCAGTGCCGGTATGGAAGCATTTTGTCGAACACGTTGTGGGTGTCGGCGTGCTCGGCTTGAGGGCGGCAGATGACAGCGACGTCGAGGTCCACGAAGCCTCCGGGGATGCGGGAATGGCCGCAGCAGTGACCTGCGGAAGCAGGGACGGCACCTCAGCAGTATTGCAGCCGGCGTCAAAACCCGGGCCAAGTGTCGAACACCTGGTGGGCGGCACGGCCACCAGGTCGGGTTCCGTTTGCAGGGCGCCAGCATCCATGACCTGGTCCCTCCCGAGGACTGCCGGTGATGAAATGCCTTGGGAGAAGGGCAAACGCAGCTCACCGTCGGGTGGACGACGGTTGTCGATGATGCGCGCACGGGCCAACCCATGGCGACGGCGTTGACTGTCTTCCACCGTCTTCGTGTGCCGATCTAGCGTGACTTGCATATGCTTTTGACCTTGAACTAATTCCTCCAGCATATCCTTCAACGATTCGAGCGTGATGGTTTGCGCCGCCATGGCGTCCAGGATGAACAGGAAATCAATTGGGGAAAAAATTGGGGGGAATTTAACTGGCTCAGATACCAATTGTAATGCCCCGTGGCCACGGCGTCGCCGGACGTGAGGTCGATAGGGCTGTTTGTGGAGAACAACCAACCAGGGGAGCCGCTTGTGGAGAACGACCAGACCGTAGGAAGAAGAAACAGGCAACGGAGTTTCTTCAGTTCTGTTCGATCCCCTTCTCTGGCTGACGATGCCTATCCTTTGTAGTTGCACGTCCAGTTGCCGGTCCATGTCCACATGGCCCAAGGCCCAATATCTACAGACCCAGGCTCCCAACAGATACGGGTGTTACACAGCTGGTTGGGGTTTTCTCCCTGTCGAACCCCGGGGGGACGGCCACCCAGCGCTTGTCGCCGGTGGCGGGGTCCCAGACCAGGACCATGTCCCGCGAGGTGTCGGAGATGAGCACGAGGCCGTGGCGGCAGTCGAGGAGCCTGAAGGCCCACTCGGCGCCGTCGAGCTGCAGAGACGAGAAGTGCTCCGCGGGGACGCGGTCAGGGGGATCCCCGACGGGCCTGAGGCGGACGGTGTTGCGCTCTCTGACGATGAAGCCGAGGAGGGGAGGGCTGCGGCGGCCGTGGCGGAGGCGGAATCGGCGGAGGAAGCGCGGGTCGGAGACGAGGCCGCGCCAGCGGGTGCAGACGAGGGAGACGCGGGAGGGAGGACGGCTGCGGGGGGAGGCGGAGGAGGATCTCGGCGAGCAGGCCCTCGTCCTCCAGCGGCGCCGCCGCCGACGAGCGGGCGCGGCGGCAGGGGCTGCTGGCCGTCATCTCCGGACGGTCATGGAATGCGGGGAGTGTGAGTGCCGGCCTCCGGGGAAGATGTGAGCCCAGCATGAATGGAGGCCGAGATGGAATCGTCAAAAGGACGGGTTCGGCCCATTACCAGCATGAATCGGGCCATCCAATTCCAAGCACCTAATATCGGCCCAGCGCGAAGAAATTCCTACGGCCTGCTACGCCACAAACAGACGACACGACACGCAGTTGCAGCCCACCGGAAACCCGTCGGCCACCGCCGTCGCCGGCGCCCTCCGAGGCTGCGTTGTTTTCCACATCCACTCGTCTCCCTCCACTTCTCCCGTCTCCTCTCCACCACCGCGCCGCCGCCCGTTTCCCCAGACCAAGGCCTCTCCGCGGAGCACTGCCTCGTCCACACCTGCGGCATCGCCCGAGCCCAGGCCACCAGGGACTCAACGAAGCTCTCACACATCAAGCCGCCCACCAATCCCAACGCCGTGCTCGCCTTCATCGGCCTCTCCAGCGCCGCCGTCGCCAGCGATCCGCGCTTACTCTCCGCCCCCGTGGCGGCGTGGAGACAACCCTGGCCCCTAAGGCCCTAACGTCGTTGGGCTCGCCGGCCTCGGCCTGTCCCGCTCCGAGATCGCGCGCCTCGTCTCGCTTGCCGGCGAAACCTTCCGATACAGATCCGTCGTTTCCAAGCTGCAGTGCTACCTGCCCCTCTTCGGCCTATCCGAGAATTTCCGGGCGATGGTGGCGCGCGCCGAAGGTGTCGGTGTGCCCCGTCGCTCTGGGATGTTCAGGATTACGCCAGTGGCGGAGCCAGGAATTTGCTTCTGGGTATTCTTGTAAAAAAAAATTTGCCAAACTGGCATGGACGGATGGACATTGGACAAAAAATTACCCCCTCTGTCACACAATATAAGACATTTTTGTAAGCTATGTTAGCTTGTAAAAACTTATATTGTGGGACGGAGGGAGTACAATTCACAAGCAGTTAGTGGCTTCTACTCCTTCTAGAATTCAGTAGCAGTGGCAAGTTACAGGAAAAAAAATCAGATTTGTTTAAAAACATAGGGAAATTACCATGGTGGTGCTGCTTGTAGATGAATGGGGGTTGGCTGGATATGTATGCGTACTTGACGGAGGTGGAGCCTGTCAGCTCGACGGGGACACTGCGACAGAGGCTGGACTGCCGGAGGTGGAGCCGTCAGCCCTGGACGGCGCCTGCAGGGAGAGGCCGGAGGTGGACTGGCGGAGCCGCGAGGGAGAGGGCCGGAGGCGAAGGGGAGGAAGAGGGCCAAACATCGCCCGTCGTCCGCCGGACCTGGAATGGCTTGCCGCCGCCGCCGCCGCCGTAACTCGTAAGCAGTAAGGTTTGGGATTTCGGAATCGGGGAAGAGAGATTGGGAGACGAGGTTCTCGCCCGCCGCACCAGACCAGACACGTCAGGTTTGGTGCGTGGCTGCCCTGGCTGCTAGCCTGCTAAGCCGTTTTGGACTTGAGTTCGTGGGCTCCAAATCGTATAGCATATGTAGTCAATTTTTTTGAGGGCAAATTCTTGGGTATTCCATGGAAGTCCAAGGAAGACCCCCAGCGCCGCCACTGGATTACGCCAGAGGCTGTCGCATTCCTCAGCGAGGAGAAGATCGCCGACAAAGTGGACTACCTGAAGAAGACGTTCAGGTGGTCGGATGCTGAGGTGGTCATTGCTCTGTCTAAGGCTCCAACGCTGCTGAAGAAGTCTAGGGACATGCTGCAACGCAGGTTTCCTGGTCGCTGAGGTGGGGTTGGAACCGGTATACATTGCTCCTCGGTCAGTAATGCTCTATTATAGCCTGGAGGGCTGGCTCAGGCCCCAGTGCTACGTTCTAAAGTTCCTCAAGCAAAAGGGTTTGCTAGATGGCGACTGGAGCTTCTATACTGCAGTCACAAGGACTGAGAATGTTTTCTTGGAGAAGTACATATGCCATCACATGGAAGTTGCGCCGCACCTTGCTGAAGACCATGCGGCAGATTGCAGAGGGGAAGTGCCAACTAATTTCCTATTAAAAAAACGAGCTATGAAAATCGGTAACTGCATATGGCACGACAAAAAAGTTCACTCTGCGTAGTAATCTGGTAACTACTGTCTCGGTGTGTTCTTTGCCTAACTAGATATTGGTTATCTTTTGTAGTACATGCCAGTTTGGTCATTGCTAACTCTTGATGAAACTGATAATTGGATTCCTGAACCCTGATATGCTGATATCGTCATTCCTTAGGAAAGATGTTTGAATGAGAAGTCCTTGGATATGTTTCTGTTTCTAACTTATGTTGAAGATCATGGAAAATGGATGTGTGGGTGGACGAACTTTCCGATGAAGCCCAGAAAACCAGAAAGCAACCAAACTGTCTTGTGTCGTTTCCCACTAAAAATACAAGTGTGATCTGCTTTTATGGCAAAGTTTATCCCGCATGATCCATTTTCATTTCATTTTCTTTTTGGTTCCATCATATGTCAGTTAGTACTAAGTTAGGAGTTCAATATTTAGATCATGCTTAAAAATATTATGTCAGTTAGTAGTAAGTTTGCAGTGTAATGTTCGATTATGCATAGAAACATATTTCAAATGGGCTTCTGTTTGTTGTTTGCATTTTGATTTGTCCACTGCAAGCTACAGCTTGAGTCGAGGCAAAAGTACTATTCAGTGATTGCATATCTGAAACTGTTGTTCACAAAACCACATGTATATATTGGGAGCAAACCTAGCCAATGTGGAATGATAGGTTTAAGAATTAATTTTGCAAAGCCAGAAATTTCAAGGCTATAAGTCGCTACACAACACTGACAGCTTAGACCCGTTGTCCATCCTAACATAAAATGTGGCAAGTTGCTGTTTCTAGTGACGTAATTATGTGTTCTGACTCTGTTTAATGATGAAACAGGGGTAACTATCCCCTCTACTGTTACCATCTCATTACATACTATTCTCTGGAGATTGATGGATCAAAAATTTACCCCGTTAAAATGCATGAAAGATCACAACCATTTCTATCTGTAAGAGAACAGAAAAACTGCAGCAGTTACCTCTTTTTCATGAAAAATTGCTTTTGCTGAACATCCTGATCGAAATACAGAAAAACTGTAAGGAACACAAGAAGCAAATATGAAAAACTTAGTCAAGATCTACAATGCTTTGTTTGATCTGTACTTTATATTTATATGGAGATGAATGCATTGGAGATTAGATGCAAATATGATAGAGATCTAAGCCCAGTGCCACTAGGACAAAAATGCTCTGCTGTGAGATCCGTAAACTTTTCTTAAAAGGTAAATATCTCTCAAATAAAAGAAGAATGAACCTAAGTAGTCTGACGTAAATATTCTGGTGCACAAGTGCACACAACTTATTCACCTGGTCTGAAGAGTATTTCTGTGCTAGTAAACCATCACGATGACAGATGCTGTATTTTCAGGACTCCTCACAGGAAGAAAAAAGTTCCTCAAGTCAGGAATATTTGTGCATTGAAGTTCAGTTCGTGCAGATAGAGAGCAATCGTTACTCTATATATGCATGTATGTTATATAGTTTCCAAGGCCGGTTCAGTCTGGTTGAGCATATCAATGTATCAGGGGAAGACTACATTCTGAGATCAATTGATTTCTTAATCTGGAAGAAAAGGACACTGAGCTTCTCAATATAGACATTGTCAACAGCGATTGTAGTTATATATATAGTACCCTTATCTGTATACTGAAGCTTATCTATGTATGTTTAATTGGTTCATTATTTTAGTTCCTTGGTCCGCCTGGTGCTGCCACTGAAGTAATATGTATTTGTGTTGTTTCTCTTCACTCAGGACCATATACGCTTTTTACTGAAATGGGGGCAATGCCAGTTCTCTACACAAGGTAATGTAACCTCCTCTGAAATATTATGAATTCATTTTTTATTACTAATGCAACTGATGTACTTCTGCACAACGACAAATACTTCAGTTGTGTACTATAGGAAAAACATGATTCTTCCATCCTGAGACTGGGTGGCTGTATTCTGAATTTGAGATCACCACAGCTATTTTCTAATGCTTGAGTTGAATTGTATACTTCCGTGTGGCTAAGAATAATTAAGCTGACCAAACTGGCTCATTTGTGACCCATGTAACAAATTCTGGAACAGAGGAAGTTGCTGGGTCTAATAAACACATTATCACATCTTGCTTACTTGGAATACAGATAGTTTCATTTAGTGGAAGTTCAAAGTACAGATGATAGCTTAGCTCTTTAGTTTCATTAATATGCTTAACAATAAATAATATTTAGGTTGGCTATAAACTGGATCTTCTTTTCGTTTATATGATGCCTCTTGTACTTCAAAATCTTCATTTATATACAATGTTCTAAGACTGTGCTCACTGCTTAGATCACATATTTGTTATACATCTTGCAGTTGCAGTTACAATAAGCTACTCCCTCCGTTTCTAAATATAAGCCCTTTTAGAGATTTCAATACGGACTACATACGGATGTATATAGACATATTTTAGAGTGTAGATTCACTCATTTTGCTCCGTATGTAGTCTATATTGCAATCTCTAAAAGGGCTTATATTTAGGAACGGAGGGAGTATTTCACAAGACATGCTAGATGGAATGTATAATGGTGCGCTTTGACATGCTTTCAGTGCTCTATCAACTATTGGAAACATCTTGGGCAACAGCCTTTCGTGAGTCTGCCAAAAATTTAAACACCACAGACTATTAAACTAGTTAAAAATGATGGACTGAGCATTGACACAGATGCAGAAGGAGCCCAACTGATCAAAACATAGTCATTGACACTGTTGTTCCTCAGGTAAATTGTTCCGCAGAATGCACTTCTATTATCTCTTAGTATGGAGTTTATCTCGATTTCTAGCATGCAAGGTCTCACAAGATCCATACTCTTTGCCGTCTGATTAAGATTTGGCTCGGGTCAATGCGTCACGCACCTGCTGGATAATTGTTCGGGTATAAACGCAGTCTTAGTGTGCCATCTCACATTTCTTATGCCCTGCACCTCAAAGTAGTACTCCCTCCGTTTCTAAATATAAGTCTTTTTAGAGATTTCAATATGGACTACATACGGATGTATATAGACATACTTTAGAGTGTAGATTCACTCATTTTGCTCCGTATGTAGTCCATATTGGAATCTCTAAAAAAGACTTATACTTAGGAACGGAGGGAGTATCTAATATCTGTTAGGAATGAGCAACTAACATTCACAGGGGCCAAAGGCCAGTACATATACATGTGAGGTAGAACTGCAGGAAACCCCTTATACACTGGGGATATACAGAAAAGGGACTATACACATCTAACACCCCCCCGCAAACTCATGGTGGGTCAACAACACTGAGTTTGGAGAAAAAGAACCCATGCTGCGCTCGAGTCTGTGCCTTCGTGAAGAAGTCCGCGAGCTGTAACTCAGAGGGCACATAGTGAAGAGCGAGAACCTCATCCTGCACAGTGGCACGTACGAAGTGGGCATCCACACCGATGTGCTTGGTGAGCTCATGCTTCACCGGGTCACGCGCAATACTGATAGCACCGGTACTGTCTGACAGTAAGGGAGTCGAGGTGGTAGCAGACACACCAAAATCCTCAAGTAACCACCGTAGCCAGATCACCTCAGCCGTCAACATAGCCATGGCTCGTAACTCAGCCTCTGTACTCGATCGGGAAACAGCAGTCTGCTTCTTTGTCTTCCAGGCAATAAGAGAGCCACCAAGAAAGACACAGTAAGCAGACAGCGAGCGTCGATCAGAGGGATCACTAGCCCAGGTAGCTGTTGGGAAACGTTGCATGGGAAACAAAAAATTTTCTACGCACACACAAGATCTATCCATGGTGATGAGCATCTACGAGAGGGAGAGTGAATCTACATACCCTTGTAGATCGCTAAGCGGAAGCATTTAAGAAACGCGGTTGATGTAGTCGAACGTCTCCGCGATCCAAATCGCAAGTCGTCCCTCGATCCGATCACGAACTAGCGCCGAACGGACGGCACCTCCGCGTTCAACACACGTACGGCTTGATGACGCCTTCACCTCCTCGATCCAGCGAGTGATGGTGAAGTAGTGGTTGAGTTCCAGCAGCACGACGGCGTGGTGATGGTGGTGAGGAACAATCTCTGCAGGGCTTCGCCAAGCACTACGGAGATTATGACGGAGGAACTAGAGGGTTAGGGTTGCCGCTCACGGCTTGGGGAAATCTTGATGTATGTCGTGTGCTAGCCCTGCCCCTCTATTTATATGTTGAGCCTTGGGGTCTAAACTTGGAGTAAAAGCCTCCTCCAGGTCGGTTTTGCCCGCACAAGGTCGGTTTGGCCCGCAGGAAAAGAGTCCAACTCGGATCCCTGCCGAACCGCGCACAGCCGCGCACAAGCGGTAGTACCGCTCACAAGCGGTAGTACCGCTTGGGCGGTAGTACCGCTTCACACAAGCGGTAGTACCGCTTGGGCGGTAGTACCGCTTCACCAAGCGGTAGTACCGCTTACGCGGCAGCAAAACTACTTTTGCACTTTCCAATACCTCGTGGGCTTTATCCCTTTGGCCCATATAAAGTGTTGCTGCACCCGAACACTTCGGTAAACATCCGGAACCCCTTCCGGTGAACTCCGGAACCCTTCCGGAGATCAAAACACTATTATCACATATATCAATCTTTACCTCCAGACTATTCCGGAGATCCTCGTCATGTCCGGGATCTTATCCGGGACTCCGAACAACCTTCGGTCACCAACAAAATAACTCAACTATACTAATCGTCACCAAACGTTAAGTGTGTAGACCCTGCGGGTTCGAGAACTATGTAGACATGACCGAGACACCTCTATGGCCAATAACCAATAGCGGGACCTGGATGCCCATATTGGCTCCTACATATTCTACGAAGATCTTTTATCGGTCGAACCTCTATGTCAAGGATTCAGTTAATCCCGTATGCTGTTCCCTTTTTTCTTCGGTATGTTACTTGCCCGAGATTCGATCGTCGGTATCTCTATACCTAGTTCAATCTCGTTACCGGCAAGTCTCTTTACTCGTTCCGTAATACAAGATCTCGTGGCTAACACTTTAGTCACATTGCTTGCAAGGCTCATTGTGATGTTGTATTACCGAGTGGGCCCTGAGATACCTCTCCGTCATACGGAGTAACAAATCCCAGTCTTGATCCATGCCAACCCAACAGACACCCTCGGAGATACCTGTAGAGCACCTTTATAGTCACCCAGTTACGTTGCGACGTTTGATACACACAAGGTACTCCTCCGATGTCAGGGAGTTGCATGATCTCATGGTCATAGGAACAGATACTTGACATGCAGAAAACAATAGCAATAAACTAACACGATCATATGCTACGTTCGTAGTTTGGGTCTTGTCCATCACATCATTCTCCTAATGATGTGATCCCGTTATCAAATGACATCTCATGTCAATGGCTAGGAAACCTTAACCATCTTTGATCAACGAGCTAGTCAACTAGAGGCTTACTAGGGACACAGTGTTGTCTATGTACCCACACATGTATTTGAGTTTCCAATCAATACAATTATAGCATGGATAATAAACGATTATCATGAACAAGGAAATATAATAATAACTAATTTATTATTGCCTCTAGGGCATATTTCCAACAGTCTCCCACTTGCACTAGAGTCAATAATCCAGTTCACATCACTATGTGATTTACATTGTAATGAATCGAACACCCATGCAGTTCTGGTGTTGTTCATGTTTAGCCCTTGGAAGAGGTTTAGTCATCGGATCTGCAACATTCAGATCCGTGTGTACTTTGCAAATATTTATGTCGTCCTCCTTGATGTAATCGCGGATGGAATTGAAACGTCGCTTTATGTGTCTGGTCCTCTTGTGAAATCTTGGTTCCTTGGCTAGAGCAATGGCACCAGTATTATCACAAAACAGAGTCATTGGGTTAAGCGCACTAGGCACTACTCCAAGATCTGTCATGAACTCCTTCATCCAGACACCTTCCTTCGCCGCCTCCGAGGCAGCGATGTACTCCGCTTCGCATGTAGAATCAGCTACCACGCTTTGCTTGGAACTGCACCAGCTAACCGCACCCCCATTAAGAATAAATACGTATCCGGTTTGCGACTTAGAGTCATCCGGATCAGTGTCAAAGCTTGCATCGACGTAACCCTTTACGACGAGCTCTTGATCACCTCCATAAACGAGAAACATGTCCTTAGTCCTTTTCAGGTACTTTAGGATATTCTTGACCGCCGTCCAGTGTTCCATTCCTGGATCACCTTGAAACCTTCCGACCATACTTATGGCAAGGCTGACATCGGGTCTTGTGCACAGCATTGCATACATGATAGAGCCTATGGCCGAAGCATAGGGGATGACACTCATCTTTTCTCTATCTTCTGCAGTCACTGGGCATTGAGTCTTACTCAACTTCACACCTTGCAATACAGGCAAGAACCCCTTCTTGGACTGATCCATTTTGAACTTTTTCAAAACTTTATCAAGGTATGTGCTTTGTGAAAGTCCTATTAAGCGTCTCGATCTATCTCTATAGATCTTGATGCCTAATATGAAAGCAGCTTCTCCTAGGTCCTTCATTGAAAAACTCTTGTTCAAATATTCCTTTACGCTTTCCAGCATTTCTATATTGTTCCCAATCAGTAATATGTCATCCACATATAATATTAGAAACGCTATAGAGCTCCCACTCACTTTCTTGTAAATACAAGCTTCTCCGTAAACTTGTATAAACTCGAACGCTTTGATCACCTCATCAAAACGAAGATTCCAACTCCGAGATGCTTGCACCAGTCCATAAATGGATCGCTGGAGTTTGCAAACTTTGTCAGCATTCTCTGGATCGACAAAACCTTCTGGTTGTATCATATACAACTCTTCCTTAAGGTAACCGTTAAGGAACGCTGTTTTGACATCCATCTGCCAAATTTCATAATCGAAAAAGGCAGCTATTGCTAACATGATTCTGACGGACTTAAGCATCGCTACGGGTGAGAAGGTCTCATCGTAGTCAACTCCTTGAACTTGTGAAAAACCCTTTGCCACAAGTCGAGCTTTATAGACGGTGACATTACCGTCCGCGTCCGTCTTCCTCTTAAAGATCCATTTGTTCTGAATGGCCTTACGCCCTTCAGGTAATACTTCCAAAGTCCATACTTTGTTTTCATACATGGATCCCATCTCGGATTTCATGGCCTCTAACCACTTCTCGGAATCCGGGCCCATCATCGCTTCTCCATAGCTCGTAGGTTCATCGTTGTCTAACAACATGACCTCTAAGACAGGGTTGCCGTACCACTCAGGAGCAGTACGCGTCCTTGTCGACCTACGAGGTTCGATAGCAACTTGATCCAAAGCTTCATGATCATCATCATTAACTTCCTCTTCAGCTAATGTAGACTCCACAGAAACAACTTTCTGCGCTGCGCTACTCTCAGGTTGAAGTAAAGGTTCAACAACCTCATCAAGTTCTATCTTCCTCCCACTCAATTCTTTCGAGAGAAACTCTTTCTCAAGAAATGTTCCGTTTTTAGCGACAAACACTTTGCCTTCGGATCTGAGGTAGAAGGTATACCCAACTGTCTCTTTTGGGTATCCTATGAAGACGCATTTCTCCGCTTTGGGTTCCAGCTTTTCAGGCTGAAGCTTTTTGACATAAGCATCACATCCCCAAACTTTAAGAAACGACAGCTTTGGCTTCTTGCCAAACCAAAGTTCATATGGCGTCGTCTCAACGGATTTCGATGGTGCCCTATTTAAAGTGAATGCAGCTGTCTCTAATGCATAACCCCAAAATGATAGTGGCAAATCGGCAAGAGACATCATAGATCGCACCATATCCAATAAGGTTCGATTACGACGTTCGGACACACCATTACGCTGTGGTGTTCCAGGCGGTGTCAATTGTGAAACAATTCCACACTGTCTTAAGTGACTGCCAAACTCATAACTCAGATATTCTCCTCCTCGATCAGATCGCAGGAATTTAATCTTCTTGTTACGATGATTCTCAACTTCACTCTGAAATTGTTTGAACTTTTCAAATATTTCAGACTTGTGTTTCATTAAGTAAATATACCCATATCTACTTAAGTCATCAGTGAAGGTGAGAAAATAACGATAACCACCGCGCGCCTCAATACTCATCGGACCACACACATCAGTATGTATGATTTCCAATAAGTCACTTGCCCGTTCCATTGTTCCAGAGAACGGCGTTTTAGTCATCTTGCCCATGAGGCATGGCTCACATGTGTCAAGTGATTCAAAATCAAGTGACTCCAAAAGTCCATCAGCATGGAGCTTCCTCATGCGTTTAACGCCAATATGACCTAAACGGCAGTGCCACAAGAAAGTGGTATTATCATTATCAATTCTACATCTTTTGGCATCAATGTTATGAACATGTGTATCATTACTATCGAGATTCAATAAGAATAAACCCCTCACATTGGGTGCATGACCATAAAAGATATTACTCATATAAATAGAACGACCATTATTCTCTGATTTAAATGAGTAACCGTCTCGCAATAAACAAGATCCAGATATAATGTTCATGCTTAACGCAGGCACCAAATAACACTTATTTAGGTTCATCACTAATCCCGACGGTAATCGAAGAGCGAGCGTGCCGACGGCGATCACATCAACCTTGGAACCATTTCCCACGCGCATCGTCACTTCGTCCTTTGCCAGCCTCCGTCTATTTCGCAGTTCCTGTTTAGAGTTGCAAATATGAGCAACCGCACCGGTATCAAATACCCAGGCACTACAACGAGGGTTGGTAAGGTACACATCAATAACATGTATATCATATATACCTTGTTTGTTGTTGGCCGCCTTCTTGTCAGCCAAATACTTGGGGCAATTCCGCTTCCAGTGTCCAGTTCCCTTGCAATGAAAACACACAGTTTCTGGTTTGGGTCCAGCCTTGGGTTTCTTCACGAGAGGAGCAACTGCTTTGCCACTCTTCTTGGAGTTACCCTTCTTACCCTTGCCATTTTTCTTGAAACTAGTGGTTTTATTGACCATCAACACTTGATGCTCCTTCTGAATTTCAGACTCAGCGGCTTTCAGCATTGCAAACAGCTCGGCGACTAACTTGTTCATCCCGTGCATGTTATAGTTCAACACGAAGCTCTTGTAGCTAGGTGGCAATGATTGAAGAACTCTGTCAGTGATAGCCTCTGGCGGAAGGGGCATCCCTAACTCAGCCAGACGGGTGGAGTACCCAGACATTCTGAGCACGTGATCACTGATAGACCCGTTCTCCTCCATCTTGCAAGCATAGAATTTGTCGGAGATCTCATATCTCTCGATCCGGGCATTCTTCTGAAAGATAAACTTCAACTCCTGGAACATCTCATATGCTCCATGACGTTCAAAACGTCTTTGAAGTCCCGGTTCTAAGCCATACAACATTGCACATTGAACTATTGAGTAATCATCAGAACGAGCCTGCCAGGCGTTCACAACGTCTAGAGACTCAACTGGAGCGGGTGGATCACCAAGCGGTGCATCAAGGACATAAGCCTTCTGGGAAGCCGTAAGGATAATCCTTAGATTACGGGCCCAGTCCACAAAGTTACTTCCATCATCTTTCAACTTAGCTTTCTCTAGGAACGCATTAAAATTCAGGGGTGCTACTGCGCGAGCCATGATCTACAACATAAATATAGCAAAGACAACTTAGACTATTGTTCTAGATAATGAGTTTAGTTAATCATATTACTTAAAAAACTCCCACTCAAATTGACATCCCTCTGGTCATTCGAGTGTAACATGATCCAAATCCACCAACTCAAGTCCGATCATCACGTGAGTTGAGGTGGTTTCAATGGTGAACATCTTCATGTTGATCATATCTACTATATGACTCATGTTCGACCTTTCGGTCTCTTGTGTTCCGAGGCCATGTCTGTACATGCTAGGCTCGTCAAGTTTAACCCGAGTGTTCCGCGTGTGCAGCATGGCTTGCACCCGTTGTATGTGAACGTGGAGTCTATCACACCCGATCATCACGACGTGTCTCGAAACGACGAACTTTCGCAACGGTGCACACTCGGGGAGAACACAATTTTATCTTGAAATTTAAGTGAGGGATCACCTTATAATGCTACCGTCGTCCTAAGCAAAATAAGATGCATAAAAGGATTAACATCACATGCAAATCATAAGTGACATGATATGGCCATGAACTTGTGCTTTTGATCTCCATCTCCAAAGCACCGGCATGATCTCCATCGTCACCGGCATGACACCATGATCTCCATCATCTTGATCTCCATCAACGTGTCGCCATAAGGTTGTCGCGCCGACTGTTGCTTCCACGACTATTGCTAACGTTTAGCGATAAAGTAAAGCATTACATAGCCCTTAATGATTGACACGCAGGTCATACAATAATTAAAGACAACTCTATGGCTCCTGCCAGTTGTCGTACTCATCGACATGCAAGTCGTGATATTCTATACAACACATGATCAGCTCATACATCACATATATCTCATCATGTAATTGGCCATATCACATCACAACATACCCTGCAAAAACAAGTTAGACGTCCTCTAATTGTTGTTGCAAATTTTACGTGGCTGCTACGGGTTTGCAAGAACCGTTCTTACCTACGCAAAACCACAACGTGGTGTAGTGATTGCTTTTTGATCTTCTAAAAGAACCCTCTTCATTGAAATCGATTCAACTAAAGTGAGAGAGACAGACACCCGCTAGCCATCTTTATGCAACGAAGTTACATGTCAGTTGAAGGAACCTGTCTCGCGTAAGTGTACGCGTAATGTCGGTCCGGGCCGCTTCATCTCACAGTACCGCCGAATCAAATATCAACTAGTAACGGCAAGCAATATGTATACACCCACGCCCACAACTCGTTTGTGTTCTACTCGAGATCTCATCTACGCATAGACCTGGCTCTGATACCACTGTTGGGAAACGTTGCATGGGAAACAAAAATTTTCCTACGCACACACAAGATCTATCCATGGTGATGAGCATCTACGAGAGGGAGAGTGAATCTACATACCCTTGTAGATCGCTAAGCGGAAGCGTTTAAGAAACGCGGTTGATGTAGTCGAACGTCTCCGCGATCCAAATCGCAAGTCGTCCCTCGATCCGATCACGAACTAGCGCCGAACGGACGGCACCTCCGCGTTCAACACACGTACGGCTTGATGACGCCTTCACCTCCTCGATCCAGCGAGCGATGGTGAAGTAGTGGTTGAGTTCCAGCAGCACGACGGCGTGGTGATGCTGGTGAGGAACAATCTCTGCAGGGCTTCGCCAAGCACTACGGAGATTATGACGGAGGAACTAGAGGGTTAGGGTTGCCGCACACGGCTTGGGGAAATCTTGATGTATGTCGTGTGCTAGCCCTGCCCCTCTATTTATATGTTGAGCCTTGGGGTCTAAACTTGGAGTAAAAGCCTCCTCCAGGTCGGTTTTGCCCGCACAAGGTCGGTTTGGCCCGCAGGAAAAGAGTCCAACTCGGATCCCTGCCGAACCGCGCACAGCCGCGCACAAGCGGTAGTACCGCTCACAAGCGGTAGTACCGCTTGGGCGGTAGTACCGCTTCACACAAGCGGTAGTACCGCTTGGGCGGTAGTACCGCTTCACACAAGCGGTAGTACCGCTCGGGCGGTAGTACCGCTTCACCAAGCGGTAGTACCGCTTACGCGGCAGCAAAACTTCTTTTGCACTTTCCAATACCTCGTGGGCTTTATCCCTTTGGCCCATATAAAGTGTTGCTGCACCCGAACACTTCGGTAAACATCCGGAACCCCTTCCGGTGAACTCCGGAACCCTTCCGGAGATCAAAACACTATTATCACATATATCAATCTTTACCTCCAGACTATTCCGGAGATCCTCGTCATGTCCGGGATCTTATCCGGGACTCCGAACAACCTTCGGTCACCAACAAAATAACTCAACTATACTAATCGTCACCAAACGTTAAGTGTGTAGACCCTGCGGGTTCGAGAACTATGTAGACATGACCGAGACACCTCTACGGCCAATAACCAATAGCGGGACCTGGATGCCCATATTGGCTCCTACATATTCTACGAAGATCTTTTATCGGTCGAACCTCTATGTCAAGGATTCAATTAATCCCGTATGCTGTTCCCTTTGTTCTTCGGTATGTTACTTGCCCGAGATTCGATCGTCGGTATCTCTATACCTAGTTCAATCTCGTTACCGGCAAGTCTCTTTACTCGTTCCGTAATACAAGATCTCGTGGCTAACACTTTAGTCACATTGCTTGCAAGGCTCATTGTGATGTTGTATTACCGAGTGGGCCCTGAGATACCTCTCCGTCATACGGAGTAACAAATCCCAGTCTTGATCCATGCCAACCCAACAGACACCCTCGGAGATACCTGTAGAGCACCTTTATAGTCACCCAGTTACGTTGCGACGTTTGATACACACAAGGTACTCCTCCGATGTCAGGGAGTTGCATGATCTCATGGTCATAGGAACAGATACTTGACATGCAGAAAACAATAGCAATAAACTAACACGATCATATGCTACGTTCGTAGTTTGGGTCTTGTCCATCACATCATTCTCCTAATGATGTGATCCCGTTATCAAATGACATCTCATGTCAATGGCTAGGAAACCTTAACCATCTTTGATCAACGAGCTAGTCAACTAGAGGCTTACTAGGGACACAGTGTTGTCTATGTACCCACACATGTATTTGAGTTTCCAATCAATACAATTATAGCATGGATAATAAACGATTATCATGAACAAGGAAATATAATAATAACTAATTTATTATTGCCTCTAGGGCATATTTCCAACAGTAGCATCAGAGTAGGCCTGGAGCTCAAGAGAGCTGGAGCGGGGAAAGAAAAGGCGCTGAGAGATCGTGCCACGAAGATATCGTAGAACACGGAGGAGATGACTATAGTGGACAGAGGTGGGGGCTGAAACAAACTGACTCAGAATGTGGACAGGATAGGAGATGTCAGGACGCGTAACAGCAAGATAGACAAGACTGCCAACGAGGTGACGATAGCGAGTGGGATTAGGAAGAGGGTCGCCATCAGAGGCACGAAGCTGAACGTTGAGCTCCATAGGAGTCACAACAGTGCGCTCATCACCAAGAGCAGCGCGAGAAAGAAGATCCTGAATATATTTTTCTTGGGAGATATAGAAGCCATCAGAGGTCGAGGAGATCTCAATCCCAAGAAAATAGCGAAGAGGACCAAGATCAGTCATGAGGAACTGGTCGCGAAGGCGAGCCTTAACAAAGGCAATGTAGTCAGAGTCATCACCAGTGATGATCATGTCATCAACATAGAGAAGGAGAAGAGTCCGACCACGAGGAGACGTGTGAACGAACAAGGCGGGATCATGATCACTGGGCGAGAAGCCCGCGGCAGTCACGACAGAGGCGAACCGCTCGAACCAGGCACGAGGGGCCTGTTTAAGACCATAGAGAGAGCGGCGAAGTCGGCAGACCATACCATCAGGAACAGAGTACCCGGGGGGTGGCTGCATATAGACCTCCTCACGCAACTCACCATTGAGAAAGGCGTTCTGAACGTCAAGCTGAGAGACAGACCAATGACGAACAGAAGCGACAGCAAGGAGAGTGCGGACAGTGGTCATGTGGGCCACAGGAGCGAATGTCTCATCATAATCGCGTCCCTGTTCCTGCTGAAAACCACGAGCCACAAGACGAGCTTTGTAGCGCTCAAGAGAGCCATCAGAGCAAGTCTTAATCTTATAGACCCACTTGCATGTGATGGGACGAACACCAGAAGGAAGGGAGACCAGATCCCACGTGCCAGAACGCTCAAGGGCAGCAAGCTCCTGGGCCATCGCAAGCTGCCATTCAGGCTGAGTCAGGGCAGCCTGATAGGAAGTCGGCTCAGCAACAACAGAGAGGCCGTACTTGGCAGGAGAGTAGCGATCAAGAGGGGGTCGAGGTCGAGCACGAAGATTATGAACTGGTGGAGGCGTGGAAGGAGGAACATCGGAAGTGGAAGATGTGTCAGGAGAATCATCCTCAACACGAGGGCGGCGAGTGTAGTGGAGAGGAAAAGGAGAGAGAGGCCGACGGATCGGAGAGGATGGTGGAGAGGAGGATGGAGGGGATTGTGGTGTCGGTGGCATGTGAGGAAGAGTGAGACGGGTCTGAGGAAGGGGAGAGACCTGAGGAACAGAGGAGGATGTATCAGGAAGGAGAAGGAAAGAAATATCGTCCACAGAGAAACTCGAGGAGGAAGGGCGGGGGTAGTAAGAGCGAGACTCATCAAAGGTCACATCACGCGAGATGCGCAAGCGACGACCAACAGGGTCCCAACAGCGATAGCCCTTGTGTTCATCACTGTAGCCAAGGAAAACACACTCAACCGACTGAGCAGTCAGTTTGGTGCGTTCTCGCGGGGCAAGCAGGACATAGCACACACATCCAAACATACGAAGAGCTGAGTAGTCAGGAGATCGACCAGTGAGACACTCCATAGGAATACCACCCTGCAGAGCAGTCGAGGGCTGAATGTTGATGAGATAGGTGGATGCAGAAACAGCCTCAGCCCAAAAGTGGGGTGGAAGAGAAGCGGCAATCATCAGCGCACGAGCCGTCTCAAGCAGATGACGATGCTTACGTTCAGCAACGCCATTCTGAGCATGAGCACCAGGACATGAGAACTGGGCAAGAGTACCCTGTTCCACGAGAAAACCACGCAACAGCTGGGAGATATACTCTCCAGCGGAGTCAGCACGAAAAGTACGAATGGGCGTGGAAAACTGGGTGTGAACCATGGCAGCAAATCGTTTGTATATAGAGAGAACCTCGCTACGAGATTTCATGAAGTAGAGCCAAGTGTAGCGAGAGAAATCATCAATAAACAAAACATAGTAGCGATGACCACCTTTCGAATCAAAGGGAGCAGGACCCCAGACATCAGAATGAACTAAGTCAAAAGGATGCTGAGATACGGACTCACTGGTAGGATAAGGTAAATGGGTCTGTTTGCCAAGTCTGCAACCATTACAATGTAAGGAGACATCTCCAGATACAGACCCTAAGAGGCCCTGACGAACTAAAGAAGACAAGCGAGAGCCACAGATGTGACCAAGGCGATGATGCCACTGCTGGAAGGACGCAGACGAAGAGGCAGCAAGAGCATGAGAGCTGGCAGAAGTGGTGGCAGCGGAAGGAACACAAAGCCAGTCAACCTCCCAAAGGCCCTCTGACTCACGGCGCCGGGGGCCAGCACCAACCAAAGCCTTGGTGCGACGATCCTGAATGGAGCAAGAGTCGGTATCAAGAATGACACGACAACCAGAATCAGTAAGTTGGGCAGCGGAAAAAAGATTCATGGTAAGACGAGGAACATGAGAAACACTAGGAACAGAAAAAGATGGAGTAGAAAGAATGCCGCAACAGGAAGAGGTATGCCATCGGCAGTGAGAACATTAAGAGGAAAATCAAGAGGTCGAAGGGAAGATAAAGCAGAAGAATCAGAGGACATATGAAAGGAAGCTCCAGAATCCAGAACCCACGAGGATGTACCTGACTGAGTAGGCTCCGGCGAGGGCGGAGTGGTGGTGGCAGTCACAGCAGCAACAGAACCCGTCGAGGAAGAACCAGAGGAAGCCAGCATGAGCTTGAGTCGCATAATATCCTGGTCAGTGAGTGACGGAGTCGAGGGAGACGCATGAGTCCTCCCACTGGAAGAAGAGCACCTCTGGTCTCGCTGTTTCTGGCGGCAATCAGACTCTGGGTGAACTTGCCTGGAGCAGTAGCCACAGAAAGTGTCACGGCGCGATCGGCCCTTCTCAGCAGAAGGAGGGCAACCCACCCCCCCTGAAGGTGTGGGCAGAAGCGGTGGAGCAGTGAGACGAGCAGACGACACAGGAGCTCGAGCAGCCAACACAGAGGGAACAGCAAGCAACCCAGCAGAGCGGAGGCGGGTCTCCTCAGCACGAAGCTCAGCAAGCACCTCCGAGATAGGAACACGACCACGAGCAAGCAAGTGAGCGCGTCGAGTCTCAAACTCGGAACGGAGGCGAGATAAGAACTCATGGACACGCTGAAACTCCAAGTCGGACCTCATAGTCTGGCAGCAACGGCAAGTTCCACAAACAACTGTCCGAAGAGAGTCAAGCTGGCGCCAGATGGCAGAACTCTGTGTGTAAAACTCATCAACAGAAGAGTCACCCTGCTGAAGAGCGTGCTCCTGACGCACCACAGATAGGTAGAGCGCATCACCAGAGGGCTGATAGCGCTGACAGAGGTAAGACCACATGGCTGCAACTGTGCCAAGTCCCATGAACTCCGAAGCAAACTGAGGGAGGACATTCGCTGTGAGAACAGCAGCAGCACGAGCATCATCATTGCACCACTGAGTGTAAGCAGACAGATCATCACGGTACACAGAGAGAGCATGTGAATAAGCGGATACCTGCTGGTCATAGGCATCAACCGCAGCATCATCGAGAGCCTTGGCTGCATCCCGGTCAGCCTGAGAAGCATCAGCAGCAAGGACCGGTGGCACCGGGGGTATTGGGGCCACGGGCGCAACAGGGCATGGCGGACAGGGGACCTCGCCAGAGAGAACACCCCACAGGAGAAGACCGCGCATGTGGATACGCATGAAGCCCGCAAACTCAGCATAGTTGGTGCCATCGAAGATCACCGAGCACCGAGGAACAGCGACGTAGCCCGAAGAAGACATGAGGAACTCTCTGTTTTTTTTTTGGTCAACTGCTACAGTGCCCTGCTACAGGGCCCGATCTGGATCGGGCGCTGGCTGGAGGCAGCGCCGGGGGCAGCAGGCGGCCGGGCGAGGCAGGGCAGCGCCGGGGGCGGCGGCGGCCGGGCGAGGCCGCGCAGCAGCCGGGGGCGGCGGCGGCCGGGCGAGCCGGCGGCGGCCGGAGAAGAGGCCAGGCGCGGCCGGCCGCAGCAGCCGCGGGCGGAGGCGGCTCGGGGCGGCGCACGGAGGAGCCTGCTCGAGCTGCAGCTGCGGGGAGCAGCAGCTGCGGGGAGCAGCAGCAGCGGCTTCGGCCAGGCGCGGGGGAGGCTCAGACGAGGCGCAGACGGCCGGCGGCGGCCGCGGAAGAGATGGCCGGCGGCGGGGGAGGAGATGGCCGGAGACGGGGGCGGAGATGGCCGGCGACGGGGAGCAAGGCACGGAGCTGCGAGCGTGCGGGAGCGGGGAGAGGAACCTAAGCATCTGATACCATGTTAGGAATGAGCAACTAACATTCACAGGGGCCAAAGGCCAGTACATATACATGTGAGGTAGAACTGCAGGAAACCCCTTATACACTGGGGATATACAGAAAAGGGACTATACACATCTAACAATATCTTCATACCCGACTTCATGTTATCGAGCAGCGCCGAAAATTGCCATAGATCAACTAACGTCTGTAAAAATCCTTCTTGACACGCTCTAGACTCACAAGAACACTTCACATGCATTTTATATTTTCTACTACACTGGCATCTTCCTTAAGCATTGTATTTTCTATTATTCTAACTGTGACTGCCTTCTCTATCTGTATAACATTCTGTAGTTTTTGAGGTTTCTAATGTTCAATTCTGATTTCCTACTAATAAACAGTTTTTTTTTTACTGAAGTAGGTGTCTTGATGGATGTTTCAGGTTAAATATGCACATATATATGTACCACACTTGAGGTGAGTTGTGTTTTCTCATGTTACATTGCAACAAGCACTTGTTCTTAAAAACACAAACTGAATTTTTATACTAGGCCCGCATGATTGTTTTTCTTAGGCAAGGTCACTACAGCTGTTTGATGTCTTTTGGGGTGATAATCAAAATCTAAATATATGGTTTAAAAATTAGCATTTTCTTTTGCTGTAAGATACTACTATCCAATAAATAGTAGCGGCATTCAGTTCTTTGTACAGTAAGTAGTTTGGCACTCTGACTGAAACTAAAATAATTGGCGCTATCGCGTACCAAGACATGGAGAAAACATATGGGGCGCAGCCTAGTCGGGTTTACAAAAATCTAGTGAACAATTGCAGGTTTTAGTAAAAGCAGAACCTAAGCGATCAAAACCAAAGGAGAAAGAAATTTGGAAGGAGAGGAACCACATCCCAAGAGGCGACAGGCCGATAGACAATCCAAATCCATAGAAATAGAGCTAGTGGTGGATCTTGAAGGACTCAAGGACTCTCTCCCTGCTGGCGTCGGCAGCAGCATATGCCTCCATGAACTCGCTGAACATGAACTCCCTGTACTTGGCTGGATTGGTTACCTCGTCCACCATCTCCGGCACCGGGCCGATGCGGCACTCCATCTTGGGCGTGATGAGGGTCGCCACCGACAGCCTCGCCGCCGTGGTGTTGGTGACCACACGGTGCTCGACGCTGGCCAGCAGCCCGTTGGTGACAATCTCCATCTGGTGGCCGAAGTTGATGACGAGCGCACCGGGCACTGCAGGCACAAGGAGCCACCTCCCGCGGTGCCTCACTTGGAGCCCGGCGACGTCACCCTGGGAGAGCACGGTGAGGAGGTGGCGGTCGCAGTGCGGGAAGAGGCCGAGCGTGACGGCGGGGTCCGGGCATGGAGGGTAGTAGTTCACGTTCATCTGGGTCACCCGGCGCTGAGGTGAGGTCACCAGCGAAGTTGGCGTCGAGGCCGAGCCCCTCGGCAATGAGCCAGAGGAGCGTCTGGGAGAGCTCGTGCACTGCTGTGGAGTACTCGACGAGGGAGATCCCGAACGTCGGTGGCTTGGTCGGCCAGTGGCGAGTGACCTCGTCAGTGACGGGGTAGCAGCGGATCCGGAAGTAGTCGCGCCAGTAGCAGGTCTGGTTGCGGTGGAAGGCCGTACTGGTGGCAAGCCTGAAGTGCTTGCTCATGTCGTAGGAGCAGTAGGGAAGCTTCTCCTCCACCAGCAGCGCGAAGAGCCCCACGGCCGCGGCACGGAACCCCCGCACCACGTCCTCCCCGACGCCGTGGTTCACCACCTACGTATATATACAAACCGATCGAGTCAGCTGGGTAGCTCATGGCAAGGGTATATGTCAAGGTTTTGGATCCCAGATGAAAAAACATCTCGTGGAGAAATACCGAACGATTGCCAGGCGATTTTTTGAATTTTTAATCCCAGATAAAATTCGTTCAAAATTCATTCAAATTGAAAAATCAGGATTTTTTGCTCAGTAAAGCAATTTCTTGTGGGGTACTGGGATTTGCAGTAACCGCGTGGTAACCAATTTTTTAGCTTGGTACCCAAAACCTTACTATGTGTACATATAAGAAGCTGAACTCCTTACCTGTAAGAAGCCGAACTCCTTGCCGGCCTGGATGATCTCTGCGACGACCAGGCGGCGGCGGCGGTCATCGGAGAGGGAGGCAGGGTGGATGTCGATGACGGGGAAGGCAACGCTGGTGCTGTCGTCGTCCGGGAACAAGGCAGGGCGCTTCTCCGGCGGGAAGACGTACTTGTCTGGCACGAAGTGGTGCGCTGGGGCATCGGTCAGCAGCTCCATGTATGACTCTTGACACTCTGGTGTCTGATCGATCAATGGAGCTTCAGTTCTTGATCAGCTTGGAGTACCAGCTTAGGTTGTGGAGTGGAGTGGCGAGACTGACAAGTGAGGCAGCTTCATTATATACTACTACCAGCTAGCAATCGGACTGTAGAGCGATCCTGACGTTGGCCTAATGGATGCTCCTCACGTCGGCCGACCTGATCCTCCCGTTTGATTAGCGTAAAAGACAACGTAAGGGGAGTATCCAATAATGTTTTCTCCATATCGGTCGGCTGCTGATAGTTGTGTAATTTGTTTGAATCTCCCGACATATTGTCCATGATAAACGTGGCCAGGTGTATAATTTTGCTGTGTGTGACTAGATCTCGTCCTCGTGGGTGCCAAATTAGTCTCTGATGCACAAAGTGACCCTTGGCCTAGCGTTCAGAATGCAGACGCAAAGACCTAGTAATTTGCGCTTAGGTCTTTTAAATATTTTACAAGACAAAAATCTAGGTGGAACCACTTCTGATCTGTAATGGCATGCATGTGATGCTTGCGCGCTCATGAAAATACCGGGCAGGTTTTGTTCGTCAGAAGCAAGGGTGGCTGGCGCGAGTCACTGAAAGTCTGAAACTATGCGGCATCATGAAATGTGACGACGATGATGATCCAAGATACCTTATCGACCAATCGTTGAAGGCTTTTTGTGGCCACTTGGAGGGAGTTTTTTTGCGTCGTGATCTCGTAAGTTCAGCTTTATCGTTTGTGGCCAGTTGGAGCTTCAGTTGTTGATCGGCCTGGACCCGGACTCCTAGCTAAGCTCATGGAGTGGTGGAGTGAGGCAGCTACTCCCTTCGTCCTATAATATAAGATGTTATTACAACTATAGGGAGTATTACTTACCAGCTATCGGAGTGTAGAGTGACCCTGACGTCGGCCTTAATGGATGCTCTTACGTCAGGCCGAACTAACATGCATGATGCTCCCGTGTTAGTACTACCAAGTTGATTAGCGTAAATGACAACGGGAGCATGCATTTAGCGGTGTGGCTTATGAGATGCTGCATCAGGGATCTCAGATCTGGAACTGCGGTCGATCAGTTGGCTGCTCATAGATATAGTACTACCTAGTAATTTGTTCGTGTCTCCCGACACAGTCCATATATGATGCTTCAAATCTCAAACGTGGCCAAGTGTGTAATCTTTTTTGTGTGTGTCACTGGATCTCGTCCTCTTGGTCAAGTGGCCAAGTGTGCATCTGTAGCATGATGTGCCAAATTAGTCTATGATACCCAGAGTGACCCTTGGCATAGAGTTTAGACGCAAGACCTAGTAATTTGCGCGTAGGTCTTTTAAACATTTCATAAACAAATCAAAGCCTAGAAGAACTGATTCTGATCTGGCATGTGATGCTTTGGCACTCGTGAAAATGCTGGGCAGTTCTTCGTCACTCCAAGCAAGGGGATATGCAGATTTATTTATTTTTGTTTGAGGCAAAGGGGGATGTTCAGATGATGCATGGTGTCTGGCGATGATGATCGAAGATATTGATTGATCCTCGAGCCCTCGGGCCTTCTCGAGTCTGGACCGAACCCTTTTTTGTGCCAGTTGGGTTTTTTTTTTTTTTTTTTGCGTTGTGGTTTCGCAAGTTGGGCTGTGTCGTTTGTGCTGCTGAAAGTCTCGCTGTATGTTGCGATTGCGTGTGTGGTGACAGATTGCTAATGACTGATGTTTATTTTTACTAATAATATTGCTGTTTTGTTTTCTTCTCCTGTGTATGAACCTTGGCACGCCTCTTTTGGTCACTATCTTTGTTCGTTGGTTGTAGCTAGAGCATGGACAAAGGTGGGCAACTCACATTGCAATAACGTTTCCAAAATTTTAGGTAAGTGGGCCATGGAAACACAACTCTGTTCTGGAAGGACAAGTGGAATGGCGCCCCCCTGACTAACCAGTTCCCTGAGTTATTTTCCTTCGCAAATCACAGCAACATATCCCTCAGCTCTGTCTGGCACACTGATGATTTGGCTTCACTATTCCACAGACCTTTGTCAATCCAAGCCCATCAACAATTTCTTCTTTTCAGAGATGCAGTTGTTTCTTCCTCACCAACTTCTGATAATGATCTCTGGACCTATAAATGGGGTAACAAGGGATACTCATCTATGCTTATGTACAAGCATGTGATAAATGGACCTGAAGCACACTCTCTTTTTCACTGGATTTGGAAGGGAGCTAGCAGAGTCAAGCACCAGATTTTCCTCTGGCTAATCTTGCACAGCAGGCTCAACTCAAGAAGGATGCTAAAAGCCTAAAACAGAAAGGTTTCATCATTCCTGACTACACTTGTGCTCTTTGTACTGAACATGTGGAGGAATCCCCAATTCACCTATTCTGGGACTGTATTTTTTCTCTGGAATGCTGGCAAATGATCATAGCAAACAAGAGAAGGGGTATCTCAGTGTATGATGAGATCATGTTGGCATACAATCAACTGCCCTCTTCAGTTGCCATGGACATCATCATTTCAGGGTGCTGGAACATTTGGATGCAGAAAAACCGTTCGTATATTTTAAATACTATAAACATATATGTCAAACAAAAGTGTACACAACTTGTTTGGATGGATAGAATAATGTCTGGCTAGAAACCTTTTTCTTGAAATCCCTCGCATCGTCCACAAAATTTATGCATAGATGTAAAACAATTGTTTGTTTTCTGTCGATTTCCAATTTTCTGACAGATAGAAATGTCATGTGTGTAATATTTTTCCTTGAGATATATTCTCAAGTCAATGGAAATATTTGTATTTCTGAAACAAACTAGCTAGCTAAGTGGCCCGCGCAAATGCGCGGGCAACATCTTTCTATTGTTTGTTATATTCCATTATCGAACTTTTTAAGTGAAGCAAGAGTACATAAATTTAATAATTCATTCTACTTTCGGGCTTTTTTATTATAATGATTTCATTACTAAGTACTAAGGAAAAGAACAACTTGATCCCACATAAAGAATATTAATGCAATTTTTTACTTGGAAGGCCAAATCTGCTAATCTTTTCTGGAAATGTAGTTGTATTATATCCTTTGAATTTGGAAGACATATTTAGCATTACAAATATCCCATGTCAAACTGCTACATTAACATATCTTGAAATTTGATTGTTATTAATCATATTAGTATAAATTTCTATTTTAAGTATAAATTAAGTCTATGATTTTTAATTACTGTAAAAGAAATATGATTATCTCTACACGTGTATATGCGCCATCTTCTATTTCAAGTGATCTTGTTTCACTTAGTATTCTTAAATCTGTCATCCTTTTTTATGACCTGTTCCAAAATGTTGACCTTGATATATTTCGCAACTTGATATATCTTACCTATTTCTCTTGGCATATTCTTTTCGCACTTGCACTAGTACAAAACAGGGCATTGGTCCATGCCAGATCAGAGCATTAGTCCCGGTTCTGTTACGAACCGGGACTAATGGGTGCATTAGTCCCGGTTCGAGCGGCGCAGGCATCAGTCCCGGTTCGAACGGAGCCTTTAGTCCCGGTTGGAGATACCAACCGGGACTAAACGGGCTTCGAACAGTGCCAGCCCCTTTAGTCCCGGTTGGTATCTCCAACCGGGACTAAAGCCCCCCCCCTTTAGTCCCGGTTGGTGTTACCAACCGGGACTAAAGGGGTTGAGGCTTTAGTCCCGGTTGGTAACACCAACCGAGACTAAAGGTAGTTTTCCTGTTTTTACATTTGTTTTCTGTTTTTAGTTTCTGTTTTAAATTGCTTATATCTTTTAAGATATTTGATGTTTTTGAGTGATTCTTTTTGCATTAGATTCAAAATTTTGTCTAGTTTCTGTTTGTGCCATTAGTTTTCAAATTTGAATGGTTTAAATTTGAATTTGTTCAAATTTGCTTCAAACCCTAGATTGTGAATAACTTGAGTTTACAAATAGTTTTTAATTTAATTCTTTTTGCTCCTAGTCACGTGTTAGATTGTTGTCACAGTAAGATTTATTTGGTTATTTTTAAAATAATTTAAATTAGGATTTTAATTAAAAAAATGAAATGCATTTGTAACAGACGAGTTTTCGTCCGAAACCTTGATACTTCGAATGAGATGGTCCAGTTTGTACACGAAGTGCATCCAGTTTTTGCCGTAACCCTCTCAACTTTTTAGCACAAGCTATGTGGGTGAAATGATGATACCATGCCAAGTTTCAACCTTTTCAGAGTTCATTTGTAGTGCTTTTCAATTTCAGGGTCATTTAGCTCAAAAAAATCATTAAATGCATAAAAAATAGCAAATGAAGTTAGAAAGGGTTGACTCTGGCTTGGTTAACCTTAGTTGTGACTCTGGCTGGGACGGTGCTAGCAGATGTGTAGTCGACGGTATGATTGGATGGACACCAACCCGGACTAAAGGGGTTCTGAAATTTTCAAACTCTACCCCCCCCCCCCCCCCCCCCGTGGACCGCCTTTTTTAGTTTTGTAGAAAATAAACAAAAATGATAAAATCTTCAAAAAATAAAATCCTTTGAGATGTAGTTAGGTTTTGGTGTCTAGTTGGTATAGAAATTTTGAAATATGAATTTTGACCTTTTTTGCAAAAAAAACGAAAAAAAAATGTAAAACGGCCATAACTTTTGCATACGATGTCGAAAAAAAAAGTTTAATATATAAAAAAAAACTAGAAAAAAATTGGGACTCGATTTCACCCGGGTTTACCCGGTGAAGTTTTCTCAGATTCTCAAAATTCCAAAAGGAAAAAAAGTTATTTCAAATCAAAAAAATAATTTTAAAACTTTTTAAAAATAATTTTAAAAAAATAAATGATGTCATATTTGGATTCCTCACATTTTTCTGATAATAATGGATATATTATTTGTCGAATTTCGATTTACAGATTTAAAGATATTAATTATGTCATATTAAATGAATAAATGGCAAACAAATTAATAAAATAATATTATTACTTATTTTATTTTCATTGAAATTCAATATTATTAGTACTTATTTTGTTTATTTTAATAATTGTTTAGAATTCATAAAATTAAATCATGTGACATCAAGACCTAAGGGTTAATAGAATTGATAGCTTACTATTGTCTGGAAAACAACAAGTGCAGACTTGGAAACTAGGGTCGATAGAACCAGGAAGTTAAGCGTGCTGGGGCTGGAGCAGTGAGAGGATGGGTGACCGGCCGGGAAGTTAAGCGTGCTGAGGCTGGAGCAGTGAGAGGATGGGTGACCGGCCGGGAAGTTAAATGATTTGAAATCAGTGAGGACGGGTGATTATAGATTAAATTGTCAAATAATTCAAAGATTTGAAAATCGGAATAAAACTTAAAAACAAATCAAAAAAAATTCAAAAAAAATTCAATTTTTTTCCCCCGGCAAGGCAGCCCCCGGCAAACCCCTTTAGTCCCGGTTGGTGTTACCAACCGGGACTAAAGGCTCCACCTTTAGTCCCGGTTGGTAACACCAACCGGGACTAAAGGTCCTCCAGCCCACGCACCAGGCAGCGCCACGTGGAGGGCCTTTGGTCCCGGTTCGTGAGCCAACCGGGACTAAAGGTCTTGGGCATTAGTCCCGACCCTTTAGTCCCGGTTCCAGAACCGGGACTAAAGGCCCTCTGGAACCGGGACTAAAGGGAGTTTTTCTACTAGTGTTGCTCTGCATCGGTCATGAATTCAATTAAGGGCATGTTTGGTTCATGACTAACTTTGCGATGACTAACCTTAGGCAAATTGTGGCTGCCTCAAAAAATGTGGCTAACAAAATGGCCACCACAAGTTTGGCAAGATTTGGCAAAAAAAATGAGCCTATGACATGTGGACCATGTAGCTAGGAGAGTGTGGCAAGCCACAAGTATGGCAATGAACCAAACACATGCCTAAGAAGTTGTGGCATGACTAAGGTTAGGTGTGGCAACCTTAGGCTACAAACCAAACATCCCCTAAGTTTTCTTTTGTCCACCGGCCTTGCTTCCGTAGTTAATTCGAGTGAATGAATTTCCCTATGTAATATTAAGTGCATAATTGAATGTGTTAGTATTTAAATTAGGCAAGAATATGTATACTATGTTGAAAAATGTGTAGAATATGTTACCTTTACCGGTTTTATTTTGTTCATTTGGCATAGGGATGCATTCTCGCACATCTCTATGTACAACAGAAGGCTTTTTCTTTTCTTTTTTCTTATTATCTTGAAGTTTTTTATGCTTGTCAATCCTATTGTTTTGATTATTTCTCCGGATTGGCATGAATAATCATAAGATTCTTGTATTTTGCTTCCAAGTTTTCTTATCCAAACAGTAAAATCATAAGCTCATATATTCTTGTATATTATAGTAGTGTAAATCATGTGGTATCATATAGAGTATATTTTTGTTGATATAATATGATGCTCATCCTTGTTTTCCATGTCAGGATGCTTCAAGCTCGAACCACAGCGAGAATAATGTCTGGCTAGAAACCTTTTTCTTGAAATCCGTCGCATCGTCCACAAAATTTGTTTCGCGGGATGTAACAAACTAATCGTGAATTCGGATAATTTGGAGCTCATTGAACTTATGAAGAATGGAGGCAACTCGGCGGGTGCCTCTGCAGCCATTATTGATGATTGCTACCATCTAGCATGTGATTTTACCTCAATTACTTTTGAATATAGTCCTAGAGAGGCTAATGTTGTAGCTCATGAGTTGGCAAGATTAGCTTGAAGCTCTCTCTGTACTGAATGGATTGAAGAAACTCCTAGCGAGCTGCTTCTTCTTTTGTGTAAGGATGTAAGTCTGATTAGCAATTATAAAGAGGATGGAGTATTTAAAAAAAAGACCTTTGCATAAGTCATGCACTAACCAAACGCTCACAAGAGCACTCGCGTGTGTTATGGTCACACTTTTTTTTGAAAAGGACGGATCAATATAAAAGACTCACCAAAAGTACAAAGCACTCTAAACATAATAAAAATTTCATCAAGATCCCTGGACCACCGAACGACCACTACCACCGTGAGAACGAGTTGTCAACGCGTCACTGTTGTCGCTCCCATAGCGTGGCCGACTTTGTTGATGATAGCCGGAAAGTCTTCATGCGCGTGCCCCTAAGGACCAGCGCCCTGGAGCCACAGTCGTCGTTCTTGAACACTTGAATCGATCCGAAGAAGCTGACGTCAAATCACGCTGTCGTGTACGCACGACAAGAAACCCTAACCTCGCTGCCATGAGGAGCTCACAAGAATCTACATCAGAGCTCCGTCTAATCCATCCCGACAGATGGACTTGAGGAGGATCGGAGCCCGGAGGACCGACTCGAAGAAGAAGCGCCGCCCCTGCGAGGACTAAAAACCCTAACATATCTACTATATCTGGTGCCGAGGCAACAAAATTCGCCTCCCCGCCACCGGCTACCGGAGCGACCAGCGGAGGGGAGGCGAATCCATGAACTCGCCGCGGCACTAGAAGTTGATGCTTTTTATGGACGGCCATAGAAATTCGATTTCGAATAGAGCTCACGGGATAGACTTCAACATAAAACTATTGAGTAACGCCAACAAGTGATTGAGTTCAGTCCGCTAGGTTATTTAGTTGGATCCCCCGTTATTCTTCATCAGACAACGCACACTTAATGGAAAAACGAGGTATCGTTCTGGAAAACTTCTCTACTTACGAGCTTCAGCACTAGAACGAGAAATATTTGTTCCTTGGAAAAACATGCAATGAGAGAAGTGCCAAGAAAGAGATAATAACCGGTGACAGAGCGACGATCAACAGGATCACTCGCCCCAAGTTGAGTCAGAATAAGCATGCAGCTGAAGTTGATTAGAGCTTTCACATAGTGCAATCTGCGAGATGATGAGCCTCTCAAGTACCGAAGAACACGAAGTAAGTGATCATAATGAACTGAAGTAGGAGCACTGACAAACTGACTGACAATGTGGACTGCATGAGCAATATCAGGCCGGGTCACGGTGAGGTACACAAGGCTGCCTACGAGATGACGATAGCGAGTGGTATCCCTCAAGAGGAGTACCATCACTAGGGCGCAATTGGAGATGGAGCTCCATGGGTGTAGCGGCAGTGTGTGTATCAGTAAGACCTGAGCGTGAGATCAAATCCTGAGTATAGCGATGCTGAGAGAGTTAGTAACCATCATTAGTTTGATCAACCTCAATTCTTCATCGAGGGGAGAAAGATTTTGTCCTAGTCGCCTTGCGAGAGCGGATAGAAAGACGCGGGGAGGAACGTCATGCGTGTTATTTAACACTAGATAATTTGTTGGAACTCTAAAACCAACGACATTTTGTTTACCTAGAAAACGCCAGGGTTTTGGCATTTGGGTAGGAAACTCCAAGGTTAGTGGCGTTTTCAAGCTCCGCCACCTGAGCTGACCAATAGTCTATGGGCCAGGGAAACCGCCATTGACAGTGGTGTTGCCTATGTAAACGAAAAGCCGCGGCGTGTGGCGTTTTCAAATAGGATCAGATTGTGAATAAGTTGGGACTAGGGTTATTTTTGCTAATCTTGTCATTAAATATCAAACAGTGATTTTGGCATGAATGTTCACCATATAATATTTTGTACTCCCTCCGTATCAAATATAAGAGGTTTTTTTTGGCTAGTTTAGCCAAAAAAAGGTTTTATATTTTGATACAGAGGTAATATTTCTTTAATGACCACCCATCGTTCTAAACCACCAAAATCTATCGGTATAGTTAGGCCGCTGCTATCATGTCTATTGTGTCCCCACACGTCACTAATCAATACTAGTAGAAAGCCCGTGCGTTGCCATGGGCTTTAAAAAAATATTAAGATGCTACTCATGAAGCTAAAATAACCGAGAACTATACATGTCTCAGTTAACAAACATATTTTTTTATTGACAATCAGCTAAGACACATCATACTATCAAACACAATAATATGTTATTGAGAACTCAAGAAAAAACATGTTATTGAAACCAACCAGTAGTTGAATGGTTAGAAAGGTTGTGGTACCCATCCATGTGTGTGGTGGTGGTGATGATGTGCGAACATTGTTATCCATATTTCTTTAAACTTTCATCAAAAGAAAGAACAATTTTTATTATCTTGCCCTTTCCTTAATTCAAATACAAAAACATCATAGAAATTTAGAGTTCAAGTCGCTATTCTCATTCCTTGGCCGGTCGATACTTCGCGGGGAGCACATTTCAGCGACCGCTAGTTTCTAATAATCTTTTATACAAATGCACACTTCCTAATATCTCAACATTCCAAGCTTCCAGACATGGAGACTGCCCAAAGAAACTTTTTTTTACCATTATCACTTCTTTATTTGGTAGAATATGTCATCCTTTTTACAGAAGTATGACATAATTTTTAAAACACATATAATTATATTATTTTCATTATGAATAATGCATTTGTACGTAAGTCATACAAGTTTGGTTGCACACTCGCGGAACATCCAATGGATTCTCTAGATTCAGTTACAGAGCAAGCATGACATGAGAAAAACCAACAATGATGTGTGTCTGAGCATCTTTTCACCATGAAAAAAAGGCATTTTGGGAGTCTTGATCATCACTGAAAGTAGTTGATTGATGCATTGTGGACCCTTGTTCAACTGGACAAAGAATTTGTATGGACAAAGAATTTGAACTGTATGTACCAGTTTCCTAAGTGAGGCCATGATATTGACATGTATGTGTGGTGGCTTTTCAAGTATGGCTGCAATGCAGCTTGTATTGACATGGAGAAATGTAGTTAGTCCCCTAAAATAATTACTCGATTCACATGAATTTGACAAGTTGGGAAATACCTTAGACTTCTGTAAAAATCAATATAAGCAAAAAAAACATCATTGCAAACATGCCAATGTTACTACACCAGAAGTTACCTATGTTATAGAACATTAGCTCTTTCTGGTGCGTCATCAGTGCCACACCCTGAACTTTGAGGTAGAGCTTGGCCCTAAACAATGAACTCGTTGTTGCCACGACACCACAGCCAGGTGCGACACGACACAAGGAGCTTGCCACATGGGAGATACAGTAAAGGCACGAGTTCCAGCTTTGCCGCCAGCTTCTTTATCATGTTGCGTGCCATGAGTCCTCAGCACTGACGATGATGACAATTGTCCACAGACATAACCTAGAAAATTCATCATGCAAGGCATTAATTGAGAAGGCTAAACAAAATAAAGACAGGAAAGTCAATGAGAAAATCTGAATAACCAAGGTTGGGCTTAATACTAAATGCTACTAAGTTGTTCTGCACCGGTGAACATTTGAATGCATGCAGGTGTCTTCAAACAAATTACCATATGCATGGGGCTTTTTTCAAATCGTAAGCATAAAATAGACTTTTAAATCTTCTAACTAAACATGACTTACAGGTTCAGGTGTCATCACCAAATAAAAGTATTTAGCATTAAGGACATTCCATTACCCAAGAGGCAAGAGCACAACGAATGAAGCTATTGGTTTTAATAACAGTCAGCCTCCTCATTCCTTTTCCTTTCAGAGTTGCACATCCTTCAATGAATGTTGCTCTATTTTAACGGCAAAATATATGATGGTGTTCTACTAAATTTGACCCGTATACAAGGGAGCCTAATAACCCGGACGGAGGAAATATGTGGCAAGCAAGCTATGACCGTATTTGATTTAAAAAACGTAAAATTGAAACTCTCTTTTAACTCAATTCTAGTTGCCATCACATTTTTTAGTTACTTCTCTAAGTACAAACTGAAATTATTACACATTCTTTACCTTGTTCCCTCCTTTGGAAAAGAGGTTGACAGCAAAATTAGAACAAATAACCACAAATTGAAAAAAGCAAAACTTACCTTGCAATCATATTCTTTTCTCGAAAGACCTTCCATTTCTATGTATGCTGGAGTACCAACTATTGATTTAGGTATGTCATGCTGCAAAGCTGGCTGAAAACCACAACACCTCAACTTGGTGAGTAAGGAAATGGAAAGGTCAATTTTAGCAATCGAGGAAACATAAGAGTAACTATTAGCACCTTTGAGCAACCAAAGTCATGAATTTTCACTCTAGTTGTTGGACTCCCATCCAGGAGGGTGCTTTCCAGTTCAAGATCACGATGAGAACTTTCCTGCACATGCAGCACCAGTTCATGGGCAATTGAGTTGTGCATTTGTTTCCTTCGACGATTTTCAAAAAGCAAAGCATACCATGGAATGGCAGTAGCTAGCAGCACCAGTTCATGGGCAACTGAGTTCTGCATTTGTTTCCTTCGCCGATTTTCAAAAAGCAAAGCGTACCATGGAATGGCAGTAGCTAGCTGACCGGCCTGTAAATAGTTGGTGAAAGAAGAACTACTACTTTTGACGAAAGAAGCCATTACTAATAATGGGCAGTTGCGGTCATGATGCGAACATTTAAAATCTAATCATTATTTATTTTTATAAAATAGAGTACCACGCATTTCTGCTTTTCGGGACAGGACACACAGAGTAGTTCAGAGTTCGTAGCTCAAAACTTTCAAATTTCACTAATCTAATGTAACTGAGAATCAACAAATTTATCAAGCGATGGATGATTCAGAATTTGGTAATCCTACATCCTTGATTGATAATCTGCAGTTCTGCCCGCACACAAACCTGTAATAAGCTAATAATTTTATGAATTTATTAAATAATCTGCACACACAAAAGCCAACCCAAAAAATCATCCATCCAACAACAAAAACATATAGTACTACTCACCACGCTTCCATCGAGGACTAATTTGTCACCAAGAAACCCCAGCTCTCCACACGACCCACCAACGCTCTCCACACGTACTCAAGGGGTCTGTCTGATCGCCGTTGGTCACGGGATTTACACTCCTTGGCTCCTCGCTATGCACATCGCCTAGATATGGAGCAAAACGCCACCATCGGCGCTGTCAACATGATCCATTTTTCAAGAGAATTAGTCAAACTCTAATCTCCTTTCCTCAACCAAATCAAGAACTACGTACGTGTGCGCGGGATGACGCAGCAGGGGGATGGCGTGGTGGCCTGGGCGGCCGACGCGCTCGACGGCGAGATCCGGCAGGCGGCGTGTGGTGGAGGGAGGGGAAGGAGGCGGCCGCGCCACGGATGCTGCCGACGCGCGGTGGATGTAGGCGGTCGGCACGGGGAAGTAGGCAGCCGGCATCCGGTGGAGGGAGGCGACCGGCTATGGGGAAAGAGAGGTGGCCGGCGCTGGGGGGTGGGAGGCAGCCGACGCACTGGCGGCGGCGGATGCTCATGGAGGAGATATTTTTTTTGAAACTGTGATGATTTTTATAGCCAATTCGGAAACTATACGCCCTAATGCATTTTTTTCAGAACTATGACCCCGTCGGCTTGTAGTAGGCCGAAGAGGCACTTTTCGGTCAACCGATGGCCAAAATGGGCTCTTCGGTCGGCTGTTGGCCGAAGAGTGGGGAGGTGGGACGAAGAGGGGGCTGTCGGTTGGCTGGCGACCGAAGTGGCCGTCTTCGGCCAACCAGCGGCCGAAAAGGTCTTTGGCCAACCAGCGGCCGAAAAGATAGGGATAAGGCCGAACGGCCATTTTCTTCCTCTGTTCGTGTTCATCCTTTCTCTCTCTCGTTTCTCTCAGTTGTCTCGCCACCCCCGCCGATCTCCTCGCTGTTCCGTCCATTTTCACATCTAAGCCACAGAAAGAGTAGATCGTAGCCATCCCCGGCGGCCTACGTAATTTTTTTTTTCAATGGGATAGTTTTTTTTGCTCATAGAAGTGAGGTGAGGGGGAGCCATGGTGGAGGTGGTTGGGCCATGGTGGAGGTGGTGGTGAGGAGGAGGTGTTGTTGGGGAGGAAGAGGTGGTGAGGAGGAGGAGGTGCGGCTTGGGGGGTAGCCGGAGTCCAACCTCTGGTAGCTGAGGGGGCGGCGGTTGTGTTGTCCGGTGGTGCAAGTACTACGCGAGGTGGCCGGTGCAGCTGAGTTGAAGAGAGGAGCAAGAAGCAGTGGCACACGCGTCGAAGGTATAACCATGTCGTCACAAATTTTCTCGGAGTTGTAGAGTTTAGTTAGTGTAGATAAGTCATATTGCGTACTTCGAGTGTTAATTTGTCTGTGCTGGCATTTTAGCGGTTAGTTAGTGTAGCGGGTAATATTTTTGTTCTTCGTGATTAATGAGAAGATGGAAATGTGTGACAGGTTAAAATGTCTAAATCAGTAAATTTGTCTGTGCCGGCATTTTAGCGGTTAGTTAGTGTAGCGGGTAATAATTTTGTTTGTCGTGATTATTGAGAAGATGGAAATGTCTGAAAGGAATTTGTCTGTGCTGGCATTTTAGCGGTTAGTTAGTGTAGCGGGTAATATTTTTGTTCGTTGTGATTAATGAGAAGATGAAAATGTCTGACAGGTGAAAATGTCCGAATCAGTAAATTTGACTGTTTACTATGGCCCTAGTAATGTTCGATACAATGAGTTGGGGGTTGATCTTAGCGAGTTTAAAAATGGCGTCATGACACTTCCAGACCCGGATAGATTGGACATTAGACAGTTGAAGTACTGGTTGACTACTAGTTTTGGGCTGGATCCTGAAGTATGTTCCGTCAGTATTCATGTATTGTGGACCAAATCCTGTAAAAATGTCAAGTGGGAGTTGATGCCGATAGATAGGAGCCAACATTGGTTGACGCTGTTAAGTCGTTGCCGAGACCGAAGAATCCACCCATATGCCCTAGTGCAACCTATGGCGAAGGAGGAGAATACCGTACAACTCCACGTGGGGTATGAACCCGGCCAGGGCAGTGAAGTGGCTAACGAGATTTGTTTATCTGGGTCACAGCCACTGGATGTGGATGGTAGGCAACCTGAGAAAGAGTCAGACTACGTGCCACACAATGTGTGTGGTCATGATACTGGGCAGAGTAGTCAGTCGATAATATTGGCGGAGGATCTGGATTCGGATGGGGATGAGGAAGAGGAGGAAATACAGAGGGTGATGAAGGAAGAGGACGAGGATGGATTGGCGGAGGATCTGGATTCTGAAAATTCCGAGGATGAAGTAGAGGTACCGATTCCTTCTGCATGGGATCAGGACATATTCACTGGCCTTACGGTCAACGATGGCCATGAGGCTCCATGGCAGTATAATCTGAACCAAGTCCAGATTGGGGCTATGTTTGATACAAAGAAAAAATAGAAGTATGCGGTGATCAAGTGGGCTATGTCTACGCAGAGGGTTTTCCGGACACACATATCAAGTCCAACAAACTATACCGTGAAATGTGTTGAAACAGGTTGTCCTGGGAAGGTGCACGGGCATGTCCCGAAGTATAACATCCACTGGGTTGTGACCGATGTCGTCCCACATAATTGTGTGAGGAAAAACCTTCTGGTGAATCATCCAAACCTGACTTCAATTCTTATTGCGCAACTCATGTATACTGAGATAGTGCAGAAGAAAGATATGGAAGCAAAACACATCCAGACAGCATTGAAGGTCAGATGGAATTATGACATTCCTTATGGGAAGGCTTGGAGGGCTAAGCAGAAGGCTATGGAGGAAAGGTTTGGGACGTTCTTCAACTCATATGATAATGTTGTCCGTCTCCTTGACATATTGAAGGAGAGGAATCCCGGCACTTATGTTAACGTACAACACACGAGGTTGTAGAGTATACCAGATTTCAAGGTTTTGAAACGAGTATTCTTCTCTTTCGCTATGTGCATCGAAGCTTTCCGGCATTGTCCTCCTGTGATGTTTGTGGATGGTACATTCCTGACTGGTCAGTACAAAGGGCAAATCCTGACTGCTATTGGTGTGGACGGGAACAATCAAATCATCCCACTAGCCATGGCATTTGTGGAGGGTGAGAACTTTCCGAGCTGGGTATGGTTCTTCCGGCAAGTGAAAATTGCCATCGTGAAGGACCGACCAAACGTGTGTCTCATTCATGACAGACATGCTGGTATATTGAAGGCCGTGAAGACACTAAGGAATCCAACAGAAGACGAACGAACACCTTGGAAGGACTTGCAGAGCCGGTGGTGCATGCGCCATCTTGGGGCTAATTTTTTCTCAGAGTTCAAGAACAAGCGGTTGATGAACTTGTTCAAAAAATTATGCAAGCAGAACCAGCAGCGTAAATACCATTTTATTTGGTCAAAACTTGATGAGTTTACTAAGAAGCAGGTCGGTGCCAGGAAGAAAATGGAAGAAGATCAGGCTAAATTAGCAACACTCATGGCGGAGCTAGAGGAGTCAGTAGGTCTTTGTGACTTGCCAGCAATTGACCCTCCTAATACTAAGAGAAAGAAGGGGAGGGCAATAAAGAGTTTTACTCAGTGGATAGAGAAAGAGCCTCCCGTGAATTGGTCTTTGATGCATGACACCCATGGAGCCAGGTATGGCCATATGACAACCAACCTTGCAGAGGTGTATAACTTTGTACTCAGAGGGAATAGAGCATTGCCACTTACAGCTATTGTGGAGGCTGTATTCCATGGCACTTTGAGATATTTCAGAGAAAGGCACGAGTTAGCAAAGAAGCATATTGCAGATAATCAGAACACACCTTATTGTAGCCGTGTCATGGAGTACATGGCAAAGAAGATAGAGAAAGCAAAGAAGCACACTGTCAGACTCATAGGTAATCAGGAAAGGAGGTATGAGGTTCAGCTACCTACCGATGGTTTTGGTTCTGCAAATGAGGTGAAGACGCACGAGGTAACAATTGGAACGGAATTTTATCCAACGTGTGAGTGTACATGCAACAAACCGAAGTTGTTGCACCTGCCTTGCTCACATGTGTTGGCTGCCTGTGGCCAGATTGAGTTGGACGCCATCTCCTTCGTGTCCCCATACTATTCAAAAGAGGCAGTTCTCAACACATGGACCGGTGAGATGATAGGGTTTAGAGTCGTCGGCAATTTCAACAAGGTAAACGACGGTGAGAGAGTATACATCCCGGATCCAGATCTTCGGCGAACAAGTAGGGGTAGACGTAAGGCCTGTCGCATCCGTAATGATATGGACCAATCTGAAGCTGGTGGAGCAACCAGACAATGTTTGCTATGCGCGGCTTATGGGCATAGGATGAAATATTGTCCCGACCTGAAGAAAGACGGTGCTTCCACATCGACGAGTGCTTCCACATCGACGAGTACGACAACAGGAGCAAGAGGCGGACGTGGTCGAGGCCGTCGAGGACGAAGGGGAGGACGAGGAAGAAATAACTCACAAGCTATATAATTTGTGAGGACTAGGTGATACTTATTATTATGTGTCGGGCTACGAGAAAATGTCGGACTATGTTTTAATTTGTAATATGTCTGGACTATGTTTTAATTTGTAAAATCAATTTGTAATATGTCGGAACTATGTTTTAATTTGTAATATGTCTGGACTATGTTTTAATTTGTAATATGTCTGGACTTTGTTTTAATTGCATGTTAGATTTGTTGTTTTAATTGCAGATATGTCTTTGTATCTGTTGCTTGATGATAAGATTGATAGAGCTCACCGGGCTGCACTTATGCAAGCGGGCAGGAACTTAGACGTGTTGGTCACTCGCACACCAAGGACTAACTGGATGATACACCCTTTATGGGTTAATAGGTATGTGTGTACATATAATGACTTACATGTTTGATATACTTTTGATACCCACTAACTGTATGCTACATTCTCTTTATTTTGTAGGTTAAGTTGGGCTGGACTTCTACCCTTGGCACGGCTGGTTGAGGGTACATTGGATGAGTGGGTTGAACATCCGGACTTGGATGAGGAAGGTGAACCAATGCAGTTACGCAAGAGGCAAGTGAAATGTTTCTCTTACGATAGGTCACTACTTACCTGCTTAGTAGATAGATGGAGACCAGAGACACATACGTTTCACTTTCCCTGGGGAGAGATGGCTCCTACTCTATAGGATGTGTCTTTCTTGTTGGGATTACCATTGGCCGGTGCTGCCATAGGTCCTTTAGAGCCAGAACCTGGCTGGCTAGCACTGATGCAGGCATGTTTTCTAGCTGCGGTGCCAACTGCTCTGCCCTTAGACGACGATCCTCACGGGCCTCATTTTAGGTGGTTGAGCCAGTTTCAGGTAACCTTCTCAGTGAGCTGAACATATTTTGTTTTCCTAGTTGCCCTTACTAGATAGTTTACACAATCGTATGGTTTCTATACAGATTGTCTCGTTAGGGTACCCCGGAGTTGAGTTGTCAGAGGCACAGATTGATCGATCCCTAGAGGCATATATTCTTTGGTTGTTCAGCAAGACGATGTTCACGGAGAACCACGTGACTACTGTCGATGCGCGACTCATCGGTATTGCATGAGAGATAGCTGACGCACAGTGCCCTGGGGACATTGTGCAGAGGAGTTTTGGTTCTGCTATGTTAGCAGCTACATACAGAGGCATGTGCAAAGCTTGCTCGTTGAAGTCCAGAAAATCAGCTCTGGTTGGATGTCCACTACTCTTGCAGCTCTGGTCATACGAGAGATTCCCTATTGGACGACCCTATGTATACGTTGATAGACCTTTTGGGATGGAGGACATAGCAGGGGCTTATGTGCCTGCTATTGGCGATTTGCCTACTGTGGGATCTGTTTGGGCACGGAGAGAGGTACTTATATATTACGTAACAATTTATTCGATTAATTATTTCCATGCAAAAGTATTACTAATGTTTATTTGTTGTCATGTACAGAGACAGTTTGCGCATACCCAGGTTAGGGGCTGCTACCCGTCCTTTACGGCGCAGTTTGATAGTTTGCATGAGGATCAAGTTATCTGGGAGCCATACTCGCATCAGGCTATATCATCCAGGTATCCAGTTGGGATATCTGGAATGTGCACTAGAGATCGGCACTATTGGATGACCAAGGCCAGAGTGGTGTTCGACGTGACGGTTGAGGAGATGGCTCTTCATAGGGTGATAAGACAGTTCGGTCTATGTCAAGAGCCTGATATTCCAGTTATTCCACACATACCAGCACACGTGCACAAGTAAGTAATTTAAATTTAGTTCTCAACATTGCATTCCGAACATAGCTAACCATGTAACACGCATGTCAATCTCAGGGAAAGCCGCGTAGGAGGAAACAAGTCCATGGATTTTTGGATTCAGACCATTGGCCCTTACGTTGAGGAATGGGCTACCGCGCCGACAAATATCTGGGATGAGGTTCGGTCCTTTGACTGGGACAAGTTTGGTTTGTATCAGCGACGTTACCGGCATAGCACGAGGATCTACTTGGTTCCATCAGCTGCTCCTGATCAGATGGACGCCCCTCTCACCAGCGATATGTTCCCAACTGCCTCTGTTGTGAGAACCAGACACCACGCGGTACGTGCCATGGTTCTCATATGTGTAGTTTTATCATAACCTGAACATATACAATTGGTTAACTCTTCATGTACAGAGTGACTTGACAGTCGAGGCGCGAGAGGAGGTTTCCGCTTTAATGCGGCGGGTTGAGAGGGGGGATACTATCCCATAGCCAGAGCACCTCTCATGGTTGAGGCGTTTTGATGAGAAGCTACGAGGGATTTACGCAACTGTTACGTGTAGACGATCTTCGGATGTTGCAGTTCCTCGTCCAGCACATCGTCCCCCACGTCCCTCTGTGCAGCGTTCAGAACCACGACACTCTGTGCAGCATTCAGAGCCATGCCACTCCGTGCAGCGTTCACAGCCACCTCCTTCACAACCAGGGAGCTCGTCCTGGCATCAGCCACCTCCTTCACAACCAGGGAGCTCGTCCTGGCATCAGACACCTCCTTCACTGTTGGGGAACGTTGCATGGAAAAACAAAAAAAATTCTACGCACACACAAGATCTATCCATGGAGATGCATAGCTACGAGAGGGGGAGTATGTCTACGTACCCTCATAGACCATAAGCGGAAGCGTTAGAACAACGCGGTTGATGTCGTCGAACAACTTCACGATCCAACCGACCGAGTACCGAACGTACGGGACCTCCGCGTTCAGCACACGTTCAGCTCGGTGACGTCCTCAACTTCTTGATCCAGCAAGACGGCGAGGTAGTGGATGAGTTCCGGCAGCACGACGGCATGGTGACGGTGATGGTAATGCTATCTTCGCAGGGCTTCGCCCAAGCACTGCGAAAATATGACCGAGGGACGGAACTGTGGAGGGGGGCGCCGCACACGGCTAAGACAATGTTCTGTCTCCTTTGGGGCGCCCCCTCTCCTCTATTTATATATGTGTAGGGGCTTGGAGTAGAAGGAATAGTGCCACATGAACAGTAACCGTGAATAGTACACACGTGGACTTGGACTCCAAAGTCCAATCCTATTCCTACTAGGACTCTCCCTTTTTCTTTCCCTAGCTGCGTGGGCTTTTGAGGACTTCGTGCACCTGGCCCAATAAGGCCAGGGTGCCTCCCCTTAGCCCATGCCAGCCCTTGGGACGTGGTGGACCCACTTGTGGACTTCCGGACCCCTCCGGAATCCTCCGGAACCTTCTGGAAGCTTCCCGGTACAATACCGAAAAAACTGCACTTTTTTCCGGAACCCAAAATATGACTTCCCATATATAAATCTTTACCTCTCGACCATTCCGAGACTCCTTGTGACATCCGGGATCTTATCCGGGACTCCGAACAATATTCGGTTACCAATTCACATAACTCATATAACACTATATCGTCAACGAACGTTTAAGCGTGCGGACCCTACGGGTTCGAGAATGATGTAGACATAACCGAGATGCCTCTCCGGTCAATAACCAATAGCGGAACCTGGATGCCCATATTGGTTCCTACATATTCCACGAAGATTATCGGTCGAACCGCAATGACAACATACGTAATTCTCTTTGTCCGTCGGTATGTTACTTGCCCGAGATTCGATCGTCGGTATCTCCATACCTAGTTCAATCTCGTTACCGGCAAGTCTCTTTACTCGTTCCGTAATACATCATCCCGTAACTAACTCCTTAGTCACTTTGCTTGCAAGCTTCTTATGATGTGCATTACCGAGAGGGCCCAGAGATACCTCTCCAAAACTCGGAGTGACAAATCCCAGTCTCGATCCATGCCAACTCAACGGACACCTTCGGAGATACCTGTAGAGCATCTTTATGATCACCCAGTTATGTTGTGACGTTTGATAGCACACAAGGTATTCCTCTGGTATCCGGGAGTTGCATGATCTCATGGTCTGAGGAACATGTATTTGACATTCAAGAAAGCAGTAGCAATAAACAGAACGATCATATGCTAAGCTAACGGATGGGTCTTGTCCATCACATCATTCTCCTAATGATGTGATCCCGTTATCAAATGACAACTCATGTCTATGGTTAGGAAACCTTAACCATCTTTGATCAACGAGCTAGTCTAGTAGAGGCTCACTAGGGACACGGTATTTGTTTATGTATTCACACATGTATTTAAGTTTCCGGTCAATACAATTCTAGCATGAATAATAAACCTTTATCATGAACAAGGAAATATAAAATAATAACAACTTTATTATTGCCTCTTGGGAATATTTCCATCAGTCTCCCACTTGCACTAGAGTCAATAATCTAGATTACATAGTAATGAATCTAACACCCATGGAGTCTTGGTGCTGATCATGTTTTGCTCGTGGAAGAGGCTTAGTCAACGGGTCTGCCACATTCAGATCCGTGTGTACTTTGCAAATTTCTATGTCTCCATCCTTGACATATTCACGAATGGAGTTGAAGCGTCTCTTGATGTGTTTGGTCTTCTTGTGAAACCTGGGCTCCTTGGCTATGGCAATTGCTCCAGTGTTATCACAAAAGATTGTCATTGGACCCGATGCACTAGGTATTACACCTAGATCGGATATGAACTCCTTCATCCAGACTCCTTCATGTGCTGCTTCCGAAGCAGCTATGTATTCCGCTTCACACGTAGATCCCGCCACGACGCTCTGCTTGGAACTGCACCAACTGACAGCTCCACCATTTAATATAAATACGTATCCGGTTTGTGACTTAGAGTCATCCGGATCAGTGTCGAAGCTTGCATCGACGTAACCCTTTACGACGAGCTCTTCGTCACCTCCATAAACGAGAAACATGTCCTTGGTCCTTTTCAGGTACTTCAGGATATTCTTGACCGTTGTCCAGTGATCCACTCCTGGATTACTGTGGTACCTCCCTGCCAAACTTATGGCAAGGCACACATCAGGTCTGGTACACAGCATGGCATACATAATAGAACCTATGGCTGAGGCATAGGGAATGACTTTCATTTTCTCTATATCTTCTGTCGTGGTCGGGCATTGAGTCTGACTCAACTTCACACCTTGCAAGACAGGCAAGAACCCTTTCTTTGACTGATCCATTTTGAACTTCTTCAAAACTTTGTCAAGGTATGTGCTTTGTGAAAGTCCTATCAAGCGTCTTGATCTATCCCTATAGATCTTGGTGCCCAATATATAAGCAGCTTCACCGAGGTCTTTCATTGAAAAATTCTTATTCAAGTATCCCTTTATGCCATCCAGAAATTCTATATCATTTCCAATCAACAATATGTCATCCACATATAATATTAGAAATGCTACAGAGCTCCCACTCACTTTCTTGTAAATATAGGCTTCACGGTAAGTCTGTACAAAACCATATGCTTTGATCACCTCATCAAAGCGTATATTCCAACTCCGAGATGCTTGCACCAATCCATAGATGGATCGCTGGAGCTTGCACACTTTGTTAGCACCCTTAGGATCGACAAAACCTTCTGGTTGCATCATATACAACTCTTCTTTGAGAAAACCATTAAGGAATGCAGTTTTGACATCCATTTGCCAGATTTCATAATCATAAAATGCGGCAATTGCTAACATGATTCAGACAGACTTAAGCATCGCTACGGGTGAGAAAGCCTCATCGTAGTCAACCCCTTGAACTTGTCGAAAACCTTTCGCGACAAGTCGAGCTTTGTAGACAGTGATATTACCATCAGCATCCGTCTTCCTCTTAAAAATCCATTTATTCTCAATGGCTTGCCGATCATCGGGCAAGTCCACCAAAGTCCACACTTTGTTCTCATACATGGATCCTATCTCAGATTTCATGGCCTCAAGCCATTTGTCGGAATCCGGGCTTATCATAGCTTCTTCATAGTTCGTAGGTTCGCTGTTGTCTAACAACATAACTTCCAAAACAGGATTACCGTACCACTCTGGTGCGGAACGTACTCTGGTCGACCTACGAAGTTCAGTAGTAACTTGATCTGAAGTTTCATGATCTTTATCATTATCTTCCTGTCTTTTTGGTGTAGGCATCACGGGAACGGTTTTCTCTGATGAGCTACTTTCCAATTCGAGAGAAGGTACAATTACCTCATCAAGTTCTACTTTCCTCCCACTCACTTCTTTCAAGAGAAACTCCTTCTCTAGAAAGGACCCATTCTTGGCAACAAAGACCTTGCCTTCGGATCTGTGGTAGAAGGTGTACCCAATTGTTTCTTTAGGGTATCCTATGAAGACGCACTTCTCCGCTTTGGGTTCGAGCTTATCAGGTTGAAGCTTTTTCACATAAGCATCGCATCCCCAAACTTTAAGAAACGACAGCTTAGGTTTCTTGCCAAACCATAGTTCATATGGTGTCGTCTTAACGGATTTAGACGGTGCCCTATTTAACGTGAATGCAGCTGTCTCTAATGCATAACCCCAAAACGATAGTGCCAAATCGGTAAGAGACATCATAGAATGCACCATATCCAATAAAGTACGGTTACGACGTTCGGACACACCATTACGCTGTGGTGTTCCAGGTGGCGTGAGTTGTGAAACAATTCCACATTTTCTTAAATGAAGGCCAAACTCGTAACTCAAATATTCGCCTCCGCGATCAGATCGTAGAAACTTTATTTTCTTGTTACGATGATTCTCTACTTCACTCTGAAATTCTTTGAACTTTTCAAATGTTTTAGACTTGTGTTTCATCAAGTAGATATACCCATATCTACTCAAATCATCTGTGAAGGTTAGAAAATAACGATACCCGCCGCGTGCTTCAACATTCATCGGACCGCATACATCGGTATGTATTATTTCCAATAAATCAGTAGCTCGCTCCATTGTTCCGGAGAACGGAGTTTTAGTCATCTTGCCCATGAGGCATGGTTCGCAAGTATCAAATGATTCATAATCAAGAGATTCCAAAAGTCCATCCGCATGGAGTTTCTTCATGCGCTTTATACCAATATGACCTAAACGGCAGTGCCACAAGTATGTTGCACTATCATTATCAACTTTGCATCTTTTGGCATCAATATTATGAATATGTGTATCACTACGATCGAGATTCAACAAGAATAGACCATTCACAAAAGGTGCGTGACCATAAAAGATGTTACTCATATAAATAGAACAACCATTATTCTCTGACTTAAATGAATAACCGTCTCGCAATAAACAAGATCCAGATATAATGTTCATGCTCAACGCTGGCACCAAATAACAATTATTGAGGTCTAAAACTAATCCCGAAGGTAGATGTAGAGGTAGCGTGCCGACGGCGATCACATCAACCTTGGAACCATTCCCGACGCGCATCGTCACCTCGTCCTTAGCCAATCTTCGCTTATTCCGTAGCTCCTGTTTCGAGTTACAAATATGAGCAACCGAACCAGTATCAAATACCCAGGTGCTACTGCGAGCATTAGTGAGGAACACATCAATAACATGTATATCAAATATACCTTTGCTCACTTTGCCATCCTTCTTATCCGCCAAATACTTGGGGCAGTTCCGCTTCCAGTGACCAGTCCCTTTACAGTAGAAGCACTCTGTTTCAGGCCTGGGTCCAGCTTTGGGTTTCTTCGTGGGAGCGGCAACTTGCTTGCCGTTCTTCTTGAAGTCCCCCTTCTTTCCCTTGCCCTTTTTCTTGAAACTAGTGGTTTTGTTAACCATCAACACTTGATGCTCCTTCTTGATTTCTACCTCCGCTGATTTCAGCATCGCGAAGAGCTCGGGAATTGTCTTCTCCATCCCTTGCATATTATAGTTCATCACGAAGCCTTTATAGCTTGGTGGCAGTGACTGAAGAACTCTGTCAATAACACTCTCAACCGGAAGATCAATTCCCAGCTGAGTCAAGTGGTTGTGGTACCCAGACATTCTGAGTATGTGTTCACTGACAGAACTGTTCTCCTCCATCTTACAGCTAAAGAACTTGTTGGAGACTTCATATCTCTCAACCCGGGCATTAGGTTGAAATATCAATTTCAGCTCTTGGAACATCTCATATGCTCCGTGGCGTTCAAAACGCTTTTGCAGTCCCGGTTCTAAGCCGTAGAGCATGGCACACTGAACTATCGAGTAGTCATCAGATCGAGCCTGCCAGGCGTTCACAATGTCTGCAGCAGCTCCTGCAGCAGGTCCATCACCTAGCGGTGCATCAAGGACATAATTCTTCTGTGCAGCAATGAGGATAATCCTCAAGTTACGGACCCAGTCCGTGTAGTTGCTACCATCATCTTTCAACTTAGCTTTCTCTAGGAACGCATTAAAATTCAACGGAACAGTAGCACGGGCCATTTATCTACAACATAGATATCAAGACTAAGTTCATGATAAATTAAGTTCAATTAATCAAATTACTAATGAACTCCCACTTAAATTAACATCCCTCAAGTTAACTAAGTGATACATGATCCAAATCAACTAGCCCATGTCCGATCATCACGTGAGATGGGATAGTCATCAATGGTGAACATCTCCATGTTGATCATATCTACTATATGACTCATGTTCGACCTTTCGGTCTCCAGTGTTCCGAGACCATGTCTGTACATGCTAGGCTCGTCAAGTTTAACCCAAGTATTCTGCTTGTGTAAAACTGGCTTACACCCGTTGTATGTGAACGTAGAATCTATCACACCCGATCATCACGAGGTGCTTCGAAACGACGAACTTTAGCAACAGTGCATACTTGGGGAGAACACTTTTATCTTGAAATTTAGTGAAGGGATCATCTTATAATGCTACCGTCATTCTAAGCAAAATAAGATACATAAAGGATAAACATCACATGCAATCAAAATATGTGACATGATATGACCATCATCTTGTTCTTTTGATCTCCATCTCCAAAGCATCGTCATGATCTCCATCGTCACCGGCTCGACACCTTGATCTCCATCGTTGCGTCGTGGTCGTCTCGCCAACTATTGCTTCTACAACTATTGCTAACGCATGGCGATAAAGTAAAGCAATTACATGGCGCTTGCATTTCATACAATAAAGAGACAACCATAAGGCTCCTGCCGGTTGCCGATAAATTACAAAACATGATCATCTCATACAATAACGTATATCACATCATGTCTTGACCATATCACATCACAGCATACCCTGCAAAAACAAGTTAGACGTCCTCTACTTTGTTGTTGCAAGTTTTACGTGGCTGCTACGGGCTTCTAGCAAGAACCGTTCTTACCTACGGCACAAAACCACAACGGTGATTTATCAAGTTTGCTGTTTTAACCTTCAACAAGGACCGGCCGCAGTCAAATTCAATTCAACTAAAGTAGGAGAAACAGACACCCGCCAGCCACCTTTATGCAAAACAAGTTGCATGTCTGTCGGTGGAACCGGTCTCATGTACGTGGACATGTAAGGTTGGTCCGGGCCGCTTCATCTTACAATACCGACGAATCAAAATAAGACGTTGGTGGTAAGCAGTATGACGATCACCGCCCACAACTCTTTGTGTTCTACTCGTGCATATCATCTACGCATAAACCTGGCTCTGATACCACTGTTGGGGAACGTTGCATGGAAAAACAAAAAAAATTCTACGCACACGCAAGATCTATCCATGGAGATGCATAGCTACGAGAGGGGGAGTGTGTCTACGTACCCTCATAGACCGTAAGCGGAAGCGTTAGAACAACGCGGCTGATGTCGTCGAACAACTTCACGATCCAACCGACCGAGTACCGAACATACGGCACCTCCGCGTTCAGCACACGTTCAGCTCGGTGACGTCCTCGACTTCTTGATCCAGCAAGACGGCGAGGTAGTGGATGAGTTCCGGCAGCATGACGGCGTGGTGACGGTGATGGTAATGCTATCTCCGCAGGGCTTCGCCCAAGCACTGCGAAAATATGACCGAGGGACGGAACTGTGGAGGGGGGCGCCGCACACGGCTAAGACAATGTTCTGTCTCCTTTGGGGCGCCCCCTCTCCTCTATTTATATATGTGTAGGGGCTTGGAGTAGAAGGAATAGTGCCACGTGAACAGTAATCGTGAATAGTACACGTGGATTTGGACTCCAAAGTCCAATCCTATTCCTACTAGGACTCTCCCTTTTTCCTTCCCTAGTTGCGTGGGCTTTTGAGGACTTGGTGCGCCTGGCCCAATAAGGCCAGGACGCCTCCCTTAGCCCATGCCAGCCCTTGGGACGTGGTGGACCCACTTGTGGACTTCCGGACCCCTCCGGAATACTCCGGAACCTTCTGGAAGCTTCCCGGTACAATACCGAAAAAAACTGCACCTTTTTCCGGAACCCAAAATATGACTTCCCATATATAAATCTTTACCTCTCGACCATTCAGAGACTCCTCGTGACGTCCGGGATCTCATCCGGGACTCCGAAAAATATTCGGTTACCAATTCACATAACTCATATAACACTATATCGTCAACGAACGTTAAGCGTGCGGACCCTACGGGTTCGGGAATGATGTAGACATGACTGAGACGCCTCTCCGGTCAATAACCAATAGCGGAACCTGGATGCTCATATTGGTTCCTACATATTCCACGAAGATCTTATCGGTCGAACCGCAATGACAACATACGTAATTCCCTTTGTCCGTCGGTATGTTACTTGCCCGAGATTCGATCGTCGGTATCTCCATACCTAGTTCAATCTCGTTACCGGCAAGTCTCTTTACTCGTTCCGTAATACATCATCCCGTAACTAACTCCTTAGTCACTTTGCTTGCAAGCTTCTTATGATGTGCATTACCGAGAGGGCCTAGAGATACCTCTCCGAAACACGGAGTGAAAAATCCCAGTCTCGATCCATGCCAACTCAACGGACACCTTCGGAGATACCTGTAGAGCATCTTTATGATCACCCAGTTATGTTGTGACGTTTGATAGCACACAAGGTATTCCTCCGGTATCCGGGAGTTGCATGATCTCATGGTCTGAGGAACATGTATTTGACATTCAAGAAAGCAGTAGCAATAAACAGAACGGTCATATGCTAAGCTAACGGATGGGTCTTGTCCATCACATCATTCTCCTAATGATGTGATCCCGTTATCAAATGACAACTCATGTCTATGGTTAGGAAACCTTAACCATCTTTGATCAACGAGCTAGTCTAGTAGAGGCTCACTAGGGATACGGTATTTGTTTATGTATTCACACATGTATTTAAGTTTCCGATCAATACAATTCTAGCATGAATAATAAACCTTTATCATGAACAAGGAAATATAAAATAATAACAACTTTATTATTGCCTCTAGGGCATATTTCCATCATTCACAACCAGGGAGCTCGTACTGGCATCATCAAATGGAACTAGGTAACACTACTTTGTACATTCTTTTAAACATTGTAGTTTCGCTCAGCAATTTTACATGTTTTACTATACTGCAGGCGGCAACCAGTCACAACAGTTCATCCTTTCAGTGCTTTCACCGATACTTAGTGGTGCTGGATGTGGTTTAGAGGGCTACGGCGATGATGATGATGAAGCTGCAAACACTTATGACTTCTCTCCGACAGTGTTTCACACTCCACAACCAGCACCGACGCAGGAGACACAGACCGTGTCAGACGATGTTATCTATGGTCGTGGTTACCGTGAGCATCGCCCACCGCCTGAGCGCTTATCGCCTTCCGGTCCTCGCCCGAGGAAGACCCAGATTCGTTGTCGTCCCCAGCAGTGATATCGTTATCTATGCATTAGTCATTATCTATGTTAGTTTCAAACTTTTCTCATGTGTGAGTCATTATGTATGTATGAGACATGCTTCATGTATGTGTTACTATCGCACTTGCTTCTATCTGATCAAGAGACATATATCTACCTATATTACTATTAATTCGCATTGTTATTCCAGTTACATTTCCAAAGAGACTGCAACAGATAATTAAGATACAAGTACATCTGAATTAAACGGTACGGCTGAACTTAAAAAATACAGCTTACAAACTACATGAAGGCATCATCGTCATCCTCCGTCGATGCAGCACTCACTACAGGAATCAGTTGATTTGTCGTCTGCCATGGCAGACGGCAAAGGACCACAAAGCTGACGGCAAAGGTCTTTGCCATCAGCCGCAGACGGCAAACATGGACGACACTGTAAGTTCCGGTAATGAGCTTCTTTGCCGTCTGTTTTCGCACAGCAGACGGCAAAGGCATTTGCCGTCAGCCTTCCTGGGCAAGCAGACGGCAAAGAAAGTTGATGGCAAAGGATAGACGTTAGCCACGTTAGGTGGCTAACGGGAGGATTTGCCGTCTGCCGACTGACGACAAATGTGCCCTCCCCTTTGCCGTCTGCTTCATGACGCCATCAGACCCGTCACCCTCCCAGCTCTTTGCCGTCTACCGCTGCCACCTCTTTGCCGTCTGCCACAGACGACAAAGTGACCAAATGGGTCAGCCCCCAGTGCTCCCAGGTTGCATAGGTTGCTGCCACGTGGACACTTTGCCGTCTGCGGCAGACGGCAAAGAGCCCTTTGCCATCGGTGGCAGACGGCAAAGAGCCTGCATTGCCTCTTTTTATTCTGTTTTTTCTTATATCCAAGCATTTTCACAGCAAATATATGATATATATATATATATATATATATATATATATTTCACAGGGCAAGTTTCACAGCAAACATATGAGATATCCAACACATAAGTTTCATCCATACATACATAGTTCCATCCATACATACATAGCAAGTTCCACATACATAGTTCCATCCATACATATTACAATAGTTTCATCCATATAGCAAGTTCCACATTGTTCAAAGGTACAAAATCAAAACAGAAAGTAAAAAGAAGCACTCCATCAATGCAAGCTTCCGTGAAGTGAATGAAATCTGCAAAATGGGAAATAAGAAAGTTAGAAGAAGAAGACTAGAAGAAGAAGAAGAACACTAGAAGAAGAATAAGAACACTAGAAGAAGAAGAAGAAGAAGAAGAAGAAGAAAGTAAAAAGAAGCACTCCATCAATGCGAGCTTACCAAGGTTATCATGCCATTTATGAGCTAAGTAAGCTAAGTATATGACATTTATGAGCTTACCAAGGTTATCATGCCATTTTTGACCTAAGTAAGCTAAGTATATGACATTTATGAGCTTAGCAAGGTTATCATGTCATTTATGAGCTAAGTAAGCTAAGTATATGACATTTATGAGCTTAGCAAGGTTATCATGCCATTTATGAGCTAAGTAAGCTACTCATGTCATAAATGAACTAAATAAGCTAAGTATAGGTCATTATTGAGCTAACCTAGGTAATTATGCCATTTTTGAGTTAACTAAGCATATTATGCCATTTTTGACATAAGTAAGCTAAGTATAGGTCATTATTGAGCTAACCTAGGTAACTAAGCATATTAGAGCTAACTTAGAGCTAACTTAGGTCATTTTGGAGCTAACTTAAGTAAAATGGATCATTTTGGAGCTAAGTAAGCTTATTATGTCATTTTGGACGAAAATAAGCTAAGTATATGACATTTATGAGGTTACCAAGGTTGTTATGCCATTTTTGACCTAAGTAAGCTAATTATGCCATTTTTGACATAAGTAAGCTAAGTATATGTCATTATTGAGCAAACCTAGGTAACTAAGCATATTAGAGCTAACTTAGCATATTAGAGCTAATTTAGGTCATTTTATAGCTAACTTAGGTAAAATGGATCATTTTGGAGCTAAGTAAGCTTATTATGTCATTTTGGAGGAAAATAAGCTAAGTCTAGGTCATTATGGTAAGCATATTGGAGGAAATAAAGCTAAGTCTAGGTCATTATGCATTTGTTAAGCAAAACACTAGAGAAAACTTACCGTCATCACGGAGCTGAAGCACTGGGGGTGCTCGTGCCGGTACCACCTGGAGAAGGATCGTGCGATGCTTGTCTGGAGTTACGCTGCACCAAAGATCATTTGCAATGTCCCGTTAGCATGATGACACTGAAATGTTAAGACTAGTAACTAATGACCATTCAAATGAAACTCACCATGGTCCCCGGAGCAATGACTGGCATCGGCGGAGGGGTCTGACCGGTCTTCTCGCACACAGACTGCACATTTGGTTTTGACGAGTCAGTCATATTAGTTAGTAATGAAACGAACATTAAGTGCATGATTTGGCTAATATGCAGAAGAAACTTACCACGAGGAGCTCGTACATGGCCCGGTTCGCCATGTCATTCCGTGACCTCTCCTCCTCCAACATTTTGGCCGTCCTCTCCTCCAACTCCCGCTCCTTCTCCGCCAGAACCTCCTTGGTTGCCTCTCTCTCTTTCTGAATAGCAGCCTGCAACACCACTCCTCGTTAGCATTGTAATCATCGAGCAGACGCACACACAATGTAATGGAGAGGAAAGGTATCTGAGTCCGTATAACTAACCTCGATGGCGAGCTCCAGTGGCCGTGGACGAGGCTTATCTCAGGACAGGAGCTCATTTGGCGCGGCTTGATCTCTGGGAGAGTGCGAGGACAACGTATCAGTCCATCTCCAATGGCTATCGAGCCATGGGGCCTCCCGCCACCAGATATCATCACCAGCTCTGGATCAATAGGCTGCTGGCTCGGGTTAAAGTCCTCCCCTTTCCTCGCCTTCCCCTCCTCTCTGTACCTCACGAGCTTGTGGTGGGAGGAGATTTTGGTGAAGTTCTCTGGATTATCGAGGTCAGACTCAGAGAATGCCTTGGCCTTCTTGTACTTTGCAGTATGGGCCATGGCATAGAGGTCGTACACCTGTGGCACCTCCGTGTTATTGTGTCGCGCCTAAAAGAGAGGAACAAAGTATTAGTAAATGACGCGGGCTCAGATACCTGAAGCTAGCATGAAGAATGAATTGCATGAATCATGAAGCAAAACACATACCCAGTTCCGCCCGAACTGATATAAGTTGGCGCTGCCTTGATGGTGTGGCACACCAACCATTTTGGCACGCCGGTCCTTGGCATTGTTGTGGACGGCTAGCCATTCGTATGAGAACCACTCATTCACCAACGCCTCCCAACAATCCATCTTATCCGCACACCATCTCGGGGGCACCTAAGTCAGTAAAGAGAAATTTGAGCACTACGCCTACGAATCAAATCAAGAAAACTAAGTACAAGGCCTTAAGAATAGGTAATTACCTGCATGTACTGCTCCTTCTTCAGAAACTTTTCGCGGCACGGCGGCTTGTCCTTCTTCATACCACGCGAGGCGTAGTAGTCTCGAACAGCCTGCGGCCGAGCCTCGTGCCATAAGTTCTGTAGTAGGCGCTTGCACTCGCCATCGATAACCTGTGCCGCGGCCTCCTCGTATCCCTCCTCACACCTGTAGAAGGTCTGCAATCAAACAAGACAACACTGATTAGTACAATAACTAGCTATTGTTGATTTTTAATTGTGTAAAGGATGAATTACCCAAAACTTTCTGTGCACCATCTCGGCCCTCGTGGTGCACAAGACACCGTCGATCCTCTCCTCCGGCGGGGCCGGGGCAGCCAAGTAGTGCTCCCAGCTCAATCCTAGCTGTGAAAGCTGACCCTCACCGGGCAACGTGACAAACCCCAGGAAGTTTTGCCAGCAAATCACACCAAGGACGGTGTTGGGCCTGCGGACTTCCTTGGCGTGGTGTCAACCCCTGCAATATGACAAGGCCAACGCATTAGATATTTCAAGAAACGTGAAGGCAAAAGGTTAAAAAAAAGTAAATGCACTTACTTCTCCCCATCAGGCCTAATCAACCACCTCTGCTCGCGGGTCGCCGGCACGGGCGGGAGCCGTGTACTACCACGCTGGTAGACGGTGCGCCCCTCAACCACCTCGCCCTCGCTATCAGAAAACCGATCCCCGCCACCATCAGCATGGCCACTCGACTCCGGCCAGGCATCCCATCGGGTCTCCTGAGACGTAGCCTGATCCCTGCCCTGGTCCGGAGTCTCGTGGGACGAAGCCTCTGGGACAGGAGTCTCGTGGGTCGAAGGCTCGTCGACCCAAGGCTCGTGGACCGGAGTCCGCGTAGCCTCCACCTCAGACGGGTCGTCCACCCTAGCAGTCCTGTGCTCGGGTGAATCAGCTGGGGGTGGCGGCGAGGAAGGCGTAGCAGCCTGCCTACCTCTCCCGCGGCCACGTCCAGCTCTACTAGCTCTCTTCTTCCCCCGACCTCCTCTCTCGGTGGGCAACGACGCCGACGAAGAAGCGCCCACCGGTGTCTGCAGACTGTCGATCAACGCTCTCCGGAGAGACTGGGCTGGAATGGAAGTACCCCTCCCACCACGCGCCGATGAAGAAGGAGCCGTGGAGCGCTCTCGACCCGCACCCACCATCTTCCAACCCCTGCCATGACAAAGAGTAAACGAAATTAGTACAACATAAAAAAATTGAATACCTGACATGAATAATAATATGTATATAATTTAAGTGTATCATCATCATGTGCTTGAATTGAATATTTTGTTTTCTTTTGTTTGAATTTAAATTTGATCTTCGGCTTGCATAAAGTGCTCTAAAACCGAGGAAAATTCCTATGATCATTCTACTCCATATTTAAATCCCAAATTTCTACCACAAATCATGACATGGAAATAGGTCATAAAAATATTTATGTTGCAAACCATTTTGGCTAAAAAGCATTTTCTAAAATTAGGTTTTCAAAAACCCTTAAGTCATGGCTTGAACTACAAGTCCTTGATTTAGGTGGAATAAAAACTTTGCCAAGTTATGTTTGAATCCTACTAGCATGACAAAAATCTCTCTAGATCTACAGAATTCAGTTTCTGCTAATTTCTAGGGTTTGAAAACTTTACACAGGGAATTTTCTCCAAAAATTCCCAAATAATTCCTGGAGCTATATTTGTTGTCAAATATCCATCCTACCAAGTTTGAGAAACCAGATCATCCATTTGTTATGAAGATCATCCATTTTTCCACTTCATGCAGAAACTTGTTTTGAAAGTTTTGTGAAACAAAGTTCATTTGTTTTGCCTCAAATTTTTACCAGGGCTTTCTTATCCATCTCTATCCATCAAGTGTGAGTTCTAATCCCTATCTATCCACCTAGAAGGTCATGAGTTCTAATCAATGTTTTAAATAGCGGGCTACGCCATTTAGCGGCGGCTCGGCCAGCAGCTAAAAGAGGCTATAGCAAAGCTATAGCGGGCTATGCCCTCATTTAGCGGTTTTGCTAAATCATGAGAAAAAAAAGATAATGATACAATAAGGTATCATATATTCATATATGATATACATATACCACCCAGCCAGCCATAGAAGTACATAACTTTAACATAACTCCAGAAGTACATAATAACTCCAGGATGCACATAACATCCAGCTATACATAACACCCAGCCAGCCATAGCAATATTCAGTACATAACTGGAACACAACAGGATGCAAACTTGCACATCACATAACTGGAGAAGGTTCAATCAATCTAGTACATAAAGGCAAACTTGCACATCACAGGAGATGGTTCAGTCCAACACATAACAACAAAAGGCACACTTGCACAGTAGATAGCTTGCACATATTTCAGTCTAACAACTAGCAGGACTAGAGGCACACTTGCACATAACAAAAGTAAGATGGCAAACTACAGACAAACAGCCATACAATTGCAGTGCAACAATGTTTAATCTACTACAAAGTACAAACTCTACTCAGGGGAAACAAACAACTCTCCAGGTCAAGATTCAGTGCATAAATAACATGGACTTGGAAAAAGTTCAGAGATTCAGAAATTGTAATGACAGCAAGCAAGCACGCACATATAATGATATAATGGAAGAACGCACAGGACAAATCTGAGGACATAACTTGGCTGTCGATGGGGTGTACGCACAGTTCATGCTACAATGATTCAGTGTACGCACAGTTCAGAGATTCAGAAATTCAGTGTACACAAGGACAGCAAGCAAGCACGCACATATTCAGAAATTCAATGTACGCAGAAAAACAGAGGGGGTGGGGCTCACCGGAGGGGGGGGTCGGGGCAGAGGCGGAGGCGGAGCTCGTCGGGGCAGAGGGCGGCGGGGCTCGTCGGGGCGGCCGGCGTCGGTGCAGAGGGCGGCGGCGCGGGGCGGCTGGGCAGCGGGCGGCGGCGGGGAGGCGGCGGCGCGGGGCGGCTAGGCAGAGGGTGTCAGTGCAGAGGGCGGCTGGGCAGCGGGCGGCGGTGGGGCGGCTGGGCAGCGGGCGACGGCGGGGCGGCTGGGCAGCGGGCGGCGGCGCGGGGCGGCTGGGCAGCGGGCGGCGACGGGCGGCAGCGAGAGAACAAGAGAGAGAGAGAGGGCGCGGGCCAGTTTGAGCAAGAGAGAGAGAGATTGAATGGGCTGCCCGTTAAGGCAACCCTCTTTGCCGTCTGCTAGCAAACGGCAAAGAGGGGGACCGTTAGGGTTAGCCCCACGCCCCTCTTTGCCATCTGCTAGCAGACGGCAAAGAGGAAAATAGCAGACAGCAAACTGCCAGCTGACGGCACCGAGTTGACCTAGCCGACACAGGGGCCCACCCCCTCTTTGCCGTCTGTCCTTTTCCTCTTTGCCGTCAGCTAGCTGACGGCAAAGAAAGAACTGACGGCAAAATTAATTTTTGCCATGAGTCCTTTCTTTGTCGTCTGCTTTTCCAAAGCTGACGTCAAAGAATCTCTTTGCCATCAGCTGACAGATGGCAAAGAGCTAGCTGATGGCAAATCTCCTGATTCCAGTAGTGACTCTTGCCCTTCGACGATGCGGTACTCTTGCCCTTCGATAATGCGGTACTCTTGCCCTTGGTGCTCGGCATGAAAAGATCATCTTCGTCCTCGCTGTCTTGGGTCCATAAATAAGTATGTTCTGCTGCAGCCTTTAGGAATGCTTCACCCTTATGTTGTTGCTTCTTCCACCTTCCATGCAATCTGAGAAGTTCTTTTCGTATCTCCTCAAAGGTCCTTGCAGGCCACCCGGACCTACTTAATGCGTGAGCCAACTCATTCAGTAAGGTGTCACTACTGAGGAGTTCGTCCCATGGAACTATCCTATTGTCTATCTCGAAATTGGCGGCTAATCTCAGAAGACATTTCGACATACTAGGGTGAAAACTACGATCGAAAGGATAACCGGACATCTTGATGAGACTACACTGGCCTGCTTACCCTCCTTAGTGTGGAGGGGGTTTTATAGGTGGAGAAGAGAAGATGGCGGGAAAGAAGATGGCAGGAGAGAAGGGCGGGAAAGAAAATGGCAGGAGAGAATGGCCGGAGAAAATGGCGGGGGAGAATGGCGGGAAATAAAATGGCGGGAGAAAATGGCGGGAATGAATGGCCGGAGAAAATGGTGGGAGAGAATGGCAGGAGAAAATGGTGGGGGGGAATGGCGGGAAATAAAATGGCGGGAGAAAATGGCGGGGGAGAGTTGGCGGGAACATATGGAGGGAAAAAGTTTGCGTGAAAGTACATTTTTTTCATATATATATATATGACGGGAATTGTTCTACAGGATTTATAAGTCACTTTTAACTATAAAAAAACTCTTCGGCCAACTATTAACCGAAGATAGTATCTTCGGTCTTGCATTAACGTAAAGATGGTACTCTTCGGCCACTGCCTGGCCGAAGACTACTCTTCGGCCAACAGGAAGCCGAAGATACTATCTTCGGCCTGCCTCTGCATGTCTTCGGCCAACGGGTGACCAAAGAGTGGTCTTCGGCCAACAACTGGCCGACGGGGTCATAGTTTTGATTTTTTTTTAATTAGGTCGTATAGTTTCCGAATTTGCTATAAAAACGTCATAGTTTCAAAAAAAAATCCATGGAGGAGGATGGAGAGATGCGGGGAGGTTAGGGATACGGCACAGGTTTTTTATGGGCGTACCGGTTCACGCCACGGCTGTTTTTTGTTTGGTGGGAGAAAAAACCATTACGAGGGGTTGGTGGGAGGTGAGGCGAAAAAAAAATCACGGGTACGGCTTTAGAGCATCTCTAACAGGCGCCCCAAATAAACCGCGCGCGCCAAAAAGTGGGCTTTTAGCGCGTGCGCGCCCACGCGGCGCGCTCTAGCAGGCGCGGGAAAAAAACGGGCGCGCGCGCGGCAGTTTTGGCGCGCGTCGTCGCGCGCGCTATATAAACAGCGCTGTCCACGCGCCCACTCCACCGCCTCGGCTTGCCACGCGCCCTCTCCTCCGCTCTGCCTCGCCACGCGCCCGCGCCGCCGCTCTTTCTCGCCTCGCCGCTGCCGCGCCACCATGCCGCCGCGCCGCCGGGGAAGTTAGGGCTACCGCGGTGTCCGCGCGCGTCCGTCCGGCGTCATCTACGCCGAGATTCGCTCCGGCGAAACGCGCCTCGGCCTCGGCACGTCCGAGACCGCCCACGAGGCCGCCCGCGCGTACGACGCGGCGGCGTGGCGCCTCCGGCGGCCTCGTCGGGAGATGAACTTCCCCGACGTGCCGACGCGGGAGCGGGCGATTGAGCTCGCGCCTCCGCCGCGGCTGGTCACCGACGAGGAACGCCGCCAAAACCGGAGGCGGGAGCGCCGCCTCGGCATCGCCGAGATGGACGAGGAGGCTATGGCGGCGTGGCGCCAGCGCTTCCCGCAGGACGTCATCAACGAGCAGGAGTTTTACGCGGAGAGGAGGGCGGAGCGAGCCGCCTATCGCGAGGACAGGCGTATACGGAAGGCGGCCGCGCTCTTCAACATCGAGCTCGGACAAGTGTCGAGTTGGGACCCCAACGATGAGCGGTGGGAGGACGCCTTCCTTTCGTCGTCGGAGTCGTGGGAGGACGAATAGTTTGGCCGCGAGCCTTTTGTATCGTTTTTTATCTATGCTATGAACTATGTTTTTTATGCTTTATTTTATCTATGTTTATGCCCTTTAACTATGTTTTATCTATGCTATGATGAACTATGTTGGTTGTTTGAAATATGAAATGTGTCTGTTTTTTGTACGTGCGCTGTATTTTAGCGCGCCTACTAAAGCGCTACAGCGGCGCGCTAAAATTTACAGCCTCTGGTGAAGGATCTGCCTACTCGCGCGCTAAAACAGTCGTTGCGCGCTGTATAAATTTTTTAGATGCTCTTAGAAGTAGAGATACTACTAGTGCGTGGTATACCAAAGTGAGTAAAAGTCTTTATCCAGCTTAATTATTGAAAACGAGCGAGTGCATGCTGGTAGTAGGGTCCAGCAATTGAGATTGCTGGGCCAGCTCAACTGGTACGAACGAGACATTGCGCCAGCGTTTCGCTGTGGATCGTGATGCAAAGATCCATACGATTGGGTATGAGACAAAGCAGCTTGTGACGGTTCTTGCATTGGTCCTTATTATCCATGGACAAGCTCCAATGGCTGTCATGCCTCCTGGTCTTTGGCCCCTTCTTCCTTGTTCGGAGCACCTCGGCTTCCCACCACCGAGACGTCCTCCACCCGGTGGTGCTGCTGCCAGGCTTCTCCTGCGGCCAGATCGAGGCCCGCCTCACCGAGGCCTACGACTCGCCGTCGCCGCTCTGCGGCCTACGCAAGGGGGACGGCCGGTGGTTCCGGCTGTGGAAGAACAGCACGGGCCTGCAAGACCTCCCCAACGTGGCGTGCTTCGCCGACCAGCTCCGCCTGGTATATGACCCCACGGCCGGCGACTACCGCAATGTTCCCGGCGTCGAGACCCGCGTCCTCTCTTTCGGCTCCACCCGCGGCTTCCTCTCCGACGACCCTGCCGACAAGTAAGCACCGGAATCAATCACCAAGTAAGCATCGGAGTACTAGTTATTTTCTGTAGCGCACGCATGCTGAGCTTGTGGAGCAGGGAGATCTGCATGGGAAGATTCGTGGAGGCGTTGGAGCGAATTGGGTACAGGGACGGCGAGAACCTCTTCGGCGCTCCGTACGACCTCCGGCACGCGCCCGCCGCGCCGGGGCTGCCGAACAGGGAGTTCTCCATGTTCCGCCGGGATCTCACGGCGCTCGTGGAGCACGCGAGCAGGAGGAGCGGGGGCAAGCCGGTCATCCTGGTGTCGCACAGCCAGGGCGGCCTGCTCGCGCTCGAGTTCCTGAACCGGAGCCCCCCGGCGTGGCGCCGGAGGCTCGTCAAGCACTTCCTCATGGCCTCCACGGGCGCCGGAGGGATAGTGGTCACCATGGCGGGCCTCGCCTCCAGCGACGGCGGCGACGTCCTGTCGATGCGGCGCGTCAAGAGGAGCTTCGAGTCCGCGTTCGCCGGGCTGCCGTCGCCCGCGGTCTTCGGCGACGAGACGCCCCTGGTCGTGACGCGGGCAAGGAACTACACCGCGCGCGACATGCCGGGGTTCCTGTCGGCGGCCGGGCTGCCGGCGTCCGCCGTGAGCCTGTACCTGTCGCGGGCGCTGCCTGTGGCGCTCAACCTGAGGGCGCCGCTGGTGCCCATGACGTGCGTCAACGGCGTCGGCGTGCCGACCCCGGAGAAGCTGGTGTACTGGGACGGCGACCTCGACAAGGACCCCGAGGTGGTGCACGGGGACGGCGACGGAGTGGTCAATCTGGCGAGCATACTTGCCCTCGACGCGGTTATCGGTGAAGATCCGGGGCAGCGGGGATGCTACAAGTCCATCAAAATGGCCAACACGACCCACATCGGCGTCGTGTCGGACGGTTTCGCCGTTGAGCGTTTAATCCATGAGATTCTTGAAGCAGGTCACGCCACCAAGACATGTGTGCTACCTACTGCCAGCCACCGGCCACTCTAGTAGAATATGAGAAAGAATGCCCATCTTCTTTTACCTTTGTCTTCCGAAAGCCAGCGTGACTCTAGCTCTCATCTAGACGAGAATTAGTTATCTTGTATATTCATTATATTATTGGACGCTTTTTGTCTCCTTTGTTTTAGTTTGAGCCTTTCTATTCTAGGTTTTTATTGTAGGTTTCAATTATATTTTTTGCTGGTTGGCAAGAAGGTCAGGCTGGTGCCAGAAAGTGGCAAGGGGAACATGAAGCATCTGCGCAAAGACATTTTTAGCAGTTACTCTATATACCGGTAGATCCCGCCGGCGCTCTCTGATTCTTGCGACAGAAGGCCCACACAAAATGTATAGTTGTGTATTGCATCTTATGCGATAGTATATGACACTAGAGGCTGTGGCGCCACCTGAGCGTACTTATCTTGTCTCGGCACATTCAGCTGCCATGTTTGGTCCTAAATCTCACTCATGTACATCAATATGGGCGTATGCTATAATATTATGATCTATTAGTAGCATATCGATCAAACATACAGATACTATATTATTTGAGTTCAGAACCATCATAGGCAGTGGTACATCTAATGAGGATATGTACGACTCACTCATGGAGCATAAATGGGTGATACGATGCATTACAGTTAATCCAAAAGCGAAGACAAGCTAACATTAAGTGCTTCAGTTTGGCTGAAGAAAGGGACCTCATGAGGCCACGACTAAGGAACCAAATAAAAAGAACACCTTTCAGAGTTCTCTAGAGGCTCGGCATGATGTCTTTCATCGGAATTCTCTTGATCTTCATCTTGATGTACCCAACACAAATGCAACTTGGGCAATATATGATGACTGCTAGCGTGCTAATCTGAAAAAAAAAAACACAACTACAGCCAATAAGCATTAGTGATCACATCTAAAGCTAACAACAAGATACCAACATTTTTCTCACACAAGCGTTATGTTATCTTTGCCTCTTTGAAATGCTAATGCAAACCGGGTGATTTCAATTCTATACAAATTAAACGCTTACAGAAAATAAGAATGTCATTATGCCACACAACTGCTTCGAGATGAAAAACTAATTGTTCTCCTTGCATCTGATTTTTAAATTTGTGGCCTAGACTTGTAAAGGTACTCAAATTACCAAATGGACTTGCAGAAGCAACTCTGACTACCGAATACCGATGAAGCAACTACAAGGAATCACAGATCATCATAAACATGAAGGATACAGCCTGAACACTGACGGAGTTGCATACAGTATATTTTTGTCAGGCAACAACACCGAACATTTAGGCATGTCAAGACAGTTTTTTTTTTGTTATTTCCTTATGTTCATATAGGAATATAGGAGCTAGTAGTTGGCAAGTGAATCATGAATGGAACTTATTAATATAATGCCAGAATTAAGGGAACAGTAATCTACTTCCACACAGACTGGAGCCAAACTATGATATTCAACATCTTCAGGGGCTATGCGGGGATCCAAGATTATCAACATCTGAACCTGATTCAGCATTTGATGTATCACTAATTCTTTCTGGCAGCTGAAAGAAGTAGGGACAGTGCATAAAACGTTAAAACTAAAAAGAGATTTGACTCATTGAACAAATGAAAGCTCACAGGATAGATATTTATAATCTTGCCTTAAGCGCACGCAATCTTACAGAGCCTGTAGTTGTTTCTTCTATATCAGATGCTTTCACAATATCACTTAATGCAGATGATTCCATGCTACGTATGACCTGCAATAAGAAATAAGTTCATAGCAGCTGTAGCAGGCAAGTTAGATATCCTGTTGTACCATAAGGAATATAATACAGTAAGAGAGCAACAGCAGATTCAGAAAGAAAAAAAATACCTTCATAATTTAAGGGTCACTCCAAGGGCCTTTGTTGGACTTCAGGCATCCTTCCTGGTTTGAGCATGTGCACAAACCACCCAAAAACTCTGGTAATTGTCTGCACATATATTCTGGTAAGCCTTGTACCACAAGAGCACTAACCTGAACTACAATGATCAAGGTGGCCATGACAAAATAAAAAGAGATGTGCTCTTTATCTCATATGTTTTCAAACTTGAGAACATTATTATTGCCACGACTTGCTCAAACAAAGAGATGCTCTCCTATCTTGTAATGTGAAGGACGCCATTGTCGATGTCTGATAAATTTCTATCCATAAACTTGGTTAAAGTTACAGAAGTTTGATTTGGGACATAACTTATGTGCCTTTATATTCCGGAACAGAGTGAGTACAGAATCATAAGGATAACAAAACCTGCAATAGCCAAAATAACTATCCACTTGATTCAAGGAATAACTAAATAGCGAGAAAGAGCTCAGGGAAAAGCTATTGACAACATATGAAACACTGCACTACAATGATCAACGTACACAGGGAGCAAAAGTGGTTTCTGGTGGTTAATAGCCAAGTTTCAATGGGAACGAAATGGAATGGAATTCCTGGTAGGAAATAAGTACAGAGCAGTCTTTTAAAAAACATATATCTTAATACAACCTAGGCTGACCACAGATTTTCTTATGATATACTCCCTCCGTCCCAAAATAAGTGTCTCAACTTTTGTACAACTTTGTATTAAAGTTGGTATAAAGTTGAGACGCTTATTTTGGGACGGAGGGAGTATTTCCTAACGCAAAAAGAAGTTCTACCATTTCTTGTAAATTACCTTCCATTGTAACAGAGCATGAATGGGCACCAAGCAGTGAGCAGTTTAAAAGCTAAGTCATCGAAAGAGAACACCTGAAGCATTACAATGCTAGCTGCAACTATTTAAAATTTGTATCATTGGACAGAGACAAAAAAGGAATATTGGCTAGATGAATAGCTTGCTGCCAAACTTGGAGTTGCCATGGACAAATAAAATCATTGGAGGTGATCTATCAAAACCTCTTCAAACATGACAAACTCACCTGTAGAAAGAAACATTCTGACAAAAGCATCCTCCCGGAAAGACTTCGTAGTATCTGCAGGAAAAAACTGATGACTCCTTAACATATAAAGCCTCTCTTTTGTTATAGTAAATTATGGAACAAAATTTACACTTGAATTATGAAGAGTCGATAGTATATAAAATGACTTACAGGTAATACCAAATTGAACACCGACTTTCCAACCCAGTAATGTAAAGGATCATCTACTCAATACAATTACAGCAACGACAACCAAAAGTACCTGTGAAAAGCAAAAGAAAGTGAGCGAACCACCCTGTCTTGAACCAACCTAGCCAAAGAAATGAGGCCAGCTAATAAAGGAAGAACAAATAACTGTGAGCGTCTTTTACTAATAAGCTAGATCAAACATCGCTATAGAAACAGTCTTGAACATTATATGGAAGCAATAAATAGAAAATATTTCAGCATTGACTTCTATCCAAATTCTAAACAGGGGAACCAACTTAGCTTTATGTGAAAACCAAAGAGAAGGCATATAATAGGTTTTGACCCTTCACAAACTCTTGTCATGATCTGAAAATCCGGACAAGCATCAGTATAAAATGCTTACATAATTCCATCCATCTATCTAAAGAGGGGCTCGTGTTGTAGCTGCAACCGATGGATGGAGCAGCACCTGCAACAAAATAGAAAAGTCACATCAAATAGAGGCGAGCACAACGCAACCAGCAATGCAAATTAAATGGGTTGGGATGTTATATACCATAGATATATAATATTGTATTTAACTACACATGTATTCATTCCATCTATCTTTTATCTGGATTATTTAGGACATTGTTATTCAAACTGTTAACGACGAATTTTTTAAATTATTATGAAGCTGAAAACACTCGTACATATATTAACTCCGGCAATTTGTATGCATCTTACAATAGTACAATTATGATAGCTTCAGACCATATTAACAAAATTCAAACTAAAAGATAAGCACCTCAGCAGTTGTGTTACAGAATAGCAGCTCAACCACATGCAACATTGAGAAAGATCTTAGGCTACTAAACATGTCAACAACCATTTTCTTCTTCACACAATGTAAATAGATTCAGACCTTCAAGAATAGAAGATGTCGATACAACTCTGGATACAATAATGACTATCATTCATCCATTTTATTGCAGCTTGCTTCGGAGAGGGAGAGAGAGATTTACTTCTGTTTCAGCTTGCTCAAGAAGAAAGTTGCAGATGGCAATCAACAAGTATGCCCTCATAGATTGCCTGAAAGACAGAAATAAAGCACACTCAGATAATACCGCAAATATTGTTCTTCTGTTAAAGAAGATGCTTAAATAATGGGGTTGCCCTTAACAAAATTCAACGCAAATAAATAGAAAATCAAATTGACCGAGAAACATACAAGATAAAGGAGTTGGGATATACAATCTTATTGAATTCTTGGTTCCTTGCATCTGTGTGGCTTTCAGGAGGGTACACTTCAATCTATAAGTCCATCCCTACAGAATTGTACCAAAATAGACAAAATTAACAACTATTTTTAATTGGTTAATCTCCAGATTTGCACATTTCATTTTGCATCAGTATGAAATAAGAGAAGGGGAGGAGCTAGCATACCCGCAGAAGGGCTGGTGACGCCGCTGTGTAGCTCCGCAGCAAGGACCCAGGGGCCCTTGCGCCATCATCGAACCTCTCCTAAGGCTGAACCGGCCCATGCCCGATGCGTACGCCAGAATCGCCGCCTGCTGCTCCCCTAATTCCGTCGACGACGATGCAGAGGCGTCCCCGACGGCGGCCTGTGGCCGCGTCTGTCCACCCGCTCCAGATCGGGATTCTGGGAGGAGATGAGGAGAGGTGGCGGCCTCCCTGTAGCACACCGGCGTTGGCCGTCGGCCGCATCGATCGAGCCACCGCAGGATGCTCTGACTTCGCCGGGGTCTCCTTTTCCTCATCCAGATCCCGCCCAACAGCTCCCCTGGAGAGACAGCGAGAGCTCGGGGAGGTGGCGATGTGCTAGGGCATGGCGGCAGGAAGGACGTGAGAGAGGAGGCAGAGATGGGCGGCGGCGCGGGGCGAGCTGCGGAGGAAGTGCGGGGTTGCCTTTTTCGTGGTAAGTAAAGGAAAGAAGTTTTACCCAGCGCAGCGCAGCGCAGGTGTTATCTCGGGACGGTAGATGCGAATATAGCTGGCCAAACGGGCCGGCCCAGCAGCACGGCGGCACGGCACGCGACGGGCCAGGCCCGGCACGGGCTAATCGGGCCGTGCCAGGCACGCAGCACGCAATGGGCCGCCACCCTCAGCCCGCGTGCCAGCCCGGCACGGCACGACTAGTCGCGGGCCGGCACGTGGCACGGCCCGATAGGCCCGCCTCGATCGATGGGGGAGCGGGACTGCGGGAGCGGTCGGTCTCGGTCGATGGATGATGGCTCGATGCCTCGATCGATGGGGGAGCGGGAGGGAGCGTGGGGCCGGCCGGCAGGGATCGATGGGGGACAGGGGGAGCGGGCAGGGATCGATGCCTCGATGGGGGAGCGATCGATGGTCTGGCTCTGCCTCTGGCCGACAGGGGGAGGGGGAGCGGGGCCCAGGCGCTGGGAGGCCGGCGCGGGTAGGCGGGTAGCCGTTGGGAGGGGTTTAGGGGGAGTTTAGGGTGGGTTTAGAGAGGTTTAGGAGAGGGCTTGGGTAGTTTTTTTTAAGAAAATTCATATATTCGAAATTTTGACCGTTAGAGAGTCAAATTTGTCTGAAAAATGTCAATTTTTTTGCTATAAATAGGGCTGCCCAGCCCACATATTTCTCACACTCAAACATGGATGACCATGACAATACTAGCTTCCCACTCTCCGATTTCGGTCTTGGGGATATGGAGTATAGCCTCTACCATCCTAGCTCTGATCCCACTACCATGCCCCCACCCGAGCAACATGCCTATACCGATCATCCCACTCTCGAACCCCTTACCGATCCCACTTCCGAAGCCGAAGGTCACACCAATTCTAGTAGTGGGACGGGTTCCTCCACCACCATGGGTGTAAAGCAAAGAGGTCGTCGTAGAACCTCCGCGGTGTGGGAATATTTCGATGAAGAAATATCCGTGGTGGCCGGTGTCCGGAAGGTGAGTGCAAGGTGCAAAAGGTGCAAGAAGGAATATACTGGAGAAGCCAAGGGAGGAACCGGCCACCTGAAGAGGCATGTGGATGGCCACGCCAAGGCGGATGCAACGAGCGCGTCGAGCTCGGCAGCTGTGCAAACTCAGCTCTCCTTCAACCCTGACGGTACGGTACGCAATTTCACCTACGATGCTAATGTTCAGCGAGAAGGTCTATGCCGCCTTATTGCTTCTAATGATTTACCACTAGGCTTTGGTGAATCCGACGGTTTCGTAGAATATATTCAAACTTGTCATAATCCTAATTATAGACCAGTTTCTAGACAAACTACAAGTAGGGATATTAAAAAGCTATACAAAACTGGTAAAGAGAAAATAAAAGAAGAATTTTCTACGTGCACTTTTTCAGTGTCGTTAACATCTGATATCTGGACTGGTCGGGCAAAGCAAGACTACATTAGTGTGGTAGCTCATTATGTTAACGAACATTGGCATCTACAAAAAAGAGTCATAGGATTTGAATTAATTGATGTATCACATAGTGGTCCAAACATTGCTGAAGCTATACTCAAAGTTGTTAATGATTTTAATCTTGCCGACAAGGTTTTCGCAGTAACTTTGGATAATGCTTCAGCAAACACCAGTGCAATGAATACCCTGACTCCTATATTCTCCGTATATGTTGCATCCTTTTTAATGCATCAACGTTGTGCTTGCCATATCATTAATCTTATTGCTAAAGGTGTGTTACATTTATGTGAACCACACGTTGAAGTCATACGCACTGCAATATCTTATTTTTCGCATTCAACTCAACGAATTACAAACTATAAGAGATATTGCCTTGCTCTAGGCTGCATTCCTCATAAGTATAATTCAGACATGCCTGTTAGATGGAACTCTACATATCTGATGCTTAAGGCAGTTATCCGAGACAGAGTTCCGTTCAATGGTTTTATTAATGCAAATTATGGGGTTGAACCTCTAATTAGCAATGAAACTTGGCATGTTATTACATCATTGACTGCATTTCTTGAGTTGTTCTATGATGCAACAATTACTTTGTCTGGGGTTTATTACCCGACATCTCCTTTGATGGTGCATACCCTATTAGACATTGCTGGTCATTTGAAAGCATATGAAGGCGATGGATTATTACTTAATGTTGTTGCTGACATGAAAACCAAGTATTTAAAATATTGGCAAAAAATTCCACTGTTGTATGCATTTGCATTTATCTTGAATCCTAGAGCTAAACTTGAAGGGTATCGTAGTGCACTCAATGTACTATCTGCATCCCTAAGTTTAGATTATACTGATGACTTCAATAAGGCTCCTGAGAAGCTTTTTGAAGTTTTTGCTAAGTATGAGGAAAAATATGCCGGAGTTCGAATGCAACGACCTCCACCAGCACCTACTACCGGTAAAAAGAGAGGAGCATGGAGCAAGATCTTTGGTTCTTCGTCCTCCTCGACCGCCGGAAGCTCTTCCACATCAACATCTGTGCTTCAAGGTGGCGGGGAGTTAGCGAAGTTCCTCAACAGTAACAAAGTCATGTACGATTTAGATAGTGAGGAAGACTTCAACATACTGCAGTGGTGGCAAGAACACAAGCTTACATTTCCGGTGCTTTCCATATTAGCACGTGATGTGTTATCGGTGCCTGTCTCTACGGTGTCATCGGAGTCTGCTTTCAGCCTTGCTGGAAGAATAATTGAGGAGAGAAGAACTAGTCTCACCCCTGATATGGTGAGAACACTAATGTCCGTGAAAGATGGGGAGCTATCAAGAAGGAGAGCGCAACACACTGCAGAAAACACAGAACTACTAGCCATGTTTGAAGAAATGAACATTGAAGAAGAAGACCCGGAAGAATAGTTGAAGACTTGTAGTGTAGTCCTTTTCTTTTTATTTTGTAATTTTCTTATCTTTTTGTAATTTTCTTTCCCTTTTGTAATTCTAGAGCGTGGCTTTGTACTCTTTTACTTCCCAGGGATGGAAGGTTTTAATGAGGCAACCACTAATAAAGCTCAATATTTATCCCAGATGATACATTGCCTCAATTTTTATTTTATGCATTATTGTTGCGGTGCCTAACTTGCCTTACGTGCCTAACGTGCCTAACGTGCCAATTTTTTGCTATAAAAAGGGATGCCCACTTTCTCATTTCTCACACTCAAACTCCATCTCATTTTCCACACACAAACATGGCTGATCCAAATCAAAACGTTCTTGTGAGACGCGCTCCCATCTGGAGGTACTACGATGAAGAATTAGTTACAGATGACCATGGTCTCACCCAGCTTTTTGCAAAGTGCAAACAATGCGGTAAGAAGTTGCTCGTGCCAAAGCATGGTGACAGGTATGCTGGAACCGGCCACCTGATGAGGCACAAGACGGCACACGTCAAGGCAGACGAGGCGGCGGCTATGGCTTCGACTGCGGGGCAAGGTTGAAAGGATCCCATTAGTCAGTTGTAGTATTTGTAATTTTTTCCTTTTCTCTATCTTTTAATTTTTAGTATTTCTAGAGCATGGCTTGTACTCTTTTACTTCTTTGGGATGGAAGGTTTTAATGAGGCAAGCGCTAATAAAACTCTAGATTTATCCCACATGATACTCTAACGTGCCTAACATGCCTAGCATGCCTAACGTGCCATTTTTTTTTGCTATAAAAAGGGATGCCCACCCTTCTCATTTCTCACACTCAAACTGCATCTCATTTTACACACACAATACAAACATGGATGGGAGAGGCTCCAGAATCTGGGAGTACTACGATTCTGAAGTAGTTATGGACGGTACAGTCTCCCAGCTAAAAGCACGGTGCAAAAGATGCGGTAAGTTGCTGCGCATTGCTTGCCACGGCCCAGTAAACATCCTTACTAGGCACAGAGCAGCACACATCAACAGAGACGAGCTGGCCGCGGCTGCCGGACAAGGATGAACGATTCAAATTAGTTCAGCTGTAGTCTTTGTAAAAAAAATCTTTCTATTTCTTTTAATCTTTTAGTATTTCTAGAGCATAGCTTGTACTCTTTTACTTCTTTGGGATGGAAGGTTTTAATGAGGCAAGCGCTAATAAAACTTTAGATTTATCCCACATAATACTCTACATTTTTTTTGCAATTTTCTACATTTTTTTGACAAATTTTCTTTTTATTTCTTTTAATCTTTTAGTATTTTAGAGCATACCTTCTACTCTTTTACTTCTTTGGGATGGAAGTTTTAATGAGGCAAGCGCTAATAAAACTCTAGATTTATCCCACATAATACTCTACATTTTTTTTTGCAATTTTCTACATTTTTTTGGACTTTTTTTCGCTGTACAGAGGAAAAAATGCGCCAGGCGGGCCAGCGAGCCACAACGGGCCGGCGTGCCTGGGCGTGCCGCGTGCCGGCCCAGCTAGAGGTCGTGCCGTGCCTGGGCTGCAGCCTCCCGCCCATGGGCCGGCACGGCACGGCCCGGCGGGCCGTGCCGGGCCGTGCCGTGCCGGCCCGTTTGGCCAGGTATAGATGCGAACGCGTTTTCCTCTCCCTTTCTCTCGCTTTTTTTTCTTTTCATCTCGGCACAGTAAAAACGGGGACGTGGCTATCGCCAGCGCTTGCCCTGCGTTTCGCTTATGTTGGATGTAACTAGATGATGCCCCGCGCGTTGCTGCGGAAATTTGTCTGTGGATTTTCAGAGTAACATCGACATTTCAAAGAAGAAAATAATTTCAATCCATAAAATGATAGCTTTCTTATATTGAAAATGATAGAAATTTATTGTTGGTACAAATATGTACCATATGATAAAGCCGTAGCAGTTTGTAGCATGAATCATATAACGTATGATGAAACTATAATAGCTTGTAGCATGTACTACATTCTTACTCGATATCTTTGATGTTGTTTGTAGGTGTGCCTTCTTCAATTACTACGACCTGGATATATGGTATCCCATTTTTTTCATACTCTACAATGTATCCCATGGATGATAATGGATGGTCACCAGACAGTTGGTTAGTGATGTGTTGAGGCTTGGACTCCCGTTTAAAAGTTATAAACGTCGGGTCTTTTGTGCCTTTCATCTTTGCAATTGCGTCCGTGTATTTCTTCTGAGCTTCTCTTATTGAAATGGCGGTAGAACATGGCAAATTACATTTTGCAGAATTATGTGGCGTCCTTGAGAAGATAGGAGTATGTTGTCAATCAGGGTAAGAAGTGGAATGAAAATATATAGCAAACTAATTTCAGTAGGAGTACCTGTTGCTTCGGTTGTCCATTTGTACTGGCTGCCAACCCGTGGTTGAAAAGATAAGTGGTAAGCTGAAAATGCAACTGGATGATGTTAATATAGATGTGTGTGTTGTAGTAGTAAACTGTTTTGCTGCTTACCAAGTGAGGATAAATAAAATGCGCTCTTGTTGCTGACCAAACGAAGTTAAATAAAATGCAGACTTACTTTGCTGCTAGCTCCTACAAACTAAACAGATGGTGTACATCCATGATTTTCTATAGGATAGAGAAGAGCAATTTAATACATAAACACACACAAAATGGTGATAATGCCAGTAATTAAGAAAGATGTTCAAATAAATGGTAGTACTAAACATTCATAATCTCCTTGTGCTGCTTCAAGTCTCTGTTTTCAGTACACCAAACTAATGACAGAGTAGGAAGTAGGAGAAGTTTTAATACACCAGGGAAACCAATTTAAGTGGACTGATTCCATTGAATAATTATTTTCTTCTCCCATGCTAGCCAACTTGGCATCAGGCAGCCTAACACATGTTTCTTCTTTAGTACAAATATTGTCACATTTCACTCTTACCCTGCTAAAGCTGAATGTATACGTCTTGCAAAAGGTCAAAAAGTTCAATGAACCAGGCGAGTTGAGCCCTCGTTTTCCCTTGCTAAATCTATGGTTGTATCTTTTTTCCCTCCTTTACACATCTCTCATTTTTTTATCAGTTCACTTATCTAACATTCACAGTAAACTATATACCATATGGATAATTCATACTGTTAGAGATAAAGCTTGAAGCAAGGACACATGTAGACCTGTGAAGTGTGTATTATTTCCAAGATGTACATACAGTCTTTCAGGCTAGCGAAACGCCGAAACCTTCACATGTATATTTGTTGTATGTAGTTATATCTGATGATATATCAATATGAGGATTAATTCATCTTTGTCTCCCAAATTATGGATGTAGTTCCTAATGTTCGCTGGGCATGAAAAAGAGCTGCTAGTCTGTAGCTTGAATGAACTGCATCTTTTAATTGTTCTCACGTATGTGACTTGGCTCAACCAACAGATTAGTGATCTATATATATATAGCACTCGGATTGCATGTGAGACAAATATTATGTAGCAAAAATTAAAATTCATAAATATAGCAGGAAACCAATGGCAACTTGTCGTAGAAACATACAGGAAAAATCAACTAACTGACACAATGTGGTGGTATATCAAAACATGGAAAAATTATGAGTAAAATTTCGTTATGTTCCTGTACAGCATCCATATCGCATCAAGCTTTGCATCGGCCAAGACATGAAAATTTAAGAGCAAAATTTTGTTATGTTTCGGTACAGCAGCCATGTCGCATCAAACTTTGCATCAACCAAGATATGAAATTTCCAAGATAAAATAGCAAAACCATGCAAGAAAAATTACATGATGCGGTTCTAGGATTTAGAACCAGACCTGTAGCGCGCGGGGGAGGAATCAGTGGACGCCTCGAGGAGAAAACTGCGATGAGAACCCGAGGAGGGGAGGCGACTCTGGAGCAGCACGAATTTGTGGAGGGGACGGGAAGGGATCAACTCCACTGCTTAAAAGGGAGAGTCACTGGGTCGATTACCCTTCATGAGGAGGGAGCAATAAATCCATCAGTTTCGTCGACATGAATCCATCCGTTTTTGCAGATTGAGCGGTGCAAGGCCGTTTCATGTGCATTTGTGGCATTGAGGTGGAAGGGATTGCGACATAAAAGCGTCAGCGGGAAGATGAACGAATTTGATGGAGTTAATGCTCATCTGTCGAGCAGCGGAAGGGCTGTCGGCGGGCACTGGCAGAGGGGCCGTTGGGCGTGGTGGCGTAAGGTTACCTGCGGTGGCTGGCCGGGAGGAGCATCGATCGTGGCGGTTGTGCTGGGAGAGGGTGAGCCGTAGCGGCGGAATCCATGGTGGCAGCGGCAGTATGACGCATCTCTGGAGAGATTGCTCGCCGGGGACCGAAGGCGGTGACGGCGGAAGGGTTAGCTGCGACGGCTGGGTGGAGGCAAGCATGGGTGTTCACGGCTGCTGGTAGAGTATCAGGGGTGACAGCATCTGGCCGGGGGAGGGTCAGGTGGGTCGTGGTGCAGTAGCCGGAAGGGCTCTTGGCGGCGGCGGCTTGACGGAAGGAGGGTTCAGTTTTTTGGAGATACATGGCACTGTCTTGCTTTGACGCTGTGAAGGATGGACCTTAACTATGGGCTTCCATTGGGCTTTTTAGTGTCCAAACAGGTTTTGTTGAAGCGTACATGTACAGCCCAACCCAAATAAATCGAGTCGGACGCAGCCAGCGAGCGGGACGGCTGGAAAGGAGCGAACCGGTATACTTAGCGGTGGCAGCTCTCTGTAATTTCGTCAACTTTTGATCAGACGGCTGCAGACTATTGCATCAACGGCTATAACAATTGGAGTGACGTGGCTTCATAAGAAGGCAGGAAAATCACCGTGGGGTGCCCCTATTTAGATATAGAAGATTACGAGAAAGCTAAATTCCGAACGGTTTGAGTTTTGCGACAGATCCAAACGATCTGGTAACCGTGCGATGGTGGACCGAGGCTGGAGTCGAACTCCAAACATCAAGGCCATTCACGGGAGAGCAAACCACCTTGACCATGCATTGTTTTCTGTTAGATTTAAGCATCGTGTTGTACTTAGGCTGGTCGTACGGGCAGCCTCGCAGCGACTCAAACAGTCCGGCCACGTCCGTTTTGTGTCCGCTCCGACCCATTTCAAGCGCAAATTTGGATTAGATTTGGGTTTGAAGCAGACACAAAGCGGATGTTTTCTGTGTCCTCTTCGTCCGTCTCTGTCCGCTGCACGTTCTCCCTGGCCCACCTTCCATTCACCCACCCATTCTTTTTCTCTCTCTCACCGAGCCGCTCCTGCCCGCGTGCTGTGCGGGAGACATGGCAACCGCGGGGCGCGCCGGAGACGTGCACAACCGCGTCGCCGGAGATCTGCACCGCCACGCCGCCAGGAGGTGGGCCGCCGCTGGGGTTGCAGCAGCAGCTAGGCACTTCGGCTTGCTCGCTGGTGCGGTCGTGGCCGAGCTGGTGCTGCTCGAGGCCGCGTTGGCACTTCTAGAGGCCGTGCCGAAGGCCGCGCTGGCACCCCTCCCTCTGCCGCGCGCTCACCGACTCCCATCACGCCGTGTTCAGCCTCAACAACGCCCGCACCGTCGGCTACACCGTGCACGTCGGCGCCAAGACCAACCTCCTCGGCAGCCGCTGGCCTCGCCTCGCGTCCGCGCCCGACCGGTGCTGCTGCAGGCCGCCATGCTCGCCGCGCTCGCCGTGCCGTCCCCGCCTTGCCGCGCCGCGCTCGCCCTGCCTCGTCTCGCCGGTGTGGGGTTCGAGCTCGACCGCCGGCCTCGCCTTGCGCCCGCGCCAGGCCTCGCTTCGCCTCGCCGCGCCCAACCGATGCACGCCCTCGCCCCGCGCCTGACCTCAAGCAGCAGGAGCAGGTGGTCGCGACCGCCAGGCGCCCCTCGTACGCACTCGCGTGGGTGCAGCTCGTCTCGGCCATGGTCAACGTGCACCGGCGCCATTCCTCGTTGCAAGCTCCCCTGCCTGCTACGTGTTTGACGAAATGTCGGGGCGGACATGTCACAAAATGCGTCGGCCACCGTTGGGCGCACCGATTGACCCAAATGAAAAGGCGGACACACCCGTCCGCTCGGCCGACCAAAACGGATAAAAAGCGGACAAAATCCGCGTACATTTGCGTCGGCGCGTTGGAGTTGCTCTTATATCAACACCTAACGATGACTGTTTTCTAGACAACTTTTAGCTTGTATAGTGTGTTTTTGATGAGATTTTTTTTCATGAAGATTTATACAGCATAGCTAATAGCTCATGTATTAACATTGTGGTAATTTTTTACATCGGGATAAGAGTTATTGAAAAACATACCCGATAACTTCTGTGTAAATAGTTTGATAATATACATACAACAGAGCTGATAAGTCACGTACAAACGCCGCGATAACTTTTGACACCGGCATAAAAGTTGTTAAAAATACATACCCAGGTAAATTATGTGTAAATAGTATGGTAATATACGGACAACAGAGCTGCTAACTCATGTACAATCATCTCGATAACTTTTGACCCGGGATAAAAGTTGTTGGAAATACATAGCTGAAAACTCATGTACAATCATCACGATAACTTTTGACCCCGGGATAAAAGTTGTTAAAAATACATACCCGGTAACTTATGTGTCAATAACATGATAACATACGCACAACAGAGCTGATAACTCATGTACAATCACCATGATAAGTTTTGACCATGGCCAAAAACTTGTTGAAAATGTACACCCGATAACTTCCGTGTAAATAGTATGGTAATATACGCACAACAAAGCTGATAGCTCATGTACAAACACCGTGGTAACTTTTGACCCCGGAATAAAAGTTGTTGAAAAACATACCCTGATAGCTTCTACATAAATAGAATGATAATACACACACCAGAGCTGATAACTCGCGTACAAACACCGCGGTAACTTTTAACCCGGCAAAAAAAGTTGTTGGAAAATATACACCCCGATAATTTCTGTGTAAATAGCATGATAATATACACACAATAGAGCTGATAAATCACATACAAATGCCGCGATAAACTTTTTTTGACCCGAGGAAAAAGTTATTGAAAAACATACCCCAATAACTTCTATGTAAATAATTTTACAAGGGACTGAGCTCACCACCGTGGCCGCTGTCGCGACCGAAGAACAAGGCAATACATGTCGGGTTTGCAACCACACACGAAGGCGCGGGAGACATGGCTGCAGGGCAGATCAACCCCGTCACCACGAGTCCACAACCAGCATGATGGTCGGGTCTACGACCGCGCACATTGACGTGGGAGGCCAGGTGTTCCACGGTAGGGCAGACTGCACGACAACAGAAACGCTCGGACGGAGGCGTGGTTTCACAATTTTGGCTTGTCGTTTGTGTTCTTGAAATCGATCTTGCATGTGTGGTTGTAGATTTGTAATGGATGATATTTAGTTACTATTATTATTGTTTTGGTTTAGTGTCCTATGAGAACCTTGGTGAGCCTCTTTTTGGGCACTATCTCAATTTGTTTTTACCAAAAATAGTTGGACAAATCACAATGCAATATCATTTATCACATCTAATTTTAGTTTTATCTTGAGTTTTATACTCCATAAATGATATAATATAATTTGCAAATCACAATTATTAAAAAGAAGAAAACTTTAGCTGAATGGAAGTTTGAAAATACGAACAAAATATCGATGCCGCTTCTAATAGATAATTCCAAAATATGTTTGGACATCAATGAAAAATGTTTATCTATGTTAGATAAAATGGACATATATATGCCGAATAAAGGTTTACTCTACTTGTTTTGACTGAAAGAAATGTTCCACCTTTAGAGATTTTATTCTTGACAGTTATCTCATTGTCCACAAAAAATATATTCATAATTGTCAAGTAAAATGTTTTTATATTTCTGTTTTTCCGTAGACATAAATATTTGGTATGTAATGTTTTCCCATGAGATATATTTTGATATATTTCGAAGTCTATGGAATTATTTTGAACACTGTGAAAGATCGTGGATGTCGCCTAGAGGGGGGGTGTGTGAAATAGGCGCTTTAAAATAATTACGGTTTAGGCTTGAACAAATGCGGAATATAACTAGCGTTTAATTTGTCAAGCACAAAACCTAAATCGACTAGGCTCACCTATGTGCACCAACAACTTATGCTAAGCAAGATAAACAACTAAGTGATAGCAAGATATATAACAAGAAACAATATGGCTATCACAAAGTAAAGTGCATAAGTAAAGGGCTCGGGTAAGAGATAACCGAGGCACGCGGAGACGACGATGTATCCCGAAGTTCACACCCTTACGGATGCTAATCTCCGTTTGGAGCGGTGTGGAGGCACAATGCTCCCCAAGAAGCCACTAGGGCCACCGTAATCTCCTCACGCCCTCGCACAATGCAAGATGCCATGATTCCACTAAGGGACCCTTGAGGGCGGTCACCGAACCCGTACAAATGGCAACCCTTGGGGGCGGTCACCGAACCCGTACACTTTGGCAACCCTTGGGGGCGGTCACCGGTACCCGTCAAATTGCTCGGGGCAATCTCCACAACCTAATTGGAGACCCCGACGCTTGCCCGGAGCTTTACACCACAATGATTGAGCTCCGAAGCACCACCAACCGTCTAGGGCGCCCAAGCACCCAAGAGGAACAAGCTCTAGGGTACCAAGCACCCAAGAGTAAAAAGCTTCTCAAACTTCACTTCCACGTATCACCGTGGAGAACTCAAACCGATGCACCAAATGCAATGGCAAGGGCACACGGAGTGCCCAAGTCCCCCACTCTCAAATCCCACCAAAGCAACGAAAGCTATGGAGGAATATGAGAGGAAGAACAAGAAGGAGAACACCAAGAACTCCAAGATCTAGATCCAAGGGGTTCCCCTCACATAGAGGAGAAAGTGATTGGTGGAAATGTGGATCTAGATCTCCTCTCTCTTTTCCCTCAAGAACTAGCAAGAATCATTGGAGGGATTGAGAGAAAGCAAGCTCGAAGGTCAACAATGGGGGGCAAACACGAGCTAGAAGGATAAGGTTCAAGGGGGAAGAAGACCCCCCTTTTATAGGAGGGGAAAAATCCAACCGTTACCTTGCTCTCAGCCCGCACAGAGCGGTACTACCGCTCCACAGAGCGGTACTACCACCCGGGCGGTAGTGCACAGAGAGCAGTGCAAAGGTGCGAGACCAAGAGCCGATAGTGCCGCCGGAGCGGTACTACCGCTGGGGTTGCAGCTCAGGGCACTAAGGAGGCAGAGCAGGATAGGTGGGGTGAGGCAGAGCCGCACCAGCAGTAGTACCGCTCGAAGCAGCGGTAGTACCGCTCGAAGCAGCGGTACTACCGCTTACAGGCGGTAGTGCCGCACACCCACTGCCGCTCTACAACCGCTGGGAGTGCGCAGGATCCTGGAGTGGAGCGGTAGTGCACGGGCGGTACTACCGCTTACAAGCAGTACTACCGCTCGTACTACCGTTCCACTGCCACGCAACCCGACACGAAAAATCGCATTCCCAGAAGCAGCGGTACTATGCGCGGCACAAGGCCGCGGTACTGCCACTTACAAGCGGTACTACCGCTCTGGAGGGATGTACTACCGCTTGGGGCCTCCAGGAACACTGCACAGAAAACAGAGGATACAATAAAGCCAGAACCGTCATAACTTCTGCAAATGAGCTCCGAAAAGAGCAAACTCAAGCTTGTTGGATAGAGGACGACGAGTACTATCCAACAACATATAATAAGAAGTGGCAGTAGAGATATGCCTATGATATAGAGATGAGAAACCTCTATGAATGAAGAACCGGCATAAACTCCAACATAAAAAACATCATAGAAGATGCATATATGAACTCCGTTTTCGATGAACTCGAGCTTGTCATGAAGATGACCATAAGCTCAAAAACTCACAAAGAGAAATACCAAACAAGAACCAAGAAAGATGATGCGGGGATGCAATGGTTTGAGCTCTCTACGAACGATACGATCAAGCTACTCACTTGAGAGCCCCCCTTGATAGTACGACTATCGATCCTATAACCCGGTCACCCAACTACCACCATGAGACCGGTAAAATAGAAAACCTATCAAGGGCAAACCTTTGCCTTGCCCATAGTCCACTTGAGCTAAATGATGACGATCTTGACCTCCTCAAGTTGGACCACCTTTCTTGATTGCGCCGGCTCGATGAAGACTAGTAGATTGCTCCCCCGTACTCCACTATAGCTGAGCCACTCTTCGGCACATCTTCACAAGTCCATTGTCACCACAATGGACGGCAAGCTTCAAGCATGATCTCTTCGTGATGCTCCACTTGAACTTGCACACCGCAAACCTTGATGACGATCACCACTTGACGTCATCCTCCATGGGACATATGAGACCTTCCTTTTGATGCACGCCCATGGAAACAAACCTAACCCCACAACGAACACTTACGTAGACAATGGGTTAGTACACAAAGCGCAATGGACAATGCTTACCATACCATGAGATCACTTGATCCCACCCGGTACATCTTCTACGCTTTGTGTGTTGATCAACTTGAATCACTCTTTGTACTTAGTCTTGATCAACCTTGAATCTTTCCAACTCTCTTCATTAGGATGATGTCTTGAAGGTAAACATGAATGTTCACACAATCTTCTTCTTCAAGACATGCTTGCAATAGGCTCAACTCTCACATGACCAATCTTTGGATAAAACCTTGAATAGCACCTTGGTCATCACATAATCTCCTTGAAACCAACAAATGGACTTCAAGAAATGCCTATGGACAAACCCTTCAATATAACTCAAGGCAACCATTAGTCCATAGGGATTGTCATCAATTACCAAAACCAAACATGGGGCAGCGCATGTTCTTTCACACTGTACAAACGCAGATGCTCACATACACTCACCCCTATTAACGCACGCACGCACATCATACCCCTATGAGCACCGAGATACTGAGCCTGCACAACATATTGAGATTGACGAAGTCATCATAGGCACCTTCGTAGTCGACGAAACGTCTCCTCCCACCGAACGAACATCGCCTGATGGCCTGAAATAAATCCAGAAAAATGCGACCACCAGTGCCAAGTCTAGGACTCGAATCTGGTGGTTTTTTTAAGTAACCACATATATTTCATTAGAAAAATAGATTACAAATAGTACACAGAATGTCACCACAAGAGACATACATGGATGTCTTGCAATATTGCATCAAAGACTCCACAAGAAGTAAAGCTAAAATTTCACTCCGGCAGAATGTTGTGCCACGCTGAAACATCGTCCACCATCGTCTTACGCAATCGCCGAGGCAACACTAAAGAAAAAGGGGAGTTGCCGTCATACCCGGATCTGGAGGAGCACCTTCGCATACAGGGATGCTTTTCGAGCCGATGAACCGGACCGCCGCAAGCGACAAGACCGAGGCTTTGTGGCACGTCGGCCGGGGTTCTTCCCCGTGTCCGCTAGATCCTAGCGCCGTCAACTTCATCCGACGCTGTCGAGGAAGAGTAACCCCGCTGTTTGACGCCATCCACGCACCCCACTGCAAGACACCAAACACAACCACAACAGTCGACGCCAACGCCACCCGAGAGAGTGTCGTGCGTCGACCATCGAACACAAATCTCACCGGAACTGAAGACCGGCAAGAAGACCGAGCCACCAGCTCCTCGGTGCCATCCATTAGAACGCCACCGAGATGGAAAGAGCAGAAGCAGATTATTTTGACGCGGCGCCGTCTCCACCATTGATGCAACACATCTGACAGAAAACTAGGCATATCATATCTCCCTACTGAAGAGAAACTGCCGGGGTCCCCGTCCGCTCCCGCCGCTGGAGCGGCAGACGGAGAGGACGAGGACTCACGGCTTCATTGGTGTCGAGAGAAGGCAGAAGAGCGCCTCCCGATCGCCTCTCTGGAGCGGTTCCAGGAGAGCGAACGAAGCCGAATCTGGTGGGTTGTTTTCACCACGAGGAACCTAACTATCTGAGCTACCCTCAATTCGCATGGATTTTTTTAGAGGGTCTTTGAAATGTTTTTATTTGTGAATAAAATGTTCAATGAATTCGAAAAAGGAAAGATTTCTTCCTCATGCTTTGCTTTGGGCCTTTCTCGCAGTCACCAACCAGTAAAAAGGGCCCGTTCGAACCCAGCAGCACGCAGCACGGGACTACACAACATTTGTGTTGCATCAGATTGCCAAGGTGTTATCCAAGACATTCTTCAGGGCTCGAGTGGCCCCCATGGAGCGATCATAATGGAAATAGGACGTCGGAGGACTTTATTTCAGTCTTGTAATTTCTCTTTTGAGCGTAGGAACTCTAATTTTGAAGCTCACAATCTCGCCAAAATATGCTAGTTCTTTACATAGTGGTCGTCATATTTGGTTGGGTCACCCCCATGATCCAACTACTGTACCTATGAACATTGTTTTGAGTTAATAAAGATGGCGAGATTTCTCAAAAAAAAAAAAACTCGTGCTCCTTCTTCCCCACTCGCTTTTCGTCATATTTGGTTGGGTCACCCCCATGAACCGTGGCGTCCACATGAACAAACTTTATAAAAGGGGACAAGTCTTATTCGCAACAGAGAGCCGCCAATCGATGAAACAGAGAACCATAAGCCATCTACAAACCCTAGCCGCCACTTCCCATCTCATCTCCATACCGTCACCCCCTTCATCACCGCATGCATTCTCTCCAATTTAGTCATACTTGTAATCGGTGCATCGCAATCGGCAACTATTGTAAGACAAATTGTCAATCAATCATTCATCTTTATGCCACCTTCAATGATTTCTCCTTGTTATACGATCATGATGTGTGAGTAATTTTTTAAGGCAATGGGTTGAGGCAAGACAACCCTATGTATTTGTGCACACCATCGTTGGAATGACTTTGCTTGATTGATGTTATTTGTATGTGTGCTCTGCAACGGAGTTGTCTTTTGTCTTATTCTCATTCTATGGCATTGCAGGTACCTAGGATCATGTAGATCGATTAGGGAGGATGTAAGAAGCGATGATACATGGAATGCTATTCTGAACACCAGCGACAGGAAGGATTAGTATGGTAGCGGAAAGCAATTCCTTGGAGACAAATGAGGTGTAGTCATTAAAAGTCTAATGCTTTTTTCTGAAGTCTGAATAACCGAGGTAACCCCGCGCGACGGTAAGGGCCATCGGTTGGGCAACTAACTCTCGATGCAGGTCATGGCCGCTCGTGATGTACTTTGGACACATCCCCCACTTCACCGCGTTGTGAGCACATTGTAACGGGTGTCTTGCAGGACTGTGTTTACTATCAAGATGAAATCCCATGCACAAGTACAGGGTTGTGAGAGTAAGACCGGATACCTATGCTTCATATCATTATTTACATTCAAAAATACTGTTAAAGGTTCGGTTAAAAATAGAAACTTATTGCGAGAACAATAACTTGTTTGAACCTTTGTCGTAGTGCACATCCTCTCATTGGTCCCATACTTAGGGTCACTCCTTGGGGAAAAGGAAATGGAACTACTTTCTATCCAAACTGGATCTCAAGGGTCATCAACCCCCTTTTCTCGCGTTTTTTCCGGGGAAGCAACGTGTCACTAGTCATTAGATTAGAGTTATTGTTCAAGTTTTTGTTCTTGTCTTTACTTGTTTTTCTAGTTCATGTTGTTATTGAAGACCAAAAAATTTATCATGGCAGGAAAGCTTGGAGACTTTTTGCTGCTGCTAATGAGAAATTTATGTGTGCATCAATCGCATTACCTGATGTTGCTGCCGAACATAAATTAAGCCCCATCTAGTTACTATGGTTCAACAAAACTAATTTGGAGGCTCCGCATCCGAAGATGCCGGCATGCATTTGCATACTTTCACTAAACTTTTGCGATATCAACATCATGCATACACGACTCCAAACTTACATGTTTACGTATTATGAAGTGATATGTTGATATTTATTCGTAGTTTGGCTATCTAAGATCCTACATGCAATGCATGTATATCTTACTAGTACAATCATTGTATCTCAAAGTCGTCTTTGTAAGGCGGGAACTTCACAAGATTGATACAATATCGTTCAACCAAAGCAAGATGTTTTTATTCCATGGTCTGCACTTGAAGAGACAGAACTACAAATTTGATTGTGAATAGTAGTTAATATTCACAACAAAATATTAGTTGACAGCTGTACTATTCGCATTCTCATCGCATCGACGCCCCTCCTCTTCCCAGCCTGACGGCCTCGTCGGCGGCAAGTGGAGTGGGGACCCACTCTCTGTTTTGTTTTCTTGTTAGATTTTTGTTTGCCTGGCGACATCGACGAGGTGGTGGCATCGATGGCATGTTGGAATAAGATCTCTCCGATTTCTTCCTAACAATGTCTGATCCCAAGCCAGCGAAGGGCCTGTGAGAGTTTGTGTCCCTGGATCTGTGGGCTTTCTTTAGGTCTCGGCAGTTGGTGTGTGCTTCCAACGGTTGCGGGCGATGGTTTGTTTTTTTGCCAATGGACAGTTCGCTGATCCAAAGACTTCACTGCACGGCCAAGGTGCGTTCATCAGTTTCAGATCCCAGACAGCCCAAGTGACGCAAGTGGCTTAAAAAACCTCACGAGGGATTCCCTTGGTGGAGTCCTCGTGGCGGCGCAGATGGTTCCTTGCTCCATTGATGCTCAGCTCAATGTGGGTGGTTCTCGTCAACGACAACCCGTTGCTGTTAGGGGTTGTTGTTTTTATGTCTTGCGAAGTCCGTTCTGTAAAACTGCGGTTGTATATCGTCCTAATCTGAGTAAAGCAGTTTGTGTTTAAAAAAATGCGCAGATTGAATAACACTTGAAATTCTGTGACTTTTATGGTCCACGCGTGCAAGGTTTGGTGATGGTTGGTGTCGTGGGCACTTCTAACGAAGGAATGAGCCATGATGGTGAGATGAGATATCACGTCGTTGTTGGTGCGAAAACCGATCAGTTTTGCATGGGCCGGCAGTTAGCAAGTATCCAGAATCTGCAAAAGGTTGTCAGCCAGCAGGAGGTGAAGGTCTGACCGTCTGATGATGGAACACATGGATTCAGAAGAAAATAAAGCACAGACCGGAGATGATTACAGTAGAGCGCATACATAGCTCCCAACCCAACTCCGAAGTTCAAAATAATTCATCCCTACTTGCCAAACGGAGATAAAGATGCCACAATTTGTACCCTCATATATGAGCAGGTAACAATCTCGATTTCGATTCGAAATTAGCCGCTCAAAGATAATAAGCAACAGCTGATATCCTAAAAAAATTAAGAATATTGTATACGTCATTTTGGGATTAATAACTGAAATATATCAACAGTAGTCACTGTCCTAAAGATGAAACCAGGTCCGAGCAGCAGTGCTATCTGATTTGAGATACAAAATTCAGCGCACACACAGGAAAAATGGAACGCCTTCAGTGCCACGTGAGCAAAAGATAGTGAAAAGTTAAGTGAGAACACGAAATATAAGCAAGATCGGCGTGCTTGTTTCGACGGCATAAAGCAGATGAACTGCACTTTTAACTGACAGGGCCAAAGCTAATGCATTAGCAGAAGCAAGTTAATTTGTCTTCGTGCCTGAAATGATGTCTGCAGAAATCAGATCATAGACGCAAGTTATGGCTTAGAAGATTAGTTCCCCGTTACTGTTGACCAGGGCATGTTAATCCCTACAAGTAAACATCACATTTCACCAGGGCATGACACATAGAGGGACAATTTACTTGTGGAGCACATCACAGGCCCCATGCACAGCATACAGAATGGAAGAACCTACAGCAAATAATCCATTTCTGCATCTCAGCCACCAAAAAGTACCTCTTGATACCTGCAAAGCAACCAATATCACAAGTCAAACCGATTTGTGATATTCAATTAATTCATTCATGGAAATTATCTCACAATTTGGGTATGATTCAGACAGTAGGTATTAGCTTCAAAAATGTGGAAATTGTGCCAAAGGCTCAAAGTTGAATCAGCACAGCAATACTGGATGAAACCAACTCCAACAGTACAGAGAGAACAGCAATAGGGAAGACAGTTAACCTGTAGCGGCACACCTTCAATTTCTATTGTCAGCACATTCTCAGGTTTTTGGCTACCGTCTGGTCTCAGAAGAGATTAAAAAGGCGAGATAATTCCACCAGAACATCCTAGCCCATCAACTCTTATAAAACTTTCTTTCTCATCACATATGAGAGGCCCATGGAGTAAGAGAGCAGAACCATCTGGTTTCTATCTAGCTCATAGGCATACTCTTGTAACATCTCCATGTATTAAGCTACAGTGACCATCCTTTTGATGATGCCAAGTCACCATGATTAACAAGTCTTGATCACATTTGAATCATATCTCATTTCAAATTCCAGTTCAAATTGAAATCCAAATTTAAAGTGATTTTAAAAGTTGTTCAAATCCAAGAACTAAATAGTTCATAATATTGCAAATATTCCCAAAGCAATTATAAAAATAAAATCAACATTAATTGAATTATTTAAATGACTCTAACATCATAAAACAGTACCAAAACAGCAGTGTTTAATCCAAAATTCAAATGAAATCAATTTATCTCCAAACCTTTTTCTGACAGTGATAAATATTGCATAGCATTTAATTGTACAAGTCTCATATTTTACAAAATTGCAATGGTGGCCAAACATTTTTGCAAATAGAAAAGAAGTAAAACAGAAGAAAAGGAAAAGGAAAAAGAACAGTACGCACTGTTGGACTGGGCTCTACGTGCACACAGTGCGGCCCAGCCCAACAGCGCCGGCCTTTCCCTAACCTCCCGCCCGCGCGCGCGCCCGACGCCGGCTCGCCGTCCCAGCCACGCCCGCTCGCCCTCACGTCGCTACAGGGCGCCGCGGTGGATAAGAAGGCCACCGCGACCACCTTGGCCCGCCCCGAGATCTTTTCCCCCTTCCCCACGCGCTGCTGCAGCTCCTCTCCGCCATGGCCGCCGCTGCATTCGCCGTTGCTTCGCCGCCCGCGTAGCCACCGCCGCCGTATCGCCTCGTCACCGTGCCGGATCGCTCCGCCGCCGTCCGCTACCCCTCTCCGTGCCACTGTACGACGCCGGGAAGCTCTACAGCGAGCGCTACGACCTCGCCTTCCCCTCTCGGACGCCGGAGATCGCCGCCGCCGATCTACCACCACCGGCCTCCCCCGAGCCCGCTAAGCACCTCTGCAGGACCGCTGTAAGCCGCTGCTTCTTTCCCCTCTCTTCGCGCCGTCGCGTGCTAGCTCTAGCGAGCACATTCACCGTGGCCGAGCTCATCGCCGCGGGAGCTCGTCACCGGCGAGCTTCCGGTGACCTTTTGGTCACGCGGCAATGCCCGTTGAGCTCGCCCGCGCGCGTAGACCTCCTCTGTCCTTTTCGTTCGAGCCGTAGCGCGCTGCTGCTGCGGTTTCTTCTCCGCCCGATCGTCGCCGCCGCCTGCTGCCGCCTGCCGCCGTCGTAGCCCTCACCTCCGACCACCTTGACGCCAACCGCCGCCGCCATCGGATGCGCGAGTCCGCCAGCAGCCCGTAGAGCCTAGCCGCGCTCCAAACCGGCGTCTGTAGGCGTTTTCCGGCCAAGTCCGGCGAGCCACCGCCGCGAAACGGCTCGCCGGCGCATCTCCGGCGCCGCCCGCCGACGTGGCCCGACGTGGCGCCTCTGGGCCCCACCCCAGAGCCACTGACGCTGGGCCCCACGGCCGCGTTGACTGGTCAACGTTCGCCGCTGACCGCTGACTGGGCAACCCAGCCACTGACATGCGGGCCCCACGTGTAATAAAATGTTTTTATAAATAAATAAACTGTTAATTAATCTGTTAATTAATTTAATTACTAATTAGCCACTGACAGCTGGGTCCCACCTGTTAATTAACCTAATTAGCTAAATTAACCCATGTTTAATTTAATCAGTCACTGACCAGTGGGACCCACTGGTCGGGTTTGACCCTGGTCAGCTGGGTTTGACCAGTGACGTCATCCAGACGTCATGGAACACTGTTTTGGATAATTCGAATTAAATAAATCCAGAAAATCCAGAAAATGATTAAAACTTTGAAAAATCATATAAAATAAACCGTAACTCGGATGAAAATAATTTATATATGAAAAACGATCAGAAAAATATGACGAATCCGAATGTGACACCCACATACCTGCCACACCTATCTAACATGATGAACATGTAACTTTCCCCTCCGATTCATCTGGCCGATAATTGCCTGGAGCTGGTAAAACACCTCCAGATGTTTCCCGCTCCGACTAACTTGCGTAGTACTGCATTAGGGCACCCCTCGAATAACGTGCTGCCATGCCATGCATCTGTGTTGCATTTGTCTGCTTTTTATTTATTGTTTCTCCCCCGTCTTCTCTCCGGTAGACCCCGAGACCGACGCTGCTGCCGAGTACGACTACGCCCCTGACGACCCTTCCTCCTTTGTAGCAGAGCTTCCAGGCAAGCAAAACCCCCTTGATCATTCCTATATCGCCTATTCCTTCTCCCTCATGCTTGCATTAGATTTTGCTACTGTAATTGCTTGCTCCTATTCTGATGCATAGCCTGTTTTTGTAACCTACTGTTGTTACTTTACCTGTCATCCTAAACTGCTTATAATAGGTTGGTTAGAGATCCATCAGTGACCCCTCAACCTTGTCCCTGTTGCCCCGCTTTGTTACCAGTGCCTCGATCTTTGTGATCGATGTGTAGAGACCGTCACATCACCGCACACCCCCTTAGTTGTACGACTCTGCAGGGCTACTATCGAGTGCCGAGGGTGATACCTCGTACTGCACTCCTGATGATATCCCTGTAGTATAGCACATCAATGGTGATTGCAGAGGGTGATTCCTCGCTCTCCCCTTCCCGATGATGACTCTGTCGTGCAACCCCTCAAGTGGGAACCATCGAGGGTGATTCCTCCTGGTTCTCCTTAACGGATTACATCGAGTAGGAATCGATCGAGGGTGATTCCTCGGGTTCCCTTGATGTTTTGGACACACGGTTACCATGACTTTTACCTCAGACCTTTGTGCAAGCGGGTCGACCCCGAGGGGTACCCGCGGAAAATGTGGAGTCGGGTTGACCTGTAGGGTACCCGCGAGAAAATTACGAGGCGCGGCCGGGCAGGCAGAGACCGCCCTAGAGAGGGATGGGCCTGACCCTTGTTGCACTTCCTCGAGACGGGACGACAGGAGTACTGATCGTCACCGCGAGCTCCCAACACACTAACGGATTTGGGTATTTGATCTGAGTTGGCCGCTGGCCATATACGCACTACCACCACGTGGGATAATGGTTATGGGACCCTCTACGTCATATGTATCAGCCGAAAGCTCTTCAGATGTCACAGATCAGAGATGCGGGTTGATTGTTGGGGTGAGCTGGTTACGTCTGTTGGTGCTTCCACAGTCGCGCTTGGGCCCCGGCCAGCCATGTAACGTGCAGGAGTGCAAAGGGCGATGGCCCAAGACCCCTTCGCACTTAGGATTTAGACCGGCGTGCTGACCTCTCTGCTGAGCCTAGGTAGGATTGCGTCGTGTCAATTACCCGAGGCTGGGTATTACCCAGCAAGTGTGTCCGGCCAGATGTAATCGAGCGTGCTGGGTAACAGTAGTGCACCCCTACAGGAAAGTTATCTATTCGAATAGCCGTGTCCACGGTAACAGGACGCTCAGTGTTGTATCCCGATCTACTACAACTTGAACTGAATACATGTTACTTTAACTGTAAGCTCCGGGATCGCTTTCTCGCAGGGAGTCGAGGAAGGATCTCTAGGCTTTGCTTCTACATGCTTGTTACTTTATAATATGCTAATCTGCACTCTTCTAATGCTGCAAGACGTTGAAGATGCTAGTCTTCGATAGGCTAGGCTTTCCCCTCTATTCTGGCATTTCTGCAGTTTAGTCCAAAGATATAGCCCCATTCCTTTGATACCGATGCATACTTATCATAGTTCTGATGTCAGTCTTGCGAGTACTTTGGATGAGTACTCACAGTTGCTTTGCTACTTTTTCCCCTATACTCGTTTGCTGAGATCAGATGGCGGAGCCCAGGAGTCAGCTGCTACCACCGACGACTGCTACTACACTTCCGGTGGAGCCTACTACTACGTGGAGACCGACGACCAGGAGTAGGCTCGGAGGTTCCCAGGCAGGAGGCCTGCGCCTTTTCGATCAATGTCGCTGTTGTGCTAGCCTTCTTAAGACAAACTTGTTTAACTTTGTGTCTGTACTCAGATACTTTTGCTTCCGCTGATGCTTGTATGACTCGAGCTTATGTATTCGACCACTCGAGGCCCCTGGCTTGTAATATAAAGCTTGTATGTCTTTTATTTGTGTTTAGAGTTGTGTTGTGATATCTTCCCGTGAGTCTCTGATCTCGATTGTGTGCATTTGTGTGTATGATTAGTGCACGATCGAGCAGGGGCGTCACAACTCTTTAGAAACGTATGAGCTAGATAATCAATAAAAAAGGACAAACCTAGTGCTAGAAGCTCCTACATCACTAACAACTCAAATTTAATCAAATTCATGTAGTAGAAGCCTCAGGTAAAGGATCATGCCTCATTTTATCAATTGATACTACCTTCGGTCCAAATAGACGATGCCTTTTTTTTTACTCTGGAAAGTATAAAAAGTGAAACATTGGCAGCTACAACCTTCGTCCCAAAAGGGTTGTCTTAGATTTGTCCGTATCTAGAAAAATCTAAGATAAGCTTTTCGGGACAAAGGGAGTACTTGTGAAGAGAGCAGTGTTTAATACGAATCTAGTCATGACATTTCTACCATGCTCGGTACAAACATTATTAAACCTCTATAATGATCGAAATCAAAAAATTAGACTGCACAGAAACCACAACAACAGATAGAATGTAGTCTGAATCAGATAAACTATATTGGAGGTTATGAGAATTAACTGACAAACAGAGACATGATGAGAAAATACTTAACCAAACCACCTAAGATTAGCATAATTGTACAATAACTGAAAACGACCATTAGGTATGATAACGATCCCGAATGAGCAATGATGTGAAATACTGAAATGTTTTCCCTAAAAAAGCAATAATGTGAAATGGCAATCACGTACAAATAAAGAAAGTTTGAAGCCAAGTGATGAGGTGCTGTTGTTATAAACCATTTGTATTGATGCAACAAAAAATAAATCTTCCTTGATGACCCATAACCACAGAGAGAAATAATCAATGCAATGTAGCGACCAGCAAAAGTGAATTTTTTTTACTCATTCTGCTACTACTAACAGATAGTTACCTGCTCAATAAATACATCACGTTAGCATGTCTATCAGGAGAAACCATATTATGTATTGCTCAAAACTTTAGCTGAGAATGTCCACCACCAATGTCTGCATCTACAAGAATAATAAGACCATGAACCAATGGGACCGCAACGAACAGTCAAATAGGTGTGAGGGGGCATTAACTAGATATTTAGATAATCACAACACTGTATTTTGAGAAAATAATTCATGTCTGGTGCAACATTACGAATAGATAAACAAAATTAGCAGATAGGAAAGGAAAAGTTACCTAAAATTACACTTAAGTCAATCCATGCCACATTGGATAAAATAGAATATAATCATACTAGTAAATGCTAGCAATAGAGGTGATCATGACTATTCATATTATGATTATCTCTAAACAGATTTAGTCTGAATTCTCTGGCAAATGGACTTGCCACTTGCAGCAGGACTCTTCTATAATTGAAAACCTTTTTTGTAACCATCAAACCAAGTCGGTTTACAGATTTAATATTACTAGAAAGTTCGACAAGAGGATAACAATATTGAATGGATGACATATGAAAAGCTTTAAGCTTTGTAATGTGCCAATTGACCTACCTATTTGACATTTCAGTTGGTGCAACCAAGTTTTTCATGTAATCATCTTCAATTTCAAAACATGTGTATCTCATCTTGAGAAATTGCAGCTATGCACTAATACTGCCATGATGAAATTCTTGAGTATGTCAACAGGCACTAGTACAAAACAGGGCTTTTGTCCCGGTTCCAGAGGGCCTTTAGTCCTGGTTCTGGAACCGGGACAAAACGATCGGGACTAATGCCTAAAACCTTTAGTCCCGGTTGGCCTACGAACCGGGACCAAAGTTTCTCCACGTGGCCGCTGTGGGGAGCCCAGGCAGGAGGACCTTAAGTCCCGGTTGGTAACACCAACCGGGACTAAAGGAGCTCCACGTGGCCGCTTCGCAGCACTCAGGCAGGAGGACCTTTAGTCCCGGTTGGTAACACCAACCGGGACCAAAAGGCAGCCACGCGTCAGCGGCTCGCAGGCGCTGGTTTTTTTTTGAAAGGGGGGGTTTAGGGGTTTCATATTGTGTTAGCTAGCTAATAGAGAGAAGTGACCTCTCTTTCTCCGTGCTTGGTCGACGCTAGCTACTACATATAGAGAGAACTCGACGCTAGCTAGTAAGCAAATGAAGGAAACCATTAATTACACAAGATCGTCATGAACATATATAGAGAGAAGTGACCTCTCTTTCTCCGTGCTTGGTCGAACAACAAGTTTTCGTATATCTATCCGACGGTACTACATATATACAATATAACATCCCTGACATCATCAAGCACCAAACTCCCATTGAATTTCCGTATGGTATTCTCCCTTTTCATGTATGACGTGGTCAAGAAAGAATCCCGCCAATTCCTCTTGAATTGCTCGTATGCGATCATGTGGTAGGAGTTCATCCCGCATCTGCCAGATCTAATTTAAAGAAGGGGGTCAATACATATATATGAATGAAACTCAACACAATTGATGGTAATAAAATAAAATTGTGAATATTGTTTACGTACTTCAAATTGTTTGTCATACAAGAAGCCCCGCTCAGTGGTCGAGTCGCGAATTAACTCGCAAACGTAGTATCCACATAAATTATTCCTGGCTGGCTGCCACCAGCACTTTACGAGAAAAGAGTTCAATCAAACTGATAATCAAGCATGATAATGGTATTGATGAAACTAGAATCAATGAGAGATGCGCGGAACTAGCTAGTACTACTTACTTTGGGGTGTGTAAATCACATCTCGTTCTTCAGACCCGGAACCTTTCCGGTGAACTGTTTCCAAACCCTGCCAGGCAAAGAAAATGATTACTTGATATCAGGAAATGAACGAAAGTTGCCGATATGGTCCCGGTATTGATTGAACTTACTTCTGGAGCATTGCAGTCATGTCCGCATAATCCTTGGGATCTTTACGTCTCAAGTCTAAGACAGTTACTACTCCCCCGTCAAGCTTAATGGATAGCAGAATAAAGTGGAACCTGCGCACGCATAACTCATCAATTACAGTACTTAACCTCGAGTAAGCGAAACCGAATATGCACAAGGCAGTAACACTCACTTGAAGTTGTAAGGAAAGAGTATTTCCCTTTTGTTTTGATGTCGAAGGAATGCTTTTAGCAAGTTTTCCTAGGTTTCTTTAACTCTGTTTTGTACCGTCCATTCATTTACGGTATTTGGGCTAATGAACCCAATGTCATAGATTTGTCTTTTTGGGCATTCGACGATCTTCAATCTGCATAATATAGTGAGGATAATTATATATACATGCAATGAACGAGCTGAGCTAGAGACTTAATTACAGAAGTAATACTTACAGACAGTAGCAAGTCATGATATGTTTGTCGAGGGCCTCTTGATTGAACAACTGAAATAACTCCACAAATTCAACAGGCATCAGGTCGACTCCAATGAGGTCGTGCTCATCTTCAATTCTCACCATCAACTATCAGACCCATTCTTCCTGCAGCTTTCGAAGTACCACTCATGCAATCTTCTCATCATCGTTGTTAGAGGAGGATGATCAGGTTTGACGAGAGGCTTCCCGTGCTCGTATCTAAAGATCTTTACTACCTCAGCCGTTTCAAACTGTACATCATCGCCCACGTAATCACCAAGATTGGTACCGGGCAGTAGCCCCGGATGATTAGCGATATCGCTAGACACCTTGAGCGGGGGGCACGATTGCTTCTCCTGTTCGCCGAGCTGGGGAATTGTTTTCCCACTTCTTTGTCTTGAAGCACTGGCAGTACTTCCCGACCGCCGCGCTTCATCATATGTCTTTTCAATACAGCGGTCATAGTTGGATTGCGGCGGAGGCGGTGGTGGTCGCTTAAGGGCATCCAGAGTGCGCTTCGCTTTCACCGGCACTATTGTTTCCTTCGGAGGTGGACGTTTCCGTTCAAAATGGGCCTGCACTTCGACAGCACTAATGTCCTTGTTTTCCTCGTCAGTCCTCTCATATGGTAACTTTGGAGGAACCCTGAGGCTTGGACCAAATTTGAAATTCTTCCCGCCTTTTGTACTGCTAGCCGCCGGAGCGGCGGCGGCTCTCTTCCGCTTTTGCTGAGGCGGCGGAGTCCGCTGACGCGCCGGAGCCCGCTGAGGCGGCGGAGACCGCTGACGTGCCGGAGACGGCTGACGCGCCGGAGACAGCTGAGGCGGAGGAGGATTCTGCTGAGGGGCCTCCTCCGTTAGAGTCCGCTGAGGCGGCGGAGACGGATGACACGCCGGAGACGACTCAGGCAGCGGAGATAGCACAACTGGACTGTGAGGAGGAGTCTGCTGAGGATCCGGCTGCGTCTGCTGAGGCGGCGTCCAGTTTGGAAGCTTGATGTTCTCCTTTCTCCATAGACAGGTACTCCTTAAGGCATTTTCCAGAAGATTATCCCCTTCACCTGTAGGGTAGTCAAGCTCCAGCCCCTCAAATCCCACCATTATTTTATCCACCGTGACAATAGCATAGCCATGTGGAATCGGACGGCAATGGAAAGTTCCCTCAGGTCGAGGAGGTAAAACAGAGCCGACCGCCGCCTTCAAGGTCAGGTTCTGGCATTTCGCCATTAGCACACAATGTTCAGCCTCCGTGATACTATCCACGGGGTAGCGAGGAGCCATGAAATCAGGCTGAACGAGCTCCGTGGAAGCCACGCTGCTTCTCCGCTGAGATGGTGGGGTAGCTTCTGGGGCAGTGTCGAAGGAAGGATCTTCGTGCCGCTGAGATAGTTGGCCGGTAGCTCGCTGGCTCTCAAGTTCCTCTAGTTTTGCTAATCTTACACTGAGCTTCTGCATTTCGCTTGCTTCCGCTTTCTTCTTTCTCTCTCGGCTTCTATAACCACCGCTGTTGGGAAACCCATACACCCACGGAACGGAGCCTGATGTGCCTCGTGTTCGTCCAGGGTGTTCAGGATTCCCGAGGGCCTGTGTCAGCTCGTCATTCTCTCTGTCGGGATGTAACCTCCCTTCCTGCGCTGCCTGGATTGCTTCCGATAGCTTCTTGACGGGTATTGCAAGTTGAGCTTACGTCCAAACACACTCCCCTGTGTCTGGGTCCAAAGTTCCCCCAACCCCGAAGAACCAAGTCCTTGACCGATCTGGCCAGTGCAATGTCGCTGGTTGGACCCCTTTAGCAAGCAGGTCTTGCTCAGCTTTGTCCCACGTAGGCCGGGCTTTGCTGTAGCCACCTGACCCCGTAACATGGTGATACTTCTTCTTTGCAGCATTTAGCTTATTTGTCGCTGACCTTTGCTTGCCCTTGTCCGATTTCTTGTAGGCCACAAATGCGGGCCAGTGATCTTTTATCTTCTCATATGGACTGGTGAATTCTGGAGTCTTGTCTTTCTCGACAAACTTTTTGTTCAAATCTTTCTTCCTGTTCTTGAATAGTTCTGCCATCTTCTTAAGAGCAAACGCCTTGACCTTATTCGGATCCGCCTCTGGTGGTAGGCTGAAATTTGTCATCAGCGAGGTCCAAAGTTCATCTTTCTGTCTATCCTGGACATAAGAAACTTCAGGGTCCTTCTTCTTATTCCATTCTTGGATGCTGATCGGGACGATGTCCCTAACAACCACTCCGCACTGATGTATAAATGTGTCCCTGCTCCGCTTGGGAGCAATCGGTTGGCCATCTCGACCGACTTCTTCGATCGTGAACCTTTCATCCTGGCGCAACCTTTTCTTCGGGCCTCGTCTCCTTACGGAAGTTTGGCTCGATCCGGAGGGCTAATTAAAAGAAGAAAGAAGCGTTAATATATGTACATACGAAACAATTAATGCATCAAGTCAGCAGAGGCTTAATTAATATATGTATATATACCTCGCCGGACTTTGCAACAGTTAAGGCTCCCTCCTCCGTTCGGTCACCGGAGCCGTCATGATCTCCTTCCTCCTCCATTCGGTCACCGGAGCCGTCATGATCTCCTTCCTCCTCCACTCGATCACCGGAGCCGTCATGATCTCCTTCCTGACCATCGATGTCGTTGAGAAACGACAAGGTGATATCACCTTCGTTGCGGATTATATCCCCCAACAACTCTTCTTTTTCTAAGTTTCTGTCCATAGTTTCTGCAAATATTACAACATGGCAATATACAACCATGAGAGATGGATTAGTGGCAAACATAGACCTAGCTAATCACAACAAGGAATCATATGCATATATGAGCAATGGATTAGTCGCAAACATCATGCAAAGTTATCGGGGGTTATACTTTCGAGAGAGGATACTTTGCGGACCGCCTCTCTCATGCATGTCCGACGTCCCCCCTCATGAAGTTATCGGGGTTATGTTTTAACTACGTACCCCCCCCCCCCTCATGTCGAAGTTATCAGGGTTATGTTTTAATGGAACAGAATTTGTTAACTTGACATTAGACGTCAATAGTATTATACATAACAACAGTGCTATATGATATTATTGTTGTAGCGTTATATATAAGACCCCACCTGCCACCTTCGACAAACGGGTAGGCGAGCGGACCGGGAGTAAATTTTGAATATATGAGTTGTTACTCCCTCTCTCCCATAATTAACCTTAGTAAATTTCATTATCATCATGCCCATTTAGTAAAGTTGCCTCTCCCCGATTACGGCAAAGTAAAACTTAGTAAGATCATCATGCCCATTTAGTAAAGTTGCCTCTCCCCGATATAGAAAAACAATATGCATACATCCATGGATCATCCATACATCATTGCTCATATATTCAAACTTAATATGAGTTTTAACAAGATCATCATGAACAAAAATTTCTTTGAACAAAAAATTTTTCTATGTACAATTTTTTTTTGTATGAACAAAAAAAATCATGAACATTTAGTAAAGTTGCCTCTCCCCGATTTAGGCAAAGTAAAACTCAGTAAACTTAATATGAGTTTTAGCAAGATCATCATGAACTTAGTAAACTTAATATGAACAAAAAAAAGCATACATCAATGGACAAAAAAAAATTCTATGAACAAAAAAAAGAATACATCAATGCATACATCCATGGATCATCCATACATCTGCATATACATACATACACCATCCATACATACATCAATGGACAAAAAAATTTTCTATGAACAAAAAAAAAGCAGAGCAGGGGCGGCGGCGTCGGGGCAGGACAGGGGCGGGGGGAAGGGGGGGCTCACTGGGGGCGGCGTCGGGGCAGGGGCAGGGGCGCGGCGGCGTCGGGGCAGGGTGTTGGGGAACGTTGCATGGGAAACAAAAATTTTCCTACGCACACGCAAGATCTATCCATGGTGATGAGCATCTACGAGAGGGAGAGTGAATCTACATACCCTTGTAGATCGCTAAGCGGAAGCGTTAAGAAACGCGGTTGATGTAGTCGAACGTCTTCGCGATCCAAATCGCAAGTCGTCCCTCGATCCAATCACGATCTAGCGCCGAACGGACGGCACCTCCGCGTTCAACACACGTACTGCTTGATGACGCCTTCACCTCCTCGATCCAGCGAGCGATGGTGAAGTAGTAGATGAGTTTCGGCAGCACGACGGCGTGATGACGGTGGTGGTGAAGAACGATCTCCGCAGGGCTTCGCCAAACACTACGGAGATTATGACGGAGGAAGAAATAGAGGGTTAGGGTTGCCGGCACACGGCTTGGGAAATCTTGATGTGTCCCGTGTGCTAGCCCTGCCCCTCTATTTATATGTTGAGCCCTGGGGTCTAAACTTGGAGAGAAAGCCTCCACAAGGTCAGTTTTGCCCGCACAAGGTCGGTTTGGCCCGCACGGAAAGAGTCCCACTCGGATTCCAGCAGTACCGCGTACAAGCGGTAGTACCGCTCACGGGCGGTAGTACCGCTTGAGCGGTAGTACCACTTCACACAAGCGGTAGTACCGCTTACGCGGTAGTACCGCTTCACACAAGCGGTAGTACCGCTTACGCGGTAGTACTGCCTTACCAGCGGTAGTACCGCTTAAGACAGCAGCAAAACTTCCTTTTGCACTTTCCAATACCTCGTGGGCTTTACCCCTTTGGCCCATATAAAGTGTTGCTGCACCCGAACACTTCGGTAAACACCCGGAACCCCTTCCGGTGAATTCTGGAACCCTTCCGGAGATCAAAACACTATTATCACATATATCTTTACCTCTGGACTCTTCCGGAGATCCCTGTCATGTCCGGGATCTTATCCGGGACTCCGAACAACCTTCGGTCACCAACACAATAACTCAACTATACTAATCGTCACCAAACGTTAAGTGTGTAGACCCTGCGGGTTCGAGAACTATGTAGACATGACCGAGACACCTCTACGGTCAATAACCAATAGCGGGACCTGGATGCCCATATTGGTTCCTACATATTCTACGAAGATCTATATCGGTTGAACCTCTATGTCAAGGATTCAGTTAATCCCGTATACTGTTCCCTTCGTTCTTCGGTATGTTACTTGCCCGAGATTCGATCGTCGGTATCTCTATACCTAGTTCAATCTCGTTACCGGCAAGTCTCTTTACTCGTTCCGTAATACAAGATCTTGTGGCTAACTCTTTAGTCACTTTGCTTGCAAGGCTCATTGTGATGTTGTATTACCGAGTGGGCCCTGAGATACCTCTCCGTCACACGGAGTAACAAATCCCAGTCTTGATCCATGCCAACCCAACAGACACCCTCGGAGATACCTGTAGAGTACCTTTATAGTCACCCAGTTACGTTGTGACATTTGATACACACAAGGTATTCCTCCGGTGTCAGTAAGTTGCATGATCTCATGGTCATAGGAACAGATACTTGACATGCAGAAAACAATAGCAATAAACTGACACGATCATATGCTATGTTCGTAGTTTGGGTCTTGTCCATCACATCATTCTCCTAATGATGTGATCCCGTTATCAAATGACATCTCATGGCTATGGCTAGGAAACCTTAACCATCTTTGATTAATGAGCTAGTTAACTAGAGGCATACTAGAGACACAGTGTTGTCTATGTACCCACACATGTATTTGAGTTTCCAATCAATACAATTATAGCATGGATAATAAACGATTATCACGAACAAGGAAATATGATAAAAACTAAATTATTATTGCCTCTAGGGCATATTTCCAACACAGGGCAGGGGCGCGGGGAGCGGCGTTGGCGCCGGGGTAGGGCGCGCGTCTGGGCATAGGACGTCGAGGGCGTCGAGGGCGTCGAGGGCGTCGGCGAGGGCGTCGACGGCGAGGTGGAGCAGCCTGACGGCGAGGGCGTCGACGGCGAGCTTGGGCAGCCTGGCGGCGTCGTCGGGGGAACTGTAGATGGGGATTGGAAATTTCCTAAGTGTGCGCTTATATAGCCCCCCCTTTAGTCCCGGTTGGTGGCACCAACCGGGACTAAAGGCACCCCTTTAGTCCCGGTTCGAGCCACCAACCAGAACCAAAGGTAAATTTCAGCAGCCCAAAGGGCGGGAAGCTGAGACCTTTGGTCCCGGTTCGTGGCTCCAACCGGGGCTAAAGGGGGGCCTTTAGTCCCGGTTGGAGCCACGAACCGGGACCAAAGGCCTGCGGCTGGCACGACATCGGGCGGGTGGATGTTTAGTCCCACCTCGCTAACTGAGAGGCGTCGAGAGTGGTTTATAAGCGCGGCTGCGCCAACCCTCTCGAGCTCCTCTCTTATGCAGGCCTACGAGCCTAAACGCACTCTCTCTGCCTGTGGGCCTACTAGGCCTGCTGCGGGCCTGCATCCTGGCCCAACTAGCGGATTGGGTTTTTAGTCGTATGCAGGCCGTGGTTGCCCAGTAGGCGGCATTTTTTATAATTTTTGTTTTTTTTGCTTTATTTATTTTATTTTGTTTCTAGTCGTATGCAGGCCGTGGTGGCTAGTAGGTGGGCCTTTTTTTATTTTTTGCATATGTTATGTTTTTAAATTTTTAATGTTATTTTTAGTTATATAATTTTAGTTGCATAAATTTTATATAATTTTAGTTGCATAAATTTTATATAATTTTAGTTGCATAAGTTTTATTTTTTATTGATTCTTTTTAGTTGATTCCTTTTGCTATTAGAGTTTTATAAAAGCTTTTTAGTTTTCTATTAAAGTTTGTAACAAAAAATACTTTATGAAAATTCTTTTTACTATTAAAGTTTTTAACAAATAAATACTTTGATAATTTTAGTTAATATTATTTTGATTATTTTTAGTTGATTCTTTTTGCTATTGAAAAATATTATATTTAATTGATTCTTTTTAGTTCATTCTTTTTGCTATTAGAATTTTATGAAAGCTTTTTAGTTCATTCTTTTTGCTATTAGAGTTTTATAAAAGCTTTTTGATTCATTCTTTTTGATATTAATTCATTCTTTGAGCTAAATGAACCTGAAATTGAAAAGCAGTACAAATGAACTCTGAAAAGGTTGAAAGTTGGCATGGTATCATCATTTCACCCACATAGCATGTGCTAAAAAGTTGAGAGGGTTACGACAAAAATTGGATGCACTTCGTGTACAAAATGGACAATCTCTTTCGAAGTATCACGGTTTCGGACGAAAACTCATATGTTACAAAGGAATTTCATTTCTTGACATGTAACTGCAGTGATATTCTAGATCAAAGCCATCATCAGAATAGTTGTGGAGAGAAACTCTTCAATTTTTCTTCGCGTGTGTCCCTTGCTTATTGCGCCGTAACCATGGATAATCTTCATCATTTAACAGGGTGCTTGGGTCAGCCTTCACTTTGAAGGGAGGAATTTCATGAAACTTTTCATAATCTTCAGACATGTCTGTCTTGCCCTCCACTCCCACGATGTCTCTTTTCCCTGAAAGAACTATGTGGCGCTTTGGCTCATCGTATGATGTATTTGCTTCCTTATATTTTCTTTTTCTCGGTTTGGTAGACATGTCCTTCACATAGAAAACCTGCGCCACATCATTGGCTAGGACGAATGGTTCGTCTGTGTACCCAAGATTGTTGAGATCCACTGTTGTCATTCCGTACTGCGGGTCTACCTGTACCCCGCCTCCTGACCGATTGACCCATTTGCACCGAAACAAAGGGACCTTAAAATCATGTCCATAGTCAAGTTCCCATATGTCCACTATGTAACCATAATATGTGTCCTTTCCCCTGTTGGTTGCTGCATCAAAGCGGACACCACTGTTTTGGTTGGTGCTCTTTTGATCTTGGGCGATCGTGTAAAATGTATTCCCACTTATCTCGTACCCTTGGTAAGTCAATACAGTCGAAGATGGTGTCCTGGCCAACGAGTACAGCTCATCTCCAACAATGTTGTCACCCATGAGATGTGTTTGCAACCAACTGCCGAAAGTCCTGATGTGTTCACATGTAATCCAGTCGTCACACTGCTCCGGGTGTTTGGAGCGCAGAATATTCTTGTGTTCATTGACATACGGGATCACCAAGGTAGAATTCTGTAGAACTGTGTAGTGTGCTTGAGCCCAAGAATGCCCGTCCCTACATATTATTGAATCCGCTCCTAGCGTGCCTTTTCCAGTCAGTCTCTCCTCATACCACGATTGAGGGAGACCAATCGGCTTAAGGTCAGGAATGAAGTCAACACAAAACCCAATGACCTCCTCTGTTTGCCGGCCCATGGAGATGCTTCCTTCTGGCCTAGCACGGTTACGAACATATTTCTTTAAGACTCCCATGAACCTCTCAAAGGGGAACATATTGTGTAGAAATACAGGACCCAGAATGGCAATCTCGTCGACTAGATGAACTAGGACGTGCGTCATAATATTGAAGAAGGATGGTGGGAACACCAGCTCAAAACTGACAAGACATTGCACCAAATCATTCTTTAACCTTGGTAGGATTTCTGGATCGATTACCTTTTGAGAGATTGCATTGAGGAATGCACATAGCTTCACAATGGCTAATCGAACGTTTTCCGGTAGAAGCCCCCTCAATGCAACCGGAAGCAGTTGCGTCATAATCACGTGGCAGTCATGAGACTTTAGGTTCTGGAACTTTTTCTCTGCCATATTTATTATTCCCTTTATACTGAGCAGGCATTCAAAGAAGATTTCCTTCTCTTCTTTGGTAAGAGCGTAGCTGGCAGGACCTTCATACTGCTTTGGATGCATGCCGTCTTTTTCGTGCACACGTTGCTGGTCCTCCCGTGCCTCCGGTGTATCTTTTGTCTTCCCATACACGCCCAAGAAGCCTAGCAGGTTCACGCAAAGATTCTTCGTCACGTGCATCACGTCGATTGCAGAGCGGACCTCTAGGTCTTTCCAATAGGGTAGGTCCCAAAATATAGATTTCTTCTTCCACATGGGTGCGCGTCCCTCAGCGTCATTCGGAACAGATTGTCCGCCAGGACCCTTTCCAAAGATTACTTGTAAATCCTTGACCATATCAAGTATGTGATCACCAGTACGGAGGGCGTGCTTCTTCCGGTGATCTGCCTCACCTTTGAAATGCTTGCCTTTCTTTCGACATTGATGGTTGGTCGGAAGAAATCGACGATGTCCCAGGTACACATTCTTCCTGCATTTCTCCAAATATTTACTTTCGGTGTCATCTAAACAATGCGTGCATGCGTGGTATCCCTTGTTTGTCTGTCCTGAAAGGTTACTGAGAGCAGGCCAATCATTGATGGTTACAAACAGCAACGCATGTAGGTCAAATTCCTGCTGTTTGTGCTCATCCCACACACGTACACCTTTTCCATTCCACAGCTGTAAAAGTTCTTCAACTAATGGCCTTAGGTACACATCACTGTCGTTGCCGGGTTGCTTAGGGCCTTGGATGAGCACTGGCATCATAATGAACTTCCGCTTCATGCACAACCAAGGAGGAAGGTTATAGATACATAGAGTCACGGGCCAGGTGCTATGATTGCTGCTCTGCTCCCCAAAAGGATTAATGCCATCTGCGCTTAACCCAAACCATATGTTCCTTGCGTCACCTGCAAAGTCCCCCCACCTTCTCTCGATTTTTCTCCACTGCGACCCGTCAGCGAGTGCTCTCAACTTCCCGTCTTTTTACGGTCTTCTTTGTGCCATCGCATCAACTTGGCATGCTCTTTGTTTCTGAACAGACATTTCAGCCGTGGTATTATAGGAGCATACCACATCACCTTGGCAGGAACCCTCTTCCTGGGGCGCTCGCCCTCAACATCACCAGGGTCATCTCGTCTGATCTTATACCGCAATGCACCGCATACCGGGCATGCGTTCAAATCCTCGTACTCACCGCGGTAGAGGATGCAGTCATTAGGGCATGCGTGTATCTTCTGCACCTCCAATCCTAGAGGGCATAGAACCTTCTTTGCTTCGTACGTACTGTCAGGCAATTCGTTATCCTTTGGAAGCTTCTTCTTCATTATTTTCAGTAGCTTCCCAAATCCGTTGTCAGATACACCATTGTCTGCCTTCCATTGCAGCAATTCCAGTGTGGTACCGAGCTTTGTGTTGTCATCTTCGCAATTTGGGTACAACCCTTTTTTGTGATCCTCTAACATGCGATCGAACTTCAACTTCTCCCTTTCACTTTGGCATTGTCTCTTTGCATCAACAATGACCCGGCGAAGATCATCATCGGGCACATCGTCTGGTTCCTCTTGATCTTCAGCTTCCCCCGTTGCAGTATCACCGTATTCAGGGGGATAGTTGTCATCATCCTCTTCTTCTTCGTTGTCTTCCATCATAACCCCTCTTTCTCCATGCTTGGTCCAAACATTATAGTGTGGCATGAAACCCTTCTCAAGCAGGTGGACGTGAAGGGTTTTCAAGTTAGATTAATCCTTCGTATTCTCACAGACAGGGCATGGACAATACATAAAACCATTCTGCTTGTTTGCCTCAGCCACTTCGAGAAATTTATGCAGGCCCTCAAGATACTCGGAGGTGCGTCGGTCACCGTACATCCATTGCCGGTTCATCTGCGTGCATTATATAATTAAGTGTATCAAAAACCATTACAGAACATCATGAATAGAGAAGTGACCAAATTAATACAAGTTCATCACCACATTAAAACCAAAGTACAGTAGTGATCAAATGTTATTACTGAAAAAAATAAATACATAAAGTTCATACATATATAGTTCTCATAGAACAACATAAAGCTCTCTAGAGCATCTAATTAAAACATACATTGAAACTATGAAAAACATTTAAATGCGATCATAATCGCAACTAAGGTAACAATTGATCCAACAGCATAATGATACCAAGCCTCATTATGAATGACATATTTTCTAATCTTTCTAATCTTCAAGCGCATTGCATCCATCTTGATCTTGTGATCATCGACGACATCGGCAACATGCAACTCCAATTCCATCTTCTCCTCCTCAATTCTTTTCAATTTTTTCTTCAAGTAATTGCTTTCTTTTTCAACTAAATTTAACCTCTCGACAAGAGGGTCGGTTGGAATTTCCGGTTCACATACCTCCTAGATAAAAACATCTATGTCACGTTGGTCGGCATAATTGTCATAAACACTACATGAAACAAATCATAATAAAAGATAATATACCACATCCGAATCATAGACAGGACGAGGGCCGACGGGGGCGGATACCAAAGTCATGGCACTATATAATAACAAACAATAATAAAAGTAAGAAAATTATACAAGTATCTATCTAAATCATACAAGTAAGAAATTTTTTTCTTTTAAAAAGAAGATAAGAACAAGAGGCTCACCACGGTGGTGCCGGCGACGAGATCGGCGCGGGCGATCGACAGCGGTGAGGACGGGGACGGTTACGGCACCCTACACATGTGCAGACTCTAAGAAGTTAATTTCAGCTCAAATTGTGCATCTAAATCAAAAGAACTCCCACATACACTCCTCCACTAAAACCCACAAACCACTCTACTTCTACATCATTTGAAATGAGCTAAACTAGCAGTGAGAGATGAAACGATGAAGTTGCTAACCTTTTAGAACACTTGTGTAGTTGGTGCACCGCCAAACCTAGACAAATCTTGGGGAAAATGGAGCTTGGAGGTCGAGCTTGGAGAGGAGAAAGCTTAAGTGTGACTCGGGCATTTCATCGAACACCTCATGTGCATAGGAGGTGAGAGCAGAGCAGCACACACCTCCCACACCGGCCGGCCAAAAAACAGAGGAGTGAGCGGGCAGGGGAGAGCATATATATAGGCATCTCTTTAGTCCCGGTTCGTGGCTAGAACCGGGATAGAAGACTGACCTTTAGTCTCGGTTCCAGTCACCAACCGGGACTAAAGGGGTTGCGCCAGGAGCGAGGCCCTTTAGTCCCGGTTGGTGGTTGGAACCGGGACTAAAGGTCCCAGCCGAACCGGGACTGGTTTCTGCCGAGGCCCGGCCGGCGTCCTGGCCGCTCGAACCGGGACTGATGCACGCATTAGTCCCGGTTCGTAACAGAACCGGGACTGTTGCTCTGATCTGGCCTGGACCAATGCGCTGTTTTGTACTAGTGAGGCCAGCAAAAAAAGTTACATTATACACAGAATTTGCCAATCCACCTCAAACATATTATTTCTGCCAATCTTTGTGTTCATTGTTGTATTCTATGGACGTCCATAGAATAAACAGAAAGTGTTTGCCACCTCTGACTCGGACCACATAACTCAACAATAGTAATACGAGAATATCGAATAACTTGGTTTCTTTTTTTACCTGCAGTATAGACACCTTCGAATGGATAATAGTGACACCAGGGGTTGGATTTGAAAAGTTTCTTGAACTGCAATGATTCAAACTAGACCATGAAGATGCCAATATTTGTCGACAGTAACACCATATTATTGTCCTCCACAAACCCTACTACCAATGGGCACTTTCTCTCCATCTCTGAATTCAAAGAAAGTAGCGTGTCCAGATCAATACTTCTTCCCAGCACCTATGAAGCAACACCCTTGCAATCGGTCTTCCTCTTCCATAATTGAGCGCAAAAGCCTCTGAGGAAGAGGAAACCAAGGCCACCACCCTCTGCCTGCATAACCCAAATATTGCCATTGCCCATGCCACCAGTGTTCTCCACTGGCATGGATATCCAAGATAGGCTCCGCCTGTCCAAATCAAATTCAAGAATTCCTGAGAATCCCCAGAAAGCAACTAATAAAAGGAACCCCCAACCATCACAGTAGGCATGCTCAAGTAAACCGTGGACGGAAACCCGCTAGAATCCTCGAACGGAAGCGGTGTTGAGATGAGATCGTCCCATACACCAGTCGCCGACGGGTAAACAGAGGCGACGGCATGTGTATCTTGTATGGCGCTGTTGCCTACCAAGACCACCTGGAAATGGTGGATGTCTCCGGGAGCACGAAGCACCGCCGCACCAATCCAGGAACTTACTGTGTTGAACCCTGGGGGAATGCCCAGGTGGTGCTGGTCACCGGTGACGGGGTCCCACACCACGAGCTTCTGCTGCTTACCTATGGGGGCGTCCAAGATGAGTATGAGGCCATGGCAGCATCTGAGGGGAAGGAAGCGGTTGCCGGCAGCGATTGGGAAGGAGAAGTGGCCTTGCGAGATTCTATTGGGTGGATCCAGCGTAGGCTGGAAGTGGACGCGTAGAGAATCCTTGACGAAGCAGGTGCGCCCGAAAGCGGCGAGAGAAGCCGGGGTCAGATGCGAGGCTGCGCCAGAGCTTGCATACGGCGGAGGCGCGGGGAAGGGAGGAGGGCTGCGGGGGGAGACGGAGAAGGATCTCTGAGAGAAGGTTGTCGTCGTCTAGCGGCGCCGCCGCTGGCGAGCGGAGTCTGCTCATGCGGGACATTTTTTTTCTTTCGAGGGGAACGATGGGAGTGAAGAGAAGACTCACGCGTTTATCATTTGCGTAACCGAATACTGTATCATAGAGTGAGCCCATTAGCCCTATCCGCATACAAAAGGCCCACTGGCCCAGGATGAGTGTGCTAATTTGCGACTTTTTCAAAAATATACCATCACAAAAATCAGATCACTTTTTTTAAAAGGAGGTTAAACCCCAGCATCTTTTTGGACAAAATGTGAATTTTATTCGCTCAAAATGGGCATCAAGAGATACAAATCAAAAAAGCACACACCCAGCCTCTGCATAGTTCTTTTTTATGGTAATACGTGTTTCATTTATATCATAAGGATTATAGTACAAGTCACGTACATACGTAAAACTACACAAAGAAACACCAGCCAAGAAGTAAAAATTACAAACAAGATTGAAGAATCCTCCGAGCTTGACATCGACGTCCGTCACCTGCCTTTGGCACCACAACAGCAACCACGAAAGGAAAAAAATGACGGATCACCTCCACACCTGATCGAGCTCGACGCGGCTCCATCGCTGATATGCAGCTTTGCGAACCTCTAAGGTGGCTCGCCAAAGACGAAACCATTACCGTTGAACGAATCAGACTGGGGCAACACCTCGGACACATCATCGAACTCCAGATCTGGCACCCCATACGACTAAGACGTCGAAGGAGAGAACCATACCTGCCATCCACGAACCACGAACCAACACACAATCCACCATCTTCCAGATGCCGCCGATGCAGACCACAATCTGCATCCGCTCCTGAACTACCTCCCAAGCTCCGCGCCGGCGCTGGAGTAAACGTCGTCGTAATGGCGGAGCCCGAGGACACAGGTCCACCACGAGGATGCCGTCGCAGCCATGCGATCCTTGCTTGAACAGACTGGTTTTCAAATCCATCCCCAACCGTAGAACTGATCGTCTTGTTGGAGTAGGATCTAAAGAATATTTGCTATTATCGCCACCGAAGCCACGACGATGAACAACCTAAAAACCTAAACTACGAGAGTCTAAAAACTATCCACACGCGTAGATCCGATGACCCCCCGCACCATCGACCAAAAACAGCAACGCCTCAGCATAGTTAGAATGCACACAACCTACACTAACACACGCACACATAAAAACACGTCTGCAAATAGCAAAGTCATATAAGAACAAAGTTATGCGTAAGCGAGGAAAAAAGAAAAACCCAAAGCAACCAGATTCACGATCGGCAAACTACAACAATGACTATATCCGCACCAACCATCTCATGACACCACACAGACGACAAGGTTATTCAACAACAACGCCTTCAGGAAAGAAGCGACACTCAAGCGTCACCGTCGCCGCATCCAACCACCAAGGCCAGAATCTAGGTTTTCTCCCTGAACAATCGATCCAAGCATATTTGAGTAATGCCTTCAACAAGGTAATAACGTAAAAAATATCGTCATTGCCAGGTATAACCAACTCAGGTCAGACCTAGGCTTTCACCCCCCGGAGCTCGAGATCGGGTGCTCGAGTAGCATCACCATCGAAGTCACTCAAGTGTTGTCGCTGCCACTTTTTCGCAATCCCAGCAGCAACAATGCCATGGGACTGCCGCCGCTGCACAACCATCCCCCTGCATCAAGTCGTCGCCCATAATTTATATCTAACTGTCGAAGTCAACCACTGGATCTTGAGAGATGAACACTTCCAAAGATCTTTTCATGACCACAACCATCATGGAGCCGTAGGAGGTCGCTGCAGCACAGTCTACAGTCACCCCACCCGGCCGACCGGATCCGGATCACCACCACCAAGCCGTGAACCGTGGCGTCGCCGGCCGATCACTGCCCACGCGGAAATGCAGCACCTCGCCGCCACGGTCCACCTCCTAGCAGAGAGCCCGGCGCACACCAACCAACTAACGCCAAATCCGACCGGAGACCGGCCCACACACAGATACGTTCCCACGCAGCACCACCCGGGCCCACCATGAGAGAGGCTCGACGCCACCTGCAGCAACACCCGCCAAATCAGCCACCAGGGCGCCAATCTGCAACATCCCAGCTCCGCGGTCATGCGCCTCCACGCCGCCGGGAGCTGCCGCTGCGTTCTCCCTCTGGCCACACTTTGTCGCTGCTATGCCATGAGCACACAACGTCGGGTGCCTTGCTGATGTGAGCCAAGTGTGCAGGGGTTGCGGTGATTTTGTGTCGAGTGTGTTTGTCGGTTTGCCTTTGTGGTCCCGTGGTTTCACCGTTCGGGAGTAGTTCATATGAGTGGGCAAGATTGTGATGGTTTTCGCCCGAGATCTTCTGCTTAATTAATTGATGGGGCAAATTTTCTGCTTTTGTTTCGAAAAAATTAAAATTTGGTAATCAAGTTTAATATCCCTTGTTATGCTATTTGCAAAAATGTAATATTGCGGTTGGATGTATTGTATGCACTTAATTAGATCAATCACAAACTTAAAGTTTGGATCATGAGTTGTGGCTTTTGCAAGAATTTGGAGGCATATAGTCGTAGTCACAGTCTTCCCTTTGTTGAGAATCATTTTAGTGTGTTCTATTGATTTAGTATAAAAGTAGATATTGTATTTTTTTTAATGTTTGGATCATGAGCTAATCGACTGGTGTTTAATGCATGACCGAGTATATCTTCTGTAGGTGCTATTACAACGCGGAATGTTTTGCCAGTTGGCAGCAATAATAATACTACTATAAGCATAAAAGAAAATATTGGTATGTACTTTTACTTCCGATTATAATGTTCAATCATAAAAATGATAGATATATTAAGATGTTGCCCGCACAAATCTATGTTAGTTGTTCAAATAGTACCTGTGGAAATTTTCATATTAGGTGAAGGAGACAGAGTGCAGTGAGCACTCTTAACTACTGCAGCAACAAGAGATTCTTGTGATCGGATTACCTTTGCCTATCCTTTAGATCGAGATTTGAATTTCACGTACGCCCATTCAATATACCATATACTTTGGTTTTCAAGCTGTACAGGGGGAGAATATCATACGGAAACCAACATTCAATGAAAACTTCGTGGAAACCATATTTTAAAGTTTCAAAAAAATCTGAAAAAATATGGGATGTTAAGAGGGTGATGTTTTATTGCCACACAAAATTTCAAATTGAAACACATTACGTGATGTGAGCTATGAAAAAGACAAATTTCAGCCCTGAATAGTGACATTACTGTTTGGCACTATTCAATGCTGATTTTGTCTTTTTCATAGCTCACATCTCGTAATGTATTTCAACTTGAAATTTGGCGTGGCAATAAAACATCATCCTCTTAACATCCCGTATTTTTTTCAGATTTTTGTGAAGCTTTTAAAAAAAAAAAAATCGTGGTTTTCACCGGTTTCCACCGAATGTTGGTTTCCGTATGATATTCTCCCCTGTACAGGAAGAGTCAGAGACACAAGATTGTTTTTTTTGAACCAAAAAGGCAGTTACAAATAACTCGACTAAGCCGAGAAATAACATGAGACCAGTTCTAAATGGACCAGGACTGACTCACCAAGAACCAAACAATTAGCCATCCACTAGTACAAAACAGGGCTTTGGTCCAGGCCAGATCAGAGCATTAGTCCCGGTTCTGTTACGAACCGGGACTAATGGGTGCATTAGTCCCGGTTCGAGCGGCGCAGGCATCAGTCCCGGTTCGAACGGGACCTTTAGTCCCGGTTGGAGAGACCAACCGGGACTAAAGGGGCTTCGAACGGTGCCAGCCCCTTTAGTCCCGGTTGGTATCTCCAACCGGGACTAAAGGTCCCCCCCCTTTAGTCCCGGTTGGTGTTACCAACCGGGACTAAAGGGGTTGAGGCTTTAGTCCCGGTTGGTGTTACCAACCGGGACTAAAGATAGTTTTCCTGTTTTTACATTTGTTTTCTGTTTTTAGTTTCTGTTTTAAATTGCTTATATCTTTTAAGATATTTGATGTTTTTGAGTGATTCTTTTTGCATTAGATTCAAAATTTTGTCTAGTTTCTGTTTGTGCCATTAGTTTTCAATTTTGAATGGTTTAAATTTGAATTTGTTCAAATTTGCTTCAAACCCTAGATTGTGAATAACTTGAGTTTACAAATAGTTTTTAATTTAATTCTTTTTGCTCCTAGTCACGTGTTAGATTATTGTCACAGTAAGATTTATTTGGTTATTTTTAGAATAATTTAAATTAGGATTTTAATTAAAAAAATGAAATGCATTTGTAACAGACGAGTTTTCGTCCGAAACCTTGATACTTCGAATGAGATGGTCCAGTTTGTACACGAAGTGCATCCAGTTTTTGCCGTAACCGCTCAACTTTTTAGCACAAGCTATGTGGGTGAAATGATGATACCATGCCAAGTTTTAACCTTTTCAGAGTTCATTTGTAGTGCTTTTCAATTTCAGGGTCATTTAGCTCAAAAAAAAATCATTAAATGCATGAAAAATAGCAAATGAAGTTAGAAAGGGTTGAAATTTGAGGATGTGGCTTTGAATGGTGCATATTGAATGCACAAAATTTTTGGAGTTGAAATAAGTTAAAAAAAATGAAATGCCTTTGTAACAGATGGGTTTTCGTCCGAAACCTTGATACTTCGAATGAGATGGTCCAGTTTGTACACGAAGTGCATCAAGTTTTTGCCGTAACCATCTCAACTTTTTAGCACAAGCTATGTGGGTGAAATGATGATACCATGCCAAGTTTCAACCTTTTCAGAGTTCATTTGTAGTGTTTTTCAATTTCAGGGTCATTTAGCTCAAAAAAAACATTAAATGCATAAAAAATAGCAAATGAAGTTAGAAAGGGTTGACTCTGGCTTGGTTAACCTTAGTGGTGACTCTGGCTGGGACGGTGCTAGCAGATGTGTAGTTGACGGTATGATTGGATGGACACCAACCCGGACTAAAGGGGTTCTGAAATTTTCAAACTCTACCCCCCTCCGTGGACCGCCTTTTTTAGTTTTGTAGAAAATAAACAAAAATGATAAAATCTTCAAAAAATAAAATCCTTTGAGATGTAGTTAGGTTTTAGTGTCTAGTTGGTATAGAAATTTTGAAATATGAATCTTGACCTTTTTTGCAAAAAAACGAAAAAAAATGTAAAACGGCCATAACTTTTGCATACGATGTCGAAAAAAAAAGTTTAATATATAAAAAAAACTAGAGAAAAATTGGGACTCGATTTCATCGGGTTTACCCGGTGAAGTTTTCTCAGATTCTCAAAATTCCAAAAGGAAAAAAAGTTATTTCAAATCAAAAAAATAATTTTAAAAAATTTTAAAAATAATTTTTAAAAAAAATAAATGATGTCATATTTGGATTCCTCACATTTTTCTGATAATAATGGATATATTATTTGTCGAATTTCGATTTACAGATTTAAAGATATTAATTATGTCATATTAAATGAATAAATGGAAAAAAAAATTAATAAAATAATATTATTACTTATTTTATTTTCATTGAAATTCAATATTATTAGTACTTATTTTGTTTATTTTAATAATTGTTTAGAATTCAAAAAATTAAATCATGTGACATCAAGACCTAAGGGTTAACATGATTGATAGCTTAAGATTGTCAGGAAAACAACAAGTGCAGTCTTGAAAACTAGGGGAGATAGAACCTGAAAGTTAAGCGTGCTGGGGCTGGAGTAGTGAGAGGATGGGTGACCGGCCGGGAAGTTAGACGATTTGGAATGAGTGCTGATTAGAGACTAGAGATTAAATTCTGAAGCAGTGAGGAGGGGTGATTAGAGATTAAATTGTGAAAATCAGAAAAAAAAAATTTAAAAAAAATCAAAAAATTTGAAAAAAAAAATTGAATTTTTTTTCCTTTAGTCACGGTTGGTGTTACCAACCGGGACTAAAGGCTCCACCTTTAGTCCCGGTTGGTAACACCAACCGGGACTAAAGGTCCTCCAGCCCACGCACAGAGAGCGGCCACGTGGAGGGCCTTTGGTCCCGGTTCGTAAGCCAACCGGGACTAAAGGTCTTGGGCATTAGTCCCGACCCTTTAGTCCCGGTTCCAGAACCGGGACTAAAGGCCCTCTGGAACCGGGACTAAAGGGGGTTTTTCTACTAGTGATCATGACTCGATGCTTGGGGTAACTTGTTCAAATTACACTAAAATTTAACCACAGTGATTCCGTTTCATTGAAAACAATGCATATTCAGTTCCAAGTAGACTTGCATTCAGTTAATAGGCCAATTCACTGATTTATCTTTGTTCAGCACCTGACCAAGCAGATACCAGTTACTGATATCCTGACAATTGATGAATTGATGATAATTGGGGTAACTTGTCCAAATGAAACAAAATTCAACCACAGTGATTCAGTTTCAAAGAAAACAATGCATATTCAGTTCCAAGTGGACTCGCCATGCATTGACTGAATAATAGCTCATGTGCCAACATATTAAGCTGATACATAATTATTGTTCGTGATCAACTGAAACTTGGTTTTTCAAATCTAGTTCAAGAGAATTTGAAGAACAGAACGCTTAATTGACTAAGATACCGAGATTGGTATCACCTAAATCTTTTTCATGAGAAAACAAAATAGCGGTGCTGCAAGATGATGGACTCAGTTGAACTTTATCAACAAAAGGGAAACCCTGGAGAAGCATCAGGACTGCAAAATGATGGATCCGTCCACTCCATTTGCTGATTTACCATGTCATATCGTCAAATGGCTTGTACAAGATCACTGTAGGTCCACAGGTGCCTGCAGCATGCCTCTAGCACGACCTGAAAATAAACCAATAAAGCTTATAATCGTAGTACTATATATGCCAGCGATTAAGCTTACATGGAGTCACATACAGAATCTAAAGATTTACAACACTGTTTTTGTTGTGATATTCAGATTTGCCAAACAAAGGTTGACAATAGATCAATAACCTCCCAGCGTCCTAGGTGTATATCCAATGTCAACATAACTTATCTATCAACATTTTGTATTTCCTTCTGCCCTAACTGAAGTACTACGTACTAGAGTGACTAATTCTCTAGGGTACAATAGAAAACATGTACTCCCTCCGTTCCTAAATATAAGACCTTTTAGATATTAAAATATGGACTACATACGGAGCAAAATGAGTGAATCTATACTCTAAAATATGTCTCTATGCATCCGTATGTAGTCCATATTGAAATCTCTAAAATGTCTTATATTTAGAAACAGAGGGAGTATAAAGCATAACCATGTTGTAGATCACCAATCCAGCTTACATGTGCTGGAAGATCCATTAATAAGTTCTGAAGGTTTACATTGCATTTAGGGTGAAACAGGACACTAGACCAGCAATTTTCTACATGTGCATTCATTTTCCCAAGAGAAAAGTCCACTTTTCAACCCTCAACTTACCATTTGATTTAGGAATCAACCCTTAACTTAACTTCAAAACCTCTTATTGTGCACCCTAAACTTTCAATACCATTCAGGAATCAACCCTCAGCCTCGGCTGAAGCTAGTTTTCGCTTGCTCGGTTTTGACTGCGTTGGCTGTGGAGTCAGCACTGTCACATTAGCGTTTGACCCTTCCTTACATGTGGGACCCACCCAGGAAATAAAAGAAAAGAAAAAAAAATCTCTCTCTCTCCCTCTCCTATCAGGCAGCAGCAGTGGGCAACCTGCAGTAGGGCCGGGCAACATGCACCGCAGTAGCAACAAGCGAATGAACGGTAGCGGGCAACAGCGGAGGGAGGTGACCTCGTTCCCCGCGGCGGTATGGTGGCCCCACCACTTTGGTTAGCAAATGCCACCGGAGTAAGCCTTCCCAAGCCAAGCCAACACTAACATAACCTTCTCCTCGATCGCCTTTGTGGAGCCCCTTTGCCACCCAATGGAGGAAGGTGACTATAGGAACCCCTTCCCCGCCATGTCCCGAGGTTGCGGCCACGGTATTCCTCAACGGCGGTGAACTCCGTTACCGCCTGGCCTCGCCAACCACCACTCGACTTCCTCTCGTCACAGCGTACCTCCCAGTCGTATCCTTCGCATGCAAAAGCCTCTAAAGTGCCAGATCCGACGACCACCACGAGCATCGTTGCCATTCGTTAGCTTCGCCAAGAAATCACAAGTCAAGGACACCTCCGATGCCTGTCGACCCCCGCAAGGACTAGGACGAGCTATCATGCATCTTTGTGGCAACTCATGTCGACTACGGAGACCAAGAGATCAATGACATAGAAGACATCATTGTTGCCAACGATGACATGTCCGTGGAGGCCCAATGCAGGGAGTCATCCAAGTGACGAGCTCGTTATGGGCGACGGCATGGTCGTGGAGTCCCAAGGTAGCCCTTAATGGTTGTTCCCTCGCTCGGATTCCCGAGGTGGTCATTCGAATGGCCGCCACGCGACATCTCACCCTGGGCATTCGGGTACCCAAAACCGAAACCAAACCCGAATTGACAGAATAGTCGGGTATTTCGGTTTTAGGGTTCGGGTTCGGTTCCTATTTCATCTGCTATTCGGGTTTCGGGTGCTGATCCGGTATCATCTCTCTTTACCCGAATAGACCATGCATAAGAACCGAAAGAAGGCCTCCATCCGGCGTCGCACCTCACAAAAATAGGCCTATCCCATTTAGGAAAGACAACCTAATCAGGTCAACCGACCATCGCTTCTCGAGAGTCTCTCCTCACCCCACGCCCGACGCCCCCACGACCTCTTTCTCTCATCTCCCCGTCTTCTGAATCAGGCGGAGCTCCTCTCTTCCCCACGCCACCCCACGCCATAGGCAAGTGGCAACAGAGGCCACCTCCTCCCCGACCCCTCACCATTGCCACGCTAGATCCGTCGTCGGCTGGGTTGAGGAGCACCTCCTCCACCCATGGCAACGATCTGACACCAACGCTGGCCTTCTTGAGGAGCTCGGCAGCGTGGCTCACGCCCCCCGTTGCTCGTCGCTTCATCAGCCCCAACGGCGAGGACGAGGGCCTCGAGCCCCATATTTGGGGAAGACGGCGACCGAGGGACTCCTCCATGTGGATCCTAGGCTCCTCCCTCCCCATATTTTGGTTTTATGGGTACCCGGATTACCCGAACCATTTTTTTAGGGTAATTAGGGTATAGGTTATTTTCTTGGTAGACAGATACGTCTTATTTTTTAGTATCCGAATTACCCAAACCGATAAAACCGAAAGAACCGAATGCCCAGGGTGAGTGACATTAGTCCTCGGCTATAAAAGCCCGGTGGCAACACATCCCCATCACACAAGTCGTAGTCGCCGTCTCCCCCCTCCCATCTCCTCCATACTCAACGACAATGCCACCGCGAAAGAACATAACCTATTGGCTAAACTTGGTGTCGGAGTCGAACCTCTCCGCGAAACCGCAAGGCAAACTCTTCTCGCGGCACACTAGCCGCGGTAGCTGAGTATCCTCCTCCCGTGGTGGCGGCCACGACGTAGATGCTGGCGCTCATAGCGGCAGGCGCGGTGCATCTGGCGCCTCGGGAGCCATCTTCCTGTGAACAAGGCCGTCTCCATCTACGCCGCCCCACTCGAGGAGCTGGACCCCGAGGACCCAATCGCGGTGGTGATGCGGGCCTCTGAGCTCCAAGCGGATGTGCGTCGCCTCGAGGAGGGGTGTATCCTCGAGTGCTTCGGTCCCACTCGGACCGACTAGGAGGAGGCAGCGCAGCTCACGATCGTCACTCCGCCCCCTATGCCTGCCCCGATGACCTCAATTCGGAGGTGGCAGGGGACGACGACAAGACGACACCGGCAATGGACTAGTCTAGGTAGTAGTAGCAATGTCGAATGACATTGCATATTTTGAAAATGTCGCCTACCGACATCGTAAATTGCAAATTATATGTAATGCGGCGCACTTTGGTCAATAAATGTGTGTATTCTACTGGTTCATAACTAATATAGTTGATAATTATTGTGTTGGTACATGTGTTCACGTATATTAAGTTGAGGTAAATTGGCCCTACATATTTGAAGGAAATAACAAAGAACAAATAGAAAGACAATTTATGGAGGCATCCATTTGGAGACTCTGTGTTTGCTCACAAGCCAGTCAGCCTCTAAATACATATGAAGCGCTTCATATGCGATATGACGGCTTACGATATGGTGACTCTTTGACTTGATATTCAAAAGTGGACTTCTCTCCTTTCCCGAGACACGTGTCCATTGTCTCATGACATTTTACATGTCTGTGTCATTCTCGTGTCTATAATTAAAATCAAGATTTACTTTTATACTCCTTCCGTCCCACAATATAAGATCTTATTAGATCCAATAATATATTGGATCTAATAAGATCTTATATCATGAGACGGAAGGGGTATTATTTTGTTTAACTTATGCACTAACAAAAGTAATATTGCTAGACACAATTTACAATTAACCCAACAAAGATGAGGAATTACAGGAAGCCGTACCACATGGAGTATTGAAGCGCACGTAAGGTAAGACGACGTCGAGGACCTCGACCTTGTCCATCTCGCACACCTTCGTCGTCAGCACGACCTCTCCTAGATGTGTACCCAGTGTCTCGACCACATATAGCTATAGATGTCAACATTAATTATCTAACATTTCGTATTTCCTTCTGCCCTAACTGAAGTAGTACGGTAGTGACTAGTTCTCTGAGGTACAGCGGAAAACATGTATAAATCATATCCATGTTGTAGATCAGCAATCAAGCTTACATGTGCTGGAAGATCCACAAACAAGTTCCTAAAGTTTACACTTCATTTAGGGTGAAACAGGACACTAGACCAACCATGTTCCACATGTGCATCCATTTTCCCAAGAGAAAAGTTGAGGGTCGGTTCCTAAATCAAATGGTAATTTGAGGGTTGAAAAGTTGACATTTCCCTTTTCCTGATGACATATATAGCTGTTTTCTCGATGACATTTTATATGTCCGTGTCTTTCTCGTCTCTCTAAATTTTAAAAAACATTTACATGAGGAAATACTAAATGAAGTATTGCTAGACGCAATTCATAATTAACCAAACAAAGATGAGGAAGTAGAGGAAGTTGTACCAGTTGGAGTATAGAAGCAGATGTAAGGAAAGACATCGTCGACCTCGCCCATCTCGCACACCTTCTTCATCATCAATGACTTGAGCTCAATAGTGAAGATGCCATGGTCATCTGATCTCACAAAAATGACATTGATGTCTTCGGCATATCCAATCAAACGTGCTGGGCTCTTGAAAGGCGTCAGCTTCCGGAGATGGATGCGGTTCATCTTCACCCATTTGACATCTCCGTTAGGACCAGTCTCAGTCGACCACAACAGGAGCACGTCACGACGCATGGTGGCCAATCCCAGCCCACCGTTCTCCGCCCTCCTGACAATGGTTCTGCTGCCACGAAACTTGCCGGGAGGCGGCTCGATTACCGACAGGTCCTGTGTACCCAGAACGTCGTACCGCAGCAGGGCGGCATTCTCGCAGACGAAGTAGAGCGTGCCGCCAACAAGCACGGCGGCCCGACCATCCTCGAGGCGGTATCGCTTGCTATCGAGGTAGATGCCGTCCGGGCCGTCCCGCACGCCGGTCTCGGAGGAGAGGAAGCAAGCGTCCGCCTGCACCGAGTCGTACTCATGACACTCCACGCCGGCGGAGGCCACGAGGAACGGCCCCCCGTTGCAGGCGCTGTGGTCCCAGCCGGTGCCCGCGGCGCAAAGCACCGCGTGGTTGCTGCAGCTATCGAGCACATTGTCGGGTATCCGGCGCTCGCGGCCAGTGATGGGATCCCATACGACGAATTCCGCAGATTCGTAGTCGTAGAAGAGGGCGCGGCCGTGGCGGCAGTCGAGCACGTGGCAGGTGCTGTGGTCGGTGGCGGCGGGCGCACGGAACGCCGTGGTGGGGACGAAGCGAGTGAGGCTGCAGTTGACCGGGTTGTGCAGGAAGCCGAGCACGAGGGGCGCCGTCCCGTGCAAGTCGCGGTACCGGCGGAGGAAGGCGGGGTCGGTGAGTGTGCAGAGCCAGGACTTGCAGACGACGGAGGCGCGGATGAAGCCCGCGGGGTCGTCCCGCGGCAGGCGGACGAGCACCTCGTCCACGATGTCGGGATTCAGCTCCGGCGGCGGCGCCATGGAGCCTCCTGGTAGGCGGATGCGAGGGTTTTGGAAGTCCATATTCTAAATCCTGAAAGCCCGGTCACAGTGCCCTTTCTTTCTGGACCGGTTTTGACCTAGTCAGCACTGATACGTCACAGTTTCCTTTACCCTCTCGTGTCATGTCATCATTCCTCTGAAACCGTATGTCCATTTAAGCTGAAATTTTGACAGGTCCACTGAATTATTTCTGATTTATTTGAATTTTGTTTCTGAAATACACACGAATAGAGGTATCCTCTATAACAATATGCTCCCTAATTTTAAAGAGCCCACATTCAATTGAGGTCTCCAATTAAAATTGGGTCACCCGATTTTGACCAGGTCAACAATTTCTCAAACCTCTCTCATTCAATTTCTTTTATTTATACTATACACTATGCTTCCTAATTTTTAAGGCCACACAATTAATTATGGTCTTCAATTTATAATTGGGTCGCTCGATTTTGACCGGGTCAACAATTTCTCAAAGAGCTCTCCTATTCAATTCTTTTAATTCACCGTCTTCCTAATTTTGACGCTTTTTCATTCAATTGATGTATTCAATTTTGTATTTCATTTACGATTTTGATTTGGTCAACGATTTTTCAAATCAATGAGCAGCAACCGGCCTATAAAAATATATAAATCCCGTGCATCCTTTCACCACCTAAAAAAAGAAGTGCCACCATGTGATACTATATAGCACCAATATAGTACATGCAGCCACCGACGAAGAACTTTTCCCACGTAAATATTGATTGGTTAGCAGATAACACAGAATCACACAACGAAAGGCCCACCAAATCACCGTATTATAAATAAAAATAAACACACTCCATCATCTCCCTCACCCGGCAAACTAAATATTACATCAGTTCCAAAATATAAGGGGTATTAGTTTTTTGAAAAGTCAAATTTCTATAACATTGAACAAGTTCAGAGAAAAAAATATTGACATCCATAATATTAAAGAAAAAAAGTATGAAAATTCATTGATGAATCTAATCATACCGATTTGATATTATGGATTTTCATATATTTCTCTACAAATTTGATCAAACTTAAAAGATTTGACTTTTCAAAAAAGTAATAAACCTTATATTTTGAAACAGAGCGAGTATTTTTTTTAATAAACCCAAAAACACCAACGACGCAGCAAAGCTCGTCCAACCCTTCTAGTCATTCATTAAAGAAGAAACGGGAAAAGACTCCTGAAGTCTACAAGGTTTACACAAATGGGCTCATCCATAATCGGACGAACCATCTACATCCACCCTACAAGTATCTACAAAGGGACTACTCCCTACCCACGTCGATAGCCTCGCAAAGAGCCCGTCAAGGTCCACCTTGAGGAGGCCAGCCTGCCGCCATACTCTTCCTTCACTGTTGATCCGCTCAATGACATGTAATGTTGACAGTGCAGCTCCATCAAAGACAATACTATTACGGTGTTTTCAAAGCTCCCACATAAAAATTGCATTATCTTCAATAAAATCATGCAATTGGAATTTCACGTAAAAAATTGAACTTAAATGTAAAACATTATTATTATTCTCAAATTGTACGTCAATTGTAGCTGAATTATACCAGATGCTTTGTAGATTTATTTAAATTTTCGACGCAACTTGAATTTTGAACCCTAAATTGGAATTGAAAATAAATGGAAAATTTCTATCAAACCGAGTCAATTTCCGATGAAATTATATTAGGCTACTCACTGAAATGTGATTTTCATTAATTTTTCCATTTTTGGGTTTTTATTCCTAGATTTGTCAGCATTTTGATAGCAAAATAGCAATATTTTGCATATTTATTTGGCACAAATAGCAACGATATCATTATGAACGTGTACATCTACTAGCGTTCTAAGAGCATCTCCAACCCGGACTCAGCACACATGGAAGATCTAAGATGCAAACGGTTTGCGCTATGGCTCAAAAGAAAATAAAATGATACTCTTGAAACAGGCTTTCGCCCCGCTTAATATATAAAGCAACAACCGAACAAAGTACACGACCGAACGATACAAGGTGAAGAGATAGCCCTCGTGCAACACCGATCCCAGAATAACCGGAACACGCAAGACGCACAGAACTACGCTACCGAGAGAGAGCACAAGAGGAAATGATTACACCGCCACGCTACGCCCTATAACACCTCAGCTCCACGACAACGTCCCCAGGAGGGACAACGGCGCTAGACGTCGCCGTTGTCGAGTCCACAACGAAACAAGGTTTTCACCCGGAACCCAGACACGGAGGAGCACCACGACGACAACTTCAGGAAGATAACGGCGCCCACGAGCGTCGCCGTCGCCGACGACAAGCGCGGAGCATTCGCTCAGCAGCTCCCCCGTGCCGCCACGAAGCCTTTAGGACAAGCGCGACGAGAACAGAACTCCAAATCTGGATCGGGGCGATGCCACTGCCACGGACAAAGAGCATGCCCGAACTACCCGCCACCCCACCTCTTGCCGCCCACACGACCAAGAGGAAGGCCATCACCACTGCCATGGCGCCCGCCGGAGAGCCAACCATGCGGACTGACATCCGGGGCCGCAGCCCCGGCATCCATGTCCAAGACCCCACCAACCGCCCACATCACGGCGCACCCACCACGGCAGGAGGAGTAAAAGGACCTCCTTTAACTCCTAGCCTGGTATCAGCCACGGCGTCTGGATCGGCACCTCCACAATAGGAAGCACCAACGCCCGTGTCTCCAGTCAATCCCGGTGGACTTGGGGAGACACACCCCGTGACTACCGACGGCCGTCTCCGGGCACGCTCGCACGACGCCATGTCCGTGGTCTTCGGCACCGATCTGTCCGACAAAGAAGTTAAGCCTCGACCACCACCAACGACCACCGAATCTACGAGGAGAGAGACCTCATTGCCCGCGGAACCACCCAGATCAAGCCCACCACCGCCTACCCTAAGAGAGAGCTCCGACCCACCTCGGGCCCCACTCAGATCCGCCCAAGCACAGGCCCCAGGTCCCGGCCATCTCCGCCGTGGGAGCTCCCGCACGTCGGCCCGGACCCAGGAGAAGGGATGAGTCACCGCCACCCGCACCCCGCCTCCAAGCACCATCCGCCGCCACCCAAGCCACAGCGGCCGCGCCGTCGGCTAGCACAACCACCCGTGACGGCCATGAGCTGACCAGAACAAAGGGCCACCCCTGCAAATGACAGCCGCCGCCGACCCCGGCCACCTCGCGGTCACCACCTCCGACCACACCCTAGTGAAAGCCCCACACGAGCCGTCGCCCACACCCGCGTCACGCAGCAACCCTCCAGCGCCAGATCTGGTATAAGCTGGACAGCCACCAATCCACATGCATCCACCCATAGTGCAACCCCCGCAGTCGCCACACCCCGCGAGAGCCTCAGGCCGCCATTGTGCCGCCGATTGGAGGCCACACCGCCACCCCGCAACCCCACCAGCGTGCCGCTGTGCCTCACGGTAGCCAGTGTCGCCGCACCACGTCGTCGTGCCGCGCCAGCAGCGAGGAGAAGAGGCCCTGCCGCCGCCACGCCGACCGGGCTTTGCCCATCAGCGCCTGTCGTTGCCGGCGGGGGAGGTAGCTCGGGAGGAGGGGAGGGGAGAGCCGGCGGCTAGGGTTCCCTGCCCGTCACTCGCGGGAGCAACGTGGGAGGGTGGGTGGAGAAAACGTGAAAAACAAATGAAACTAGAAAACCAAAGTCTTCACTACGGCTTCATTTTCCTCACAGAAGTTGATTGTTCCTCGAACGGGCATTCTGAAGATATTCACTGTCGTCACAAGTTTTTGGGGTCCTAACTCTCATGTTAAAAGCAAATCATCAGGGACTTTCACATGTATATACTTATAAACACATTATCCCTTAACTGTTTAATCATCCAAAACCCTCTAAGGGCACTAGATGCACTTGCAGCTTGCTGGAGCTAGACACCTCCGCCTCGTGGGAGCCCCAACCCCAAGTCATCGTCACACCTAACATAGGCTCCTCATCATTTGAGTCGGATGGCGTGACGAAAAGACATCTAGCTCACGCGCGATAGCCCTCATATTCCGGATTTCCACCGCATACGCAACCCTAGCATCATCGTCGTGCTTGGCTTCAATGTAGGCTTCAATCGCTAGGTGCTCCTCCATCACCAAAATATCAGCGAGAGCGGATGCTATCATGGTCTCATATGTGCAATGAGTGCTGTCATGAGCCAACATCTCCGCGTCGACCAAAGGCGGGGAGGGAGGCGTGGGGCTGGTCGACGGTTGGGCATTCCGGCGAAGAGCGGCAGCTTCAGTGGCCTGCGAGGCCACCAACAACCAGCTATGCAAATAGTTTAGTTTGTTCAGTGGTAAGAAAATTTGACATCTTTAAATATTATTTTTAAAATTTGCAAATCAAGTTTGATATCGATAATTGTGCTTGCAAGAACATAATATTGCAGCTGGATCTGTTGTATGTACTTAATCAGACCAGTCGCAAACTTAAGGTTTAGATCATGATTCAATAGCCGGTGTTTAATACTCCCTCCGTCCCATAATATAAGAACGTATTTCAAGCTGTATATTATGGGACGGAGAGAGTACATGACTGGGTATATCTTCTGTAGCTGGTGTTACACCGCCGAATGTTTCGCGGGTTGGTAGCGATAATAATATTATTATAAGCATAAAGTATTCTTATTGCATGTACTTGTGGAGAATAATAATTTTCAATCATAAAAATTATAGATATATTAAGATGTTGCCCGCGCAGACCTGTGTTAGTTGTTCAAATAGTGCTTGTGGAGAATTTTCATGTTAGGTTACAGCCGTGCAGGCATAGATATATTAAGATGTTGCCCGCGCAGGTCTGTGCGTGTAGCAACAAGAGATTCCTGTGATACACCAAGACCGTTGTTTCTGAACCAAAGAGGGCAGTTACAACTGTCTGTGTCAAGCAGAAACGATAATAGCTCAACCAAGCCAACTAATAACACGAGACCATTCTTAAATCAGGACCAGGATCGATACACCAAGATCCAAACCAAACTAGCCATCATGAATCGGTACCTGGGTATAGCTTCTCCCGACGAAACTAAAATCCAACCACAGTGATTTGGTTTCACAGAAAAACAGTGCACATTCAATTCCAAGTGGGCTCCCACGCATTGACTGAGGAATGGTTCATGTGCCAAGATTGTAAGCGGATACATAATTATATTGTTCGTGATAAACTGAAACTTTGTTTTTCGAGTTCAGTTTCAAGAAAATTCGATGAGCAGAACGCTAATTTGGCAAAGAGACCGAGGGTAGCATTTCCACTAAAACTTCCCCATGAGAAAACAAAGAACTGAAAACCAGAAAGCATCGGTGCTGCAACATGATGGACGTGTTGAACAGGTCAACAAAAAGGAAACTCTGGAGATGGATCTGCCGATTTACCACGTCATATCCTCAAATGGCTTGTCGAAGATCACTGAGGACCCACAGGTGCCGCCAGGATGCCTCTAGCACAAGCTAAAAATGAAACAATAAAAAGCTTATAATCATAGTATTATATGCCAGCAATCAAACTTACATGGAGCGACATACAAAATCTAAAGGTTTACAGCATTGTATTTTTGTTCTGACAAGATAACTACCCATGTGTTGAAACGGGATATAAATATTCTAGTACGTTAGCATATGATTTATCTGTCCATATTAATTTGATTTTGTAAATAAATGTTTATCAAGTCATGTTCGTGATTTACCTACGTAAATAAAATTTAAGATTTTATTTTATAACCACTTATATTTTGTAAAAACTTATTGGTTTATTAACGAAAACATAATTTTATTTGGTGTAAGTGAAGAAAATATGGGACAGTTAAGACGATCTTCAAGGAAAACCGGTGAAAAAACCCAAAGATGCGAGAGAGAAAAAATGTCAAAACGGAGGAAAGGATAGGGAAACGTACTTTGCCTAACAGGAAGGGAACAACATCTTTTCTTTTTATTGTTCTGATATTCAGAGTGGCCACAACAAAGATGACAACAGGACAATAGATTGACAACCTCCTATAGCCTCCTGGGTGTGCACCCATTGTCTCGACCACATATAGTTGTAGATGTTTTTCTTATGGCTAAATCCAAATGCAAAATTACTTATCTAACATTTTGTATTTCCTTCTGCCCTAACTGAACTATTACTAGACTCACTAATTCTGAGGTACAACGGAAAACATATACTAACCCTTAGTGCAAAAACATCTTATATTTAAGAACAGAGAGAGTATAAACCATGACCATGTTGTAGATCAATACTCAACGCTTACATTCGCGGGAAGATCCACTAAAAAGTTCTGACGTTGCATAGCATTTTTTTCGATAAAAGGTGGATTTATTGACTTAAAATGAAGCATCAAGCAGATCCAAACATAATGAGCACGTATCCGGCCTTTGCATAGCTAAGATGCACACAACCAGTATCAACGTACACACGCAAATAAAAAAACCTTGGCAAATAGCAAAGTTATATAAGACCAAAATTATGTCCAAACAAGGAAGAAAAAGAAAAAAAACCTGAAGTGATCAAATATGCTATCACAAACTACAACAATGATCATATTCACACCGACCATCTTTTGACACCACAAGGACAACGAGGTTCCTCAACAACAACGCCTTCGAAGATAGCGACGTTCAAGCGTCGCCGTCACTGGATCCAACCAACAAACGCCAGTTCCAGGTTTTCATTCTAAAAAACTAGTCCGAGCAATGCCTTCAACAAGGTAACAATGCAAAAACATCACCATCACCAGGTATAACCAACTTGGGTCTGACCTAGGTTTTCACTCCGGAGCTCGAGACCGGATACTCGAGTAGCACCACCAAATCGAAGTCAATCATGTATTGTCGCCACCACTTTTCCGTGATCCCAGTAGCTACATGCAATGGGCTAAAAAACCATCTGTTGACGTGCACAACCAAAACCTTTGCATCAAGCCATCATCCATAGATTGCATCTCACTGGCTAAGGCAACCACAGGATCTGGAGGGAGGAACCCTCACGAAGACCTTTCGATGACAACCGCATTCCACATCGAGGACGCCGCCACATGCCAGAGTGGCTACACAGATCAACACCGACGGTGAAGCACGCCACCGCAGACTGTCACCTTGCCCGAGAGAGCCCTGTCGAGGCCCATCGGCCTAGACGTCGACATGGCCGGATCTGGAGCACGAGAGGCAGTTCTGATCAGTGGCCAAGAACCAAAGTGTTGCAGCCTGCCTGGCCCTAGCGCCCATGGCATCGGGCCACCATCCCGATGTTGGCATCAGCTGCAACGCCACCTAAGCAGATCGAGCTGGACGGCTCCGTCTCGCTGGGAACGGCCCGTGACCCCACTGGCCACGGATCCGCAGTGAAGGCTATCATCACCCCATCGCCAGGGCGAGCTCCGTGGACACTGATGAGGATGGGATGACACAGGGAGGGGGAGGGGAGATGCACGAACGGAGGAGGCCATCGCCCAAGGTCACCGGAGTGCTACGGAGAAGGACCCGCCGCCACCGCCAGCCGCGCGGCCTTTGCCGTCGGCGTCCTCCGGCGGCGGCGTGGGGGAGTGATGGATAGGAGGACGTGGTGCTTGGTTTGTTTGGTCGCCCCGAGTCGCCAGGGAGAGGCGACGCGGGGAGTATGCTGATGGAATTTTTGCATTACATTTAGAGTGCAATATTCCGATGGGCCAATTTAGTGTTAAAACAGCACACTGGACTAACAATTTTCTACACGTGCATTCATTTTCCCGATGACATATGCTGTATATGCCAGTGCCTTTCTCATGTCTCTAACTTAAAATCAGGGTTCAGTTTTATAATATTCGTCATGCCCTAACAGAATAATTACTAGACGCCTGACGAAATAGTCGCATATCACAATTATAACCAAACAAAGATGAGGAAGTACCGCCAGCTGGAGTATAGTAGCAGACGTAAGGAAAGACATCCTCGGCATTCTCCATCTCGCACACCTTCTTCGTCAGCAATGACTTGAGCTCAATGGTGAAGATGCCATGGTCATCTGACCTCACAAAAACGACATTCATGTCTTCAGCAAATCTAATCAAGCGTGCTGGGCTCTTGAAAGGCATCAGCTTCCGGAGATGGATGCGGTTCATCTTCGCCCATTCGACATCTCCATCAGGAGCCGTCTCAGCCGACCACAGCTGGAGCACGTCACGACGCAAGGTGGCCAATCCCAGCCCGCCGTTCTCCGTCCTCGTGACAATGGTGTTGCTGCCGGGAAACTTTCCGGGAGGCGGCTCGATCACTGACAGGGCGCCTCGACCCTGCGTACCAAGAACGTCGTACCGCAGCAGGGCAGCGTTCCTGCAGACGAAGTAGAGCGTGCCCCCAATAAGCACGGCGGCCCGATCACCCTCGAGGTAGTATCGCTTGCTATCGAGGTAGATGCCGTCCGGTCCGCATCGCACGCCGGTCTCGGACGAGTAGACGCAAGCGTCCGCCTGCACCACGTCTGAGCACTCCACGCCCGCGGAGGCCATGAGGAACGGCCCCTCGTTGCAGGCACTGTGGTCACAGCCGGCGCCCGCGGCGCAGAGCACCACGTGGTTGCTGCAGGAATCGAGCACATCGTCGGGCATCCGGCGCTCGCAGCCAGTGATGGGATCCCACACGACGAATTCCGAGGATCCGTAGTCGTAGAAGAGGGCGCGGCCATGGCGGCAGTCGAGCACGACGGAGGTGCTGTGGTCGGTGGCGGCGGGCGGACGGAACGCCGTGGTGGGGACGAAGCGAGCGAGGCTGCGGTTGACCGGGTTGTGCAGGAAGCCGAGCACGAGGGGCGCCGTCCCGTGCAAGTCACGGTACCGGCGGAGGAAGGCGGGGTCGGTGAGCGTGCAGAGCCAGGACTTGCAGACGACGGAGGCTCGGATGAAGCCCGCAGGGTCGTCCCGCGGCAGGCGGACGAGCACCTCGTCCACGATGTCGGGGTTCAGCTCCGGCGGCGGCGCCATGGAGCCTCCTGGTAGGCGGATGCGAGGGTTTTGGAAGTCCATATTCAAAATCCTAAAAGCCCGATCACAATACCCCGGCAAGAGTTTGACCTATTTCACGGAAAATGCTATTCGCCGCTCGTTGCGGCAAGCTGTCGACGCTTCGCAAAGGAGGAGGTGCGAGCCAGCGACCGAGTGGGCCGGCCCGTTTTAGCGTTTCAGCAGACACCGGTTTTGGGAACCTTCTATGATGTTTTCAGCCGGTTTTTTTTCCGGTTTTGGGAACCTTCTAGAAGGTTCCTGAACCGGCCTTTTCTTTTTCGTTTTCCTTTTTTCTATTTCTCTTCTTTTTCGTTATTTCTTTTCTTTTTTCTGTTTCTAATTTATTTTTCCTGTTTCTTTCTTTTTTCTTTTTCTTTTTTTGTTTTCCTTTTCTTCTTTTCAAGTTTATTTTTCTTTTTCATTTTTTTGGAAATTTCGAATATTATTCGGAATTTCAAAAAATGTCCGATGTTTTCAAAATTTGTTCATAAATTCAAAAAATGTTCGTGTTTCAAAAAATGTTCGGGGTTTCAAAAAATTTGTTCCGAATTTCAAAAAATGTTCCTGTTTTTCAAATTTTGTTCACAAATTCAAAAATTGTTCCTGTTTTTCAAAATTTGTTTACAAATTCAAAAAATGTTCCCGGTTTCAAAAATTTTGTTCCGAATTTTCAAAAAATGTTCCTATTTTTCAAATTTTGTTCAAAATTCAAAAAAGTTCCCTTTTTCAAAATTTATTCAAAATTCAAAAATTGTTCATGGTTTTAAAATTTTGTTCAGAATTTCAAAAATGTTCCCTTTTTAAAATTTTGTTCACAAATTCAAAAAATGTTCGCATTTTAGAATTCAAAAAATATTCACGTTTCAAAAATTGTTTGGAATTTCAGAAAATGTCCCTTTTTCCAAATTTGTTCACAAATTCAAAAAATGTTCGAAAATTTTCAAAAAATGTTCCCATTTTTAAAAAGTTCGGAATTTCAAAAAATGTTCGCGTTTTAAAAAAAATATTTACTTTTTAAAAAAATGTTCGAAATAAAAACACGGGCCAAAAAACCGATTTGCTACAGCAAACTGGATCGCTATAGTACATAGTCACTACAGTGCGCGGTTCGCGGCAGTACGCCATTCGCTGCGTGCGCTGCTGGCTACAATGGGCCGGCCCAGTAGGGGCGCGCGCCTGTGCGTCGGGGTCGCTATGGGACGCAGAGAGCGTCACATAGGACCTCCCCTATTTCATATTGTTGTCCTAGTCAGCACTGCCACGTCACACTTTCCTCTCCCCTCTTGTGTCATCATTTTTTGCATCTTTTTTAACACGGTACAATCAAAGTCGCTCACATACACGAGCATACACTCACCCCTATGAACGCACGCACGGCATAGCATCTTGAGATTTTACGAAGTCACCACAGGCGTCTTGCAGTCGACGGGAACGTCTCCTCCCACTAAACGAACATCACTGAAAGCCTGAAATAAATTCAGGAATAGTGCGAGCACCAATGTCAAGTCCAGGACTTGAACCCTGATGGGCTAGGATACCACTGTCCTCCTAACCATCCAGGCATAGGTTAGTTCGCATCATTTTTGGCTTCTCTAGTGGTCGTGGAGAACTAGAAATAAAATTACCATTGAACTGGTTTCCCTAACAAGCCCCCCTTTTTTTACGAGATCAATAGTAGTTTATTCCATAATGATTAGAGTTACAATCGATAGGCGAGAGATCCTCAATACTCCTTCCGTTCCTTTATATAAGTTGTATTTATTTTTTCAAAAGTCAAACATTTGCATATTTGACCAAGTTTTTAGAAAAATATATCAATATCCACAATACCAAATTTATAACATTTGATCCATCATGAAAAGTAGTTTCATGTTTTATCTATTAGGTATTGCAGATGCTGATATTTTGTTTTATAATCTTGATCAAACATTCAAATGCTTGACTTGCACAAAAACCGATACACTTTATATTCTGGAACGGATGGCGTACACGGGGCTCCTCTGTCAAGCCACACAGCTATGGCTCTTTCAGAGCGACTATATCTTGTCAGGCAATCCGCAACTCTATTATGAGACCTATGTAATTTATGTGGGATAAACTCTCTACCGTCCATAAGAGACTTAATCTTAGCTACTAAATGACCATACACTGAACGATCAATCCCTTATCCCGTGAGGCATGAGAGCAGACGAATAGTCAAACTGTACCATCACCAGAAGCTCGGTATGCTAGCGAGCTAGAGCCATACCGATCATTAACGCATGTATCTCCACATCGAGAGCCTCAGTGCAGTTAAACAAGAAACAATAGGCAGCGAAGATAATTGATCCGTCATGTCTCCTTGAAATCATTCCTACTGTCGTTCCGTCAACATCCATGAAAGAACCTTGTATGTTCAAAACGCTTGCTTTGTTTACATCGGTTGAAGCCTCTTGTTAAATTCAGAGACGCCGGTGCCTTCGACCTAATGGTGGCTCATATCCGTACCATTGTCATCTTGCTCCAGCCATCTGGTCCTACTCCGGCGTCACCCGAGTATTAGCCTAGTTATCTTGGTCCTTTATCCCTTGAGTTTATTATGTCTTTGTGGCTTGTGTACCTGACTATGTGCAGTGGCGGAGCTACATCAAGGCCAAGTGGGCCATGGCCCACCCAGCCCATCAAATTTTCTCCAATGTTTACCTACTTTTGGTCCAAGTAAAACAAGCCCAATACTTATTTCTTTCAGCTGGCCCGCCCAGATATTTAGGCCAAGCTCGGCCACTGACTATGTGGTTAGTTGTGTTGGTGTTCTGGCTTTGCATGGCAGCTGTATGCATGGTTTCAAAAATCTGACCGAACCGGCGGTCCGACTAAAAAAATCAGGAACCAACACCTTGCCCGAATTTTAAAGGTGTATTTGTCTTTTTAGTAAAAAAGAATCGGAGAAATATTCAAAAATAATGCGTAAACTAGGTATTGAACACCTAATTAACTTTGTGATTTATCTATGGTTTACATCCAATATTATGTGTATTCATTTGATGCGAGGTAAATTTTTTGAAAGCATACCTTAAATATTCTAGGTTTTTGTCGCAAATGAACCAATGAACCGGCGGTCCGACCAATAAAAACCTAAACTATGGTTGTATGTGAATCTTTCAGTGGTTGGCTGTGCATTGTCGTATGACTTTCTGTAAATTCAGGCTCATGCCTTTTATTCAAAAAGAAAACTACTGCCCTATTCGTATCGAAATTTAACGCTTTTTTTGTTTGTTTCTCGATGCATTCGAATATCTGTGATGGTTATGCTCCATGCATGCAACGTGCCGCAGGTGCCTTAAATGAACAGACTGAATTATGATGGCGGGAGAACATATCATATCATTGTTGGTCCGAAATCTGATCAGTTTTCCGGTGTCAGCGCTAACGAATGATAAACATAAATTGTTTGAGATGCAAAAAATGAAACGCCTTTTAGCGGCTCACAAGCACAAGACACTGAAAAGATATTTTTTTAGCGAACACGAAACATAGGCAAGATCAACCTGCTTGATTCGACGGCATGGAGCAAATGAACCGCACTTTTAACTAACAGGGCTAACACTAATTCCTTAAACAGAGGCAAGTTAATTTCTCTTCGTGTCAGTTGGAATAATGTCTACAGAAATCAGATAATAGACGGAAGTTCACGGCTTCGAAGATTAATTCCCGGTTACAGTTGACCAGGGCATGTTAATCCCTACAGGTGCACTCCTCTTTAAAGTGGACTTTGAGAAGGCATATGATAAAATCAAATGGCCGTTTATCTACCAAATGTTGAAGCTAAAACAATTCCCTGACAAGTGGTGTGATCTTGTGATGCACACCATGATTGGGGGTCAGGTAGGAGTGAAAATTAATGATGTTATAGGGCCATACTTTAAAACTCACAAAGGGTTGAGACAAGGAGACTCTATGTCCCCTCTCCTATTTGATTTAGCTGCAGATGCTTTGGCTATAATCTTAGACAAAGCCAAGCAGGAGGGTTTTGTGAAGGGGGTCTTGAGTGAGGTAGGGAATAATGGGGTTAATATGTTGCAATATGCCGATGATACTATTTTTTTAATCCAAGATGATGAAGAGAGTGCAAGAAACTTGAAATTTATTTTGACAGCCTTTGAACAGATGTCAGGGCTTACCATCAATTTTCATAAGAGTGAGCTCTTCCTTTTCGAGGAGGCAAAAAATAAAGCAGATAAATATCAGGAGATCTTTACATGCCCAGTGGGGAAAATACCAATAAAATACTTAGGCTTACCTGTTTCTGACGTCAGGTTGGGAAATAAATTCTGGAAAGCTGTTACTGAGAAAATTGAAAAGAGGTGTGCTTGTTGGCAAGGGAGGCTTCTGAACATGGCAGGCAGAGTTACTCTGGCCCAGTCATGTCTTACGAACATTCCTTTGTTTATGATGTCCTTCTACCCTCTTCCTGTTGGGATTAGGAAGAAGGCAAATTTTTTTAGAGCTAGACTTGTTTGGCAAGAAAATGAGGATAAGAAAAAATATCACCTGGTGAACTGGAAGACCTGCTGTCTCCCAAAGGACCAAGGAGGGTTGGGCATTCTAGATCTAGATATAATGAACAAAGCTCTGCTAGCTAAGTGGTTATGGAAACTGGAAACAGAAGAGGGGATATGGACCAACGTTCTGCTTAACAAATATGTTAATGGCAAATGCATCTCTGGGATCACCAAAAAACCTGGAGACTCCCAATTCTGGGGCAGTTTGCTTAAAGTAAAAGACCTATATTACCAACATGTTAAGAAGAAGCTAGGTGATGGAAAAAATACTAGATTTTGGGAAGATTGGTGGGTGGGTTCTAAACCATTGAAAGAAGCCTACCCCAGACTTTATAATATTAGTTTTGACTACAATATTTCAGTGGCTGAGGCAATTGAGAAAGGCTGGGATAATTTACATTTAGAAGAACCATCACAGGAGATAGCCTGGGTTTGTGGAACAGTCTTAAGGCTAAATGTGAAGAGGTTAGGATGCATGAGGGTAGGGATACTCCTGTTTGGATGCTTACTAAAGATGGAAAATTTTCTGTCAAATCCTTATACTCCTTTTTAATCAATATGAACACAGGTTTTCCACACAAATTTTTGTGGAAAACGAGAGTGCCTGCTAAGATCAGAATGTTTCTGTGGTTGGTTGCTAGAAAAAGCATTCTGACCAAAGACAACCTGATCAAAAGAGGATGGAAAGGGAGAGAAGAATGTGTTTTCTGTGGTCAGAGAGAAACTCTTGATCATTTATTCTTTGATTGCTCAGCGGCTAGACTAATTTGCAGCTTAATTAAATGTGCCTTTGATCTCAGAACAACTCCCAGGGGGCTGACTGGATGCTTGGGCATCTGGATAAAAAACTTTCATAAAAATGAGAAGAAATTAGTACTAGTGGGAATTTCTGCCATCTTTTGGACAATTTGGAAATGTAGAAATGATATTATCTTTAGAGCAAAAAAGATTCATGATCCCATGATTTTAATTAGAATGATGTGCAATTGGATTAACGACTGGGCTGTTCTGCAGAGAAAAAAACCCATATCAAAAGCTGCTGGTGCTGGGAGCAAAGCTAATCGAGCGGGTGGCAAATGAGATCTACAAGGCTTCTCAGGGGTGGAGGCCGGGGGTCCAGCGACTTTGCTAAAAAAAAGGAGAGTAGCTAGACGTTCTTCGATCTTCTGCCGTTTCATCCTTGTAGAGATGCTTTGCACTCCTCCCTCCCTTTATATTCCTGCTTCGGTTGTAATATTTGGTCTGTGATGTGGTAGTTTAAGTTGGAAAGACTAGCTCGTTAAAAACCTGCTTAGCAGACGTGGTTTCCGTTTTTCTTTTGGGACTTGTCTTTTGCTGGTTTCGTTAATGAAATCAGAGGGATTAAAACCCCTCTTTTGCTCAAAAAAAAATCCCTACAGGTTAACATAACATTTCACCAGGGCATGAAACATAGAGGGCCAATTTCCATCTGGAGCACATCACAGGCCCCATGCGCAGCATATAGAATGGAAGAACCTACAGCAAGTAATCCATTTCTGGATCTCAGCCACCAAAAAGTAGAGAAAATTCCTTATATAACACTGTTTTAAATTTCGTTTCCCTATTTGACACTGAAAAACTTTTTCTTCCCTAAAAAAGGAGACCCATGCCATGATTTTCAAATCTTTTCTATTTAGTAGTCTAAGTTTCTCGATGAGGATAATTAATTCGGTCGTTGTGGTCGGACTCTATCTAACACCGTGTCTAAATTTTATGCCCTTTATAACACTTTCGTCCATTTTAAGCCTTAACGGTGTTAAATAAAACGTGAAAAGACCTATTTGCCCCTCATGGAGTATGAGACCAAAATTTTACGTGGTAGTTTCCTCTTTTCTATCGAATCGGTCATAACCACTACCTACATTCCACAAAATAGTACACCACAAGTAGGAGCTAATGAATAGGCCTGCGATTCCGTAGAAAGACATCACGACCCCCTGCGGAAAAAAAAAGAATTTCTTGAGATGGAAGTATAGATATAATATTCTTACCAAGATAACTGGAAGTCCCAACCGATAAGAATCCTAGTGAACCTAGAAAAAGAATACAGGCCCAAAAAAAATTACCCCTTTTTCGAGAACCTTTTAGAACTTCTACCCATATGTGTTCTGATCGCCAATTCATATTAGATATACTAAATCCAGCAGCGGTCGATTGAAATTGAGAGAATAAGCTAAATAATTTTGACTTTACTTTTTTTGATTCTGAAATCGCCTTCAGCAATTAGTACTCCTGTGAAATAATAGGTTACAGTATGTGACCAAAATTTTACGTGGTAGTTTAGCTTCAGTATGTGACCTTGTCTGGATGGTGTTCGACGTGATTTTGTACCAAAGAGAAGTTATTACTGAAGAATTTTTTTGGATGCAGAATATACAGGGAAGGAAACATGCACCAGTACATGCATGCGCTAGCTCATATCTCTACTCCTAAAGTCTCAGTACGTAGGTCGTTCGCTCGTTTCGTTCGTCTCCTCTCCTAAAGCGATCGATCGAAGCCCCCCTCCCTCGTACGATTGCCTGACCGCACGCTTTCTTCCTCTTTCCTTTTTCACCCAAGCCTACCTCTCCAATGTTCCCTTGCAAATCAAGGCTTTCCTTCTCTTCGCAGACAAATCAAATGATACTTTCCTAAATAAAAGACAAATCAAACGATACCTCTTTTCTTCAGGCTTTCCATATACAGCACCAATCTTTCCATATACAACACCAATCAGCGATCCATCAAAGTTCTTTTCTCCTGGGCCAGTTCAAAAGAAAATCTCTTGGGCGAGGGGGCGAGCCCTGGTTCTCTGCGATTCCAAGTTTCGCCGGCGATCCCTGGAGCACGAACGCTTCGTTTCCACCGGAGAAGGAGGCACAAGTCAACCACCGGAGAAGGAGGCACAGGTCAGCCGCCTTGATCATTGCCCTGTTCATATACATGTTATCATCGCTTGCACTTCCTTCTGAAAAAGAAGAAATGTGATAGAAATTCATGATCTGGTAATGGCGAATCAAAATGGTAGAAATTCATGATCTGGTAGGCAAGAGGCGACAACAGGCAGAGCACAAACAAAATTATAGCGGGGATTCTATTGTATTTCCGGTAAGAACTCACCTATCAATTTCTTCCTAGGATTCTTTTCGTACAAATATAAGCCTCCGATCTAAACCATTGAGCACACATGATCTGCACAAAAACAATTTGCACGTGAAGCAACAATGCACTTCTTTCTTCAGAACCACGAAAATTAGCAGCCGCAAATAAATTACAGTGGGATAAATTAGAAATATCATGATACTCTTTGGTCTTGGTCATATCATTCTTCCAAAAAAAGTGTATCACTAAACAATGTCCGGAGGCAAAAAAAAAAGTCATGATGCGAGTGTTTATTGATTCACGGTATTGATACCTAATTAGTTGCCACCAATTACACGGTCCCAACCAAACCGTGTTCCGTCGGCCATCAGTTCAAGCAACCTCCGACAAAGAGAGTACGCAAACAGCACCACGACAGGAATCAATCAATGTAATCTCTCCAGAAGTGCTATAGCTACTGCTCTGCCTCTGTTTCAGCACATAGAGCTTAGCTCTTTTTTCTGTCCATTCCTATCGATTCACAACTATCTTTATGTCTAATCTTTTATAAAATTAGTAGCTTCCAACATGAAGCAATTTCTTACGTGATTAGTGAATGACAGAAATTTACATACACAATTTGTTGGGGATGTTCCTCTCGACCAAGACCCGGCCAAATATGTGACCCGGCCAGAAGCATGGCGGCTTCATGGGTCACCTTATTTTTCGGGTCATGGCAAGAAGACAAGAAGGGCCCGAAGGCCCAGAGTGAGACCCGGCCGAATGCCGGGTCATGGAGGAACGACGAAGGGCCGGCTCATGGAGAAGGCACAAGAGGGATTGTCTTAACTCGGAAGAAAAGACTCGGACTAGGATCCGACTTGTAATAGAAAATAGACTAGTTGTAATCCTACTAGGACTCTACATGTAAGCCGGCCCCTTCAACTTATATAAGAAGGGGCAAGGCACCCCAAGAGGGACAAGTCGGGAGAGACAGAAAAACTAGCTCTCGGGATAGAGGTAGCGAAACAACACCCTTGTAATCGAGATCATCATCAATAGCAATCAAGCAAGATGTAGGCTTTTACCTCCACCGTGAGGGGCCGAACCTGGGTAAAACTCGCGTCTCTCGATTCCGACCAACTCCTTCAAGCTTCCACCTAGTTGCGATGGCCTCACCACTAAGTCCTTTCACGGGGACATCTGCCGTGACAAAACCACGACAGTTGGCGCCCACCGTGGGGCCGCGCACGGTGGAGTTGTGTTCTTGGAGGAAATTCTTCAGAGATCATGAAGATCGCGATTAGGGCCATGTGCGCGAGGATTCAGATTTTGTTGGGTCCAATTTCATCAACAAACGGTGGCTGCACCATAGGAGTTTCGGCATCAACTCAGGCGACTCATATGATCGGATTGCTTCACAGACACACAAGGGCTCGACATCAACATTGCTCGCGTGTGGATGGCAGTCGCACCGTCTGATTCGTTGGTGCGCTACGTTGGCGTGACGCCAGGAGGGCTGCCCGTCATTTCCATCCGACGGTCGTACAACTTGGAAAGTTGCCAAGCGTGTATGCCTCGGAAAAGCAGGGCATACTTCGAGTCTTCCAATCTACAGGAAAAGCAGGGCCACATACAGACCATGTTTGGTTCAAAGTTCCAAAGGAAAAAAAACAGAGGACACTGCTATTATTTCGCCTTCCAAAGAAGGTCGCGACGGAATTTTTAGATCGGTCAAAACCAGAGGGCCAAATCAATTACTGTGCGTGTGTCGGATCCGTCAGCACACATGCAGGCTACCAAAGTTCATCAAAGTACTTCACGACTTCACGTGCTAGCTCCAAGGAACAAATTGCTGGTATACTATTAAATTCTCCCAAGGAGTCAAGGGTCAAGACCAACTTCAGATCAGGAAAAAAAGGAAAACTCTTGAAAACAGCCGGATGATTTCCGGAAGAAATCATCCGCCTCCCCCGCGTGCCACGTCCTGGTGGGACCACGCACCATACCACATGCCTTATCTCCCAGGTCCAACGCGAGCCACTCGTTTTCCCTTTCCCTGCTGAGATCCCATTTTTCACTTCATCTCCTACCTCCATATCTGCTAGCACCACCCATCTCCTTCAACATTGGCCTCGTCGGGAGCAGCCCGCCGGTGTGGCCTGCAGCACCTAGCGGTGACCTACTACACTCCAGCCGCTGCAATTGTTTTTTTTGCAGCATCTGCCGTGCTACAAGGTCGCCGTCGTCGGCGCTGCCACCGTCGCTGATGCTGCATCATCACCGGCGAAACTACAGTGCAACACACGCTGTGCTTCAACCCGGATCTCGCCGCCGGCGAAGCTGCAGTGCAACACACGCTGTGCTTCGACCCGGATCTCGCCGCCGGCGAAGCTGCAGTGCCACCCGAGCTGCGCTTCGACTCCTATCTTGCCGCCGGCGAAGCTGCAGTGCAACGCGAGTTGTGCTTCGACTCCTATCTCGCCGCCGGCAAAGCTGTAGTGCAACGCGCGCGCTGCTTCGACCTGAATCTCGCTGCTGGGAGGGAGCTGCAATGGAACGAACCGCCGTGGCCGTCGCGCGCTGCATTGCACCATCCGTCGTTAGCGCCGTCGTCACGCGCTGCGATGCAGCACATGTCGCAGTCGCCTGTGCTGCGATGCAGCTCTCGCCGGCGTTGCTGTCGTCGGTGACGTGGCTGCTGCTACAAGGTCTGAGGCACGGTGGACTGCTGCGACGGAGCGACCGAGGCGCCGATGCGTTTGCTCGGGGGGGGAAGAAAGCGATGAAGCGTTGACCCATCCAACGACTAGAGAGGATGGATCGGACGGCTACCGACCTGACTGATTTCCAGAGGAAATCAGTCGGATGATTTGTAGCAGTCCCCGGAAAAAAAAGGGAGGGGGACCATGGCAAAAGTTCTGGTCATCTACTATTACTAGTAGTAGTATGTGCACGCCTCCCAAGATCAAGTTGATTTTTCACTTTCACGTGAAGATGAGCCAGAGCACTAGTTACTCTAGCCCAAAGTCCCTACGTATGAATAGATATATTCAGATCAAGGGTTATTTGCTGGTCCATGCATCACAGCTCACAAATCAGAGGCCACGCAGGTCGCGCGCACGTACAGCCAAGTCCAGAAGCAGTCAACTCGTGTGTTGGACTAGTCGGGTTGGACGCCTGCAAGATGATTCCAGAAAAAAAAAGTGGATTGATCTGGTGAGTCTCGTCAAACGGACCTCCCAACGGACGTTGCACAGGGATCATATGTCGTCCAAATAAATCAGGTGCTATCCGTCCAATCTGTTCTATTAGCCCGTATTAAATTCTTCGAGAACAATTACTCTGGCTGTGATATTTTCATATGCAGGACAAGTGTTCACTATAAAAGTGACGCTATACCGCGGATACAGAACCAGCCAAATCACCTGCACTGGCGTCTGCGCATGCCACACTGCCTGACGAACAAACATGCGCAGGCCGCCGCCCCTACTGTCCGGTTTACATCAACACGTCGGGGCCGCGCCCGCCCATACGAGCTGACCAACGGATGCGTGCAGGCCGCCGCCCCTGCGGTCCGATCTACTCCAACAATGTTGGAGCAAAAAAAAATGTCTTGCGCGAAAATATTTAGAATCATGTCTTGCGCGACGCGCCAGCCTCCACCCACGCTGGGTTGCCCAATGGATATGCGCATTGGCCTGCTCTCACCGCGGTCCGGTCTAATTCACCATATCGAAAGAAACAGGAGATTCGGCCACGAAGGAGCCATCCCTGGAGAAGCTAGGTGAGCCGGCCACCGTTGAGCCAGCAATTCAAAAGCCAGCAGCGAAGAAACAGAAAAGAAAATGGCCCTGGAAGAGCCAGGAGAGCCGGACCAAGACAGAATAGCAAGGAATGAGAGGACATACGACGAGCATTGCAAGGATTATCAACTCGCCACATCGCCTCCGGTTTCAATTAACTCCATCTTTCAGCTGTCAACTCTACTCCGTCTTATGCCACAGCCAAGTATAAAGAATTTGAAGCCAACTCCTCGAGTCGACTTAAGACTCGGGGGCTACATAGACATGACTCGGCAGATTTGGCTAGTTTCAACAAATACAAAAAAACCGGGTCGGTGCAGGGAAGACAACCCGGTCCCGAGGGCTGCTGCCTTATTGGCGAAAAAGTAAGGGTTGCCAAAGAGGACTAGCTGCCACGATGCGCAGTTCAAACATAGTTATCCTACCTCATTGGCCAAAAAGTAAGGGTTGCCAAAGAGGACTAGCTGTCATGATGCACAGCTCAAACATGGGCATCCTGCCGTATTGGCGAAAAGAAAGGTTACCAGAGAAGACTAGTCGCCATGATGCATAGTCTAAACATGGGTATCCTACTCAATTATGATCAATGGAATAAGGCCGGTTTATCTGGACCCCAGATGTTTTGCAGTAGTAGCATTGTCTCCTGTATACCCTATGATGAGCTTTTCCATGATCATATGGTTACTTGGGGGCTTCCAACTCATCGAGTTTAGCTTACAAAACCTTTTTAACCCGGCGAAAAGCCAAAATATACTTGGTTAAACTTGCCTGTTAGCAAGATGCTACTCCGAAAAGGTGACCCGGCGTACGCCTGATGAGTCAATCACAAAGGTGACCCTGAATTCATCAGAGTTAAAACGCCGGTTGGTCACGTGAGAGCCGGCTTTCAGAGAGCTAGGACAAACCAAAAGAGGCCAAAAAGCCTGCTTCCATAGGAAGCGAAATCAAGACTTGAGCCTCGAAAGCCGGTCTTATGTCGTGCCTCGAAAGCCGGCATTTTTATACTCTGTTACCATACACATACATCATCATACATTGCATCATCATACAATGCATCATATATACATGTCTATATTTGTTTATGTCGCAGGAGCCGGTTTTCGAACTGGGTTACGTCGTAACTGCAGGAACAAGCAAATCTTTGATAGCCAAAATGGCCGGGTTTTATATGGTTTATCAAAATCAGTTTCAAATAACATGGCTATCACTGCCGATTTTGAAAAAATTACAGGTACATATTTACTATATCTACAAAACCGGCTTACAATTGAGAGCCGGGTCTTCATTATGGTTTATCATAACCAGTATTAAATGATTGAGGTTTTCAAAGCCGGCTCAAGGAGATGGTTATTTCCTTCTAAATCCAAAACGCTGGCTTACAGTAAGGAGCAGGGTTTGATAAATTACCAGTGACAATTCACAATTTGGATTATTCTGATGCTGCAAAGGAGAACAAAATTCAAACAAGGATATCATGGCAACCGGATTTATTAAAGACAATGAAATATGAAGTGTTATGCAAGGCAGCACTCATGATGGATTTAGAAACAAATTTAACGTTGATATGCAAAGTACCCAGCAACATCATTCAGACAAACTGTCCCTCAGACTCAGGCAATACAACCCGGCACTTGGGGGCTACAGTGGATCTGATGTTATTCTACAATGGAAGGAGTAGTCCCGAGTCGCCGCAGGCACACGACTCGGTACTTGGGGCTACATTATTCAAATCAAGATTACATTAAGTATGAAAGTACCATTGTCGGTGTAAAAACCGGCAGACCTCGGGGTAGGGGGTCCCGAGCTGCGGATCTCGGATCGGTGGTAACAGAGACAAGGGAGACGGTATTTACCCAGGTTCGGGCCCTCTTAATAGAGGTAAAACCCTACGTCCTGCTTTTGTTTATATTGATGGGGATGTATCGAGTATAGAGTTGATCTACCTCGAGATAGTAATGTGTGTCTAACTTCTAGGGCTAGGTGAGCGATATTGTGTTGATGTCCCCCCTACGGGCTAAACCCTATGGCTTATATACACGCCAGGGAGGGTATCTAGGGTTACAAAGGCGGTATCTAGGAGAGAGGCGGCAGGAGAGATCCTGGAGTATACGTCAAGTCTTCGGTAGAGGCAGTCTCGATCACGCTTCCTATGTACGGCCTCCGGAGTCCATCTTGATCACGAACGAGGGCCCCTCGGCCCATCCGAGGAGACGGGCCGGCTGGGCTAGCACCCCCTAATCCAGGACACCGTCAGTAGCCCCCGAACTGGTCTTCTATGCCGAGGACGACCTTCTCGGCAGACACCACCTCGGGTCCAGAGTTTTTGGCTTGACAGACGAGTTCCCCTTCATATTTCATCTTCTCTTAATGGAGTACTGACATCCGAGGTCCAGCCGAGCTTGCACCCTGCCGGAAGGGGGTAGATATCTTAGCCTCGAAGGCTCGTTGTTCAGGTATGAACGGTCCAATCCGGCCTGACAACTTTATCGAAGAGGCTTGCCCCACGACAGGTCGAGCAGTTACTGCCTCCCCCCCCCAAATCACGGTTCGAGGCAGCCTTTTACTGGCACGTCCCCTCGAGGCAGAGATCGTGCCCGTTTTCTTAGGGATATCGTCAAGATTTTGTTTCCCCCCATATGCTCAACGACATTTTTGATGGGAATAGCGAGTTTATCGGTGCAGCGAGGGGGGCTCCTGCCTTTTCACAGGCTTATAAGAGCAAAAAAGGAGGACAGCGCAATCGACCACGCTCCCATTCTCCCCCTCTACTGCTTCGTCTAGCTCCAGCACTCAGATCCATCCTGCCCGCTTTTCCCTTTTGCGAGCCCAAAATCCACCACCAGCCATGGCCGACACCCTCAAGGGGCACTGGGCGGCTCCGTCGTGACGGCCGCGACCATCTCAGAGCTATGCAGCGCGGGGTACCTGACCCCCGCCACCGTTGCCTGCGCTCCGGTGGCCGGCCAGCTGGTGCCCGCTCCCAACGCCGGGGAGCGGGTAGTCTTCGTCCCCCACCTCATCCGAGGTCTGGGGTTCCCGTTGCATCCCTTCGTGCGCGGAGTGATGTACTACTATGGGCTGGACTTCCACCACATGGCCCCCAACTCCATTCTTCACCTCGCCTCCTTCATCACGGTCTGCGAGGCGTTCCTCCGCTGCGAGCCGCACTTCGGCATATGGCCGAAGCTCTTCGGGATTAAGCCAAAGTCCAACGTCTCGGATCTCGCGGAGTGCGGAGGGGCCATGATCAGCAAAAACCAGGGGGCCACCTGGTTCAAGGGCACCTTCATCGAAACGGTGAAGGAGTGGCAGAAAGAGTGGTTTTACATCACTGAACCACTCACCCCTAGTCAGACCGAGGTCCCGGCTTTCTCAGCCGGGCCTCCCAAGAAGCTCAAATCCTGGAAGGAGAAGGGCGTCGCCTGGGGGAACCCAGAAGAGGTGGAGACCCTGATCGACGGGATCTTGTGGTGGTCCACCACGGGGAAGGTTGAGCTTGGCGACGTCATCAATGTCATGCTCAACCGCCGCATACTCCCTCTCCAACTTCGGGCTACCCCGATGTGGGCACAAAAGCCCGAGGACATGGACACCATCACCACCTTCTTCCGCTCCACCTTGGCCACCATGTGGACGAGACTCATGAAGCTGGCCAAGGACAAGATCCCCGAGGTAGGGGAGGACCGCGGCCTCGAACACGGCTATGAAGCCCCCCCTGGTGAGTGGTCCTACCCCTCAATCATTATTCTTTTCCCATTTTACCGAGGAGTAAAATTTTGCTTGAATCGTCATGTTTGATGTTTTGCAGAAGTGGTTGGCCTGGGTACAAGGAGTGCGATGCCCGGCCCCACTGCCAGAGGAGCCTCCGATTCCCCTGCTCTCGGCGCTCCTGACCGAGGAGCCGCACGTGGTGGCCCCCAAAGGGACGAAGTCCCAGAGGGGTAGGTCAAGTGCTCGGACTCGGGGGACTTCGGTCACCCGGTCTGAAGAGACCCACACCTCCGCACGCAAGACGGTGACGCAGAGGAGGGTGAGGAGGAGGAGGTTCCCCCCCGAAGGGGAAGAGGTCGGCGTTAGAAGACGTCGACGTGGGCATGCCGCCGAAGGGCCCCAAGAGGCCGAGGCAAACCTCGTCCGGGGCTGCCAACAAGTCGTCGGAGAGAGCCGAACTCTCTGGTGACTCAGAAGAAGACGTCCTCGCTGTGGGGAGGAAGAAGCCAGCGCCCCGAGGGTAAGCCATCGTCTTTGCATCCCGTCTTTTAATTCGACAAGTTATTTCTAGGCAAGGGGAAACTTACAGAGGCGTCTTTTCTTATGTAGTCCACCGAGGGTAATCCCCAGTGGTTCCTCAAGCGTGTTGCCATCCGCCAGCGGGACTCTAGAGCCCGCTGATCCTCCCCCGGCGCATGACGGGCTAGGGGAGGCAACATCCACCTTGGTCCCTGACGTTAACACGACAGGGGCCGACGAGGTGGCCATCATGGCCGAGGTCGACACCTCGGCCCAACAGGACCCGGGGGAGAAGCGCCCCGAGGTCATCAAAGAAGGGCTGGGCCAGTCCTCGGCCCAGCCGACATCTACCTCGGCTCCGCCGCCCCAGGTGGAGGCTACCCGGGTAGATGCATCCGAGGTCATCCCTCCACCTCAGCCAACTGCCCAAGGACGGGCTGGCGCGGGGTGGACCGAGGAGATGGAAGACGCCCTGAAGGGCTCCTCCATCAAGGAAGAGCACCGTGCCTTGATAGGCGCGGCGCTACAGGGTCACCGATCCGCAGGGGCCGGCCTGCATGAGGTTTTCAAGAACCTCATAGCAGGTTTCGAGGTACGCCTTCTATCTGCGCATCCAGTCTAATTTGTTTATTTGAACTTTTTTAAGCTATGAGTTTGTCCGAGGACATAAGAGTACAACCTACTGAACGGCTTAGTGAGTGAGTAGCCCCCGAGCCCGAAGTCAGTTTCAAGAAACCGGCATTGGGGTCGTTTGATTAAGTAGGAGCCCGTTAAGTAGCCCCCAGGGCGCTGCTTGAGATAGCCGTCCTGGGACCTTTTAGTGATTTAACTGTTCCCTTTGTAATAAGGATCTGTTTTTGTGCCAGGTTTCGACCTCGGTTCCGGACTCCGTCTCCGAGGAGATTGCAGAGATGAATCGGAAACTCGAGAGGTCCCAGGATGAGCTTAGCCTGGCGAACCAGAAACTCGAGCAGTCTCAAGGTAAGCAAGTTTAAACTTGCCCTGTACTTTGGACGAAGGAGGTATGATATGTTTTGTTAAAGAAAACAACTAAGGCCGAACTATTTTGACAACAGCAGCGTTAGCGGAGCTGGAGACGCTCAAGGCCGAGCTCGAAAGGGCTCGGTAGGAGGTGCGGCAGCAGGAGGCTGCTCCCGCTGAGGCAGAGAAGGCCCAGGCCACCGAGAAGGCGGCCGGGGACAAGCACCAGGCGCGGGTGCTGGAGGTTGAGGAGACCCTGAAGGGCGTGTTTGAAGCACGCGACAAGCTTCAGGGGGAGGGGCAACGAACAAAGGAGGAGCTCGAGAAGCTTCAACTTGCCCACTCCGAGCTCAAGACCTCGGCCCAAGCTGACCACGAGGTGCTCCAGCAAGTGGAGCAAATCGCCTTGGGTAAGCTATTTTTGCTGCGGTGTTCGTTTGGCAGCAAAGGGTGTGTCGAGCTCACCCAGTTATGGCGTTCCCCAGAGGTCTTTGCGGATCTTCCATAGAGCGCGGCGGATGCGGTGGCGTACTTCGGCCAGCTAGCGGGCCACGAGGTGGAGAAGGCCTTCTGGGGGCAGTTCCCGGGGTCGCCGTCCGCACAGCTACTGAATCATCGAGTGAAGCAGCTGGTGGAGTTGTTTCGCATGACGAGACCAGCGCTCTAGGACCTCTGCATCGCATTGTGGCCTGCCGAAGCCATGCCGAAGAGCCTCTTCGGCCTTACGGCCCGTCTAAGAGACGCCGTGCCCTGCGTGGACCGCTGGAAGAGGTCCGCGTGCTTTGAAGGAGCGCGGAGGGCGTACGCCTGTGTGAAGACGCACTTTCGAAAGGTTGATGCGGTGACATGTGCCGCGGGCCCTCCTGCCGACAAGTCGCGCACCGCCGAATAGTTCTTCGCCGAGGTGGAGGCGGGAGCTCGGACCACAGAAGCCATGTGTCCAACGGACACTATGTATTTCTAGACAGTACTTTGGAATGCCGAAGTGTATGTTGTATAAAACTTTATCTTTTGGTTGAATGAAGATGGCTTTAAATTCCATGTGTGTTGCTTTATAATTGATTTTTCCTCCGATATGACTATTTTAAAATGAGAGTGGCCAGTCGTCGGCTTCAGCCCCAGTGTAGGTCATACAAAGGGTGTTCCTTAAGGCACACTTGACCCTTAGCCGACGTCCGGTACCCGGAGGTGGTCGGTGCTTTATAGGAACTAGGCAATCAGACTATAGTGGCTTTATACCTTTCACTTAGTCATAGGAGTTTGACTGTGGGGGCTGATGACCAACCCCCGGTGTGGGAAGTGTTCGGCCAGGTCGGCCGAGGTCTAGGCCATGACACACTTCGGCTAGGAATAATAGCCCTTCGTTTAACACGGGTGATCTCTATCGTCACATCGCTTGACGCGGTCTACGGATGGCGGACCAGTTTACGCATACCTAGATAGTCAGTTTTCGGCTTTCTCCACTGAGGCGCTATGCCAATTGACCTGGCAGCGCAATTGCAGTGGTTCTCCCGTTACGCCCTTAGCCGAATTCATCGAAAACGTAAGGGGTACACATAGGAGCCGGGCAACCCAACTATTGACCAAAATCTAGGTTCGAAACTGATGCATATAAGGCCAAAATCCGAGACGCCGAATACTTCGGACTTGTTATACAATTGTGTCTTTTTTAGAGAACTTCTTCGTCCCACAGGGGCCATGCTGATAAAGAAATATGATAGAGACCTTAAAGTGGCACAATTTCTTTATTTCATAATTTCAAGCATGTACATGCCCTAGCTGCGGCGAGAGGAATTGAAAGAATACAATGTAAGAAGAAAAGGAAGAAACAGGGCGGATATTTGTTAACGGATTTTGAAGAATCCGGACCGCAACCTACTGCACGTCTGCGTTTCCGAGCTGTTGACCAGATGTGCACCATCGATGGTGAGGAATTTGTGGAGGTTGATGCCTTTTCGGCCCTTTACACGCTTCAAGCGTTTAATTGACCGATCTCCTTTAGAGGAGATGTTGCTGAAGTCCGTTCTGTGGTTGAAACCACATGGACGATAGGCATGTTTGGCTGTTTCTTTTACAGAGACTTGCCTGTGCAGGGGCTCGAAGCCACGTCTTTGCTAGGTTGAACAGCGCCGACGTTTGAGTATATTTTTGGCTCCTCGAGGGCCCAGGGAATCTTTAGTGCGAAATTATGCACCCTGGGGACGTAGTGCCCACTCCAGAGAGGGCACGCGAGGAGCCCGCATCCCTATTTCGGGTGAGGGGGTACCTGGCCGAGGTCGATCTGTGCAGCCCGGCGTGCTTCAAAGAACGGGCGGCGTGTTTATCGCTGCGGGCTGCCTCCTCAGACGCCTGTACCTCGGCTGCGAAAGCCGTGGTCTGTTCCTCTGTCCGAAGTGAACGTTCGGTGTTACCATTGACTGTGATAACGCCGTTAGGTCCCAGCATTTTGAGCTTGAGGTAGGCATAATGCGGGACTGCGTTGAAGCGTGCAAAGGCCGTGCGCCCTAGGAGCGCGTGGTATCCACTTCGGAATGTGACAATATCGAAGATTAACTCCTCGCTTCTGAAGTTCTCGGGCGAGCCGAAGACTACCTCTAGGGTGACCGTTTCGGTGCAGCGGGCTTCGACGCCCGGAATGACACCTTTAAAGGTGGTGGAGCTCGGCTTGATCCGAGATGAGTCGATGCCCATCTTCCGAACTGTGTCCTCGTAGATGAGGTTGAGGCTGCTTCCTCCGTCCATCAGGACGCGTGTTAGATGATAACCATCAACAATAGGGTCCAGGACGAGTGCCGCCGATCCGCCATGCCTGATGCTGGTCGGATGATCGTGCTTGTCAATCGTGATCGGGTAAGCCGACCATGGGTTATACTTCGGGGCGACGGGCTCCAGCGCGTATACATCCCGAAGCACACGCTTCCTCTCCCTTTTAGGGCTGTGGGTGACATAGATCATATTGACCTCTGTTACCTCGTCGGGAAACTTCTTTTGGCCTCCATTATTGGGCCGCCGAGGTTCATCCTCGTCTTCACTGCGGTGTTGGGTTTTACTCTGACCCTCTGCCGCTATCCTGCCGGCTTGTTTAAAGACCCAGCAATTCCTGTTAGTGTGGGTTGCTGGTTTTTCCTGAGTGCCGTGAATTCCACATGGGTGGTCCAGGAGCCTATCAAGCTGGCTAGGTCCATCTTTGTTCCCTTTAAAGGGTTTTCTTTTCTGCCCGGATTTAGGTCCGGTGAACCCTGCGTTGACCGCAGCGTCCTCAGTGTCGCTTCCGCCATTTTTATACCTGCGCTTATTTTTATTGCGCTTGGGTTTTCCATTGGCGTCGCGAGTTTCCGTGGTGCCTGCCTCGCCATTATGAGTACTACGGGCGAGCCAGCGGTCTTCTCCCGCACAAAAGCGAGTCATCAGTGAGGTCAGGGCCGCCATAGTCCTCGGCTTATCCTGGCCGAGTTGACGAGTCAACCATTCATCTCGGATATTGTTTTTAAATGCGGCGATGACCTTGGCTTTAGAGCAGTCTATGATCTGGTTCTTCTTGGTGAGGAACCTATTCTAGAATTTCCGGGCTGATTCGCCTGGCTGCTGGGTGACACAGCTGAGGTCATCAGCGTCAAGAGGTCGGACATATGTGCCCTGGAAGTTTGCTCGAAAAGCGTCTTCTAGGGCCTCCCAGCCGCCGATAGAGTGAGGAGGGAGGCTGTTAAGCCAATGCCTCGCTGGCCCCTTTAGCTTGAGCGGCAGATATTTAATGGCGTGGAGGTCATCTCTGTTGGCCATGTGTATGTGCAGGAGGAAATCCTCGATCCAAACTCATGGGTCCGTGGTGCCATCGGATGATTCTATATTGATGGGCTTAAACCCTTCCTGGAATTGATGTTCCATCACCCTGTCTGTGAAGCAGATTGGGTGAGCCGGACCTCGGAACCGAGGAGCATCTCATCGGAAGTCTGGAGAGAGCCGCGAGTAGGCTTGATCTCGGGTACGGCCGTTCCTGTCCACCCAGGCATCGTAGCCGTCGAGCCCGGCGGGCGCGCGTCCCCTTGATCCATAGATGGACCGGGGGGAGCCCTATTTTCCTCAATGCGATGTATAGCATCGTGAGGATCTAAGTAATCCACGGGATCCTTGCCATAACGGTGTGGAGGTGGCCGTTCACTGAGGTCTTCTCGTCTTGGCCTGTCCCGGCCTCTAGGGGGTCGGTCGAGGTCGTCAGTGAGCTCCTCGTCAAACTCCGGCAAGAGACGCCTATGTGGGTATGATTTCGACACCCTATGGTGCCGGTTCTCCATGTCTTGCTCGGCAGAGAGCACTTCGATCCACTTTTCATTTAGTGCATCGGTATTGGCCTGCAGCTGCTGCTGCTTGCGTTTCATGCTCTGGGCGGTCGCAACAAGGCGCCGCCGGAAGCGCTCTTGTTCAAAAGGGTCTTCGGGGACGATGTAGTCCTCAGTACCGAGGCTCTTGTCCTCCTCGGATTCCGGCATGTAGTTGTCGTCGGCCCCTTCGAAGAGGTCATCGGGATCTGAGTCCGGTGTGCCGTTCCTTACTGGGGAGGCTTGGACGTCCTCTTCACAGTTGCCGGCATCGCCATCCTCCACGTCGCCGTTATTGGCTGTCGCGTCATTACCACTGGGTTCCCCGTTAGGACCCCTTCGGCGTCTTCGCCGACGTCTTGGAGGGGATTTGGGGGTGTCCACCATGTAGACATCGTAGGTGGACGTGGCGGTCCACCTGCCCGCGTTTACCGGGGGCAAGGTGTTCTCGATGGGGCCATCAGCGTCCTCCTCCATGTCTGAGGCCTCGCCATAGTCCAGCACGTCGGTTAAATCGTCGATCGTGGCGACTAGGTGGGTGGTGGGTGGGATGTAAATTTCCCTATCGTCGGCTTTAAGTCTGATCTGATTGTAAACCGAAGTCTTGCCGTCCGAGATGGACATGCTCCGGATGCGGTCAAGCATCTCATCGAGGTGAGATAACTCTTCGGGATTCATCGATGCGCCATAGGTAGGGCTGACTCGAAGTATGCCCGGCGTGTAACCGGATGCGTTTTCGGTGCGAAGGGAATCCGAACATAATTCTGAGTTCTGCGCCGAAGTCAGTTCTAGCACTGACGTAATTTCGGGAGTGGGAGCCGGATCTATCTCCGGACTGGCGATCGGAAGGAAACTGGCCGGAGTGGTGGCGTCAGGGGTCTCAAGAGGCGCCGCGACAGAGTTCGGTTCCGGAGTCGAGCCTCCAGAACCGGTTGAGCTCTCAATCCGGCCGGGAGTCCATCCCGGTAGGATGAGTTCACCACGGGAATCCGCAGTGTATTCGAGGCCATCGAAGGTCACGATCCGACCTGGGGCGTAGTTCTCGACAGAGGTCAGATGACCCGTCGAGTCGGCGCAAAATACCATGCTGCCGAAGACAAAGAGCTGGCCGGGGGCGTAAACATCCCCGTGGCCGTTGGCGCAGTTGATCTGCAGGTGAGCCATCGATCCTTTTGGTGATCGCGGAGCGGGGCCTCTCAATGAAAGCACCAGTGTCGGTGTAAAAACCGGCAGACCTCGGGGTAGGGGGTCCCGAGCTGCGGATCTCGGATCGGTGGTAACAGAGACAAGGGAGACGGTATTTACCCAGGTTTGGGCCCTCTTAATAGTGGTAAAACCCTACGTCCTGCTTCTGTTTATATTGATGGGGATGTATCGAGTACAGAGTTGATCTACCTCGAGATCGTAATGTGTGTCTAACTTCTAGGGCTAGGTGAGCGATATTGTGTTGATGTCCCCCCTACGGGCTAAACCCTATGGCTTATATACACGCCAGGGAGGGTATCTAGGGTTACAAAGGCGGTATCTAGGAGAGAGGAGGCAGGAGAGATCCTGGAGTATACGTCAAGTCTTCGGTAGAGGCAGTCTCGATCACGCTTCCTGTGTACGGCCTCCGGAGTCCATCTTGATCATGAACGAGGGCCCCTCGGCCCATCCGAGGAGACGGGCCGGCTGGGCTAGCACCTCCTAATCCAGGACACCGTCACCCATGTCTGCAAGCATGCACCACGGCACTTGGGGGCTAATGCATTGTCATGTTAACAGTACTTTCATTGAAGATCCGGCTCACTATTAATAGTAAGCCGGCCCAGGTTGCTACAGGCAAGACAACTCGGCACTTGGGGGCTACAGCGTTCAGTTGTTTAAACAGATCATAAGGTCCAAATTGAAGACCCGGCCCATCACATACTGATGAGCCAGCCCTTGGGGGCTACACATGTGAAATGCAAACATTCAGTTTATGACTGGTGACTCAGATAAACAACCCAGATTTCTCCAAAGTTGCAACTTTAATATTTAAGCAAGTCTTAACCTATCACTATGTTCTACTCTTAAGGCTTGGGGGCTACAGGTAATATGGATATAAGGGAGGAACACCTTCAAGTTCTCAGTTTTGAGCAAGCCGGGTCTCATATCCTTGGTGAAGAAAAACAAATTCAAGTGCCGGCTCAATATCATACGGATTTCTTATTCCTAATATTTTCATCAAGTCTGAAGCATTGAAAGTTGGCTCAACGTCAGACGAATTTCTTTTTTCTAATAATTTTATCAAGCCAAAGCATTGGAAGACAACTCAAAATGTCATATGGGTTATTTTTCCAATATTTTTTTGCGTGGAACCAGTGTCAGCAAGTTGATTCTGAAGCCAGCATGTTGATATGATGGAGACTCGGACTTTTAGGAGCTGGTCAATTGAGCGAGCCGGTCCCTTAACATATTCTTATTTCAGGAGCTTAGCATGAATAAATTCAAGCTAACCTGGGGGCTAATGTTGGGGATGTTCCCCATGACCAAGACCCGGCCAGAAGCATGGCGGTTTCATGGGTCACCTTATTTTCCGGGTCATGGCAAGAAGACAAGAAGGGCCCAAAGGCCGAGAGTGAGACCCGGCCGAATGCCGGGTCATGGAGGAACCACGAAGGGCCGGCTCATGGAGAAGGCACAAGAGGGATTGTCTTAACTCGAAAGAAAAGACCCGGACTAGGATCCGACTTGTAATAGAAAATAGACTAGTTGTAGTCCTACTAGGACTCTACATGTAAGCCGGCCCCTTCAACTTATATAAGGAGAGGCAAGGCACCCCAAGAGGGACAAGTCGGGAGAGACAGAAAAACTAGCTCTCGGGATAGAGGTAGCGAAACAGCACCCTTGTAATCGAGATCATCATCAATAGCAATCAAGCAGGATGTAGGCTTTTACCTCCATCGTGAGGGGCCGAACCTGGGTAAAACTCGCGTCTCTCGATTCCGACCAACCCCTTCAAGCTTTTACCTAGTTGCGATGGCCTCACCACTAAGTCCTTTCACGAGGACATCTGCCGTGACAAAACCACGACACAATTACTATTGACAATTTACAGTGAGAGCAGTGTTTGGTATAGTAGCACATGATTAATAGAACCATGAAGTGAGGGCAGTGTTCTGAAGAGACCAACATGAGGTGCATATGCCAAAAACTCTGATGGGGAATTAAGGAAAACTGATTGCGAGTGCAGAAAAACATTAGGTGGGAAATGAGTCTATCAACATAGCTTCCACAGCTTGACCAAAGCAAGCCATCGAGAAGAACCTGCAAGCTGAAACTGAGCATATCATTGACTTCTCGGAAGGCAATGACAAGGCCCTCTGGTAGATTTCTGGATGAACAATCATTAGGTTGGAGTCTAGCCACATTGTTTTATCCGGGCAATTATCCTATGGAAAACACAAGAACAGAATAACCATGAGTGGACGATGTGGGACAGTTTTAGTTTCTTGGTTATAAACCGAGAGATAACAATGATGTAATCATACTTGTTAGCATGCTAACACATATACTGGATCAGACATGTGAAATATCGACGTCACACATACAACATCATGTAAGTTTCTCCCGTATTTGTTCATCGACTATACAAATAGGATAATATACTTCTCAACATCACTCTGTGTAAAAACAAAACCAACAAAGTCCTCTTTTTAATCATAGAAAGCCTGGCTATTTCTTTTGGTAGGCACATAGTGAAAAAAAATAAGAGAACTTGAATGCATTATTATCTTTTGGTAGGCACAGAGTGAAAAAAATCAAGAGAACTTGTTTGATGGAGTATTTAGAATAAGCTACAACCCGACGACCATATCAGTGTCACCAACAACTTATATCGTCCGGTAGAGGCCTCACACACTTTCCAACAAGGTAAATGCTCAAATATATTTTCAGCTTCCACTTATGGTTCCACTGAAGTGTTGATAAGAAAAATAGCATGGCAAGCCTTTCTTACAGGCCTTTGTTTTTATTAAGATCAATGAAGCCGAACCACCAGGGATTCTTCAAATGAGTAGATCATATCAGTGTTCTCTGATCAATGGGAGAAACAGTCAAACTAATATCGTCAATTAAGAGAAGCTTGCAAATATAACACATTCTCTTGCCCGAGTAACAAATAGTAAAGCAGTTCTAAATAACCAAGGTAGCAATAGCAGGAAGGAGGAGAGAGTCAACCTGAGCAAGTTTTACAGGAACAATGGAAGTGTGGCAAGTCTTAATATTTAACTATTGCACAAAAACTAAGGAAATCAGTAACTTCACACATCCAGTTTTATGAGAAATCACAAACAGAATGCCTACTGGTTTTATGAAATCACTAACAAAATGCCTACTGGTTTTATGAGAAATCATTTACTGAAATTTCACTGAATTGTTGGTACTTACAGTAACAAACTAAACAACAGTACACCCCAGATTTAGCAGAGAACTTAAATGTCAGCATAATCCATGTGATGTGCAGATGCAATACAGAAGACAAACTGCACTTGCACACTGAAACGGCACAAATAATCTCAGGAGCTGCCAAGGATCTTTCATGTTCTTACCTGAGCAATGGCATATGGCATTGCAGATTACATCCCAGCAGCCCTCTCTCTGTAGAAAACTGTTCTCTCAATTAAAACAATTGGCGACCATTCTAAGAGTATTGGCATCCCCCCTGAAACAAGGCACCAAAAATTCAGATGCTGATACAGCATATCTTGAAGTAACTTCACACAATAACTAAGGAAATCACTAACATAATATATACCAGCTTTATGAGATTCAAAGGTATCTCTCCACATGACAAACTAATAGCAATAGACATGCTTCGATAATCATAGTCTAAAAAATAAAATAGATGAAAAAATAATAGGAAATCAGGTACTGTAGATTTCTTTTAGGAACCATGGTTTCCAGTTTTCCAAACCTTCATTCCACCAGCAAAGCAAAAGACACTAAAATATTCAGTTTAAAATATATACTACTCCCTCCGTTCCTAAATATAAGACCTTTTAGAGATTCCACTATGGACTACATACGGAGCAAAATGAGTGAACCTACACTCTAAAATAGGACTATATACATCCGTATGTAGTTCATAGTGTTATCTCTAGAAGGTCTTATATTTAGGAACGGGGGGAGTACAAAAGATAGTATGCATTCCACAACCACTTGAAGTGACAGGATAGTAAGCCTTTAGTAGTCTATGTTTTTGACAATGAAGTGTTACTAAACAGCGACAGCAAACACTCACACACGTACACACTCAGCAGTGACAGGAAGCACACGCAGCAGCATGGGGACAGCACGCACACATGCGCAACAGAGGTAAATAACCAGCCTTGTCTTGATGGTTCCTTGAGCCCAAGTTCTTGTACTCTAACATGGATATAGGCTACTACAGTATTCTACAAATTAATGGCCATGCTTAATTTAATTGGTGATACTGAAGTACATGTGCCTTTCTGAATATAAGGTGAAGTGTAATTTAAATTTGGATCCCAAAGTGCAGCAATTTACTTGACAAAACACACATGTACAAGTCTCTCTGATCGTCCTAGAAATACCATTGCTCCATTTATCTATTTGTTCATGTCAAGCATGTAGCAATACACATAACCAGAGCAATAGCACACATGCTTTAGATTTCAGGACTGGTTATAGTACTTTCGGAAAATTAACTTCTCCTCAAATAATTCTTAGAAACTAACTGTTCGTGAGGCAACTTTGATAAAGGACTAAATTAACAGACTGCAGTAGTACTAACAAACGAATACCTACTTGAAAAACACATGTAAACGTTTCGGTGTTCAAGAAAGCGTTTTTAAGCGACGCTTAAGCGCTGAGCGATGGCAAACCGCTTCGCTTTTGCCCTAAGCGGTAGATTAAGCATTTTTTTCTTAAATTTGACTAAAATTTGGTTGTTTTTGAACTGCTTTTGCTTGTCAGCTTGCGCAATAATGGCAATATGTCATTTATCTTATTATTAGGCTTTGTTTGGGAACTATTTCCTTCATATTCTGGCAAAATTCTGGCACATGATCTCTATTAGGTTATGACTATTTAAACTGAACTGCATTTTAGTTGTTATTTTGCTTGCTATGTGAACCTGATGTGTATTTGCTATGGCGTGAATTGTATTTTAGATGCTATATCAATTATCCATGTGTCATGTTTCCTATTTTATTGTGTATATTGTTCAAAATCTGTCAAATTCTAGCCAATTTCAAAAAACGCTTAAGCGCCCATTGCTCTAAGCTATGGCCTTCCGCTTCGCTTACGCTTTCCGCTTTTTTGAACATTGAAACGTTTAATCTATTGCAAGAAATATGTGTGAACCTGCCTGCAGGAGTGGAGGCTAGCCGAACTCTCTCTCGGTGTCGGCGCCTACTGCTCGGAGCGGCGAGCGGCAATCAGTGGACGGCGGAAGAGCCTTGACGCCGTGCAGCTTGGAGGGAGGACGTGACGCCCTCGGCAGTCAGCTGATGGCCAGATCGACGGCGCGGCTCGACGGCGGCCGGATCCGGCTGCTCACCGGGACACATGGTCTCGCCGCTACTCACCGGATCCGGCCGGAACAGATCCGTGCTGGGGAGTGGAGAAGGCGGGCGAGATCCCGATGGAGGGGATGGGAGGTGGTGGTGAGCATGGAGGGGAGGCGGCAGGGACATGCCACGGGGGGAGATATGGCATCCGGGACGCCGTGGCAGAGAGGGGTGGCGGCGGCGACGCCGTAGCGGAGAGAATGAGTGAGAGAGTTGAGAGAGTGAGAGGGGTGAGGGAGTGATAGGGGTGGGTGCCGTGAGAGAGTGGCTGAGATGATAAGGCTAGGTAGGTAAGCGAAAAAAACTGGGTAGGTGAAAAATATTGCTTTGTATCATGTTTATTACTTATTAATATATATTAGGTGTACCCAGTTTTATTGCAAATAAAAACAGCTGTGTTGGTCTCACATTTGTTTTCATATACGTATTGTACTATATATGTTTATATAATGCAGTGTAAAATATCATTTATTTCTTTTTATTCCTTTTGTTCATTAGAGATAAGAAGTGATGGATTCGGATGATGTTTTAAAAATATCAACTGATATATGCACTGACGTGACGATGACGGGCTAGACTAAAACACCATGAGAAGAAATTCATACAATTATCGCACAAGGTATTTTTTTTCAATGTTATTATCGGTCTTTCCTTCGTCATATTATTTTTGTTGTATTGAACTAATTTGGCTCTTTTTATATCATGACGACAGACTATGTCTGTACCCCTAGAGATATTACTGTCATCGAATCAATCATGTCTACCCTCAAGGAAACCAAGTTCGTGGACATTGGAGATGCCTTGCTATCAAACGACGAGTTGAAATGCCTTATAAAAGATGATATGTTCTTGCACGATGGTGTAAGACCAATCGCAAAAAATTTCTACTTAATAATATGAACCATATATAATATCTATTAACATAAATCTATTCTAAATGTGGAATTGCAGGTGATAAATGCTTACATGTATTGTATGCATGTTCACGACCATCTACGGGAGAGGGCGGGTCAAAAAGTACATATCATTAACACGTTCGTATCTGGCAGATAAAAAAAGATGGAAAAAAAGACATAGACCCATCAAAATATCGTCACATCCTACAACATGTTAATACTTATCTACAACAAGATATGGTTAGTCTCACCTCATTATCGATGCATATAATGATGTATTATTTTTAATTAAGCCATGTGTATAATGATTTTTATTTATTTATCTAATTGTGTCTACAACTTATATGATATTTACACCAGCTATTCCTTCTGATTAACACTCATGGGTCCCATTGGTATCTATCAGTCGTCAATGCCAAAAAAACATGAGATTCAAGTATTGGACTCACTTGGTGCTCGGGTCAAACAAAGGGACCTTGCTACTACGGTAACTATCTGTTATTTTTGGTTCTTGACATATCTTCTGTTTGTTTGCCTCAATCTCTACTTTTTTTCATAAAAAATAGTTACTGGGACTTGAGAAGCGTTTGAAATTTGGAGAACAAAGTCCGGAGTTTAACAGAGATCATAAATGGCCCGATCTCAATGTTACAAAATGGAAGGTCGTAGAACAGTTTTAGGAGGCAATGGGTAAGCACTTGTCAAAAATTAAAAATTATTTTGTTTGGTATTCATGAACACAAAGATATCATGTAATATAAACTATTGTAAAAATAATATTGATAAAAATATGTAATGCATCTATTAGCTGATGCATGTACGTGGGTATAACGAACATTATTACTTGTTCAGATAGTCTGTTTATTTGATTCCTCATATCCTAAAGCATCATTTTGTAATATTGTAGTGCATCATGTGGACTTTTTATGCTAAATTATATGGAATATTGGACAACAGATGCATTGTCTGATCACTTCACCCAGGTATTTGAATTTCATACATTATCTCATTATTTTATCTTAAAATATTATATGAAATATTTTTTTAATATTTTGCAAGAAGATATGGAAAACTTTTGACGAAAATTAGCTGTCATATTGCTCGATTCAGACATGAATAAGCTAAAAGGAAGTCTGATCTACTACCAATCTGACGTTGAAGAAAGTTTACCTAATTCTGATCTTAAGCTCCTAGATAATCCACCTGATGGAGACGAAGACTACCCCAATCCCCATCATGCCCATGGCTCAACGTGAATTAGTTGTCAGGCTCTGCAACTACATCATGTTGATCGATGATATCGAGTGTCTGGGGTAAGCATCATTTATAAATATGTAATGTGTCAATATACATTATTATGATTCTTACCACTCATTTTTCAGAAAGGGATGGGTGCGAGTTGAGAATGAAGTTTTTATTATACTTGCTCAAATATCGTGCCAATGAAGTTAAAGGCAACATTCCTGATATTGTGCGAGAATTTCTTAGATGCATCAAGTAGATCTTAATTTGTAATAGATTTTTAGTTGGATCATCGCTCTATATGTATACATCGTCAATTTATCTTTCCTTTCAATTTACATTGCAAGTGAAGTGGACTTCAATTATTACCCGATTGTGTCCATGCTATCTTGTATCTACATGTGTAATTTAACTTGAGTTATGTTTACATAACTCCAGCAAAATATTTCAAAAGCCCGTGGCAACGCACGAGCATTCCTGTGCTATCTTATAGCTACAAGTAAAATTTAACATGCATTATGTTTATATATAACTCAGGCAAAATATTTTAAAAGCCCGTGGCAACGCACGGGTATTCTACTAGTTTGATTAGCTTTGCACATGCATGCATATTAGATTACTCACGTACGTGATTGAAACTAAAACGGGAGAACAACTACGTACTTGATCTAGTTCAATTTCAGTCGACGGTAACAAAACCACCTTCGATTAGTTATCTTATTATATCTTCGGCGCCATCTGATCACCCTCGTGACCTCGCCGAGTCACCGATCGCCGATGAGCCCGCCGCATGCGGCTGGCTGCCATCGTCCTGCCGTGCGCCCCTGCCCTACTGACCTGCCGGCTGCTGCCTCCACCGATCACAATTTACGAACGAACAAACGAGCAGTTTCAAGGGTTCGGCCGTAACCCATAATCCATTTCTTTTTTAGGGAACCCATGATCCATTTGTGTAGACGTGGCCCGTCCACAACCATGCCCAGCAGGAGGCATGTCTCACCAAAACGTGAAAATTGTATATTAGACTAGTACAAGACGTACCTATTTGCAGCAGAGGTTAGGAGGCTACCAGAAACACTCGATCGATTTTGCTTGGAAATTGGCTCACACACCTAGCAAAATGAGTCGGTCGGATACACACATACACGTAAATTTTTGGTCACATACTACATTAGGGGCAAATAGGTCTTTTCAGATGTCATTTAACACCGTTAAGGCTTAAAATAGACGGAAGTGTCATAAAGGGCATAAAATTTGGACTCGGTGTTATATAAGGAAGAAAAAGTTTTTCGGTGTCAAATAAGGCAACAAATTTTAAGACAGTGTTAAATAAGGAATTCTCTCCAAAAAGTACCTCTTGATACCTGCAAACCAACCAATGTTGTCAGCTAAACCGAATTGTAATATTCAATTATACAAAAGCCATTGAATTTATCTTACGATTTTTGTATGATTTAAACAGTAAATATTATCTTCAACATTTTGGAATTATTATGCCAACAGCCTGAAGGTTGAATCATCTCAGTATTATTGGTCAACTCCTAGTGTTAGCATTTTTTCAATAACTCCATATGAACATTCTAGATTATCAAACCTTTTGAATTTTATTTTTTTATCATGGGACTATTGAGGGACTCATCGAGTAACGAAGGATAAACATTTGGTTTCTAGCTAACAGGCATACCTTCTAGAAATGTACGACCAAGGTACTCCCTTACAAATCGGATTTAATCAAATTCATGTAAGCCTCAAGCAATAACCATGTATCTTTTTTTTGCGGGGTAAAGGGAGATTTCATTAACTCAAGGAGGCTTCTCGGCCTCTGAAAGGTTTACAATGCAGTCTAATCCCGACCGCAACCAGACAGCCGTGCGCGTATCGTTTTTTTTTTTACTCGGCATACTATAAAAAAACAAAAGACAAGCAACTACTTCCTCTGTTCACAAATATAAGACGTTCTAGACTGACCATACAAATCTCTAAAACGTCGTATATTTATGAACAGAGGGAGTACTTGTGAAGAAAGCAGTGTTTAATATGAATCTACTCATGCCAATTTTATCATGTGTTCAGAACAAATTATTAAACATCTACAGTGAAAAGATCGAAGAAAAAATAGATGGCACACAAACCATAGAAACAGCCAACATTTAGTTTGAATCAGAAACTATATTGGAGGTTATGTGAGTTAGACAGACAAATAGAGATATGCTAAGAAAATGTTTAACCAAACCACCGACATCAAGACTATTTTTCTGAATCAGAAAGGGCAGCTACAATTGTCTGCGTTCAACAGAAACGCTAATAGCTCAACTAAGCCAAGAAATAACATGAAAATTCTTAAATCAGGACCAGGACCGATTCATCAAGAACCAAACCAAATTAGCCATCATGAATTGATGATACTTGGGGTAACTTGTCCAAATGAAACTAAATTTCAACCACCATGATTCAGTATCAAGGAAAACAGTGCATATTCAGTTCCAAGTGGACTCGCCACGCCTTGACTGAAAAATAGCTCATGTGCAAAGATAGTAAGCTGACACATATTGATGTTGTTCGTGATAAACTGAGCCTTTATTTTTCGAGTCTAGTTCAAGAGAATTCGGTGAGCAGAATGCTAATTGACTAAGATACCGAGATTAGTATTCCCATTAAAACTTCCTCATGAGAAAAGAAATAACTGGAAATCAGAAAGCATCAGCTGAACTGGTCAACAAAAACGAAACCCTGGAGAAGCATCAGAACTGCAAAATGATGGATCCGTCTATATTCCATTTGCTGACATACCACGTCATACCTCAAATGGTTTGTCGAAGATCACTGAGGACCCACAGGTGCTGGCAGCGTGCCTCTAGCACAAGCTGAAAATAAAATAAAATAAAGCTTATAAACATGGAATTATATGCCAGCGTTCAAACTTACATGGAGTCACATACTGAATCTACAGGTTTAGAAGCGTGGTGTTTTTGTTCTGGTATTCAGATTGGCCAAACAAAGGTGAAAACAGGACAACAGATCAACAACCTCCTAGCCTCCTACGTGAGTATCAATGTCCCGACACATATAGCTCTAGATGTTTCTCTTATGTCTAAATCCAAATGTGACGTTACTTATCTACTAACATTTTGTAATTACTTCTGCCCTAACTGAAGAATTATTAGACTGGCTACTTCTGAGGTATATAATGGAAAACATGCATAAAGCATAACCATGTTGTAGATCATCAATCAAGCCTACATGCTGGAAGATTCACTAACAAGTTCCGAAGGTTTACATGGCATTAAGGGTGTAAGAGGACACTAGACCAACAATTTCCTACATGTGCATTCATTTTCCCGATGACACATATATGCCATTGTCCCGATGAGATACTTATGTCCAGTGTCTTCCTCGTGCCTCCAAATTAAATCAAAAGGTTGGCTTTTAAAATATTTTGTTGACTTCATGCACTAACAGAAGTATTACTAGACGGCTAGACGCCTGACAAAATAGTCACACATCACAATTAACCAAACAAAAATGAGGAAGTACAGGAAGCTGTACCAGTTGGGGTATAGAAGCAAACATAAGGAAAGACATGCTTGACATTGCCCATCTCACACACCTTCCTCGTGAGCAATGAATTGAGCTCAACAGTGAAGATGCCATGGTCATCTGAGGTCACAAAAACAACATTGGCGTCTTCGATGGATCCAATCAAACGTGCTGGGCTCTTGAAAGGCATCAGATTCTGGAGATGGATGCGGTTCATCTTCACCCATTTGACACCTCCGTCAGGACCCGTCTCAGATGACCACAGATGGAGCACGAAACGACAAAAGGTGGCCAATCCCAGCCCGCCGTTCTCCGCCCTCGTGACAATGGTGCCCCTGCCGAGAAATTTGCCGGGGGGCGGCTTGATCAGCGACAGGTCCTGCGTACCCAGAAAGCCGTACTAAAGCAGGTGTCATACCACTAGTAGAAAAACGACTTTACGTTCGCATCATTAGTCCCGGTTTGACTACGGCCCGGGACTAATGTGACCATTAGTCCCGGTTCCAACGGCTAGGGGCAGGGGAATCATTAGTCCCGGTTCGTGTTGAACCTTTAGTCCCGGTTTGTGACACAAACCAGGACTAAAGGTGTGGTGGCAGGCTGGTGTCAGGCTGGGGCCCCACGATCACCTTTAGTCCCGGTTTGTTATTCCCGGTTCGTGTAACAAACCGGGACTAGAGGTTACCTCTAGTCCCGGTTTGTTACACGAACCGGGACTAAAGGTCTGGTGGCAGGCTGGTGTCAGGCTGGGGCCCCACGATCCCCTTTAGTCCCGGTTCGTATCACAAACCGGGACTAGAGGTTAACCTTTAGTCCCGGTTTGTTACATGAACCAGGACTAAAGGTGTCACTATATAAACCCTTCGTCCAGCCCGAGCCGAAGCTCTCTGTTTTTCCCCTTTCCTCTCCTCTCTGTTCTTCCCCTCTTGCTCGAGCTCATCCTCCATTTTTACAAAAAATTGTCAAGATTTGAACGCACCCCATCAATCCAAGTGTTCACAAAGGTTAGCAACTTTGTCCTTTCATCTCTCATTGCTAGATTAGCTCGTGCAATGCTCTATAAGTATAGTGATTTGTGGGTTCTAGTTTGGGAGTAATTATGTGGGAGTTTATTTGATTTATATGCAATTTGAGCTCAAATTAACTTCTTAGTTTGCATATGTGTAGGTGTGGTTTACTTAGTGCCTTCCCATCCCCGTCCTAACCACCGTCGATCGCCCGCACCGTCCCGTCGCCGGCACCACACCTTGGTGAGCCTCTTGTTCTTATCCTTTTTATTAAAAAAATCTTATTTGTATGATTTAGATAGTTAATTGTATAATTTTCTTACATGTATGATTGTTTGTTATACATAGTGCCATGACTTTGATATCCGTCTCCGTCGGCCCTCATCCGGTTTATGATTCGGATGTGGTATATATATTCTCTTTTATAACTATTTGTTGCATTTCGCGTTTATGACAATTATGCCCATCAAGTTGACATAGATATTTTTATCTAGGAGGTATGTGAACCGGAAATTGCAACCGACCCTCTTGTCGAGAAGTTAAATTTAGTTGAAAAAGAAAACGAGTATTTGAAAGAAAAATTGAAAAGAATTGAAGAAGAGAAGATGAAACTGGAGTTGTATGTTGCCGATGTTGTCGATGATCACAAGATCAAGATTGATGCAATGTGCTTGAAGATTAGAAAATTTTAAAAATATGCCGTTAATCAAGAGGCTTGGTATCACTATGCTGTTGGATCAATTGTTACCTTAGTTGCGATCTTAATCGCATTTGTTGTTGCATTTAAATGCTTTAGCTAGAGAGTTTGTATGTTGTTTTATGAGAATAAGTGTGTATGAACTATATGTATGAACTTGTATTAATTTGGTCTTTTCGGTGTTGTGTAATGAAGATGAGCCGGCAATGGATGTACGATGACCGATGCTCTCCCCAGTTCATTAATGGTGTGCGTACTTTTCTGGTTGCGGCTGAGGCAAACAAGCGGGCGGATGGTTTTATGTGTTGTCCATGTGCTGTCTGTAAGAATGATCACAATTACTCTAACTCAAGAACCATTCACGTCCACCTGTTTACGTCCGGTTTCATGTCCGGCTATAACTATTGGACCAAGCACGGAGAAAGAGGGGTCCTAATGAAAGAGAATGAAGAAGAAGAGGATGATGACAGCTATCCTGGCCATGGGTTCCCTGAATACAATGGTACAACAATGGGGGAAGAAGCTGAGCCGGCAATGGGGGAAGAAGTTGAAGAAGAGGCATCAGATGATCCCGCTGATGATCTTGGTCGGGCCATTGCCGATGCAAAGAGAAACTGCGCAAGTGAAAAGGAGAAGCTGAAGTTGCAGCGCATGTTAGAGGATCACAAGAAATTGTTGTACCCAAATTGCGAAGATGACAAGAAAAAGCTGGGTACCACACTGGAATTGCTGCAATGGAAGGCAGAGAATGGTGTATCTGACAAGGGATTTGAAAAGTTGCTGATAATGTTAAAGAAGATGCTTCCAAAGGACAACGAATTGCCCGACAGTACGTACGAAGCAAAGAAGGCTGTCTGCCCTCTAGGATTAGAGGTGCAGAAGATACATGCATACCCTAATGACTGCATCCTCTACCGCGGTGAGTACGAGGATTTGAATGCATGCCCGGTATGCGGTGCATTGCGCTATAAGATCAGCCGCGATGACCCTGGTGATGTTGAGGGCGAGCGTCCCAGAAAGAAGATTCCTGTCAAGGTGATGTGGTATGCTCCTATAATACCACGGTTAAAACGTTTGTTCTAAAACAAAGAGCATGCCAAGTTGATGCGATGGCACAAAGAAGACCGTAAGAAAGACGGGAAGTTGAGAGTACCCGTTGACGGATCGCAGTGGAGAAAAATCGAGAGAAAGTGGAAGGACTTTGCAGATGACGCAAGGAACGTATGGTTTGGTTTAAGTGCAGATGGCATTAATCCTTTCGGGGAGCAGAGCAGCAATCATAGCACCTGGTCTGTGACTCTATGTATCTATAACCTTCCTCCTTGGTTGTGCATGAAGCGGAAGTTCATTATGATGCCAGTGCTCATCCAAGGCCCTAAACAACCCGGCAACGACATTGATGTGTACCTAAGGCCATTAGTTGAAGAACTTTTACAGTTGTGGGACATAAAAGGTGTACGTGTGTGGGATGAGCACAAACAACAGGAATTTGACCTACGAGCATTACTGTTTGTAACCATCAATGATTGGCCTACTCTTAGTAACCTTTCAGGACAGACAAACAAGGGATACCACGCATGCACGCATTGTTTAGATGAGACCGAAAGTATATATTTGGATAAATGTAAGAAGAATGTGTACCTGGGACATCGTCGATTTCTTCCGATCAAGCATCTCTTAAGAAAGAAAGGCAAGCATTTCAAAGGTGAGGCAGATCACCGGAAGAAGCCTCGCCACCGTACTGGTCATGATATACTTGATATGGTCAAGGATTTAAAAGTAATCTTTGGAAAGGGTCCTGGCGGACAATCTGTTCCGAATGACGCTGACGGACATGCACCCATGTGGAAGAAGAAATCTATATTTTGGGACCTACCATATTGGAAAGAACTAGAGGTCCGCTCTGCAATCGACGTGATGCATGTGACGAAGAATCTTTGCGTGAACCTACTAGGCTTCTTAGGCGTGTATGGGAAGACAAAAGATACACCGGAGGCACGGGAGGACCAGCAACATATGCACGAAAAAGACGGCATGCATCCAAAGCAGTATCAGGGTCCTGCCAGCTACGCTCTTACCAAAGAAGAGAAGGAAATCTTCTTTCAATGCATGTTCAATATGAAGGTCCTGTCTGGCTTCTCGTCGAATATAAAGGGAATAATAAATATGGTAGAGAAAAAGTTTCAGAACCTAAAGTCCCATGACTGCCACGTGATTATGACGCAACTTCTTCCGGTTGCATTGAGGGGGCTTCTATCGGACAACGTTCGATTAGCCGTTGTGAAGCTATGTGCATTCCTCAATGCAATCTCTCAGAAGGTAATCGATCCAGAAATCCTACCAAGGTTACAAAATGATTTGGTGCAATGTCTTGTCAGTTTCGAGTTGGTGTTCCCACCATCCTTCTTCAATATCATGACGCACGTCCTAGTTCACCTAGTCGAAGAGATTGCCATTCTGGGTCCTGTATTTCTACACAATATGTTCCCCTTTGAGAGGTTCATGGGAGTCTTAAAGAAATATGTTCATAACCGTGCTAGGCCAGAAGGAAGCATCTCCAAGGGCCATGAAACAGAGGAGGTCATTTAGTTTTGTGTTGACTTTATTCCTGACCTTAAGCCGATTGGTGTTCCCGAATCGCGGCATGAGGGCAGACTTGGTGGAAAAGGCACGCTAGGAAAGGACCAAGTAATATGTATGGACGGGCATTCTTGGGCACAAGCACACTACACAGTTCTACAAAATTCCAGCTTGGTGGGTCCGTATATCGACGAACACAAGAATATTCTACGCTCCAAACACCCGGAGCAGTCTGACGACTGGATTACACGTGAAGACACGGGGACTTTCGGCGGTTGGTTGCAGACACGTCTCATGCATGACGACAGTGTTGGAGATGAGCTGTACTTGCTGGCCAAGTTACCATCTTCGACTATATTGACTTTCAAAGGGTACGAGATAAATGGGAATACATTTTACACGATCGCCCAAGATAAAAAGAGCACCAACCAAAATAGTGGTGTCCGCTTTGATCCAGCAAACACCAATAGGCCAAAGGACACATATTATGGTTACATAGAGGAGATATGGGAACTTGACTATGGACGTGAATTGAAGGTCCCTTTGTTTCGCTGCAAATGGGTCAATCTGTCAGGAGGCGGCGTAAAGGAAGACCCGCGGTACGGAATGACAACAGTGGATCTCAACAATCTTGGGTACGCAGACGAACCATTGGTCCTAGCCAATGATGTGGCGCAGGTTTTCTATGTGAAGGACATGTCTACCAAGCCGAGAAAAAGAAAAGATAAGGAAGCGAATACATCATACGATGAGCCAAAGCGCCACATAGTTCTTTCAGGGAAAAGAAATATCATGGGAGTGGAGGACAAGACAGACATGTCAGAAGATTATGAAAAGTTTCATGAAATTGCTCCCTTCACAGTGAAGATTGACCCAAGCATCCTGTTAAATGATGAAGATTGTCCATGGTTACGGCGCAAAGGGACAGACGCGAAGAAAAAGTTTTATACCCAAAGATCCCACTCTGGGATGTGACCGGCTTCACCGTCATCACTTTCTTCTCTAGTGAGTTTCCGGACTTATCTCGAAAGTCTCACTTCGGACAAACCGGATGGAATCTTTGTAATAGTTAGGGTATATATGTATTTTGGCAGTTGAAAGGCGAAGAAATATATCTTTAAGGCAGTTAAGTGGGTTACGACAAAAACTGGACAATCTCTTTCGAAGTATCAGGCTTTCGGACGAAAACTCATCTGTTACAAAGGCATTTCATTTTTTTAACTTATTTCAACTCCAGACTTTTTGTGAGTTCAACATGCACCATTCAAAGCCACATCATTAATTTTTAACCCTTTCTGACTTCATTCGCTATTTTTCATGCATTTACTGATTTTTTGAGCTAAATGACGCTGAAATTGAAAAGCACTACAAATGAACTCTGAAAAGGTTGAAAGTTGGCATGGTATCATCATTTCACCCACATAGTATGTGCTAAAAAGTTGAAAGGGTTACGGCAAAAACTGGATGCACTTCGTGTACAAACTGAACAATCTCTTTCGAAGTATCAGGCTTTCGGACGAAAACTCATCTGCTACAAAGGCATTTCATTTTTTTAACGTATTTCAACTCCAAACTTTTTGTGAGTTCAACATGCACCATTCAAAGCCACATCATCAATTTTCAAACCTTTCTGACTTCATTCGCTATTTTTCATGCATTTACTGAATTTTTTGAGCTATAAAATGAAAAGAGCTAAACAGAATCTGTTTTTGATTAAAACACCCATTTAAAATAACCTAAAAATAACCAAATTGAATATAATGATAAAACACACTAATATTAAACAGCAGGAAAAATAATCACTCAAAAATCTATTTTTAAAGTAAAGTTATTCACAAACTAGTGATTCACACAAATTTCAAATAATTCAAATTTAAACTATTCAAATTTGAAAACTACTGGCACTAACAGAAAGTTTATAATTTTTGTGACCTAAAACAAAAAGATTCACTCAAAAACTCTAATAAAGGAAAAAACAACTGGGAAACAAAAGAAAATAAATAAAGCAGAAAACAAAAAAAAACTGGAAAATAAATAAATTAAAAAAAAGCCCGCCTACTGGGCCGCCACGGCCTGCATACGACTAGAAACCCAACTACTAGTTGGGCCAGGATGCAGGCCCGCACGGCCCAGTAGGGACCACAGGGCAGGAGAGGTTCGGTAGGCCGACAGGCCTGCTTTAGAGAGGAGCTCGAAGGAGATGCCGCGGTGGGGCTTATAAACTGGTGCGGGCGCCTCTCGCCAAGCGAGGTGGGACTAAACTTGCCCTGCACCGCGCCTGCGCGAGCACCAGACCTTTAGTCCCGGTTGGAGCCACCAACCGGGACTAAAGGCCACCTTTAGTCGCGGTTGGAACCACCAACCGGGACTAAAGGTTTGGCTTCCCGCCGCTTGGCCTGGTAAAAATCCACCTTTAGTCCCGGTTGGTGGCTCCAACCGGGACTAAAGGTCTACGCATATATATTGAGCACTTGAAAATTTTCAGAGTACTCTGCTTCTCTCGACGCCGACCACTACAGAGGACGCCGCCAGGCTGCCGCCGTCGCCTGCCCCGACGCCGTCTCGCCTTCCCTGACGCCGGAGCTCGTCGCCGCCCCCGACGCCGGCCGCCCGCGCCTCTTCCCCGATCCCCGACGCCGCCCGCGCCCTCCTCCCCGAGCCCCGACGCCGCCCGCGCCTCCTCGAGCATCGCGCGCCGCGCCTCTCCTCTCCGACGCCGCCCCCGACGCCGGCCCGTTGACGCGCTGCCCACGCCGCCCGCGCCCGCCGGCCTCGACCTCGCCCGCTGTAAGCTCGCGCCGCCCCCTCCGGCGATTTTTTGTTCACTAGATATGTTTTAGAGATTATTATTAACTAGTATACAATGTATGTATATATGTATATATGTATGTATGTTTTGATGTTTTAGATGTTTTAGATGATTATTTTTTCACTATATGTATGTATGTTTTAGTTTTTTTTTCACTAGTTTTTTTTATACAATGTATGTATATATGTATATGTAGATGAACAGTGGAATTTGCATAGATTTTCGTTTTTTAGTTTTTTATACTTATAGAAAAAAGTTGCATAGAAAAAAGTTGACCATGCATAAGAATTACAAAAATCACAATCAAGCATTTAAAAAATGTTAAATTTGCATAGAATTTGTTCTCGATGTCTACGATGCCCGGCCCGCATCCTCGTCGTCGACTCGGTGGCGAGAACCTGCTTGAGATGCGCCATGTCCGGGACTGGGCTCCGCCGGGCTGGCACTGGGAGGTGCTACCTTCCGGGGCGCGCAGCTTGGTGAGGAACCGGGCTCCCGTCGTCGACCCGGAGCTTCTTTGGTGGCGGTCGCGTGGGCCATTTTCGGTGCGGAGGCAGCCGGCCCCCGCGGAGGTGGTACGTCGCCGTGTCAGGGAGAAGGACGAGCACGTCCGTCGCTACATGGTTGCGTTGGACGTCAGGTTCTCCAATACCTGGCAGGTTCTTCAAGGATCTCACCCGAGCTATGATCCTGTGATGGTTCCTTCTCTTTGGGTGTCCACCGCCCGCACCTCAGGAACCGCGAGTGAACTAGATTCTTCGATAATATTCGATCTGTATTAGCTAGTGATGTTATATGAAATATTCGAGATGTATTAGTGATAATTAATACTCGAGATGTATTCGAGATTATATTCGATAATATTCGAGACGATGTATTCGAGATTATATTCGATGATGCATATTATCTGAATTATTCGAGATGCATATTATCTACTATGATTCAGTTTTTCCTTATTGATTGCATTCTAATTTGAATACTAAATTGTTTTGTCTTTCTTCTGGATTAGTTAATATAAGCTATGGACAATACCGGCAGAGACGGAGAAGAGACCATGTTCGACATCATACGCTCCCCGAGCCCAGATGAGAATGAACCCGAAGATGATGGCTCGCAATATCTTAATAATTCCGGTGAGGGAGTATTAATATTTGATGAAGACGAACGAAGAGACGAAGGCCACAACAATGACGAAGGAAATGTTCTTCAAATAACAAAGACCGGCGAGGTATATATATATAAGGCCTCTGGTGATCATTACATGTATTAATTGGTTTATATATATTAATGAATCGATCTTTCTTCTTTTAGCCCTCCGGATCGAGCAAATCTTCTACAAGTAGGGCAGTACGAGGCCCGGCCAGAAGGTTGCAGGCTAGCATAAAGTACAACATCGATGCCATCAATAAAAATGGCGAACCGCTTGCTCCTAAAAAGAATGCGGACAAATTTACTCGTCAATGCGGAGTTATTGTCAGGGACCAAATCCCGATCTCCGTTCAAGAATGGAATAAGGCAGCAAAGGGAGATCAAGGAGTTACTTTTGTCGACGGAAGAGCAAAAGATCTGCTTTGGGAATCACTCATGGCACATTTCACCCTACCAGATCATTTGACAGATGAAGAACAGGAGAAAGTCAAGAAGAGTGCTCTTAAGAAGATGGCGATAGCATTCAACAACCACAAGAAAAGAATATGGGCCAAGTACCAAGCAGACGGAAAGAAGACTCCAGCATTCAACGGAACACTGGAGAAGGCAAAAGATCACTGGGACGCTTTCGTGCAGTTCAAGGAATCGGAAGAAGCTAAGGAACGGTCGAGAATAAACAAGATTAATGCTGCGAAAAAAAAGTGGCACCATACTCTGGGGCCAGGTGGCTACCAGGTCGGCCGGCCTAAGTGGGATCTCGCTGAGGAACAGATGATTGCTGCAGGGGTCACTCCAATTACATTGAGTTGGCCCCCCAGGTGCAGGACTTGGTTTTATGCGCATGGGGGGAAGTTGGACCCAGAGACAGGGCTGGTTATGGAGCGGGCAAGTCTTAAAGAAGCCTCTGACGCTTTACTTGTTGCAATAGAAGATGCTCGAACGGGAAAGTACAAGCCCAACAGAGAGAATGATGAGCTTACGCACGCCCTGAAGAATCCTGAACACCCGGGACGAACACGAGACAAAGGCGTTGTTCCGTGGTTTGAGGGGTTTGCGGATTGGAACGCCACTTACAGAAGCCGTGCGAGAAAGAAGCAGCAGGAGGAGGAGCAGAGGAAGCAGGTGGAGGAGCAGAGGAAGCAGGAAGCAGACCGCCTTAAACTGGTAGAATCAAAGCACGCGGAGTTGGAACGCGCTTTCCTAAGGCAGCAGAAGCAGATCGACTCACTTAGCCAGGAAAGGGCGTCTCAGCGGCAGCAGCAAGCAGATCCAGCATTGGATACAACCGTCCCATCTATGCCGAAAAGCAGCATGGGTTCCACCCCGGCCGATGATGCACTGCTGGATAGATACCCTGTGGATGATATCAAAGATACGACACCTTGTGAGCTACACATGAAAGTGAAGAACATATCCATGAAGGTGGCGGACGGCTATGCTTTAACAAATCCTCCTAAAGCAAACTTCCATTGCAATCCGATTCCAGCTGGCTATGCTCGGGTCGGGGTTGATGAAGTGATGTCAGGATATTACGAGCTAGAGCTTGACATTCCTGGAGGTGACGAGGAGCGCACACTGGGAGAGGCCATACATCGTATCATTCTATGGAGAAAGGATTGCATCGTCTTTCCAAGGCCACCAACTCCTCCTCCAAGTCTGCCACCGCGTTAGCCGACTCCAACCCTGCCCGAGACGCAGCGCGGCGCTAGTCCGCCACTGCGTCAGCCGTCTCCACCACCCCACCCCGAGACGGAGCCCATCAGCGCGAGTCCGCCATATCGATCTCGGGCGCGTCAGCCTTCTCCAAAGCGGAAGAGAGCACCAAGCAAGAAAGCCTCTCCTCCTGCCAAAAATAAGTTGGCTTACGAGATGACTATCGAGGAAAACAAGGCCGAAGTGGCTGCCCAAGTGAAGGCCCATTTTGCACCGAAACAGCCCCCGCCGAAGGAGAAAATATCTGATGAAGTCATACAACACTTTATTGATAATGCTCAACCGGCTGTGAAGAGGACGGACTCAGACTATGAGCGTTCTATTAAGAAGTTATATAAGGCACAAAAAGATAAGGAGTCGAGCTCGAGCCAAGCAAGGAGTAGTAAATGCGGGAAAAGTGTTCCCCAGCTGGGAGAACAGGCAGAGCAATCGATCCCCCCGCTCATTGTACAATCACATGGTGTGAGTACCGCCAATCAGCCGGTAATAACCGACGCTCATAGACAGATGGCTAGAGAGGCCGGTGTCACTGTTGAACAACTCCTAGGCATCGAGGAACTCCCCAAGATTCAAGATCACGAAGTAGCATGGAAATATGTCCCCGGCCAAGATCTGGTCAGGGAGGTCGAGAATCTATCAACGAGAATGCGCAATTTGCATGACTGGTACCTGAAAGAAGTCAAGAAGGGGCGAGATTCCCTCATGGTGAAAGTCAAGGAAGAGCATTACTTCAATGCAAAAGATTTGTGGGTTGAGTTTGAAGAAATGTTTCAGTTATTCAATCAAGACGCACTCGACAAATCTCTCGTCAGTTGCTATTGTCTGTAAGTGATTTCTTTCTGTAATTTAAGTCTCTAGCTGTGCTCGTTCGTTGCCTGTAATTATCCTCACTATATTCTTTTCTGTGGTATTATGCAGAATGAAGATTTATGAAATGAAAAGAGATAGACGCTATGGCACTGGTTCATTGACCCAAATACCATTAATGAAGAGGTGTGGTCACGTCACCCAAAAGAGACAGAGAAGAACTTGCTAGAGTTTTTGAAGCAACTAAATACCCAACCAGAAATAGTATTTCCTTACAACTTCGGGTGAGTGTTACTGTCTTGTACTACAAATTCTATTTTGCTTACTAGATGTTAATAAGTGTAGTTGATGAGTTATGCACATGCCCGCTTAATTATACAAACGTGTGCGCATGCAGTTTCCACTGGATCCTGCTAATCATTGAAGTTGACGAGGGAAAAGTTAAAGTACTGGACTCACTACTTAAAGAACCTAAAGAGTACTTAATCGTGAAGGGGATGGTCGATAGGTAATTTCAATCATTATCGCACTATGTCAGCCAGCTCTTTATTTCATTTCCTGATATCAACTAATTAATAACTCCTTTATTCATTTTCTTTGCCGGGCAGGGTTTGGCAAAGCTTCATCAAACAGGTCCCAGGCGCATGGAAACAAGAGCTGAAATGGGTGCGACCCAGGGTACGTAATTAAGTAGTACTAGCTACGTGTCCGCGCATCTCTTTAATTCTAGTTTCACTACCATTATCATGCTTGATTAATTATTATCTGATTGAATTCTATTCTCGTACAGTGCATGAGTCAGGCGTCGGGGAATAATTTATGTGCATACTACGTTTGCGAGAACATTCGCATTATGACGTCCGAAAGGAGCAGATCTAAAAGACAACTTTGGGTACGTTTGCCAGAACACTATGCACAATTTTTTTATCATGATCTAATATATATACACATAACTAATATATTCATCTTGATCTCCTTCTTTAAAGCTGAGGGAGATGCGGGAAAAGCTCCTACCAACGGACCGCATACGAGCACTTCAAGAGGAAATTGCGGGATTTTTGGTTGACCAGGTCATACATCCCAAAGGAGCATACCATTACACGGCTGAATAAATTGCGGGATTTTTGGTCTACAAATTGCGGGATTTTTGGTTGACCAGGTCATACATCCAAAAAATTCTGCTTTTGCATGCATGTAATTATCTGCAAATTGTATGAGAAATTGTATATATATATATATATATATATATATATATATATATGTGTGTGTGTGTGTGTGTGTGTGTGTGTGTGTGTATGCGCATATGGTCGTACGAGAAATTCTATGATATATATATGATTGGCTATGAGAAATTCTATTTATATATGCATGACGTATACAGTATGTATGTAGTAGCGTAAAATATGTTTGAAATGAAAAAGAATTAAATGGAAAACACAAAATTAAAAGGAAAAATAAAACATAAACCCCTAAACCCCTATACCTTTTAGTCCCGGTTGGTGTTACCAACCCGGACTAAAGGCCCCCCAACCCCCGGCGCGGGCTCGTGCCACGTCGACCTTTTAGTCCCGGTTGGTGTTACCAACCGGGACTAAAAGCCCCCCAGCCCCCGGCGCGGGCTCGTGCCACGTGGTGGGCCTTTGGTCCCGGGCCGTGACGAACCGGGACTAAAGGGGGGGCCTTTAGTCCCGACCCTTTAGTGCCGGTTGTTGAACCGGGACTAAAGGCCCTTACGAACCGGGACTAAAGGTTGATTCTGCACTAGTGTACCCGTACATGGGCGTATAATCGCTGTAGTGGAAATGGGCCGGGCCCAACTGCACATGGATCAATGCCTCGATTCGTATCTACAAATACAAGCAACAACAGTCAAGCAGGGTATCGAACAGAACAGAGGCTTGGCCTTCTTCCTCCTCCAGCTACCTCCTCCCCTCGTGCCAGACGAGTGTCTCCTCTCTCTCTCTGATTCTCCTGCTACTCTATCTTGATCTGTGCTCTTCCCATCCTTGATTCTCTTCTCTGGACTGTATCCCTTTTGTGAACCTTGGTTTGGTGAACATATTCATACACCGAGAACACTTTCTATCCTTTGATTTCGGTTGTTCGGTATCGATTTGTTACGACTTGATCCAGGGTCGAGACAATTGGTATTCAGAGCTGTTCGATCCATCCACCGATTTCTCAACAAATCCCAGAAAATTTCCACCAAATTTTGTGTCCCTTTCCACCGCTCACCACCTATTCGACAAAATGTCAATACACCCAGAGGCAACCAGCAGCTGCGTTTTGCACATCACAATCACCAACTTGATCTACCAGGTGACAGAGGAGGTACTAGGTCAACTCTTTGATGCCTATGGTGTGCACGATCTGTGTGTCTCGCACAAATCCACACACATGGAGGTGTTTGTGGAGTTCCAATCATGGCAGGAGGCGAGCCAAGCTAAGGGTGCACTGCATGGACGGTGCATCTATGATGGGTGCTGCCTTCTGGATATCCAGCATGCCCCACCGTCCATCAGCATCATCATGCTGCCCAACTCGAAATCGATCGCCATTGATTTTGATTGTGGGGAGATGGCACCACCTGCCTCAATACAGGCTGCAGTGCAAGGAGCATCATCATCCACGCCAAAGCTCCAATGCCGAGGTTGTTAAACCAACTATGTCACCGACTCCTGCAAAAAGTGAGGTGCCGTCGACACTCACTGAGCTTTGCACGGGCACAGAGAAGATACAGCAATGCCACATAGTTGAGGTGTTCGATACAAGGCTTGAAGTGGCAGGAAGTCAGACGAAGCCTGGTCGCATCATCAAGTGGGTATCCAGGGTGCCAATCCCTCGTCGTCGGGTGCAATGGATCCTGAGGAGCAAGTTCCGCAACTCTACGACCAGGCTGCCACCACCCCCCACACCTCCGCATCCACCTGATCAGTTGGTCCATTCCTTGGACCCTTATCCACCCCCTCACCCTCCTGATCCAGTCTCAGGTATTGGGTTCACAACTACACAGATGGTGATTGTTTGTCATACTGCACATGCGACACAACTAAGTTTTGAACAACAGAAGCATGGAAAGGTGCATGGAGAGAGCTATATGCTGGCAGTCATACAGTCATGGTGTCAAAGTGCTTGTAGTCCAGGATATGTGTTCTGTATGTTGAGTGATCCTAGGCACGGCAATTCTCAAACCATATCAAATGGTGATAACCTTCCTTATCCTTTCGCCTTGCAAGAAATGAAAAATTATGGAAAGCTGTGTAAGCAATGGGATCCAGGGATCCATGTGGTATGTGGGTTACTAGGAAATGTGGATGTGTTTCAAGGAATGCAAGATAAATTTCTCTCTACGCAGTGCACCTCATGGGAGCTCACAGATCCACCGAGATGGTTATCTGAACATAATTGTGATATTTTTCTGTGTGGTCTGTTGTTCCACGTCTTCTGCAGCAATTTATTGGATCTCATGAAGAACAGATTCAGTTTGGTAGTTGGCAATGATGAAATGACAAAGCGATTGTATCATGGCAAGAAATTTCAAAACTCTGAAGTCACGGGTGGTGTTGAATGCAATGGGGTGAAGGGGTGCAGAGAAGGTGCTCTTCTAGACATTCAGGTTCTTGTTCCCGTTAATTTTAGGTGCCTTGGCTATGTCCTAACCCATCTTACCAAGTTGTGGAGGTGTGATTACCATAGGAACATAAATGGAGATAAAGCAAACCTGAGTGTTGCATATGAATCTGCCAGAACATGCATACAGTTGGCTTGTAGTGATATATTATTTTTTGTGCCATTGGTTCCTGTCTCTTGGTATGGCATATGGACAGAAACAACAAGAAAATATATGGAAAGCGCAACCCAATTGTATTCTTCAGTGCAGTCTGATGTTCAACCTCAGGATAATTGTTGCCTGGTGAACAATTGCGAGATCATATTGGCAAGAAATGTGAGAGACTCTCTCCTGACAGATTGCTACAATATCATATATTTACAAAGCATCAAGATCTCTTTGTATACTCTTGGCTACAAAGCATGAAGAACAGATTGCTACAATATACTCTTGGCTAGACTCTTTGTATTCTAAAAAAAGCCCAACACAAACAAAGGCAACGCCGGCCCAACAAAAAAGAAAAAAGGCAAAACAGTCCCGCTCAGCTGTAGGCCTCCCGGGCCGACAGACTCTACAACGCGGCGCGGATCGATCACGACACGGGCGATCACTCGAGCGCGAAAAACAAAGACACAATAGATCGGACGGCTGGACATCTAGATGTGAGATCACTAAATTTCATCTAGATGTGTTTTAGCAATCCCGCTCAAAAAAACTAAAAAAAGAAACACAAACACGGAAACGACAGAAAAACACATGGAAAAGGATGCGCAGATCACTCGTACCGGGACAACAACAACACGTGAGCCGTGCTAAAAAAATATGAATCTTGGAAATTGCATATATAGAGAGAGAGGAAAAAAAGAAAAAAAATGAACATCACAGCCTAAAAACAAAAGGAAAAAGCCAAGCCTAAAACACACAAGAGAGGGCAAAAAAAAAAACACGCCTGCAGCCCACGTAGAGATGCCAAAGAGCAGCATACAGCAGGCCAACAGGGGCAACAACGGCGCCGTGCAACAGGAGCAGGCCGACAGCAGCATAGAGCAGCACACACGCAGCCCGCACATAAACAAACCACGGCCGTGCAAAGACAACAGCGGCGCTACTTATATATATATATATATATATATATATATATATATATATATATATATATATATATATATATATATATATAAAGGGACAACAGCGACGCTTAAGTGGATCGCCAAGAAAAAAACAAGTGCAGTACGAATCTTAGAGCCTTCAGATCATGTGGTGGAGAGGTTAGATGTGACATAGTTAATTTTCATCTAGATGTGAGTTAGCAAATCCGAAAGTTTATTATAAAATAATATTAATTCTAAATTGTTCTATGCAGCGTCACCGAGGTCGTCAGTGCTGTCATGCAGCGTCGCCGAGGTCGCAACGAAGCAATCCATGGCGTTGCTCGCCGGCGATGGTGCTACAACGCAGCATCCATGGCGTTGCTCGCCGGCGACGGTGCTGCGACACAACAATCCATGGCGCTGCTCGTGGGTGCTTTTTGGCCGCGTCGGTGCTGCAACGGCACACGATCCCTTGTGCTGCTCTCCGGCGACGACCTATGATGCCACGACCCCATAGATGGAAGCGATGATTAAGAGAGGAATTGAGCGGCTCTAATCCCTGCATCCTAGTGGAGCAAATCAGACGGCTAGCTAGGCGGCTTAAGATTGGATAAAATCAGCCGCCTGATTTGTAGCGGCCTTGAGTTATTATGTTTTCGCGTAAAATGAAACTATTCACATGCAAAATGCCCGCGAAATTCCCGCCGTTACAAAATACAAACAGGACCTTTCGAGCTGAACTGATTCTATCTCTTGTGTATTCGTTGCCGGTCGCTAATGAATCCCTGTAGATTTTGTACATATGTTCGCCAAGTAAAAGAAAGAAGTCTAAGGCTGTTCGATTAGCTGTTGTTTACTGTCTCCATCTGAGGAGGAAGCGGAAGAGGAGGAGGACGAGTCGGAGCGGCTCGCCGGCGCGAGCCCGAGGCGGCAAATCTCGTCGGAGCTCGGCGCGTCCCAGCGGTCGGTCCGCGCCCTGAGCGCCTCCATCTCCGCCTTGCACTCTTCGAGCCCCATCCCCGCGACCCTCCGCCGCTCCGCGGCCGCCTCCTGGCCGGCGGCCTGGTCGAACACCTCCTCCCACCCGTGCTCCCACGGCCCGCTCGCGTCGCACAGCTCCAGCGTCCCGTTCCGCCACTCCGTCCAGCTCCACGCGCGGTCCAGCCTTGCCACCGCGCACTCCTCCTCCTCGTCATCATCCCCGGGGCCGCAGGCCACGGGGCGGCGGCACGGCCGGCACTTGGCGCCGCTGAGCGGGCCGGGGCTCCCGATCGACGCCACGGGCACGCCGAACCCCGTCGGCGGGAAGTCGTACCGCCGGTCGCTGAGCACGCAGAAGGGCATCCGCCGCTCCCGCGCCGTCACCCCGGCCACCTCCAGCTGCGCCTTGAACGACGCCTCCGAGTTGAGGTCCCTGTACCCGGCCGCGTCGAGCCGGGGCAGCATGGACACGCGGGACAGCGCGGCCGCCGAGGCCGCCCGGCGCCCGGCGCCGAGCCGGTCGTTGAGGCCGCCGAACGAGGAGCCCTCCGGGACGACGTAGACTCCGTCGGACCGCGGGAGGGCGTCGGCGGCCGCGAGCGGCGCCGTCCAGTAGCCGTCGACGCGGGTGCGGAGGACCCAGGCGTACGTGAAGTTGCCTCGGGATTCGCGCTCCCGGATGAGGTCCAGGCAGCCCTCCACCAGGCCGAAGTACTGGAGCAGGCCCTGCATGCATGCATATGATGATAAAACTAATCAGGTTGCAGGTGTTTTTTATCCTAATCAGGTTGCAGGTTAATCGTAGTGGATTAAGAGAAAACTAATCAAGAGAGCCCACAGTTTTGCTGTCATGCATGTGCTGCTGCAACCTGCAAGATTATTAATCATCTGCGTCACTGTAGTGCAATCAGTGTAGTGATTCGTGAAGAGCACTCCATGTGTAGCGCATATGCCTTGCTTAAGCATTGACATGACAGTGGAACATTGACTGATATCACACGCTAACCCATGTGTATTATACGTAACCCACTGGCTTAGGCTAAGCAGCCGTAAGGTAAGATGCCAGTTTGGCTCTTCACGACACTACAGTGGAGTACCAGTAGGAATGCATGTTCTTCTGCAACAAATATGTAGATTAATTTGGTCAAGGATGACCATAATTTGGTAAGATGCCAGTTTGGTTCTTGACAACAGTACAGTGGAGTACGAGAAGGAATGCATGTTCGTTCTGCAAGAAATATGTTGATTTGGTCAAGGATAACCATGTTCACTAATTAATCTTTTGATGATCAGTGAGTTGTACATGCATGTTGGGCAGATGGATTAAGTAGTGCCACTTGCCCCTTTGCTGCCTTTTCTAATCTAAATAATCTAATAATAATGTCTGAAGTGCCTGGACACACAAAGTGCATTTTGTCTGCAAATGTTTGCCTTTTTTGCACAAGGCATTTTGTAATCAAGCTGCTAGCTGTTGTTTTGCTCTTGCCTTCAAATTAAAATACTAGTAGTACTCAATCAATGACACTATCCAACAAAGTAGGCCTTTTTAATTAAAAAAAAGTAGAAAGGAGGCCTTTTGAGTTTTGAGGATACATGCATGCAAAAGAAGCGAGCGCGTGCAACATGAAAAGATCGATGAAATGAAGAGGAGCCCATACACATATCAACTTTACTTTTCGTTTTGTGAAGGTTGGTAGCCTTTTTTGGACAAGACTTATATCCTTCCATTCTCTCGATCGAAAGTGTCGTGGATATACATCATCAGTGTGAGTTCCTCGGAGTTAAGGCATTGTTGGACTTGGGAGCATGCATGAGGGTGATCGGAGTCCGCCCACCCATGACATGCATGCACGTTGCTGTTGAGCACACCCACGTCGACGTCGTACTCCCGAGGATGATCGAGCACGTAAATGCGTAGTACGTGCTGCTGGCCACGACCGACCGAATCGATTTGTGCCTCTGCTACCATGCAAGTACAGTACGTACTAGGTTGCTCTTTTTGTAAAAAAAAACAAAATCATACGTACGTGTACTACACCTAGTACTAGCTGGGTCGTTTTCTGGCAAGTCGTCGCCGTCTGTATATTTATATATGCATATATACGTGTCGCTTGGCCATTCGCCAAGGTTGAAAAACCATGCATATACGACTTTGACTCGCCGGCGCGGGACGCGCGGCCGGTGAACCACAAAAAAACCCGGCGGGTCGCGCGCCGTCGTGCTACGTGACAGCTCGCACACACAAAGCTAGTTTAAAAAGGCCAAACTCGGCACCGTCCTGGCCCGTGAGTGGGCGCCAAACATTGCCACTTGGACGAGTACGTGTTTGGTGCGGGCGCGTTGACGCGGCTCCATCCATCCATCGACCGATCGGCCTCTACCAATTGGTCGCATGCGTCGACGGCAAACAGGTGCCCCAAAACTACACCCTGCCTGAGCTCAGAATATGTCACGGTCGGCTTTGAAAAGCAGACAGTGAAACGAAAATGAAATGGCCACGGCGTCATGGCAAACCAAACCAAAACGATCTCCTTCTTCCTTCCTGCAGAAATGCCGGCCGGCATCTTAGGGCTCCTTTGATTCAAAGGAATTTTATAGAATTTCTGGAAGATTGAAACCCTTAGGAATTTTTTCTATGTTGCCCCTTTGATTCATAGGACTGGATTTCATAGGAATTTTTCCTATGAAATCTTTTGTACTACATTTTATAAGAAATCTAACATGCACTCCAACCTCTTTTACAATTCCTTTGTTTTTCATGTGGCATCAAACACTCCTTGCTAATCCTATAGGATTCAAGTTGGCATGTCACTCCAATCCTATACTTTTTCTATTCCTATAATCCTGCGAATCAAAGAGGCCATTATCTGTTTCGATTGACACTTCCTTCTTACGTGCTACGTACCCCACAGAATTTCTGTGTGCCTGCCGCCGCCACCTGGAGCATCCATCGGTGTCGACAGGTTGCATGCATGGACGGCAAGCGAAATCCCCTTTTCCTAGAAAATATTATCTGAATTTCTGAAAATAAAAATAAAAATCGGTACGTACTACGTATATTTTCAAAAAGAGTCAGTACTAGATAGATTATAATCACGATGAGTCTTGTGGGGCCATGGTGTCAGTTTTCCGGCGGGTGGGCAGGCAGGAAAGCCGGCGGGGCCCCGCAACTTTTCTAGGTCCGACCCACCGGGTTTCAGTTACGACGTGAACGCGCGCGCGGACGTCTGCTGGTTTCGATTTTTTAAGCAGGGAGGTTAGATGGGATCACGGGATGGGACGTACGGTAATCTCTCTTCCTCTCTTCAATCTGAAGCAATCTATTTATATCAGAGAGATCGTGTCAGGTTTGGCAGTTGCTATTTTCCTAGTATGATAGTAGTACGAAGAGTCGAGACGTTGAAACCGCGCTTGGACCGAAAAGGAGACTTTTGAAACCGTCGCGTTGCTATTTTCCTATTATGTTCTCAGAGAGAGAAGAAAGTTCGATTAAAAAAAAAGTAACCGTCTCAATTACGATTCCCACCCAGATTAAGCAGCTGTTACTAGTTTGGTTGGTTTCCTCCTTCTCACCGATTTGACGCATGTTTTTCATCCAGAAATTCGAGATCGATCCTCTCGTCGGTACAATCTGGCGCGCGTGGCACGCGAGATTGCAACCAAAACCCAAGTGATGATTGATTCTGGTGGTAGTTTTTTCCTTTGTTTGTTTGAAAAGGAAGTAACTAAAAAGATTCTCTGATTAAGATAGATGCAATGCGCGGCAAGCGAGCGAGCTACGAGTGATCAAATCGAACAAACCAAAACTGTTTGCAGCAAGGCGAAGCAAGCAAGCGAGAGCGATTGATCGGGAATAGTTTGAGGTTGAAGAGCATGGAAGCAAGCAGTGAGACAAGCCAGGTATAGTATCGTTGTAGTACGGACCTGGATGCCGTTGGGGGAGTTGGCGGCGGTGAGCACGCGGGCGCGGTCGGGGGTCTCCTCCACGGGCTCCGGCCGGAACACCCGCACGGCGGCCAGCGTCGTCGTCGTCGTCGCCGTCTCCTTGCGGACGGCGCGCGCGAGGACGGAGAACTTGTAGGCGTCGGCGTCGAGCGGGCTGTGCAGGAACACGTCGACCGCGTGGCCGTCGAGCGCCGGCGCGCCCAGGACGTGCCGCGCGATGGACGGGCCCGTCAGCTCGAACCGCCGCGCCCCGCCCACCAGGCACACCGCCACGCGCCCTCGGTGCACCGGAGAACGATGGTGATGGGACACCGGGGGCACGCGCGGCGGGAAGCGCAGGGCGGGGAGGCGGAGCGCGGAGGGGAAGGAGAGCGCGGCGGCGAGGAAGAGCAGCAGCGGGGCCAGCACAAAGACGAGGCGCCTGCGCTGGGCCGCGCGCGGCGAGGACGGCTGGTGGTACTCCGTCATGCCTGCCGGCTTCATGGCTACAAGAAGCTCGAGCGGCTACCGATGGAGCTAGAAGATCATGGGGCGGTGGGCTGGGGGAGGGTGGTGGTGGGTGGCGCGGGGCAAAGGCGTGCGTACTGCACTACTGCTGGTGCGTTGGTGGAGGGTCTCGTCTCGGCTGGTCGCGAGATCGGAAGCCGCGCGCGGGCGGAGGCGGGAGGATGGCCGATGGCGTGAGCGAACTCCTTTGATCGAGCGAGGGGTCGTAGCCTGGCCTCGTGGGTCAGGGTGGTTTGGTGCTTCGCTTCGCCGCTCGTACATATACCCCTCCTGGCCGGACTCACGCGCAACTTCCTTCCTTCTTGCCACGTTTAGTTTAAAAAAAAAATGCTTTATAATTGGGGCCGATAATTAATGTGTCGGGCACCTGAAAAAAAATAGCTTGAGTCATTTGTTTTCATCCGCTGGATTCAAATCCAACGGTGACCTTCTTCTTCACCTTCTTCTTATCCTCCTTCTCCCTTCCATCTTACTCCTTCGACGCCCCCACCCACGGACTGCCGGCCAAGCCGCCAGCGCTCCCGTCTCTACCTCGGAGCTACGCCTCCTCTTCCCTCCCCCACCCCCTTTCAAAATTCAGGCAACTTGTACATAGCACCGATGGAGGGTGTGTGGAGGTGTGTCTTCAACGAATCTTCTTTTCGATCGATTTCGGTCTCCGGTGGATCAGTCCGAGTTCGATCGGCGTTCGTGGTCTTTGGAGTATCTATAGTCTCTCTTCAGCCTCTTCTCCTGTGAGGCGATTTGCTACGCAGATCGCGGTTGTTGGCATCTTCTGCCTACATTGATGACTTCCCGGGCGCTGCTTTTACAAGATTTTAGATTTAAACAAGTTTGATCCCCCGAGGCGGAGACCCAGAAGCGGCATTGAGCTTTGCTCATGGCGTGCCGCGATGGATGCATTAGTAAGAAGACTAGTGGCTGGGGCGCCACCTGGTGGCGCCTCTTGAGGCGGGGATGTCTACAGCTATGGCATTGTTCTTCTGGAAATGCTAACACATAAATGACCTACTCATGAAGAATTCAATGATGGATATATGCTTCACAAGTATGTAGAGGCATCTCTTTCACGGACTGAAGATATTCTTCACCTCAACCTTACTTATTATCTTCTTTCTCAACCTTAAGAAATATGAGATCAATAGGTCGATTATATCCCAAACTTGCTCTCCGGCTCTTTAAATTTGACATTTTCTGCTTTGTAGAATCACCAAAAGAAATACACATATATGAAACTGCTACGCATGCTCTGCTTTATCAATGTCTTGCTCCTGCAACTATCGCTCTTTTGGACTGCTTGTCTTCTCGCTGAAGTAAGAATCATGTATCATATAGAGTAATAGAGATGTTAACTAATACGCCAGCTTGAATAGTGCGCCCACCCTTGATTGAGATTTCACTGCCCATGTCATACTCTGCAATAATGTTTTGAAACATACGTTTCATGAGAGAAATAAATAAAACTTGCTATCGGCTAGTATTAATAAGACCAAAATACTTGTGTGGTGTGCAGGCCTCGGTGTGACATGCCTCCTGAGACTTTTAGCAACAATATCATACAGATATGAAGTACCAGGAGCAATTGTTTTCCTCTAGTTACCTTTTACTTCAGTATTTTTTTCCAATCTCAAAATCTAAGGTATGCCCGTATCCAACTATTAACAAGTTAACTTGCAACTGCTGGCAAAAAAAAAAGCAGCTTGATAACAGAATAGTTTTGAAATACATGGGATTAATAACTAATGGTTGTGGCGACGGGAGGGAGCACGGCGGCGGCGGCGGAAGAAGGCAGTGCGGCGGCGGCCACAACTCCATGGACGACGTGATTCTCTTGCCTCTTCCGCTTCACGCCGGCGTGGGAAGAAGTTGGCGCGGCGGAGGAGAATACGACCGGGGAAGACGTGGAAGGACGAGGCAGCATCGATGGGGGCGGTGGCACGTAAAATGCACTGCCCGGTGGCTACAGGTACTCCATGTCGGCGGTTGGAGGCGCGGCGAGGAGAGACGGTGAGGGGCCGGATAGATCGGCGGCAAAACCAGAGGGACTGGAGATATGCCGGGCGTGGGCCGAATTATATGCAGCTCCCTGGAAAAAAAGTCTATGGGGCGGGCCGTTTTATGAGACCTGCGCGAGATGATTTTTCATCCCGGTCTCTAAAACGGCGGTTATTTAGAGGGCGGCGATTTTTGCGAGAGCTGCCTTAGTCAAGCCCGTAGTTGGAGCGCATGCACGTTCTGGATCGATCGATCGTCCATGCACGTACGTATATACGCAACGTGCATACATGGTAGGCACGGTCGTTGAACCACGGTTGAACGGTCGATGCATGGCATGGCATGTGGACGTATGCAGCGAGCCACGTACAATCTACTCCAGTTGCGTAAGGTATTATATACAATGTACTGTAGTTGACTTTGACTTTGCGGGTGTGAGAAATTCGACGGCCGGGTTGCGCGTCGTCGTGTTACGTATACGCGCGTGGCAGGTGACACAAAGAAAAGATCAGATCAAATCAAATCCTTTAATTTCCTCATAGGATGGGTTCCCGATTTCTTGTTTGACCTTCCGTTCATATTAACCCCACCTGATCCGTGTCTCTGTGCACCTGCTGGCCGGTGCCACTTTTTATTCCTTTTCGATTCTGCTAGTGGCACTTGGACCAACTTACTAGCGTTGTACTGTGGCTGATGTCGCCACCTACCTACCTAGACTAGATTGTCTGGTGTGGGATCTCTCCATCGGCATTGCTTGCATGGACGCCATGCCAAGCAAATCGCAACCTAAGCTCACGTCTTCGTCTTCCTTTGGTCGGGAATAAAAATTACCATGACATCTTCTCGATGTGGACAGATACAGCACTCCAGGTTTTAACAGCAATGTTAACCGGTGGTGTAGTTTTTCATATGAGCACGTTCGTAAGAATTAAGTTGTGAATCTACAACATTTATGAAATAATTTTGAATGGCAGATCATAAGATGCATTTTTGTTCTCGTACCAATATCTAATTAACAAATCGGCCACAGTTCTTTTCCTTGTTGAGAAAAACAAGTCGATCGAAGTTGGAGACATCTTCCCGCAAAAAAAAAAAAAAAAGAGTTGGAGACATCGATTTGATTTTTTGCTAAAAAAAAAGGAGACGTCGATTTGACTGCATGTTCTCTTAGAGGTACCTGGGTGGGGCCATGCTGTCAGTTTTCGGGCAGGCCTCCACTCCATTTCGTTTCTAGTTCAACCCACCACCGGCTTCAGTTAGGATGCGCGCGCGCGCCTAATCGCCCACACGTCGGTTTCGAATTTTTAAGCAAGCAGAGAAAAATGGGCCATCTTCTTCTTTATCTTCCATCTGAAGCCACCTACAACAATTAAAGTAGCCATCCATCAGCGTACCTGTAGCCGCTAAATACAGTATATCAGATCATGCCATGCTAAGCATCATGTACCCTTAGACTAGTAGCAGTACGTGTACGCACCGCCAGTACGAGTAGTAACAGAGACCATCGGCCGCCGGAGGAAAAAGAACCAAGTCCAGAGGCGGGATGGAAGGAGGCGCCGGTGCAGGGGGTCTGCTGTTCTGCTGCCTTGCGCCGCCGCCAAGATGGCTCTGTGCTCTCTGCTCTCTTCCCCTCACTCCTGTCTCCTGTGCTCGATGCTGCTCTGCATCTGCTCCTGGATCGCTGCCGTGCTCGTCAAACCTGCTCTCGGTGCTGCTCTCAGCTCTCTTCTCCCCTCCGACGTCGCCGCCGCCAGACACTCCTCGATCGATCTATCTTCCACCTGTGGCGGATGAGAGGAGTGCATGCATGGTGCTGGTGGGATGAGAGGAGTGCATGCATGGTGCTGGTGGGATAGACAGTCCTCCATCCATCTATCTTCCACCTGACCTGTTGTGCTGCCTCCATTGCTTCTGCAATGGCCGTGAGTTCACGCATGCAAAGTTCTCAGCAGTTCATCTCTTGATCTGCGCTGCTACTTCAACAAGACCTTAATTTATTTCTGAAGTGGAGATGAAGATAACTGTCGACTTCCTTGGCTTTCAGAGAAATACTGACGACAGACGAAGATATCTGTCGACTTCCTTGGCTTTCAGAGAAATACTGAAGACGCAAAAACATGCACTACATTTGCTAACCATGGGACTTGACTTCATCTCCTTGTTCAGGCTGGACAGAACGCATGTTTTCAGCCGTCGGGTTTTAAGGGGCTGGGCTGGATCAGACCGACAAGAGTTTAAGTGTATGTGTGCACACCAAAGCAAAACATGCATGAGGAGCGAAACAAGTACAGTAGCAATCAAGCACCAGGTTGGTTCTACATTCTGCAACAGCAAAACATCATTCATCCGAGGTTCTCATGGCTTCTACCTTGGTTTACCACAGCCCATTCGTTCTACAAAATGGTTACCGATTAGACGAGAGACGCGATCTCATTACCCAGCCCATCCAACCAACTCCTGGCTCAAGATAGATACTAGTTAAGTTTGGTTGCCCAAATGGTAGCAGAGTCGACCTACATTCTAGCAAAGCATATAGTCGCTACTCGCTAGTAGTAACTCACTAGTTATACTCCATGTCATCCAAGGGAAGAGCATCATCATCAATCGGCAAGAGCTGCCCAGCATGGGTGAGGAACTTGTAGTCTGTGCTCCCAGCGCCCATGAATGAAGGCGTCTGCAGCGCATCAGCAAGCATGCCATTGAACGCCTCCTGTGCCGTCCTTGCATGCTCTGCCAGCACCGTCTTCTTAACCTCCAGCACCTTGAGGTCAACAGCCCACGACACACGTTGAGTCTGCACCTCAGAGATTATTGCTTCTTCCTCCTGTGCAGAGACCAGAGAATATCATCAATAAATTAGCACCAATGAGATGGAACAAAAAAGGAAATAAAGGGCAGCGGTTTTCCACCCCAACAGGATTGGAGATGGGAAAGGATTCGGTGAAACCCTTCCCTCCACCCAATCCCCTCAAATCCCCCAATGTACAACTGGTTATTTGGATGTCAGGGATTGATGTAATAAAGTCTTGTACTCAAATTTTCAAGCTGCTGCCTGAAACCTACTACGTCTACTACTGGAAGCACAAGATAGTGGATGATAGCTTTGCAAGGGTTGCCGCTGCTGACGCTCCAAGTGTGAGCCGACCAAAGAATGTGAGAACCACTGTGACCTCATAGCAGATTCTCACAACAACCTCTCAGTTTACTTGCTTATGAAGATATTGCTCTATCATCTTGCACAACAACAAAAAATAACTTTTGAGTTGAAAGAAAAGTCATGACATGCACAAAGCATCGGTAACACGATAGTCACGACAGGCCTCGGTATTGCTAGCACTGTAGTCAGATATGAAAGGGCGACAATTGTTCTCTAACATTGCCGAGATGTGGAAAAAGAACATTATCTCTTAAATCTTAATCCAGAAGTGATTTCTCAGCAGTGCTAACATGGGAATGCAGAACAAAGAAGCAAACTGGGTAGTGTAGTTTGAAAAAGGAAAAGACTCAAGACAGATGCCACTCTCCCACATGCCAATGAAACTTCAGTGAAGCGGCAATTACAAATTGCTATTTTTGGGTCCCATTCAAATTTCATCATAAGAAGAGATATAACAGTGTGCACATACAAAAATTAGCACTTGACTTAAGTTAACAAGAGATATAACAGTGTACATCTATCATCTAAAAGTTCATGTGGAAGTGCCGACAAATTCGTTTGTCTAAGGAATAGTAGAAGGGAAGAAACAAGAACCAGAACAAAAAAATGGAACAGATTTCCTTGAGAAGAAAGCAACATACGAGCACCTCTAGACAGGAGCTCTCCATAGCACAATCTTGCAAGTTAAGTCAAAAGTGAAGCCATAACGGACTAGTCTACACACAAGTGACAATTTTGGGGAAGTGAAGAAAGAAACACATAACCAATGCAAAACAACCAAGACAGAGGTCCTGTATCCGCAAGAGCGCATCATTACATAGGATAACCAATAATTACAATGGATAAATGATAGCGTAGCTACATTGGATACGGATGCTACCACATACTTGTAATCTGATACCAGGCACTCTTGGCAAGCAAGCAAATTCTAGCCAAAAAAAAAAATGCAGGTTACAGATATAATATAATAAAGAAGTACTCCTACCAATAAAAATATGGTAAAAGGGGAACTGAATGACCTTGGATTTGAGGTAAATGAAATAATTAAAGACCAGCTCGAAATTTCCAAGCTGCTGCCCAAAACCTACTACTACTACTGGAAGCACAAGATAGCTCCATGAAAATGTAATCTTTATGCTGCTTTGGCGATAGCTTTGCAAGAGTTGCCGCTGCTGATGCTCAAAGCGTGAGCCAACCAAAGAATGTTAGAACCACTGTGACCTCATGAGCAGATTCTACAATACAACAACCTATACATTTACATGCTTATTAAGATATTGCTCTATCATCTTGCACAACAACAAAAAAGAACCGAGTTGCAACAAAAGTCATTTCATACACAAAGCATAGGTAACAAAGTAGTCACGGCAGGCCTCAGTATTGGTAGCACAGTAGTCAGATGACTTAGACACAAAATGGTAACTATTATTCTCTAACATCGTAGACATGTGTGGAAAAAGAACATGCTCTCTTAGTCCAGAACTGATTTCTCAGCAGTGATAACATGGGAATGCAGAACAAAGAAGCAAACTGGGTAGTAGAGTTTGATGCCAACGAAAGTTTCAGTGAAGCGGCAATTACAGGTTCGAAACAAATTGCTATTCTTGGGCCCCATTCAAATTTCAGCACAACAGATATAACAGTGTGCGGATACCGAACTTTAGCACTTGACTTAAGTTAATAACACAAGAAAGATACAAAAGTATGCAGCTATAACATAAAAGTTCATGTGGAAGCGCCGACCAAACTCGTTTACCTAAGGAATATAGTAGAAGGGAAGAAACAAGAACCAGAACAAAAAATTGGAACAGATTTCCTTGAGAAGAAGCAACATGCGAGCACCTCTGGACAGGAGCTCTCCACAAGGACCACAACACAATCTTGGAAGTTAAGTAAAAAATGACAACATAATGAACTTGCGTGCACACAACAAGTGTCAATTTGGGGGAAGAGAAGAAACGCATAACCATCGCAAAACAACCAAGACAGCGGGCATGTATCCGCAAGACCACATCATTACATAGAATAACCGATAATTACAATGGATAAATGATAGTGTAGCTCCGCATACTTGTAGTCTATACTACGCACTCTTGAGTCTTGACAAGCAACCAAATTCTAGCGGAAGAAAATTGCAACCAACGGAGAATATAATACCGACTGACTGACCTTGCATTCGGGGTAAATGACATAATCAAAGACCGGCTCTTTGTTGCCTTAAGAGACTGATCTTGGGTTCGGGGTAAAAAAATAATCAAAAACAAGCCCTTTTTAGCCTTAACTGATTGACCTTGGATTCGGGGTAAATGAAATGATCAAAGACCAGTCCCTGGCAGGAGCTCTCCATAGCACAATCTTGCAAGTTAAGGCAAAAAAGAAGCCATAATGGACTAGTCTACACACAAGTGACAATGTGGGAGAAGAAAAGAAACAACCAGAGCATTAGACGGCGGTCATGTATCAGCAGGAAGGCATTGTTACATAGGATAAACTACAATCAAATCACATGGGAAAAATGATAGCGTAGCTACATTGAATTCAGATGCTACCGCATACTTGTAACCTGATATCACGTACTCTCGACAAGCAACCAAATTATAGCAAAACAATTTGCAACCAACAGAGAATATCAACGGAGAATTAGCAGCAGCAAAAGATGGGGGGAACGGGGAAGTGGCTCACCATGGACTCCGGGTAGGCGACCGCGTAGGGGGTCTGGAGCCTGTTCTTGAGCATGGCGATGCTCTCGTCCAGCGCCTGCATCTCCCGGGGCGAGAACGGCGTTCGGTCGATCATGTCCTGGATCCCTTCTTCCACGGAGGCCTTGGCCTGCAGCTTGTTGGCCAGCATCCGCGGGTTGACGAGGCGGACGGCGCCGGAGTCGACCATGGCCTTGAGCTTGACGGCGGCGTTGATGGCCGCGTCAGCCTCGAGCTGGCAGCAGGGGACCTCCTCCCCCTTCTCCATGGACCTCCTGGAGGACAGCAGCAGCTGCTCCACATCGTCGAGGGTGGTCACCGAGTGAGGCGTGGCCGCCATCGGAGCCGGAGGGGAGAGGACTGAGAAGGGAGGAGGGGATCTAGGTCTTGGGGAGCTCGTCTTTGTTTTCTTCAGGGGAGCGAGTGACAGAGGACTAGTGAGAGAGACAGCGACCTTATCTGTTGGGCGATGGGGAACCAAACGTGTCGGGCGGGCCTCGGTGCATTGTAGTTGTGGGCCAAAAACACGCTCCCAACGACCCCAAAGAAGATGGAAAATACATTAGCTAAATGTCAGTCGACTGACTTTTAAATTTAGGGTCAGTCGGTTTTAAGAGTTCGTCGGAGTGAGCTGGAGGGAAGGAAGGAGAAGGAAGGGGCTCGCCGGAGGGCTACCGCATTATCTATCTTAGGGTCTAGGGTGGGGGCGGTGGTGACGGCGGTGGTGGGGCTTCGCCGGAGAAAAAATCCGGACACGGGTGGGGCTAGAGGGATGGTCGGAGGCGGCGGTAAGACCGGCGGTGGGGAGCGGTTCCAGGGAGGACTGGGCGGCGAGGCTGCGCGGGAGCGCCACCGGCCGCGGGTGGTGGTCGCAGGCGGTTCGGCGGCAGCCTGTGCGGCGGCCTGGGGAAGAAGAAGAAGCTGGAGAAAGAAGAAGGGATGCCCACCGTTCGATCTGCATCCAACGGCCAAAAACGATCGACTGACCCAAATTTGGAAATCAGGCAACTGACGTGTAGCCATTCCCGATGAAAAACAGCGAGACCCCAAAGTCGGGCTTCCCCCAACTTTTCATGAGGCAGTACGACTACGGCTCTGAAGGCATGGATTAAAAAGAGGGAGGACAAACTGTGGTTGTGGGCATGGATGGTATCAAGGAAGTGCCGCCATTGGAGATGGAGATGAGGAGATCATGGAGCTCGAAGGTGCGAGGAAATTTATATGTTCTAGTTTTCCGTTAGGGCTGGGGTTTGGGATCTAGTTTAGCCGAAGACTAGCTGACCATGGATGACTGTCAAGTTTAGGGAAGATGAGAAGGTTTGTCAAATTACTGAAGTGTCCTTCAATTTTAGAATGAACAGATTACAGACCTGCAAGTTAAGCAGTGTTGTGTACTGCTGATTGTCTTGGCAAACTTCAGCATTGGCTTATAACTCCTCGTTCTGATTTTCAGTAGTATCCTGCACCTTTCTTTAGTTGATTATTATAGCTAAGATGATGAGCATGAAGTTCCTTCATTTCCCTTTTTACAATTATTTTTTGTCGGTGTCTAAGGCTCGATAAAAGGAAGTTTATGAATAAGTAAGTCTTTCTTTTTTGAATAGCCGGCGGGAGAACTTACTTTTCCGGCTATCGCATGAACAATGCCATCCGCTTTTCTTTTTTGAGTTTCCATAGATCTCTCCGATGAAGTAGCGGGGAGTTGGAGCTCCCGTTACGTCCCAAACACATGGTTTTGCCAGGAAAACACTCAACTAACGCGTCAGAGCCTTTCTCTTCATAATTTTTCCCCTTTTTTTCTTTTTATTTTATTACTTATAAAACCTTTTCCAACTTTCTCTTGATTTCTTTTTTATTTTTACTTGTTTCTAGACTTGAACATTTTCCCCATGGTATATAAAATATATATTCTTACATGTATGAGCAACCATTATTGAATGTATGTTCTTTTTAAAATACGTTAACTTTAGACTGGAAATATAAATTTTCGATACATGAACATTTCTCAAATACGCATGCAAATTTCACTTCATATATACCAAAAACAAATCTATGCACATGAACATTTTTTTATTTTCCTCAGCGTGCTTTTCCATTTTTAAAAATTGGATTTTGACTACATTTTAAAAGCATTTTCTAAACAAAATAATTAAAAATATGAAAAACACGGTCTTAATGGGCCATGCCCACGACCGGCCCAGGTAAGATTGCTTTAGGTGTTTGCATGACTATTCCCGCCACTAGCACGGAATAGGACGACTCTCCACCGGCTCCCATGCCAACATCTTTGCCAGCAACTACTGGGTCGGTCGCCAAACAACAATTTACAAACACGTTTTGAATCATAAAGTTACACATCACATAATGTCCCGGATTCATACTCACTTAGGGCATCTTCGACGAGCTCCCTTACTTCTCCCCTACTTGTGGTGATTCACCGGGCGCAGCGGAGCGCGTTAATCCATCTAGTAATGGAGATACAAAAGGCTGGTGCCTCGAAGAGCCAACGAACAAAGATGGTGTGTGAAGGCTAAGACTATAGGATCTTTCGCTGCTTTTTTCAGCGGGTCGTCCTCGAGTACGTTTGAGTGTGCGTGCGTGCGTGTGCGTGCGTATGTGTGTGTGCGCGCATGTGTGATCTCCAATCAAAAGATCCGCACCTTGGACAGAACCTTGGTTTTTCATAGCTTCCTCCACACGTTCTCTGACCGCAAGTGTTAATTTTTTTTAGAGTTCACATATAGTCATGTCATGTTTAAGAAGTTACAAACGCCCGTGGCTGACCAAGCCACACATGACACCTAGGTGTGTCGTAAATTGCTGAGCATACAAGGTTATGTGCCTTCTTTGTTGTTTTCTCTTCTCACATGACAGAAATTTGAAGCACTCAAGACCCAAGAAGCGATGGTTGGGCTGATCAACACAAAATATGAGCTCCTATTATGATGGACTCACTATCCCATGAAGCGTTTGTAAGATTGTCGGTGACCTTATGGGCCATCTGGTGAGCAAGGAAGCAAGTTGCAAGTGACATTCTCAATGGAAGCAGCGGGAATCATGGACAAATTATAGCTGAGATTAGGTTAAGAGCAAAGGAATTTAATTGTACTTTTTGTTTTGAAGGTCGGGCATCAAATCGGGAAGCCCATTTGCTAGCTAAGTTTTCTCATTCAATAGATCAAGGGCGCCACATATGGTTGGGCCAACCCCATGATCCTTTATGTATCCCAAACAATGTAAACTTTGAGTAATAAAGCTTGGTACTTCTAAAAAAAAAAGCTAAGATTCATCTAAAAAAACTATAATGCTAAGATTCTCAAAGGAAAAAAATGCTAAGATCCAGTATCTTGTTTCAGTGAACACCAGGTGCTTGACTACTATGGCCACACGTTCGTATTACCTCCATTTTTGTATACAAGCCACTTTGTTTTCGATGTCAAACTTTGACTTATAGTTTTGGTCAACAAAATATGAATAATATGTCATGAAAAATATATCATCGGAAAGTTCTTTGAAATGTCCATCCAATGAAATACTTTTTATGACATATAAATCACCTTTTTGTGGACTTACTCAAAGCGGCTTTGAAAAAAACTCCCACCCTCACCCCCGCGTCGCCTCTCTCGGGCGTCACGGGGGGAACCCCCTCCGGCACCGCCGCCTGCCCACCCCCCTCCTCCCCCTCACCTCGCCGCCGCCTGAGGAGCCCGCCAGCGAAGCCTGGTCAGGCTCCAGGGAGGGTGGCGGCGGGACATCTCTCAGGACGGCGCTAGGGCGGATCTGGCGCGAGGGCTCGTCGGGCTCCGGCGTGCGTGCGGGCGCGGCTCCGGCGCCGGCTGGCGCGGTTCCGGTGGCCCGGGGATAGGGGCGGCGCGGCGATGGGCTCGCGGAGGCCTGGGGTGGCGCGGGCGCGCGGCAATGTGCATGTCGGGCGCGAGCGCGTGGGGTGCTGCGGCTCGGGCGTGGCCGGGCGGTGGGGGCGTGGAGCGGGCGGCGGTTTGGCCACGAGGGGCGCGGCGGTCGCGTGGTTCAGCGCAGATCTGACGTGGCAAGGAGGCCTCCGGTGGCGTTGGCGCCGTCCTGGCGTCACGAGGCTGCCTGGGAAGGAGCCACCTTGGATCTGCTGGGGTGCACGTCGCGGGCGTGTAGAGGGCCCGGGCAGCGCTTTCGGCGCGGCTCGGAGGCCCGTGGGCGGCGTGGAGGAGATCTGGTCTCGGGCGGACGCTGTGGCGCGTGCGTGGTGCGCGTGACGAGCGTCTGATGCTGGGCTGCGGCCGGGGATCATGGTGGTTCGCGGCCTCGGGCGGCGCACCTTCGTTCTTTGCCGGCATGGTGCTCGGCAGGGCGCGGTGGTTGTGACGCGTCCGGTGGCTCTGCTCTCGGTTGGCCATTGTTGGATCTGGCTGCTCGCGCTGGTGTTTGGCCGTTGTTGGTCTCCGTGAGGTGCGGTTGCGTGCGGCGGCTGCGGTCTCTTCGTCCATGGGCTGGTTTGTTGGTGGTGGTGGCGGACTTGCCGATGCCGATGTAGAAATGATGTGCGATCGAGGTGGTGTGGGGCTTGGGTGAAGACCTTGTCTCGGCCTTGTGCCGTGACCAGCTATGGCGGCGGCCGTGGCCGTCGTTGACCTCCCTGGAGGCATACCTGCTTTGCTGCCACACCCTCGTACGGATCCGGCCATCTAGGCCTCTCCAGGGGAAACCCATGATCTTCTGATCGGACGATGGCGGCACTTTGGCGTGTCGTTTCCCTCTTGGGGGCTTCGTCTCGGAGCTCGACATCGGCAAGCGGGACCAGTGGTTTGCGGCGGTTGTGGCGTCCAGGCTTCTGTGGCAACGATGATGGTGGGAGCGATGTCGGCGACGCGACAATGGTTGCGGTAGTCGGCTCTTCTCCGGCGTGTCCGCGGTATTGCTTCGGTTTGTTTGTTGCTGTGGAGTCGAAGCTGCGGCGGCGGGGCCCTGTGGTATACGATGACTGGCTGCAGGTGGCCCGTTCGGTGATCTTCCGTGGCGCCAGCCGTGCCTGGTTTTGTCCTTCAGAGTTCTCCATCAGAGTCGGAGCTGCGCTGTCTGGCCGCAGGTGGCTGAGTTTGGCGCAGATCTTCATGTAGCTTCACGCGTCTACTACAGTGTGGGTTCAGCCGACGATCGCCTACGGCGAAGTCGGAGTCGTTTGCTCAGAGTGTAGGGATGGCGATGACGCCTCTAGGGGAAGAGTGATGACGATGACGCCTGCGTGCTGTCTCGACGAGGCCCTCTTTGGAGTGGTGTGCGTGGGTTTTCTTATGTGTGCCGCTCAGCGGTTGTGCTGGTTTTCGCCCGGTTCTCCATAATTAACTGGGCAATCTGGTTTTCGCTCGGTTTTCCCTAATTAACTGAGCAACTCTTTTCTTCTTAATGAATGCAGGATAACTACCATTTCGAAAAAAAAAACCTTTTTGTTGTTAAAGTTGATAATCGAAGTTAGACATAAAATATGAAGTGACCTTGTACAAGGGAATGGAGGGAGTACATGCACATGCTGCATACGGATAAAGATGTTAAATCGAAGCAGCGGCAAAACAATCGTTCAGTTAGGTACTACTGTGAAGTGAGACGTTTAGTTGTGGTATATGCCTGGTCAAATCCATCTTGACGTGGCCTTGTCGCGGCCATGGCATCGGCCATGCGAGCAGCTGCATTCTGAGGTTACAGTTGGTTCGTTGTAATGTCAGGTCTGATTGCCAAGTGATCACACAGATGCCACCACTAATCCGCATGATGACTCAGTCACTGGTGTCTAATGGAGTAAGGTTAACGTTATATAGCACTCGTTAGGACTCCGTGGCCCAATGGATAAGGCGCTGGTCTACGAAACCAGAGATTCTGGGTTCGATCCCCAGCGGAGTCGCACGTTCTCTTTCTTCAAGAACTGGTTCACTCTCAACTTTTTTGCCCTAACCTTCTCGGATGACACACTTTCAGATAGCAGCATTGATTCACCTATATTGACATTTCCATAAGGTCATTTTCCACACATATCTTCTTTGATTTTTTTGCTTTGGTCTTGTGATGTCGTTGATGTTTAGCTGCAAGGAGTTTGCAAATGTTCTTTTAATCATCTTGGTGATGGAAAATGTATTAGTTACTTCTCACGGTCTATTAAAATTTGGTATTTTAGTGTGTGGTTTCCCGTCTTTGTAACTATTTTTTGGCACTATTGAACTATTAATCGTTTAGACTATAGGCTCCGTGGCATGCAAGTTGAATCGAGAACTTATGCCTTTATAATATATCATATTCATTGTTTATAAAATTACTGCTTCCTCGCCATGTTGAAATAGAGAGCGTGGACCTATAGGGTCTTGTGCCATGCTTATTGGGCTAGGGACATTGTGACTTTTTTCTTTCGTTGCAATGCACGGGCAATTACCTAGTACAAATAAAATCAGGGGAATCTATCAGCCACACATGGCGCCCCAAAGTAAGGTGTCACACCCAATATGCGATCCTATCCTCAAGAGACTCGAAGGCCCCACCAGGGATAGAAGCGCATATCGAAGACGCTTGCAAGGTGGATATCATTACATCGTACCATGTACATAATAGATAGGGATACATACAAATACATACAGTCATCACAGGAATACATTAATACATCAATACATAGCAAACACCATACAGAAGAGCAGAATCCGACTATGGATGAAACACAAACGAAAAACACGAACGAAATCCACCCTGCTAGCCCAGGCTGCCGACCAGGAACCTATCCCAAGGTCGACGAAGAAGAAGAAGCAGAAGAAGAACTCCAAAAGCAAACGCGCATCGCTCTCGCATTACCTGTACCTGCAGCTGTTGTTGTAGTAATCTGTGAGCCATGAGGACTCAGCAATCCCATAACCATGGGTAGCAAGACTATCAAAGCTTAATGGGTATGGAAGGGTAAGGTGGTGAGGTTGCAGCAAGCACTAAGCATTGTATGGTGGCTAACTTACGAGTACAAGAATAAGAAGAGTAACTACGCATAACGGTCGCAAACTAATAATGATCAAGAAGTGATCCTGAACACCTACTTATGAGTCAAACATAACCCCACTGTGTTCTCTTCTCGGACTTCCTCGAAAAGAGACGGTCACGGTTACGCACGCGGTGGGTGTATTTTAATTAGGATTAGTGTCAAGTTCTCTACAACCGGAGGTTATAAATATCCAAGTCGCCACATAACCGCGGGCACGGCTTTGCGTAAGATTTAACCCTGCAGGGGTGTTCCAACCTGGTCCATCATAGACCAACACAAGCTGCGGTGGAAATACCTCAACCTCGAGATAGCCCGAAGTATCCTCGGAATCCCGGTGCACAAGACATTTTGACAATGGTAAAACAAAACCAGCAAGACCTCCCGGGGTGCCAACAATCCCGATAGGAGCCGCACGTATCTCGTTCTCAGGGCACACTGGATGAGCCAGACGTCGGGTTAGCTGAGACCCTGATTGCCCAGGGGGCGCCGGACATCGCCCTAGTTTGGACCAACACTCATGAGGAGCACTGGCCCGGGGTTGTTGATTAATTATCCTCGGGGTCTGGAAAGTCCCTATGCAAAATTTTAGTTGTTATTAGGCAAATGGTAAAACCAAAGTTGGGCCTTGCTGGAAGAGTTTTATTCAAAGCGAACTGTCAAGAGGGTCCCATTCCCCTGAGCATGTTAGGAACGCTAATCAAGGATCATAACACCGGTATTACGGAAACTAAGGCGGCATGAGTGGAACAAAACACTAGGCAAAAGGCCGAGCCTTCCACCCATTACCAAGTATATAGATGCATTAATTAAATAAGAGATATTGTGATATCCCATGATATCCATGTCCCAACATGGAACAACCTACAACTGCACCTGCAACTAGCAACGCTATAAGAAAGGGCTGAGCAAAGCGGTAACATAGCCAAACAACGGTTTGCTGGGTAGGGTGGTTAGAGGTTGTATCATGGCATATGGGAGGCTGACATATATGTGGTAGGAAGCGCGACATAGCGATAGCAACGAGACAACTAGCAAGCAAAGATAGTAGAGATATCCAAGGTCATGATCATCTTGCCTGAAATCCCGCACGGAAGAAGAACGAGTCCATGAAGAAGACGAACCAACGTAGTCGAACGAATCCTCACAATCGCAACGGAACCGGAACTATCGAGAAGAAGCACAACCGGAAAGAAGTAAACAACATGGTAAACACACAAGCATAAACATGGCATGATGCACAATCAAATATGATGCATGACAAGATTAAATGTTGTTAAACATGGCAAGAGATGAAGCATAAGCAATCCATACAACTAGGCAAGTTTAAATGAGGCCAGAAACACAAATAACAATTCCGAAAAATCCCCATATGCAAATTGGTACTGATCTGGATTAAACACAATGTTAAACTTGTTAAACAGTAAGTTAACATGCATCATGATGATCTACACGTTTTTCTAGTCAAGTTACATATGTAGATCATTTAATTCGGAGCTACGGTCTAGAAGGTATGAGCTAAACAAGTTTAACATGGCAATAATGCAAAATGCATGCAAACATCAACCACAACACTCAAATCGAGGATGCAACATGACAATATGAAACTACACACAATTCTAAGCAAGTTTCATGTAGGACATGATCAAAACGAAGCCGCGGTTCAACAATTACAACCAACACAAATTATAACAACGATCTGCCCAAAATAGCAACATAGCACTTTGCAAACATCAAAACAACATGCTACAGTGCAAAAACATGGCATCAAATAACACCTCATGGAAGTACATAGCATGGAGCTCAAAACATACAACATGGGCATAATCATAGAAGCAATAGATTAATTACTATGATTTTTGCAAAATGAAACATTCTGTTAACAGGTTGACAGTTTTATCATGATAGCAACTTGAGAGCAACAAAGAGACATGCTACAGGAACTTTACATGGCAACCAAAGGCATGGCATCAAAGTAGACATTACATAGACCAAATCTCATGAAGGAACCATATGCATATGAGCTCTAGATTAGTGGCAACCATCAAGCAAAGTTGGCAAGTTTTATCACAGACAGTTTTAACTTAAAACAACAACATTGACTAGGCATGTTTACAAGCTCATGGCAGTCACATCATGGCTTATCATGGCGTGAAATAAATACTAACAGCAAGAAGACATAAGAATGCTCCAAAGTCATGTTGACAAGATGCTCATATGACAATATGACATACGCATTAAATCACACGAAAATGACAAAATGACACATATTAACAGTTTACTGCAGTAACATCAGGATGCACTTTTGCAACAGAGATTATGACATGTAGATGAAGCCTAACATGAATGCAACAGCGACCATCATGTAGAGCACGAAGAGTAGATCATTTTACATATATAGATCATTATCATAGGGTCGACATGCACAAAGTTACAGCCACTCAAACATGCATATGTGAAGTTAAATCAGACAAAAGACTGGAACTGGGCACATGATAACTAAAAGCCGCACGGGCGGGGTTTAGCGGGGCGACGCTCACCTAGGGCCCATGGGCCGGTCGGAGAGAGTGGAAGGCGCGAAGCGGGACGACGGGGTATGGCGCGGCCGTTTGGTACGAGGGACGACGGGGATCCGGGTGAAGTGGAACGAGGCCGTCCCAGGTCTTGTCAACGGCGACTGCGGCTGTTCCGACGACGGGGACGAGGAGGAGAGGCGCCGGTGAGGTCGGGGACGGGCGAGGAGGCCGGGGCGAGGCGGATCTGGGCGGCGGCGGCCTGGATCCGGCCTAGGAGATCCGGTGGCGGCGGGGTGGCGAGCTCCGGCGGCGACGGCGGCACTGCAGGAGAGCGAGAGACGGTGAGAGGGAGAGGAAAGAGAGAAGGAGGGAGAGAGGAAGGAGAGGGGCGGCGGATCTGGCCTGGGTCGTCGGCGGCGGCTCGATCCGGCCGGCAGGTCCAGGCGGCGAGGATGAGCCGGTAGGGTCCGGCGCGGCGGCGCGGGGAGGCTGGCAGCGCGGGCGCTTGGGAGGCGCGGCTGGGCTGGCTCGGGCGGCTCGGGCCCCAGATGGGCTCGGGCGGGCTTGGCTTGGGCCCTGCGGGCCCTGCGGCGAGGTGGAGGAGGGCTGGAGGAGGCAGGGGCGACGTGGGGGCGCGTGGTTGGTCGAGGGCGGCGGCGCAAGTGGCGGCTGGGCCGGTGGGGCGGCGCCAAGTGGCGGCGGTGGAGAGGGAAGGCGCGGAAAACGAGGAGGAGAGAGGTTAGGGGTGGGTTTGGGTTAGTTTTGGAAGGAGGAGGCCTTCCTTATATAGCAGGTAGGCTAGGGTTGGAGGATTTAGTCCGTTTTCGGACCGTTCGATCGCCCTCGGACGGTCCGAAGCGGAGGGTGTAGCTAGGTGGGCTAGATGGGCTGTGTAGAGGGGGGTTGGGCTAAGAAGAAAGGGAAGTGGTGCAGCCCGGCAGGGTTTTCGGAACACCGAAAACGTCCGACGTTTTGACCGGCTATAGTGCCGCTATAGGTTATCCGTTGGGGCATCAAACGACCTCCGAATGGGACGAAATTTGGCAGGCGGTCTACCTACAACATAATAAGACCGCACGTCAACTTCCAACCCATTCCGAGAACATTTTTATCCCACTTATAAAATAATATTTCGAAGGTGCCGCGGGCGCGTGCGAGTGTGTCGGTACGCGGAACGGACAACGGAAGGGACGGGGAGAATCCGGCAACTACGAACGGATGCAAGTTTTATGAAAACATGCGGATGAAATGCACACGATGACATGGCAAAGTGCAACAAGGAAACGAATCACACGGCAACGACGGAAATAAATGGAAGGAATCTGAAGCATCGGTCTCGGGGCGCTACATAAGGGTACCGGAAGCTTTTGCTAGGTCGCGAGCCACCCAAATGTGCTCTCTCTTGTCATGATCGAAATGAACTTGAACAATCAGAGCACGCAAGTTGGGCACACCAAATCACACCGTCCATCACCCAGCAAAATACTCGCCCCGCAAAATACTCGCCCCGCTTGTAGTTGTCCTTATCCTCTACCGCAACCACTCATTCAATTTGCCTTGTCTAAAAAAAACTCATTCACTTTGCCTTCTTCGTCATCCGCCATGACTGTTCTTTCCTAACTTTTTTCCTCACACCAGACGCCGACCGGTGTTGCCAACTCCTATAGTCTCCTACCCCGTTGCGACAAGCCACAAGCCGGCTAGTGCCATCTTGCATGCCCTGCGGCCTCTCGAAGCTATTGCAAGTCCACACAAGGAGACGATGTCTGCTACAAACTCGGGAGACAAGTCACCGCATGGGGCGGTGTTGCAAATTGCAAGGCAGTTGGCACCCACGAAACAGTGTTGCAAGCAGTGGGCAGGCTACAAAGGTGTCCACCCACGAATCAATGCTACAAGCGTTGAGCGTGGGTGCTACAAAGGTGGACGACGGTGTTGCAAGGCCAACAGCTTGCGCTCCACGCGTCCATGCTACAATGGGCGTGACGGGTTGTTGCAAAAACACCGTACGAGGGCACCAGGACGCCTGCTGCTGCAAGCAGTGAGGCAAACTGCCGCGACCATGGCCGGCACTGTTGCGAGAGGGGCGTGGTGCTGGGAGCGAGGCGCGCTGAGCTGTAAGAGACACCAACGCTGATGCGAAGCTCAATGTCTGTGCTGCAAGCTAGCCACCGGGGTGGAACAGTGCCGGAGGTTCATGGTTTCCTTGCGCAAGCGGGGTGGGAGACGGGGGAGTTGTAGGGCTTAATGCGGGGGAGGAGGGACGGGCTAGAGATCAATCCAATGGCTCGTGTTCCTCGCCCTGGACAACTGTCTCAGATCGGTCGGCCGACCGCTAGCACTGGTCTAAACATTTTCCTTTCCTTTTTCTTCTAGTACTATTTTTTTTCTTCTAGTAGTACTATTACACGACCAAAAACAAAAAGGAAAAAAAAAGGAAGAGGAAAGATCCAAGTTTGATCAACGTTGGGCCAAAAGACTTGGACTGTATCACTTGCTTAACAGAAATTGTATCAACGTTGATAACACAAGAAGCCAACAATTTATCAAACCGAGAGGCAATATTTTGCCTAGACCACTACTTGTCACGCCAGAATCCCAGCCAGACGGCCCTTCCAGCCGGATGTAATCGTACATGACCCCCATGAACACGCTGAACGCCCTCGCCTGCGTGATGCTGATCGTGTTCTCCCCTTGCACGAGCAGCCGCCCCTCGATCGGGAACTCGAAGCTCCACCACCTGCCGTGCTCGCCGTGCCGCGCGATCGCGTTGTCGTCGCCGAACTCTGGCGTCACGAACACCCCCCCGGACCCCTTCCCCGTCGCCCCGTTCACCTGCACCTTCACCTTGGACATGTGCGCCGCCGCGAGGGCGATGCGGAGTGTGTAAGTGCCGCCGGTGGCGACGCGGGGCAGGTTAAACCGGATCCGCCGCGTCGTCGGCATGTTCTCCCCGTTGCCCATCTTCCTGCTCCATCATCAAAAGTTAATGATTGTTTTTGTCTGACACAAACGGAATGTACGTACCACGACTAAGCATGAATGGCACCTTGTGACATGCGCGAAGAACCAGTCCTTGGAGTGGTTGCTCACGCCGATGGTGAAGACGGGGTCGCCGGCGGGGTACAGGTCGGTGTACCGCTCCCACAGCCCGTACTGCCTGTACTTGTCCATGGCGACGAACAGCTTGCTGAGGTACTTGGGGTTGGGGTCAGGGACGAAGAACTCGGAGGCGCGCCGGTCAGGCACGCCGATCTCCCACAGCGTCGGCCCCGATCGCGGCGGCTCGAACACGAGGTCGCCGAGGGCAACGGCGACGCCGGGCACCACCATTACGGAAGCCGTGCGCATGTAGTCGCCTAGGACCCCGGGGACCCAGGCGTAGAGGTTGTACTCCCCAGCCCGAACGTTGCCGATGGCGAAGCTGCCGCTCGTCGCCGACGCCCTCGTCCAGAACTGGTAGCCCTGAATGCATATGGCAAGTTGGCAACCATGCATGACAAACAGATCCAAAATGTATCGTCGAATTTCGATGGACATGTTGCGTGCCGACATACCTTGCTCTCCGTCGCCCAGGAGCCGGGCTGCCCCGGAGCGGCGAGGCCGACGTAAGCCAGCCTGGCGGGCATGTCCTCGTCGCCGGTCGTGTACCTGTCTCTGACCAGCAACCGACCAGTTACCGAGCCTCTCTCGCCTGCCTTGTGGAACTCCGGCGACTCCGGGAAGCTGTACGGCCATTTGCTCGCCTCGACCTCCGCCTGCGCCTTGGCGTCCTCCCACAGCGCCTGGGAGCCTCCCCGCTCTGGGTTCGAGTTGAGGTAGACGAACACCGGCCCCATGACCTTCTTCCAGTGCTCACCGGCCTCGATCTTCGCCACCATGTCGTTCCCGATGTAATGAGTCCCCATGAACATCTGCCATTTCACAGCAAACAGTTTGGTTTGGCTCTTCCCGGAACACAAGAAAGAAAGAAGGAACACTCACAGCCAACGAGGTGGGGCCGATGTGGGAGGTGAGCTCGCGCTTCAGAGGGCCGCCGCTCTTGAACTCGTTGCTGGGGGTGACCACCCAGAACCCCACCGGCACCCGGTCGCCGTCTCCACCGGCGCCGGCGATCCAGCCGTGGACACGGTTGTCCTTGTTGTCCATCGAGTACTGGTACTTGTCGTCCACCTCCCCCGCGAACTGCGGCTCCGACGGGTGCACGAGCAGCACGGCCTCCTTGTACGCCAGCGGCACGGCCCGGGGCGCGTCCCGGTCCGCCGCCCCCGGCATGTACCTCTGGATCCCGTCCGAGACCGCCATGTAGTTGAACGTCGTGGGTTCGAGCTTGAAGACGAGCCGGGCCTCCGAGACGTCGATGGCCGGCCAGCCGCCGGCGTGCTCGAAGATGGCGTAGCAGTAGAACCCGGAGCCGCCTCTCAGCATCACCAGCCTGCTCATGCATACATGATGGACGTCAAGATCGACTTCGAAATCATGATGTCCATGAACTAGGATGATGGAGTGGTGCGGGTGCGCGCACCTCTTGTCGACGTTAAGCGGGACGCTGTTGAGGCGTGATGGGTCGTAGGCGCACCTGAAGGAGAGCTCCACTTGCTCCTCGGTGGCAGATACCACCCTGAACTCGGTACCATCCAACCTGAAAGGCGCAAATTCAGATAGTTCCTCCGTTCCATTAAGCAAGTCGTAAATTTTATCTCAGCGAAAGAGAAGGTGTAGATTTTGCCTACAAAATTATTAGCAGTGAGGCACTGAGGATATGTACATGTCGTTCATGCCCGTGGGATAACCCGGTCCTGGAAAGTTCCAAACTACATCCCAGTACCTGCAAATTTTCAGATATAAAATCACGATTCAAATTACTAGTGAACTCTTAATTAATAGGCTTCTAAAATAAATTATTAGGTTGGGCTGTCAGAATAAGCCGAATAGGGGGAAACTTATTTTGGCATACACCCATAAGCCCAAAAGAACTGGCCCTTAGAGCCGGCTGAAAAAGCCGGTAGCATTTGGCCTTGAAAATTGTCTCAAAAAAAAATTGGCTCTGAAAAAAAAATGTGTACAGTATATTTTGACATATCTAAAATGATATTAATACAACAAAAAAAGTGTTCACGAATATAAAAAATATTCACAAGTTTCCAAGCAAAAGTTCACAAATTTTAAAAATACTCATGAAGTCAAAAAAAATGATCACGAGTTTAACAAAATATTGGTGAATTTTTTTAAAGATGTGTTAATATAATCCATATGACTTTAAAAATTGATGACGTTTGAAAAAATATAGCAAAAGTGTTAGAGAATATAAAAATAGTTTACGGGCTTAAAGAAAAGTTCATGAATTTTTAAAAAGTGTTCATTATTTTTTAAATGTTCATGAATTTTAAAAAGTGTTAATTAATTTAAAAAAAATGTTCATGGATGTTTTAAAAAATGTGCATGAATTTAAAAAATGTTCATGTTTTTAAAAATAAGAAAATAGAAAGAAAAATACAAAAAAGGAAGAAAAAGAAACATTAACATCCAAATAAAGATCGGTAGGACCAGCCGGCCCTATGTGTCCCGAAGCCCCCAAGTTGAGTCGGCCCGTGTCACAGGAGGCTATGCATTTGTATAGTTTGTCAATTATCCTTCACTATAAGCGAAGAATCTGATTTTCGGCGAATAATGGTATTGACAGAGTCAAGGATGAGTATGTGTATCCCTTCTCCTAGTGAAAGCCTATGATCCACATTCGTCAGTCGGGCACTCGGATCGGCGATGTTGATAGGCATACTTGTGTCCTAGCCAAAGATGTTTTTGCCTCGAACCCTTTTTTTGGTGGGGGTGGAAAGGGTGATATTTTCAAAGTCCAGTTTATTGGTTGGTATTGCAACACTGTCTTACAAGATGTGATCCCCTCATCTTGAAGGTGTCGTTGTGAAGCATGGAGTACCATTGTCTTTGTTGGGTTGTATGTCCAGTGGATTTTATAACCCCCCCCCCCCCCCCCCCCCCCCACATAGGATAGCGATAAAGCAGAAAAATAATGGTTGGTGTGAGAAAGTTTTAATGGTGGTGATGGCATTTTTGGATTTTCTTTCCATTTTGTAAACTGGTTTTGATAGTCCTTGATGTACGTTATCTTTTGCAATAAAATTTAACTAGTTTGTGTTCATCCGAGAATAAAAAGGGACCGGAGATTGACCTTTCTTTAGAAAAGTATATACTCCTCCTCGTAAGTTGTAACTAAGCATGAATATTTGTTACCTTTTTTCGTTGCTCGACGAGGTACTAAATCAAACCCGGTAAAAAAAATTAATTAATCATAAACATGTGGTTTTTTGTCGTTGTGACTCAGAGGCGTCTAAAAATTGTTCTTTGTTTATCTACAACGAAGCATATATATTCATAGATAGGACATACCCGCCCGATATCTCATTGTTGTTGAAGTAGAGGAGGTTACTCTTGTCGACATAGCGGACGCCGACGATCTGGCCCTGCGGTTTTGACACTGCCACCTGCACCATGCCGTTATCCACCACCACCTATTGTATCATGCAAACCATTACATTATCTGCATATGAAAATTTGTATCACTCCGATGACCGCAAAGAACTGTGCTAGATTCACACATCTGATTTTTTATGTTTGCTGTGAAATTAGCATGCATCTTTTTATTACATTTGGAAACTAATTTCGACGAGATAGACCTAAAATAGGTTGGAAGGCGCGAGATTTCAGGTGGGTCGACGCCGGTAAATTCGTGGAAAGGATGCACATGGTTTTTTTTTTTTTTGGTTGGACTGAAACTATATGCGCGTCCATGCAGGCATGAGGGGGAAGGGGTGTGTAACATCCACACTAACCACGCCAACCCCCATTGGGTAAAGATGTTCCAATTGCCTTTGATTACACACAACTAAGCGAAGTATAGTAACTTTTAGATCAACTTCCCGTTAATTATGTACTCCTTACAAAATATCCTATAATTTTTGCCTCAAATCAAACGGTGTAATATTTGACCAAGTTTATATAAAAAACTAGCAAGAAACAATACAAAGTTGATATCAATGCACAACAAAATATATTTTTTATACTATAGTATCTATTTATTATTGTAGTTGTTGATAAAATTTCCTACAAAATTGATCAACCTTTTCCATTTGACTTGGGACAAAAGTTATAAGCATTTTTTTATTGAAGATGGAGGGGGTACTTCCTAATTGTAATACTAGCATTTTGGCTTCTGATTTGTCTATCTGTAGTATTTCTCCTTTTTCCTGTCTATAAAGTATAGTTTGCATGGAAAATATGATGATAGGTAAATTTAATATATTTTTTATGACCGTTTTGTGACACAAGTCTCTAAATGTCTTATATTTGTTTACAGAAGAAGTACATTAAGAAACGCCTCTAAAAATGTACATTCAAAAGCAGTCGCAAGTAAGAGAAAACAGTCAAGAAGACCAACCATCAGGCAGCAAGCGCACCTGGTGCTGATCTTCGTGAAGCGTAACGCCGGCGCCGAGCGTCCCAAGCGCCGCCGCGCGCGCCACGGGCTGCAGCTGCGACGCCGCGATGACAGAGAGCACGAACGCCATGATCGCCCACATCGACATCGCCGTGCATGCGTTGCTGCCGGAGCGAACGGGGGTCGATCTCTTGCTGCAATGAAACTTGTCGTGGACGGATCCTTGATGCATATATAAGACCATCTCTAATTCTCTGGCGTAGGAGAAAAGCGATTCGAAGCTCTCTTCGAGCCGATTGAATTAGCCCGAGCAGATTCTATGCGTCGGAACGAAGAAGCGAACCAGCAGCTTGCTTCGGTTCCAGTGACTTTGCAGCGGCACGCAACCAAGCCGGAGAGGGGGACGATTATTTTTGACCGTGCAAAAGCATTGGCACAATGTGTGGGGGGAATGGATGCTTGCACCAAAGGATTTTCACAATATAGGAATGTTCACTAAAGTTTTCAGGAAAAAAATAGACGTGAGTTCTAAACTCATTAAATGATTCTTTGAAAGTTCCACTGCATCCCACTGCTAACTGCTTACTCTTTTTATAATCAAGTGACACTTTCTTTTTAAACTCCATTTTCCTCTTTATATCTCCACATGCTTGTCCTCAACGATTCTTGTTTTTTGTCATTCCAATCATGTGTTTCTTTTTCTATTGGGTCTGTCTATCATCTACTCCCTCTCCCTCTGTTCCTAAATATAAGTCTTTTTTTAGAGATTCCACTATGGACTACATTTGGAGCAAAATGAGTGAATCTACACTTTAAAATATGTCTATATACATCCGTATCTTAGCAATACGACATGTGTAGACTTTTCATATACGATTCTCATGAAGCAGAAGCAAAAGCAAAAGGGACAAATGAAGAGTCCAAATGATTTACTAGTTCATTGCAATGTGGGAAACCCACATATATACATGATGAAGGGGTATGTTGGGGAGACACCTCTTCCCCAACAGACACCTCTTGGGAGGCATCCCTCCCATACAATTGATCACATATTTATTTCTCAACACTCCCCCTTGATCAATTCGTCATCTGTATATTGTAAACTGAAAACTCCTCCAAAAACCCCATGGGAAAAATTGAGGAGAAGCATAACAATAATATGCCATTGAAAACTCCTTTAAAACCCAGTGGGAAAAATATAAGGAGAAACCAATATGGCATATATCCACACTTGTATTTATATTGTCTCGTTAAAAACCTTATATGAGAAACCATCATGGAAAACTCATAAAGGGAAAAGGAGTACAAATATGAATGATCTGAAGATCACCAACAGGTTATAACTTGGGATTTTACTCCCCCTGAACTTTGCAAACATCAATGTTGTCTCATACCAATTCCACGAACCTAATTCTGGAATATAAACATTGGTAGAGACATTGTGAATATCACAATAATTGGTTTGCAGATTATCCTCTTACGTTTCTGTAATTCGTGACGATAAATATAACCCTTAAGCAATACAAGTGACATTATCTTGGTAGATAATGATAGTTGATTCCAATGAATCTCCACATGATCTCACATGTGGCCAGTCATTCTGCGAAGCCATGTATATCTTGATGGGGAACGAAGCATGAAAATCAAAAAAAAATCCTACGAACACCCAAGATCTAATCTAGGAGATGCATAGCAACGAGAGGGGAGTGTGTCTACATACCCTTGTAGACCGAAAGTGTTTGCGTCATAACGCGGTTGATGTAGTCGTGCTCTTCACGATCCAATCGCGATCCAATCTGATCTAGTGCCGAACGGACGGCACCTCCGAGATTAGCACACGTACGGCTCGGCGGCGTCCTCTCCTTCTTGATGCAGCAAGCGAGGGAGAGGAGGTAGATGAGATTTGAACCAACACGACGGCATGGTGGTGGCAGCGGAACACCGGCAGGGCTTCGCCAAACACTGACGGAACGTGGAGGAGTAACGGGAGGGAGACGGGGCAAGCGTGGAAGGGTCGCTGCCCCCAACGCCTCCCCACCTTTATACAGGCGTGGAGGGGGCTGGTTGCTTGCCCTCCAAGACCCTAGGGTCGTTGGCCAAGGGGGAGGAAGGAAATCCCTCCTTTCCTTTCCCCACCGATCGCTATCCCCTTTTTTAGGGATCTTGATCTTATCCCTTCGGGATATGATCCTATTCCTTGTAAAGGGGGATCTTGGTGCGCCTACACCAGGGGTGTGGGGCCTTTCCCCACTACCCACGTTCATGTGGGGCCCCCATGCAGGTGGGCCCCACTTCGGAACCTTCTAGAACCTTCCCGGTATAATACCGGAAAAAACTGAACTTTTTCTGGAACCCAAAATATGACTTCCCATAAATAAATCTTTACCTCCGGACCATTCCGGAGATCCTCAGTGATGTCCCGGATCCCATCCGGGACTCCGAACAACCTTCGGACTTCACCATATTAATATCTCAATACTACCCTAGCGCTAGTGAACGTTAAGCGTGCGACCCTACGGGTTCGAGAATTATGTAGACATGACCGAGACTCCTCTCCGATCAATAATCAATAATGGGACCTGGATACCCATATTGATTCCCACATATTCAACGGAGATCTTTATTGGTTGAACCACGATGTCAAGGATTCAGTTAATCCCGTATGCAATTCCCTTTGTCCGGCGATATGTTACTTGCCCGAGATTTGATCGTCGGTATCTCCATACCTAGTTCAATCTCGTTACCGGTAAGTCTCTTTACTCGTTCCGTAATACAAGATCCCATGACTAAACTCATTAGCCACATGAAGCTTCTTGTGATGTTGTATTACCGAGAGGGCCCAGAGATATCTCTCCGTCACACGGAGGCCCAGTCTCAATCCATGCAACCCAACAGACACCTTCGGAGATACCTGTAGAGCACCTTTATGATCACCCAATTATGAAGTGACGTTTGATAGCACACAAAGTATTCCTCCGGTATCCGGGAGTGGCACGATCTCATGGTCTAATTAAGGAACTGATATTTGACATGAAGAAAGCTATAGCAAATAACTAACCGGTCTGATGCTAAGCTTACGGTTGGGTCTATCCATCACATCATTCTCCTAATGATTTGATCCCGTTATCAAATGACAACTCATGTCTATGGTTAGGAAACCATAACCATCTTTGATCAACGAGCTAGTCTAGTAGAGGCTTACTAGGGACACGGTGTAGTTTATGTATTCACACATGTATTTAAGTTTCCGGCCAATACAATTCTAGCATGAATAATAAACATTTATCATGAATGGGAAATATGATAATAACCAATTTATTATTGCCTCTAGGGCATTTTTCCAACATATCTTGTCATGCTTCAAATAAAATAACTGCGGTAGAATGATCACTGGAAGGACCCATTTAGAGTATATCCTGAAGGCTTCCCTTAGAATAGTACTCTTCCAGTAAATCCAGTCTTTGATATGGCACTATTGGGATCAAATTATTAGCCATCATCAGGATATCACACCATGGTCCCTTCTTGATTTTCCCGATGGAATTAATCAAGACCTTTTGTGTCTTGGACATATCTGAGGATATTCCTTACACCAACAATTATACCTTTTATTTGGGGATTGCACTGTCAATAAATTGACAACAAAAATGTCAGGCCTGACGTATTTTGCAAGATATATGAGTGCTCGATGGTATTCAAATATGGAACTTTAGGTCCACTATCACTTCACCATCTCCCCTCAGTCTGAATGGGTTTGTATCCCATGTCAGGTATAATATGACCATAGGTGTCTTTGATATATTCATATATCCATATTGAACTATTCCAATATTTCTAGATATATGGAGACTGATATACATTTATTCCCAAGGGAAATATGCTCAAGCTGTAAACTTAGCATCATTTGGTTTGACCCAAATATCCGTCTTAAAATGAATGTGTATCTCATATGTCTTGTATGACAATGATGATAAGATCATCCACATCACTAAGATGATATAAATCCAATTCAGAATATCTTCATGAATACACATCAACAATCATTAATATTAGAGTAATCCTTATCAAGGAGTAACTCACTTAGTCGGTTGTACCACAAGACTCTCCGACTTCTTCAGAGTCATAGAGTGACTTCTGAAGCTTCACACAAACATGTTGCGATTTATCATCGGATTCGGAATATTAAGCCCTTTCGATGACTTCAATATATATATCCGAACTGAGTGATCCATGTGAGTATGTAGCCACTACATACACCAACCTCATGGATTTGTACTGCCAGTTCAATATCGAAACGTAATTCCACTCATACCGAGAAGGTATGCTACATTGTAACTGATGTCAGGTCTCTGCGGAAACCCTTGCGCTACAAGCCTGGCTTTCTCACCACCTCATCTATTTTCGTTTATGAACGAAAATCACTTCTCTTCCTTATGGAAGATACTTATGAGGAACAGATTTTACTATGGTAAACACCTCTCCTTTGATGAGCGAGTGCTACTCTTCCTAAATTGCTTCCTTTCATTTGAACCAATATAAATGCAAACAACACTCTCCATGCATTTTGGTTCCGGGACCAAAAGGATCTTAGCAATTCTAATGCAAGAGATGGATAAAGCAGGCTTTTCATCGGTTTTTTGTTTATTTTTCTTCTGATTGTAAACTTCGGTGGATTTTATTTCTGAATCCTTTCTTGAGCCAAATATGTCTTCTTGATATTATGTTGTCTTGGCTTTACTTCATGGTGTTGATTTAATATTGGTCTGTATGTGGTAGCAGAGCACGTCGATTGTACTGCTATGCTTGGTGTTTTGTTACCCTAAGCAGCCCTAACTTATAGGTTTACTGCATTTTTAAAGATGTTCTAATTATATTCAGACGAGAGAGCCTCATCATTTATGGTTCATTTTTCTTTTTCTTACAAGGTATATATGTCTTCAAAGCAAAACATACTCTCCTGTATATCTTTGATTAAATATTAGAATAATATAAGATGTCGGTGATGGATCCTCTAAAACATTCACGCGCAGCAAAGCGCGCCTTTTGCTTCTAGTGAAGATTTAATTTCGAAAGCAAAGGTTACCTGTGCTTTAGTAGAGTGGATGAGCTAGGCAATGTAGGTCATTCATTAGTTGGCAAGACTCCTGCCCATGCCTCAACACTTTCAGGTGACAAATTTCACTGTACCCGAAATAGTTCCAGACAAGCGCCAAATTCATGAATAACGAAATTCTTCTTTTTCCTTTCTGCTTCTTTTTTATTTTTTTAATAAATTTAATATTTTTTCAAAATAATGAATAGTTTTCAAATTCATGAATATTTGTCAAATGTGTGTAATTTTTAAATTTTGTGGACTACTTTTAAATGACCAATATTTTTTTAATGTTTTGAAAATTTTCAAATCCATGAACTTTTGAATTTTTTATGAACATTTCTCAAATTCTAGAATTTTTTGAAATTTTTGAACATTTTTCAAATTCATGAACTTGTTTACAAATTTTGTGAGTTTTTTTCTAATTTGTTGAACTTTTTAATTTTTGTGGACATTTCCCAAAGTTATGATATTTCAAATTAGGTTCTTTTTACAAATTCACGATGTTATTTCAAATTTTGTGATATTTTTTCAAAATTTTGTTTCTCAAAATTTTGTAAACTTGTTTTCAAATTCATGAACTTTTCATTTTTTGTGGAATTTTTAAAATATATGATTTTTGTTTCCAAATTCATGAACATTTTAGAGGTCATAAACAATGTTTTGAATATATTTTTTGTTAAAATTGATGTCATTTTTAAAATTTATGAACTTTTTCAAATCCATGAATTTTTCCAAATGCACGAAGTTTTTTCAAGTCCACAAACATTTAATCAAATCCATGAAAATTTTCAAATTCACGAACATTTTCTATTTGCACAAACATATTTTTAATTTAGAAAACCAGCAGCTTTTTTTTTAAAGTACGGCAGCACCAGAAAAAGGAAAATGGTAGAGCGAAAGAAAACCAAATCAAGGCGAGCGAACACACGCGTGGGTGCTCCTAATCAGCGTTTCAGGCGCCGGTTGGCGCTACCGGCGCTCGCTAGCGACGCCTAGCGGGGTTCGAACCCAGTACCTCAACATTAACAGCTTAACGCAATAACCACTAGACCATCCTAACTCTTCTGTGTACTGCTACAAAATCGTCCTAGTTAACGTTTTCTTTAGTAAACGTTAATGTATAACCAATATAAATTATTTTGAAAAGGAAATAAAAGTAAATTTGAAAATAAGATCATCGATTTTTAGTAAAAGTTCATAAAATTTAAAATTTTCATTGATTTTTAATAAAATTTCATTGATTTTGAAAAAAAATCATCGATTTTGAAAAGAGTTCATCGATTTAGAAAAGAGTTCATCGATTTTGAAAAATTGCAGGCCCAAACCCAAGACGTCGTTCACTGGGTTACCTATATGGGCCGTTTTGCTCGGAAAAAAAAAATCCTATATGGTCCGTTTTCTTCCCGAGTGAACTGACACCGAGACGATCGAGGAAGGATAAACATGGAAGTTGTTCCGTTCGGATCGTGTCCATCGTCCTTGCCTCATTTCGTGGCGGAAGAGCTCAAAACGGCACCTCGGCCTCGGTAGCGGTTGACGGAAAGATTTGATGGGGAACCATCTGAGTCGTCGTCCCGGCCGGATCTCGGACGACGCACGCGGAGAAGGAGTAGCCACCGTTCTGATCAGCTGCCGCTGCAACCCAAGCTTGGTCTGCCACCGCAAGGCATCGCGCCATGGAGTCAAGGTGCGGCACTGGGATGAAGAAACCGCGCCGGGAGCGGCCCGCGTCGACCCCTCCGGCGCCGGCGGCCGTCGTAAACCAACCCGCAGCAGATCAAGGAGAGCGGCAGAAGACCCGATCGGAAACCTTCCGGAGGAACTGCTGCGCATGATCCTGTCAAAGCTGGATACGAAGCAGGCTGCGAGGACCAGTGTGTTGTCTAGCGCATGGGGGCACGCCTGGAAACTCTCTCCCAGGCTGACGTTGGACATCTTTGCCATGTCCGTTGATGGATACGAGTACAACTCATACAAGTCGTGCAATGGCTGGAGGGAGCAGCTTCTCCACAGGCAGCGGTGCGTCCAGAGATTCATGGACGTCGTGGACGCGATACTGCATCAGCACCTCGGCGGCGGGGCCGTGGTGGAACAGCTGGAGCTCAGGTTAGACGCCTATGCATTCGCGCAGGTTCTCCACCGTCTGGATGAGTGGGTTCGTTTCGCGGTCTGGTCGCAGGCCAAGGGCGTAATTCTTCATGTGCCGGCGCCGCTGACGCCCCTTCAAGCGTTTTGTCATGAAATGCACGTGTTCCCCTTGCAACTGCTCGATGCCGGAGGAGGTACATCCAGCCTGTAGCACGTCCAGCTTTCCAGTGTATTGCTAGAAGTGCCTTCCCACACGCAGTCTGTAGGTTTTCCAAACCTAAGGAAGCTTGGTCTATACTCTGCATGCATGCCGACAAATGATTTGAACCGTGTGTTGTCAAATTGCTCAAGTTTAGAGTGGCTGGATTTGTGCATGGTCTTTCTCAAGGATGGACTCAGAGTGGATAGACCACTGCCCCGCCTAAAATACCTGCGCTTGGCTGACTGCAGAGTAACAAAGATACAGCTCAATGCTAGCAAGCTCACAAGTTTTATACTCAAGGAGAGTCAGGACTGTCAGGTGCCTACGGCTACCTCCATCCTTCAGATCAACCTTGGCGCTCCAGAATTTCTGATGCCTACTTCACAACTTCACAGCGTTCATATTCATTGTCACATGTTAACACTGGAACATGCTCTCGGTGCATTGCCCCGTGCGTTCCCAACGGTGTGCAACGACTGTCTCTGCACACTCATATATTACCAAAGTTTCCCTGGAGGCCGGTGAACACTTCCAGATTTTCTCGTCTCAGGTCACTGCACTTGTTTTTCACTATCACCGATCAACACGCCGGCAGCAACATCCTCTCTATCGCATGCATCTTAGAGGCTGCTCCGTTCCTGAAGGAACTAGATGCAGAGTTCATTTCATTTCGCTACGAGTTTGCTGGTCAAGGAAATCTTTGTGAAGATCCTCTAAGCAGCTTCCCACACGGTCAGTGCAAATACAAGTGCCTGAAGACCATGATAGTTCATAATTTCATGGGTAGAAAGAGTCAGGTAGAATTTATGGAACACATTGTAGAAAATGCCCCTATCCTGGAGGTTTTGACAGTAGACCCAAGAAGGCGGCATGTTCCAGGTATTGTACAGATTAACGAAACTGTTCTCTCTGCTACCCGTCGCATTGCCACAATATCAATCGGTGGAAAACTTTCAGCCAGGACCAGGTTGATTGTGTTATGAGAGAGGTTATGTACGCAATGCTATGCAGAAGACTTGCTGACATGCAAAAAGAAAAGGATAATTCGTTTTGTTGAGCTCAAGACCGTGTGCTCTTCAACGTGTCTTACGTTGTGATATGTTGTGCAACGAGGCTATCATGTTCGCAAGCGACTGTATTAACTCTACTGGATAATAATCAGTAAAGTTCTCTTTTCCTTCAAGAAAAATGATGTTTGGTGTGTTCTTGCGCTAGAATGTGTGGTTGTCTGGTATTGTACCAGACAGCCACATATGCGGTCCTCCTACATGGTTCAATTTTTTATTTTTTTGTGCATGTGTGGAAATGTCTATTTCTAAGCCGGCTGAGAAACTATTAAAGGGGAATCTGTCGTCGTCGTCGTGATGGTTCAACCAACGACCTCCCCTCCAGCACACGCAGAAAAAAAACTCATCTCGCACGCACGACGGAACGTGGAAAACCAGCCCACACTCCCACGTCCCGCTCATCACCGAAAAAACTGCCGCCACATGCACCCACACACGTCACACGCTCCATCTCTCCCCAACCCCTTGCTCCCAATCATGTCTCTCTCCGGAAAATAAAATCATCGCCGCCTGTGCTGGCCATACTCCTCTCCGCGCTGCATCGCGATCCGCTGCCTCGTGCCGCCTGGATCTAGGGAAGGGGATGCCTTCCATCATGTCCCTTGCACACGCCGTTGAAGCGAGAGCGATAGGAGAGGAGGGAAGGAGTGCAGCGGCGGTGCTGGCCTAAGCACCATAGAGGATGGGCCGTAGTGCTTCCGATGAGTGGTGGGGCGGCGCTGCTGCTGCTGGGACAGCGGAGGCTCCTCCTGCAGATGTCGACACGGATCAAAGGAGACGGCGGTGTGAAGCCCACACTACTGGAATTTTTGTATACGCCGGGTGCCAGGCTTTTCGCCGAGAGCCAAATCACGGACACTCGGCAAAGTAACAGACGCCGAGAGCTCCTCTCGGCAACAGGCACATCTCGGCAAACACAGTATGTTGCCGAGAGTAGCTCTCGGCAAAAAGGAAACACTCGGCAAAGTAACTATTTGCCGAGAGCCAAGTAGCCGCCACATGGCAAAGTTTTGCCACGTGGCACATCCGGCGACGAATAACGACACGGTCACGGTTGCACATCTTTGCCGAGAGCAACACTCGGCTGGACATCTTTGCCGGGAGCCGCACTCGGCAAAGATTAAGCAAACCTTAGTCCCACCTCGCTCAAAGACAGGCAACAAGACCTGTTTAAATAGTCGGATAGTCCAGATGCAATAAGCGTCGGTCTTCATTACACTCCTGTTAGGAAGATGGACTATCACTTTGAATCTTCACCTGTTCCGGGTAGAGAAGATTCACTTTGGTAGGCCATCTTCCTAATGATGGATGCCGGCGTTTTTTATTAAAGTCTGGGCGCATTTCGAATAAGCCTCCCCTGAGGCCGCTTGTAAACCGCACCATCTCCAGCTAGTCTCTGGGTATCGAGAGGGGACGTGTCCGGTTTGTGTAGGAAGTGCGGGTCCTTCTGCTCCGGTGGCCTCGAAACTTCTCGTGCTCTCAAAGGAGGCCATCGCATGACACGTGCCAGGCCCCTGTATTTTTCGGACCCGCGTGCAATATTTGAGACATTTATTGCTCTGCTAGGGTTTCATCGCCGGTAATTGCAGATCTGCAAGGTGGCACATGAAATCATGCCCGGAAGCGGCGTTGAAAATCCTTTGTGATGTCCTTGCGGCTTGCGTAGGCCTTGTGCAGACGAGGGAGGGGCAGGCCCTACCACCGGGGGACGAAAGTACCTCGGTGGCATGCCTGATGCAACCTTTAAATCCTCGGAAAATCGTACGATGCCGGAATTCCTCGAGAGCTGGCATGGTGTCATCACATGGCCCCTGTAGGGTGTGGTAAAAGTTTGGGCACGTTTCGAATAAGTCCCCCCTGAGGCCGCTTGTAAACCGCACCATCTCCGAGCTAGTCTCTGGGTATCGAGAGGGAACGTGTCCGGTTTGTGCAGGAAGTGCGGTTCATGTTGCTCCGTTGGCCTCGAAACTTCTCGTGCTCTCAAAGGAGGCCATCGCATGACACGTGCCACGCCCCCGCCTTTTTCGGACCCGCGTGCAATATTTGAGACATTTATTGCTCTGCTAGGGTTTCATCGCCGGAAATTGCAGATCTGCAAGGCGCCACATGAAATCATGCCCGGAAGCGGCATGGAAAATCCTTTATGATGCAGGGTTAGATGAAATGATGCAAACTACTAATTTGCCGAGAGTAGCACTCGGCACAGGTGGCTTTTTCGAGAGTGGTGCTCGGTAAAAGGTAAACCCTAGATCTAGTTTAGGACCTTTACCGAGAGTTCGCTCCGTAAAAGGTAAACCCTAGATCTAGTTTAGGACTTTTACCGAGAGTCAGCTCGGTAAAAGGTAAACCCTAGATCTCGTTTAGGACCTTTACCGAGTGCCCCACCGACAGGCTCTCGGGAAAGGTCGGCGGGACACTTAAGTGTATTTCGCGCGCTGCTTTCACTCATTTCACCCCGACGCCCCCACCCCGCCGGCACCCTCCCTCACCTCGACGCCGCCCCTCCACCCCGCCGGTGCCCCCCACCCCGACGCCGTCCTTCCACCCCGCCGGCGCCCTCCCCCACACCGCGGTCGCCCCCCACCCCACCGGCGCCCCCATCCCCCACCGGCCAACGCCCCCTCCACCCCCATTTGGTGAGCTTTCCCCTCCCAATGAATGGATGAATGCTATATGTATGAGTGCTTGGATGAATGCTAGATGGATATATGTATGGATGAATGCTAGATGGATATATGTATGCTAGATGAGTGTTATGGATGATTGCTATATGAGTGCTATGGATGAATGTATTAATTTTTTGTAGTAGTTTTTATTTATTAGTTTCTATATAATAGTTTATGTAGAAGTTTTTATGTAGTATTTTTCATAGTAGTTTGTATGTAGTAGTTTTTGTACTAGTTTTTTTGTATTGATTTTGGTAGTAGTTTGTATGTATTAGTTTTTATGTTGAGCGATTGTCGATCATATTTGACAGATAAGAGATGTTTTCAGAGGAATGGTACCGACTGTTGCCGTAGGGGGGGGCGCTTCCTCTGCTCCTCCTCTTTGATCTTTGTAAAGCAGGAGGAGCAGAGGAAGAGCGACCATCACCGACAGTCGATAAGAGTTGTTCTTGGAGGAAGAAAATCGACTTTTGACGATGACGGTCGATCTGCGTGAGCTCTTCCTGTTATACCTTGATAACGCATGAAGCACTCGCCTAGCTCGACCATCACCGAAAGTCGAAATACCCGTGAGAGAGTGTCCACCATATATACCACCACCAGAGAGAGTGTCCACCATATTTGACAGATGAGAGATGTTACCGACTGTTGTCGTAGGGGGTCGCCCTTCCTCTGCTCTTCCTCTGTGAACTTTGTAAAGCAGGAGGAGCAGAGAAAGAGCGACCATCACCGACAGTCGATGAGAGTTGTTCTTGGAGGAAAAAAATCGAATTTTGACGATGACGGTCGATCTGGGTGAGCTCTTCCTGTTATACCTTGATAACGCACGATGGGCTCGCCCAGCTCGACCATCACCGAAAGTCGAAATATCCGTGAGAGTGTCCACCATGATAAATTTGCTTAGAAGTAATCTTTGATGTTTGATTCTTATGTTATTTTTCATTGTGTGATGAAAGGTGTTAGCAGCGATCGATTTCACGGCTATGGCTTCCTCCGACGACGCAGCGTCCAGTAGGGTCGACTCCGCGGTCAAGGAGAAGCACGCCGAGGACCGCTTGGCGGCGCTCATTGAGAAGAACCCGCAGCTGATCCTAATAAAGTATTTTGAGGATCTGGCCAAGAAGAATCCGCCAACTAAGGAGAGCAAGGCCCCACCACGTAAGGAGAGTGACGACCTGGTGCCATTGAGTCCACCGACTATCATTCCCGATGACGCTTGGTCCTCCACTGTGGGGGATGCCCCCACGTGCTTTGAATCCACGATCACTGGTTTCACCGACTACACCTCGGAGTACTCCACCTACATAGCTTGACATTGATTTAGTGATATAGTTATGTAGCTGCTGATATGGACTTGGATGGCCACTTGTGATGCTTTTGATTGTATGAGTGATTAATGCTTACGTGGATTATGTATGATGTGCTATTTAACCTTGCATTATTTCTCTGCCTCTTTTTCTCTTTCTTTGTAGATGAAGTGGTATGCGGTGTACAGAGGTAGGTGTCCAGGAGTCTACGATTCATGGTCTGAATGCAATGAACAAGTGCTTCGTTACGAAGGCAGCTCCCACGACTCGTTCAATAGCAAAGAGAAGGCAGAGTATCATTACAATCAGTATGTGCTTAACCAGAAGAGAAAAACCGAATTAGGCAATGGTGCAAGCCAGAAACGGCTTATCGGGTTCTGTGGATTGAAGAACTTGATAATTCTCTTTCAGTTCGCCATAATTGTTGATGGTGTCCTAGACCAGAGGGTACTAACCTAGTCGGCCCATATTCCTCGGGCTGGGCCAGTGGGCCCTCATTCTTCTTAAGATGGACTCCGGAAGCCGTGCGCTAGGGACAAGATCGGGACTACATATGCCGAAGACTTGACGTATGCTCCAAGACTCCTCCTGCCTCCTCCAGGCCAAGATACCGACCTTGTAACCCTAGATACCCTACCTAGCGTGTATATAAGCCACAGGGTTTAGCCCTTAGAAGGTACTTCAACACAATCTCATTTACCTAGCCCTAGAACTAGAACATATCTTACGATCTCGAGGTAGATCAACTCTGTACTTGATACATCTCCATTGATATAAACAAGAGCAGGACGTAGGGTTTTGCCTCCATCAAAAGGGCCCGAACCTGGGTAAACATCGTCTCTTTGTTCCTGTTACCATCTGTCCGAGATCCACAGCTTGGGACCCCCTACCCCTACCCCGAGGTCTGCCGATGAAATAGTCAAATTCCAAGTACACCCCACGGACCCAGCTAAAACGGTGTCCATAGGGGCGAACCTCGATCCAGAGATTGACGAGGCTCTACGTAGTTTCCTTAAGGAAAATTGGGATATATTCGCCTGGCACCCTTCGGACATGCCGGGGATACCCCGCAAGCTTGCGGAACACAACCTAAACATATTGAAAGTCTACAAACCCGTCAAACAAACACTTCGACGCTTCTCTGAACCCAAGCGTCAAGCAATGGGCGAGGAACTGGCCAAATTATTGGAAGCCGGATTCATCCGAGACATAAAACACCCCGATTGGCTTGCCAATTTGGTCAAGGTACCAAAGAAAGATAAGTCATGGCGCCTCTGCGCCGATTTTAAAGACCTCAATAAAGCATGCCCCCAAGGCCCCCTTCCCCTTACCGCGAATTAACCAAATTGTGGACACCACAGTCGGGCACAATTCGCTGTGCTTCTTGGATGCCTACTCAGGATATCATCAAATTAAGATGAAAGAATCTGACCAGGCAGCAACAGCATTCATCACGCCTTACAGGTCGTTTTGCTTCAATACGATGCCCTTTGGACTAAAGAACGCCGACACCACATACCAGCGCATGATTCAATCATGCTTGGAGAAACACATCGGGAAGACCGTCGAGGCCTACGTAGATGATGTGGTTGTCAAAACCAAACACGTCGGACAATTGGTAGACAATCTCCGCGACACATTCGCCAGTTTACGGGAGTATCAAATTAAGCTCAACCCGGAGAAATGTGTCTTCGGAGTACCAGACGGCAAACTCCTCGGCTTCATCGTATCTAGCCGAGGAATTGAAGCCAATCCGGCAAAAATAAGAGCCTTGGACCACTTAGAGTTACCAACAGAGCTCAAACATGTACAAAAGCTGGCAGGATGCGTGGCGGCACTGAGTCGCTTCATATCAAGACTCGGGGAAAAGCCTTACCTTTGTATAGACTCTTAAAACAGACAAAGACCTTCAAATGGACTAAGGAGGCCGCGGCGGCTCTGAAAGGCATTAAAGCTCTCCTTGCAACCAATCCTATCTTAGCGGCGCTAGGCATATGCGAGCCGATGATATCATACATCTCGGCCACAAACCAGGTGGTCAGCGCAGTACTCGTGGTCTAACGAGACATGGAAGGTCACAAGTTCTGGGTACAAAAGCCCGTTTACTACGTCTCCGAGGTCACAAAAGCCCGTTTACTACGTCTCTGAGGTCCTAACCCCATGCAAAACACGCTACCCCCACTATCAAAAGATAGCCTATGCCGTCTTCATGGCATCCCGAAAACTTCAGCACTACTTTCAAGAGTGCTCGGTAACCGTGGCATCCGATGTCCCATTAAGTGACATAATCAATAACAGGGATGCAACGGGGCGCATAGCCAAATGGGCCATAGAGCTCCTACCCTTTGAAATAACTTACCGACCACGCCGAGCTATTAAATCTCAAGTGTTGGCCAACTTCGTGGCCGAATGGACGGAGGCCGAGCTCCCTCGAGAATATAACACTTATTCGCATTGGACCATGTATTTCGACGGTTCCAAAATGCTTGCTGGCCTAGGGGCTGGCGTAGTGCTTACCTCACCCACAGGGGACAGTATTCGGTATGTGTTACAAATTATGTATACCGACTCCAATAATGCGGCAGAATACGAAGCCCTGTTACACAGACTCCGGATAGCTGTCTCCATGAGTGTCCAATGTCTTGAGGTCCGAGGTGATTCCAACCTCGCCATCTCACAAGTTAACGGCGAATTCGACGCAAAGGACCCAAAGATGACAGCCTACCGGAATGTCGTCGTACAAATCTCGGCCAGGTTCGAGGGGCTTGAATTTCATCACATACCACGAGATAGTAACCAAGCCGCAGATATACTCGCCCGAATGGGCGCTAAGTGGGAAAAAGTCCCGGAAAAGTAGTCTGGCAAGACGACAAGGGAACGTCGGAATCAAATGACATCAAATAGCCCTCCTCGTCCGAAGACGACGAAGGGCCAGATATAGTGGGCGGCTCGGTTGTCCAGAAAACAGCTTCTGCACACGAAATTATGGCAGTCATTGCACCATGGACCGAGCCGCGCCTCGCATACCTGCTCCATAAAGAGCTCCCTGAAGACCAAACCGATACACGTCGGATCGTAAGGCAATCTAAAGCCTATAAGGTTCATGAGGGAGAACTCTATAAAATAAGCACCACGGGTGTCCTCCAGCGATGTATTACCGAAGAGGAAGGACGATTATTACTCCAAGAGGTTCACTCCGGCATGAGCGGACATCACGCCGCTGCTCGAACCTTGGTCAGCAAGGCCTTCCGAGCTGGTTTTTACTGGCCAACCACGGGCGCCGACGCCTCTGCATTAGTACAGCGCTGCCCCGGCTGCCAGGTATTCGCCAAACAAAGCCACATGCCCCCTGCGGCTCTCCGCACAATCCCTATCACTTGGCCTTTCATGGTCTGGGGGCTAGATATGGTCGGCCTACTCAAGGGCGGGTCAAGAAAAAATAAATATCTACTTGTCATGGTGGACAAGTTTACTAAGTGGATCGAAGCAAAACCAGTAACTTCGACCGGTGCAGTCCACGTACTCGAATTCATCTCTGGGGTAGTACACTGCTATGGTATCCCCCATAGTCTCATAACAGAAAACGGGACAAACTTCACGGCCAAAGAAGTGAAAACATGATGCGCAAAAATGGGCATCAAGCTCGACTACGCATCAGTATATCACCCGCAGTCAAACGGGCAAGTAGAACGCGCCAATGGACTAATCCTTAGTGGAATCAAGCCTAGGCTAGTTCGCTCCCTCAAGGAGGCCGACTGCAAATGGGTAGAGGAACTTGATTCCGTTCTATGGGGTCTGCCCACCACACCAAACAGATCCACTGGGTATACTCCATTTTTCATGGTGTACGGCGCCGAGGCAGTGCTCCCCTGCGACATCATACACGATGCACCTCGGGTACGCATGTATGAAGAGCATCCGGCCGAGTTAGATCGGCAGGATGCCTTGGACGCCTTAGAAGAGGAATGCAATGTCGCTCGGGCACGATCTACCATTTACCAGCAACAAGCTCGCCGCTACCACAGTAGGGAGGTTCGCGCAAAGGACTTCAACAAAGGAGACCTCGTCATGCGGCTTCATCCGGAGAAGCAGACGCACAAGCTCTCCCCTAAGTGGGATGGGCCATTTATCATCGACCAGGTCCGCACCGGAGGCGCGTACCGAATTCAAGACCCACAGGACGGGCGTTTAGAACCCAACCCCTGGAACGCGGCGCTACTCCGACGTTTCTATGGTTGAAACTCTGAAAACTACTCACCTCTGTACATACACCACCCTACTTTCCCTTTTTCTTTTTTTTCTTTCTCTCTTTTCTCTCTCTCAAGAGATTTCGGGGGTACCCTCTGAAGGACCTCGCGAAACAAAATCAATACGGCATGTTCTTTTCAAAACACGTGTTATTCCATTCTACTTGTAGTCTGCGTTGGTATTTCCCCGAAAAGGAGAGGATGATGCAGTACAGTAGAGATAAGTATTTCCCTCAGTTACGAACCAAGGTTATCAATCCAGTAGGAGAACCAAGCAAAATTCCATTAAGCGCACCTGCACACACAAGAGCAAACACTTGCACCCAACGCAAATAAGAGGGTTGTCAATCCTCTTAGCGGTTATTTGCAAGGATTAAATCTTATCGAGGTAAATAGATAAACTAAAATACTAATTAAAATAAAAGTAAAATAAATTGCAGCAAGGTATTTTTAGGTTTTTTATATATGATAAAGTAGACCCGGGGCCATAGTTTTCACTAGAGGCTTCTCTCTCGAACACATAGCATACGGTGGGTAAACAAATTACTGTTGGGCAATTGATAGAAAAGCAAATAATTATGACGGATTCATGGCAATGATCATGTATATAGGCATCACATCCGAGACAAGTAGACCGACTCCTGCCTGCATCTACTACTATTACTCCACCCATCGACCGCTATCCAGCATGCATCTAGGGTATTAAGTATGAAACAGAGTAACGCCTTAAGCAAGATGACATGATGTAGACAAAGTAAACTCAAGCAATATGATTAAACCCCATGTTTTTATCCTTAATGGCAACAATACAAATACGTCTCATGTCCCCTTCTGTCACTGGGATTGAGCACCGCAAGATTGAACCCATTACAAAGCACCTCTCCCATTGCAAGACAAATCAATCTAGTAGGCCAAACTAAATCGATAGATCGGAGAGAAATACAAAGCAATAATAATCATGCATAAAAGAGTTCAGATAAGACTCAAATATTTCTCATGAATAATCTGATCATAAACTCACAATTCATCGGATCCCAACAAACACACCGCAAAAGAAGATTACATCGGATAGAACTCCAAGAACATCGAGGAGAACATGGTATTGAAGATCAAAGAGAGAGAAGAAGCCATCTAGCTACTAGCTATGGACCTGTAGGTCTGTGGTAAACTACTCACACATCATCGAAAGGGCAGCAAGGTTGATGAAGAAGCCCTCCATGATCGATTCCCCCTCCGGCAGAGTACCGAAAAAGGCCTCCAGATGGGATCGCGGAAGAACAGAGGCTTGCGGCAGCAGAAAGGTTTTCTCTTCTATCTCTCTAGTATATTGGGAATATTTGGGAATTTATAGCGTTGGAATTAGGTCAGGAGGTGCCACGAGGGGGCCACAAGCCTGGGGGGGGCGCCCTCCAGGCTTGTCGCCTCCTCGTGACTCTTCTGGTCTTCTCCCGAAGCTTCCTGGGTCTCTTCTGGTCCAGAAAAAATTAATCCGAAGTTTTTTTTCTCGTTTGGACACTTTTTGATAATGATTTTTCTGAAAAGGCAAAAACAAGCAGAAAACGGCAACTGGCACTAGGCACTGGGTTAATAGGTTAGTCCCAAAAAATGATATATAATGGCATATAATTGCATATAAAACATCCAAGATTGATACTATAATAGCATGGAACAATAAAACATTATAGATACGTTGGAAACGTATCAAGCATCCCCAAGCTTAATTCCTGCTCATCCTCGAGTAGGTAAATGATAAAAACAGAATTTTTGATGTGGAATGCTACCTATCATGTTTCATCATGTAATCTCCCTCTTACGGTATGAATAATAAGATCTGAATGATTCAAAGCAATAGTCTATAATTTAATATTAAGACATCAATACTCAGGCATACTAATAAACAATCATGTCTTTCAGAATAAAAATGCTAAAGAACATTATCCCTACAAAATCATATAATCTTGTCATGCTCCATCTTCTTAACACAAAGTATTTATCATGCACTACCCCGATGACAAGCCGAGCAATTGGTTCATACTTTTTAACGCGCTTCAGCTTTTTCAACTCCCACGCAATGCATGAGCGCAAGCCATGGATATAGCACTATGGGTGGAATAGAGTGTGGTGATAGAGATAAATAAGAGAAGTCAAAAATAAGAAGATAGTCTCACATCGACGAGGCTAATCAACGGGCTATGGAGATGCCCATCAATTGATGTCAATGCGAGGAGTAGGGATTGCCATGCTACAGATGCACTAAGAGCTATAATTGTATGAAAGCTCAACATGAAAACTAAGTGGGTGTGCATCCAACTTGCTTGCTCATGAAGACCTCGGGCATTTGAGGAAGCTCATCATCGGAATATACAAGCCAAGTTCTATAATGAAAAATTCTCACTAGTATATGAAAGTGACAAAATAGGAGACTCTATATATGAAAAATATGGTGCTACTCTGAAGCACAAGTGTGGAAAAAGGATAGTAACATTGCCCCTTCTCTCTTTTTCTCTCATTTTTTTTCATGGCTCTTTTTGGCCTCTCTTTTTTCTTTTTCTTTTTTTCGTTCGGAGTCTCATCCCGACTTGTGGCGGAATCATGGTCTCCATCATCCTTTCCTCACTAGGACAATGCTCTAATAATGATGATCATCACACTTTTATTTACTTACAACTCAATGTTACAACTCGATACTAGAACAAAAAATATGACTCTATATGAATGCATCTGGCAGTGTACCAGGATGTGCAATGATGCTAGCGTAACATGTATAGAAATGATGAACGGTGGTTGTGCCACAAATACTATGTCAGCTATATGATCATGCAAAGCAATATGACAATGACGATGTGTGTCATAAAAATGGAACGGTGGAAGTTGCATGGCAATATATCTCGGAATGGCTATGGAAATGCCATGATAGGTAGGTATGGTGGCTGTTTTGAGGAAGATATAGAGAGGCTTATGTGTGATAGAGCGTATCATATCACGGGGTTTGGATGCCCCAGCGAAGTTTGCACCAACTCTCGATGTGAGAAATGGCAATGCACGGTACCGAAGAGGCTAGCAAAATGCGGAAGGGTGAGAGTGCATATAATCCATGGATTCACATTAGTCATTGATGTCTACTACACAACTTATTCTTGTAGACTCGTGTTGGGCCTCCAAGCGCAGCGTTTTGTAGGACAGTAGCAATTTTCCCTCAAGTGGATGACCTAAGGTTTATCAATCCGTGGGAGGCGTAGGATGAAGATGGTATCTCTCAAACAACCCTGCAACCAAATAACAAAGAGTCTCTTGTGTCCCCAACACACCCAATACAATGGCAAATTGTATAGGTGCACTAGTTCGGCGAAGAGATGGTGATACAAGTGTAGTATTGATAGTAGAAATAGGTTTTTGTAATCTGAAAATATAAAAATAGCAAGGTAGAAATTGATAAAACGGAGCACAAACGGTATTGAATGCTTAGAAACAAGGCCTATGGTTCATACTTTCACTAGTGCAATCTCTCAACAATGCTAACATAATTGGATCATATAACCATCCCTCAACGTGCGATAAAGAATCACTCCCAAGTTCCTATTAGTGGAGAACATAAGATAGAAATTGTTTGTAGGGTACGAAACCACCTCAAAGTTATCCTTTCCGATCGATCTATTGAGCTATTCCTATAAGTGTCACAAACAGCCCTAGAGTTCGTACTAAAATAACACCATATGATACACATCAACCAACTTTAATGTCACCTAGATACTCCAATGTCACCACAAGTATCCGTGAGTTGATTATACGATATGCATTAAACAACTTCATAATCATAATATTCAATCCACACAAAGAACTCCAAGGAGCACCTGTAACACCCCCTTGTAATATGCTACAGTGATCATCTTCTAATCATGCCAAGCCATCTTCATTTGCAGTGTTAAATCATCATTTGTGCATATCTCATTTCAATTTCACTTTAAACAAAATTCAAAATGCAAGTCAAAATAAAAGTTGATTAAATGTTAAGACAAAATAGTTCACAATATTGCAAATAATCCCAAAGTAATTATAAAAATAAAACCCACATTATTTGCATTCCCAATTTGACCCTAGCAACCAAAACAGTACCCAAAACAGCCTTAATACATCCATTTTCGTTTTTGAAAAATACAAATGAATTCAATTCACTCCCAAACTTTTTGTGGCAGTGCAGAAAATTGCAAAGCTATTTAAGAGGCAAGCTCCACATTTTATAAAACTCATATAGTGGCTCTGATTATTGCAAAACAGAAGTTAAAAGGGAAAACAGAAAGAAATAAAAGAAAAGAGAAAAGCACCCGTGCATCCGGCCCAACTAATAACAGTGGCCCAGCCCGCCTGAATCATCGTTCTCACCTGCTCCCGCCTCGGTGTCGGGCGCGCCATGGCCGTGGGCGCTGCAGCTCCACGTGCCGGCCCTCCCTTGTTCTCGTGAGGGGATAAGGCTGCCTCCAACCACCCCCTGTCACCCCCTGGCCACTCTCCCCCTCTTCCCCCATGCTCTCCCTCACTCGTTCCCGTCACCACCGAGCCCGCAGTCGCCGCCACCTCGTCGTTGCTGTGCTCCGGCGCTACCCCATGCCGCCCGTTGGTGTCCAGGAGGCGCACCTGCCTCGACCTCGACCTCTACGCTAAGCAACTGGAGCCGGGGAGCCTTACGCCAACCGAATCGACCGCGTCAGCCACTTCGGGCACCGGCGAACGCCGTCCTCGATCTGCCGCCGTGCTGCGCTACGAGCCCCGACGAGCCTTCTTGTGCTCCAATGTGAGCAACCACGCCGAACCCCCTCCGTTTAAGCTCGAGTTCGAGCTCTAGCTCGCGTTTGCCGTCACCGTGCTCCGGCCGCCGCTATGGGTCGCCATTGTCTCTGTTTCCGACCACCACTGCGCTCGCTACTACCTCCCCTGGCCGCGCGTCGTCGGCCTCGTCACGTAACTGCTCTCGGTGGACCAAACGGTCGACCGTAGCCGTTTTCCGGCGGTGTCCCGCGCCGCACCGCCGTTGGTCTGGTCACCGGCGCGCGCGCCGGCGTTTAAACGCCAGCGGGACCCACCGCCAGGTCATTAACCCACTAACCTGCGCCTAAACAGCCACTGACTGGTGGGCCCGGGCACTGTAGCGTTTAGGATTAGTACTGAATGACCTCTAACTAACTGTGGCACTGACTCTGGGCCCCACTGGACTAATTAGACTAATTAGTATTAACTAACCACTGATTAAAATATCTGTCTATGACACATGGGACCCACTGGTCCTGTTGACCAGTCAGCGTGGACCAGTCAACCGCTGACTGGGCAGTTGACTGGCCCCACTGTCAGCCACTGTAGTGCACTGCTGTGTACACTCTTCTGGGTGCACATAGCATTTTTAGTTTACTGTTTGCGAATTAAAAATAATCCAGAAATTCCAGAAAATGATTAAAACTTTGAAAAATCATATAAAATAAACCGTAACTCGGATGAAAATAATTTATATATGAAAAATGATTAGAAAAATCCAACGAATCCGATTATGTCATCTGCATTCATGTCAGGACCCTCTAAGTAGGTGAACCTGTAACTTTAGGCATGTTTCTGGTAGATGAATAGTGCATGACCTCAGATAAATAATTCCAAATAAATTTCTAAAACATCTAAAAGATCCAGAGATGCAGTATATCACCCCTACATATCATTTAGGCGTGTCACGTATGGTGATAGCATTTGTATGCTTGTATTTATCTATTTCTTCTCCCTCTTCTTCTCCGGTAGACTCCGAGACCGTCGTCGAACCGGGGATCGCCTACACCGTTGTAGATTCCATTTCGCCTGCAGAGCAACCAAGCAAGCAAACCCCCTTGAGCATGCCTATATCACCTATTCTTTCCCCCTCCTACTTGCATTAGAATCTGCTATTGCTTTTGATTGATCCTATTCTGATGCATAGCCTGTTTATTGTAAACTGCTCTTGATACTTTACCTGATATCCTAGATGCTTAGTATAGATTGAATGGAAATCCATCTCTGGCCCCTCTCCCTTGTCCTAGTTGCCCCGCTTAGTTATCGGTGCCCTGATCGATGTGATCGACGGGCAGAGACCAGCACATCACCACACACCTCCCTAAGTTGCTCGTCTCTGCAGAGCTAACATCGAGTGCCGAGGGTGATACCTCTTATCTCACTCTTGATGTTGTCTGTGTGGTACAGTTAGTTGGTTGTGGGTTACCGAGGGTGATTCCTCTTTCACCACCTCCGACGAAGCTTCTGTCATGCAACCCCGCAAGTGTGAGTACCATCGAGGGTGATTCCTCAGGGTTCACCTTGATGGGTACATCGAGTGGGAATCTAACGAGGGTGATTCCTCAGATTCCCCCTTGATGTATGGACACACGGTTACTCTACATTTAATGCAGTCCCTTGTTAAAGACGGGTCGACCCTGAGGGGTACCCGCGGGAGATACATATGAAAGTTGGGCGGGCCCGGAGAGCACCCGCGAGAGTTACTGTGGCGGCTGGCTGTTTAGCTGTACCACCCAGGTTGTGGTGGTAGCTCCGGACTTGTCCCGACAGCCGTCACTAAAATTAATAATGCACTAATGGATTTGGGTATTGATCTGAGTTGGCCACTGGCCTATACGCACTACCACCACGCGGGATAATGGTTTAATGGGGCCCTCGGCGCCTTATGTATCAGCTGAAAGCTCTGTCAGACGTCCAGTTCAGCATTGCGGCACGGCCGGGTCGGCACCCCAGAGGTGGTGCCTGGATCGCCCTGCGCGCAACGACCCGGAGTGCAAAGGGGGATGGGCCCAAGAACCCTGCGCACTTAGGATGTAGACCGGCGGGGACCTCTCTGCTGAGCTCTAGGTAGGGCTGCGGTGTGTCGATCAGCCGAGGCCGGGCATGACCCAGGAAAGTGTGTCCGGCCAGAGTTAATCGAGCGTGTTGGGTAACAGTAGTGCACCCCTGCAGGGAAGATTATCTATTCGAATAGCCGTGTCCACGGTAACAGGACGCTCAGTGTTGTATCCCGATCTACTACAACTTGAACTGGATACATGTTAATTAATTGTAAGCTCCGGGATCGCTTTCTCGCAGGGAGTCGAGGAAGGATCCCTAGGCTTTGTTACTACATGCTTGTTGCTTTATTGTATACTACTAATTTGCACTCTTCTAATGCTGCAAGACGCTGAAGATGTTAGTCTTCGATAGGCTAGGCCTTTTCCCCTCTATTCTGGCATTTCTGTAGACTAGTCCACAGACACAGCCATTCCCTTTGTTACCGATACTTAGCATAGATCTGATGTAAGTCTTGCGAGTACTTTGGATGAGTACTCAAGGTTGCTTTGCTACCTCTTTTTCCCCATACCCGATTGCTGCGACCAGATGACGGAGCCCCGGAGCCAGCCGATCCCGTCGACGACTTCTACTACCCCGGCGGAGCTTGCTTTTACGTGAAGACCGACAACCAAGAGTAGTTTAGGAGGCTCCCAGGCAGGAGGCCTGCACCTTTTCGATCAGAGCCGTTGTTTGTTTTTGCCTTCTTAAGGCAGATTTGTTTAACTTTGTGTCTGTACTCAAATACTGTTGTTGCTTCCGCTAACGCTTGTATGCGAGCTTTTGTATTCGAGCCCTCGAGGCCCCTGGCTTGTAATATAAAGCTTGTATTATTTTATTTTTGTGTCTAGAGTTGTGTTGTGATATCTTCCCGTGAGTCCTTAGGCTTGATCGTGTGCATTTGCGAGTATGATTAGTGCACGATTAAGTCGGGGGCGTCATAGCACCCCAAAGTTTCTATCGGAGAAAAGATAATGAAAACGTGCATCAACCCCTATGCATAGATTACCCCAATGTCACCTCGGGAATCCGCGAGTTGAGTGTCAAAACATATATCAAGTGAATCAATATAATACCCCATTGTCACCATGGGTATTCATATGCAAGACATACATCAAGTGTTCTCAAATCTGAAATATTCAATCTGACAATAATGAAACCTCAAAGGGAAAAGATTCGATTCATCACAACAAGGATAGATCCAACTATATTAACAAAGCTCGCGATACATCAAGATCGTGCCAAATCAAGAACACGAGAGAGAGATCAAACACATAGCTACTGGTACAAACCCTCAGCCCCGAGGGTGAACTACTCCCTCCTCATCATGGAGACTGCCGGGATGATGAAGATGGCCTCCGGTGATGATTCCCCCCTTCGGCAGGGTGCCGGAAAAGGGCTTTAGATGAGATCGTGGAGATACAGAGGCTTGCGGAGGCGAAGTCGAAGTTCTAGGGTTATTTCTGGGGGTTTCTCTATTTATAGGATTTTTCAGCGTTGGAATCAGGTCAGACGGAGCCACGTGGGCCCCACGAGGTACCAGGGCGCGCCTGGGGGGTGGCGCGCCCGGGTGCCTCGTGGGCACTGGGTGGCCCCCCTCCAGTGGGTCTTGGTTCCAGTATTTTTATTTATTCCATAAAAAATCTCCAAAAAGTTTCATCCAATTCCAAGAACTTTTATTTCTGCACAAAAAATAACAGCATGATAATTCTGCTGAAAACAGCGTCAGTCCGGGTTAGTTCTAATCAAATCATACCAAAACCATATAGAATTGTTATAAACATGGCATGAATACTTCATAAATTATAGATACGTTGGAGACGTATCAGCATCCCCAAGCTTAATTCCTGCTCGTCCTCGAGTAGGTAAATGATAAAAGAAATAATTTATGAAGTGTGAATGCTAGCATAGTGCATAAGTTTGATCAATCATAATTGCAATCACTTTTCCAGCATCAATAAATATCATAATCAGTAGCTCATCTCATAAAACTTCTCATGATCAAGTAGCAAGCTATTCACATGTTTAAAGTATAGGCCATAAACTTTCTTGAAAACTAACAAACTATGTTCTCAGTCATCAAACAATTGCAATTCATCTTATTTTCAGGAAGGGTCTATGTAAGAGCTTTGATCTAGCAAATTCCACATACTCAACTATCATTTAGTCTTCCATGATTGCTGACACTCAAAGCATATTTTTAGAACAAACCGTTTCAGTCAAACACATAGGAAGATAGGGGCTTAATGCTTTGCCTCCCAACTTATTTATCTCATGGATAATGTCAACAATAATAACTCATGATCACCTATATTCAACTGGATATATGTGCCTGGATCTTTCCCTACCACATAATGCTTGCCAACTAAAGAATAAATAGAGCGGAATAGGGATGAATATTAATGACTCTTGCATAAAAGTAAATACAGAAAAGTAAATACATAAAAGTAAAAGATAGGCCCTTCGCAGAGGGAAGCAGAGGTTGTCATGCACTTTTTATTTTTGGATGCACAAGCCCTTAATGCAAAGGAACGTCACGTTATATTGCCCCTTGTGATAGCAACCTTTATTATGCAGTCCGTCGCTTTTATTTCTTTACCATCACAAGTTCGTACAGCGCTTATTTTCCCTTACAATAAAAGATCATACATATTTTAGGAGCAATTTTTATTGCTTTTTGCACCGATGACAACTTACTTGAAGGATCTTATTCAATCCATAGGTAGATATGGTGGACACTCATGGCAAGAGACTAGGTTTAAGGGTTTTTGGATGCACAAGTAGTATCTCTACTTAGTACGAGTTTTTGGCTAGCAAAAGATCCTAAGCAAGCACCACATGTTAGAGGATCCATGACAATATAGCTTCTATGTGAATATAAACAAACATAACTCATTACGTTGTCTTCCTTGTCCAACGTCAACTACTTGATCAAGCTTGAAAATAATTAATGGGGGCTCACAATCATAGAAGATGTCCAAGATAGTATATTTATATGTGAAATTTCTCTTCCTTCAAAATTCTTTCATGAATTGTTCAAGTGACCAATGCTATGTTTGTTAACTTTCAATAAATTTTACCACTTATACTTTTTGTATGTGAAGCCACTACTCCCCATGGGACAAGCATATGAAGCATATAAATTTCAACTTTATGATATTTAATTCATTTCAACAATTTACTCATAGGATATAAGTGAAGCACAAGAGTAAATGACAAACTACTCCAAAAAGATATAAGTGAAGACCAAATGAGTAGTTAAGTAAATAAGTAGCTATGTGAGGACTCTCTCTCATTTAAAAATTTCAGATCTTAAGTATTTTATTCAAACAGCAAAGAAAACAAAATAAAATGACATTCCAAGAATAGCACATATCATGTGAAGAAGCAAAAACTTAGGCTCAACCAAGACTAACCGATAATTGTTGATGAAGAAAGGTGGGATGCCTACCGGGGCATCCCCAAGCTTAGATGCTTGAGACTTCTTGAAATATTATATTGGGATGCCTTGGGCATCCCCAAGCTTGAGCTTTTGTGTCTCCTTAATTCCTCTCATATCACGGTTTCTGACGGGGATATTACCCCGCGATATAACCCGGCAGACATGCTGACCCGGTAAACAGTACTGACCCGGAGAACAGTACTGACCCGGCAGACATGCTGACCCGGCAAACAGTACAGACCTGGTTACAGTTCTAACCCGGCAGCTACAGTGTCAGGGTGTAACCCGGCAGTTACATTGACAGGGTGTAACCCGGCAGCTACAGTGTCAGGGTGTAACCCGGCAGCTACAGTGTCAGGATGGTAACCCGGCTACAGTGTCAGGAGGCTAACCCGGATGCTACAGTGCCAGGAGGTGAACAGTGTTATCAGATAGTCACGGAGACGAGTCTCAGTGGATAAGCCCTGGTTGTAACCCGCCCGGTGTAAGCCGCCCGGGACGGGTTACAAGCCCAGGACTCGGAAGCCCATGAAGAGAAGCCCGCGATGGGAAGACATCAATCCGACTTAGACTCTATATGTAAACCGCCCCTTCAGCCTTTATAAGGAGGGGCGGGTCACCCCAAGAGGGTCAGGTTAGACGTCTCATAGACAGGTCTCATGGACAGGTCTCATAGACAGGTCAGAAAAGATAGTCAGATTAGAGGGTCTCGAGATTAGAGGTAGCGACTCCGCACCCTTGTAACCGAGATCGTCATCGTCATCAATATAAGACACAAGCAGGACGTAGGCTTTTACCTCCATCGGAGGGGCCGAACCTGGGTAAAACTCCGCGTCTCTCGTCCCGCTCAACCCCTCTCAAGCTACCAGTTACGTGCGCCGGACCTCACGACTAAGTCCTTACACTAGGACATCTGCCGTGACAAATCCACGACAGTTGGCGCCCACCGTGGGGCCTAAGCACGGTGGTGTTAAGTTCTTGAAGGGTTCTTTCTCAGGGACCGAGAAATTCACAATTTTTCGGATAAAGAAAGACTCAGCTTGGAAGGATTTGCGCCAGTTTTATGCTTATTGGTCCGGAGTTACGATCGGCGAAATTTAATTCAAGAAGGTTAAGGTGGCGTTTGTGCGTCACCACGAGTCGCCGAGATCAACAAGAACCACCACAAGTCGCCGAGGAAGCAGCCACGGACCGAAGATCGTTCTTTCCACACGGAGACTATGGTCAAACCACCCTTGACCGGGAAAAGGATTGCGTTCGCTGGGAATCGAACCATGTCCTCCTGATGATATACGGCGTTTGAAAGAAATAAACCATAGTCACGCCTTTTTCCTAGAGAGAAGACCGAGTCAAATACAAAGAAGCCTCAAGTAGTACTTTGACCCGGAGACAGAGCTCCGCTCCAGCCACGACCGAAATTTCGAGCCACCGGCGTCTTCAACATGCTATGCGAGCTGCCACGGCCGGGTGATCTACTGGACTGGCTCTACTCCGCCCCGGCCGGCGTCACCTTGTTGCTGCGGCCTCAACCCGCCGGCGCCTCTCCATCAACTTGTCCCCCTTACGCACGCTGTCGCTGCAAGCCGCCAGGGCCCTCTCTGAACAGCCGTCGCCGCTGAGCCGCCGTGGCTCCGCGAACAGCCGCCGCCGAGCCCTGTATTGCCGAGCCGCCGAGCACGCCTCGAGTCGCTACCCCGAGTCGCCGCCTTGGCCTCGTTCCGAGACGCCGCCGCGCCCGTCGACTCGCCGCCGCGCTCGTCAACCCGCCGCGGCCCCGTCGACCCGCCGTGCTGGAGTCCGCCGCGGTGCTAACCGGCCGTCGCCTTGCGACCGAGCTGCCGGCGCTGACCTGCCGTCGCTGTTCTGGCCATGACCCGGCCTTCTCTGTGGCCGAGTCGCCCTCGCCGCGCCGCCGCATGGACAAATCGTCCCTGGCCGCGTCCGGGTCGCCCCGCCGAGCCGCCTCCAAATCGCCTCGCCTCTGCGTCGTGTTGCTGCTCCCATCGCCGCCTCAGCCACTACGGCGGGTCATCCGCTGCCGACGTGCCTCTGCTTCCACCGCGGCTGTGCAACCCATCGCCTCTGCCATGAGCCGCCGGTGCGCCTCCTCATGAGCCGCCGCCGCACCACGAGCCGGCTGGCCGCGCCCCCGCTCGACCCGCGACCCGCCGTGGCCGGCTCCACCCGCCGCGCCCGTTGCGCCACTGAGCCGCCATCGCCGCCTCGCCACCACCAAGCAACCCCGCCATGGCCAAGACGCCGCTCCCGCCTCTCCTAGCTGCCATGAGCCTCCCTGTGGCCGCGCACCCCACCCCGCCGGCTTTGCTGGCCGCTCTAGCGCCTTGCAGCCGCCGAGGTCCACCCGCCGTGGCCGGCGACGAGCCGGCCCCGAGCCGCCCCGCCACGCCCCTACAGCTCCATCTCGCCATCTCTAGGCACTGCTACGGGCAGCCCCCGCGCGCCTCGCGTCCGAGCCGCCTCCAAGCACCTCCTCTGCCGGCTGCACTGCGCCGCCTTGAGCCGCCGGCCGCCCCGCCGGTTCGCCCCGCTGCCGAGCCGTCGTGGCCGGCGCCGCCTTCAAGCCCGTCCGCGCCGTTTCCACATCTGCTCCGCCGGCCGCCGTTGTGGCCGCTTCCACCTCTGCCACGGCTAAGACGCCGAGAGCCGCCCCGGCAGAGCCGCCGTAGCGAAGCTCCGCCCCTGCCGCAGACTCGCACCGGCTAAACTGCTGCTGCGCCCGTGCTCGCCTCCCATAGCCGCCGCGCGGCCGCAGTCGAACCGCCCGCCGGCTACGACCCGCCTCACCTCGCCCATGACCGTCCCCCGGCGGCTCGACCGCCACCCCGCCTCACCTCGCCACTTCCGCTGCGCCCCTGCTACCTTGAGCCGTCGCACTTGCTGAGAGCTCAAAGTGCATGGTTGGTGGGAGGATAAGGTAAGGGGGGGAAGTGGAGGCCGGTTGAAAAAAAAAAAAAAAGAAGAAGATGTGGAAGACATGGTGTCAAGAAGATAAGAAGCATCACCGGCATCCGAATTCATCCGACGAAAAATTCAGGTGGTATTCATCTTATGTATTTTTCCATACATATTAACTCTTTTGAGAGCAATTACTTTGGTCTGTATAAATATACGCAGGACAACTCTCAACTACAAACGTGGTTTATACGGCGGCTTACAAACGCCCGCGGCCGAGTTACCCGTCTGCACCGGTTTACAACGCTGCGGCCATCTCTCGCGACCGTGCCAGCTTACAACGCTGCGGTCGTCTCTCCTGTTCGCGCCGGTTTACAATACCACAGCTGACTCATCCGTCCACGCCGTCTCCAATGTCGCGGCCGGCTCACTCGTCCGTGACTAAGTCGCCACCTGTGCGGCCCGGACTATTTCCAACAACTTTGGAGCAAATCAGAACATATTATCAACCTCTACTTCGGGGTCAACGGACAGGCGCACAAGTCGCCGCAATTACAGTCTTGGTTAACTTCAACAACCGGCTGGGATTAAACCGTGGACAAGATCATTGACATGACACAGTTCATACGGAATCACTCATAACCCGCCAAGGTTAAACTTCAACATATTCCAGTGTCCTGCTGTCAACTATATGCCGGCTCATGCTACGGCCAACAAATTCAAGAACCCCGGATCACCCGATCTCGGGGGCTACTACCACATTGGTGAAAGTTTAAAAGCTGTCAGAATATTTCCGGCACAAGCATCCGGTTCAAAAGGAATTCATCTCTCGCAAGACCGAGTTTTCAAAAAATTAAAAGTTGCCCAAGAGGACGAGCCGCCATGATGCACCGTTCAAACATGGGTACCCTGATTCATTGAATCATCAGTCACATGGAGACTTCTGCCGTTTCTTCAAAAAAGATGGCGGTTTATAAGACGGTGCATAAGTTGACATCGTCGACAAGGTCGTTTGGGGGCTTTCAATCCGCCGGGTTAAGCTTCAACCCTCTCAGTCAGGCTCTTCAGCCAATATAAGGCGGGTCATGGACCCAAAGGTTGACTCCGTCAACAAAGATTACTAGGGGTGCAGCGAGTTCTAAAACTTACCTCCTTTTCGATCTGCAAGGCCGGGTTATACATGCCTGTAAGTAGATGCGCTTTGTCAGGGGTGCAGCGAGTTCTAAAAACTCACCCTCTGCAAAGGCCTCTTACAGCGGCGAGGCAAACCCTTACATCCGCAAATCCGAGTTATACCTGCCTGTAAGTTGATGCCGCTTTGTCAGGGGTGCAGCAAGTTCTAAAACTTACCCCCTGCAAGGGCCTCTTACAGCGGCGAGGTAAACTCTCCCACCTGCTGTGTCTCTCTCTGGTTCGTTGCGCTCTTATCAGTTAATCTCGCCTAGAGACCCTGAGCCGTTCAAAGGAGTTGACGGTCAATCTCGTTAGAGACCCTGCACTGGTATGAGTTCAAGCATCGAGTCCACCCAGAAGAACCATCATATGAATTTTTTGGAAGGCAAAGCAAGAAACATCATACATTGCATTGCATCATACATTACATCATGCATTGCATCATATTTACATATCATGCCGGTTTGCCAAACCGGGTCAGAGCAAGATTGTGAAAGAGGAAGCAAGACTATACGAGATTTTAACATCTCCGGGTTGTGCTTTTTCAAGCCGCCCTTACAACAATGCAGAATATACTCTGTTTTGTTTATTTTTGCAGGTCTTGTCTTATAAGATAAGCCGCCAGAACAAATAGATCTTTAATAGCCAACATGGCTGGATCTTCATCATGGATTTCTCACATACTCGCCGGGTTGCACCGCAACTACGAGCAGGGATTTCATATCAAAGACAAAGGAATTATTCCAGGATATTCATTCCGGGTTATATTACAACCACGGTCAAGGATTCATCCAACAAATTATGATGAGTCATATTATTATCACAATAGTCCCGAGTCGCCGCAGGCAGACGACCCGGCACTTGGGGGCTACATTATTCAAAGTCCAGTTTATAACAAGTATGCAAGTCCCATGTCGCTGCAAGCATGCATCACGGTACTTGGGGGCTAATGCAAGCTAGTTTTCAAAGCGTTACATTGTCAACAAGACCCTGTTATCTCAAGGAGATGAGCAAGCCTTTCAATATTTTTCTAAGTCCCAGCCCAGTACTTCTTACTGACCTGGCACTTGGGGGCTACACCGCTCAGATCAAATTTTCTAAAGTCCCAAGTCGCCGCAGGCGTGCGACCCGGCACTTGGGGGCTACAGTATTCAGTTGTTCAAAACAGATTATAAGGTATAAATTGAAGACCCGGCGCATCACATATTGATGAGCCGGCCCTTGGGGGCTACACCAGTTGAAGCTTTATAAGGTACAAGACAGTTATAAGTCCCAGGCTGCTGCAGGCAAGACAACCTGGTACTTGGGGGCTACACAATCAAAAGATATTATTGCAAAGCGCCAAGTCATCATGGATCAACTTGGAGCTTGGGGGCTACAGCCCGGCACCATCAATGATTATAACCCGGTGGAGGAGACCCGCCAAGAACATTGAAGGCTGACTCAACGGCATATGGGTGTTGTATTCCCAATATTTTATTTCAAAGGACATATACCTGCAAGACGATGGAGCTTACCATGAATAAATTCAAGCTAACCTGGGGGCTAATGACGGGGATATTACCCCGCGATATAACCCGGCAGACATGCTGACCCGGTAAACAGTACTGACCCGGAGAACAGTACTGACCCGGCAGACATGCTGACCCGGCAAACAGTACAGACCTGGTTACAGTTCTAACCCGGCAGCTACAGTGTCAGGGTGTAACCCGGCAGTTACATTGACAGGGTGTAACCCGGCAGCTACAGTGTCAGGGTGTAACCCGGCAGCTACAGTGTCAGGATGGTAACCCGGCTACAGTGTCAGGAGGCTAACCCGGATGCTACAGTGCCAGGAGGTGAACAGTGTTATCAGACAGTCACGGAGACGAGTCTCAGTGGATAAGCCCTGGTTGTAACCCGCCCGGTGTAAGCCGCCCGGGACGGGTTACAAGCCCAGGACTCGGAAGCCCATGAAGAGAAGCCCGCGATGGGAAGACATCAATCCGACTTAGACTCTATATGTAAACCGCCCCTTCAGCCTTTATAAGGAGGGGCGGGTCACCCCAAGAGGGTCAGGTTAGACGTCTCATAGACAGGTCTCATGGACAGGTCTCATAGACAGGTCAGAAAAGATAGTCAGATTAGAGGGTCTCGAGATTAGAGGTAGCGACTCCGCACCCTTGTAACCGAGATCGTCATCGTCATCAATATAAGACACAAGCAGGACGTAGGCTTTTACCTCCATCGGAGGGGCCGAACCTGGGTAAAACTCCGCGTCTCTCGTCCCGCTCAACCCCTCTCAAGCTACCAGTTACGTGCGCCGGACCTCACGACTAAGTCCTTACACTAGGACATCTGCCGTGACAAATCCACGACAGTTTCCCTAAATCTTAAATACTTCATCCACACAAAACTCAACAAGAACTCGTGAGATAAGTTAGTATAAATCAACTCAAAACCCTAACATTATCTACTGTAGCAAATTACAAAAATTATAATTAACCATTGCATACTAAATTCCTCTTCATATTTAATACTCCTATTCACAAATAGAAATATTAAACACGCAAACATATGCAAACAATGCAACTATAACAGCAATCTGCCAAAACAGAACAGTCTGTAAAAGGGGAATAAGAATCCACACTTTCCTAACTTCAAAAATTCTGAAAAATTACCACGTGACATAGAACTCATGCATTCTTACTGTGTAAAAATTTCAGATTTTTATCATGTTCTGACTATTCAGGAATATTCTGGACATAACAGAAAACTTTCTGTCTTTAAACAGCAACACATGAACTTGCAAACTGGGCATGGTAAAGGCTATAATTGGCATTTTATTGAACTAAAAGATACAAAACATGATTATTGATAATAGCAAGCAAATATAAACAAAAGAAAATGACGCTCCAAGCAAAACTCATATTATGTGACGAATAAAAATATAGTCCCAAGTGAGGTTACCGATAATTTTGAAGACGAAAGAGGGGATGCCTTCCGGGGCATCCCCAAGCTTAGACGCTTGAGTCTTCCTTGAATATTACCTTGGGGTACCTTGGGCATCCCCAAGCTTAGGGTCTTGCCACTCCTTATTCTCCTCATATCGATATCTCACCCAAAACTTGAAAACTTCAATCACACAAAACTTAACGGAACTTGTGAGATAGGTTAGTAAAATAAATCATCCACTTTGGTACTGTTAATACAAGATTCATAATTGTTCTCACATAATTCCTACTGTATTCTATCATTTCCACAATTTATTTTGACCAATATAATCTACGAAAACACTAAAACAAGCAAACTATGCACCGAAAACAGAATCTGTCAAAAACAGAACAGCATGTAGTGAGCGATTTAAAAACCATACTTCTGTACCTCCAAAAATTCTGAAAAATTAGGACAACGTAACAAATTTGTAACTCAATACTGTGTAAAAATTTCATAATTGTTTCATGCTCTAGTACAGAATAGAAATTCCATCACTGGACGCAAAAGTTTCTGTTTTTGCATAGAATCAAATCAACAAACATCCACACTATCCCAAAGGCTTTACTTGGCACATTATTGAAAGAAAATATATGAAACATGATTACTACAGTAGCTTAATCATGTGAACACACAAAAACAGTAGGTATAAATGCTGGGTTGTCTCCCAACAAGCGCTTTTTTTTAATGCCTTTTAGCTAGCCATGATGATTTCAATGATGCTCACATAGAAGTAAAGAATTGAAACATAACGGAGCATCATGAATCATATTTTCCTCTCTCATAATAATTTTTAGTAGCATCATGAATGGATTCATCAATATAGCTATCACATAAAGTATTCTTTTCATGATCCACAAGCATAGAATTTTTATTACTCTCCACATAAGCACATTTCTTCTCATCAATAGGAGTAGGAGTATCATATGAAACTTGAATACTATAAATTGTTTCCACATTAAAAGAGTGATGTTCAGTAAAAAGGGTAATTATAATTATGACAAGTTTTATAAATATAATCATCATTACTTTTTATAACATAAGTATCATCACAATAATCATCATAAGTAGGAGGCATGCAATCATCATAACAAATTTGATCATTCAAAGTAAGGGGACTAAAAAGATCATCTTCATTAAGCATAGCATCCCCAAGCTTGGGACAAACATTAATTGCAGTGAATAAATTCTCAAACATGTCATTTTCATCAAACATAGCATCCCCAAGCTTGTGGCTTGGCATATCATAAGCATAATCACTCTCATCATTAATAGTATGAATAGCACCAATAGTATAACAATTATTATCATCACAATTTTCTAAGTTGGTGCCAAAAATATTTTCAAGATTATAAGAAGTATCATTATTTTCCCAATCATAATCATCATAATGAGTAATAGGCATAAAAAATCATCCTCAACAATTCCTTCAGACATTGTGCCATAAGACAAGGAAGCAATATCATCATCAAGTGTATCATCTTCCACAATTGTTTTGTCCGTGCTTTTATCCGAGGCGCTGCCTGCGACTCTGCATGGGAGAAGAGATTCATTCTCATGAGGCACAACAATAATAGGAGCAGAATTATTTGGGAGAGATACCTTTTTACCTCTACTTTTTCTTCTTTTCTTCTTCTTCTCCACATCATGTGTGGGTTTAATCAATTTTTCCGAGCTTCTTATTGATGAGATTGGTTGAATGGGAAGCTCCTCCTCGTCACCCATTTCATCATAAGAGACAATAGGAGGGAAAGTGGAAATCTTTACCCTTTCATTAGTGTTCCTTTTATATTCTATTGGTTTTCCCATCTTTCTGTAGTTGGCAATATAAGCATTCTCATTGCAATTTACCACACAAAACATATAGATTTCCTCTAGATTAGTTTCAATGTTGTCTGTGAGAATGAATACTTCAAACCAACTATTTTTATGTGTCAATTCCTCACACCCCAAAAATAGATAAAGCTCATTATATAGTTCAAGGGCGGTCAAGTCATTACAATATTTAGCCATGATTCGATCATGAAAAAGTATGCATTGAAAATTAAGGTGACCAACTTTATTGCAGACTTCACAAGTAATGGGATGAAGAGAGCATAATTTTGTAGCAAATTCATCTATCACTTTGAGAAAAAAATTGGTTCTATCATGTTTATTCTTCTTACAAAATCTATCATCCCTATAAGGCATGTCTTCGCAAACTTTATGCACTCCACAAAAATTGACATGCTTATAAGAAACATTTTTGTCATGACTAGTGCAATCATCATTAGTATTTTGGATATTCATAGAATTCATACTAAGAACATTGCAATCTTGCTCATCATTCAAAGATTTTATGCCAAACATTTTATTGAATTCTTCTTCTATCAATTGAGCACAATTTTCCGCTCCATCATTTTCAAGAAAGACATGATACAGACGAATAATATGAGGCAACCTCAATTCCATTTTTTTGTAGTTTTCTTCTTATAAAACCAAACTAGTGATAAACAAGTAACTAAAAGATTCAATTGCAAGATCTAAAGATATACCTTCAAGCACTCACCTCCCCGGCAACGGCGCCAGAAAAGAGCTTGATGTCTACTACACAACTTATTCTTGTAGACTCGTGTTGGGCCTCCAAGCGCAGAGTTTTGTAGGACAGTAGCAATTTTCCCTCAAGTGGATGAGCTAAGGTTTATCAATCCGTGGGAGGCGTAGGATGAAGATGGTATCTCTCAAACAACCCTGCAACCAAATAACAAAGAGTCTCTTGTGTCCCCAACACACCCAATACAATGGCAAATTGTATAGGTGCACTAGTTCGGCGAAGAGATGGTGATACAAGTGTAGTATGGATAGTAGAAATAGGTTTTTGTAATCTGAAAATGTAAAAACAGCAAGGTAGCAATTGATAAAATGGAGCACAAACGGTATTGCAATGCTTAGAAACAAGGCCTAGGGTTCATACTTTCACTAGTGCAATCTCTCAACAATGCTAACATAATTGGATCATATAACCATCCCTCAACGTGCGATAAAGAATCACTCCCAAGTTCCTATTAGCGGAGAACATAAGATAGAAATTGTTTGTAGGGTACGAAACCACCTCAAAGTTATCCTTTCCGATCGATCTATTGAGCTATTCCTATAAGTGTCACAAACAGCCCTAGAGTTCGTACTAAAATAACACCATATGATACACATCAACCAACTCTAATGTCACCTAGATACTCCAATGTCACCACAAGTATCTGTGAGTTGATTATATGATATGCATCAAACAACTTCATAATCATAATATTCAATCCACACAAAGAACTCCAAGGAGCACCCCAAAGTTTCTATCGGAGAAAAGATAATGAAAACGTGCATCAACCCCTATGCATAGATTACCCCAATGTCACCTCGGGAATCCGTGAGTTGAGTGCCAAAACATATATCAAGTGAATCAATATAATACCCCATTGTCACCACGGGTATTCATATGCAAGACATACATCAAGTGTTCTCAAATCTGAAATATTCAATCCGACAATAACAAAACCTCAAAGGGAAAATATTCGATTCATCACAACAAGGATAGAGAGGGAAGAAACACCATATGATCCAACTATATTAACAAAGCTCGCGATACATCAAGATCATGCCAAATCAAGAACACGAGAGAGAGATCAAACACATAGCTACTGGTACAAACCCTCAGCCCCGAGGGTGAACTACTCCCTCCTCGTCATGGAGACCGCCGGGATGATGAAGATGGCCTCCGATGATGATTCCCCCCTCCGGGAGGGTGCCGAAAAAGGGCTATAGATGAGATCGTGGAGGTAGAGAGGCTTGCAGCGGCGGAGTCGAAGTTCTAGGGTTATTTATGGGGGTTTCTCTATTTATAAGATTTTTCAGCGTTGGAATCAGGTCAGACGGAGCCACGTGGGCCCCACGAGGTACCAGGGCGCGCCTGGGGGGTGGCGCACCCTGGTACCTCGTGGGCACTGGTAGCCCCCCTCCAGTGGGTCTTGGTTCCAGTATTTTTATTTATTCCATAAAAAATCTCCAAAAAGTTTCATCCAATTCCAAGAACTTTTATTTCTGCACAAAAAACAACACCATGGCAATTCTGCTGAAAACAGCGTCAGTCCGGGTTAGTTCTAATCAAATCATACCAAAACCATATAGAATTGTTATAAACATGGCATGAATACTTCATAAATTATAGATACGTTGGAGACGTATCAGTCATAAAGAACTCACATACTTATTGTGAAAGTTTATTAGCCCTCGAAGCAAAGTACTACTACGCATGCCCCTAGGGGATAGATTGGTAGGACAAGTCCATCGCTCGTCCCCGACCGCCACTCATAAGGTAGACAATCAACAATAAATCATGCTCCAACTTCATAGCATAACGACAGATCATACGTGCATGCTTCAGGAATCACAAACCTTAACACCAATATTCTTACTAAACCACAATTATCTACTAATACCTCCCACATATTACTATCTTAATATCGCAAAACTATTGCAAGGAATCAAACTTATCATATTCAGTGATCTACATGAAAGTTTTATTATATCCCTCTTGAATACCTATCATATCAGGACCAAATTCATAACCCGTGCATATTACCATTACTAATTATGAGACTCTCAAAAAGATATAAGTGAAGCATGAGAGTGCAACTATTTCTTTAAAATATAACCACCGTTGTGCTCTAAAAGATATAAGTGAAGCACTAGAGCAGCTGCCTAGCTCAAAAGATATAAGTGAAGCACTAGAGCAGCTGCCTAGCTCAAAAGATATAAGTGAAGCACATAGAGTATTCTAACAAATCACGAATAATGTGTGTCCCTCTCAAAAAGGTGTGTTCAGCAAAGATGATTGTGATAAACTAACAAGAAAACAAAAGCAAACAAACTATATCACAAGACGCTCCAAGTAAAACACATATCATGTGATTAATAAAAATATAGCTCCAAGTGAGTTACCGATAGATTGTAGACGAAAGAGGGGATGCCTTCCGAGGCATCCCCAAGCTTAGACGCTTGAGTCTTCCTTGAATATTACCTTGGGGTGCCTTGGGCATCCCCAACCTTAGTCTCTTGCCGCTCCTTATTCCTTTGTCCATCGTAGTCTCACCCAAAACTTGAAAACTTCAGCACACAAAACTCAACAGAAACCTCGTGAGATCCGTTAGTATAACAAACAAATCTTAAACTTTTAGGTACTGTTGTAGATTGTTTCATATTTAATATTGGCATAATGCTACTGTACTCCAACTTCTCCATGACTCATACCCCCCGATACAATCCATAGATTCATCAAAATAAGCAAACTATGCAACAAAAACAGAATCTGTCTAAAACAGAACAGTCTGTAAATATCTAAAATAACGTCATACTTATGTAACTCCAAAAATTCTGAAAAATTAGGACAACGTGGGAAATTCATATATCAATACTGTGTAAAAAATTCAGAAGATTCTGACGCTCCATCGAAAAAACAAAATTCCAGCACTGGACGCAAAAGTTTCTGTTTTCCAACAGCATCTATCATACTATCTTCCAAATCATCCCAAAGGCATTACTTGGCACAAACACTAATTAAAACATAAAAACACAATCATAACAGAATCTATAATTGTGTAAACACTCAAGAACAGAAGGTAAAAGCAAAAAATTATTTTATTCATTGGGTTGCCTCCCAACAAGCGCTATTGTTTTATGCCCCTAGCTAGGCATAATGCATAATTTCAAGTGTTGTCATCCTTCAAGTTAATTCCATAGGTGTCCCTCATAATAGATTCATAAGGTGCTTTAATTATCTTTCTAGGGAAATGTTCCATCCCTTTCTTTAGTGGAAATTGAAATCTTATATTACCTTTCATATCAATAATAGCACCAATCGTTCGTAGAAAAGGCCTACCAAGTATTATGGGGCAAGAAGGATTGCATTCAATGTCAAGAACAATAAAGTCCACGGGCACATAATTTATATTTGCAAGAATAAGAACATCATTTATTCTATCCAATGGCTTTTTAATAGTGGAATCCGCAAGATGCAAATTAAGGGAACAAGGATCCATGTCGGTGAGACCTAGCACATCACACAAAGACTTTGGTATAGTGGAAACGCTAGCACCAAGATCACAAAGAGCATTACATTCATAATCATTAATTTTTACTTTAATAGTAGGTTCCCATTCATCTTGTAATTTTCTAGGAATTGATACTTCCAAATCAAGTTTTTCTTCATGTGCTTTCATCATGGCTTCTACAATATGTTTAGTAAAAGCTTTATTTTGTTCATATGCATTTGGTGAATTAATCATGGATTGCAACAAGGAAATACACTCTATCAAAGAGCAGCTATCATAATTAAATTCCTTGTAATCCAAAGTAGTGGGTGCATTACTATTTAAAGTTTTGACCTCTCCAAACCCACTTTTTTTCATTTTTATCATTAAGATTATCACCCTCCAAGCAAGTGGGACTCCTTCTATCTAAAGTTGACTCTTCTCCAGTCCCTTTTTCATAAAGTTTTATGTTACTAAATAATGATTCAATAGGGGTGACACCAATCAATTTTATATCTTCATCATTACTATGATAGAAACCGGGTGGAATCGCTTTTTCTAGAAATTCTCGCTTAGCTCTCAACCTAGCGGTCCTTTCTTTACTTTCATTAATGGAGACATAGATAGATTTAATAGACTCATTTATATCATGCTTGGGTGGCAAAATTTTAGTTTTGAGATTTTCCACATCATGAGCAATTATATCCATGTTCCTAGCCAATTCATCAACTCTAGTCAATTTTTCTTCTATCATAGCATTGAAATTCTTTTGAGAACTAATAAATTCTTTAATATTACTTTGAAGATTAGAGGGAATCCTATTATTATTATTATAAGAATTACCATAAGGATTGCCATAATTGTTAGAGGAATTTCCAGGAAACGGTCTAGGATTGAAATTACCCCTATAAGCATTGTTGTTGAAATTATTTCTAGAGACAAAATCCACATCAATAGCATCACTATTTTGCTCAATCAAGGTAGACAATGGCACATCATTAGGATCAACATGAGCATTTTTTACTAGCAACCAATTTCAATAGAGCATCCATCTTATCACTCAAAGTATTAATTTCTTCAATAGAATTTAGGGATTTTTATATCTGTGCCCCTGGTTCCTTAGCCATACTCATTCATCCCCGCGCTCTTAACATTTGCTCACTTTTCCCCACTCTCTTGTCTGAAACCCTCAGAAATGGTCACATACGGTGGATGCCGTCGAGTCAGTGCTTTGACTGTTAACTCTGACGAGTGGGGCCGCGCTGGACTGTGTCGCCCGTTGGACCTGACAATTGGGGCCACGTCGGACGGTGCCGCTGTTCGCCCGTTGGGCCGTGGTTAGACTGTTGGGCCCTGTGCGCGCCGCAACGACCGAAGCCTGCTATGCATGCACGACATGTCCAGCTAGCCTGCTATGCATGCACGTAGCTAGCCTGCCTGCATGCGCCGATGCCCGCCGCCACGATGCGCTGACCGGCCTCTTTCTGCGTGCAAGCCACCACGGACGCTGACCGGCCTCTTTCTGCACACGAGCCGCCACGGACGCAGGGACGGTCGCTGCCGCTGGTTCGTCTCATCTCGCACGCTTGTCTCCTCGATGTAGAGCATGGTTTCAGACTTTTCGATCATCTTGCATATATTCAACGTGGCAATTAAAACATGTTGGCAATTAAAGTGGCATATCGATCGACGCGGCTCGTTTGAACGTAGCAAATCCAAAGCGCAGCCGGTGCCACTCCCCTTCCCTTCCCCTTTCCCTATTTAAACCACCCACCCCTCCACCTATTCTCACATCCATTTGCGCCGCCCCCTTCTCTTCTTCACCCAAACCCAGAGCACTCTCAAAGCGAGGCGAGGATGCAGTACTACGGCCCCACCTTCGAGCTCCCACCGACCGTGCCGGAGCGGCGGTATCCCGCCGGCGTCGTCGTGGAGACGACGCTCCGCGTGTGGGCGTTCTCACGCTGGAGAGGTGCAAAGGAGTTTGCCGAGTGGTTCCTCGGTGCGGGCTTCGCCCACCTCCCGGCGGGCTCGCCGGTGATGTTCCGACTGGAGGAAGTGCGTCCAAACTCCAGCACTCCGCCGATAGGGCTCATCGTCAACTTCACCAACAGATTTGATGCGTACTACCTCCTCGGCAAGGTGTTTTGGTGTGGGTGCGAGTTTATTGCATTCACCACCTAGAACATCTTCACCGACTTCAACAGTATCTTCCCCACCCGCAACGGTATGCACAGCCTCCCCTACTACCTCGGCGAGGACGGCATGGAGGAGGAGCGGTGAAGAGGAGCAGTGAAGAGGAGGCGCAGTGAAGATGGTGGTGAAGGCCCGGTCTCGTGAAGCTTGTCTTGCATGCCCTAGGGTGTTAGGGATTTTTATCTTTTATATATTTCTATCTTAATTATGTCGTTGGTTGTACCATGAACTTTTTATCTCTGTCGTGTTATATCATGTTGGGAACCCTAAGAACTATGTGCTACCCTTATTTGATAGGGAATGTCGTTGGTTATCTGTGTTTTGCTTGCTACTTTTATATGTCGTTGGTTGTACCCTTATTTGACGTGAGATATCGCTAGATGGATATGGTGTCGTAGCCGAGCCCTTCTGCTAAATCAATCAATGAAGGAAAGGGTATCCCTCAATGAAAACCAGCAAGTTTTGGGGTTAGCCTTGTAAAAATGGTTGGAGGGTAGCCCATTCGTCTTGTTATATTCATGTTGTGTAATATTTGTATTTTGGCCCTTATATTTTAGGGTCAAGTTTTGGCACGCGCGGCTAATGGACTAGTTGAAGTGTCAAAAAGGAAATTAAAGCTAGAAAAATGAGCCATGTTGATGTTGAAAAGGAGAAAAGATAAATTTTTTGAATTGTTGGTGGCCCTATTCCGTATATTGTATGAACAAAAACAAGCTAATTTTTGAATAGTTTGTGGCCATTTGGCATGATGAAATTAATTTTGGCCCTTATATTATAGGTTTTATTGGTTCCAAGTTTTGGCATGGGCGGCTAATGGACTAGTTGAGGTGTCAAAAAGGAAATTAAAGCTGGAAAGATGAGCCATGTTGTTGTTGAAAAGAAGAAGAAAAAGAAGCTAAATTTTTTGAATTGTTGGTGCCCATATATATTGTAGGATACCTATATTGTATGAACAAAAAGAAGCTAATTTTTGAATAGTTTGTGGCCATTTGGCAGGATGAAAATAATTTTTGAAGGGTAGCCCATTGTTTACTTGTTGGTGGCCATATTGCATGAAACAAAACAGTAATTGTTGACTTCTTGGTGGCAATATCAATTGTTGTGTAATTTCAAACGATGTAACCTATTCTTGTAATGTAACCAACGTGCACTCAATCTCTGTAAGCAAAAAAATAGAGGAAAAACAGAGCCATCGCATGCACTATTTTTCTAGGCCTCTTTAATCTTTGTGGGCCTTCGACAGTCAACGCAATGCGACGGCCCAACCAGAGCTTGGTTTCATTTTGGGCCCAATAACTACGTTTTTTTTTCTCTTGCCCTTGGTGTTGTCTGACAAAACTGAAAGTGTCAAAAACTAACACCTACAGAGATTCAGAGATGGAGATAGAGACATAGTTTAAGCAACACAGAGAGCACATGATCCCCAAATTAAGCAACACAGAGAGCACATGATCCACAAACCCTTAAGCAAATCGTAGAGCACATGAAATGACACAAATAACATCTCTAACGAGTGATGACCAGCAAGTAAGCAAATCCTAGAGCAACTATACAAAAATAAAATCCTAAAGCTATCAGATTCGCATGCTTGTTCAACTGAATCATCTGCCTCAAGTTCTTGTTCATCTTCTTTAATTCCCCCTTCAGATCCTCATCCCCTACTGTCGGAGCAGCACTTTCAGAGACCAAATTCCGAGTGGCTGACGGCAGATTGACCTCCCGGGTTGCGGCCCAATTGAATTGAAGCAAGCCCTCCCCTTGAAGCCTCCGAACGTAGTCATCCATCCATTCAAAATGTGTGCATTTCTTCACGATCTGAAACGAAATCATGAACCCTAAATCTCTGATCCAATGAAAAAGAATTAGAAGCAAAGAGAAAAAAGAAGGGAAGGGTCAAAGAAAAATCATGAGATCTAACCTGCCCCTCTGGCTTGCTCTCGCATTTCACGAACTCGCGCCCAAAGTTGCCATTCTTGTCCTCCTTTGAAGTCAACCTTTTTAGTGGCGCGGTGCGTGGGCAGTCAGGGCATCGCTCCATGGGCACTGGACCATACTGGGGCCACGAGGGGCGGGAGGCTAAAGTGGAGCTCGACATATCTAGTCGCCGGAGAAGAAAAAGCAGACGAGTGGCTCCTCTGGTCGCCGCAGAAGAAGAAGAAGACAGGGGAGGCAATGGTGGGCGAGCACAACCAACGTCTCACGGATCGCCTCTCGCGGATCGCCCAAGGATCCAACGATGCGGAGCCGTCCTTGTGATCCAACGGCGCGGAGCCCGCACGCAGCCTGGCCTCAGAATTCCTTCTAGAAGACCATATCTGAGGGCTATCGCTTGGCGCTAGGGTATGATCGGACGGCTGATGTTCGGATCTAGGGTTAGGCGAAACCCCGCGGGGTTTAGAGGGGTTTTGAGTTGGTCAACGGGGTTATCTAGTGTTTGACCAATATTCAACTGAGCATAACTAATTTTAAAAAAATCCAAAAAATATGAAACCTTCGCAAATCGTCGTTTTATAAGACACACTAACGAGGAAAAATACTAAACTTGGTATACGGTCATTTTTAAAAAAAACCTAGTTGGCACGATCGTGGTTAAATGAGCACCATTAATTTAAAAAAATTGAAAAAATATAAAACATGCGCACAATGTTGTCTTATGTGACATGTTACCAAAAAAATCATAAACTTGTTCTATGGACATTTTCATGAAAAAACCTTCACAAATATGAGCTATCACGTACAACGTTACACAGAGTTCAAGGAAAGGAGGTAGGTTTTTTGAAAAATTAAAAAAAATCAAAAAAATCACCAAAGCTTCATTTCAAAGTGAATAAGAAGGATCTGAACTTAGTTTTCCTTTTTCATATTTTAAACGTGTTTTTAATGGTTTTCTATTAAATCACATTATTTGCAAAAAAAATGTAAAAATATGAAGATTAATTCAATAAATAGTGAGACTTCGAATCTACACTATATAGATTGAATAGGTGTTAATAAAAAATATTTGGCTCATTTAGAGTAGGTCCAAAAAAACTTGATTACAAATGGGGCTGTTTACCCTAGCTTCGGAGCTCATTTGGAGCACATTTCCCATGACTATAAGTTTTACCACACAAAAGAGATTGGATTGATCACCTAACATTTATAATAGTTCAGCAAACATTACAACATCACACCACGGGGCAATGGAGTTCAAGTGTTGGTTCAAATTCAAATTTTGCCTAAAATTCAAATTTTGCCTAAAATTCAAATTCTGCCTGAAATTCAAATTTTGCCTCAAATTTCACATCAAAGTACAAATAGCATTATTAAACCTTACAAGTTTTCACAGTTGTTCAAATTGACCACAGAAAATGTAGTACAAATCCTTAAAGTTCAAAGTTTACAACTTGCATTCAACGTTCGAAGTTCACATCTTTGCCTTGCTCCTTGTGTTCCGAGACGGCTTAACAGCCTTGCTCCTGGTTTCCCTAGGTGGGATATCCACCTTTTTCTTCTTCCTTTTGATCTTCACTTCAGGCGGTGGCTGTCGAGGTGCTTACGGAGAACTTCCACTGGCCAGTTGACGGGGTTCAAAACCTTCATAAGCCATGGCTTCATATTCTTCAAATTCTTTCTCTCTTGGCCTTTTCTCTCCTTTTCCTCTCATTTTCCTAGACCTAGGTCAAACAGAAAAAATATTATAAGCCATCGATAAAAAGAGAAGAAATGCACAAAAAAGGGAAGGTTGTTGCACACATACCAAGCTGCCGGATGTGCTAATTCAGTTGCTTCATTCTACTCTGCATTAGCTGCAATTTGCTTTGCTGCTTCATTCTCCTCTTTATTAGCTTCAATCTGCTCTAATGTTGCATTCTCCTCTGCATTTGTTGCTGCCCATCGTTCCTCTTCTCCAAATGAAGCATCCACTGGATTGGTACATTTCCTAGCAATGTGCCCTAGGGTTCCACATTTTTTGCACTTACGCTGTCTTTTTACACGACCCTCTTCACCTCTTCTGATCCTGTTCTTCCTTGGTCTTCCTGGTGGTCTAGTCAGTACAGGAGCATTTAGTTTGAACCCTGGATCTACTATGTTCCATTGGTCTTTTCCCAAGAGTGCAGGCACATTGGAAGCGTAAGCAGCCCTGAATTTGGCAACAGAAAAATATTCAGAGATGTATTGATCAACTTCACCATCTTCACCACCTATAACAGTCATCAGATGTAGGACATGTATTCATGGCTTCCCACGGAGCTGCCATTGCCTACAACTGCATTCCGTAGTTGCTAGGTTAACTGGATATCTCCATTCCCTGTTTTTACTGTCAGTATATGTTACCTCAGCCTCGTGTGTCGCCGCTCGAATGCATTTCATGTTCAGTCCTCTTGCCTTGGCATGCAATGCCTTAATAAGAGATGGGAGCATAAGATGGCCAACATATTCTGTTTCTGCAATTCTTTTGCGAAGAGCCATCTTTATCATGATCATCTGCCAAATCTTATCAAATATTTGCCATATCAGAAGCCCTTTCAATGACTTGATCTTTGCATTGAAACACTCTCCAGGTTACTGGTCACATAGTCTACTTTGCAGATTTCATTGAATTTGCTTCTTGACCACAACTTTCCATGATGTGCATCTAGGTACTCCTTCACCAGAGGATTGTGAGCATACATCACTCTCAAATGATGCGCATGCTTCCTCTCACTGCATGTGTATGATGCTGGCCATAAGTTCTCATCATAAACTTTACCTTTGAATTTGTTTGTGAAATTCTACGCTAGGTGTCGCATACATTCCCTATGCTCCACTCCAGGGAATACAATTTCCACTGCAGTCTCCAAACCCTTGCAAGCATCTGTGTGTATAGCTAAACCTGGGGGTGTACCTATAAGGTTGCGCAACTGCTGCAGAAACCAGACCCAACTTTCCTCAGACTCTGCCTCCACCACACCAAATGCCACTGGGAATAGCCAGTTGTGTCCATCAACTGCAGAAGCTGCCACTAGTTGTCCTCTCCACCTTCCATTCAAAGCAGTTGCATCAACAGCCAAATAGGGCCTGCAACCATCAAAAAACCCCTGCCAACAAGCCTTGAAACAAACAAAAGCCCTCCTGAAGCACTCCTTCTCAAATGACTTACCTTTTATTTTGTATGTAACTGTATGCTTGTCAATCTCTACAACACTCCCTGGACTAGCAGCTTCCACTTCAGATTTAAATGTGTAGAGCAACTGAAAGCTCTCATTCCAAGGACCATTAATCCTGTCAAGAGCCATTTCCCTAGCATAGAAAATGCTCATGTAAGGTAAGTCAATCTTGTACTTCTCAAATAGCTTCCCATGGAGTGCTGTTGGACCAAGTGTTGGTGTTTCTCTCAACCAATCCAAAATTGCATCTGCCACCCACCTAGTCTTTGCTAGCTTTGCTTTAGCCTTCCCTCCTCCCCCTCCAGGTGGACAAGTGTGCTGGTGTGGGTTCTTTTTTATCTGAGACCCAAACAAAATATAGTTAAGAAAACATTACACAATGATCTGAAAATAAAATGAATCAGTATAAACTGAAATACACAAACCTGAATGAACTTGCTCCTCAACATATGCGATGCATGCAACCTCCATCTACACCTATCATATGGGCAATGAATAGTGAACCTTGTTGGCTCACTCCTATCAATCACATATGTATTTTCAGTGAGAATGCAGTATGTAGTCACTGCATTACGACAGTCCACCATCGACTGGAATATGGGCCGACGGCTAGCTGAGGATCTTCCCTGTTCCACTCAATTGTTGGCATGTCCTCACCATCATATTCATCTAAAACTAAGTTGTCGATGTTCTCCTACCTCTCTTCATCGTCAGTGTCATCAAATCTAGCACGGCTGATAGGTTCCTCCAGATATTCATCTTCCATTGCTTGTTTACTGGCAGTATCTACAAGATCAGGGAACATATTCTCATCCTCATCATCATTTCGAGGCACCTCTTCGTCTGGCTCTGCATCTTGCTGTACATCGGCTGCAGCAGCGACAGGAGAAGCGGCACAAGAAGCGGCAGCAGACATATTGTGACTTTCAGAACCACTAACTCTGCTTGGTTCGATCTACAAGGAGTGCCGGGGCACTCGCTATTAGCAGAGACAGAAGATTTTTGAACATTCTTCCCCTTGTCACGTTCATTGCGTGGCCGAAGCACCTCGATAAGGATTTTACCGAAGCGGCTTTCAGCATTCAAAGTAAAGAGCAATCCTAGATGCTCATCGCAAGTTAATGGGACAAATTTTTGCTCTGTACTGCTAATTTTTTTTAATTCAACAGCATCGGCAGGGCTCCACCCATATGAAGAATTTTGGAGCGCCGCGAGCAAATCTTTGAACGACATACTTGTTTCTACGACCTTCGGATAGGAAAATCCAGTAAGCATTTGCGGTTTTCTACCGCGCAGCACACTAACTTCCATCCTAACCGCCAGCCAGAAAGCAAGCACAGGATCAATCCTATTCGATTCAAATAAGGGTAGGTTTCAGTTAGGCCGGGAACAATTTCAGCAAAATTTGATCGATTCACGCGACTAGCTGTCAAATAGGGCCGAATTTATGAATCAGCAAATCAGTTAGAGGGGAAACGACGCTTACCCAGTTGTAATCCATGAATTATCCGCCGCCGATTCGACCCAATCCTCTCCACGGTCGATGGGCTTGAGAACCTGCTCCCCCGACATCACTGCTTAATCCTGAGGGGGATGTGGGGGTAGATCTGGCGGAGGCCACGACGGCGGCGGAGGCGAAATGGGGTTAGAGGTTGGAGGGCGTGACGGCGGCTGAGGCTGCACGACGGCGGCAGAGGGGGCAGAGCGGCGTGGTGCTGTAGTGGCTCAAGGTTCAGACAAGGGGATCCCTCAGACAAGCTCATCTGACGTGTCTTAATGCGGCCCCACTCGTCAGGTCCAATGGGCGACAGAGTCCAGCACGGCCCCACTCGTCAGAGTTAACGGTCAATGGTTTGACCCGACGGCATCCTCCGTTGTGACCATTTATGAGGGTTTCGGACAAGGGAGTGGGGAAAAGTGAGGAAAATTTAAGAGCGTGGGGATGAATGAGTAGAGCTAAGGAACCAGGGGCACAGATATAAAAATCCCTAGAATTTACCTTCTTACCAGTTGGAGTTCATTCAGTGTGCCATTGAGAATAATTTGTCATGATATTATCAAGAAGTTTTGTAGCTTCTCCCAATGTAATTTCCATAAAAGTACCACTTGCAGCAGAGTCTAGCAAATTTCTAGAGACAAAGTTTAGTCCCGCATAAATTTTTTGTATGATCATCCATAAATTCAAGCCATGAGTTGGGCAATTTCTTATCATTAATTTCATTCTCTCCCAAGATTGTGCAACATGTTCATGCTCAAGTTGCTTAAAATTCATAATTTGATTTCTTAAAGAAATAATCTTAGCGGAAGGAAAATACTTGGTAATAAAAGCATCCTTACACTTATCCCAAGAATCAATACTATTTCTAGGCAAGGATGAAAACCAAGTTTTAGCACGATCTCGTAGTGAGAACGGAAATAATTTTAATTTGACAATATCATTATCCACATCTTTCTTCTTTTGCATATCACAAAGCTCAACAAAAGTATTTAGATGGGATGCAGCATCTTCGTTAGGACTACCAGAAAATTGTTCTTTCATAACAAGATTAAGCAAAGCAGCATTAATGTCACACGACTCCGCACTAGTGGCGGGAGGAGCAATAGGAGTACTAATAAAATCATTATTAGTATTGGAAAAGTCACACAATTTTGTATTTTCTTGAGACATCGCGACGAAGCAAACAAATAGCAAACAAGCAAATAAAAATATTTTTGTATTTTTGTAAAAAAAATTAGAAGTGAGGGAGATGAAAACTAGAGGCAAATAAAATAAATGCAAGTGAATGATAATTTGTGTGAAGGTACTTGGTAATTTTGATGATGTCTCCCCGGCAACGGCGCCAGAAATTCTTCCTGCTACTTATAGTCTGCGTTGGTATTTCCACGAAGAGGAGAGGATGATGCAGTATAGTAGAGATAACTATTTCCCTCAGTTAAGAACCAAGATTATCAATCCAGTAGGAGCACCAAGAAAAATTCCATTAAGCGCACCTGCACACACAAGAGCAAACACTTGCACCCAATGCAAATAAGAGGGTTGTCAATCCTCTTAGCGGTTATTTGCATGGATTAAATCTTATCGAGGTAAATAGATAAACTAAAATACTAATTAAAATAAAAGTAAATAAATTGCAGCAAGATATTTTTAGGTTTTTTATATATGATAAAGTAGACCCGGGGGCCATAGTTTTCACTAGAGGCTTCTCTCTCGAACACATAGCATACGGTGGGTAAACAAATTACTATTGGGCAATTGATAGAAAAGCAAATAATTATGACGGATTCATGGCAATGATCATGTATATAGGCATCACGTCCGAGACAAGTAGACCGACTCCTGCCTGCATCTACTACTATTAGTCCACCCATCGACCGCTATCCAGCATGCATCTAGGGTATTAAGTATGAAACAGAGTAACGCCTTAAGCAAGATGACATGATGTAGACAAAGTAAACTCAAGCAATATGATTAAACCCCATCTTTTTATCCTTAATGGCAACAATACAAATACGTGTCATGTCCCCTTCTGTCACTGGGATTGAGCACCGCAAGATTGAACCCATTACAAAGCACCTCTCCCATTGCAAGACAAATCAATCTAGTAGGACAAACTAAATCGATAGATCGGAGAGAAATACAAAACTATAATAATCATGCATAAAAGAGTTCAGAGAAGACTCAAATATTTCTCATGAATAATCTGATCATAAACTCACAATTCATCAGATCCCAACAAACACACCGCAAAAGAAGATTACATCGGATAGAACTCCAAGAACATCGAGGAGAACATGGTATTGAAGATCAAAGAGAGAGAAGAAGCCATCTAGCTACTAGCTATGGACCCGTAGGTCTATGGTAAACTACTCACACATCATCAAAAGGGCAGCAAGGTTGATGAAGAAGCCCTCCGTGATCGATTCCCCCCCCGGTAGAGTACCGAAAAAGGCCTCCAGATGGGATCGCGGAAGAACAGAGGCTTGCGGCGGCGGAAAGGTTTTCTCTTCTGTCTCTCTGGTATATTGGGAATATTTGGGAATTTATAGCGTTGGAATTAGGTCAGGAGGTGCCACGAGGGGCCCACAAGCCTGGGGGGCGCGCCCTCCAGGCTTGTCGCCTCCTCGTGACTCTTTGGGTCTTCTCCCGAAGCTTCCTGGGTCTCTTCTGGTCCAGAAAAAATTAATCCAAAGTTTTTTTCTCGTTTGGACACTTTTTGATAATGATTTTCTGAAAAGGCAAAAACAAACAGAAAACAGCAACTGGCACTTGGCACTGGGTTAATAGGTTAGTCCCAAAAAATGATATATAATGGCATATAATTACATATAAAACATCCAAGATTGATACTATAATAGCATGGAACAATCTAAAATTATAGATACGTTGGAGACGTATCATTCCACCTCTTACATACTATTGTCTTTCAAGCCATAATATGCATCGATCTGACTTAAGATTTGGCCAAGCTGGGTTGCCCGGCTCCTGTGCTTGCCCCTTACGTTCCCGATCATTCGCCTAAGATGCAAAGGGAGAACCGCTGTGATTGTTACTCCCGGGTCATCCGGTGCAGTACCTCAGACGGACAAAGCCGAAAGCTAGCACTCTTAAACGTACAAATCGGTCGGCCATGACATAGAAATAAAGTGGAGGGGGTCTCTCAAACCCCGACCAGGGGCTTTACCTCCGAGGTCACCCGTCTTCGGACTTATGTCACTACAAAAAAAAGACACATCCGTGACATTATGGCCCGAACGAAAACTTTTTCTGTCATGGTTGTAACACGTCTATGACAATAATTCTGACAAAAACACGTATCATCATAGATGTGGTGGGCTCCTACTTCTATGACAAAAAATGGGCTTTTCATCCTGGGCGGGCCGGAGACGCACCCGCATTACATTCTTTGGGTCGTCCATGACGTAAAAAATCGTGGTAGAAGTGAGGGCGAGGAAATTTTCGAGGAGTTCCCGGTTAGGGTGGGTGGTCGGGCCGAGCGATGCAGTGTGGTTTTGCGCGTTTCTCTCTTGTACATGCGCATGTGTGTGAGGCGCTCGCTAACTGAACCCGAACGAGGCGTACATTCACTTACTGAACCCGAGCGATCGATCGCCTCGCACTACGTACTGAACACGAGCGATCGATCCCCTCGCACTACGTACTGAACCCGATCGATCCCTTCGCTGCTAACTTAACCCGAGCGATTCCTTCACTGCTAACTGAACCCGATCGATCCTTCTCGCTGCTTACTGAAGCCAATCGAGCCCCCGTGCGAGACGTAGCTAGCCGGTTGGGTTGCCTCTCGATGAACAGTGCCCGTTGCTGCAGCGCCCGCGATACACGTAGACACGAGTCGAGACGCATCGATCGAGCTGGTTGGTTGGCTGTGGATGAACAGTTCCCGTTGCTGCCGCCCGCTCGTATGCCCCACCCCAGCCGGTGGGTTGGCTGTGGATGAACAGTACCCTGGCCGTGTGAAGGTGGTTGGCGCTGGATGAACAGGACCCCGAGGAGGCCGTGCCGCGGTACGCCATACCCCAGCCGGTTGGGGGTGGATGAACAGGACCCCGTGGAGGCTGGATGAACAGTAGCCGGTGGAGGTTGGATGAACAGGACCCCGTGGAGGATGGATGAACAGTCGCCGGTGGAGGCTAAGGAACTCGACGGTGGATGAACAGTAGCCCGTGGAGTCCCGTTTTGCGGTACGCCACACCCCTCCTGATGAACAGGATTCCGTTTCGACCGTAGGCAGTTGGGTAGAAGTCTGTTTCCTCCGTTTTGCGGTACGCCAGACCCCTCCCGATCAACAGGACCCCGTTTCGACCGTAGGCGGTTGAACAAAAGTCTGTTTCCTCCGTTTTGCGGTACGCCAGACCCCCAGCCGATGAACAGGACCCTGTTTTGGCTGTTCCGTCCAAGCAGGTTGGCTCCCGATGACAAGACGCGTTCCGACCCAGTCGCTTGGCTCCCGACGTTGTTTCCTCCGTTCCGACCCAGCCGGTTGGCTGCCGATGAATAGGAGGCCGTTGCTGCCGTCCGTTGCCTCTCTCCATGTACACGAGCCCTTGCGATACATCTGCGCAAGTACGCGTTCGAGACGCCGCTCGTATATGTACATACATCGCCATATTTTTTGCCGTGTGGTTGTACGTACGTGTACACGATGTAGACGGGGCTAACTGAACTGCTACGTCGGGGGCTCTACTACGACACGTGCCGCTCCTTACACGGCCACAGTTCATCGTGGCAGAGAGACCGATCGACCAGTATGTACGTACACACTTGTGACCAGACAGATAACGATACGTACGCTTCGACTTGGTGGGTCCCAGCTATCTGGGGGATAAGGAGGCACTTCCTTGCGTGCGAAGATATAGCTGGTGGGTCCTAGCTGTCATGGGGAGGAATCTTTTTTTTGCGCAATAAGGAGGCAATTCCTTGCTTGCGAAGATGTAGCTGGTGGGTCCCAGTTGTCAGGGGGAGGAAACTTTTTTTCTAGCGTAATAAGGAGGCACTTTCCTTGTGTGCGACCATGGACCTCGTGGGTCCCAGTTGTCAGCCTCTCCAGGTACAGTCCTCTTCCGATGACTCTCGTTTGTTGACCACGCCGCGCTGAGCGCACGAAGGCGGTGGACGACGGCGAGGCCCCGAACGGGAACGACCAGGAGATGGGGAAGATGCGGAAGTGGAGTCACAGAAGGAGAGGAGTACGACGTATGAGGGTTGACTGGTTCGGTGCGACCTGGGGCTGCAGTCGGCGGAGAATAACAGGAGGGGTGGAGGGATGGCCTGGCCAGCGGTGGTGTAGTGCTTCACAGCGAGGCATGCAAAGCAGCGTCGCTGGCCGCCGGAGGCGGGAGCAGGAGGTCCCGCCGGCGTTGGAGGAAGAAGACGAGAGATTGAAGATGCATGCCGGCCGTTGGATGACAGATGTCAGAATCATTTGTTGACTAAGTTAACAACGCCTTCCATAGGCTTCGACCTATTAGCCCACAATGTCAGCCTCCTTACGTGCGAAGATATAGCTGGTGGGTCCTAGCTGTCAGGAGGAGGAATAAAAATAATTTGCCCTTAATAAGGAGGCACTTCCTTGCATGCGAAGATGTAGCTGCTGGGTCCCAGCTGTCAGGGGGATGAAACATTTTTTCCGCGTAATAAGGAGGCCCTTCCTTGCATGAGAAGATCATCCCGGGGCGCTTCCCTCCTCCGTGGGATAACATGCCACTTACGCCATCTATTCCTTGGAGGAGACGCCAAGACTTCAGAGATTTCCTTCTTTCATACGGGGTCGTCCCCAATCCAGCCTTCCATCGACGTGTGGAGAGCGGCCCACCAGTCCGGCCCATGAGAGATAGGCCGACAGCCCGAGTACCCCCTAGTCCGGGACACCCTCAGTAGCCCACGAACTAGCCTTTAATGCCGAGGTCTACGGTCTTCGGAAGCATCATGCTTCAGAAGTCTTCGGCTTGGATGGCGAGTTCCTCCCGTTACCTATATTTGGATTAACAATAATTCGGCCACCAATAAGTCAGTTACCGAGGTATCTTCAGAGATAGAATTAAATGACGACCCTCGATTTCTGCGCGCCCACGGAATGCGAGTGGCCCGATGGGTTCTTACAAAAATGTCCCTTTAATAGGCCAAGGGCGTGGAGGTTAACGCACCCCACCCCCTGCCATTCTTCTCCACATCCTCGCAAAGCCAAAGTCAGCAAACAATGGCAAGCGCCCCAGGCTCTTCCTCACGCCCTCACGGCCCCCGTCAAGGTGATTGGGCGGGATGCTCCGTATCTTGTATGCGACTATGGAGGCTTGAGGCGCAGGGGTATCTGCCCGCCTCAGATCTCACATCCACCCGCCCCGGATTAACTTCCGCAGACGGAAAGGCCCTTGCGGAGAATTTCCCTTCCCCTCACGGGGAGGAGAGAGTTTGCTTCATGCCCTTCGTGCTACGAGGCCTGGGTTTTCCCATTCATCCCTTCTTGAGGGGTTTACTAGAGTTCTACGGGATTCAGCTCCACCACCTTACCCCCGGATCGATCCTCCATATTTCAGGCTTCGTCGCTTTATGCGAGATGTTCCTGGGCTGCGAGGCGCACTTTGAGTTGTGGAGGAAATTCTTCTGCCTAGTCCCCCGCACCCGGGAAGGGGTCATCTACGAGGTCGGCGGAGCCGAACTATGGCACATTGCCGGGACCGGATACCCCGTTGGGACTCCGAAGAAGGATGCCGAAGACTGGACTTCGGAATGGTTTTATATCGAAGACGTCCCTTTATTCGATCCAGTTCGAAGGGGTCTACCAGAATTTTCATTGGCTTCTCCAACGAAGCGGTTCAACTGGCGCCCGAAGAGTCCTTCTCAAGAGGAAAGTGCCGAAGTAGCTCGTCTGGCTGCTCAAGTGAGGTGGATAGCTCATAACGGACTAACCATCGTTGATGTGATGGCAATAGCCATTGCTCGATGTGTCCAGCCTCTCCAACAGAGAATTCATCCGCTATGGAACTACAATGGGGAGGACGACGCTGCCCGGTACACCAAGAAGGGGCCCGCCAATCAGGCGGCGATAGCCGCCATACTAGCCGGTTTGTTCAAGGGGGAAGAGCAAGAGTTCGCTCGACTAAAGCTCAAGAAAGGCTTCTCGATGTATGATCCCATCGAAATGGTGAGTTCGACCACTCTTTTTAGTTCGGATATTACCCCAGACTTTTCATAATCGGATCTTCATCTTGTCCGAACAGAGTTGGAGGCGATGGATCGAAACGGTGAGTTGCCCGGCTCCTCAACCGGAGAATTACTCTCGCGATGACGATCCTGGGTTCCATGATGACCCTGAAACATCCATTAATTTCGAGGACGGGGTCTTCTACCAGGAGAGCCTTGATGGCTCCAAGGTGGCCCTGTTGGCCGATCATCCCGGGGCGCTTCCCTCCTCCGTGGTAAGTGGCCAATGGGCTTCCTCTCGAAAGAAACGCTCAGCCACTGCAGGCCCGAACACACTGACACCTACTCCCATGGGCCGCCGCACGACGCGCCGAACAGCCGCAAAGGCGGCACCAGCGGCTCCGACGACAAGTAGTCATGGGGTGACCCCACGTATGGCCCCAACGGGAGCTACATCATCGGCGCCCCGCTCGAAGAGGTAATGTATTCACTGTACTGTTATGGCCTCTATCGTCAACATCCACCGCATATGCCAATAATTTGTTCCATGGTGTTCGATAGACGATGTGTGGAACCGCGTGCGGCCGAGGATGTTGAAAAGGTGCCAAGGGGTGACTCAAATCCGAGGTCGCCAGATGTAACCGGAGTTACTCCGGGAGCCACTGCCGAGGACCAAAATCCCGAGGACTCGGGAGACGTCTCGGTCACTAATTTCGAAGTTGAAAGTGTGATGAATCATCGGCGGCGCAAGGCATCACTTCGGCAAACCGCGTTGTCTAATCAGGAGGTCAATGCTCTTAGCTCGGTAGATGCATACCTCGGAGCCGCCCGAACGGGACTTGAAGGCACAGTGAGGCTCATGTCTACGAATATGCAGGTATAGTAATAGTTTTGACAACTAGTACCTAACCCAGTAGCCCCCGAGCCTTAATTTGGGCGGGACGGCCGAGTTAAGGGTCTGATATCCTTGCTGCCCTGCTATTTGTGCAGACTGTTCGGGAGCAGAACAAAAAGCTGTTCGAGGACCTCAAGCTAGCTCAAACAGAGTTAAAGTCTGTGAAAACCGAGCTAGAGGGGGTGAAAACATTCACCAGAGAGGCACATGGTAAGTGCCGAATTTAAAGTTCATTAAAGAGAAAATGGGGTGGAACATCTCCACTAATGAAAAATGTTTCCATAGCAGCCGAGATGATAAATCAGTTACAGAAGGACCTGGATATGGCCAGGAGAGCCCAAAGGTATGCGGAGTCACAGCAAGAGGCTGGCTACCGGGTGCTGTCCCGAAGTCATGAGGAGAGGGATAAGCTTAAGGCGGAAGGCGAACAACATGTCCAAGAAATCAAAAGCTTAAAAGCTCAACTGACTGTAACCCAAGAGGATAATCAAAGACTCAAAACAGGCATGTTCGGTAAGTGCAATCTAAGTCGCCCGTTCAATAACCGAACGTATACGGTAGCTAGATGAACAATGCCACGTCTTATTGTAGTTCTGCTGACCGGGCGTCCCGAAGAGGAAGCCGGTTCCTTCGGGCGGGACCTGCTGAAGGAGCTATCCGCCGTACATGAGCGGGCCCGGAGAGCCATGAAGAGCATGTTCAAAGCACTGTGGCCTGGCGAAGTGGCTCCGGAAGGGATGGCCGAACTCGCGAGTCGCTTCAAAGGAGCTCGGCGCCGCTTTAAGTTATGGAAGATGTCATCTTGTCGTGAAGGAGCATGGGAAGCGTGGGCGATGATCAAGACCCGATTCACCAGGCTGGAACCGGAGCATTTAGCGAGAGTTGGGCCGGTAGGGCCAGATGGGCAGGAAGTGCCCGTGCATCTGGTATATGACCAGGTTATGCCCGCAGCTCGGCTGTCCCAAGCAGATTGTGCTCTGGAGACCATAATAGATGGTCTAGATCAAGATTAATAGGTCGATTCTATGTACCTATGTACTTTACATCGGATAGTCTCCAAACCGTGCATAAAAAACGTTGTCTTAACCGGCCATCGGCTTCCGCCTCCTCGACCAGAAGCCAAGGAGTGTTTTCCTACTATGTAATCCGAGAACATCGGAAAGATACTTTGGAAAACCAGGCAATCCGGCCATTTGGTGCAAACAGACAAAAACGTGCTCGGGGAGTTATGTTATATTATTGATTAACGTAAGAAACATCTTCCGACGAAAATAGTTCCGCTATGGGTTCCTTTCGTCAGGTGACCACGTTATCCGTGGATGGATAACCGAGTACCCGAATTTAGACGGGGACGGTTACTTCGGGAAAATACCCCGGAAACTTGGTGATAGGTATCAATTATTTTCACTTCCCCCCGTGGCCGACCAACTTGTTGTCTTAAGACGCTAGCTTTCGGCTTCACCCGTCTGAGGTACGTACCCGGGAAATCCGGACGTAACAATCGCAGAGGTGCTCCCTTTACTCCCTAGCCGAACAATCGGGAATGTAGGGGGTAAACACAGGAGCGAGGCAACCCAGCTTGGCCAAATCTTAAGTCAAGTTGATGCATATAGTGGCTTGAGAACGACGCAGGAAGGTTGCAAACACGTAAAAAATGGATGATTGCATAAATGAAATTTGACGAGCTTCGTAAAAGAAGCCCCCAGGTAACAAAGTGTGGTACATTCAAAGATGTTTGCCGAAGAAGAATTTAACGTAATTCGGCATTTCCGAACACAACCCGGGACAGACTATTGACTAGAAAGATGAAGATCCGAAAAGGATAAATCGAACAAGGTAAGTTTGCGGGACTAGCCGTAGAAACGTCGCAGCCGAGCTGCATTCCATGGGTTGGGTTCGAGGCGATCGTCTGTCGGGTCGCGGAGGCGGTACGCCCCGCCCGTGAGTACTTGGTCGATTATGAAGGGCCCCTCCCATTTGGGCGCCAGCTTATGCTTCTGCTTCTCCGGGAGGCGCAAGACCAAATCGCCAACATTGTAGGCCTTCGCCCGTACTTCCCTGCTTTGATAGCGTCTGGCCTGCTGCTGATAAAAAGCAGAACAAGCCCGAGCTATGTCGCGCTCGCCTTCCAAGGCGTCCAGGTCATCTTGCCGATCCAGCTCGGCCTCCTTTTCTTCGTACATACACACCCGAGGGGCGTCGTGAATAAGGTCGCAGGGGAGGACGGCTTCTGCCCCATATACCATGAAGAATGGTGTGTAGCCCGTGGATCGATTAGGAGTGGTGTGTAGGCCCCACAGTACGGAGTCGAGCTCCTCAACCCAATGGCAGTCGGAGTCTTTCAAAGATCGGACCAAACTAGGCTTAATGCCGCTCAAGATTAGGCCGTTCACTCTCTCGACCTGTCCATTAGACTGTGGGTGATACACCGAGGCGTAGTCGAGCTTAATGCCTAAATTAGCGCACCAATCTTTGACTTCCTGGGCGGTAAAGTTGGATCCATTGTCCGTTATTATGCTGTGGGGAACACCATAGCGGTGTACGACGCCGGATATAAAGTCGATGACCGGCTTAGACTTGGCTGAAGTGACCGGCTTTGCCTCGATCCATTTAGTGAATTTATCTACCATGACGAGTAGATATTTCTTTTTCTTGGTCCGCCCTTTAAGTGGTCCAACCATATCCAGCCCCCAGACCGCGAAAGGCCAAGTAATTGGGATCGTCCGAAGGGCCGTGGGGGGGCATATGACTCTGATTTGCAAAGAGCTGGCATCCAACGCAATGTTGGACCAATGTCTGGGCGTCTGTTCGGGCAGTGGGCCAAAAGAACCCTGCTCGGAAAGCCTTGCTGACAAGGGCCCGAGCTGCCGCGTGGTGACCGCCCATGCCAGCGTGAATCTCGGCCAGAAGCTGCCTTCCCTCCTCTTCGGAGATACATCTCTGGAGGACGCCAGTAGTACTTTTCTTATATAGCTCTCCCTCGTGGACTTTATAGGCTTTAGATCGTCGAAGGATACACCTGGCCTCAGTCTGGTCAGCCGGTAATTCTTGGCGGAGGAGGTAGGCGAGGAAAGGCTCGGTCCATGGGGCGATTACCGCCATGACTTCGTGAGCCGAAGTTGTCATTGCGATGGCCGAGCCCCTGATAATTCCATTATCTGGTTCAATAGGCGGAGGGACAAACCCTCCTAGGGTATTGGTGTCCGAGCCCTGGGCGTTCTCCTGCCACACCACGGACGGCTTGAAAAGTCGTTCCAAGAAGGTGTTCTCGGGGACGGGGTCGCGCTTAGTGCCCATTCGAGCCAGGATATCCGCAGCTTGATTGTTGTCACGAGGTATATGGTGAAACTCCAGTCCTTCGAAGCGGGCGGAGATCTTCAGGACGGCGTTGCGGTATGCTGTCATTTTTGGGTCTTTTGCGTCGAATTCGCCGTTAACTTGAGAGATGGCAAGATTAGAATCTCCCCGTACCTCGAGCCGCTGTATGCCCATTGACACAGTCATCCGAAGTCCGTGCAGCAGAGCCTCGTATTCGGTTGCGTTGTTGGAGTCGGTGTACATGATCTGGAGTATGTACCGAATATTGTCGCCGGTGGGGGATGTGAGGACCACTCCAGCCCCCAGTCCTGCGAGCATTTTGGAGCCGTCGAAGTACATCGTCCAATGTGAGTATGTGCTGTACTCCCTAGGGAGTTCGGCTTCCATCCATTCCGCCACGAAATCAGCCAAAACTTGAGATTTAATAGCTCGGCGTGGTCGATAGATGATTTCGAAGGGGAGAAGTTCTATAGCCCATTTGGCTATGCGCCCTGTGGCGTCACGATTGTTGATTATGTCATTCAATGGTACTTCGGATGCTACCGTAACCGAGCACTCCTGGAAGTAATGGCGGAGCTTTCGGGATGCCATGAAAACTGCGTAGGCGATCTTCTGGTAATGCGGGTACCTTGTTTTACACGGGGTAAGCACTTCGGATACATAGTACACAGGTTTCTGTACCTGGAACTTGTGACCCTCGGCCTCTCATTCGACAACGAGAACCGCACTGACCACCTGATTCGTCGCCGAGATATATAGCAGCATTGGCTCAGCCGGGCTGGGTGCCGCCAAAATCGGGTTGCTGGCCAGTAGAGTTTTTATTTCTTCGAGTGCCGCCGCCGCTTCGCTAGTCCATTCGAAGTTCTTCGTCCGTTTGAGCAATTTATATAGCGTCAGGGCCTTTTCGCCGAGGCGCGAGATGAAGCGGCTTAGGGCTGCAACAGTACCGGCCAGTTTCTGGACGTGTTTGAGCTCAGTGGGGATAGCCAACTCGGACAGTGCCCGGATTTTTGCTGGGTTGGCCTCTATTCCTCTATGGGAAACTATGAAGCCGAGCAGCTTGCCGGCCGGCACTCCGAAGACACACTTTTCCGGATTAAGCCGTATATCGAAAGTCCAAAGATTGTCAAAGGTTTGCCGGAGATCGTCCACCAGCTGGCTGACATGTTTGGTTTTGATAACCACATCGTCCACATAAGCTTCGACTGTTTTGCCGATTTGTTTCTCCAGACACGTTTGGATCATGCACTGGTATGTGGCCCATGCGTTCTTTAAACCGAAGGGCATTGTGTTGAAGCAGAATGGTCCATAGGGAGTGATGAATGCGGTGGCCGCCTGGTCGGACTCCTTCATTTTGATTTTATGGTATCCGGAGTAAGCATCAAGGAAACATAGCGAGTCGTGCCCGGCGGTGGCATCAATGATCTGGTCGATGCGGGGCAAGGGGAAAGGATCCTTAGGGCAGGCTTTGTTCAAATCCTTGAAGTCGACGCACAATCGCCAGGACTTATCCTTCTTCGGCACCATGACCAGGTTGGCCAACCACTCAGGATGTTTGATGTCCCGGATGAATCTGGCTTCGAGCAACTTGGCCAGTTCCTCACCCATGGCTTGACGCTTGGGTTCGGAAAACCGACGGAGAGTCTGTTTAACTGGCTTGAAACCTTTGATTATGTTCAGGATGTGCTCGGCTAATCTACGGGGGATCCCTGGCATGTCTGAAGGGTGCCAGGCGAAGATATCCCAGTTTGCGCGCAGAAATTGGCGCAATTCTTCATCAACCGCGGGGTCCAGCTGGCCTCCGATGGACGCCGTCTTGTTGGGATCTGTTGGGTGCACTTGGAATTTAATGATTTCTTCTGCTGGTTTAAAGGACGTGGATTTTTGCCTTTTATCAAGGATGACGTCGTCCTTGTCCACCGTTGAGCGGAGCACGGTTAATTCTTCGGCCGCGAGGGCTTCGGACAACGCTTCGAGGGCGAGCGATGCCGTCTTATTCTCGGCTCGCAGGGCTCTGTCCGGATCACTTATTACCGTGATTATACCGTTTGGCCCTGGCATTTTAAGCTTCATGTACCCATAATGTGGCACAACATGGAATCGTGCGAAGGCATCGCGCCCTAGTAAGGCATGATACCCGCTGCAGAAGGGCACGATGTGGAAAAGCAGTTCTTCGGACCAGTAGTTCTCGGGAGTTCCGAAGACCACATCAAGAGTCACGCGGCCACTGGCACGCGCCTCCTTTCCGGGGATAATCCCTCGAAAGGTAGTGTGACTTTGCTCTATGCGGGATCTGTCAAACTGCATTTTATCCAAAGGTATCCTCGTAGATGAGGTTGAGCCCGCTGCCGCCATCCATCAACACCTTTTGTAGTCGGAATCCATCCACTATGGGGTAAAGGACAAGGGTGGCAGCGGCTCGAGTAGGACAGGATCTCGGCTGGTCTTGTTCACTAAAAGTGATGGGTGTATCTGTCCAGGAGTCTGTCTCTGCCACGTGGTGAATTTGGGCGAGCTCTCGAAGGGCTCTCTTCCTATGATTCTTCGAAGAGTAAGTCTCGTAGATTGTTAAGATTTCGGTGTCGTCGCCAAGGGACATAACTGGACTTTTAGTGGAGTGCGGGCCTCCGAGAATGGCCTCGCCGCTCTTGGCGACTTGCCTGACCACCCAGCAAGCTCGAAGGTTGTGGGTTGGATTTGTAGAGTGTATGGGGCATGGTTTATCCAGTATTCCGTCAAGGACCGTTCTGGACCTCGTCAGGGGTTTCATCTTTTTCTCGGACGGCTCATAGTGGCGTGTCCGGTGAGGGAGCGCGCGTTTCGCCCAAGCTCGGTTTAGTTCCTCTGTGCAGGTTGACTCCCTTTGCCCGAGCTGGGCCTGCCTAGCGTACTCCATGGCGCAATATTTGGACAGCAGATCCGATAAATCAGAGAAATTTTGGATGTGGCGGCGGGCGAGGGCGTTTAAGACGCCCTCATCTCTGCAGTTTTGCCGGAAGATCTCTAGAATGTCCTTGTCGCAGCCGTCCGTCATCTTAGTTTTGATGATAAGGAATCTGGCCCAGAAGTGCCGGACTGTCTCTCCGGGCTGCTGCTTAACATACATCAGGTCCCATATGTCGGGACGTCCTGTGTTATCCGGACAATACTCAATGTGGGGGGTGGGCGGGATAAAAAACTTGATCCCAGCGGAGTGTGAGTCCGGAGTTTTGGGGGCCGCGTCCTGGATTGTCGTGGAATCTGGTTCGCCGAGACCTGGATAATTGACCAGGCGCGGGTGAGCGGATCCGGACTTGCATGTTGAGCCGGACTCCGGCTCTAAACCCTCTCCGGAGCGGAATTCGGCTGCCGAGCTGGAAGGCGAAGCCTGTTGGTCGAAAACCCGCACCTCATGCGTTTTTGGTTCGGAGGTAACGGGTGAGGCCTCTGAGGGGCCTTCGATAGTGGCGACCAAGTGAGTAGTGGCGGGGGTATAAATTTCCCTGGTGTCGGTTTTAAGCCCGATCTGATCGTATACCGAGGACTGGCCATCGGCGATTCCCAGAGCTTGGATCCGATCTAGTATCCCGTTTAATGACGAGAGATCGGTTGATTCCAGGTTCGGGTAATTTGCGGGGTCGACCCGCAGTATGGCCGTGACGGGGGTGTCAGAATTTGTCCCGAAGTTACGTTCTGCCGAGGCTGGAGTTCGACAACCGAGCACGGAGGTCAGATCCGGGCTCAAGGTTGAATCTGCAGCGGCTGCCGTCTCGGCGGCGGGGTTGGCCGTATTCGAAGCCGGCGCTTCAGGATTCGTGGGTCCGTCAGGCGAAGCTGAGGACCCCGTGAGGATAAGATCTCCCCGGGAGTCGGCGACGAATTCTAAGCTTCCAAACCTGATCTCCTGGTCGGGGGTGAAGCTGTCGACCCGGCCAAGGTGACCGGCCGGATCGGCGTGTAGCACGACGCTTCCGAACGCGAAGAGCTGGCCGGGAACAAAAGTGTCCATGCGGCTAGCGCTGTTGCTGATGATTAGGCGAGCCATTGATCCTTGATGTCCCACGGCGGACTCTCAATGAAAGCACCAATGTCGGTACCAAAACCGGCAGATCTCGGGTAGTGGGTCTGAACTATGGGTCAAGGAGTCGATGGTAACAGAGAGCGTAGAGACAGCGATTTACCCAGGTTCAGGCCCTCTCGAGGAGGTAAAACCCTACGTCCTGCTTGATTGTATTGATGTGATTGTATGAAGGTTACAGAGTTGATCTACCTCGAGATCAGATGGGCTAAACCCTAGATTATCAGTCTCTCCCCTACGGACGAAACCTCCTGGTTTATATAGACACCAGGGGGGCCCTAGGGTTACATATGGTCGGTTACCATCAGGTATAACATGCCCCTTACGCAATCTATTCCTTGGAGGAGACGCCAAGACTTCAGAGATTTCCTTCTTTCATACGGGGTCGTCCCCAATCCAGCCTTCCATCGACGTGTGGAGAGCGGCCCACCAGTCCGGCCCATGAGAGATAGGCTGACAGCCCGAGTACCCCCTAGTCCGGGACACCCTCAACTTCCTTGCGTGCGAAGATGTAGCTGCTGGGTCCCAGCTGTCAGGGGGATGAAACATTTTTTCCCGTGTAATAAGGAGGCCCTTCCTTGCGTGAGAAGATGTAGCTGGTGGGTCCAAGCTGTCAGGGGGAAGAATAATTTTTTCGTGTAATAACGAGGCAGTTCCATGCGTGCGTCCATGGACTTGGTGCATCCCCACTGTCAACCTCGCCACGTACAGTCCTCTTCTGATGACTCTCGTTTGTTGACCACGTTGACCACGCTGCGTCGAGCGCACCAAGGCGGTGGACGACGGCGAGGCCTCGGACGGGAACGACCAGGAGATGGGGAAGACACGGCAGTGGAGTCGCAGACGGGGAGGACTACGAGGGTTAACTGGTTCTGGTGCGGCGTGGGGCTCCAGTCGGCGGAGAGTAACAGGAGGTGTGGAGGGTTGGAGGGATGGCTTGGCCGGCGGTGGGGTAGCGCTTCACAGCGAGGCGTGCTAAGCAGAGCCGCTAGCCGCTGGAGGCGGGAGCGGGCGTTCCCGACGGCGCTGGAGGAAGAAGACGACAGATTGAAGATGCATGCCGGCCATTGGATGTAAATCTAATGGCTATGGATGTCAGAATCATTTGTTGACCAAGTTGACAACGCCTTGCGTGGGCTTCGACCTATTGGCCCACATGTTAGCCTGCAACAATGTGGCACATATTCAAGCCATGTTTTTTAAAATTTACAGTCCATTTGCTGGGATGGGTGAACAAATAATGTAGCATCTATGCAGTCCATTTAATTTTCTTCTTAGAAATCACAGCCCATTTGCACTTTCTCGAAATACACGAATTTGCTGGGCTTGTTGTAAATATAATGTTGGGTTGGACGGAGCAATGTTACCAAAAAATAAAGGGTCTTTTACATCTGTGTCCCTAACTGGAACCCACTACTCATATTTGCCCCTAATTTCGAAGCCTGCTCAAATTTGCCCCTCTGCCGTTATGTGCACTTATAGAAATGCCCTTCTGTGTCGTTACCGTCCGGTCAAAGACGGTCAAAGGGCTTTGACCGTCCTGAAAAAAATAGCAAAAAAAAATCTAAAAAATCTGAAATTTTGTGGGATCAAAGATACTCAGGTTCGCAAGGTGAGTGCAAATTTTCGTGCTGTTTGGACATTCCAGGAGCTCATGGCAAAGGAAAAACAGTAAATATATATGCCTGTGAACAGTAAATTCAAAAAAATAGCAAGAAAATTCAAAAAAATATGAAAAAATTTGGCCTCAAAGAGGCTCGGGTCCGCAGGGTGCGGGCAAATTTTTGTTGTGTTTGGACATTGTAGGAGCTCGTGGAGAAAAAAACAAAATTTGGCTCGGGAAAAAACTTTGGAAAAAAATGACTATTTTTTTTTTTTGCTAGAGCTCCTCACATGTCAATTGATCACAAAAACTTGCAAGCACCTTCTGCACCCAAGCCTCTTTGATGCCAAAAAATTTCATATTTTTTTGAATTTTATTGCTATTTTATTTCAAATTTACTGTTCACAAGCGTACAGATTTACTGTTTTTCCTCGGCACGACCTCCTGGAATGTCCAAACAGCACGAAAATTTGCACGCACCTTGTGCACATGAGTATCTTCGATCTCACAAAATTTTAGATTTTTTTTGCTATTTTTTTCAGGACGGTCAAAGCCCTTTGACCGGACGGTAACGGCACAGAAGGGCATTTCTATAAGTGCACATAACGGCAGAGGGACAAATTTGAGCAGGCTTCGAAATTAGGGGCATATATGAGTAGGTGGTTCGAGTTAGGGACAGAAATGCAAATGGCCCAAAAATAAACCGGGGATGGGCATTTTATTATATATAAAATTAGATAATTAGCGCGTTATTGCTAAAAAAAATGAGCGCGTTATTATTACATTGGTCCTTAAATCCGAGCAAGCTTTTGTACGCAATCACCAGGATTTTTGTTGTAAAAAAAACCAAGATTTTCCTTGCGAACTTCTGTTAAACATTTATTTTTTATAAGTTAATAAGACGTGGGATATTTTTATATATATGTATCTATTAAATATATGATAATAATATATAATAACATAAAATAATTTAAATATATAATATAGTTAGAAGGGAAAACATAAGTTGGACCTGGCATTCTTATTCTTATATATAGAAAAATAGAAAAGAGTTCTGCGTTTTCTTCAAAAAAAACATAAGTTGGGCTGCGGATGTTTAAGACAAAATAAAACCTAGGCTAGGAGGCCCATGGGCCAGTAGGTACATGCCGGAGCTCAAAACAATAAGTTTAAAACGGGCATGTCATGGGCTGCGCCCTGCGCATGTTAAAAAACAAACCTAGGCTGGGCAGGCCACAACCCAGCTGATACTTGTTCGCCCTCTGAAAAAAATTATAACCGCTAGCTCCCCGATGACAGTCTTCGTTGTAAATATATCTCGTTTATTGACTACGTTGACAGACCCATGGGCCCCATGTCAGTATAACATTAGGAGAAACGAATATCCATTTCCGAGAGAAAGCTTTTTTTCCAATGAGGCACTTGCTTGCGTAGGGCCATGGACCTTGTTGGTCCCGACTGTCAGCCTCTCCACGTACAGAACGGGAATGAACCGAAGCCGGGGAAGACAGGGCAGTGTAGTAGTAGTTTGCGCGCCTTCTTTGTGTTGAGTACGCCACAGTAGCCCAGTAGCTATACCCCCTTACTCGCACCTGCTCGGGCCGTGCTACTTGTAGTCTGCGTTGGTATTTCCCCGAAGAGCAGAGGATGATGCAGTACAATAGAGATAAGTATTTCCCTCAGTTAAGAACCAAGGTTATCAATCCAGTAGGAGAACCAAGCAAAATTCCGTTAAGCGCACCTGCACACACACGAGCAAACACTTGCACCCAACGCAAATAAGAGGGTTGTCAATCCTCTTAGCGGTTATTTGCAAGGATTAAATCTTATCGAGCTAAATAGATAAACTAAACTACTAATTAAAATAAAATAAAATAAATTGCAGCAAGGTATTTTTAGGTTTTTTATATAATAAAGATAGACCCAGGGACCATAGTTTTCACTAGAGGCTTCTCTCTTGAGCACATAAACATACGGTGGGTAAACAAATTACTGTTGGGCAATTGATAGAAAAGCAAATAATTATGACGGATTCATGGAAATGATCATGTATATAGGCATCACGTCTGAGACAAGTAGACCGACTCCTGCCTGCATCTACTACTATTACTCCACCCATCGTCCGCTATCCAGCATGCATCTAGGGTATTAAGTATGAAACAGAGTAACGCCTTAAGCAAGATGACATGATGTAGAGAAGCAAATTAAAGCAATATGAATAAACCTCATCTTTTTACCCTTAATGGCAACAATACAAATACGTGTCATGTCCCTTTCTGTCACTGGGATTGAGCACCGCAAGATTGAACCCATCACAAAGCACCTCTCCCATTGCAAGATAAATCAATCTAGTAGGCCAAACTAAACCGATAGATCAGAGAGAAATACAAAGCTATAACAATCATGCATAAAAGGGTTCAGAGAAGACTCAAATATTTCTCATGAATAATCTGATCATAAACTCACAATTCATCGGATCCCAACAAACACACCGCAAAAGAAGATTACATCAGATCGAACTCCAAGAACATCAAGGAGAACATTGTATTGAAGATCAAAGAGAGAGAAGAAGCCATCTAGCTACTAGCTATGGACCCGTAGCTCTGTGCTAAACTACTCACACATCATCGAAAGGGTAGCAAGGTTGATGTAGAAGCCCTCCGTGATCGATTCCCCCTCCGGTAGAGTACCGAAAAAGGCCTCCAGATGGGATCGCGGAAGAACAGAGGCTTGCGGCGGCAGAAAGGTTTTCTCTTCTGGCTCTCTGGGGGTTTCCCAATATTTGTGAATTTATCGAAGTGGAATTAGGTCAAATGGAGTCACATGGGCCCCACAAGGTAGCACGGCGCGCCCCCCCTGGGGCGCGCCCTAGTGCCTTGTGAAGCCTCCGTGAGGCTTCTGGACTCCTCCCGAAGCTTCCCAGGTTTATTTTGTCCAGAAAAAAATCTCCAAAAAGTTATGTGGCATTTGGACTTCATTTGGTACTGTTTCTCTGAAAAGACAAAAACAAGCAGAAAACAGCAACTGGCACTAGGCACTGGGTTAATAGGTTAGTCCCAAAAAATGATATATAATTGCATATAATTGTATATAAAAACATCCAATATTGATACTATAATAGCATGGAACAATACAAAATTATAGATACGTTGGAGACGTATCAAGCATCCTCGAGTAGGTAAATGATAAAAACAGAATTTTTGATGTGGAATGCAACCTATCATGTTTCATCATGTAATCTCTCTCTTACGGTATGAATAATAAGATCCAAATGATTCAAAGCAATAGTCTATAATTTGATATAAAGACATCAATACTCAGGCATACTAGCAAACAATCATGTCTTTCAAAATAAAAATGCTAAAGATCGTTATCCCTACAAAATCATATAATCCTGTCATGCTCCATCTTCTTCACACAAAGTATTTATCATGAACAACCCCGGTTTTAGCCAAGCAATTGGTTCATACTTTTTAACGCGCTTCAGCTTTTTCAACTCCCACTCAATACATGAGCGCAAGCCATGGATATAGCACTATGGGTAGAATAGAGTATGGTGGTAGAGATAAAATAGGAGAAGTCAAAAATGGAGAAAGTCTCACATCAACGAGGCTAATCAATGGGCTATGGAGATGCCCATCAATTGATGTCAATGCGAGGAGTAGGGATTGCCATGCAACGGATGCACTAAGAGCTATAAGTGTATGAAAGTTCAACATGAAAACTAAGTGGGTGTGCATCCAACTTGCTTGCTCATGAAGACCTCGGGCATTTGAGGAAGCCCATCATCGGAATATACAAGCCAAGTTCTATAATGAAAAAAATCCCACTAGTATATGAAAGTGACAAAATAGGACTCTCTATATGAAAAACATGGTGCTACTCTGAAGCACAAGTGTGGAAAAAGATAGTAACATTGCCCCTTCTCTCTTTTTCTCTCATTTATATTTTTTTATGAATCTTTTTCGCCTCTTTTTTTCTATTTTTTTTCGTCCGAAGTCTCATCCCGACTTGTGGGGGAATCATAGCCACCATCATCCTTTCCTCACTGGGACAATGCTCTAATAATGATGATCATCACACCTCTATTTACTTACAACTCAAAATTACAACTTGATACTAGAACAAAAATATGACTCTATATGAATGCCTCTGGTAGTGTACCAGGATGTGCAATGATGCTAGCGTAACATGTATCAAAAAATGATGAACGGTGGCTGAGCCACAAATACTATGTCAGCTATATGATCATGCAAAGCAATATGACAATGACGATGTGTGTCATAAAAATGGAACGGTGGAAGTTGCATGGCAATATATCTCGGAATGGCTATGGAAATGCCATGATATGTAGGTATGGTGGCTGTTTTGAGGAAGATATAAAGAGGCTTATGTGTGATAGAGCGTATCATATCACGGGGTTTGGATGCACCGGCGAAGTTTGCACCAACTCTCGATGTCAGAAAGGGCAATGCACGGTACCGAAGAGGCTAGCAAATTGCGGAAGGATGAGAGTGCGTATAATCCATGGACTCACATTAGTCATAAAGAACTCACATACTTATTGCGAAAGTTTATTAGCCCTCGAAGAAAAGTACTACTACGCATGCCCCTAGGGGGGAGGTTGGTAGGAGTTAACCATCGCGCGCCCCCGACCGCCACACAAAGGAAGACAATCAAGAATAAATCATGCTCCAACTTCTTAGCATAACGACAGATCATACGTGCATGCTTCGGGAATCACAAACCTTCACACAATTATTCTTACTAAACCACAATTATCGACTAATACCTCCCTATATTACCATCTTAATATCGCAAAATTATTGCAAGGAATCAAATTTATCATATTCAGTGATCTACATGAAAGTTTTTATTATATCCCTCTTGAATACCTATCATATCAGGACCAAATTCATAACCCGTGCATATTACCATTGCTATCATGAGACTCAAAAATATATAAGTGAAACATAAGAGTGCAACTATTTCTTTAAATTATCATCACCGCCGTGCTCTAAAAGATATAAGTGAAGCACTAGAGCAACTGCCTAGCTCAAAAGATTTAAGTGAAGCACATAGAGTATTCTAACAAATCACGAATAATGTGTGTCCTCTCAAAAAGGTGTGTTCAGCAAAGATGATTGTGACAAACTAAAAAGCAAACAAACTATTTCACAAGACGCTCCAAGTAAAACACATATCATGTGATGAATAAAAATATAGCTCCAAGTGAGTTACCGATAGATTGTAGACGAAAGAGGGGATGCCTTCCGGGGCATCCCCAAGCTTAGACGCTTGAGTCTTCCTTGAATATTACCTTGGGGTGCCTTGGGCATCCCCAAGCTTAGGATCTTTCCACTCCTTATTCCTTTGTCCATCGTAGTCTCACCCAAAACTTGAAAACCTCAGCACACAAAACTTAACAGAAACCTCATGAGATCCGTTAGTATAACAAACAAATCTTTAACTTTAGGTACTGTACTAAATTGACTCATATTTAATATTAGCATAATGATACTGTACTCCAACTTCTCCATGACTCATACCCCCCGATACGATCCATAGATTCATCAAAATAATAAAACTATGGAATAAAAACAGAATCTGTCTGAAACAGAACAGACTGTAAAGATCTATTTAAAAGACATACTTCTGTAACTCCAAAAATTCTGAAAAATTAGGACAACGTGGGCAATTCATATACCAATATTGTGTAAAAATTTCAGATTTTCTCACGCTCTAGTACAGAATTAAAATTCAAGCACTGGACGCAAAACTTTCGGTTTTCCAAACAGCATCAATTATACTATCTTCCAAATCATCCCAAAGGCATTACTTAGCACAAACACTAATTAAAACATAAGAAAAATATCATAACAGAAGATATAATCATGCAAACACTCAAGAACAGAAGTAAATTGGGTTGTCTCCCAACAAGCTCTTTCTTTATAGCCATTAAGATAGGCTTGAGATTTCAATGATGCTCACACAAAAGATAAGAATTGAAACACAAAGAGAGCATCATGTAGCATGTGAAAAACACATTTAAGTCTAATATACTTCCTATGCATAGGCATTTTATAGGCAAACAAATTATCAAGACAAAAAGTATCTAGCATATGCAAGGAAGAAGAACGAAGCATTAACAATTTGAAATTCAAGAGAGGTAATTGAGTGACATGAAAAATTTTATAACCATATTTTCCTCTCTCATAATAATTACATATAGGATCATAATCAAATTCAACAATATAGCTATCGTATAAAATATTCTCTTCATGATCCACATGCATAAAAGTTTTATAATCTTCCAAAATAGTGGGATTAACATCAACTAAAGTCATGACCTCTCCAAACCCACTTTCATCAAAAATTCATAAGATTGAACACTCTCCGAATATGTGGGATTCTTTTTACTTAAAGTTGACACTCTTCCAAACCCACTTTCAATATTATTGCAAACATTATTTTCAATATCATATTCATCATGAGGCTCAAATAAATTTTCAAGATCATAAGAAGCATCACCCCAATCATGATCATTGCAATAAGTAGTGGACATAACAAAATTATCATCCCCAAGCTTGTAGTTTTGCATATTATTAGCACAATTAACATTAATAGAATTTATAGTAACATCATTGCAATCAGGCTTTTCAATCAAGGAGCTATCATGAATCACTTTATAAATTTCTTCTTCTAACACTTCATCACAATTTTCAGATTCATGATTTTCAAGCAAAACTTCATAGAGAAAATCAAGAGCACTCAAATCACTAGCAATTGGTTCATTATAATTGGATCTTTTGAAAAGATTAGCAAGTGGATGAGGATCCATAGTGATCTTAAATTTTTGTTTTACTTTCTGTTCTTGAGTGTTGTCATGGCAATAAAAGCAAATAAAATATTTTTGTGTTTTTGTATAAAAAATTAGAAGTGGGGGAGATGAAAATGAGAGGCAAATGCAAATAAAAGGAAAATAAAGTAAATGCAAGTGAATGATAATTTGCGCGAAGGTACTTGGTAATTTTGATGATGTCTCCCCGGCAATGGCGCCAGAAATTCTTCCTGCTACTTGTAGTCTGCGTTGGTATTTCCCCGAAGAACAGAGGATGATGCAGTACAGTAGAGATAAGTATTTCCCTCAATTAAGAACCAAGGTTATCAATCCAGTAGGAGAACCAAGCAAAATTCCGTTAAGCGCACCTGCACACACACACGAGCAAACACTTGCACCCAACGCAAATAAGAGGGTTGTCAATCCTCTTAGCGGTTATTTGCAAGGATTAAATCTTATCGAGGTAAATAGATAAACTAAACTACTAATTAAAATAAAAGTAAATAAATTGCAGCAAGGTATTTTTAGGTTTTTTATATAATAAAGATAGACCCAGGGACCATAGTTTTCACTAGAGGCATCTCTCTTGAGCACATAAACATACGGTGGGTAAACAAATTACTGTTGGGCAATTGATAGAAAAGCAAATAATTATGATGGATTCATGGCAATGATCATGTATATGGGCATCACGTCTGAGACAAGTAGACCGACTCCTGCCTGCATCTACTACTATTACTCCACCCATCGTCCGCTATCCAGCATGCATCTAGGGTATTAAGTATGAAACAGAGTAACGCCTTAAGCAAGATAACATGTTGTAGAGAAGCAAATTCAAGCAATATGAATAAACCCCATCTTTTTACTCTTAATGGCAACAATACAAATATGTGTCATGTCCCTTTCTGTCACTGGGATTGAGCACCGCAAGATTGAACCCATCACAAAGCACCTCTCCCATTGCAAGATAAATCAATCTAGTAGGCCAAACTAAACCGATAGATCGGAGAGAAATACAAAGCTATAACAATCATGCATAAAAGAGTTCAGAGAAGACTTTAATATTTCTCATGAATAATCTGATCATAAACTCACAATTCATCGGATCCCAACAAACACACCGCAAAAGAAGATTACATCGGATAGAACTCCAAGAACATCGAGGAGAACATTGTATTGAAGATCAAAGAGAGAGAAGAAGCCATCTAGCTACTAGCTATGGACCCGTAGCTCTATGGTAAACTACTCACACATCATCGGAAGGGCAGCAAGGTTGATGTAGAAGCCCTCCGTGATCGATTCCCCCTCCGGCAGAGTACCGAAAAAGGCCTCCAGATGGGATCACGGAAGAACAGAGGCTCGGTGGAAAGGTTTTCTCTTCTGGCTCTCTGGGGGTTTCCCAATATTTGTGAATCTATAGAAGTGGAATTAGGTCAAACGGAGTCACGTGGGCCCCACAAGGTAGCACGGCGCCCCCCCCCCTGGGGCGCGCCCTAGTGCCTTGTGAAGCCTCCGTGAGGCTTCTGGCCTCCTCCCGAAGCTTCCCAGGTTTATTTTGTCCAGAAAAAAATCTCCAAAAAATTTCGTGGCATTTGGACTTCATTTGGTACTGTTTCTCTGAAAAGCCAAAAACAAGCAGAAAACAACAACTGGCACTAAGCACTGGGTTAATAGGTTAGTCCCAAAAAATGATATATAATTGCATATAAAAACATCCAAGATTGATACTATAATAGCATGGAACAATCAAAAATTATAGATACGTTGGAGACGTATCAGGCCGGGATCGATTACCCCTATATTCCCAAAAAAAAATCCTCTGCTATTATTGACATGTAAGTCTCCCCTTGTCATCCACACACACCACCTCCAACACTAGCCGGAATTTCATCCCTAGTTTTCTCTGTTTTTCGCACTCTCAACATTGTGTGGGCATTTTGAAAATAGCATATCTTTTTGACTGTGCATCATATGAAGATGTGCTATACATGAATGTTGATTAGCATGATGTTAGCTTGCTGTTAGTTCCATTTTTGACCATGAATAAATTTGGAACATGCTGTTATCCCTGTTTGAAAAGGGCGTGTTGTTATAAATGCTCTGCCTCTGAAACTTGCAGTTTCTTATCTGAAACTGAAACTTGCAGTTTCTTCTCTGAAAATCACATGGTCTGCACTTTTATATGAAACTACATTTTTGAAAGTACTAAAAATAGATCTCTGGAATTCAGAAAATACTTCATATGCTCAATACTGCAAAGATCTGAAATTCAAAAGACATTCATATCTGAAAGTACCCAAAATACACAACACAAAACACAATTCACAACCTGCAAATACTGATAACCCTAAGCTCCTCCTATGATTATTCGTCGGGGCACTCCCCTCCTATTCCTCGGCGGCAGACCGCCGCCCCGTGAGATGAGGTGAACGGCGAGGGAGCCTTGGACAATGGCGGGGAAGCATCGTCGCGCCAACTGCTTTTCTCCTCTTGCGGTTGGGTACGGTCGACGAAGACTCCACCGGCTCGCTCTAACACGGCACACTCACAAACGGCACCGTGTGGCTGCTCCATCCTTGATCCTCTGGATGCTCGATCTTGGATCGATACTCCCACCACCTCCGCCTCACGACCGGATTCGGCAAATCTGTCTGCTCCATGGCCCAGAGGAGCAACTCTATGGACTCCCGCGCGACTCCATTCGGGTGGATCGCCGCCTTTTCGCTCTTTTTCAAATATTTGGCCATCGCCATCACCGTCGCCGCTAATTGCCGCTGGTTGTCAAACCAAGACTGTATCTCCATCATCCTGGCTAGCTTCACAGGGTCGCCGTCTGCGATCGTCACGTATCGGTTGTACTCCTCCATCGATCTACTTCTCCACAGCACCTTCACTCGCAGGCGGTGGTTTTGGAATGGAAGAGTAGCGGCAGCGGTTTTGGAATGGAAGAGGAGAGGAGCGGCGGTGGTCTTGGAATGCAAGAGGAGCGGCGGGCGGCGGTTTTGGAATGGACGAGGGCGGCGGCGCGCTGTCAGTAGATCCATCCTAATAACTAATTTACCCCTCACTTACGAAGTGACCCCACGTTACCTAGTACTGACCAACAGAAGGCTTACAAAAATGCCTACCACCCTAAAACTTTCTTTTTAGTTTGCATATATAATTTGGTCAAAGTCAAACTTTGTAATGTTGGACTAACTTGATAGGAAAAAATACCAACATTCACAATATGAAGTCAATATTATTAGATGCATCACGAAATTAACTTTCATATACCATATATCTTTGGTATTGTAGATGTTGATCTTTTTTTATATAAATTTGGTCAAAGTCAAAAGAAACGGAGGGAGTATTGAAGAGCTTGATAGGGTTGCTGTCGCCTGCATCATCATGCCTTGTTTCATAGCTTCCAAGATTCACAACCAACTCATAAGATTCCCATAATAAGTACAACAAAGATGCCTATGCATCTCATTGATTCACAGATCAGAGCCAATATTAACTTTAAAACTAAAACAAAGTTGTGAGAATGTGTACATGTAAAGAAAAATTGATTGATGCTTCTCTGAGAAAAGAGTAATCCCTGGAGAAGTGCCAATATATCCAGCAAACCATAAACCTAATTCATGTAAGCTATTTGATTCAAGGATTTGTTGCAATACTGAAACCAGTCCAGTTTATGGGCGGGCATGTCAAACACCGGCAGATTAACATGTTCTGCATAAGCTGGTCGCCAAGAACTTGTGGAACCATCCGAACATCTGTGCCCGTTGGAAGCCACGTTATTTTAGATGGTGGCCCTCACACTCTGCATATGCGGGTTCCATCCAAACATTTGTGCAGTTCCACTAAAATGTAGCTGAATAACCCTATTTGCACAGATAATGAAAAAGCGTGATTAATATAATAGTGGCACTAGTTGATGAAACATACACAAATAAATAGAAGCAACTTCATTTTCTTAATGGGAAAAGATTGTGATACAATAAGTTTATTAAAAGAAAATACAACAGTAGCACAGTATGACAAAGCACGATGATGTGGATGAAGGACATGACTGACCTGTGTCAGATGACTTAGTGAGATCAAGTTATTCTTCAGGTCATCATATCTTGCCATGAAGGCAATTCGTTGAAAACTACGAACAAATTTAGTGCGGCAGTAGGAGGGGACTTGAGTCATTCCAATCTCTTTTTTTGTGCAATTCAACTAAAACTATGGCGCCCGCCGTGCTGTGAGGGAGAGAGGGGCCCTGCGCCACCTCGACGGTAGGCGTCATAGGGACCGATGAGTGGACTCAACGGTAGGCCTAATAGGGCACATCGACCCAATTCTCCCGGATACACCTTCTACAAGTGATGAACCAGGAAGGGCCTTGCGTCATTCCAATCACTCTTTTTGTGCAGTTCAACTAAAATTAAGCATCTCTGTTTGCAGAGATACTTAAATGTGTCATTACTTTAAGAATGAGACTATTTGATGAAATGTATACTAACAAAGAGAAGCACTTTCATTATCTACATTGGAAATGAAATGATAGCAAAGACAGTAGCTCTATTTTAACTGTATTATTACTTCATTTTATCAGTGGCACTAGCGATGCCAAAACATTGCCTCAAATTATTAGTGGCATTAGATTAAGGTGCAAAATAATACATAGCATTATTGCTTTCTCATGGCAGTGCCAAAACATTAGGACAAGATCACTAGCTGCATGCAGAGTCAACATGCATTAGATGGTGGCCCTCACACTCTGCATATGCGGGTTCCATCCAAACATTTGTGCAGTTCCACTAAAATGTAGCTGAATAACCCTATTTGCACAGATAATGAAAAAGCGTGATTAATATAATAGTGGCACTAGTTGATGAAACATACACAAATAAATAGAAGCAACTTCATTTTCTTAATGGGAAAAGATTGTGATACAATAAGTTTATTAAAAGAAAATACAACAGTAGCACAGTATGACAAAGCACGATGATGTGGATGAAGGACATGACTGACCTGTGTCAGATGACTTAGTGAGATCAAGTTATTCTTCAGGTCATCATATCTTGCCATGAAGGCAATTCGTTGAAAACTACGAACAAATTTAGTGCGGCAGTAGGAGGGGACTTGAGTCATTCCAATCTCTTTTTTTGTGCAATTCAACTAAAACTATGGCGCCCGCCGTGCTGTGAGGGAGAGAGGGGCCCTGCGCCACCTCGACGGTAGGCGTCATAGGGACCGATGAGTGGACTCAACGGTAGGCCTAATAGGGCACATCGACCCAATTCTCCCGGATACACCTTCTACAAGTGATGAACCAGGAAGGGCCTTGCGTCATTCCAATCACTCTTTTTGTGCAGTTCAACTAAAATTAAGCATCTCTGTTTGCAGAGATACTTAAATGTGTCATTACTTTAAGAATGAGACTATTTGATGAAATGTATACTAACAAAGAGAAGCACTTTCATTATCTACATTGGAAATGAAATGATAGCAAAGACAGTAGCTCTATTTTAACTGTATTATTACTTCATTTTATCAGTGGCACTAGCGATGCCAAAACATTGCCTCAAATTATTAGTGGCATTAGATTAAGGTGCAAAATAATACATAGCATTATTGCTTTCTCATGGCAGTGCCAAAACATTAGGACAAGATCACTAGCTGCATGCAGGATCGTTCTGGCAAAGGGTAGTACCAAAAAGGAACATACCTCATCATGGGAACCATATCTGCAGTCAACGCCATAGTAGATGGGTTGACAGCAGTCACCAACATGGATGATTATATTCATGCGACCTTTTTATGCAGCTCACCTAAAATGAAGCAATGTTTGCATCATGCAGTTAGCAAGAAGTACTTGGTCCCATGAGCTGGCAGCTTCTTCATTAGTTGCACTAAAACTGAGCAACATCAAGGTTGGTCGTCAAGCTCGTGGAATGTGCAACTATAATTTGGATATGCTTTTGTGCAGTTCAACTAAAATCAAGCGTCCATGTTCGTTACACAAATATGTGCAAAGTGCCATTGTGGTGATAGTGACGGCTAATCTTGCAAAGGCTAATTAACTGTTGGAGGAGATTAACCACAAAGTTCAACGAGAAGGTTAGGAACTCCAATCACCCTTTGTGCGGTTCCACTAAAATCAAGAGATGTTGCCGTTTTGACATTTTAGTAGAACTGCACAAGACACTCTTTCCAAAAAAGAAGTGTTTTGTGCAGTTCATGTAACACCCCGATTTTTGGCCCTTTCTTTTTCTTTTGGATTTCTTCGGAATTTCTTTTTCCGTGACTATGTGGTCTTGAAACCTGGGAAGATCTTCTCTCCTGCCACTTCCTAGTGGCTTGTCACTCCCAAATCTATCCCAAGGCCATGTCATTTCCATCTTAGCCCCAACCCCAATATTTATTTCTTGGGAATATTCCTTTTTCTATTAAAGGAATAACCCTGTTTGCTTTAGGTTGTGAAGCAACCTATATTTCTGCCTTTCCAAAAATTCCCACAAAATTCTCATAAATTCTTTGGATCATATCTTCCACCAATATGTCAAAACCCATCCTTGCCTAGTTCAAAAATAATTGAGGAATATTCATTTTCATATTCTGTCCAGTATGGCACTTTGTGAAGGAAGTGTTATTTATATGTTCTTGATTGCCCTCAAAATTTTTGGGCACTCTCTCATATCCAAATTATTGCCACATGCCAAAAGTCAGCTTCATTTGCCTAGTAAAGCTTCCGCAGCAAATTTCCAAAGTTTCTGACCAGAGAGAAGCTTTGTGAAGGAAGTACTAGCTAGGCTTATCAAAATGAGTTGAAATTTTGGTAGATCATTAAAATGATAAAATCATAACTCTCCACCAAATTTCATATCCATCCAACAACCTATGTGAGCACACCTTCAAATCTTGGTTTCTGGTCACAATTTCAGTTTGTGAAGCAACTATATTTTATATTGCTTCAAAAATTCTGAAATTAATCCAGGACCTAAATGTCCCTATATAATTTGAGCATGACAAAATTCACATCATTTTGACTAGCCATTTTCTCTACAAAATTCCCTCAAGTTTCTGTCCATTGTGGAGCATTGTGAAGGAAGTACCATTTTGGTGTATCCAAATGGGATGAAATGTTGATGGTGTCTTCTTATGACCAAATAATCATCCTACAACAATTTTCAGCCCAATCCAATACTCCATGTGAGTGCTACTTCCTGATCTAGTTTCTAGACCAGTTTTTTGTAGTTGTAAAGCAACTATGTTAAATACTGGTCCAAATCATTTCATTTTTCACAGGATCATAGTCCTTCCTACCCTAAACCCCTGAGACATCCTGGTTAGCTCTTATCCCATCCCATTTGATCACTATTTCATGACTAAGTTGGCTACAGCAAACTTTCTCTGATGAATCCCATCAGATCAAAGTCGCTTTCTTCGATCTATCACATCAGGGAGGACCCACTTAGGAATGAAAACACTCTAGACATCCTGTTGCTGGTCAGTATTCACCGCGTGCGCCTGTGCACGCGGTCTGGCGTGCCGAAAGCGCGCTCTGGACTTCGGGTCCCTCTGCCGCCGCCCAAACGCCGAGCTCGCGACACCGCGGCATGTCCTCTGCGTTTCTCTCGCTCTCCTGGGTCCGCGTGTCCCCTCTGGACCCCTCTCCCTCTCCTCTTTCCTCTCCGGCGAGCACGCCGTCCCGGGATGCCCGCGGCCATCGTCGCTTTGCCTTTGTCCTTTTCCCTCTCCGTAGCATCTCAGCGCCGCATGCACCTCCCATAGACCTCTCTCCCCCTCCGCGCGTGCGCTCGAGCACGCGGTCACGCCAGGAGCATCAACCGCGCGCTCCCGTCGGCATCCGGTGAAGGCATCGCCGTCTCGGCTATATAAGCCTTCCCCGAGACCCATCGAGCTCATCCACAGCTCTCTCTCACTCCCATAGCTCTCCCCAACCTCTTCCCCGAGCTCGAGCCACCCTCCTAGCCTCAATCGGCCGCCGCGGTCATCTCCGGAGTCTGCTTAAATTCGAGCCAGCCAAGTCCCCATTCTCCCGCATTTCTTCCCCTGGAGGACCTCTGGATCATGGTGGTCCTCCCCGTACTCTCCGTTCGCCGGATGGACGCCGGCATCCTCGAAGCCAAGTCCGGCCGGGCCTCCTCTGTCGTGCCCGCGCGAGGTTGAAGACGAGCTGGGCTAGGCGGGCCCCACCGCTCTGCGGGCCCCGCATGTCAGCCGCACGAGGGCGTTGACCCGGACCAGCTGAGGTGGCAAGTGGAAGCGTACTTCTGAGAAGTACGTCTTCGTTTAACTGAAAGCGTACTCTACTGCGTTGTCTGTGAGAAATACACTTTCATTACTACGGAGACGTATTTCAGAAAAGGCGCTTTCTCTTTTTCAGCCCAGAGCCGAAACTGCTAATTTGCGGACGTTCGTCCGTTAAGGGCAGAAGTGGACAGATTTTTATTCTTTTTCTGCCTAACGAACGAACAGCCGTATCTCGGCAACCGTAACTCCGATATAGGTGATTCCAAAGCCCACGATCTCAGTTCGTCGAGCCCGTTCCGATGGTATCATTTTCATGAGGTTGTCAAACTGTGAAAATGACCATTTTGCCCTTGCCCTTAAAACAGCTCCGTCGGGAGGGAAACTTTTCCGGCGATTCTTTCCGCGAGTTCATCGCACCTCTCCCCGGTGAATCTATCAACCCCAGGCAAGCCACGATAGCCACTTGCATGATGGTCTTGCAGTAGCCATGGTTTTCACTGGAATATTTAATAATTGCTTGTTCATTTAATGATTTTGTTAATACTTCGAATATGCTTGTGAATCCATGTCTATGCTTATGCCATGGTCATTTTCATCTAGTAAGTGATATGATTAATTGCTAATGATATTCTTATCATTTTTTATTCTTGTAATCATTTCAGATGCTAGTGATAATAATATGCTCATATGAATAGTTGGGGTTTGTCATGCAAATACTTGTGATATTCATGATCATCGTTATGCCATGCTCTTATGCATCCCGTAGACTAAATGATTTATTGTTGTTATATGGTTATGTTGCCCATCCATGTTTATGTTGATATCATGCTCATATGCATTATCATTTTATTATGACTCAGCTCATCACCATTCAAGTTGAACCTGACATTAATCAAACTTGAACAAATCTGTTGGCTGAGTCATGGTGCCACCGAATCGAGCTAACCAGTGCAGCCACACTTGCCTTATGGGGGGGCCTGATGCGGTCTATTGTCATGCCTCTCGTCGGTGCCTCCTACTAGGGAAGGTTATGGGTGCGCGCTACCCTGATCAGGTAGGCGGCCATAGCCTTGAAGGCCCGAGTTTTGATGGTACCGAGGTCCCCGTTTGGGACGATGTTTATGTTTGGCCACGACGGTGGCAGCCACAGAGGTGGCGGGTGTCACATGTTGGCACCAGGGTCACCCAGGACATAGCCCAAAGGAGAGTTTGTCGGAGTGGCCGGGAGAGTGTCATGCAATAGATTGGTTTTGTCGGAATGCCATTGGTCCACCCGAATGGGAGCACGAGGCCATGAGTTCCGTGGTGTGGGTACAGTGTACTAACCTCTGTAGAGTGTATAATCTATCGATAGCCGCGTCCTCAGTCATGGACACAGTTCGTAGTAGGTCACACTATGGGTCAACAGAAATAATAATCTGAATAATAACAACCCCGGTTCGATGAGAAAAGAAGTTGGTTGATCTTTATGTGGTCATGCGATGATCACAGGTAGAGATCAAGCTCCTTGTGGTCATGCGATGATCACGATGGTATAGTTGATACCAAGCTTGGTTGATCCTGAGGTGATCGTGTGATGATCATGATGGTAAGTTTGTGGTTACGAGATAACCTCCGAGCAGAGTAAGTTGGTCCATGAGACCTGAAACGTCGACCCCCTTGCATGCTAGTGCTAGTATCATCCTGTTCATATCATGAATTATATGTACATGCCATGCTCATGTTGTTGCCATGCTCATGTTGTTGCCATGCTCATGTTGTTCTAGTAGTATCGTGTTCATCTTTGATGATTAACCTGTAAATGTCATGCTGTTGTATGTCTTGATTGCTTTGGTTGCTGTGAGCTTGCGAGTACATTCAAAGTACTCACCTGGCATGTCATGCCAGATTGCAGGTGATGCCGTAATTGCTTGTTTGTCGAGGATTCCGAGGTTGCGCTCTAGGATGTGTCCCAGCTAGAGTCCCTGCGGAGTGGAGTCCATCACCGTCGTCGTTGTTCCGCTGCTAGAATTATTTCCGCTTCGAGATGTTCCGCTGCTAGCATAGAACTACCTTAGCAGGCGAAGTGTCGCCGTGCCCCTGTAACCTTTGTAATATAGGACCCTTGTACCCCATTTATTCATAATAAAGAGCTGATTTGTTCTATGCCAAGCAGTGCCGTATTCCAGAAGACTTGATCTCTGGGCTGGAATACGGGGTGTTCCGGTTCCTCTGAGCCGGGGTGCCACAGTTCACCAAAAGGTCGCAATAGCAACGAGGTGAAATGTATATCTCTGTTTGCACAAATAGGTAGAAAGGCGGGTGAATAACGAGTGATGAAACATACGTCAAATGAAAAGAAGCATCGTCCTTATCTTAATGGCAATCATAGAAGGACAGTACCAATTTTTAAAGCTGCAGCATTGCTTCGTACTACTAGGGGCATTAAGATTAATAATGACAACTGTTAACTTTGACATTACTTTAATGGTGCCATTGCTTGATTTTACCAGCTACATTAGATTAACAGGTGCTAAAGAGTTGGTATAAGGGCATGTTACAGTAGGCAGACCAGGACAGTTGCATTTCTAACGAAAAGAAGCAACTTACTTATCTTAACGGGAAATATAGCAGGACATTAAAACATGGTCATTGCTTCATATTACTGGGGGCATTACATTAAAAAACAACATTGGTTAAACATCTCCTTACTTTAACAGTGAGATTGCTGCATTTTACCAGCGGCATTAGATTAACAACAGCTAAAAATTGCCATAAGGGCATCGGACAGTGGGTGCACCAGCACCATGTACCTCCCCCGATGCATAAAGTGGTGATGCAAACAAACATGCAAACAGGATATCTGGGTTTGTCCCATTTTTGTACACTATAGCCACCTTTTACTATGTGAGGGCAGCAAATCTAGTGCTGGAAATACTCTGTCGACTTGTCCCCCAGTCCCCACTTTCTTTCCTTTTTCAACCAGTAGATCGGTTCTATATCCAGTTTGTACTTTGTTTTTCCTTTTATTTCCCTTTTCAACCAAGAGACCGGTTGGGTAGCCAGTCTCTACTACCCCCACCCCCCCCCCAATCTTTCCTCTTTGAACCAAATCCTAGAGTCATGCTAGAACTTTTCCCCCATTCTTCCCGCTTTGAACCAAGTCGTAGATTCGACTGCATGAACTAGCTTTACCTCTAATAGTAATAATTTAGGTGGCTTTGGAACAGTCGATCGAGCCAATCTATGAGGGGGCTGAGAAGTAGAAAAAGATTCACATGCATCGACGTGGGGACCTGGGGCAGTAGAGCTAGGCCGGTTTCGAAGGAAGTTATACCTGAGGTTCGTCGGGATTTGGCTAGGTGGGCGGCGGGAGGCCGGATCTGCCCACACCACGGCAGCGAGGAAGACTGGGTCAAAGGCCCTTCCTAGCCGGTGCTGTGTGGGAGAGAATGGCAAGGCACACGTATCGGGACGTGCCGGCAGTGGGTTTGCTCCGTCGCCGACGAGGACCGCGTGAACGTTGCACCTTCACCCCTTCCCCGGCGGAGGGGATCCGGCCGGATCTGTGACCAGCGGTGAGCAGAGAGAGAGTGTGGCCACCGATGTCGTGTTTAGATCTGGAGAGGATGAGTGTGTGAAGAGAGCAACCCTAGCAAGCAAGAGCGGAGGCTCCTGCTTATATACATATAGTGGAGTAGTTTTCTTTTTTTCTCTCCATAAAAACAATCGTTTAAAATTGCGTACGAGCCAGGTCGCACTTTGTATTGTTCATTTCTGGTCCCCGGCCCTCCATTAATTGAACAACCACACGGGTCAAATTATCACGGCTGAAAATATAGAACGAACAAGCTCGAACTCTTTTGAATTTGAGATGTCGATGGCACCGTTTGAACACATTGCATCCATGGACTAAGTAGTTTGAATTTGAGGTAATGTGTGGCTTTTGCAGTTCACATCTAAATGGGGGCACACCATACATTTTGTTTGCTTACCACGCTATACTTATAAAACATGCACAATTTACATTTCGAATAGCTAGCTAGAGCTTGAAATGTATTGTTTCCAACATAAAGGGAAATCAAATTTCTGAAAATTCATGATTTTAGCATTTGCAAAAAAAATGTAAGAGCCATCAATCATTGTTCTGATTTTGAACATAAACTATATGCAACCTTTTTTGAGGGAGACCGGGTCTATTGTAAATGTTTGCAAGTACATAGCATCTCTGATAAAAAATGCATCCAAATTCCGAGACCAGCCAACAACCAACTACAGTCAGAAAGAGCCGTCGACGCGTCGTTGTCGCTGCTATCCTACCGGAGCCAGCTTGACCTCGTCAATGACTGTCGAGGAGTCTTCGTGCACGTGCCCCTAAGGAGCAGCGCCCCGGAGGCGTAGTTGTCATCATTGATCTAAGGCGCCTAATTAATATAACACCAAATTCTCCCATATGACAAGAAACGCTAACTTCACTGCCCCAAGGAGACAACATGAATCTACGCCGGAGCTCCATCGACTACGTCCCGACAGACAAACTCGACGAGGATCAAAGCTCAAAGAGCAAACTAGTAGAAAAGGCGTCAATTGATGTCTCCGATGTCCGAATGTAGCCGGCTTCACCTTCTTAATGGCAACCGATTAGTCTTCGTGCATGTGCCCCTAATAACCAACGCCCTAGAGGAATGCAGTTGTCGTTGTTTAACCCTCGCATTGATCCGAAGCACATGACACCAAAACTCGTCGGATGACAAGAAACCTTAACCTCACTGCCCCAAAGGAGACGGCAAGAATCTACACTGGAGTTCCATCGACTATGTCTAGACGAATGAACTCAAGGAGGATCGGAGCTCGGAAGACAGACTCGGAATAAGAAGCGCCGACATCGTCCGCCTGAGTGTTGCGCGTGCGAGGACTAAAACCCCTAAAATAAACTAATAACTGGAGCATAGGCACCAGGATTCCCCTCCCCGCCACCGGTCGACGGAGCGGTGGGAAGAGGGGAGGGGTGAATCCACTGGCTCATCGGTGAAGCAGGGAGGGGAGAGGTTGCCCTAGCCGCCTAGGGTGAGTGGACTGGATTTGTATTCATACCGAGAATGGATTCAAATTTTATTGGTATTGCAATATACTTAGTGCTGATCCTACTTTTTTTTAGATTTATCAACACAACTACAACCGTATGTTAGTACGACACAGCCTGCACGATATGTACACGATAGCCAATCCAGCTGTCTGCTGGACTCTGGTCACATGGATGGACGAACTGATCTCCCTGTCGTGCAGGGATCATCCAGGCAACGACGTGTGTACAGAACTACTCTAGTACTACTATCGCCGGTGTCTCTCTTCTAGTACAACTCAGCCGACGCGTCGGGCCTGAGGGACGGGGGAGAGTGTGCCTATGGTCGCCTGCTCAATTGCGGTCCCACATGTGAGTGCAAACGCAAGATGACTCGCGTTCCATTCCATGAGTGGCGTGCCGGACCGACTGACCGTGTGGGGTGCGATGCGAACGCGACGTGTGTTCTATATACATGTAGCACCACCATTTTCTTTTTGTTTTGCTCCATGGCACAATCCATCAATACGAAATTATACTATTTAAAAGTGGAGGGCGTGGCTTTTCCCGCACGTTAGGCGGGGCAGTTTTGCCTAGTCGGTTTGACAGAGAGGCGAGGAGGACGAGGGAGTAGCGGATTCAACTTACTGCTGGAAAGGTGGGGCTGTGTGATTTGACGGCTCGTTACTGATGGAAAGGTGAGGCCTTGTGATTTGACTGCTCATTATAGTCATTATTACTGTGGCGCTGCGACCGGGGTGAGTCTCCCCCTCCATGGTGTACAGGTGCTAAGCATGCCACATATGCAAAAAAATCTGATGTGACAAGGTAGGAGTAAAGAGAAGAGAGAGGAGTTTGGTGACCCCAGGAAGAACGAATGCAAAGCGCGCGGACCTATGCAAAACACTTAAATGAGAGAAGTTTACGGAACGCATGAAGGAGTATAGTTGTCAAAGAAATACTTAGCACCCCATCTAAGCACGTAGTACTATGCATAATTTGGTGCATGAAACGTCGATCCAGCTGGTGGCTGTCCCTCATCCTGCATCATATACTTAGTATAGTAGTACTACGTATTGTACTAATATCGTTGTTCTCTCTTTTCTACTTTAGTAGTAACTCAGCCGACGCGCGTTCCATTCCGTGAGCGGCGTGCCGGACCGACCATGTAGGTGCGACGCGAACGCGAGGAGCGTGCGATATATGCCCCACCTTTTTCTTTAATTTGAGCTTGTTAGTTTCGCTCCATGGTGCAATCCATTGATACTTACAAAACTATAGGCGAGGGCGGGGCAAGTTTCGCCTGGTCGGCTTGACAGAGAGGCGAGGAGGACGAGGGAGTAGCGGATTCAACTTACTGCGGGAAAGGTGGGGCTTTGTGATTTGACGGCTCATTACTGCTGGAGTGGGGCCTTGTGATTTGACTGCTCGTTATAGTCATTATCACTGCGAGGGGTAAGTCTCCCCTTCCGTTCCCCACTCTAATCCGGTGCATGACACGTCGACCCGGATGCTGGCTATCCCACATGTCAGTGAAAGGAGGTATAATTGTTGCCGACGACCTAAGGAGGAGCAAAGAACCGTGTGGTATACTCTAGTTTTCCACTGGAGTACTAGCCCGACGCGGAGGAGTGCGAAACACGGCACCCAGTGCGATATGGCGATAAAAATGATCTAGTTTGCTTGTGATCCCACGGCACCGCTCATCGTTAGCACTGTTTTAGTCGTGCCTCTCAGCCTAGTACAAACGAAATAATATGATGAGAATGGCAATGGATAATAATTGTCTTAACTATTTAGGATAATTTAGAAGGACACATACGAAAACGCTTGAAAGACACAGTGGAAAAAGAAGAAGACATAGGGGCAAATGAAGAAGGAAGATTACCCGCAAAAAGTAAAAGAAAAAAGGAAGACGCAGACAACAGTCTGGGTGCTGCTCTCTACTTCATGAAGGGTTGCTGGGCGCGGAGTTCTAACTGCTTCTTCATCGCCTCCACAACCTTCATCTCCTCTCGCCTCTCGTCCGCCATCTTCTTCATTGCTTCCATGGTGCGGGATTTCTCGAGGCGAGCGTCGATGATCTCTTTCACATCTGCATGATGTTACTTGACAGCAACCACGTTCTCGGTGCGGAGCTTTGCCATGTCATCCCTAAGTTCCCTGATGACGGCTGTCAGCATCTTCACCGAGGCACTTCTCTTCTCTCGCAGCTTCTCCTAGCCAGCGATCTCCTCCTTCAGCAGGTCGAGCTCGTGGTAGAGCTTCGCTTTGTCCTCCCGAAGTTCCACGATTTCGCCGGTTGCCTTATCAACCAAGGCATTGCTCTCCTTCACCAGCTTCAGCAAGCCGGCGATCAACTCCTTCTGCTTGTTGAGCTGAGCGGGCATGTCATCGCGGGCTAACGACTTCAGCATTGCCCGGTCGGCATGTTCGCCTCCGCGGCGAATGCGCTTCTGAGAGCCCTCTCCTGCCCATGAGAGATCTTTCGAGGCCTCCGCGGGGCGGCGGGCCCTCTCTTTTTTTTCGTGGCCAAGGTCGTCGCTCCCTTGTTCTTTCTCGGCCCAGAGCTCTTCCTACCAGCCATGGCAGACGCAAGGAATGATGAACAAGAAAGGCTTATGAGGAGGAATGTGCAGTAATATTTGAGTAGTTAGTTTCCCTTTTTATAACCTAGTACTAATATGCTGCAAAGTGTAAACACGTTTAGGTTAGATCGGTGTGAACAGGTTTGCAATTAATTATTGCATGGTACTTTGGAATGTGACGGGAAACTAGCTCGAAATTTATTGATGGTTTTGGAACGGCTCCCGATGAGTTCTCGCGACCAAGCATTCAAAAACTCATGATAAATCAATGACCATCTTTTTCCAAACGACCAACTATTTTCATAGAAATACAACACATATAGATGGAGTATTTTCATAGAAATACAATACATAGATGGAGTGATTGTCGCGGTTGCAAACCACCATGGCGCCGCGTGTTCACTGCAGCAGCAACTGAGCAGGTCAGTCCATCGCTGGCGGGGAAGGAGGGCAGGTCACCTCGACACGATGCATCCCCAGTGCCGCCGCCGCCGCTGGTTGAGCGATTTGGCTTCTCCTACCGCCCATTTGAACAGTTGCACCGGCTTCTCATGCCATTCCGCAGGCATGCGCGTTCTCTCCTCCGCAGTCGACTCCGTGAATATGATCTCTGCCATTAGCCCCAGCTCAAAATCAATGCGACACTGCCAGATGCTGACATCCCTCAGCATCTCACCCGTGAGATCGACATGCGCCTCCACCTTGTGCTTCGCCAAGCGCAGCTCCTTCGAACTTGTCTCCAATCAATGTGATGCTTCCTCGATCCGATTTGCCCTTGCTGCCCACCACCTGAAACACAACCCCCGGCATGTCCTCCGGCGCCACCGATCTGTGATTCCAGAGCAATGGATCCCCTCTGAAACACATGTGGGTTTCGCTTAAAGGCGGCAGTGCTGCGGGCCGCAAGGAGAGGGCAGCCCGCGGAATGCTGGGATCTAAGGGATTATCCATGGCGGAATCGGATGGTCGAGGCGAGGAGGCGAGCGTAGGCGGTGGGAGAGCCCTAGTAGGTGAGCGTAGTACTCCACTCCGTCCATTTTTAAATACAAAAGCCACCAACAGTAACCTAGGCAAAAATTGATGACGTTGCCTCGTAGTACTAGCAACCCATGATTTAACTACTCGCATGCATGCAGTGGATGATAGTAATGTCATTCTCAACTACCTCCGTCTTGGTTTATTTGTCCTCATTGTATTTTGTACCAACTTTTGACCAAAGATTTAACTAACAAAATATTAATGCATGTCATAAAAAATAATATCATCTCAAACTATGTTGAAATACGAATCCAATGATATAATTTTTGGTGACATGCATTAACATTTTATTAGTTAAATCTTTGGTCAAAATTTGGCACAAAATACAATGAAGACCAATAAACCAGGACGGAGGTAGTAGTACTTCCTCCCTCACGAGGTCACGCCACTCAATTTGCATGCGCTGTATTAATTGACCATCCATTAAGTGAACGACTCTACATGCCTCAAATTATCACGTGGGGTGGCTCTTCGTACAAAAATGCGTTCCACTGTCTACCCGCGTGTGTGTGTGAAGGAATGAGTGCATGCGTGAACATCTTCTCTTCGTGCACGTACTCCACCAGTGTGTGTGGGGGAGAGAGAGCGTGGTATACATTGACCTAGAGAGAGATGGTGTGTCCCCGCAAAAAAGAAAGAGATGGTGTGTGTCGGAAAGAGTACCCGCGCGTGTGTGTGACAGTGTGAGAAAGGACGAGTGCATGCGTGCACCTCTCCTCTTTGTGTACGTACTAAACCTAGAGTACAAGTGTATGTGTGTGACATCGACCTATAGAGAGATGGTGTGTGCCAGAAGCCCCGAGAAAGTCATCAGTGTAGGTGTGTGCGTGGGTAGGAGGGAGAGAGATGATACTTATGTGTCAACGCAGTGCGTGTGAAAAAGAGGCTAGTCAACAGTTCGCCACACAGTTCAAAAAAAAAAGTTCGCCACGAGACTATTCCCGGCAAACGCCCCAATAACCGTAAGATCTGCATCCGACGGTGGAAGTTATTGGACAAAAACAGCACTAAAAAAAGAAATGCCATGGCATTTCTTTTTACTAACACACCACGCCCCTCCCCTGCACATGAAACTGCCACACGATTGTTCGCAACTGCCGGTTTGCTAGAAATCCCGATAGACCAGGCATTTGGCGGTAGGCGGGGAGCTTGGACTGTTGGTTTGCTCACATGCGGTCGCACATGTGAGTGATGTACCAAGTCGATGCGCATCCCTTCGGTGAGCGGCGGGCCGGACCGACCGTGTGTTGGTGCGACGCGAAGCCGACAGGCTGTAAGTTACCGCCTACTCCTTGACGAGATTGGTCGATACAAATCCTGATTAAGAGCATGGTTAATAGTACTATAGCCAAAAGCTGGCTATATGGAGTTGTCATGTCACTTATAGCCAACCTAATAGCCCACTCATACAATAGTTAGTCATACTAATATACTATACCATTATATATGGCCCACCTCTTCCTCTCACAAAGAGTGTTGGAGCTCATGCTACAGCCGGTTGTAAGTAAGTAGCCCGCTTCTCTTCTTTCTCCTCTTCTCTTTCCTCCAACTAGGCAAAAATCTGATGTGGCATCTCTTATAGCCCGCCTAAGAAAGGGTAGGGCGGCGTTTTTGCCGCGTGTGAGGCGTGGTAGTTTTTTTTACAATGGGATGGACCCGGCACTGCAAAAGTCAAAGAGGTGTGCAGTACTACTACGCTTGTCGGAGGCGTACGTGGGCCTGCGTTCTCGGATGCGTACGTGGCGGAGCCGGATGCCCGCCAACCTCTCGTAGCGATAGCGAGGAGCCCGCTGCTGGCTATTTTCTATATAATCTTTTTTTTGCGAATATATTTTCTATATAATTAGCTTTGAATTCAATCGTTCATGTGTGTACCCTGTTGTGTCTACAATATTCTTCTGGAACCAGCAGCACGTCACTGTGATCAATCCACAGAAGAAGCTCACAACAACCCATCCCCCATGTGTCACGTGGCCTCATGGATGCACCCACATCATTTTAATCATAATATATTGACTGAGAAAAGAGAGACATTTTGTAGAGTGCCATTGGAATTCTAACTTACGTGCTTTTGCACATACTGGAAGTACTAGTGCCACATCATCTAAAGCCTTTCTACACACGCACATTTCTTATACAAATGTGCTCCACCATGTACCCGCGCATTTGTATGTGGGAACGAGTGCATGCGTGCACCTCTTCTCTTTCGTACACATAGTCTGTGTGTCTGAGAGAGAGAGATGGTGTGTGCAAGAAATCACGGGAGATTCGTGAATTTGTGAGTGGGTGGGGGAGGGGGAGGGAAATATAGATGGAGTATGTGTCAATGATGCAATTTGTGTGAAAGGGAAGCCTATATTATACATATATGTATGTGCATGCGGGTGATATACGAGAAGGGAGGGGAGGGGTCGTCTGCGCGATATATCGATAGAGACAGATGGAGGGAAGAACTCTACGAGCCTACAAGCACTGGGAGAGGGGGTGTTGGGAGATGGTGCGAGAGGCCAACTGGACGGAGACTCGGAAGGAGTGTACAAGTGCGAGATCGATATTTTAAGAGAGGGGCCGAGAACATGCGTGGTTGCGCGCGTCTGAGAGATGAAGCAAAAGGCATGGATGATGAGAGGTGAGATGATGGATAGACAAATGTGTGTGTGGTAGCTAGGCAGTCCTATCTAGAGAGGTAGATTGATCGATGTGTACGTGTGGGGTCGAGGAGATAGGTCTAGAGGGGGGGTGAATAGACACTTAACCAACCAAAGTTGCAGATTTTAATTTCTCATGGAACTTAGGCAGATTTTGGCACAAGTTAAGATCATTCCAATACTTTCTACACATGCATATCTAGAGATTAAGCAGCGGAAATAGTAAAGCATGCAAAAGTGCGGAATGTAAAGGGGTAGAGTATGGAAGATCAAACGCAATGAAGACACGGTGGTTTTTGGCGTGGTTCCGATAGGTGGTGATATCGTACGTCCACGTTGATGGAGACTTCAACCCACGAAGGGTAACGGCTGCGCGAGTCCACGGAGGGCTCCACCCACGAAGGGTCCACGAAGAAGCAACCTTGTCTATTCCACCATGGCTTACGTCCACGAAGGACTAGCCTCACTCGGGTAGATCTTCACGAAGTAGGCGATCTCCTTGCCCTTACAAACTCCTTGGTTCAACTCCACATCATGTCGGAGGCTCCCAAGTGACACCTAACCAATCTAGGAGACACCACTCTCCAAAAGGTAATAGACGGTGTGTTGTTGATGAACTCCTTGCTCTTGTGCTTCAAATGATAGTCTTCCCAACACTCAAACAACTCCTCACAGATTTGGCTATGGTGGAAGAAGGATTTGAGTGGAAAGCAACTTGGGAAAGGCTAGATATCAAGGTTCAAATGGTAGGAATGGAATGTCTTGATCTCAACACATGAGTAGGTGGTTCTCTCTTAGAAAATGTATGGTGGAAGTGTAGGCACGTTCTGATGGCTCTCCTTGTTAAGAAGGAAGTGGTGGAGGGGTATATATAGCCTCCACACAAAATCCAACCGTTACACACTTTTGACCCAACTCGGTGGCACTGATTCAGAAGGCTCGGTGGCACCGAACTGTGTAAAAGATACGAACGTTAGGAATCTCGGTGGGACCGACTGGAACAACTCGGATGGACCGAAGTGCAATGGCTAGGGCAAACCTCATCTCGGTGGCACCGATTGCATCAACTCGGTAGGACCGAAGTGAAGCAATAAGGCAACAGAGACTTGGCAAGCCATCTCGGTGAGACCGATTTGCAAAACTCGGTGAGACCGAAGTAAGTGCAAACGATTACAGAGAGTTGGCGAGGCCATCTCGGTGAGACCAAGATCCATGTCGGTGGATCCGATTTGTTAGGGTTTTGGCAGTGGCTAAGTCCAGATGAACTCGGTGGCTCCGGATAGGAAATTTCGGTGGGGCCGAGTTGGAATGTAGGTTTTGGACATATTTGGATGGATAAAGTGGTTGAGGGTTTAGGAGTACTGTCACTAAGCACTTGAGCAAAAAGACCATTAAGCAACACCTCATCCCCTTTTAATAGTATTGGCTTTCCTATGGACTCAATGTGATCTTGGATAACTAAACCAAAAATGTAGAGTCTTGATATTTTGCCAATCCTTCTCCTTAGCTTTTTGAAGGGATTCCACATCCTCTTGTCCCTACCACGCCATTGTTGAACTTGTCTGAAATTCACTAGATAAAAGCATTAGTCCAACAACATGTATGTTGGCATAAATTACCAAAACCACGAAGGGAGGAAATGTACTTTCAATCTCCCCCTTTTTGGTAATTGATGACAACATACATCAAAGCTTCAAATACAGATATAGCAGAGGTATGTATGAAAGCTTTGAAGGAAACATGTAACATGTATGAGCTCCCCTGAACTCCTCCTGAAGATGTGCATATAAAATGATGATATCACATGGGAGATATACATGCAACATGTATCTTGGCTATATGCATCAGAGCAATATATATGGCATTTAGGTATCCACGTGTCCATGATTTTCTTCTTGCAAACAATATATACTAGCAAGAGGTCAATCATGTACATGAGTGTGATGCATATACTTACCTTGAAGTTCTTGATCAAGTACCTGAAGAAATACACTTGAGAAAACAAGGTTAGATAACACAAGATAATTTCTTCAAGAAAAGACACAAGATCAACAAGAAACGAAGATTGGGATAACATGTGAAAGAGAGTATCACTAGGTGAAAGAAATAGTTGTCTCCCCTTAAAGAACTTCCTCTCCCCCTGAATCAGACATTGAATATTGGGAGTAGGTAAGGTGAGAAAACTAGAACAACCAAAGAACAAACTAATCATGTTTCTCCCCTCTTAGAAACATGTAACATTCTCTCCTCTTGTAAGGTGCATCTCTTTTGTAGTGATAAGCTTTGATGTATTCCTCTCTCCCCCTTTGACATCAATTTCCAAGAAGGGACTTCACGGTTATTGATCAAGTGGGTTTGGTCCTTGAGAAATACATCTAGCCATTGAGTGGCTCTAGATGCAAGTAGAGGATAAGAATAATTGAGTGGAGCTGGAGCAGAAAAACTCTGGAAATATTTGACAGAAATTCTCTTAGAGCAGCAAAATCGGTGACACCGAGTTGAGTCAATTCGGTGGAACCGAGTTTGGTGCAATGGAACAATTTGTCAACTCAGCTCACTAGGCAAAGGAATTCTCACAAAGATTTGCAATGAATTAGCTGCGAAATGAACTAAAAGAAAAGAAACAAAGAAACACTAGAGAACTTCATCTAGATGGGCCGGCGACTAGGTCACCTATGTTAGAGTATATTGACTTAGGAGTCAAGTGAGAACACTTGATCATAGGTCATACTCATCGTTTAAGCTCAAAATGGGGTTGCCATTTTTCCTTTAAGCATTTCAATGTATTCACATCTTGTTGAGTTGCTTTTGCTCATGTCTTTGAGTAAAGCTTCTCTAAGATGTGAGAACTTACATTGGGATTTTGGTGGGGATGTCCATCATGTAGTTGAACTTGAAGTGGATGCTCATTAGTTGAAGTTTGGAGCTATCCTATCATGTGTAGTTCATCTTCCTACATGGGTTAGATTTGCAAGGAACAACATGTATATCCAAAATGACAAGAATGAAGCATATCTCAAGAATTTGTCAAAGGATATGTTTAGGTTGTCTTGTTCCTTGTTCCTCCCTCAATTGTTGATACTTGGGTCATACAAGATTGCTTGTGATAAGAGTGAGATGCAATCTTGTGGCATGAAGCTTGTCCAAGTACCTACAAAAGGTTAGATACAATACAAGGGAGCAAAATGTCCAAGATATAAGATGATCATGAAGGTATCATGGATTAGTCAAGTTGGCTCATGCCCTTGTATGCATCCACATGAACCTCTAGTTTACATTTGAAGCATCAATGGTGTTCAACTCACTTCTCAAGTGACAAAACACTTTCTCATCAAGGGGTCTGGTAAAGATGTCCGCCAATTGTTTGTCGGTACGAACATGTTTAAGATCAATGTCACCTTTCTCAACATGATCTCGAATGAAGTGGTGACGAACCTCAATATGCTTAGTTCGAGAATGTTGCATGGGATTGTGTGCTATCTTAATAGCACTCTCATTGTCACATAGTAATGGTACATGTATCACATGCACACCATAGTCTTTAAGAGTTTGTGTCATCCATAGTAATTGAGCACAACATGATCCCGCGGCAATGTATTCCGCTTCGGCAGTAGATAGAGATACCGAGTTTTGTTTCTTGGAGGACCAAGACACAAGAGATCTACCAAGAAATTGACATGTACCCGAAGTAGATTTTCTGTCAACCTTGTCTCCGGCATAGTCCGAATCGGAGTAGCCAACAAGATTAAAAGAAGATCCTTTGGGATACCATATGCCAAAGTTTGGTGTATGTAACAAGTATCTCACAATTCTTTTCACCGCCTTAAGGTGACACTCTTTTGGTGCCGCTTGGTATCGTGCACACATGCACACACTTAGCATGATGTCGGGACGGGAGGCACATAGATATAGCAATGAACCAATCATAGATCGATAAACCTTTTGATCAACCGGTTTGCCATCCTTGGTCAAGTCAAGATGTCCACTCGTGGGCATGGGAGTTTTCATACCTTTACTCTCTTGCATGTTGAACTTCTTGAATAAGTCCTTGGTATACTTTGTTTGAGAAACAAAGGTACTTTCCCTAGTTTGATTGATTTGCAACCCAAGAAAGAATTTGAGTTCACACATCATAGACATCTCGAACTTTTCCGACATCAACCTTCCAAACTTTTCACTAAAAGAGGGGTTAGTAGATCCAAAGATAATATCATCAACATAAATTTGGCATACAAATAATTCTCCATTAACCCTCTTAGTGAACAAAGTTGAATCAATCTTCCCAATTTCAAAACCTTTTTCAAGAAGGAACTTTGTCAAGCATTTGTACCAAGCTCTAGGGGCTTGTTTAAGACCATAAAGAGCTTTACGAAGTTTGTACACATGATTAGGTTTCTTGGGATTCTCAAAGCCGGGAGGTTGTTTGACGTACACTTCCTCCTCAATTTCACCATTTAAGAACACACTTTTAATATCCATTTGGTAAAGAGTGATATCATGGTGATTGGCATAAGCAAGTAAAATACGAATGGACTCAAGTCTTGCAACGGGGACATAGGTCTCACCATAGTCCATACCTTCGACTTGTGTGTAGCCTTGTGCTACGAGATGAGCCTTGTTGCGTACAACTTGTCCATCTTCATCTTGCTTATTCCGAAACACCCATTTGGTTCCAATGATGTTTTGCTCTTCCTTAGGCTTCTCAACCAATGCCCACACTTGGTTTCTCTCAAAGTTGTGTAGCTCCTCGTGCATTGCATTCACCCAATAGGGGTCCTTGAGAGCATCTTCCACCTTCAAGGGTTCAACACTAGAGATGAATGAGTAATGCTCACAAAAGTTAGCTAAACGAGTTTTAGAGCGAGTGATTCTCCCGGATTGGATATCTCCAAGTATTTGTTTGACGGGATGATCCTTGTCGATTCTTGCTCTAACTCGAGGTAGCTTTTTCTTGGGTTGTGGTGAGGCTTCCTCATCATCATCTTCTTCTTCTTCGTTGATGTTGTCGTTGTTCGCTTGTGGAGGTGGAGAAGGAGGTTGAGGTGGGTCAACTTGTTGCACTTCCTCATTCCCATCGTCTTGACATGTTCCACTTGTGGATGCCTCCATATCAACTTGTCGTTCACCTTGATGTGAAGTTGGGGCTTCCACTTGAATAGACGAGGTACTCTCCTTTACTTCCATGGGACGAATCTTGCCAATGGGCAAGTCTTGGATTGCTTCCGATGGTTCTTGATCTCCTACATAAAGTGGCAATTGCTCGACTTGCGAGCCATTAGTCTCATCAAACTTCACATCTATCATCACTTCAACTTTTCGAGTGAAGTTGTTGTAGACATGGTAAGTGTGGGAGTTCTATCCATAACCAAGTAGGAAACCTTCATGAGATTTAGGAGCAAATTTTGAACGACGATGCTTATCAATAATGTAACATTTTGAGCCAAATACTCGAAAGTATCCAACTTGTGGTTTGTTACCGGTGAGCAGTTCATACGCCGTTTTACCAAGAAGCTTGTGAAGGTAAAGTCGATTTGTTCAATGACAAGCTGTTTCAACTGCTTCCGCCCAAAAGTGTTTTGGCGTCTTGTATTCATCAAGCATTGTTCTTGCCATCTCAATAAGGGTACGGTTCTTCCTCTCAACAACTCCATTTTGTTGAGGTGTGTACGTAGCCGAGAACTCATGTGAAATGCCCTCCTCATCAAGAAAGGTGTCCACATTGCCATTCTTGAACTCCGTTCCGTTGTCACTCCGAACCTTCTTTATCTTCACTTCAAATTGGTTTTGGGCCTTTCTTGTGAAGTTCTTGAAGATCTTTTGTACCTGCGATTTGTCATCAAGAAAGAACACGCACGTAAATCTGGAAAAATCATCAACAATGACCAAACCAAAAGAGTTACCACCAAGACTCTTATAGGAGTTGGGACCAAAAAGATCCATATGAAGTAACTCGAGTGGTCTCCTTGTGGTCATAATGTTCTTCACGGGATGGCTTCCTCCAACTTGTTTTCCTGCTTGGCAAGCACTACAAAGTCGATATTTGTCAAATATAACATCTTTCACTCCAAGAATGTGATCTCCTTTAACAAGTTTATCAAGGTTACGCATGCCAACATGTCCAAGTCTCCTATGCCATAACCAACCTTTAGAAGATTTAGCAATTAAGCATGTACGAGGTTGGGCTCTCTTAGTGAAATCAACAATGTATAGATCACCTCTACGAATGCCGGTAAAGACCATATTATGATTATCTTGACGAAACACTTGGCAATCTACTTTAGTAAATAGAACATTAAAACCAAAATCGGCTAGTCTAGATACGGAAAGAAGATTGTAACCAAGAGATTCGACAAGCATAACATTTTGTATGGAGCTATCATTGGATATGGCCACCTTACCAAGGCCAAGTACCTTACCCTTGGAGTTGTCTCCAAAAGTCACATACTTGCGTGGACCATCGTTTTTAGCAAGCTCACGAAACATGTCTCTATCTCCGGTCATGTGATCGGTACATCCACTATCAAGAATCCACTCTTTTCCTCCGGCCATGTAGTCTCGAAGATTTGCCATAAGACTGAGATTCCTCATGGTCTTCTCAAATTCAATATCAAATTCCTCGTCCTCATCATAATAGCCATGCTCAGCATCTTCATCATCATGCATGTGATCTTCACCTAGAGCAATAGATTCATTAGTTTCATGATCATGACAATGTTCAAGTTTATGAATTCTAATAGCTTCCGTGATAATGTTACTAATAGTTCTAACATCTCCTTTAGCACGCATAAGATCACGAAGCTCAAACAAGCAATCATTAAACTTAGGATCACTAGGACTCATCTTGTGAAAAGCAATAGTCTTATGAAGAATCTTATCAAGACTCTTTAGAGAGTAATCGGGATATCGCTTTTCCAAGTCATGCCATAGAGTATACGCACATTCAAAGTTTTGCATACAACCAAGCACAACCTTAGGTAATCCTCTAATGATAAGATTGACGGTTCTAAGATTACGAAGCATGTCAATTTCCTCTTTATGAGTAGGATGCAAGAGATCAATAGGGGGCACATAAGGATTATGAATATACTTGATCAAGTTAAATTCATCAAAGATATCAAGCATTTCATCCCTCCAAAAATTGTAATACTCCCCATCGAGAATAGGCACTCTACGTCTAAGACTCCCCAAAGTAGACACATCCATCTCCCTCCAAAGGTGATGAAACCAAAGCAATGGAGACCAATGCTCTGATACCAATTGTGGGATCAAGGAGATAGGTCTAGAGGGGGGGTGAATACACACTTAACCAACCAAAGTTGCAGATTTTAATTACTCATGGAACTTAGGCAGATTTTGGCACAAGTTAAGATCATTCCAATACTTTCTACACATGCATATCTAGAGATTAAGCAGCGGAAATAGTAAAGCATGCAAAAATGCGGAATGTAAAGGGGTAGAGTATGGAAGATCAAACGCAATGAAGACACGGTGGTTTTTGGCATGGTTCCGATAGGTGGTGATATCGTACGTCCACGTTGATGGAGACTTCAACCCACGAAGGGTAACGGCTGTGCGAGTCCACGGAGGGCTCCACCCACGAAGGGTCCACAAAGAAGCAACCTTGTCTATTCCACCATGGCTTACGTCCACGAAGGACTAGCCTCACTCGGGTAGATCTTCACGAAGTAGGCGATCTCCTTGCCCTTACAAACTCCTTGGTTCAACTCCACATTATGTCGGAGGCTCCCAAGTGACACCTAACCAATCTAGGAGACACCACTCTCCAAAAGGTAATAGACGGTGTGTTGTTGATGAACTCCTTACTCTTGTGCTTCAAATGATAGTCTTCCCAACACTCAAACAACTCCTTATAGATTTGGCTATGGTGGAAGAAGGATTTGAGTGGAAAGCAACTTGGGAAAGGATAGAGATCAAGGTTCAAATGGTAGGAATGGAATGTCTTGATCTCAACACATTAGTAGGTGGTTCTCTCTCAGAAAATGTATGGTGGAAGTGTAGGCACGTTCTGATGGCTCTCCTTGTTAAGAAGGAAGTGGTGGAGGGGTATATATAGCCTCCACACAAAATCCAACCGTTACACACTTTTGACCCAACTCGGTGGCACCGATTCAAAAGACTCGGTGGCACCGAACTGTGTAAAAGATATGAACGTTAGGAATCTCGGTGGGACCGACTGGAACAACTCGGATGGACCGAAGTGCAATGGCTAGGGCAAACCTCATCTCGGTGGCACCGATTGCATCAACTCGGTAGGACCGAAGTGAAGCAATAAGGCAACAGAGACTTGGCAAGCCATCTCGGTGAGACCGATTTGCAAAACTCAGTGAGACCGAAGTAAGTGCAAACGATTACAGAGAGTTGGTGAGGCCATCTCGGTGAGACCGAGACCCATGTCGGTGGATCCGATTTGTTAGGGTTTTGGCAGTGGCTAAGTCCAGATGAACTCGGTGGCTCCGGATAGGAAATTTCGGTGGGGCCGAGTTGGAATGTAGGTTTTGGACATATTTGGATGGATAAAGTGGTTGAGGGTTTAGGAGTACTGTCACTAAGCACTTGAGCAAAAAGACCATTAAGCAACACCTCATCCCCTTTTAATAGTATTGGCTTTCCTATGGACTCAATGTGATCTTGGATCACTAAGCCAAAAATGTAGAGTCTTGATCTTTTGCCAATCCTTGTCCTTAGCTTTTTGAAGGGATTCGACATCCTCTTGAACCTGCCACGCCATTGTTGAACTTGTCTGAAATTCACTAGATAAAAGCATTAGTCCAACAACATGTATGTTGGCATAAATTACCAAAACCACCAAGGGAGAAAATGTGCTTTCAGTATGTGGGAAAAAGGGCGAGACCTGACTAGATATAGATCGATCGATTTGTGTGGAAAACAGGGAAAGACCTAGCTATATATATACAGAGAGGAATATTGATCGGTGCGCATGCATGTGAGAGATAATTAAAGAAGGACCGAAGTGACGAAGAGGGGGAGGTGTGTGTGTGTGGGTGGGTGAGAGAGTCCTACTAGTTAACTAGAGGTAATGTACGAGTGTGAGATCGATAATAAGAGATGAGGGGGCGAGAGCGCGCTCACGCGCGCGCGCGTGGGCTTGCGCGCCTCGTAGCTGGGGCGTGAGGGATGGATGGTGAGAGGGGGAAGGGACTATGTGTACATGTGTGTGTGGTAGGCAGACCTGCTAGCTAGAAGGGGTATATCAATCGGTGTGTGTATGTGTGGGAAAGAGAGGGCGACGGAGAGATCTACCTAGCTTGAGAGATCGTGGTAGATAGACCTGAAGAAAGATATTGTGTGTGTGTGCGCGATGGATAATGCCGAGTGGGAGAGTGTGTGTGCATGCATGCACGAGAGAAAGTTAGTGGTACAATGATAAAGAGAAGACGACTGTGTGGGTGCAAAAGACTTGGTGAGATCATAATCAATATAAAAGTGAATTCAAATATTTGAATAAGAGATCATGATGTTTGAAACCCATGCATGCATGATATAATGGAGATATGTGGTGTGGTTTTGAATCGAGCATGCTATACTATATACACATCGAACAAGGCCAAATTGATTTGAATTTGATATACCGTTGGTAGGCATCGTTTGACCACATTTCATCCATGCATGGACAAAACTATTCAAATTGGAGATAATGGGTGGCTTTGGCAGCTAACATCTAAATGTTGTGTGTGTGTTGTGTATTAAACACATTATACATATCAAACATCGTTTAGATTCCGAACATCTAGCTAGAGCATACATGTACTACGATTTGAATTCAACATAAAATGGATACACATATTTGAATTCGAGATCATATGGTACATGTAGTTCATATTTAAATGGGAATTTAGTACTATATTCATGTCATGTGTTGTGAAGATAATATTTAGATGATGGTATAACTAACCCGACAACAATCCCATTCAAATACGGAAAATGGCCTCAATTTTAGTCCATACAGTAGACGGTACAAATTGCTTTTTGTTGTTGTTGAGGGAAGTACGAATTGATATGGTACTGTACACGGTAAGCTTGTTCTCCCGAATTTTTAAGTTGTTCATTGTTGTTTTTGAATGGCATTTGTAGTAATTCATATAGTAAAATGGGACATGACTCTCTCTTGTGTGGTGTGAATTGTTTTTTTTACACGTTAAGCTTGTTCTCCCGAAATTTCAAGCCGCGCCTTGTTATCCCGAAATTTCAAGCTATCTCTTTGTCTCTTGTGCTGCGAAACTCCCGCCCCTTCAACCCGTGCCTTGTTATCCCGAAATTTCAACGTGCGCGAAAACTCCCCCCTCCTCCGAAATCGGTCGCGCCGTCCCGACACGCGAAATCCCCCTTCTATCCTTCAGCCGAAAATCCCGCCTCGATGTCCTATTGTCCAAACGGGTAGGGGTACTTTCGTAACTTACCCCACATTTCGGACAAGCGCGTCCCTTAGCCATGGTTCCCCCCTCCCACCCCCTCCGCCCCCCATTCGTACACCGAGGCCGCCAAAACTCGCGAAACCCCACGCTCCTCAATCCGCCACCCGACCGCCGCCCAGCCGAAGCGTCTTCCCCGACGACATCGTCTGCCGCAACAGCTCAACGTCCCTCATCCACCGCACCGGATGAGGATCCATCGTCGATCTCATCGTCCCGCCGGTTCAGCCGCCCCGTCCTCCACCTCCAAGGAGCTACCCCGATGTTCGCCTCGTCTATCGCGCGACCTCCATTCCCATAGCGCCATCTTCACCTGCACCACCGGAACCGCAGCACCATCACCGATTCCTCGGATGAAGTTGAGGCCTAGTCGGTGCCACCAAAGAGGTTCTACACTAATCGCTGCATTTTCTCCTTTATTTGATCTCACGGTGCTGCCGCTGTTCGATCCCGAGCCGCCATGGCGCGGCTCCATCGACGGCAGCGTCACCGGCCACTTCCTCCACGGCGTCTCTCCGCCATGGCGTTACTCCCTCGGTGGCGACGGCCACATCAGCAGGAGCTGCTGCGGCGGCGGCTCCTGCTGTCGCTGGCCGTGCTGCTGCTACTCCGGCTCTCGCTCGCGTTGCTGCTCTACTCTTGCTCTTGTTCGCGCTGCTGCTCTACTCTGTTGGGGAACGATGCATGGGAAACAAAAAAATTCCTACGCACACGCAAGATCTATCCATGGTGATGAGCATCTACGAGAGGGAGAGTGAATCTACATACCCTTGTAGATCGCTAAGCGGAAGCGTTAAGAAACGCGGTTGATGTAGTTGAACGTCTCCGCGATCCAAATCGCAAGTCGTCCCTCGATCCGATCACGAACTAGTGCCGAACGGACGGCACCTCCGCGTTCAACACACGTACGGCTTGATGATGCCTTCACCTCCTCGATCCAGCGAGCGATGGTGAAGTAGTAGATGAGTTCCGGCAGCACGATGGCGTGGTGATGGTGGTGAGGAACAATCTCTGCAGGGCTTCGCCAAGCACTACGGAGATTATGACGGGCGAACTAGAGGGTTAGGGTTGCCGACACACGGCTTGGGAAATCTTAATGTGTCCCGTGTGCTAGCCCTGCCCCTCTATTTATATGTTGAGCCTTGGGGTCTAAACTTGGAGTAAAAGCCTCTTCCAGGTCGGTTTTGCCCGCACAAGGTCAGTTTGCCCCGCAGGAAAAGAGTCTAACTCGGATCCCTACAGTACCGCGCACAAGCGGTAGTACCGCTCACGAGCGGTAGTACCGCTTCACACACGCGGTAGTACCGCTTATGCGGTAGTACCGCTTCATACAAGCGGTAGTACCGCTTACGCGGTAGTACTGCCTTACCAGCGGTAGTACCGCTTAAGGCAGCAGCAAAACTTCCTTTTGCACTTTCCAATACCTCGTGGGCTTTACCCCTTTGGCTCATATAAAGTGTTGCTGCACCCGAACACTTCGGTAAACATCCGGAACCTCTTCCGGTGAATTCCGGAACCCTTCCGGAGATCAAAACACTATTATCACATATATCAATCTTTACCTCCGGACTCTTCCGGAGATCCTCGTCATGTCCGGGATCTTATCCGGGACTCCGAACAACATTCGGTCACCAACAAAATAACTCAACTATACTAATCGTCACCAAACGTTAAGTGTGTAGACCCTGCGGGTTCGAGAACTATGTAGACATGATCGAGACACCTCTACGATAAATAACCAATAGCGGGACCTGGATGCCCATATTGGCTCCTACATATTCTACGAAGATCTTTATCGGTCGAACCTCTATGTCAAGGATTCAGTTAATCCCGTATACTGTTCCCTTTGTTCTTCGGTATGTTACTTGCCCGAGATTCGATCGTCGGTATCTCTATACCTAGTTCAATCTCGTTACCGGCAAGTCTCTTTACTCGTTCCGTAATACAAGATCTCGTGGCTAACACTTTAGTCACATTGCTTGCAAGGCTCATTGTGATGTTGTATTACCGAGTGGGCCCTGAGATACCTCTCCGTCACACGGAGCAACAAATCCCAGTCTTGATCCATGCCAACCCAACAGACACCCTCGGAGATACCTGTAGAGCACCTTTATAGTCACCCAGTTATGTTGCGACGTTTGATACACACAAGGTATTCCTCCGATGTCAGGGAGTTGCATGATCTCATGGTCATAGGAACAGATACTTGACATGCAGAAAACAATAGCAATAAACTGACACGATCATATGCTACGTTTATAGTTTGGGTCTTGTCCATCACATCATTCTCCTAATGATGTGATCCCGTTATCAAATGACATCTCATGTCTATGGCTAGGAAACCTTTACCATCTTTTGATCAACGAGCTAGTTAACTAGAGGCTTACTAGGGACACAGTGTTGTATATGTACCCACACATGTATTTGAGTTTCCAATCAATACGATTATAGCATGGATAATAAACGATTATCATGAACAAGGAAATATAATAATAACCAATTTATTATTGCCTCTAGGGCATATTTCCAACATACTCTTGCTCTTGCTCACGCTGCTGCTCTACTCTTGCTTGCACTGCTGCTGCATGAGCAGCAGCTCCGGCACTCGCTCGCGCTCCTGCTGCTGCTACGACTCTCGCACGCGCTGATGCTCCGGGCGCTGCTACTGCTGCACGACCAGCTGCCCCGGCTGCTCTCTGGTAGTACGTTCCCTGCTGGAGCGGCTGCCGATTTAGATCACTGCTTCTCTGCCACTAATGCTCGAGCGGCCAAAACGACTAGTGCATTGCTTCTCTGCTACTACTGCGTTCAGTTTCGACAGTAAAATTCAGTTTCGACAGCAAAATTCAGTTTCGAGAGTACATTTCAGTTTCGACAGTAAAATTCAGTTTCGACAGTTAAATTCAGTTTCGACAGTTAAGTTTAGAGACGAGCGGCTAATGTCTTTTAAATCTAGCACTTTTTGGTGATGTATTTTACATCATCTATTGGAGATGCTATTAGAATCCCACTTCAGGTTAACGTTGTCTCTCTTGTCCTGCTTCAGCCTCGCCATCGTACACCTCACCGGAGCTGGTCCAATGACAAAACCGTCCATCACAGCGGAGCAGTACCCTCGGCTCCATCTGCAGATGCCTAAGATCTTCTTCCCCGCCTCCGACAGCCACATCAGCAGCAGCATCCTCAGCGACCAACCCAATGATGCTGAGATCGACATGGCTACGCCAAAGAGGTTGTACACTTGTGTGACATCCCCAGATTACTAAACAGTAATTATGTTAATTAGTCATGCCAAGTCATCATCATTTAGCCCTATAAAAACAATTAATAATAATCCAACTTCAAATTCAAATTTTAAATTAAAGTCAAAATTAAAAGTTATCCAAACAGTAGAACAAAAATGTTCATAATATTACAAATATTCCCAAAGCAATTATAAAAATAAGATCAACATTATTTGAATTATTAAAATGCCCCTAAACTATTTAAAATGGTACCAAATCAGCCTATTTAATCCACTTCTAATTTAAATCAAATTCAAATAAAATCAAACACTCACCAAACTTTTTGTGCCATCTCAGTTTATTGTCAAGTAATTATGTGCCAAGTCTCATGATTAACAAAAATCATTTGGACAGTCAACTAAAGTCAAGATAGCAGAGAAATTAGTTGACAGAAAAGAAATAGGAAAAGAGCACTGCGCGTTTTAGCCCATCTAGCAAACAGTGGCTGAGGCCCAGCCCACCCCCTCGTCTCCCTCACCTACTCCCCTCCTCGGTGTCGCCTCTGCTGCATCCGGCGCACGCTCCGCCGCCCTCGTCCCGCCACGGCGCTGGAGTAGGTTGGAGGAGGGGATAAGACCCCGCAGCCGTCCCCCTGCCAACCCTAGACCCCTTCCTCTCGTCTCTCTCACTCTCTCCCGCGCATGCACCGAGCGCTGCCGCCGCCACGCCATTTCCGTTTGCGCGCATTAGAGCTTCCCCAAGCCGCCGCTTGCTGACCAAGAGCTGTGCCACGACTCCCTCATCCTCTCCGTGGAGTCACGTGAGCGGAGGAGCTCTGCAACACCGTCATCGCTGTCGTCTTCGAGCTTCGGCCACGCCGTCCGCCGCCATCGATTCGTCACCTCCGGTCCACCCCGTGCCCCCACGAGCTCGCCAGCGAACTTGTAGTGAGCACCCGGTCCTCCTCGCCCCTTTTCCCCTTCCCCCGTGCCCTCTAGCTTCTTTTGCCGGTGAGCCCGAGCTCCGGCCGCCGCGGGAGCTCGTCGTTGCCGTCGATCCCGACCTCCCCAGCTCGTACCGCTAGCATAGCTCGACGCAGCGCGTCATGCTCGACTCGTAGATCGCCGTGCCGGACCAAATGGTGGTCGGAAGCCTCGGTTCCGCCGGTCACCGCCGTGCGGCTTGCTCGCCGGAGTACCTTCACGCGCACCAGCGGGTTTAAACTCCGGTGGGTCCCGCTGCCAGCTCATTAGGAGCCTATTAGCACCCTAACCAGCCACTGACAGTGGGCTCGTTTACTGTAGAGATTAGATTAATTGCTAATTAGCTTACTGTTCACAGTGACACTGACGTGATGGAAATATACCCTAGAGGCCATAATAAAGTTGTTATTATTTTATATTTCCTTGTTCATGATAAAGGTTTATTATTCATGCTAGAATTGTATTGACCGGAAACTTAAATACATGTGTGAATACATAAACAAATACCGTGTCCCTGGTGAGCCTCTACTAGACTAGCTCGTTGATCAAAGATGGTTAAGGTTTCCTAACCATAGACATGAGTTGTCATTTGATAACGGGATCACATCATTAGGAGAATGATGTGATGGACAAGACCCATCCATTAGCTTAGCATATGATCGTTCTGTTTATTGCTACTCCTTTCTTGAATGTCAAATACATGTTCCTCAGACCATGAGATCATGCAACTCCCGGATACCGGAGGAATACCTTGTGTGCTATCAAACATCACAACGTAACTGGGTGATCATAAAGATGATCTAAAGGTATCTCCAAAGGTGTCCGTTGAGTTGGCATGGATCGAGACTGGGATTTGTCACTCCGTGTTTCGGAGAGGTATCTCTGGGCCCTCTCGGTAATGCACATCATAAGAAGCTTGCAAGCAAAGTGACTAAGGAGTTAGTTACGGGATGATGTATTACGGAACGAGTAAAGAGACTTGCCGGTAACGAGATTGAACTAGGTATGGAGATACCGACGATCGAATCTCGGGCAAGTAACATACCGACGGACAAAGGGAATTACGTATGTTGTCATTGCGGTTCGACCGATAAGATCTTCGTGGAATATGTAGGAACCAATATGAGCATCCAGGTTCCGCTATTGGTTATTGACCGGAGAGGCGTCTCAGTCATGTCTACATCATTCCCGAACCCGTAGGGTCCGCACGCTTAACGTTCGTTGACGATATAGTGTTATATGAGTTATGTGAATTGGTAACCGAATGTTGTTCGGAGTCCCGGATGAGATCCCGGACGTCACGAGGAGTCTCGAAATGGTCGAGAGGTAAAGATTTATATATGGGAAGTCATATTTTGGGTTCCGGAAAAAGGTGAAGTTTTTTCGGTATTGTACCGGGAAGCTTCGAGAAAGTTCCGGAGGATTCCGGAGGAGTCCGGAAATCCACAAGTGGGTCCACCACGTCCCAAGGGCTGGCATGGGCTAAGGAGAGGCGCCCTGGCCTTATTGGGCCAGGCGCACCAAGTCCTCAAAAGCCCACGCAGCTAGGGAAGGAAAAAAGGGAGAGTCCTAGTAGGAATAGGATTGGACTTTGGAGTCCAAGTCCACGTGTGTACTATTCATGGTTACTGTTCACGTGGTACTATTCCTTCTACTCCAAGCCCCTACACATATATAAATAGAGGAGAGGGGACGCCCCAAAGGACACAACACCGTCTTAGCCGTGTGCGGCGCCCCCCTCCACAGTTCCGTTCCTCGGACATATTTTCGCAGTGCTTGGGCGAAGCCCTGCGGAGATAGCATCACCATCACCGTCACCACGCCGTCGTGCTGCCGGAACTCATCCACTACCTCACCATCTTGCTGGATCAAGAAGTCGAGGACGTCACCGAGCTGAACGTGTGCTGAACGCGGAGGTGCCGTACGTTCGGTGCTCGGTCGGTTGGATCGTGAAGTTGTTCGACGACATCAACCGCGTTGTTCTAACGCTTCCGCTTACGGTCTACGAGGGTACGTAGACACACTCCCCCTCTCGTAGCTATGCATCTCCATGGATAGATCTTGCGTGTGCGTAGATTTTTTTTTGTTTTCCATGCAACGTTCCCCAACATGACGCTGGGCCCGTTTGGATCAATTAGACTTATTAGGATTAATTAAACACTGATTAAAATATCTGTCTATGACAGCTGGGTCCCACTGGACCTTTGACCAGTCAACCGTGGACCATTCAACTGCTGACTGGGTAGTTGACTGGCCCCACCTGTCAACCCCTCTCAGCCACTGGCTGGGTACACTTCTGGGTGTGCCTAGCATTTTAGTCATTTAATATTTGAAATTAAATAAATGCCAGAAAATTCCAAAAATTGTTTAAAACTTTGAAAATTCATAGAAAATAAACCGTAACTCGGATCGAAAAACGTTCTACATGAAAGTTGCTCAGAAAAATCCCACGAATCCGATCGTGCCATCTGTTTTCATGTCGGGACCCTCTACGTAGGTGAACCCGCAACTTTTTGCCTATTTCCGGTAGATGAATAGTGCATACATGCCGGTTAATAATTCCAACTTAAATCCTAAAATAACTAAAACGGTTTAGAGATACATTAGGTCACCCCTACACCACGTTTTAGCATGTCATGCTCTGTGTTGCTTTGTATGCTGTGTATTTATCTGTTTCTTCCCCCTCTTCTCCCTGGTAGATTCCGGCACCGACGTAGCCCCTGAGGACTACCTCATCATCGACAACCCTTCTTTTCCGGCAAAGCGTCCATGCAAGCAAACCCCCTTGAGCATGCCTATATCACCTATTCTTTCTCCCTCCTGCTTGCATTAGAAATTGCTACTGCTTTGTTTTATCCTATTCTGTTGCATAGCCTGTTCTTGTAACTGTTATTGATACTTGCCCGATATCCAAAATGCTTAGTATAGGTTGGATGGAAATCCATCTGTGGCCCCTCTTCCTTGTCCTAGTTGCCCCGCTTAGTTACATGTGCCCCGGTCGATGTGATCGACGGGCTGAGACCAACACATCACTGCACACCCCCTAAGTTGTTCGACTCCACAGAGTTATCCTCGAGTGCCGAGGGTGATACCTCTTATCTCACTCCTGATATGCCTCTATGGTACAGCTAGTCGGTTGTGGGATACGAGGGTGATTCCTCTTCCACCACCTCCGATGAAGCTTCTGTCGAACAACCCCTCAAGTGTGAATCCATCGAGGGTGATTCCTCCGGGTTCACCTTGACGGTAGCATCGAGTGGGAATCCATCGAGGGTGATTCCTCGGATTACCCTCTTGATGTTACGGACACACGGTTACCTTTAACTGTTACCCCCCTTGTACTGTTGTTGCGAGACTGAAGGGACAGGCGGTACCACCCCGGTAGAGGTGGACCTGAGTTCCCGACAGTCTCCTAGGAAGTCGGGTTGACCTGGAGGGCACCCGCGAGATAATTACGAGACGCGGCCGGGCAGGCAGAGACCGCCCTAAAGAGGGATGGGCCTGGCCCTTGTTGCACTTCCTCGAGACGGGGCGACAGGAGTACTGATCGTCACCGCGAGCTCCTAATAATTCGCTAACGGATTTGGGTATTGATCTGAGTGGGTCGTTGGCCCTATACGCACTACCACCACGCGGGATAATGGTTTATGGGGCCCTCTGCGCCGTATTTATCAGCCGAAAGCTCTGTCAGATGTCCAGTTCAGCATTGCGGCCGGGCCGGGTCGGCGCCATCCATGACAGAGGTGGTGCCTGGATCGCCCTGCTCGCAACGACCCGGAGTGCAATGGGCGATGGGCCCAGGACCCCTGAGCACTTAGGATGTAGACCGGCGGGGACTTCTCTGCTGAGCTCTAGGTAGGGCTACGGTGTGTCAATCAGCCGAGGCCGGGCATGACCCAGAAAAGTGTGTCTGGCCAGAGTTAATCAAGCGTGTTGGGTAACAGTAGTGCACCCCTGCAGGGAAGATTATCTATTCGAATAGTCGTGTCCACGGCAACAGGACGCTCAGTGTTGTATCCCGATTTGCTACAACTTGAACTGGTTACATGTTAATTAATTGAAGCTCCTGGATCGCTTTCTCGCTGGGAGTCGAGGAAGGATCCCTAGGCTTTGCTACAACATGCTTGTTACTTTAATTATGTACTAATCTGCACTCTTCTAATGTTGCAAGACGCTGAAGATGCTAGTCTTCGATAGGCTAGCCCCTCTCTCTCTATTCTGGCATTCTGCAGTCTAGTCCACATATACAGGCCTTCTTTGATACCGATGCATAATTAGAATAGTTCTAATGTAAGTCTTGCGAGTACTTTGGATGAGTACTCACGGTTGCTTTGCTTCCCTTTTTCCCCCATACCCGATTGCTGCGACCAGATGATGGAGCCCCGGAGTCAGCTGCCCCAGCCGACGGCTACTACTACACTTCTGGAGGAGCCTACTACTACGTGGAGACCGCCGACGACCAGGAGTAGTTAGGAGGCTCCCAGGCAGGAGGCCTGCGCCTTTTCGATCAGTGTCGTTGCTTTTGCCCCGCCTTCTTAGGGCATATCTGTTTTACTTTTATATCTGTACTCAGATATCTGATGCTTTCGCTGACGCTTGTATGCGCAAGCTTATGTATTCGAGCCCTCGAGGCCCCTGGCTTGTAATATAAAGCTTGTATCATTTTATTTTGTTTAGAGTTGTGTTGTGATATCTTCAAGTGAGTCCCTAGGCTTGATCGTGTGCATTTGCGTGTATGATTAGTGCACGGTTAAGTCGGGGGCGTCACAACTTGTCGCATCGCTTTTTTACTCTACATGTAATTTATATTGTCCACTGAGCACACATAGTAATGAGAAATATGAATAGTTTCTCCTATATGACAAGCACTGAGGTACTAGGCAAGTTAGCTATCCGTGATGGACTCTCTCGAAAGCCATCATTATTTATTTCTGCGCGTTGGAGCTGTGCATGTGTAGATGGGCCTGGGAGTTGAGCTAGTAGGGCATTGGGCTGGGTCCAAAGTAGTAGAAGTAGTACAAAAACATTTTTGGAGTGTAGGCTTTTGCCTGTTCAAGCCTGCCTACTAGAATGGCCACTGGTTGAAACGAAAAGTGAAGGAAAGACATAGGAATTGGAAAGTTTCCTATGGTACTACTATTCATGCATTTGGTTCAAAGGAATGGAGCAAGGGAAAACTGTAGGATTTTTTCCTTTAGTGTCTCTTTCAAAGAAAAACCGTAGGAATTTTAATATCCACTCGGCCCTCCTTTTCAAATTCCTATTCATGAAGAACAAGACTAAGTGATAGTAGCATAATCGCATTATAACTGTACATTTTCATGTGGTTTGACTTTAATATGACCATGCTTCTTTGCATTTCTGTGATCTTCCAATTCCTGTGAACCAAACACCCAGATTGACAGAAATCCTGTGTTAGCAAATGCTCTATTTTGCACGTGCATTCCTATCCTATTCCTGTGTATTTCCTATCCCTGCGTTGTTAGAATCATCCAATTCAAATGATCCTTTACATAATTATACTTCTGATACAGATAGGTGTCAAAGAAAACTTTGTGTGGTTTGTCCCGCTCCTGCCGCGCCATCGTCCGCCCCAGCTGAGCTGCTCCAACGACAAAAGCGTCTACCGCAGCAGAGATCCCCCCTCCAGACCGTCTTTCGCTGCCTCAGATCTTCTTCCCCGCTGTCGGCAGCCACCACCACTGCATTACCATCATCAACTGAGGATATGACATTGAGGACTCCACGGGTCCGCAAGAGAGGTTGCACTCTTTCGTGTCTGCTTACGTTATGCATCGCTTAATATTACCTACTACTTTATCGTCTTGTTCACCTCTTAGACTCCGAGTCAGGTCCAAACTAATAATCAAATGTGAGTTTTTAAATGGTTGTGGGGTACAAATCGGGGCAGCAACGAATAGTATCTCTGTCTACTATCTGCTTAATCTTGGGTGTCTACTATGTGTTTCATGTTGGGTGGGAAACAAACTGTAAAGGAGCCATTACCTGTATTTTTTAACTGAAGCTATTATCTTCCTGCAATCATTGGTTTGGGTCTATCTACTGGTTGCTACCATCACTCTGGATTTCTGCATGCATTCCTTACATAATCTCACTATGTTTTATTCCTATGCATGTCAGTTATTGTACACAATGGTACTGAACATGTAGAGCAAAAGAGAAGAGCCTTGCGTGGCAATATAATGTCATGCAGACGTCGCTCCATGGTGGCCACAATGGCAGCCCCCTTTCCCCCATTCCAGATTGTAATCAAGAGGAAGATAACTGTTCAGAGGGGGATTCAGAGGGAGCAGACCACTCCTATTTACCCCCAAGGTCTTTGCTCTCACTTGGCATGCTGATGTTGGTCATATCATGCATATGGCGCCTTGCATTGCTTACTTTACACATCATATATGTCATCTGCTTAGTTTAGACATGTTTTGTGTGAATGCCATCTGTTTAGTTTCTATATCATATATGTGAATTATGCAATGCCATCTTGTTTAGCCAGGCATCATATATGGGAATTTTACAATTCCATCCTGTTTAGCCAGTCATCATATATGTGAATTATATCATACCATCCTTTTTGTTCATTACGTATTGCATTTGCAACAATGTTAGTACATTCAACTACTCTTCCTGTGCATCAGCCATTTGACACGGTGATGGAAAAATCTGGAGTGAAAACAAGGTCTTCTGAGCAGACAGTGCTATCTGACGAAGCGCATATCTTGCCGGTTACAGATAGCTCCTCAGAGGAGGATTCAGAGACAGATGTCCAGTCGTATTCCCCCCCCCCCAAGGTGTATGCTCTAATTTGGCAGGGTTATATTGCTCATATCATGCATATGGTGTCTTGCATTGCTATGTCATTTGCTTAGTTTAGAAATGCTTTGTGTGAATGCCACCTGTTTAGTGTCTAATTACCATAAATGTGAATTATGCAATGTCATCTTCTTGCAAGGCATTATATATGTGAATTATGCAATGCCATGTTGTTTAGCTAGGCATCATATGTGTGAATTATATCATGCCATCCTTTTTTTGTATAACGTATTCCATTTGTCGACAATGTTTGTTTATTCAACTACTCTTCCTATGCATCAGCCATTTGAATCGGTGATGAAAAAATCTAGAGTGAAAACAAGGCCTTCTGAGCAGACAATGCTACCTGCTGAAGCAGATATCTTGCTGGTTACAGATAGCTCCTCAAAGGAGGATTCAGAGACAGATGACCAGTCCTATTTTCCCCCTGAGGTGTATGCTCAAACTTGGCAGGGTTATATTACTCATATCATGCATATGTTGTTTTGCATTGCTTAGTTTAGTCATCATATACGCAATATTGAATGCCATCTGCTTAGTTTAGACATCATATATGCGATTGCCATCTGCTTACTTGCTTAGTATATAAATCATATATGTGAATTATATCATGCCATCATGTTTACATAGACAGCATGTATGTGAATTATGGCAAGCCAACCTATTTAATAAAGACATCATATAGTTATATCATCTCATCATGTTTACATAGTCATCATATTTTGAATTATGTCATTCTATCCGTGAATTATATCATGCCATCATGTTTCCATAGACAGCATGTATGTGAATTATGGCATGACAACCTATTTAATAAAGACATCACATCTGAATTATGTCATTCTATCATGTTTAGTTAGCCATCATATATGTGAAATTGTGTCATTCTATCCTGTTTAGTTAGCCATCATATATGTGAAATTGTGTCATGCTATCCTGTTTGGTTAGACAACATATATGTGAATTATTTCATGCCCTCTTTTATTCCCCACTATCCATTGCACCTGTCTATCATACAATGTCTGTACATTCAATTACTTTTCTTGTTTATCAGCCATTTGAATTAGAGGGGGTGATGGCAGTATCTAAGGGAGTAAAAACACGGTCTTCAGAAAAGACAGTGCTACCTGTCGATGCAGATAGAACCACGGTTGTACTTGCCCAAGAACCAGCCCCACCACACATAACCCAGACTCTCGCAGATTGTACCCCTACCCAGTTGGATAGAGAACCAGCTACACCCCATCTAACCCCAACCCCAGCAGATAGTAACCCAGTTCCACTTGACACAGCACCATCTCAACCACATAGCTCCCAAACACGAGCAGTTAGTAAGGCAACTGCAGTGCCCAAAGCACGAGGACCAGCACTGCGAACCCCAACTCAATGCTTCAAGCAGAAGAACAGTTGTTCTCAGGTCAGATTCCGTAGCTATCGTGCATACTCCTTTGCTCTTGCATCACTGTATTTACTCATACCAACTATTTCAAATTTGAAGGATCCAATTGAAACTCTAATGGCACAACAGGTATGTTTTAAACCTGTTTCTTTAACTGGTTTGCATTTGTAACTTCTTGCCCTATGTTGATTTCAATTTCAATTGTATAAACATTTATGTTCTCATGTCATGCACATTACAAGTGTTGTTAGTGCTGTTAGTTTCCCACACTTATATTCAGTCTATGCCGCTTTGTCTTAAACATATATGATTTGAATTGCGTCTCTATCTTGATTTGGCAACATAAACTAGGATGATATAGACAATACAGTGACCATAGTACATAAATATATGTTTGTTTCATGTTGTTATCCTATCAACATTACTAATGAACTGGTTTACCAAAATGAGTTTCATATACTACATGCTAAACCTGTGATGTGTCTGCTTGTTCCTCTTTTAGAATGCCGGCGGAATATTGGAGAAGAGTACCCCATTATGCAACGGTAAAGGAAGTAATGCAGACAAGGTTCAAGATAGTGAGACAACCCTATTGGTCTCCAAGAAAGCTGATAAAAACTATCTTCAAGACAGTGACACAACCCCAAAGTCCTGCCTTGATGTAGTGTTCGAGTTACTGGCCACTACCGCTAGCACAACCTCTTCGAACTCGCTGCCTGAATCAGTTTGGCTTCTTGAGTCTCAACTGCAAGTTGAAAGACAACGATCAGCTGTGCTGCGACAAGAAGCCGAAGGACTGAGGAAGTCCCTGCAGAATTCAGATGCATACTTTCTGGAGAAACAACAAGAGTTGGAGGATTTTAGCGCCAAACAAGAGAAAGCTAATAAGCTTGCTAAGCTTCTTGCCAGCATGGTGGGTGCCCAGGGTATCGTTTCTTGAGCTCTTCTGAAGTGGTTTCAGTTCTGGACTTGTTTTGCTGCCGCGTTTATTTGCACTGGTGGCCAATTTAGACGCCTAGTGTCTGTAATATGCTGCTTTGTTGTTCCCTAATATTTGCACTGGTAGCGAACTTTGATGCCCAGTGGATGTAATCTGTGTAATCGCCGTAATAGCCTAGCGTTAGTTGCTTTCTTATTTATTTACTTATAGTCTTGTTTATTAGTTTACTTATAGTCACTGCAGTTCTTTTTCCGCGGTTTGCTAGTGGCCGCAATAACCATGGGCCACATACGGGCCGTGGTAACAATGGGCCTCCTACGGGCCGTAGGATCCATGGGCCTCCTAACGGCCGTAGGATCCATGGGCCTCATATGCGCCGTAGGATCCATGGGCTGTACTGTTCGTGGGCCAAAACAGGACCGCCATATGGACCGTTAACGGGCCTAAATCGTAACCTTCCGTTTATGGGCCCAGACCATAACGGGCCGTTAACAGGTCGGAAGACAGCACAGGCTTAATTCTATTAAGATGCATGACGTATTTCTTCCCCGACCGGCCTCATTGGCCCTACCTCGGCCAGGTGTGCCGTATCAACATCCGTATACCGGGTCTTGACCATGGCCCAGGCCTCCCTCGCCCCTTCCCGGCAGGCGGACACCTTCCACGCCTGGATCCGACGTCGAGCTCTTTGCAAATGTTCGGCTAGGACGACCATGTCCTCGGGGACGTGCTCCACTTTGGGCCATAACGCCTTGAAGACTACCTTCATTGATTTCCGTGCACTTTCATGCACCTCGGATAGATGAGCTGCCATGTCTTCAGGTACCGGACCTCGGCCATCAAGGGGTTGGCCGGACAGTGAAGCTGGCAAGAAACATGTGTTAGCCCGCTAATCATCTCGGTTAACACCCAAACTCAAGTAACGATTCTTAAAAATCAAAACTCACCAAAAATCGTCTGATCTGTTCGACGATTCTTGGCCTCGGCAGCAGCCAGTTGAGCTTTTAAGCTCTTAATCTCATTAGCCTGTCGGGTGATACGTCTCCAACGTATCTATAATTTTTGATTGTTCCATGCTATTATAGTATCAATCTTGGATGTTTTATATGCAATTATATGCCATTATATATCATTTTTTGGGACTAACCTATTAACCCAGTGCCCAGTGCCAGTTGTTGTTTTCTGCTTGTTTTTGCCTTTTCAGAAAATCATTATCAAAAAGTGTCCAAACGAGAAAAAAAAACTTTGGATTAATTTTTTCTAGACCAGAAGAGACCCAGGAAGCTTCGGGAGAAGACCAGAAGAGTCACGAGGAGGCGACAAGCCTGGAGGGCGCGCCCCCCAGGCTTGTGGGCCCCTCGTGGCACCTCCTAACCTAATTCCAACTCTATAAATTCCCAAATATTCCCAATATACCAGAGAGACTAAAGAGAAAACCTTTCCGCCGCCGCAAGCCTCTGTTCTTCCGCGATCCCATCTGGAGGCCTTTTCCGGTACTCTGCCGGAGGGGGAATCGATCATGGAGGGCTTCTTCATCAACCTTGTTGCCCTTCCGATGATGTGTGAGTAGTTTACCATAGACCTACAGGTCCATAGCTAGTAGCTAGATGGCTTCTTCTCTCTCTTTGATCTTCGATACCATGTTCTCCTCAATGTTCTTGGAGTTCTATCCGATGTAATCTTCTTTTGTGGTGTGTTTGTTGGGATCTGATGAATTGAGAGTTTATGATCAGATTATTCATGAGAAATATTTGAGTCTTATCTGAACTCTTTTATGCATGATTATTATAGCTTTGTATTTCTCTCCGATCTATCGATTTAGTTTGGCCTACTAGATTGATTTGTCTTGCAATGGGAGAGGTGCTTTGTAATGGGTTCAATATTGCGGTGCTCAATCCCAGTGACAGAAGGGGACATGACACATATTTGTATTGTTGCCATTAAGGATAAAAAGATGTGGTTTAATCATATTGCTTGAGTTTACTTTGTCTACATCATGTCATCTTGCTTAAGGCGTTACTCTGTTTCATACTTAATACCCTAGATGCATGCTGGATAGTTGTCGATGGGTGGAGTAATAGTAGTAGATGCAGGCACGAGTCGGTCTACTTGTCTCGGACGTGATGCCTATATACATGGTCATTGCCATGAATCCGTCATAATTATTTGCTTTTCTATCAATTGCCCAACAGTACTTTGTTTACCCACCGTATGCTATGTGTTCGAGAGAGAAGCCTCTAGTGAAAACTATGGCCCCCGGGTCTACTTTATCATATATAAAAAACCTAAAAATACCTTGCTGCAATTTATTTACTTTTATTTTAATTAGTATTTTAGTTTATCTATTTTCCTCGATAAGATTTAATCCTTGCAAATAACCGCTAAGAGGATTGACAACCCTCTTATTTGCGTTGGGTGCAAGTGTTTGCTCTTGTGTGTGCAGGTGCGCTTAATGGAATTTTGCTTGGTTCTCCTACTGGATTGATAACCTTGGTTCTTAACTGAGGGAAATACTTATCTCTACTGTACTGCATCATCCTCTCCTCTTCGGGGAAATACCAACGCAGACTACAAGTAGCAGGAAGAATTTCTGGCGCCGTTGCCGGGGAGACATCATCAAAATTACCAAGTACCTTCGCACAAATTATCATTCACTTGCATTTATTTTATTTGCCTTTTATTTGCATTTGCCTCTAGTTTTCATCTCCCTCACTTCTAATTTTTTTTACAAAAATATTTTTATTTGCTTGTTTGCTAGTTTGTTTGCTTCGTCGTGATGTCTCAAGAAAATACAAAATTGTGTGACTTTTCCAATACTAATAATAATGATTTTATTATTACTCCTATTGCTCCTCCCGCCACTAGTGCGGAGTCATGTGACATTAATGCTGCTTTGCTTAATCTTGTTATGAAAGAATAATTTTCTGGTAGTCCTAATGAAGATGCTGCATCCCATCTAAATAATTTCGTTGAGCTTTGTGATATGCAAAAGAAGAAAGATGTGGATACTGATATTTTCAAATTAAAATTATTTCCGTTCTCACTATGAGATCGTGCTAAAACTTGGTTTTCATCCTTGCCTAGAAATATTATTGATTCTTGGGATAAGTGTAAGGATGCTTTTATTACCAAGTATTTTCCTCCCGCTAAGATTATTTCTTTAAGAAATCAAATTATGAATTTTAAGCAACTTGAGCATGAACATGTTGCACAATCTTGGGAGAGAATGGAATTAATGATAAGAAATTGCACAACTCACGGCTTGAATTTATGGATGATCATACAAAAACTTTATGCGGGACTAAACTTTGTCTCTAGAAATTTGCTAGACTCTGCTACAGGTGGTACTTTTATGGAAATTACATTGGGAGAAGCTACAAAACTTCTTGATACTATCATGACAAATTATTCTCAATGGCACACTGAACGAACTCCAACTGGTAAGAAGGTAAATTCTATTGAAGAAATTAATACTTTGAGTGATAAGATGGATCCTCTATTAAAATTGGTTGCTCGTAAAAATGCTCATGTTGATCCTAATGATGTGCCATTGTCTACCTTGATTGAGCAAAATAGTGATGCTATTGATGTGAATTTTGTCTCTAGAAATAATTTCAACAACAATGCTTATAGGGGTAATTTCAATCCTAGACCGTTTCCTGGAAATTCCTCTAATAATTATGGCAATCCTTATGGTAATTCTTATAATAATAATAATAGGATGCCCTCTAATCTTGAAAGTAATATTAAAGAATTTATTAGTTCGCAAAAGAATTTCAATGCTATGATAGAAGAAAAATTGACTAGAGTTGATGAATTGGCTAGGAACATGGATAGAATTGCTCATGATGTGGAAAATCTCAAAACAAAAATTTTGCCACCCAAGCATGATATAAATGAGTCTATTAAAGCTATCTATGTATCCATTAATGAAAGTAAAGAAAGGACCGCTAGGTTGAGAGCTAAGCGAGAATTTCTTGAAAAAGCGATTCCACCCAGTTTCTATCATAGTAATGATGAAGATATTAAAATGATTGGTGTCATCCCTATTGAATCATTATTTAGTAACATAAAACTTGATGAAAAAGGGACTGGAGAAGAGTCAACTTTAGATAGAAGGAGTCCCACTTGCTTGGAGGGTGATAATCTTAATGATAAAAATGAAAAAAGTGGGTTTGGAGAGGTCAAAACTTTAAATAGTAATGCACCCACTACTTTGGATTACAAGGAATTTAATTATGATAGTTGCTCTTTGATTGAGTGTATTTCTTTGTTGCAATCCATGATTAATTCACCAAATGCACATGAACAAAATAAAGCTTTTACTAAACATATTGTAGAAGCCATGATGAAAGCACATGAAGAAAAACTTGAGTTGGAAGTATCAATTCCTAGAAAATTACAAGATGAATGGGAACCTACTATTAAATTCAAAATTAAATATTATGAATGTAATGCTCTTTGTGATCTTGGTGCTAGCGTTTCCACTATACCAAAGTCTTTGTGTGATGTGCTAGGTCTCACCGACATGGATCCTTGTTCCCTTAATTTGCATCTTGTGGATTACACTATTAAAAAGCCATTGGGTAGAATAAATGATGTTCTTATTCTTGCAAATAGAAATTATGTGCCCATGGAATTTATTGTTCTTGACATTGAATGCAATCCTTCTTGCCCCATAATACTTGGTAGGCCTTTTCTACGAACGATTGGTGCTATTATTGATATGAAAGAAGGTAATATAAGATTTCAATTTACCCTAAAGAAAGGGATGGAACACTTCCCTAGAAAGAGAATTAAAGTACCTTATGAATCTATTATGAGGGCCACCTATGGAATTAACTTGAAGGATGACAACACTTGAAACTATGCATTATGCCTAGCTAGGGGCATAAAACAATAGCACTTGTTGGGAGACAACCCAATGAATAAAATAATTTTTTAATTTTTATTTCTGTTCTTGAGTGTTTACACAATTATAGCCTCTGTTATGATTGTGTTTTTATGTATTAATTAGTGTTTGTGCCAAGTAATGCCTTTGGGATGATTTGGAAGATAGTATGATAGATGCTGTTGGAAAAAAGAAACTTTTGCGTCGAGTGCTGGAATTTTTTTTTTCGCTGGAGGTTCAGAACCTTCTGAATGTTTTACACAGTATTGATATATGAATTGCCCGCGTTGTCCTATTTTTTCAGAATTTTTGGAGTTACAAAAGTATGACGTTAATTCAGATCTTTACAGACTGTTCTGTTTTAGACAGATTCTGTTTTTGTTGCATAGTTTGCTTATTTTGATGAATCTATGGATCGTATCGAGGGGTATGAGTCATGGAGAAGTTGGAGTACAGTAGAATTATGCCAATATTAAATATGAATCAATTTACAACGGTACCTAAAAGTTTAAGATTTATTTGTTATACTAACGGATCTCATGAGGTTTCTGTTGAGTTTTGTGTGCTGAAGTTTTCAAGTTTTGGATGAGACTACGATGGATAAAGGAATAAGGAGCGGCAAGAGCCTAAGCTAGGGGATGACCAAAGCACCCAAGGTAATATTCAAGGAATACTCAAGCGTCTAAGCTTGGGGATGCCCCGGAAGGCATCCCCTCTTTCGTCTACAATCTATCAGTAACTCACTTGGAGCTATATTTTTATTCATCACATGATATGTGTTTTACTTGGAGCATCTTGTGATACAGTTTGTTTGCTTTTTAGTTTGTCACAATCATCTTTACTGAACACACCTTTTTGAGAGGGACACACAATATTCGTGATTTGTTATAATACTCTATGTGCTTCACTTATATCTTTTGAGCTAGGCAGTTGCTCTAGTGCTTCACTTATATCTTTTAGAGCACGGCGGTGGTTATATTTTAAAGAAATAGTTGCACTCTCATACTTCACTTATATATTTTTGAGAGTCTCATAATTAGCAATGGTAATATGCACGGGTTATGAATTTGGTCCTGATATGAAAGGTATTCAAGAGGGATATAATAAAAACTTTCATGTAGATCACTGAATATGATAAGTTTGATTCCTTGCAATAGTTTTGCGATATTAAGATGGTAATATGTGGGAGGTATTAGTAGATAATTGTGGTTTAGTAAGAATATTGGTGTTAAGGTTTGTGATTGTTGGAGAACGGAGCATGAATTTCAAAAATTTCCTACGCTCACGCAAGATCTATCCATGGAGATGCATCGCTATGAGAGGGGAGAGTGTGTCTACGTACCCTCGTAGACCGTTAGCGGAAGCGTCTCACAACGCGGTTGATGTAGTCGAACAATCCTTCGAGCTCCACCGATCGAGTACCGAACGTACGGCACCTCCGAGTTCTACACACGTGCAGCTCGGTGACGTTCCTCGCCTTCTTGATCCAGCAAGACGTCGAGGTAGTAGATGAGTTCCGTCAGCACGACGGCGTGGCGACGGTGACGGTGAAGTGATTCCGGCAGGGCTTCGCCTAAGCTCTCCGAAAATATGACCGAGGTGGAAAACAGAGATCGGGGCACCGCACACGGCTATGGGACAATTGTGTGTTTTGGGGTGCCCCCTTGCCCCCGTATATAAAGGATGAGAGGGAGGAGGCCGGCCCCCTAGGGGTGCGCCAAGTGTGGGGAGTCCTACTAGGACTCCTTAGTCCTAGTAGGATTCCACCTCCCATATGGAGTAGGAAAGGGGGAAGGGAGAGGGAAAGGAAAGAGGGGGCTGCGCCCCCTCCCATAGTCCAATTCGGTTTGGGCAAGGGGGGGTGCGCGCCTCCTCACGTGGCCTGCCTCTCCTTTTCCCGTATGGCCCAATAAGGCCCATTACTTCTCCCGGTGAATTCCCGTAACTCCCCGGTACTCCGAAAAATACCCGAATCACTCGGAACCTTTCCGACGTCCGAATATAGCCTTCCAATATATGAATCTTTACCTCTCGACCATTTCGAGACTCCTCGTCATGTCCGTGATCTCATCCGGGACTCCGAACAAACTTCGGCCACCAATCACATAACTCATATAATACTAAATCGTCATCGAACCTTAAGTGTGCGGACCCTACGGGTTCGGGAATGATGTAGACATGACCGAGACGACTCTCCGGTCAATAACCAACAGCGGAACCTGGATGCTCATATTGGTTCCTACATATTCCACGAAGATCTTTATCGGTGAACCTCATATGTCAACATACGTTGTTCCCTTTGTCTGGCGGTATGTTACTTGCCCGAGATTCGATCGTCGGTATCCAATACCTAGTTCAATCTCGTTACCGGCAAGTCTCTTTACTCGTTCCGTAATACGTCATCTTGCAACTAACTCTTTAGTCACGGTGCTTGCAAGGCTTCTGTGATGCTGTATTACCGAGAGGGCCCAGAGATACCTTTCCGATAGTCGGAATGACAAATCCCAATCTTGATCCATGCCAACTCAACAAACACTTTCGGAGATACCTGTAGTGCACCTTTATAATCACCCAGTTACGTTGTGACGTTTGATACACTCAAAGTATTCCTACGGTATCCGGGAGTTGCATGATCTCATGGTCAGAGGAACATGTATTTGACATAGTGAAAGCAGTAGCAATAAACTGAACGATCATATGCTATGCTAACGGTTGGGTCAAGTCCATCACATCATTCTCCTAATGATGTGATCCCGTTATCAAATGACAACTCATGTCTATGGTTAGGAAACTATAACCATCTTTGATCAACGAGCTAGTCTAGTAGAGGCATACTAGGGACACATTATTCGTTTATCTATTCACACATGTATTAAGTTTCCGGTCAATACAATTCTAGCATGAATAATAAACCATTATCATGAACGGAGAAATATGATAATAAACACTTTATTAATTGCCTCTAGGGCATATTTCCAACAGTCTCCCACTTGCACTAGAGTCAATAATCTAATTTACATCTCCATGTAATTAACATCCAATCAGTTCTAGGGCTGATCATTTTTTGCTTGTGAGAGAGGTTTTTAGTCAACGGGTCTGCAATATTCAGTTCCTTGTGTTCTTGGCAAATCTCTATGTCATATGTAGATGCTGCTACCACACTCTGCTTGGACCTACTCCAAAACCGACTGTCCCACTTTACGTATCCGGTCTGAGACTCATAGTCTTCCGGATCGGTGTTTAAAGCTTGCATCGACGTAACCCTTTACGACGAACTCTTTATCACCTCTATTCCCGAGAAATTCTTCCTTAGTCCTTTTCAGGTACTTCAGGATATTCTTGGCCGCTGTCTAGTGATCTACTCCTGGATCACTTTGGTACCTTCCCACCAAGCTAATAGCGAGGCATACATCAGGTCTAGTACACAGCATGGCATACAAAATAGAGCCTATGGCTGAGGCATAGGGGATGACACTCATCTTCTCTTTGTCTTCTGCCGTGGTCGGGCTTTGAGTCTTACTCAATCTCACACCTTGCAATACAGGCAAGAACCCTTTCTTTGACTGATCCATTTTGAACTTCTTCAAAATCTTGTCAAGGTATGTGCTTCGTGAAAGTCCTATGAGGCGTCTCAATCTATCTCTATAGATTTTGATGCCTAACATGTAAAACAACCTTTACCTAGATTTTCAAGTCTTACTCCACTTCACACCAGGCAAGAACTCATTTCTTTGACTTGATCCTATTTTGAACTTCTTCAAAAAACTCATCAAGATGTGTGAACTTTTATCAGGCGTTTTGATCTGTCTCCATAGATCTCGATGCCCAATCTGTGGATAACTCAAAAACAGGTTTTTATTGAAAACCTCCTTTCAATTCTTTATGCTTTCCAGAAATTCTACATCATTTCCAATCAACAATATGTCATCCACATATACTATTAGAAATGCTATAGAGCTCCCACTCACTTTCTTGTAAATACAAGTTTCTCCATAAACTTGTATAAACCCAAACGCTTTGATCACTTCATCAAAGTGAGTATTCCAGCTCCGAGATGCTTGCACCAGTCCATAGATGGATCGCTCGAGCTTGCATATTTTGTTAGCGCCTTTAGGATCGACAAAACCTTCCGGCTGTATCATATACAATTCTTCCTTAAGGAATCCGTAAAGGAATGCCGTTTTGACGTCCATTTGCCAGATTTCATAATCATAAAACGCGGCAATTGCTAACATAATTCTGACAGACTTTAGCATCGCTACAGGTGAGAAAGTCTCATCGTAGTCAACTCCTTGAACTTGGTGATAACCTTTAGCAACAAGTCGAGATTTATAGACGGTGATATTACCATCAGCATCCGTCTTCTTCTTAAAGATCCATTTATTTTCAATAGCTCGCCGTTCATCGGGCAAGTCTACCAAAGTCCACACTTTGTTCTCATACATGGATCCAATCTCGGATTTCATGGCCTCAAGCCATTTGTCGGAATCCGGGCTTGCCATCGCTTCTTCATAGTTCGAAGGTTCATTGTTGTCTAGCAACATGACCTCCAAGACTGGATTTCCGTACCACTCTGGTGCGGAACGTGTCCTGGTTGACCTTCGAAGTTCAGTAACAACTTGATCCGAAGTTTCATGATCATCATCATCAACTTCTTCTCTGGTCTGTGTCGATGTCACAGAAATTTCTTTCTGTGGCGTACTACTATCCAGAGGAGGTACAATTACCTCATCAAGTTCTACTTTCCTCCCACTCACTTCTTTCGAGAGAAACTCCTTCTCTAGAAAGGATCCATTCTTAGCAACGAATACTTTGCCTTCGGATCTGTGGTAGAAGGTGTACCCAACGGTCTCTTTTGGGTATCCTATGAAGACGCACTTATCCGCTTTGGGTTCGAGCTTATCTGGCTGAAGCCTTTTGACATAAGCATCGCATCCCCAAACTTTCGGAAACGACATCTTAGGTTTCTTGCAAACCACAGTTCATACGGTGTCATCTCAACGGATTTAGACGGTGCCCTTGTTTAAAGTGAATGCAGCTGTCTCTAATGCATAACCCCAAAATGATAGTGGCAAATCGGTAAGAGACATCATAGAACGCACCATATCCAATAGAGTACGATTACGACGTTCGGACACACCATTACGCTGTGGTGTTCCATGTGGCGTGAGCTGTGAAACAATTCCACATTGTCTTAAGTGATTGCCAAACTCGTAACTCAAATATTCTCCTCCACGATCAGATCGTAAGAACTTTATTTTCTTGTTACGATGGTTCTCTACTTCACTCTGAAATTCTTTGAACTTTTCAAATGTTTCAGATTTATGCTTCATCAAGTAGATATAACCATATCTACTCAAATCATCAGTGAACGTGAGAACATAACGATATCCACCGCGCGCCTCAACACTCATCGGACGGCATACATCGGTATGTATTATTTCCAATAAGTTGGTTGCTCGCTCCATTGTTCCGGAGAACGGAGTTTTAGTCATCTTGCCAATAAGGCACGGTTCACATGTCTCAAATGATTCATAATCAAGAGATTCCAAAAACCCATCTGCATGGAGTTTCTTCATGTGTTTAACACTGATATGACCTAAGCGGCAGTGCCACAAATATGTGGTACTATCATTATCTTTTGGCATTCGTGTTATGAACATATGTATTACTACGATCAAGATTCAATAAACCTTTCATTTTAAGTGCATGATCATCAATGATATTATCCAAATAAATAGAATAACAATTATTCTCTGAAATTGAATAGCCGTCTTGCAATAAACACTATCAGATATAATGTTCATGCTTAACGCAAGCACCAAATAACAATTATTTAGGTTCATCACTAATCCTGAAGGTAGAGAGAGCGTGGCGATGGTGATCACATCAACCTTGGAGACACTTCCAATGCACATCGTCACCTCGTTCTTAGCTAGCCCTCGTTCATTCCGAAGCTCCATGTTTCAAGTTGTAAGCAACTGAACAAGTATCAAATACCCAGGTGCTCCTACGAGTACTAGTAAGGTACATATCAATAACATGTATATCAAATATCTTTGTTGACATTGCCAGTCTTATTATCTGCCAGTTACTTTGGGGAAGTTCCGCTCCCTATGACATTTCCCTTTGCAATGGGAGCACTAAGTCTTGGGTTTGGTTCAGCCTTGGGTTTCTTCGCGTGAGCGGCAACTGTTTTACCGTTCTTCTTGAAGTTCCCTTTTCTTTCCCTTGCCCTTCTTGAAACTAGTGGTCTTATTAACCATCAACACTTGATGCTCCCTTTTTGATTTCTACATCCGCAGCTTGTAGCATCGCGAATAGCTTAAGGATCTTCTATCCCTTGCATGTTTATAGTTCATCACGAAGATCCAGTAGCTTAGTGATAGTGACTAGAGAACTCTATCAATCACCACTTTATTCGGAAGTCTAACTCCCACTTGATTCAAGTGTTTGAAGTACTCAGACATTCTGAGTACATGCTCACTAACGGAGCTGTTCTCCTCCATCTTGTAGCTATAGAACTTGTCGAAGGTGTCATACCTCTCGACCCGGGTGTGAGCTTGAAAAACAAATTTTCAGCTCTTGGAACATCTCATATGCTCCGTGTTGCTCAAAACATATTTGGAGCTCCGGTTCTAAGCCGTAAAGTATGGCGCACTAAACTATCGAGTAGTCATCTTTTCTTGTCTGCCAGATGTTCATAACGTCCTCAGATGAAGCCGTAGGGGTATTTCACTGAGCGGTGCATTAAGGACATAAGCCTTCTGTGCAGCAGTGAGGACAATCCTCAGATCACGGACCTAGTCCGCATAGTTGCTTCCATCAACTTTCAACTTCGTTTTCTCTAGGAACATAATAAAAACAGGGGAACTACAGCGCGGTCTATTGATCTACAACATAAATTTGCTAAGACAAGTAAGACTATGTTCATGACAATTGAAGTTCAATTAATCAAATTACTTAAGAACTCCCACTTAGATTAACATCCCTCAAGTTGTCTAAGTGTAACATGATCCACATCAACTAAACCACGTCCGATCATCACGTGAGGTGGATTAGTTATCAATGGTGAACATCTTTCATGTTGATCATATCTACTATATGACTCATGTTCGACCTTTCGGTCTCTTGTGTTCCGAGGCCATGTCTGTACATGCTAGGCTCGTCAAGTTTAACCCAAGTATTCTGCGTGTGTAAAACTGGCTTACACCCATTGTATGCGAACGAAAGAATCCATCACACCCGATCATCACGTGGTGCTTAGAAGCATCGAACCTTCGCAACGGTGCATACTAGGGGAGAACACTTATCTTGAAATTTAGTGAAGGGATCATCTTATAATGCTACCGTCGTCCTAAGCAAAATAAGATGCATAAAAGGATTAACATCACATGCAATTCAATATATGTGACATGATATGGCCATCATCGTCTTGTGCTTTTGATCTCCATCAGCAAAACACCGTCATGATCTCCATCGTCACCGGGTTGACTGTTTGGAACGTTGCATGGGAAACAAAAAATTTCCTACGCACACACAAGATCTATCCATGGTGATGAGCATCTACGAGAGGGAGAGTGAATCTACATACCCTTGTAGATCGCTAAGCGGAAGCGTTAAGAAACGCGGTTGATGTAGTCGAACGTCTCCGCGATCCAAATCGCAAGTCGTCCCTCGATCCGATCACGAACTAGTGCCGAACGGACGGCACCTCCGCGTTCAACACACGTACGGCTTGATGACGCCTTCACCTCCTCGATCTAGCGAGCGATGGTGAAGTAGTAGATGAGTTCCGGCAGCACGACGGTGTGGTGATGGTGGTGAGGAACAATCTCTGCAGGGCTTCGCCAAGCACTACGGAGATTATGACGGGAGAACTAGAGGGTTAGGGTTGCCGACACACGGCTTGGGAAATCTTAATGTGTCCCGTGTGCTAGCCCTGCCCCTCTATTTATATGTTGAGCCCTGGGGTCTAAACTTGGAGAGAAAACCTCCACAAGGTCGGTTTTGCCCGCACAAGGTCGGTTTGGCCCGCACGGAAAGAGTCCAACTCGGATTCCAGCAGTATCGCGTACAAGCGGTAGTACCGCTTACGATAAGCGGTAGTAGCGCCTGTAGCGGTAGTACCGCTTACGATAAGCTGTATTACCGCCTGTAGCGGTAGTACCGCTTACGATAAGCGGTAGTACCGCCTGTAGCGGTAGTACCGCTTATGATAAGCGGTAGTACCACCCCAGACGCCAGCAAAACTTCCTTTTGCACCTTGCCTAAGCCGCATGGGCTTTACCCCTTGGCCCAAATAAAGTGTTCTCGTACCCGAACATTTCGGGAAACATCCGGAACCCCTTCCGGTGAATTCCGGAACCCTTCCGGAGACCAAACACTATTATCCCATATATCAATCTTTACCTCCGGACTCTTCCGGAGATCCTCGTCATGTCCGGGATCTTATCCGGGACTCCGAACAACCTTCGGTCACCAACAAAATAACTCAACTATACTAATCGTCACCAAACGTTAAGTGTGTAGACCCTGCGGGTTCGAGAACTATGTAGACATGACCGAGACACCTCTACGATCAATAACCAATAGCGGGACCTGGATGCCCATATTGGCTCCTACATATTCTACGAAGATCTTTATCGGTCGAACCTCTATGTCAAGGATTCAATTAATCCCGTATGCTGTTCCCTTTGTTCTTCGGTATGTTACTTGCCCGAGATTCGATCGTTGGTATCTCTATACCTAGTTCAATCTCGTTACCGGCAAGTCTCTTTACTCGTTCCGTAATACAAGATCTCGTGGCTAACACTTTAGTCACATTGCTTGCAAGGCTCATTGTGATGTTGTATTACCGAGTGGGCCCTGAGATACCTCTCCGTCACACGGAGTAACAAATCCCAGTCTTGATCCATGCCAACCCAACAGACACCCTCGGAGATACCTGTAGAGCACCTTTATAGTCACCCAGTTACGTTGTGACGTTTGATACACACAAGGCACTCCTACGGTGTCAGTGAGTTGCATGATCTCATGGTCATAGGAACAGATACTTGACATGCAGAAAACAATAGCAATAAACTGACACGATCATATGCTACGTTTATAGTTTGGGTCTTGTCCATCACATCATTCTCCTAATGATGTGATCCCGTTATCAAATGACATCTCATGTCCATGGCTAGGAAACCTTCACCATCTTTTGATCAACGAGCTAGTCAACTAGAGGCTCACTAGGGACACAGTGTTGTCTATGTACCCACACATGTATTTGAGTTTCCAATCAATACAATTATAGCATGGATAATAAACGATTATCATGAACAAAGAAATATAATAATAACTAATTTATTATTGCCTCTAGGGCATATTTCCAACAGTCTCCCACTTGCACTAGAGTCAATAATCTAGTTCACATCACTATGTGATTTACATTGTAATGAATCGAACACCCATGCAGTTCTGGTGTTGTTCATGTTTAGCCCTTGGAAGAGGTTTAGTCATCGGATCTGCAACATTCAGATCCATGTGTACTTTGCAAATATTTATGTCGTCCTCCTTGATGTAATCGCGGATGGAATTGAAACGTCGCTTTATGTGTCTGGTCCTCTTGTGAAATCTTGGTTCCTTGGCTAGAGCAATGGCACCAGTATTATCACAAAACAGAGTCATTGGATTAAGCGCACTAGGCACTACTCCAAGATCTGTCATGAACTCCTTCATCCAGACACCTTCCTTCGCCGCCTCCGAGGCAGCGATGTACTCCGCTTCGCATGTAGAATCAGCTACCACGCTTTGCTTGGAACTGCACCAGCTAACCGCACCCCCATTAAGAATAAATACGTATCCGGTTTGTGACTTAGAGTCATCCGGATCAGTGTCAAAGCTTGCATCGACGTAACCCTTTACGACGAGCTCTTGATCACCTCCATAAACAAGAAACATGTCCTTGGTCCTTTTCAGGTACTTCAGGATATTCTTGACCACCGTCCAGTGTTCCATTCCTGGATCACTTTGAAACCTTCCGACCATACTTATGGCAAGGCTGACATCGGGTCTTGTACACAGCATTGCATACATGATAGAGCCTATGGCTGAAGCATATGGGATGACACTCAACTTTTCTCTATCTTCTGCAGTCACTGGGCATTGAGTCTTACTCAACTTCACACCTTGCAAAACAGGCAAGAACCCCTTCTTGGACTGATCCATTTTGAACTTCTTCAAAACTTTGTCAAGGTATGTGCTTTGTGAAAGTCCTATTAAGCGTCTCGATCTATCTCTATAGATCTTGATGCCTAATATGAAAGCAGCTTCTCCTAGGTCCTTCATTGAAAAACTCTTGTTCAAATATTCCTTCACGTCTTCCAACATTTCTATATTGTTTCCAATCAGTAATATGTCATCCACATATAATATTAGAAACGCTATAGAGCTCCCACTCACTTTCTTGTAAATACAAGCTTCTCCGTAAACTTGTATAAACTCGAACGCTTTGATCACCTCATCAAAGCGAAGATTCCAACTCTGAGATGCTTGCACCAGTCCATAAATGGATCGCTGGAGTTTGCAAACTTTGTCAGCATTCTCTGGATCGACAAAACCTTCTGGTTGCATCATATACAACTCTTCCTTAAGGAAACCGTTAAGGAACGCTGTTTTGACATCCATCTGCCAAATTTCATAATCGAAAAAGGCAGCTATTGCTAACATGATTCTGACGGACTTAAGCATCGCTACGGGTGAGAAGGTCTCATCGTAGTCAACTCCTTGAACTTGTGAAAAACCCTTTGCCACAAGTCGAGCTTTATAGACGGTGACATTACCGTCCACGTCCGTCTTCCTCTTAAAGATCCATTTGTTCTGAATGGCCTTACGCCCTTCAGGTAATACTTCCAAAGTCCACACTTTGTTTTCATACATGGATCACATCTCGGAATTCATGGCCTCTAACCACTTCTCGGAATCCGGGCCCATCATCGCTTCTCCATAGCTCGTAGGTTCATCGTTGTCCAACAACATGACCTCTAAGACAGGGTTGCCGTACAACTCAGGAGCAGTACGCGTCCTTGTCGACCTACGAGGTTCGATAGCAACTTGATCCAAAGCTTCATGATCATCATCATTAACTTCCTCTTCAGCTGATGTAGGCTCTACAGAAACATCTTTCTGCGCTGCGCTACTTTCAGGTTGAAGTAAAGGTTCAACAACCTCATCAAGTTCTATCTTCCTCCCACTCAATTCTTTCGAGAGAAACTCTTTCTCAAGAAATGTTCCGTTTTTAGCGACAAACACTTTGCCTTCGGATCTGAGGTAGAAGGTATACCCAACTGTCTCTTTTGGGTATCCTATGAAGACGCATTTCTCCGCTTTGGGTTCCAGCTTTTCAGGCTGAAGCTTTTTGACATAAGCATCACATCCCCAAACTTTAAGAAACGACAGCTTTGGCTTCTTGCCAAACCAAAGTTCATATGGCGTCGTCTCAACGGATTTCGATGGTGCCCTATTTAAAGTGAATGCAGCTGTCTCTAATGCATAACCCCAAAACGATAGTGGCAAATCGGCAAGAGACATCATAGATCGCACCATATCCAATAAGGTTCGATTACGACGTTCTGACATACCATTACGCTGTGGTGTTCCAGGCGGTGTTAGTTGTGAAACAATTCCACATTGTCTTAAGTGACTGCCAAACTCATAACTCAGATATTCTCCTCCTCGATCAGATCGTAGGAATTTAATCTTCTTGTTACGATGATTCTCAACTTCACTCTGAAATTGTTTGAACTTTTCAAATATTTCAGACTTGTGTTTCATTAAGTAAATATACCCATATCTACTTAAGTCATCAGTGAAGGTGAGAAAGTAACGATAACCACCGCGCGCCTCAATGCTCATCGGACCGCACACATCAGTATGTATGATTTCCAATAAGTCACTTGCCCGTTCCATTGTTCCAGAGAACGGCGTTTTAGTCATCTTGCCCATGAGGCATGGCTCACATGTGTCAAGTGATTCAAAATCAAGTGACTCCAAAAGTCCATCAGCATGGAGCTTCCTCATGCATTTTACGCCAATATGACCTAAACGGCAGTGCCACAAGAAAGTGGTATTATCATTATCAATCCTACATCTTTTGGCATCAATGTTATGAACATGTGTATCATTACTATCGAGATTCAATAAGAATAAACCCCTCACATCGGGTGCATGACCATAAAAGATATTACTCATATAAATAGAACAACCATTATTCTCTGATTTAAATGAGTAACCGTCTCGCAATAAACAAGATCCAGATATAATGTTCATGCTTAATGCAGGCACTAAATAACAATTATTCAGGTTCATCACTAATCCCGATGGTAATCGAAGAGCGAGTGTGCCGACGGCGATCACATCAACCTTGGAACCATTTCCCACGCGCATCGTCACTTCGTCCTTTGCCAGCCTCCGTCTATTCCGCAGTTCCTGTTTTGAGTTGCAAATATGAGCAACCGCACCGGTATCAAATACCCAGGCACTACAACGAGAGTTGGTAAGGTACACATCAATAACATGTATATCATATATACCTTGTTTGTTGTTGGCCGCCTTCTTGTCAGCCAAATACTTGGGGCAGTTCCGCTTCCAGTGTCCAGTTCCCTTGCAATGAAAGCACACAGTTTCTGGTTTGGGTCCAGCCTTGGGTTTCTTCACGGGAGGAGCAACTGCTTTGCCACTCTTCTTGGAGTTACCCTTCTTACCCTTGCCATTTTTCTTGAAACTAGTGGTTTTATTGACCATCAACACTTGATGCTCCTTCTGAATTTCAGACTCAGCGGCTTTCAGCATCGCAACAGCTCGGCGACTGACTTGTTCATCCCGTGCATGTTATAGTTCAACACGAAGCTCTTGTAGCTAGGTGGCAATGATTGAAGAACTCTGTCAGTGATAGCCTCTAGCGGAAGGGGCACTACAGGAATCAGGCACTTTGCCATCTGCCATAGCAGACGGCAAAGGCATGCTTGGCGGACGGCAAAGGCTTTGCCGTCCGCCAGCAGACGGTAAACAGTCCGGCCGAACGGCTGCCGGCAAAGGGTACTTTGCCGTCTGCTAGCGGACGGCAAAGAGCTTGCTTCTTTGCCGTCTGCTAGCGGACGGCAAAGAGCTTGCTTCTTTGCCGTCTGCTAGCGGACGGCAAAGAAAGCAAGCTCTTTGCCATCTGCTGGCAGACGGCAAAGAGGCCAAATAGGCTAAAGTGGCTATATAGCCCCTTTTTTTATCTTATATCAATTCATTTACACAGAAAATTATATATATGACCAATATAGCATATCCAACACATATTACCAATAGTCATGAACACATGTAAATTAAAAACTTTATTAATAATTAAAATAGGTAATACAAAGTCATATTATAAAGAATCAGAAATGATTAAGTAATTAAATTTACATTTCGGAAATTACAAGAAATGACCTAAAACTAAATATCTATTTTCCTAAAAACTATCTTATTACTAAGATCTTCTCTGGATCTTCTTCTTTTCTTCCAACCTGCATAACAAAAACACTAAGAAAGAGAGAATGGGTTAGGAGTAGAAATGTAGCATATCACTTGGTGAAATGCAATGCTGTAGGAGCCAGCAGAATTTTTAGTTGTTCTCTCATTCATTACGATTTGTTTATACCGACCTGTTCTCTGGCTTGGAGCTCATGGGAGGATCGTTAGCATAAGTCTTTTGTATCCTTGCAAAGTTTCTGTGGTGTCCAATGACTGAAAATAGTACACAAAGTTGCATTATCATAACGAAGTTTCGACTGATGCAATACATGAAAATATGGTCTGGTCTTGTATACCTTGTTATTTTTTTGTTAAAACGATGCCTCGCCCATGCGCAACACGCGGAGAAGAACATGATGGTCTTACAGGGACCTCCGCTGGCAGCAGATGCAGCTCCACGGCAAGGCCCCTCGCACCCGTGCACGAACAACCCAAAATGACAGCCACAACATCACCCTGGATCCCTCTACCACGCCCACTACCAGATGAAGTAGCAGCAGCAGATCAGCCATACATGGGAAGAGGACAGCCCGGATCGGCTACGATGATGCCCCATAGAAGCCTCAGCCATCAGGAACCAAGAATCACAAAAGGAAGGAATATGTATATTCCTGGATAAACTTGTTGCTTTTCAAAACCAGTTGAACTAAACAGTTTCCATAACTTCATATGATCTCTGTACTATATGCACACAAGTTCAGAACTCTATTCTCAACACACGACTTATCACATTGGTTAGTTCACAATGTAACATTTTGTGTGGACTTAATTCACAACTGTACTATCTAATGAAACTTTAGTATCTAGATTTTATTCCTAAACATCTACATTCAGGTTGACAAACGAATTATTGCAAAATCTCATTTTACACAATCTGAATCCTAAAACATCACACACTCTTATATATCAACTCCCTTAATCTTGACCCAAACTTTTTTGAATGAAAGAAGAAAATGAAAAAACTGCGACCAAACCCTATTGTTTGCCCCAGGAACAAAAAGTATCAATTTCATGTTTAGGAGGTCCGCATCAAAACAGGAAGGTCGTCGTTGTGAAACCAAGAAGTATCAATTTCATGTTTAGGAGGTTCGCATCTAAAGGAAGTATCAATTCCAATGAAGAAACATCACATGTGAAACCAAGAACTTTCAACAAAGCACATGTGAAACCACTTGACATTTCATATGAAAACTCAATTGATAAAAAATATGACCACTAAGTCTCTAACTAATTAAGTCGATTACTTGTTATTTCTCATCTCTTTGTTTGCCGCAACTTTTTTTGTGATGCAAAAAAACTTCCCCGTGTTACAAAACAAAACAAAGAACACCGAATCAGTGTAATCAAAATTTATCCCAAGCACTTACTTAATATTAGACTATAAATAACATGATGTAAAGTAGGCAATAAATTACCAAGTCTGAATCGATCTCCTCATCCAGAGATGTTGGAATCCTCATTTGTGAGCAGACCCCCGCAAAGCACCTTGTGGAACACCTACGTCGGATGCACACAAAATCTGGTATAATTTAGTGTCATTGGGTTAAGTTCATAAGCATCAAGGAATAATTATTTATTTTTATAAATATTGGCGAGATTTATAAGGATCAGTCCTAACAATAGCATGTCTGGTTTTCTAAAGAAAGGCAAGCTTCTCTTCAAAAAGCAACTCATTTGTATCAGATTCACACACCATTTTCAATATGATGGCTAGCACGGATTTGCTTCGAACCACAATCACGGGTGCTTACTCAGATTCAGCAAGAACCTAACAAAGAAGTTTGCACAACTAACTTATGAATATTGTATAATATAGATCTGCCATATATAAACTACAGAGAACATTAATTTAGAAAAAAGCTAAAAAGCACGGACACGGCGACACGCATACGGGGACACGGGATACGGCATTTTCCCAAAACAGCCCATCGGGGACACGGCAAGTATATATAAAAATAAATATAAATATGCCATGTAATATAGAGCAAAGTCAGCAAATTCTTGGCTTCCACAGCACCAGGTCCAGGTTGTCCTCCTTCACTCTCACCCACGGATGATTGGCTTCCAGTTCCAGCAGTGGCGCCACTCCCAGATGCAATGTTCCCTAAAATGAACCAAGTAGCAGCAGCAGCAATAAGCAAGAGCAACAAGCAGTAGCAATCAATATGCAGTAGCAGAACATGAACACTTGAAAAGCATAGGGAAGCAGTCAAGCAGCTGGCCAGCAGCAACAGCAAGGGTATGGCGAGCATTAACAGGCCAACAGCAAGGGCATGGCGAGCAGCAACAACAATGGCATGGCGAGCAGCAACAGCAAGCAACAGATAACCTTTTTATCCCGAGGCGGATCGGGATGAGGCCGTCCCGGCGAGCTCGGGCCGAGCCCGGCCATGGCAGCGGCGCCGACGACGGAGGAGGCCGGAGGAGGACGGGCAGGGGCGCGGGACGGGCGGATCCGGCGGCGGGCGGTCGGATACGGCCGGCGGAGGCGTCGGACGGCGGCGGGACTGGCTCGAGCTCCCTCCCATGGCGGTGCTGGAGCTTGAGAGAGAGAGAGGAAACGTGAGAGAGAGAGCAACAGAGAGAGGAGGAGAGGTGCGGCGGCTGAGGAGCGACCTGGCGGCGCGGTCGCCGGCGTTGGCTCGCCGGCCGGCGTGGAGGGAGGCGGCGGAGCCGCGGGGAGGCGCGGGCGGTGCTCGACTGCGGGGCGCGGGAGCTCCCTGGCGGCGGCGCACGCGGGCCTGGGCGGCGGCGGCTCGGCCGGCATGGGTGGGGGGGACCGAGGGGTGGGGGTGAGTTCGTGAGAGTTGGGATGAGAGAGAGAGAGAGGTGGGGTGGGAGTGGATCGGGCCGGTGTTAGTGGTAGCTACGATGGGGCATGTCTTTGCCGTCTGCTGGGCACCTCTTTGCCGTCTGCCAGCAGACGGCAAAGAGGTGGGGCTGGTGGGCTGGACCTACTCATCTCTTTGCCGTCTGCCAGCGGACGGCAAAGATTCTTTGCCATCTGCTGGCAGACGGCAAAGAGGTGACTGATGGCAACCAGGTTCTTTGCCGTCTGTCAGTTCTTTGCCGTCTGTTTTTTGTAAGCAGACGGCAAAGACCTTCTTTGCCGTCCGCTGGCAGACGGCAAAGAGCTGGCAGATGGCAAAGTCCCTAATTCCAGTAGTGGGGCATCCCCAATTCAGCCAGACGGGTGGAGTACCCAGACATTCTGAGTACGTGATCACTGATAGACCCGTTCTCCTCCATCTTGCAAGCATAGAACTTATCGGAGATCTCATATCTCTCGATCCGGGCATTCTTCTGAAAGATAAACTTCAACTCCTGGAACATCTCATATGCTCCATGACGTTCAAAACGTCTTTGAAGTCCCGGTTCTAGGCCATACAATATTGCACATTGAACTATTGAGTAATCTTCAGAACGAGCCTGCCAGGCGTTCACAACGTCTAGAGACTCAACTAGAGCGGGTGGATCACCAAGCGGTGCATCAAGGACATAAGCCTTCTGGGAAGCCATAAGGATAATCCTTAGATTACGGGCCCAGTCCACAAAGTTACTTCCATCATCTTTCAATTTAGCTTTCTCTAGGAACGCATTAAAATTCAGGGGTGCTACTGCGCGAGCCATGATCTACAACATAAATATAGCAAAGACAACTTAGACTATTGTTCAAGATAATGAGTTTAGTTAATTATATTACTTAAAAACTCCCACTCAAATTGACATCCCTCCGGTCATTCGAGTGTAACATGATCCAAATCCACCAACTCAAGTCCGATCATCACGTGAGTTGAGGTGGTTTCAATGGTGAACATCTTCATGTTGATCATATCTACTATATGACTCATGTTCAACCTTTCGGTCTCTTGTGTTCCGAGGCCATGTCTGTACATGCTAGGCTCGTCAAGTTTAACCCGAGTGTTCCGCATGTGCAACACTGGCTTGCACCCGTTGTATGTGAACGTAGAGTCTATCACACCCGATCATCACGTGGTGTCTCGAAACGACGAACTTTCGCAACGGTGCACACTCGGGGAGAACACAATTTTATTTTGAAATTTAAGTGAGGGATCACCTTATAATGCTACCGTCGTCCTAAGCAAAATAAGATGCATAAAAGGATTAACATCACATGCAAATCATAAGTGACATGATATGGCCATGAACTTGTGCTTTTGATCTTCATCTACAAAGCACCGGCATGATCTCCATCGTCACCGGCATGACACCATGATCTCCATCATCTTGATCTCCATCAACGTGTCGCCATGAGGTTGTCGCGCCGACTGTTGCTTCCACGACTATTGCTAACTCATAGTGATAAAGTAAAGCAAAACGGCGAAAATAATTAAAGACAACTCTATGGCTCCTGCCAGTTGCCGTACTCATCGACATGCAAGTCGTGATATTCTATACAACACATGATCATCTCATACATCACATATATCTCATCATGTAATTGGCCATATCACATCACAACATACCCTGCAAAAACAAGTTAGACGTCCTCTAATTGTTGTTGCAAATTTTACGTGGCTGCTACGGGTTTGCAAGAACCGTTCTTACCTACGCAAAACCACAACGTGGTGTAGTGATTGCTTTTTGATCTTCTAAAAGAACCCTCTTCATTGAAATTGATTCAACTAAAGTGAGAGAGACAGACACCCGCTAGCCATCTTTATGCAACGAAGTTACATGTCAGTTGAAGGAACCTGTCTCGCGTAAGCGTACGCGTAATGTCGGTCCGGGCCGCTTCATCTCACAATACCGCCAAATCAAGTATCAACTAGTAACGGCAAGCAATATGTATACACCCACGCCCACAACTCGTTTGTGTTCTACTCGAGATCTCATCTATGCATAGACCTAGCTCATGATGCCACTGTTGGGGAACGTTGCATGGGAAACAAAAATTTTCCTACGCACACACAAGATCTATCCATGGTGATGAGCATCTACGAGAGGGGGAGTGAATCTACATACCCTTGTAGATCGCTAAGTGGAAGCGTTAAGAAACGCGGTTGATGTAGTCGAACGCCTCCGCGATCCAAATCGCAAGTCGTCCCTCGATCCGATCACGAACTAGTGCCGAACGGACGGCACCTCCGCGTTCAACACACGTACGGCTTGATGACGCCTTCACCTCCTCGATCCAGCGAGCGATGGTGAAGTAGTAGATGAGTTCCGGCAGCACGACGGTGTGGTGATGGTGGTGAGGAACAATCTCTGCAGGGCTTCGCCAAGCACTACGGAGATTATGACGGGAGAACTAGAGGGTTAGGGTTGCCGACACACGGCTTGGGAAATCTTAATGTGTCCCGTGTGCTAGCCCTGCCCCTCTATTTATATGTTGAGCCCTGGGGTCTAAACTTGGAGAGAAAACCTCCACAAGGTCGGTTTTGCCCGCACAAGGTCGGTTTGGCCCGCACGGAAAGAGTCCAACTCGGATTCCAGCAGTATCGCATACAAGCGGTAGTACCGCTTACGATAAGCGGTATTACCGCCTGTAGCGGTAGTACCGCTTACGATAAGCGGTAGTACCGCCTGTAGCGGTAGTACCGCTTACGATAAGCGGTAGTACCACCCCAGACGCCAGCAAAACTTCCTTTTGCACCTTGCCTAAGCCTCGTGGGCTTTACCCCTTGGCCCAAATAAAGTGTTCTCGTACCCGAACATTTCGGGAAACATCCGGAACCCCTTCCGGTGAATTCCGGAACCCTTCCGGAGACCAAACACTATTATCCCATATATCAATATTTACCTCCGGACTCTTCCGGAGATCCTCGTCATGTCCGGGATCTTATCCGGGACTCCGAACAACCTTCGGTCACCAACAAAATAACTCAACTATACTAATCGTCACCAAACGTTAAGTGTGTAGAGCCCGCGGGTTCGAGAACTATGTAGACATGACCGAGACACCTCTACGATCAATAACCAATAGCGGGACCTGGATGCCCATATTGGCTCCTACATATTCTACGAAGATCTTTATCGGTCAAACCTCTATGTCAAGGATTCAGTTAATCCCGTATGCTGTTCCCTTTGTTCTTCGGTATGTTACTTGCCCGAGATTCGATCGTTGGTATCTCTATACCTAGTTCAATCTCGTTACCGGCAAGTCTCTTTACTCGTTCCGTAATACAAGATCTCGTGGCTAACACTTTAGTCACATTGCTTGCAAGGCTCATTGTGATGTTGTATTACCGAGTGGGCCCTGAGATACCTCTCCGTCACACGGAGTAACAAATCCCAGTCTTGATCCATGCCAACCCAACAGACACCCTCGGAGATACCTGTAGAGCACCTTTATAGTCACCCAGTTACGTTGTGACGTTTGATACACACAAGGCACTCCTACGGTGTCAGTGAGTTGCATGATCTCATGGTCATAGGAACAGATACTTGACATGCAGAAAACAATAGCAATAAACTGACACGATCATATGCTACGTTTATAGTTTGGGTCTTGTCCATCACATCATTCTCCTAATGATGTGATCCCGTTATCAAATGACATCTCATGTCCATGGCTAGGAAACCTTCACCATCTTTTGATCAACGAGCTAGTCAACTAGAGGCTCACTAGGGACACAGTGTTGTCTATGTACCCACACATGTATTTGAGTTTCCAATCAATACAATCATAGCATGGATAATAAACGATTATCATGAACAAGGAAATATAATAATAACTAATTTATTATTGCCTCTAGGGCATATTTCCAACATTGACACCTTGATCTCCATCGTAGCGTCGTGACACCTTGATCTCCATCGCAGCATCGTGGTCGTCTCGTCGGCTATTGCTACTACTACTACTGCTAACTCATAGCGGTAAAGAAAAGCAATTACATAGCGTTGGCATTGCATACAATAAAGAGACAACCATAAGGCTCCTGCCGGTTGCCTGATAACTTACAAAACATGATCATCTCATACAACAACTTATATCACATCATGTCTTGACCATATCACATCACCAGCATACCCTGCAAAAACAAGTTAGACGTCCTCTACTTTGTTGTTGCAAGTTTTACGTGGCTGCTACGGGTTTGCAAGAACCGTTCTTACCTACGCAAAACCACAATGTGGTGTAGTGATTGCTTTTTGATCTTCTAAAAGAACCCTCTTCATTGAAACCGATTCAACTAAAGTGAGAGAGACAGACATCCGCCAGTCACCTTTATGCAACGAGTGCACTTAGCGGTGAAACCTGTCTCGCGTAAGCGTACGTGTAATGTCGGTCCGGGCCGCTTCATCTCACAATACCGCCGAATCAAGTATCAACTAGTAACGGAAAGCAATATGTATACACCCACGCCCACAACTCACTTGTGTTCTACTCGTGCAAATCACATCTACGCATAAACCTGGCTCGGATGCCACTGTTGGAGAACGGAGCATGAATTTCAAAAATTTCCTACGCTCACGCAAGATCTATCCATGGAGATGCATCACTACGAGAGGGGACAGTGTGTCTACGTACCCTCGTAGACCGTTAGCGGAAGCGTCTCACAACGCGGTTGATGTAGTCGAACAATCCTTCGAGCTCCACCGATCGAGTACCGAACGTATGGCACCTCCGAGTTCTACACACGTGCAGCTCGGTGACGTTCCTCGCCTTCTTGATCCAGCACGACGGCGTGGCGACGGTGACGGTGAAGTGATTCCGGCAGGGCTTCGCCTAAGCTCTCCGAAAATATGACCGAGGTGGAAAACAGAGATCGGGGCACCGCACACGGCTATGGGACAATTGTGTGTTTTGGGGTGCCCCCTTGCCCCCGTATATAAAGGATGAGAGGGAGGAGGCCGGCCCCCTAGGGGTGCGCCAAGTGTGGGGAGTCCTACTAGGACTCCTTAGTCCTAGTAGGATTCCACCTCCCATATGGAGTAGGAAAGGGGGAAGGGAGAGGGAAAGGAAAGAGGGGGCTGCGCCCCCTCCCATAGTCCAATTCGGTTTGGGCAAGGGGGGGCGCGCGCCTCCTCACGTGGCCTGCCTCTCCTTTTCCCGTATGGCCCAATAAGGCCCATTACTTCTCCCGGTGAATTCCCGTAACTCCCCGGTACTCCGAAAAATACCCGAATCACTCGGAACCTTTCCGACGTCCGAATATAGCCTTCCAATATATGAATCTTTACCTCTCGGCCATTTCGAGACTCCTCGTCATGTCCGTGATCTCATCCGGGACTCCGAACAAACTTCAGCCACCAATCACATAACTCATATAATACTAAATCGTCATCGAACCTTAAGTGTGCGGACCCTACGGGTTCGGGAATGATGTAGACATGACCGAGACGACTCTCCGGTCAATAACCAACAGCGGAACCTGGATGCTCATATTGGTTCCTACATATTCCACGAAGATCTTTATCGGTGAACCTCATATGTCAACATACGTTGTTCCCTTTGTCTGGCGGTATGTTACTTGCCCGAGATTCGATCGTCGGTATCCAATACCTAGTTCAATCTCGTTACCGGCAAGTCTCTTTACTCGTTCCGTAATACGTCATCTTGCAACTAAGAGCCTGTTCTGAATCTCTCCCACTCCAGACTTCACAAACTCTGAGCTCGAAGCAGCCCCGAACGCTTTAGCGCCAGGAAGCTAACTTCACGAAGCAAAGATGGGCCGTAGTGCAATTTTACGAAGCAAGGGAAACCCAGCTCTGCGTTTAGAGGAATCTGGAGTTCGGCTTATTTACGGCCATACTGCCACCGCCTAACAAAACGATTCGATATGTTCTCTTTCTCGCTCGTACTGTACGCGCACCAACCCCTCGCACGCTCTCCCTCGTGATCTCCCACGTGCTAATGGGCTGCTTTCAGCTGGCCCAAAGTGGCAAGGAACAGGCCTGCAGCCCCCCAGCTGGGCTGCCAACTCAACATAGCGCTGGGAGAAGCGACGCCGCTGCCGAACGCATTCCAATCGCCAGGTGAAGTGAGAAGCCATGCCCAGAAGCTGGATTTGAGAAGTTTGGAGAATCTGGAGGAGATCAGAACACGCCCTAACTCTTTAGTCACGGTGCTTGCAAGGCTTCTGTGATGCTGTATTACCGAGAGGGCCCAGAGATACCTTTCCGATAGTCGGAATGACAAATCCCAATCTTGATCCATGCCAACTCAACAAACACTTTCGGAGATACCTGTAGTGCACCTTTATAATCACCCAGTTACGTTGTGACGTTTGATACACTCAAAGTATTCCTACGGTATCCGGGAGTTGCATGATCTCATGGTCAGAGGAACATGTATTTGACATAGTGAAAGCAGTAGCAATAAACTGAACGATCATATGCTATGCTAACGGTTGGGTCAAGTCCATCACATCATTCTCCTAATGATGTGATCCCGTTATCAAATGACAACTCATGTCTATGGTTAGGAAACTATAACCATCTTTGATCAACGAGCTAGTCTAGTAGAGGCATACTAGGGACACATTATTCGTTTATCTATTCACACATGTATTAAGTTTCCGGTCAATACAATTCTAGCATGAATAATAAACCATTATCATGAACGGAGAAATATGATAATAAACACTTTATTAATTGCCTCTAGGGCATATTTCCAACAGTGATTCCCGAAGCATGCATGTATTATCTGTCGTTATGCTATGAAGTTGGAGCATGATTTATTGTTGATTGTCTACCTTATGAGTGGCGGTTGGGGACGAGCGATGGACTTGTCCTACCAATCTATCCCCCTAGGGGCATGCGTAGTAGTACTTTGCTTCGAGGGCTAATAAACTTTCGCAATAAGTATGTGAGTTCTTCATGACTAATGTGAGTCCATGGATTATACGCACTCTCACCCTTCCGCAATTTGCTAGCCTCTTCGGTACCGTGCATTGCCCTTTCTCACATCGAGAGTTGGTGCAAACTTCGCCGGTGCATCCAAACCCCGTGATATGATACGCTCTATCACACATAAGCCTCTTTATATCTTCCTCAAAATAGCCACCATACCTACCTATCATGGCATTTCCATAGCCATTCCGAGATATATGGCCATGCAACTTCCACCGTTCCATTTTTATGACACACATCGTCATTGTCATATTGCTTTGCATGATCATATAGCTGACATAGTATTTGTGGCTCAGTCACCGTTCATCATTTTTATACATGTTACGCTAGCATCATTGCACATCCTGGTACACTGCCAGAGGCATTCATATAGAGTCATATTTTTGTTCTAGTATCGAGTTGTAATATTGAGTTGTAAGTAAATAAAAGTGTGATGATCATCATTATTAGAGCATTGTCCCAGTGAGGAAAGGATGATGGAGACCATGATTCCCCCACAAGTCGGGATGAGACTCCGGACGAAAAAGAAAAGAAAAAAAAAGAGGCCGAAAAGAGCCATGAAAAAAAATGAGAGAAAAAGAGAGAAGGGGCAATGTTACTATCCTTTTTCCACACTTGTGCTTCAGAGTAGCACCATGTTTTTCATATATAGAGTCTCCTATTTTGTCACTTTCATATACTAGTGGGAATTTTTCATTATAGAACTTGGCTTGTATATTCCGATGATGGGCTTCCTCAAATGCCCGAGGTCTTCATGAGTAAGCAAGTTGGATGCACACCCACTTAGTTTTCATGTTGAGCTTTCATACACTTATAGCTCTTAGTGCATCCGTTGCATGGCAATCCCTACTCCTCGCATTGACATCAATTGATGGGCATCTCCATAGCCCGTTGATTAGCCTCGTCGATGTGAGACTATTTTCTTATTTTTGACTTCTCTTATTTATCTCTACCACTACACTCTATTCCACCCATAGTGCTATATCCATGGCTTGCGCTCATTTATTGCATGGGAGTTGAAAAGGCTAAAGCGCGTTAAAAAGTATGAACCAATTGCTCGACTTGTCATCGGGGTAGTGCATGATAAATACTTTGTGTTAAGAAGATGGAGCATGACAGGATTATATGATTTTGTAGGGATAACGTTCTTTAGCATTTTTATTTTGAAAGACATGATTGTTTATTAGTATGCCTGAGTATTGATGTCTTAATATCAAATTATAGATTATTGCTTTGAATCATTCGGATCTTATTATTCATACCATAAGAGAGAGATTACATGATGAAACATGATAGGTAGCATTCCACATCAAAAATTCTGTTTTTATCATTTACCTACTCGAGGACGAGCAGGAATTAAGCTTGGGGATGCTTGATACGTCTCCAACGTATCTATAATTTTTGATTGTTCCATGCTATTATAGTATCAATCTTGTATGTTTTATATGCAATTATATGCCATTATATATCATTTTTGGGACTAACCTATTAACCCAGTGCCCAGTGCCAGTTGTTGTTTTCTGCTTGTTTTTCTCTTTTCAGAAATCATTATCAAAAAGTGTCCAAACGAGAAAAAAACTTTGGATTAATTTTTTCTGGACCAGAAGAGACCCAAGAAGCTTTGGGAGAAGACCACACTACTAGGAAAAGGGCTATAGATGAAATGGATACTAATGGCGCACCTAACATGTGGTGCGCCACTACTATATACCAGTGGCGCACCATGTGCAGGTGCGCCATTAGTGTGGAAGACACTAATGGCGCACCAGGCACATGGTGCGCCACTAGTAACAATTTTTTTTTCCAAACATACTAATGGCGCATCCATGCACAGTGCGCCATTACTAGTTCTAACTAGTAATGGCGCACCAGACACACAGTGCGCCACTACTATAGTTTTTTTTTTCTTTTTTTTGCAAAACTACTAATGGCGCACCGTGGCATAGTGCGCCATTACTAGTTTAAACTAGTAATGGCGCACTATGCCACGGTGCGCCATTAGTATATATGTATATTTTTTTTTTTTTGCAGAACTACTAATGGCGCACCACCAGCAGGTGCGCCATTAGTAACCTGGGACCAACAAGATATTTTGGACAGCCACCTACCCACTCACTTTCCCCACTTCATTCTCTCCACCTCCTCCTCCAAACTTGTCTCGGCTGCCTCCTCCTTGTCACCTCATTTCCACCATAGATTCATCCAAATTAAGTGGTTAAATTACCTTTTTTTGATAGGTAAGTAAGGGGGGAAGCTATGTTTATGTTGTTCTCCCTCCAACAACGTGCACATGCACTTTTTATGGCCTAGCTAGATCTATGTATGTTCGTGGTGTTGCATATATTTGTGGTGTTGCATATATGTTTGTGTTTGCAGGTACCGGTATTTGAAATGCGATAGTTGCCAATATTTTGCCGGAATGTTGATTCATTTCCGTTTCGGCGAGAATTTTGGCACTATGCATTCTTTTTGGTCCTATTTTTAGGGAAAGTCATGCCAAATTTTTTCTTGGTTCTAAAATATCGTTTTGCTCTACCCCGCAGGCGACCATGGTCCGCACGATGACCGAAGGCATCGTGAATAGGTTTTTGAGCTCCGCGAAGGCCGAGATGCTTCAAAAGAACGAGACGGAGATAAGATGTCTGTGTCGAAGATGCAAGCTGAAGAGCCTTATTGCGGACCCGGATTCCGGGCAGGTGCGGGACCACCTGCTCTTGCGTGGTTTCATGGATGGCTATCGGTGGCAAGGTGATGAAGATGACTACGAAGTCGTCCATGGGGGCCGGGCAAGAAATGAGGAAGGGCAGCAAGACAACCACCGCGGCTCGGGCGGGCGAGAAGACGAAGAATCTCCAGGACATGATCACGACGGTGATGCTGTACACAGTCATCATGTAGAAGATGCAGGACATGATGATGAGGAAGATGCCGGAGCAGACGAAGGGCATGATCATGAAGATGAAGATGCCGGCGGAGCAGACGACGATGGACCATCGATGGGCTGGGTGCAGGACCCTCATATTCAAGAGCTGCTTCTCAAGCAGACGGATAACGCAAGAGCTGCCGCCCGAGAGAAAGCCAAGCTAGATCAACTGGAGATAGACGCGGTTACTCCATTGTATGAAGGATGCAGGCCCGAGGATACCCGCCTGAAAGTAACGCTCATGGCTCTGGAGATGAAGGTAAAACACAAAATGACCGACGCATGCTTCGACGAGAACATGTCATTCTGGCACGAACGTCTTCCCAAGGGGAACAAGTGCCCGACCAGTTTCGAGGAGGCGAAGAAAATCGTGTGTCCTCTGGATTTACCGCACGTGAAATACCATGTGTGCATGAACAATTGCATCATTTATCGGGACGAGCACGCGGAGTCTACCATATGTCCGGTGTGCGGCGTCACTCGATACAAGAAGAGGAAGAAAGCTCCTCGAAAAGTGGTGTGGTACTTTCCGATCACTCCTCGTCTGCAGCGGTATTTCGCGGACCCTAAGGTAGCAAAGCTCCTGCGTTGGCACGCGGATAGGGAGGAGAAGAAGCGAGGAGAAGATGACGCAAATGATCCGGAGATAAATAAAAAAGACAAGATGCTGAGTCACCCTAAGGATGCGAGCCAGTGGCAAGCGTTGAACTTCGAAGACCCAGAATTTGGGAACGATCCAAGGAACATCGTGCTGGGCGCGAGCACCGATGGAGTCAATCCGTTTGGCAGCCAGAGAAGCACACATAGCACCTGGCCTGTGTTTGTGTGGATGTACAACCTTCCCCCCTGGTTGTGCATGAAGAGGAAGTACATTCACATGAGTATGCTAATTGAAGGGCCGAAACAACCAGGGAACGACATCAATCTGTATCTGGGGCTGCTGAAAGAGGAGCTAGACACGCTGTGGAAAACGCCAGCCAATACGTGGGACGCCGCAGAGAAAGAATATTTCCCTATGAGAGCCGCACTGCTCACGACGTTGCACGACTATCTCGGTTACGGATATCTCGCGGGGCAGGTGGTCCACGGATTTTCTGGATGCGTCAGGTGCATGGATGACACAACGTATCGCCAGCTAGATAGAGATCCCGGTTCTTCGAAAACCGTGTTCATGGGACATCGAAGGTGGCTTCGCGACGATGACCCGTGGAGAAAACGCAAGGATCTGTTCGATGGTGAAACCGAACCCCGAAGACGCCCGCGTACGAGGAGCGGCGAGGAAATAGACGAGTTGTTGAAAAATTGGAAAGATTGCCCACTGCCGGGAAAGAAGCAAAAGGCGCCAGAGCCGGGAAAGAAGCGAAAGGCGCCAGAGCCGCTGCTGAAGGTATGGAAAACGAGGTCTGTTTTCTGGGACTTGCCGTACTGGAAGATCCACCGTGTGCCTCACAGCCTTGATGTCATGCATATCACGAAGAACGTGTGCGAGAGTCTGCTTGGTACCCTGCTCAACATGCCAGAGAGGACCAAAGATGGGCCGAAAGCAAGGGCAGACTTGAAATCAATGGGCATCAGGGAGGAGCTTCACGCTAGTGATGATGATGATGAGGCGAAGCAGGACACAGAAAGTCGTCGCAAAGGCAAAAAGGCCAAGAAGACCGGAAATGACTACCCTCCCGCGTGCTTCACTCTAAGTCAGGAGGAGATCGAGCAGTTTTTCACCTGCCTCGTAGGAGTAAAACTTCCTTACAGTTACGCGGGGAAGATAAGCAGATACCTAGACCCAGCGAAGCAGAAGTTCAGCGGGATGAAGTCTCACGACTGTCACGTGCTGATGACGCAGATACTTCCAGTTGCAATCCGTGGGATCATGGACGCGCACGTCCGTGAAACGCTATTTGGCATATGCAACTTTTTCGACGTCATCTCTCGGAAGTCGGTTGGCGTGAGGCAACTCAGAAGGCTACAGGAAGAGATCGTGGTGATACTATGCGAGCTTGAGATGTACTTCCCGCCCGCATTCTTCGACGTTATGGTGCATCTGCTGGTCCATATCGTGGAGGATATCATCCAACTCGGGCCCACGTTCCTGCACAGCATGATGCCGTTCGAAAGGATGAATGGTGTCGTCAAAGGATACGTTCGCAACATGTCACGTCCAGAGGGAAGCATAGCCAGGGGCTTTCTGACCGAAGAGTGCATCTCCTACTGCACGAATTATCTAGGCATCGAGAACCCCGTTGGTCTGCCCGTCAACAGGCACCTCGGCAGGCTCGCTGGATGGGGTCACCGTGAGGGTCGCCGCGAAATGCATGTCGACTTCGAGGGTCGACTCGCCGACTTTGAAAGAGCAAACCTAGTCGCGCTACAACACATAGACGTGGTCGATCCTTGGGTGGTAGAGCACAAAACCTTTATTGAGAAGACGTACAATGACCGAGGCCAACAGAGGACGGACGGAGATATAATCAAAGAGCACAACTCATGTTTCACGCGTTGGTTCAAGCAGAAGCTTCTGTCGTACCCTTTACATGAGGATTCTTCCGCGGAAGAACAACTCATATTCGCCTTGTCACAGGGCGCCGAGCACAACCTGATGACCTATGAGGCGTATGATATCAACGGCTACACATTCTACACCGAGGACAAGGACATGAAGAGCGATGGTTATCAGAACTCCGGGGTAACGATGGAATCCTACACCGGTAACGACAAGGACAGATACTACGGAAGGATCGAGGAGATCTGGGAGCTGAGCTACGCTGGAGAGAAGGTCCCGATGTTCCGTGTCAGATGGGCCAAGAGCGTCCTAAAAGAAGACCGGTATTTCACCACCATGGTTATACCCGAAGCCAAATCCAAGATCGCGGGCGCAAACGTCACCGCGAAATATGAGCCATGGGTACTGGCTTCCCAAGTGGACCAATGCTTCTTCATTACCGACCCGTCAAAGCCCAGTCGTGTTGTTGTGAGGAGAGGCAAAAGGAAGATCATCGGAATGGATGGAGTCGCCAATGAGCAAGACTTCGACAAGTACGGCGACCCGAAGATGGAACATGACGACGACGATGAAGTAGCAGCATACACCACAAGAAGAAGCAGGACCACCCTACCTAAAGGACGTCCGTTCCACAGAAGAACTCCATTTGCGAAAAACAAGGGCAAGAACATTGTGAAAAAGATAGCTAGCTAGCTAAGATCGATTGTATTTAAATTGTAGCCTTCATTTCTCGATTGTATTTCATGGGCACTTTTTGAACTCATGAATATTTTTAAATTTCATGGGCACTTTTTGAATTCATGAATAGTTTTTGAACTCAATAATATTTTTAAAAATTTATAAATTATTACTGTTTTTATAAAAATTTATTACTGTTTTTATAAAAATTTATGAAAATCATTTATAAAAATTTATTACTATTTTTGAACTCAATAATATTTTTAAAAAACTATTAGTAGGTCTAGCTAGGTGGAAAATCAGCAGGGGAGGGAGGGGGGTAGATATTAGATGGTTTGCTTTACTTTCACTGGTTTCTCATCTTCTCATCTCTTGTTAATAGCTGCGGACATTAGATATTACTGTTTTTATAAAAAAATATTACTGTTTTTATAAAAAAATATTACTGCTATGATTTAAACAAGTTTGAACATATTTAAACACAAATAAATATCAAACAGCATTTTAAATGCATAAAAACAAAAATTGGGGAGCCTGGGAATCGAACCCAGGACCTCCTGGTGTGTGTGCTGCGTGCTGACCAGTCGGGCTAGTGGGCGTGTTCTGATGGAGATAGGGTTAGGTGGAATATAACCTGACCAGTCGGGCTAGTAATTAAAACAAAATTCTAATGGCGCACCAGAGAGAGGTGCGCCATTAGAATCGTCGTACTTATGGCGCACTAGGGGGAGGTGCGCCATTAGAACCCTCCCCCCACTCCACCTATTCCCCTCACACTGTGGCCTCCCTCCCTCCCTCGCCAGATCCCCCACTCGACCCCAACCGTACGCCGCCGCCCCCTTGCTCCGCCCCCTCCGTCCGCCGCGCCTGCACGCCGTCGGCGACGCCGCCGCCGCTGTGGTCTTGCGCTGCCCCGACGCCGCCGCCCCGACCCCCGCGGGACTCCACCCCCGCCGCCCCCGCGCCCCCCGAACGGGATCGGCCGAGCGCGCGCCGCCCGCTCCTCTCCTCTCCTCCTCCCTCCGACGAGCGAGGGCCTCCTCCGGCCCCTGCAGCAGCCGGCGAGCGCGGCCCCGACGCACCCACCCCGCCTGCCCCTGCCGTCCTCCGCCACCGGCCCCTGCTCTCCTTCGACCGCGGTGAGCGAGGACCCGGACGAGCTCGGACCCCGACCCCGACCCCTTCGCCGACCCCGACCCCGACCCCTCCGGCGACCAGGTACCTCTCCTCCTTCCTCCTTCCTCCCTCTCTCCACCATTCCCCAGGAGCTCGCGGCGCACTGACAGTAGCATCATCCATTGGTTGGCGGGATCATTTGAGATTGCAATTTCTCAAGAGCAGAGCATTTCTCCAGAACTTTTTGCAATGCATCATCAGTCAACTTAATGCACCTTCTGTAGTCCTTTTTGCAATGCATAAATGTGGTACTGGCCAAAATGTAAGAAAATGGCCATAATGTAAGAAAATGTTCTGTTAGGTACAGTTAGCATCATGTCAAAAAATTCAGTTAGGTACAGTTAGCTACTGTCAAAAAATTCAGTTAGGTTCAGTTAGCTACTGTCAAAAAATTCAGTTAGGTACAGTTGTACATTGATGAGCAAATTCAGTTGTTCTGCATTTTGTGATGTAAAAGAAGGAGGAGGACAACGAGTTGATATACTTAGATTCTAATAACTTGACGTGAGTGCATTCGAATATATTCCATACTTAGATTCTGAAATGACCCATTGGCGACTTCATTACGCGGGGATAATGATTTTGCAGGTACCCCGAGAGGCCCTTGAGTTTGCCGGAATGTCGATTAACTTCCGTTCCGGCAAATTCGGGTACTCCATATGTCCTATTTTCAGCAAAGGTCATGCTGAAATTTTCCGTGAATTTTAGCATGACTTTGCTAAAAATCGGACATATGGGGTACTTGCTACTAATGCATGGGCCGGGGTATCTTAGTACTTAATTAAGTAGGATCAACTGCCCCGCCATTCTTGCTGCATTAAACCATAGGTGGCAATAGAGCCAAGTGATTAGGCCCAACTTAGAATTCTCCTTCCCAGCTTAGGTTTTAGGGTGCCTCGGTGTCGATAAGAACCTAAATGATGAAAGCTTAGGCTTTTAGGGTGCCTCGGCGTCGACAAACCCTAAATGATAAAAGCTTAGCTTTTAGGATGCCTCGGTGTCGACAAACCCTAAATGATGAGACCATGATCTTGTTCCTTGACAATAACCAACTTTTTGACCAAACTTTTTTCCTATTTAGAGCGAAACATGGCCCACAACGATGAGGCCGGCGGTTCGGGCGGCAAGCAATTCTGGGAGCTGTCCCAGGAGATGGAGGAACAACCTCACCGCTATGAGGACGCCGCGGAAGACACCGATCCTGACTACACAACCCCTAGTGGCGTCGGGGATGACACCACTGATGGTGCCGCCGAGGATGCCAGCACTGATGATGGCAGCGCACGCACAGATGGCAGCCAACCGAAGAGGCAACGGAAGGACCGGCGCCCGAACGTGCTCCGCACCGTCAAGGAGGAATTTACTCAAGTGGACTCCGACGGGCATCCAACGGAGCCCAAACAAATAGTCAAGGGGTACTCGGTTCAGCTCGGGTGCATTCTCCGGAGCACCGTCTCGATCAACACCGAGAACCTAAGGCATAAGGACCGAGGGAATTTGCGCAACCTCCTCTTCACGAAGCTGCACGAACGATACAAGTTCCCCGCTGAATTTGAAAACACACGCCTCTCAGGGAATAAAGTGAACAGTGTCGCCCTCACGAAGATGAGCACGGCCCTGTCTACTTGGAGAAGCGCGGTGAAGAGAATGATTGACAAAGGTGATAGTTATGAGAAGATCAAGGCGAAAAATCCTTCGATCAGCGAAGATGACTACGAGGAGTTCAAGATCAAGTGCCAGAGCAGCGCAAGCTCCGAATCAAGTCAGTGGGGGAAAGAAATGCGGGAGTTGAACTTAGGGGAACACAAACTCGGTCCCGGCGGTTACAGAGTGGCGGAGCCTATATGGGACAAGGAGGACGCGGAGCGTGCCGAGCAAGGCCTACCGCCCCGCTTCGAGAAATACCGTGACAAGCAGACCATGAACTATGTCAGGGCCCGGTACAAGGAGGACCCGGAAACAAAGGAGCTTACCACGGATCCGAAGACCAGGGCGCTTGAGCTTGTTCTGGCGCAGGAGACTGAAAGCAGTAGCGCGGGGTCGTCTCAGAGCACCCCTTGGGACAGCACTCTAAATAGGGCGTTGAACGTAATGAAAAACAAGGATAAGCTCAGTAAGCCGTCGTCAGCTGGTCGTGTGGCCGGCAAAGGCTTGTCCACAAAATGGTCGTCATACTATAACGATGGTGGGCGAAAGGAGAGAAAGACCAGCTCGGAAAGCCAGTCGCGCGAGGTTCAAGAACTCAAGGCACAAGTGGCGCGGATTCCGGAGATTGTCCAAGAGCAAGTGCAACAACAATTGGGATCGACGCTCACCGGCATTATGCCTACCTTGATTCATGGGCTGACGACGTGGATTGCGGGCGGCCAACAGGGGCCGCCCCCGATTCCTAGCTTCACGGCCAGCAACTCGCACAACGCGCAGGCGGCGCCATTGGTGTCTCCGGCGGAGCCGGTATTGGTGTCTCCGACGCCGGCACGGGCATTGGAGCTTAATGCACCTGGGTGTACGCCGGCCGGCACCTCGGCAGCAAGCGGCCCCTCCGTCAATTGCACGCCCGCCGTTGGCGGTGCCTCGACATTAGCCGAGCTCGACGCCATCATCACGGTAACTAATTAAGCCTCTCGGCCGAGGACTTCATCTCCTTGCCTTTGACTGGGCATCCCTGACGCCCTACATGTTTTCGCAGGGCGCCGCCGACGTTCCGTGCACTCTCCTGCACTTCGTGAACAACGAGTTGGTCGATGTCGCCAAGGGCAAAATCGTTCAACCGGGCAACCCCGTGTTCCACGGTAATCCGATGCCACCCACCGTGTATAGGGTTCAACTGGTTCGGGTGCTGCCAGGCTGCGACGAGTTGTTACCTCCGATTCGACCCGCCGGGGCCGACGAAGATGATGTGATGACCCTCAGCGCCTGCCTAAGCTGGCCCCTGCTTTGGCCGAAGAGCCAGATTCGTTTGGGGGCGGGGGACACCACCCCAAAGACAACACCGCCAGTCATGCCGGCGCCAAGCCATGGCAAGACCGCCGCAACGCTACCGCCGTCAGCTGATCCGGAGATGCATATGACACAGGAGCCGCACGACGACGACAACAGTACGTTTTCCAACATCGATCAGTACATCAACGAGCATGGGTACGGTGATGATATATTCGAGCCTCCTACTTCTCAAGAACCCAACCCTGCAAGAGACGATCGCGATCTAGCTGGTATCGCGGAGAAACCCAATTCCAACAGGCGTCGTCTGGCGTTCAGTTCTCAGGAGACGCCTCCAGCTGCCGCCTTCACCGAGACTCAAACAGCCGATGTGCGAAATATTATCAGCCCAAACACACTCAAGAAGGTGGTCTCTGAGGAGAACGCGATCCCAGTACAGGAGAAGAAGCAGAAGAAGGGACGGAAAAGAAAATCTAACAAGGGTGCGAGCCAGCCGACACCGAGTACGATCCGTGCTCAGGACGGGCCACCGATACCTAAGGATATCGAGAGGAGGGTGCATGTGGCGGGTAGGCCGATGCTACCGGGTAATATGCTCAAAGCTGCAACCGGTTCTATGCGCAGTCTTCATGACTGTGTTCTTTATATGGAGAAGCGGCGTCTCTCCGAGAAAGATGTGGCATACCCGGTTTTCGTGGCCAAGGTGCCAGAGGGCAGGGGCTTTGTTGATAGCACCATCGGGCGTATGATCATCCTGCGGTTTGATGACATCTTCGCTATGTTTAACCTTTATCCGCTGCACTACACCTTCATTCGGCTCTTTTCGCTGAGTATGGAGATGCGGATCATTAGAGACCAGACCCCGGACATCGTGATAGTCGACCCCTTCTACATGCGTGCCAAGAACTTGTGCAACGCTGGGGACCGGCAAATCGCGAGTTCATACCTCGAAGGCGTCATTCTGGCGAACCCAGATAAGGATAACTTCCTCATGACTTATTTTTCCGAGTAAGTCATCAACTCACCGCCCCGTAACATATGATGGGTATTTTTTTTTCTAACATTCCGTGTTTTGTGCAGTGACACACATTGCACACTCATCCTCTTCAGCCCGAAACATTCCATGGCCACGTATTTTGACTCGGAGCGTGAGTCGAAGAAAGACTACACAAATATAAAGAAAGTCCTCGATGATGCTCTCCCCGGCTACGCCAAATCTGGAGGCACCTTCAAGAGGGCAATGCGTAGGTACGGCAAGCACGTGTTCACCCACGTAACGACGTTCCCCTGCGTCAAGCAGCCGACTGGCAGTCAGAAGGATGCCTACTACGCCCTCCATCACATGCGGGCGATCGTACGGAACCATAATCACCTAATGCTACCAAACAATCTCAAAGAATGGGCCGCACGCTTGTCGGAAATCCAGGACGAGGACATCAGACTAGAATTCTTTCGCATCCAGTCGGAGTTGGCCGAAATCATCTCTGAAGATGTCCTTCGTACCTCGGGGCAGTTCTACCTCAAAGAACAACCGTCCAACAGTGTTATAGAAACAATCCTAAAAATGCAGGCTGACGACTACCGCACATTCATGACCATGTCGGTAGACGGCGGCTTCATCCACGCTCCGGTCGCTGAGTCGAGTCGTCCAAAGTATTGATGGTATGTAGTTCAAATATCGATATCGATTAGTTTGGACAGTCGTTCAACATATATTTAATCGATGCTATTTATTAGTAGGACCATGAATCGCGCTATTAATGTGTTGCTTTTCTCTTTCGATCCTTTTGTTGCATATTTATATATTGCTTATGTATTGTCTGTTGTTTGGCTTGTGCATAGAGATGCCGTCGTATGTCGTGTACAAGGGTAAGGTTCCCGGAGTCTACGACGACTGGGAGGAGTGTCGGAGACAGGTTCACCGTTTCAGCGGTAACAGTTACAAAGGGTACACCACTAGGGCGGAGGCGGAATCTAGATACGCCCGCTATCTAGCGGGAGAGAGGAGGGAGCGTTGGAGGAACCGGATGAAGACCAGTTTTCATCGCGATGATGCTCATCGTGATGACCGCATATGTGATGATAGTTTAGATGATCGATATCGACTTGTAATGTGAAGACAAACTTGCTACTCGCGGTCTCGAGACTTATTGTAATGTTTTATCTTTGTTCGGTCTTTTGAATTCGGAGACTAATATGATGAATTGTATTCAGAGACTAATCTTCTATTGTATTCGATGAATCTGCTGTTGCTGTGTGGTGCTGTCTATATTCTGTCCAATAATACATTTTGTAACCTGTGCAAAAATCAAAAAAGTAAAAAAAATAAAAAACCTAATATTCATACTAATGGCGCACCACGCCACGGTGCGCCATTAGAATGCCAAAGGATACTAATGGCGCACCACCCCACGGTGCGCCATTAGAATGCCAAATATACTAATGGCGCACCACCCCACGGTGCGCCATTAGTATGCCAAAGCACCTGGGTAAATATGGCCCCTGGGAGGCATACTAATGGCGCACCGTGGGATATACTAATGGCGCACCTACGGTGCGCCATAAGTATAACAGATACTAATGGCGCACCACAGGTGCGCCATTAGTAAAAAATACTAGTGGCGTGGTACTAGTGGCGCACCAGTAGTGCGCCATTAGTAGGCAAAACTGGTGCGCCACTAGTAGGCCTTTTCCTAGTAGTGCCAGAAGAGTCACGAGGAGGCGACAAGCCTGGAGGGCGCGCCCAGGGGGGTAGGGCGCGCCCCCCAGGCTTGTGGGCCCCTCGTGGCACCTCCTGACCTAATTCCAACTCTATAAATTCCAAAATATTCCCAATATACCAGAGAGACAGAAGAGAAAACCTTTCCGCCGCCGCAAGCCTCTGTTCTTCCGCGATCCCTGGAGGCCTTTTCCGGTACTCTGCCGGAGTGGGAATCGATCATGGAGGGCTTCTTCATCAACCTTGATGCCCTTCCGATGATGTGTGAGTAGTTTACCACAGACCTACAGGTCCATAGCTAGTAGCTAGATGGCTTCTTCTCTCTCTTTGATCTTCAATACCATGTTCTCCTCGATGTTCTTGGAGTTCTATCCGATGTAATCTTCTTTTGCGGTGTGTTTGTTGGGATCCGATGAATTGTGAGTTTATGATCAGATTATTCATGAGAAATATTTGAGTCTTATCTGAACTCTTTTATGCATGATTATTATAGCTTTGTATTTCTCTCCGATCTATCGATTTAGTTTGGCCTACTAGATTGATTTGTCTTGCAATGGGAGAGGTGCTTTGTAATGGGTTCAATCTTGCGGTGCTCAATCCCAGTGACAGAAGGGGACATGACACGTATTTGTATTGTTGCCATTAAGGATAAAAAGATGGGGTTTAATCATATTGCTTGAGTTTACTTTGTCTACATCATGTCATCTTGCTTAAGGCGTTACTCTGTTTCATACTTAATACCCTAGATGCATGCTGGATAGCGGTTGATGGGTGGAGTAATAGTAGTAGATGCAGGCACGAGTCGGTCTACTTGTCTCGGACGTGATGCCTATATACATGATCATTGCCATGAATCCGTCATAATTATTTGCTTTTCTATCAATTGCCCAACAGTAATTTGTTTACCCACCGTATGATATGTGTTCAAGAGAGAAGCCTCTAGTGAAAACTATGGCCCTGGGTCTACTTTATCATATATAAAAACCTAAAAATACCTTGCTGCAATTTATTTTACTTTTATTTTAATTAGTATTTTAGTTTATCTATTTACCTCGATAAGATTTAATCCTTGCAAATAACCGATAAGAGGATTGACAACCCTCTTATTTGCGTTGGGTGCAAGTGTTTGCTCTTGTGTGTGCAGGTGCGCTTAATGGAATTTTGCTTGGTTCTCCTACTGGATAGATAACCTTGGTTCGTAACTGAGGGAAATACTTATCTCTACTGTACTACATCATCCTCTCCTTTTCAGGGAAATACCAACGCAGACTAAAAGTAGCATGGAATAACACGTGTTTTTGAAAAGAACATGCCGTATTGATTTTGTTTCGCGAGGTCCTTCAGAGGGTACCCCCGAAATCTCTTGAGAGAGAGAAAAGAGAGAAAGAAAAAAAAGAAAAAGGGAAAGTAGGGTGGTGTATGTACAGAGGTGAGTAGTTTTCGGAGTTTCAACCATAGAAACGTCAGAGTAGCGCCGCGTTCCAGGGGTTGGGTTCTAAACGCCCGTCCTCTGGGTCTTGAATTCGGTACGCGCCTCCGGTGAGGACCTGGTCGATGATAAATGGCCCATCCCACTTAGGGGAGAGCTTGTGCGTCTGCTTCTCCGGATAAAGCCGCATGACGAGGTCTCCTTTGTTGAAGTCCTTTGCGCGAACCTCCCTACTGTGGTAGCGGCGAGCTTGTTGCTGGTAAATGGTAGATCGTGCCCGAGCGACATTGCGTTCCTCTTCTAAGGCGTCCAAGGCATCCTGCCGATCTAACTCGGCCGGATGCTTTTCGTACATGCGTACCCGAGGTGCATCGTGTATGATGTCGCAAGGGAGCACTGCCTCGGCGCCGTACACCATGAAAAATGGAGTATACCCAGTGGATCTGTTTGGTGTGGTGCGCAGACCCCATAGAACGGAATCAAGTTCCTCTACCCATTGCAGTCGGCCTCCTTGAGGGAGCGAACTAGCCTAGGCTTGATTCCACTAAGGATTAGTCCATTGGCGCGTTCTACTTGCCCGTTTGACTGCGGGTGATATATGGATGCGTAGTCGAGCTTGATGCCCATTTTTGCGCATCATGTTTTCACTTCTTTGGCCGTGAAGTTTGTCCCGTTGTCTGTTATGAGACTATGGGGGATACCATAGCGGTGTACTACCCCAGAGATGAATTCGAGTACGTGGACTGCACCGGTCGAAGTTACTGGTTTTGCTTCGATCCACTTAGTAAACTTGTCCACCATGACAAGTAGGTATTTATTTTTTCTTGGCCCGCCCTTGAGTAGGCCGACCATATCTAACCCCCAGACCGTGAAAGGCCAAGTGATAGGGATTGTGCGGAGAGCCGCAGGGGGCATGTGGCTTTGTTTGGCGAATACCTGGCAGTCGGGGCAGCGCTGTACTAACGCAGAGGCGTCGGCGCCCGTGGTTGGCCAGTAAAAACCAGCTCGGAAGGCCTTGCTGACCAAGGTTCGAGCAGCGGCGTGATGTCCGCTCATGCCGGAGTGAACCTCCTGGAGTAATAATCGTCCTTCCTCTTCGGAAATACATCGTTGGAGGACGCCCGTGGTGCTTATTTTATAGAGTTCTCCCTCATGAACCTTATAGGCTTTAGATTGCCTTACGATCCGACGTGTATCGGTTTGGTCTTCGGGGAGCTCTTTATGGAGCAGGTATGCGAGGAGCGGCTCGGTCCATGGTGCAATGACTGCCATAATTTCGTGTGCGGAAGCTGTTTTCTGGACAACCGAGCCGCCCACTATATCTGGCCCTTCTTCGTCTTCGGACGAGGAGGGCTGTTTGATGTCATTTGATTCCGACGTTCCCTTGTCGTCTTGCCAGACTACGGACGGCTTAAAGATCCGTTCGAGGAAGGTGTTTTCCGGGACTTTTTCCCACTTAGCGCCCATTCGGGCGAGTATATCTGCGGCTTGGTTACTATCTCGTGGTATGTGATGAAATTCAAGCCCCTCGAACCTGGCCGAGATTTGTACGACGGCATTCCGGTAGGCTGTCATCTTTGGGTCCTTTGCGTTGAATTCGCCGTTAACTTGTGAGATGGCGAGGTTGGAATCACCTCGGACCTCAAGACGTTGGACACTCATGGAGACTGCTATCCGGAGTCTGTGTAACAGGGCTTCGTATTCTGCCGCGTTATTGGAGTCGGTATACATAATTTGTAACACATACCGAATATTGTCCCCTGTGGGTGAGGTAAGCACTACGCCAGCCCCTAGGCCAGCAAGCATTTTGGAACCGTCGAAATACATGGTCCAATGCGAATAAGTGCTATATTCTCGAGGGAGCTCGACCTCCATCCATTCGGCCACGAAGTCGGCCAACACTTGAGATTTAATAGCTCGGCGTGCTCGGTAAGTTATTTCAAAGGGTAGGAGCTCTATGGCCCATTTGGCTATGCGCCCCGTTGCATCCCTGTTGTTGATTATGTCACTTAATGGGACATCGGATGCCACGGTTACCGAGCACTCTTGAAAGTAGTGCTGAAGTTTTCGGGATGCCATGAAGACGTCATAGGCTATCTTTTGATAGTGGGGGTAGCGTGTTTTGCACGGGGTTAGGACCTCGGAGACGTAGTAAACGGGTTTTTGTACCCGGAACTTGTGACCTTCCATGTCTCGTTCGACCACGAGTACTGCGTTGACCACCTGGTTTGTGGCCGAGATGTATAATATCATCGGCTCGCATATGCCCGGCACCGCTAAGATAGGATTGGTTGCAAGGAGAGCTTTAATGCCTTTCAGAGCCGCCGCGGCCTCCTCAGTCCATTTGAAGGTCTTTGTCTGTTTTAAGAGTCTATACAAAGGTAAGGCTTTTCCCCGAGTCTTGATATGAAGCGACTTAGTGCCGCCACCCATCCTGCCAGCTTTTGTACATGTTTGAGCTCTGTTGGTAACTCTAAATGGTCCAAGGCTCTTATTTTTGCTGGATTGGCTTCAATTCCTCGGCTAGAAACGATGAAGCCGAGGAGTTTGCCGGTTGGTACTTCGAAGACACATTTCTTTGGGTTGAGCTTAATTTGATACTCCCGTAAACTGGCAAATGTGTCGCGGAGATTGTCTACCAATTGTCCGACGTGTTTGGTTTTGACAACCACATCATCTACGTAGGCCTCGACGGTCTTCCCGATGTGTTTCTCCAAGCATGATTGAATCATGCGCTGGTATGTGGCGCCGGCGTTCTTTAGTCCAAAGGGCATCATATTGAAGCAAAACGGCCTGTAAGGCGTGATGAATGTTGTTGCTGCCTGGTCAGATTCTTTTATCTTAATTTGATGATATCCTGAGTAGGCATCCAAGAAGCACAGCGAATCGTGCCCGGCTGTGGCGTCCACAATTTGGTTAATTCGCGGTAAGGGGAAGGGGTCCTTGGGGCATGCTTTATTGAGGTCTTTAAAATCGGCGCAGAGGCGCCAGGATTTATCCTTCTTTGGTACCATGACCAAATTGGCAAGCCAATCGGGGTGTTTTATGTCTCGGATGAATCCGGCTTCCAATAATTTGGCCAGTTCCTCGCCCATTGCTTGACGCTTGGGTTCAGAGAAGCGCTGAAGTGTTTGTTTGACGGGTTTGTAGCCTTTCAATATGTTTAGATTGTGTTTCGCAAGCTTGCGGGGTATCCCCGGCATGTCCGAAGGGTGCCAGGCGAATATATCCCAATTTTCCTTAAGGAAACTACGTAGAGCCTCGTCAATCTCTGGATCGAGGTTCGCCCCTACGGACGCCGTTTTAGCTGGGTCCGTGGGGTGTACTTGGAATTTGACTATTTCATCGGCAGACCTCGGGGTAGGGGTAGGGGGTCCCGAGCTGTGGATCTCGGACAGATGGTAACATGAACAAAGAGACGATGTTTACCCAGGTTCGGGCCCTTTTGATGGAGGTAAAACCCTACGTCCTGCTCTTGTTTATATCAATGGAGATGTATCAAGTACAGAGTTGATCTACCTCGAGATCGTAAGATATGTTCTAGTTCTAGGGCTAGGTGAATGAGATTGTGTTGAAGTCCCTTCTAAGGGCTAACCCCTTTGGCTTATATACACGCCAGGTAGGGTATCTAGGGTTACAAGGTCGGTATCTTGGCCTGGAGGCAGCAGGAGGAGTCTTGGAGCATACGTCAAGTCTTCGGCATATGTAGTCCCGATCTTCTCCCTAGCGCACGGCTTCCGGAGTCCATCTTAAGGAGAATGAGGGCCCACTGGCCTAGCCCGAGGAATATGGGCCGGCTAGGTTAGTACCCTCTGGTCTAGGACACCATCAACAATTATGACGAACTGAAAGAGAATTATCAAGTTCTTCAATCCACAGAACCCGATAAGCCGTTTCTGGCTTGCACCATTGCCTAATTCGGTTTTTCTCTTCTGGTTAAGCACATACTGATTGTAATGATACTCTGCCTTCTCTCTGCTATTGAACGAGTCGTTGGAGCTGCCTTCGTAACGAAGCACTTGTTCATTGCATTCAGACCATGAATCGTAGACTCCTGGACACCTACCTCTGTACACCGCATACCACTTCATCTACAAAGAAAGAGAAAAAGTGGCAGAGAAATAATGCAAGGTTAAATAGCACATCATACATAATCCACGTAAGCATTAATCACTCATACAATCAAAAGCATCGCAAGTGGCCATCCAAGTCCATATCAGCAGCTACATAACTATATCACTAAATCAATGTCAAGCTATGTAGGTGGACTACTCCGAGGTGTAGTCGGTGAAACCAGTGATCGTGGATTCAAAGCACGTGGGGGCATCCCCCACAGTGGAGGACCAAGCGTCGTCGGGAATGATGGTCGGTGGACTCAATGGCACCGGGTCGTCACTCTCCTTACGTGGTCGGGCCTTGCTCTCCTTAGTTGGCGGATTCTTCTTGGCCAGATCCTCAAAATACTTTATTAGGATCAGCTGCGGGTTCTTCTCAATGAGCGCCGCCAAGCGGTCCTCGGCGCGCTTCTCCTTGACCGTAGAGTCAACCCTACTGGAAGCTGCGTCGTCGGAGGAAGCCATAGCCGTGAAATCGATCGCTGCTAACACCTTTCATCACACAATGAAAAATAACATAAGAATCAAACATCAAAGATTACTTCTAAGCAAATTTATCATGGTGGACACTCTCACGGATATTTTGACTTTCGGTGATGGTCGAGCTGGGCGAGCCCATCATGCGTTATCAAGGTATAACAGGAAGAGCTCACCCAGATCGACCGTCATCGTCAAAATTCGATTTTTTTTCCTCCAAGAACAACTCTCATCGACTGTCGGTGATGGTCGCTCTTTCTCTGCTCCTCCTGCTTTACAAAGTTCACAGAGGAAGAGCAGAGGAAGAGCGATCCCCTACGACAACAGTCGGTAACATCTCTCATCTGCGATTGACACCTCGTTGGCTAGCGGCGGAGGTGTGCGAGGAGTCCGTCCCCAAGCAGCAGTTGGACGTCTCCTCCCTGCCGTTGCTCAACACCGATCTCGAGACGAGGGATCTCTTTTGCCGTCGAGGCCTTCTGCACTGGTCCCCAGCGCCGACTTCTTCCTCTTCGGCTGGACCGGGAGCGCAACCACCCAGTGAGCTCTTCCTCCTCTTACCTCTCTCTCAAATTTTCTAGGGTTCTTGGTCTGAATCTGAATATACAGCTCGATCTTGATTTCTTGGTTATGTCTTGTATTATTTTTATTGATACAAATTGTTGCAACAAATTTTTCTTAGACTGGAAGTAAGTTGTTACCCCATGCTAAAAGTGAGCTATATCTCACTGCAGGTTGTATGAGGTACTTTGGTTACTCGGGATTATTGCTACATGGATACTTTGTTGTATTTCAAAAAGGATCCATACCGGCGATTTTGCAATGTAAGACATTCATATGAAATTTTCCATGCATTTTTCGTTGAAGGAACAATATCTCTACCATTGATATTAATAGGAAAAAGGAGTAAGGTCTTTATGCACGGGAAAAAGCAAGATTTCCTGAAGTTGCAACAACATAATCTATAGTTTGTTGGTTTCTTTCAAATAATGTGCAATGATCTTTCCTTTAAAGTTCCAATCTTTTGATTTTAGGACTGTCATTGATAGATAATATGACAAGTTATTTTCAGCTGTGATATTAGAGTGTCGTTTTTGCAGTTCTCGTATTTTATTAGCAATGAGTAGTAACCTTATATTGGTATATGTGTATCACAAATAAGATCTATATTCTTTATCTCGAAGGTTGTGCAGTATCACCATGTAACACACATATTCTGCATGCCGCTGGTCATGATGGCGCTTGCCAAGCATAGGACGGCCATGAAGTACAATCTCAGCTCGCTCACGTTCATCAGCTCCAGTGGCACGCCGGTCCGCGGATTAACTACAAGTGACAGCAATATTAACCGTGTTAGTTAGAAAGGCTATAGACTTTTTGGCGTCTTGTTGTTCTTATGTACTCCAAGTCACTCATTTTGGGACGGAGGGAGTAGGGCTTATCTTTCTTGTCATTTCTCCAAATTCAATTTTGTGCGGTACGTTTTTGTTCTTCATCCATATCCTTTGATACCACCAAACAAGAGCTTTATATGGATGGATACTTTTTTAATCTATCTGTTATGTGTTTATTATAATGCTCTGCAGAGACAAATTGTTTTCCCTGAGCATATCTCCTTTTATCAATTGTTTATGACTACAATGTACTTTTATATTATTTATTTGTTGTTTTTTTCAGCTGACTGTTGCCCTGTAAAGGATATCAGTGCTACAATTCATTTTTAAGGAGGAACTGGGCTGCGGCCTCTTGCTGTAAAAAAATAGCTATTTTTTTATCTTCTCCTTTGTTTATTTATGTTACTGGTATGCTGGTTATGTTGTCATGAATACAACGGATTTTTTGTTTTTCAACTGCAATTGGCAAGGAAAGTAGATGGAGTGTCGATGTCATATTTTCCCCAGAATAATAGCTATATCAATTGTTGTCTGGTTCTGCCTATATAATCGGAAGCTCGACGTTGTTGCATTGCATACATCTTCCTACGGTTCTCTAAAAGTGTTCTATATATCCTTATACTATCAAAGGTGTGTTGGTGACCCCCGTGACGTGGTGAGGAGTATGGTAAGCCACTTTTGGGCATGTTGTTCCTTAATATTTTAACTGTACAAAACACATGTGAGTCATTATGTAGGCTTTTAAACACATTTCCTCAAGTATGATGCCATTCTATTTCTTATCTTTTTTTTTTATTAATTATCATATACTAGACATGGACATATCTGATGCAATTATGATTTATGAAAGAAGCAAACGAGAGTGGATACTTGTCACTATATGAATGGAAACCAAACTCAATACATTTTTTGTTCGTGGCAACGCACGGGCATTCAACTAGTACTATTTTTTTTGAGACAAAGCTAGTACTAATAAGTCGGCAACATTCCAGTACTCCCTCCGGTCCTTTTTTCTTTGCGTCTAAGTTTTTTCCATTTTCCCCGCAATGGTTTGCGCCTAGCGTTCTTTTGGCTTGTCTTTCCAACTGTGCCCCTAGCTTTCCTATTGGCTTGAGCTGTCAACGGGCTCGAAACTGCTCCAAAGTCCAAAATAATACTCCTCCTCTCCCGCCCACGTCCGGGGCAATTCGGGCGGTCTGCGAAAACACACCTCCTCTCCCGCCCACGCTCCCGCTCCCGCTCCCCGCCACGTCACCGATCCTCGCCATCTCTCCTCATCCACTCTCAGCCATCCATCTCCATCCGACGGCTCACAGCCCACATTACGCGGATCGCTCCCATCTCCTCCCCGGAGAGCTCGCAGCTATAAATCCCCCACACGCCACCGCAATCCACCACACCACCACCGCCGCAACAACCACCACCAGCAACACACACAGCAGCCAATCCAAGCTCGCCGGAGACAGAAGCGAAGATGTCCGGCCGCGGCAAGGGAGGGAAGGGGCTGGGCAAGGGCGGCGCCAAGCGCCACCGGAAGGTGCTCCGCGACAACATCCAGGGCATCACCAAGCCTGCTATCCGTCGTCTGGCGCGCAGGGGCGGCGTGAAGCGCATCTCGGGGCTCATCTACGAGGAGACCCGCGGCGTGCTCAAGATCTTCCTCGAGAACGTCATCCGCGACGCCGTCACCTACACCGAGCACGCCCGCCGCAAGACCGTCACCGCCATGGACGTCGTCTACGCCCTCAAGCGCCAGGGACGCACCCTCTACGGATTCGGCGGCTAGGCCACTCGAATCGACCCCCCACCACCAGATTGGTACTAGTACTAGCTAGATATGGCTGTGTAGTGTTCATGGGCTTCGGTGTAATGGCCGCATCTCGCTGCCGTATGTCGTGGCCTTGGTTGTTGTTTGGATCTAGTCCTGGGATGGAATGGAAATTGAAGTGGTTTATCCTTGAATTCTTCCGCAATCTCGCACTCTGTTGATTTTGATTTATGTGCGTCGTCAGATGTTACTAATTTCCCATTGGTCTCTTGCTCTGTAATGGTCTGCCTCCCCAAATGAATCGTATTGGCTTCAGTGTAAGGTTGATTCGAACCATCCCTGCAGTTTTTGTAGTTTGCCTTTTCTCCAAATCCACGGCTGTTAACACATTAACTTGTGCTCCGCCAATTGAACCAAGTTTCAGATAAGAGATGTGCTGCCAATTTCAGACCTCTGAGTGTCTGACCTGAACATTTGAACTATCATGGGAAGCAGCTGATTTTTGTGTGTAATTTTTTCGAAAATAGATGTTGGCCATCTGGTGCTTCTTTTAATAATTGTGATAAGAGGCAGCCGATTTCTTTGGCCGAACATAGATTTTTGACTACCTAACCCAACTTTTTGAATCATGATAAGCAGCAGTTGATTTCGTTTGCTGAAAATAGGTACATGAGCTGACTGCAGATTGAATGCGTCTGCAATCAGTTGCTCTGTCAATGTACAGTAGGCACATCTTACCAGTGCGCTCTCCGATTCCCCATTGTTGTTTCGCTCTGTAATTCCCCGCCCCCAAATCTAAGCGTGTTTGCTTCAGTGCACCCTGGATTCGAACCAAATCAAATACTCACCGTGTGCTACTAACTTGCTGACCTGTACATTCGAATTGTGATGATGGGGAGCTGCTGATTTTTTATTTGGGGCTTTTTGAAAATAGATATTGGCCATCTGATTTGTGATAACACGCGGCAGATTTCTTTGGCTGAACATGGATTCTCTACTACCTAACCCAACTATTTAAAATTTGAGTCATGATAAGAAGCAATTGATTTCTTCTCTTCTTTTTTTTTTTTTGCGGGAAGAAGCAAACTGATTTCTTTGTCACAACATACATATGAGCCAAATTCAGATGGAAAAAAGACATGAACTGGGGGACATCAAGTTGCAAACATTAGGCTCATGGTGTCTGGGTTTGCTTTACAGCTACCCATGTAGTCATGTATCCAAGGTTTTTTATTATTGCCTTAATGCTGAGATATCAGCCTCAAATGATAAAAGGAGGTGCATAAACATGTAGTTAGGGCATCTCTAACAGATCCTCCATCCTAAATGTCCAAAATGTATCTCTTATCTCACTTCTTTATTTTTTTTAAAAGATTAAACTTTCCTTCTATCTAGGCATGTAGAAAATCACTTAAAACTTAATAAAAAACACACATTTATTTTAAAACTATTTTGAACTAGTTAATTACATAATTAAAGAGTCCATGTCTAGGGAAAATCATACCGTACGATTTAACAATACAAAATCCCCAAGACTCATATTTGTACTTGTGGGTCACGATTACTTGAAGTGGACCCGGACTCACACTTGTACTTGTCGATCCGAATGACTCGAGTGGTATTTGTGGTCAAATCATACTATACCAATGAATATGTCTGTTTTTTCTTCTTCTTTTTTGCATTTTCAGATCTACAGGGACATATGTTTTAGAAATAGAGATGGTTTTGTACCATTCGCAAAAGAAAAGATATGGTTTTATACATTCTAGGTGGCATTAAACGTTAAGGAAAAGAAAAACATCTGCATGATGTCAAATGTATACACGCACGACAAGACTGAGATTTGCGACTATTCGTCCGATAGCAAACCCTAGCAACAACGCTCCATATTCATCCGCCGCCGCCATGGTACTTGGACTTTGATGGAGGAACAACCCTGCTATTTCCCTACATAAAAAAAAAAATCAATGACACAGGCCCCGACTAAGGGCCTAGGCGGGAGGGGTGACAACCTATGGCCCATGCCTGGAGGGGGACCTAGGAGCTCTTATTTCTGCATAGAAGGCCCATAGGCTGGTCAGTGTTTGACCATGTAGGAACGCTCACGAAGGGAGCTCCTATTCCCAGCGTGGGTCGACGGATAGCGAGCAATCGCGTACCTTCGCACCCCCCACGCGCACTTTGGGCCTGCCCACTGAGGGGTTGGGCGCCCCGGTTTCCTTTTTCATTTTCTCCTTATTTGTTGTATCTTTTTTTCTGTTTTTGTTTTTTATTTTCTTTAAATTCAAGATAAAAAAGTACCGAATTTCAATAATGATTCACGAATTTGAAAAATGTTCATGGATTTTAAGAATTGTTCACAAATATGAAAAATGTTCTCGAATTTTGATTTTTTTTTCATGAATTCAAAAAATGTTCATGTGTTTCGAAAAAATCTTTGCAGTTTTTCTGGCAAATTTGTAAAAATGTTCATGATTTAAAACAATATTCGCAAATTCCAAAAACATTTGTGAATTTGAAAAAATGTTCATGACTTCCAAAATGTTCACAATGTCAAAAAATGTCACAAATTTGTAAAAAACATGTTTTCCGGTTCAAAAAAAATACGAATTTCAAATAATATCGAAAATTCAAAAATGTTCACGAATTCAAAAAATGTGCATGATTTAAAAAAACGCGATTCAATTATTTTCCACGAATTTGAAAGATTTTCGCAGAATGAAAACTAAAAAGAAAAGATAAAATGAACATGGAAAAAAGAAAATAAAAAAAGAACAGAACGAAAAAAGACGAAAGGAAAAAAACTTTTTGGGAATGTTCTAGAACCTTCCGTTTTTTCTTTTTGAGAAAATGGTCTAGAACATTCCCAAAACCGAAAGAGGGAGCCTGCCCTACTTGGGCTGGCCCAAAATTCAGGTAGCCAGGGAGAGAGGTGCAGGTTTGGTCGACAATTGTCTGACCTACGCGATAAATAGGAGACGCCGCTCACGAATATCCAATCGCCGCCATTGCCTTCACGCCCTATGCTTCCCTGTCGCCGCCGCTGCCTAGGATCGCTGCCGGTTGCCGTCGTGGCGTATTTGCTACCCTTGCATCGCCCTAGCCGGTTGGCATCGTGTCAATCCCGCTACACATACCACGAGTGCAGCCATCGCAGGAAACCTGCCGCTCAGCACTAGGGGACAAGGTCAGCCTACGATTTATGCGATGCTTTTGTCACTCAGTATTAGGATTTGCTGAATCGGTTGTACTGCTGGCTGACTAATCACTAATCACGTTTGGCTAGCATCTATGGATTAGTACGTGGTGGTTTTAAGTTTGTAAGTAGCTGCTAATGAGTTTTGCTTCGGTACACCCCTCTAAATAATTCTAATCCCTATTCCCCCAGTGGATCAAATACGAGATCATAACAATCTCAACTTTTTTTTATTGAAGGGGTAACCTCTAATCTCCATCTTTAAACTGCATTAAAATTTGCAAACTTTTCTAAGGGGTGTACCGAAGCAAAACTCTCTGCTAATTAGTCCTCGTTATTTGAAAGACTAGTTCTGTTCATTGTAGCACTGCTGGTGTGGTAATTGATCTAGTGTTAAACACTTAAACTCATCCAATTGGTCAAGTCATTGTTTTATTTATTTGCTAGTCTAGGTAAACTCTATTGCCGAATCAATTTGAAGTAAAGCTGCGTATAGTTTCAGTTATTTTAACTAGCATGTTACACCTAGCACATCTCATTTGCTCTGATTGCTAAAAGCATTATAGAATTATGTAATTAGTATTCATGTTTTGCCCATCGGCCTCTGTTCGCACTCGATGACGGCCGCACAGTGGCATGGCATTGTGAATACGCATGATTTTGCATCAAGAAATGCCCATTGAAACTTATTTTTTAAGCACTGGAAGTTCTTCATATGAAATTAGATACATATATGTATATACATCTATATACATTATATATAGTCGTAAGGGCCCATGTCGTGACTTCCCCCTTTTTTTCGATAAAGGGCATTTTTATTAACTCATAACGCAGCATCAAGAGGATACAAGTCATGATGAGTAACACCCGACCTCTGCATAACTAGGATGCACACGGCCAACACAAACAGTCTGAAAGAAGATAAAAAGCTGACATATCGACACTAGTAGAGTCAAATAGGACCGTCACTATGCCTATGTCGAAGGAGGTGATGGGCCGATACGAAGGTTATGCTGCCATCCATGTTGGGAAAAAAACTCCATAGCCACTCGCTCCAACTGCGTACACACCGCCTTGAATAGCGGTTGGAACTCCGTACGGTGAAGCATAGACCACGTACGAAGCGATTGCGTACAGCGGAAAATAACCTGCAAAGGAGAGGAGTTTTTGTCATTAAAAATCAGATCATTTCTACATAGCCAAAGCGACCATAATAAGGCATACGCTCCCACCCTTATTAGCGTTTTGAACCTACAAGGAATACCGTCCAACCAATGACCAAAAATATTGGCAACACCTGTGGGCGGATACATATTATACGCTATTTGGATGATTGACCATGTAGAACGCGCAAACTTGCACTGGAAAAAAAGGTGTCTGATTGTCTCGTCATGAGTACAAAAGCTACACTTCTTACTTCCTTGCCAGTTGCGACGGGCGAGGTTATCTTTGGTGAGAACCACTCCCCTCCGAAGGTACCACATGAAGATCTTAACTTTTAGTGGAATCTTGGACTTCCAAATTTTCTTATTGTTATCCACTGGGATCTCTGAATGCATGAGCGCACGATACATAGAGTCGACAGTGAAGGACCCAGATGTAGAGTCGTGACTTCCCCCTAGGGCACTAAAAGATATAGAGCCGGCCCTATTGATGTTTACAAAACTCTTCTTAATTTAAGCTAGGACATGTAGATCTATCATGTATAGGGAACAATGCAACTCCTTTTTTTGGTTTCCAATAATCGTCATTAACCAAACTTTTGTTAACTAAAGCTAGGCCATGTAGGGTGGAATCAGAACATAGATTTGACTTCTTTTTTCTTCAAATTTTCCCATATGATTGACATGTATCTGTTGTGGTGTGCCTCTTATCAGCAAGCATCACCTGCCACGAATTCTTCGAGGTAGAAAAGTGGGATTACTGAGTCACACACTCCTACAATACCGAAGCCGCAGAAAGCACAGGTACATATAAGCCCAAAAATAAGTCTAGTACGATATGGAATTTCGTTGCCAAAGAAAAAAAAGTTATGAAGCTTCTATTTTTTTCCCCCTCATCTGCTAATGTTAGGATGCATCACCCGTCATGGCTTCTGTAAATAAAGGGCCAACGGCTAGAGAGAAGGTATCAAACACTATAAGCTGCGGTCAAAGGGCGCACTCTGGGGTCATCCACGTGGCGATTTTCACTGTGCTATGCGCGGCTCGCTATTGGGCGCTTTCAGCGAGAAGAGAGAGGGGCCACCTTGAAGGCGGCTTTCCCCTTTCCTTTTCCTCTCAGCACGCAACGCCCCCAACTCCATGCCCCGTCAAAAAAAGCCCCCAACTACATGTCGGCCACCCCAAATCCCGTGGAGATCGCGCCGCCCGCCGCCCCCCCACCCCCCCCACCCCCCCACACCAGCACCACAACATCTTCTCGGCGGCGGCGGCGGCCGGAAGTGGACGAGCGCTACACGGGCGCGCTGGGGCTCTACCTGCACCCGGACTGCCGGACATCGACCTCAAGAAGCTGTGTGGGCTCATACTCAAGGCCAAGCTCACGCCATGCTACCCAATGGATCGATAGATAGAGCGTCGCGGGTGGAGAGGTGGCCGGCCGGTGGAAGGGGCAGCCTCTCGATTATTGGTTCTCGGAGGTGCGACAAAGACGAGGAAGAAGCCGGGCGCCTGGTTCCCCGCGGTTCGTGCTGTTCCTCTCCTCCATGCCCCCTCTCTAATCTGTTGCGCCGTGATCCGATCTGTCCGTGCTCACGGCGGATGTCGGTTCTCGCACGGTGGATCTCACCGTTGATTCGCGCTTTGTTTCTCTTCTTGTGGTCCGTTTCGTCGCCAAAGCGCTGCCCGGGTGGAGACGCGGAACGGCTGGTGTTCTTCGCGAACGAGCTTTTGATTTGTCTAGCTAGTGAATTGATATTGTTAGTTTCTCGCATCAGGTTACCAACACAATTGGCAAGGGCTACAATCTGATGAAATTCCTCCATGAACAAAGCTTGAGGAACCTGAAGTCTGCAGTACTTCAGTCCCAAGGCCTCCGATGCTTGGTTTCAGATGATTGCAACAAGTTGCTGGCTCTTGTCGGGGCTGAAAAAAGGTAAGCAGTGACATTTTCAGGCAATTTAGTTTAACTAGCGATGCTTCTCTTTCTTTCTACCTGTAATTAATACATGTACATAAATGTCTGTCGGACTGATCTTCAGTTTAGATAGGCAAGCAAGCACCACTGTACGCAACAAATAAAAGGCAAGAAAGCAATGCATATATCCACAACAAGGAATTGGTCTCCAGCGTTTTGCTGCTCGTTTGGTTCGTTTGACTATAGACATAGATGTAATGCTCCAAACGAAGCAATACCTTCTAACTCCAATACTATGCTTTTTATATGACAAAAAGAATTTTTAGGACAATACCTTCTAACTACATAATCTGTTTTTCCTTTTTCCCAGTTACACTCCGTGGGAATTATGCTGTGTGTGTGTGATATGCAGGGAGCAGTTTAAGGAGTCTGCTGCAGATGTTGCTCGGTTGTGGAAACCTGTGCAGAGATCCCAAATGGCACAACTTGAATCAGCATTTCTCGAGGTTGAAGTCTGAACCCACACATCAGAAATACTCTAAAGAAGCAGCAGCATCCAGTGTGCAGTATCTCAGTTCGTTTGTGGTGGATGGATGGAGAAAGGGAGGGAGGTGAGCTGAGATGGACTCGGTGGTCTACCGCGTTTGGTTTGTTTGGGTGGAAAGATTCTTGACCACTGACTCATAGCTGATGCTGACTTGTGATCATCTGGCAAGGAGGTCTCTCTGGCAAGTCCAAGATGGTGTCAAAGAAGCAATCTATTGTGATGTCCTTTGTTGCAAGCTGTACTCGGTCCTGTCAGTACTTATCTTGCACCACATTAATTAATCACATTGAGTTTTGATCTTTATGTCATCATATCTATTCTCTTGGTGCAAGTAGGCGCGAAAGGACTAATGCAAGACAATCTTGACATGATTTGCACTGTAAGATTGATGGACCAACTATTTTGAGCAACGTTGGAGAATTTTTTAGAGGGATACCCTTGCGTGATTTATCATGTTGATGTCATGAGCACAGCTCCAGTCATGCTACTTTCCTCGTGGACAAAACTTTGCTCAGGTAATGTTCGTAACCATTTAATTGTTGGGTACTTTTACATGGCACTTTTTTTATAATGATATGGGCATGTGGCTTTTGCATAAAGAAAGGGCTCGTTCGTTCATGGAACTTGGGGAGATACAATCTTTGATATATGAGCGTCTTAATTTTTTCATCTTCTTGTGCTGTACCATTTGAAACTACATACTTCTTGTATAAAGTACTTACCATTTAATGGACTTGTGCAGAATCTTGTGTGCCGAAAGAACCTCATAATTGATAAGAGCATTCACACAGCATATGTCTAGGAAATCAGATCAGCGCAACATTTCATTTCCATAGAAAATCAATATTTTCTTGGTTCTTCGTATGAGGGGCCATCCTATGTGAATTCAGGTTTGGGGTTCTTCCTTTGTATCCTATCTGAAACTTGGAATATTGATTGTTAGCCATAGCTTAACTTCCGCAGTTGCTTGTATATCTTTCTTTCTCAAGGCATCACCCATGAGCCATGTTTCCCTTGTTTATTTGTTAGCATCAAAAGCAAGCTCCAGCTTGTATGTATGCGAATTTTTAGGGGAGTCGGCTGCTACTTCTCCACATATACTTAAAAAATTGCATGTTATTAGGTGTTGATATCTTGGTGGCACAATGGCGGTGGCACGATCTCCCATCAGTGATGAACTGCCGTGCGGGTGGGTGATCTCGAGGGACAAATCAGGTAACAGCGTACCTATAAACAAACTAATTTTATGGCCCTACTTTTTCAGAAAACTTATTAAATATTCCGAAAATCAGGATGCTACATATAGTGCCTTTCTGTGGTCTGTAGCAAAATAATGCTCTTATTTTTCAAATGTATGTACTAGCGGGGGTCATACAGGTGTATAGAAAAACCTTATTTTGGATACGCCCGTATTGAATGTCTTGATCTTTGTCTGCCTTCCTGTTATATGATGCCATTTCTTTGATTATACATTTTGGAAGAAACCTTCCCAAATGCCTAAACAGGGGCTCTTGCTTTGTTTATCAGTTGCTTAATTACATTGCAGATGTCAGTACTTTTGGGTTAGTCCCTTTTTCTTTGTTCTATGTTATTTTACTTATGTGCCATCTAGAGCTCTTGATTATTGTACTGATCTCACTGCAACAACACTTATAATGAGTTTTAGTCCTGCACATTCTGTTTTACATGTGTACATAATTTATGCTTTCGCATGCATTTCATTAATGCTACCTTTTGCTTAGATATCTATTTTTCTTTCACTGGAAGTTATTTGTGGCATTCATATAGATAATATAAATTGCTTTGCTTATATATCATGTGTAACGTTCTTTTCTCTTTAGCCTTCGCGTTGTTTCTATAGCCTGCATTTTGACCTTGCTAATTTGTTGCAACACTGCCATTAATGTAATAGGAGTCTAAGGACTGGTTCATCCCATTTCAAGCGCAAGGCAAGGCGTCGCTTCTCGCTCACTATTCATTGTCTCTAGATGCACCGTCGACGACTATAACCCCGCCGGCTATACATAGAATCCATGTACCATGTTTCCTATCTCTGTAATACCTTTCAAGTCTGCCTTAGGACGCGAGGAAGTATGCCTCTACTTTTGGAGGCTGCCATGTGCCGTCCGTTGCTTTTGTACCACTACCAATCTACCATCGCTCATGTAACCTCTACAAGTACATTCTCTGAGTGTGTTGCTTTTGCACAACTCTATCTTAAAGTTTCAGTTAGGAACTTGCACGTACCAGTACTAAATATGCATGTAGTGTGATGGAATAACACCCCGTGGTACAAACAAGAAAGTAGAAGGGGCAAGTCCCTACCTGGCACCGCCCCAAATTCCTCTCAAGAGGCCTGCAATGGTGGCCCCCAACCACTAGTGTATATATTATTTCATTGAAAAACAGCACATGTACGTAATAACAACTTGTCACGCTACATTTTGCCTCTGCTTACTTTTTTGCAATTTATCTAATTATTATGGTATATATTTTTCTGTTAACAACTTGTCACACTACATGGTCTGCTATCAAGGTGCTATTTATGACTTTATTTGGAAAGTCTTGGATGGCAATCAGAGGGAAAAGATTGCAAACCTACCCTTAAGGGGTTATTACTACATCTATGCAATATTCAAATTCGTCCAGTAAAGAAACTAGCTGATGCTTTCAATACAGAAGTTGAGGTATTCGTTGTCAAGAAAACAAATTTTTTTAGGCAAACAGAAAACAGTTAACGATAAAGGTAGATGACGTAGTTAATATCATGGGCCTGCCTTCAGAAGGTGAGGCACCTGAAATTAAACGAAGGCATGCACACAAGACGATGTCCGAAAGAAAACAGAAACAAGCCAAACTGTTCGCTGCATACAAAGAACCAAAAGAGCGAGCAATTAATTACAAAGGCCAGGTGCAACAAATAAAAGAAAACAAAAGATCTACAGATGAACACTTCATGAGAAGGCTCACATTGTCCGCAATCAGTCGCCTACTATGTCCAACTACAAAGTCAGAAGTCAGTTCAGATTACATGAACCTTATGTTGAACAAGGAAGATATAAATTATATAAATTGGGTAAACCTGACCCTTATCACCTCGTTGAGAGCATAAAGCAGTACAAGAGCAATAAACAAGAAATCTTGTTGCTAACCTCGCTCTGCACAATATAGACATAGATTACTCTCCTCTTTAGAAGCCTTTGATTTAGTTCTAGGAAGGAGAAGGTGGCAAAGAGGGAGAAGGCCTGCTTTGCGGAGGGAGATGTATGCTACATGTCCACTACCACAAAATTGAGATTTAATTTCTTTACTACCACATACTAACAATTCATATTGTATTTTTCGAAGTAGATTATTGAGCAGCTGATGAGTGACGTGGAGTATGTACTACACAGATCTTTGCATGCTAGCAATGAAGTACGCACAATCTGAACCCTAGTTATTTGCATTTTCATACTACAGAACGTATTAACTGTATTCATCTTTCTAAATGTAGGGCTGCATATTGCAATAAATTCATACAACTATGCAAGTAATAGACCATAAAACCACCCAAAAAGAATACGCGGACAAACATAAGTACTTCAAGTCACTTTTTGATGGTTTAACTGACATTAAACTCAATACAAATCTGACCAACAGAACTCTACTCTGTGTTGTCAAGTGTTTAGAGGCAAATCCATATTTACAAATGCACAATTTTATCTTGCAAATTGTTGTGTGAAAGAAAGCACCCTTATTTCCTAGGCATGATAATAGATCCAACATACGAGATGAAGAAATTTAGGTTATTTAAAAGATACTTTACTTATATATTAGTGTGGCTTATTGCATGTTAAACACTCGTTCTCTTTTATGTGCAAGCCTTTTTCTAGGAAGGGTGACAAGTGTGCATGTCATAAGGGACCACACAGAAGATAGGATGAAGACGAAGAGAATCTACCGAATGTAGGGGAACGCGACAGAAAACAAAAAATTTCGGTACAACGAGCACGCCCAGGACCACTATGAAGACTGCATGCAAGGTTTCGATCCGATCGTTACCGACTCGTAGCACAGCGGAAGTAGAGTCGATGTAGATCGTCGGTGCAGATCCCCGCAGCTAGGATTTACAACCTCCCAACCGCGAGGATGTACTCCCTCATTTGCCCCTCGGACAGTCCCTCGGACAGCCCTCTGGGAGGCGGTCGGACAGTCCCCCGGACGGTGTCACGGACAGCCCTTCGGGAGGCACTCTCGAACTCGGACAGCCCTTCGGAAGGACCCTCGAACAGCCCCTTGGGCAAAAGATCAAACGTACGACCTCTCTACGGGGTTGCACACATACGGTGTCATCTATCCGGCAGGGCTTCGCCGTCCAGAACTAGTTCCCACCGGAACCCAGACAGCCTTTCGGCTCTACGAAACTATTTCGCGGGGAGGGAGAGAAGAAGCCAGATCATTGCAATGGCATGTGTATGTGAGAAATGAGTGAGTGTGGAGAGTGCCTCTCCACCTCTATTTATAGGAAAACCCAAGGGGTAGGGTGGCTCCCAAAATACCAAAAAACCCATCACATGGATTCTCCACAAGGGTAAAATGGGAAGGCTAGAGGAGCACCATGGATGGGCTCCTCCTTGGCCGGCCAACCTCATGGGGCCCCCCCAAAGGGGGTTCCTTAGTCCCCAAGTTCTTCTAGAAGCCTTTTGGGAAAAGCCCTAAAAGGTGGATTTCCATAAAGTAGCCCCAAAATCACTTTCATTATTCACGGAAATATTTTTCCGCGACCGTTAAATCCGAAAATATTTCTGTGGGTCTTAGAACAATTCCATTACCCACTAAAATGATTTTGGACGCGTTCCGAAACAATTCCGGATTAGTGATTTTCATCTGCGAAAAGCAACTAAACCGGTTCCGGCAGCTCCAGAACATTTCCGGTTTTTATCTCCGAAAAATCCCAGAAGTTCCCAGAACAATTCTGGCACCCTCCAAGAATTTCCAGGCGTGTGCCGAAACCAATTTGACTTAATGGTATACCCTGAAACAACTTTTCAGTTTTACCGAAACTATTCCGGTGTTCTCTCTCCGGAACTTTTCCGTTGTCTCCGAAACTTTTCCGGTGACTTTCTCTCAGACTCCCTGTCTAGTATTCAACAGATAGATGACCCTTAAGCGTGTGACCCTATAGGTTCGGTGAAGTATAGACATGACCGGAACACTTTCCGATAAATGATCAACATCGGAGCCGTGGACACCCATATTGACCCCTATACCCACACGAATAAATATTCGAGTGAACCTCCAGTTGCCGTGTGCTATTCTTGTTGCTTCGCGATATGTTACAAATACCCGAGGTGAGATTTATCGGCATCCCCGTGAATCAACAACTTGTCCACTATGCCAGTTACCTCGTTACCGGTTTTGTTCTCTTTTCTCGTTCCCGTGTTCCGGCATCCCTGTGATCAAATCACAATGTGTCTGGCCAGACGATGGTGGATACCGTAACACCGAGAGGGCCCAGAGATATCTTTCCATCGTCGGAGGAGCAAATCCCAATCTTGAGCTATCAAGTCCCTTGACACACTTTTCCATGAACACGTAAGCCGTCGTAATAGCCACCCATTTACGGATGACGTTTAACAAACCCCAAAGTTCATGAAGCAAGCATGAAGAAACTCAACACTCTCATGGTCTAAGGAATTATGCAAACGTTAACTTTCTCTGTATTATTAACCATTAACTTGTGACGAATGTATCTCATAGCATAACATCAATTCGGGTCGATTCAACACAAATGTTCTTCTAACATTGTGCCCTCAAAGTTGCCGGCATAGTCATGCCCATGATTAGGAAAATAGAACCATCATGCAACACTTGAGCTAGTCTTACATGCCAGATTAGGAATACATTTTACCGTTTATTATTCCACACGTGCATATGAGTTTTCCTCCAAGCCTCGTGGTTATTGTAGACTCGAGAACCATAGCAGTTATAGCACGGAATATAAACTTAATTACGAACATGGGGATAAATAATAACATTTATTATTGCCTCTAGGGCATATCTCCTACAGACTCCCACTTGCACTATCGTCAATAATCTAGTCAATGCTAAAACACTTTACACCTATGGCATACCGGTGTAAAATATGCTTCGCTCGTGGTATAGCCTGATGTCTAACGGATCTAGAAATAACTAGTCATTATGTATTACCTCTAAGAGAGCGAGGTTGCCAACAAAATTTCTTTGTTTATTGATCTTGTACTGCTTTAAGCTCTCAATGAGGGATAAGTATCACAGTTTCCCAATTTATATTGTTTATATCATTGTCGTCCAACATAAGGTTCAGGTAATCTCAACTGACTTCTGACTTTATAGTTGGACATAGTAGACGACTGATTGCGCACAATGTGAACCTTCTCATGAAGTGCTCATCTGGAGATCCTTTGTTTTCTTTGATTTGTTGCACTAAGCCTTTGTAAGTAATTGCTCGCTCTTTTGGGTCTTTGTATGTTGCGAACAGTTTGGCTTGTTTCTTTTTTCTTTCAGACTCAGTCGTATTGTTTGCATGCATTCGTTAATATCAGGGACCTCCCCTTCCGAAGGCATGTCCATGATATTAACTACATCCTCTGCCTTTATCTTTAGCTGTTTTCGTTGACAATGAATGCCTCAACTTTCTATATAGAGTACAAATTTAACACTTGCAGAAAATCATACTGATAGATTTCCCCCTTTTTTCTTTCTATGGAGTGCCCAAATGCTTTATCTCAACGACTTGTGTTTTGTCATGTAGAATTCAGCACGTCCTGTCATTCCAATCACGTGTTTTGCTTTCCTATTTATAAGTTCTGACAAAGTCCTACAATCCAAAGAGGACCTAGTCTTATTTCACATTACTAGGAAGAAATTATTTGGCTCGAGCTACGTGTCGACCGACGGCCGACTGATCTTTGGGAAAAATCGCCTGGGTCGCGAGTCATTGAATCTGTCCCATGTAGTCGTTGGATCATCACAACACGGGCCATGTTGTGGTCACTCATTGCAACATGGATCATGTTGCGGTCACCACCAACTTGCCTGACGTTGCAAACACCTGGGCCTTTGATCACCCATTGCAATATGGACCATGTTGTGCTCACCCATTGCAACATGGACTATGTTGCAGTCACCTCTAGCTTGCATGATGTTGCAAAAACGTGGCCCTTTGGTCACCAATTGCAACATGGATCATATTGCAAAGCCTTTTGCAACGTGCCGCAAGGCATCGAGGATAAGCAGCAAACTTCCAGAGCGAGTGACGGAGTAGAGTACGAGCGCTCACACTCATACTCCTGCGATCGCTTCATCGCCCAGAGTTACAGAAAGTCTAACTTTCTGAGATGGACCAAGGTACGAGTGCTCGCACTCATACCCCGGCTCGTACTGTGAAGCTGCCCTGACAAACAGAAGGTTCAATTTTTCAAGACAGACTACGATCGAGCCGCTCGTGCCGTGGGTCATACTGAAGGCACAACCCGAAGTTCAAACCAACTCAGAACAAATGACAGACCAAGGGATGAGTGTGGCCGCTCGTACTGTGGGTCGGGGTTTCGATATTTCTCACGTCTTTCTAATGCTAATCCTTCGAGAAAGAAGAAAACTTGTTTTTACTGTTGATCTGCAGAAATAAATATATTTGGAAAGAAACCAACCAATATCCTGACAAAAAATCCTCAAAAAAAATCCTGACAAATGAAAATATTTGGAGCACCTTTCTCTTTTGGCAAAAATCCAACAGAGCAACCAGAGCGCAAGATGGCGCATGGTACGAGTGCTCCCGGTCGTATCGCTCGGCTCGCCTTTTTGTGCTCGTTCCTCTGTTGCATGCTTCCTTAGGGGAAAAAATACTACCTCTACTTAGTGACCTAAAACATCTTATATAAGTTTACGAAGGGAGTAGATATCAGTTTTTGTGTTAGTTGCTAAAAAAATTGGTGAAATAAAAAAAGTTAGTGAATTTTGAAATATTCATAAATTCGAAAAGTTCTCATGAATCTCTACTCCTAATGTCTCGCTTGATAGGCTAGCCTCCACGGTTTTTTTTCGTCCCCCACTTTCGTCTGGTTTTTTTTTGTCTGGTTTATTTTCGTCTCCCCTCCCCCGCCCACGCATCCAACCCCGTCGACAGCCGCCCACCGATTTTTCCAGTCGAAGCCAATACCCCTACGATAGAAAAACCGATGGAGAAAACCAACCAACGCTGGCCCCCCCTCCCTGGATCCAAAATCCCTAGCACATCTCCTCGCCTCTCGATCCATGGCGCCTCGATGCGGCGGCGGCCTCAAGATCCGGCAGCGTTGCCTGAGCGAGGGCTCCGTGCGGGCCAGCGTCTTCTCGGATCTAGCAACGTCTTCTCTTCTCACCCTGCTGCCGAGCTCGTCCGCCTCACCGTGGCCAATGATCGCGTCTGATGTGGCCGCGTTCCTCTCTGGACGGCGGCGATGATGGAGGGAGCCACTGGCGCTGGCCAGGCTCCAGACCGATGGACACGCCTGTTCGCCGCTCCTCGGGGCCAGCCCCTCCCGCCGCGCCGGATCACGCATCGGCTTCGAGACCCCTCGGGAATGCCGCCAGTGCAGGAGGCGTCCGTGACAGTGCGGGCTGGGGACCGAGCGGCTGGGCATGTCGCGTCCAGGGCTTGGTCGGGCTGGCGTGAGCCGCCGTCGCTGAATTTTTGGCTGCTTGGCTACATGTCGCTTCAGATTTGGTACTATCCCCATCTCCAGTGGCGGAGCTACCGCCCGGCCACCCCGGGCACTTGCCCGGGCTCGCTGTCCAGGAGACTGCGTATGCAGGTGATAAACAATGGGGCAAATCCCACTATGCATCGTGTTTTACCCGGGCAAGATTGCACGTGAGCTCCTACCAAGCAGTACCGGTCTAATTAACTACGCCTAGTAAGTGCACTCCTTGACCAAGCTTAATGTTCAGCAGTGATCCTTCTTCCAAAACAATTAGTAGTACTTCTTGAGAGGAAACAACCGCTCATAGCCCTGTTCGGCACGACTTACATCCTCAGCTACTCGTCGTCTCGTGCCCTTTCTTCTGATTAGGTAAGATTTCGCTAACTAACTTTCAAGATTGATGCATTTAGGACTTAAATTAATTTATGAGGCGGTGGGATATATTTTACATGTCTTCCTCTTTTCTTACAAGCTCTCTATTTTGAGTATATTCACAAATCGCAACACTTAATGTGTATGTGAATTAGAAATTCATAATTTTTATCTTGTAGTGGAGACGGGGGAGGGGAGGGGCGGTTCTCGGGGAGGGGGAGTGCGCCTCTGTGCGTCGCAGATGCATAGTTTAAATAGCCGCGGCCATGCCAGGTGGTTAGCCCGATTCAATGCGGCGCATCGGCTGGAGTTGGTTCCTTGGGATGCAGCGTCCGCATTGAATCGGCGACGCCTGATAGGTCACGTCTGTCTACGCCGCCCTCCCGTCTGATCAAATCGCAACATCCATGTCGGCCGTTGCATGCTCTGGACTGGCATTAATACAGCGCGGGTGTTCAATTGAAAGCGCGAGATAGGCGGGAGGTTTTTTTTTGGTGGGCTAGATCGATCGGACGCGGGCTTGGGAATGATCCAGACGCCCGCAAGCCGCAACCCCCCCCCCCCCCACACACCACCACCACCACCAGCACCACCATGTTTGTCTTCGGTTTGCGAGAGAAAGCACATCCGGACCACTCAACGGACCAATACAGGACTGTGTTGAAGGACTTTCGTGGTCTGAAAGTATGTGGATGGTTTAAGAATCGGCGTTGAAGATGCCCTTAGACTCAAACTTGCCCAGGCTTCACAAAAGTTCTGGCTCCGCCACTGCCCATCTCTCTCTCAGAGACACACACCACGCTCTCTCCGTCAATCTCTCAGTGTCCGCGTGTGCTTGCTGACGCAGGTGTGATGCGCCGCTGACCGCTGTTGTGTGTGCTTGTGACGATGCTGCCTGTGAGTGTGCTTTTTGCCGCTGTCCTGCGTGATTCTTGGTGCCTCGAGGATGAGAGGAAGCCACCCAGAAAATGGCCAGAAGGAAGCACCATATGTGCATGTGTGCTCATATGTGTTAGAAGGTGAGTTTGTGCTTCTAATTTCCTGAACATTCCTATTACAAACAGAAAACAGTTATTGTTGGTGATAATAATTATTGGTGAACATTGTTATTGGTAAACCTGCAAACCTGCATGCTGTCGATCCGCCTCTCCTTCCTGTTGCAACTATTGATGAACATTATTATTGCAATTTTATCCTAATTTATGTTCAGCTATTACCAGGTTCTTTGATTGAATCCTAATTCAAACTTCTAACATACGCAATACTTTTTGTGCAATTATAAGATGATGCATACTCCGACAGTGCTTTGGCCACATTATAAAAAAGGTAAATCCATCATTGTGGAGATGTCAAAGTCATCACAAAAACAAGCATCTGAACTTTCTTTTTGGAATGAAACAAAGATGTAGACTAACAATATCATGGGTTTTTTTTTACATCAAACAATATCATGGGTTGGTTCAGGTATATATCACCAGTATAACAATCTATTAACCATAGCAATTGGCACTTTTTTTAGCTACTCTCAAATGCTTCTCTATTTTAAATACCTATTGAATGTTGTCACAATCACCCTATTTCCGCCGCACTGAGGGCTGTGGCAGGAAGGAGCCCACCGTCGGCATCGCCCATGGCCGAGAAGACCGAGGACGCCGAGGACCCAGCGCCCTCAAGTACGATGGCGTTCTTTCTGTTGCGACTTATGGTGATGACTGAGGAGTTTTGAGATCAATCTTGATCTGCATATGACCGTGACCGGGAGGCGAACCCGGTTGCGCTTAGAGACAATTGATTAATGGAGATCCTCTAGCCACCGAGCTCCTAAAGGACAGCTAGGCAAGAAATCCACGCTTGTCCATACGGCTTGCCGTTTAGGCCGAGCAACCTCGTGAACTTTGACCCCATCATGCAGTAAGTATAAATAGTTTATAAATTAACTAAGTTTTTAGATTGGATATTCTTCCACATCTATGTATATTTTTTCTTACTGCAGTATATATCTAACACTAGAAAATGAGTTGTTGAATAATTTTTACTAATAATCATTGGTCTATAGGACAAGGACTCGGCGGATGATTCCTCCTCGACTTTCTACCAGCTGCGCCCTGACTGCGTCCACAGCATCCCGACACCATGTTCAAGACCAAGTTCTAACCCACGTATCCAATCTCCCTCCATGGATCTTGCCTCTCATTGACCAAGAGCAACAATTCAACTCAATTTCAGATTTACAAAAGAGATGGACCTAGAGCAAACAACCTGTGAGGCTTGGTTGGTGTACATCGACAACGTTGTATGGTGGTGAAGTTTCTTCACTTCCCCTGGCCAGACGCTGCATGCTCTGCTCGCTGAAGGTGCCCGTTGTTTGTGTTTGGATGTTGTTGTTGCCGTATGTCAAGGTATCACTAGTAGAAAACAGGGCATTAGTCCCGGTTCCTAAGGGCCTTTAGTCCCGGTTCTGCAACCGGGACTAAGCAATCGGGACTAAAGGCCCCCACTTTTAGTCCCGGTTGTGTTACGAACCGGGACTAAAGGAGCTCCACGTGGCCGCTGTGGGGCGCCCAGGCAGGAGGACCTTTAGTCCCGGTTGGTAACACCGACCGGAACTAAAAGGCAGCCACGCGTTAGCACCTGCCAAGCGCTGGGGTTTTTGTTTTTTTTAAATGAGGGGTTTAGGGTTTTGGAGGGTTTAGGGGTTTCATATTGTGTTTACCATTCAATTCTTTTACATTTAGCGTTTTCGTTTTTATTTTACGTTTTCCATTCAACTCGACGCTAACTACTACATATAGCAATGAAGGAAGCATTACACAAATCGTCATGAATATAGAGAGAAGTGACCTCTCTTTCTCCGTGCTTGGTCGAACAACAAGTTTTCGTATATCTATTCGACGCCACTACGTATAGTACACGTTCATGCATATATACAATGTAACATCTCTTACGATCCCTAATATCTAATTACCAATATTCACTACCAATTCTCGATGGTATACTCTGGTTTTAGCTATGATCTCTTGAAGGAAGAATCCCGCCAATTCCTCTTGAATTGCTCGTATGCGAGCCTTTGGTACGAGTTCGTCCCGCTTCCGTTCGATCTAATTTAAAGAAGGAGGTCAATATATATATATATATATATATATATATATATATATATATATATATATATATATATATATATATGAATGAAACTCAACACAATTGATGGTAATAAAATAAATCTGTGAATATTGTTTACGTACTTCAAGTTTTTCAAAAAATCTGCCCGTCTCAGAGGTCGTCTGGCGAATGAACTCGCAAATGTAATATCCACATAAGTTATTCCCGGATCCCTGCCTCGAGCACTTTACGAGAATAGAGTTCAATCAAAATAATAATCAAGCATGATAGTGGTATTGAAACTAGAATCAAAGAGATGCGCAGAACTACTTACACTGAGTTGTTCAAATCGCAGCTCCTCTCTCCATTCACCCCTAACCTGCTTGGTGAACTCTTTCCAAACCCTGCCCGGCAAAGAAAATGAATAAAGGAGTTATTAATTACTTGATATCAGGAAATGAACGATAGTTGCCGATATAGTGCGATAATGATTGAAATTATCTCTGGAGCATATCACGCAGGTCCGCCCACATCTTAGGGTCTTTATGTAGCGAGTCCATGACAAGTACTTTTCCTGCGTCAAACCGAATGACTAGCAGAATAAAGTGGAACCTGCGCACGCATAGCTCATCAATTACACTTAACATCGAGTAAGCGAAACAGAATGATGTGTACAAGACAGTATAACACTCACTGGAAGTTGTAAGGAAATAGTATTTCCCTTTTGTTTTGTTGTTCAATTAACGCCCTTAGCAAGATCTTCTCTGTATCCTTGGCGTTCCATTTTACCGTAGCTTCATGAATAGTATTTGGGTTAATGAACCCAATGTCATAGATTTGTCCTCTTTTGCATTCGAGGATCTTCTTTCTGCATAATATATATAGTGAGGATAATTATACATGCAATGAACGAGCTGAGCTAGAGACTTAATTACAGAAATGATACTTACAAACAATAGCAACTGACGATAGATTTTTCGATGACGTCTTGATTGTATAACTGAAATAATTCTTCAAAATCAATGAAAATCTCCTCGTCTCCATTGAAGTAATACTCATCTTTAATTCCCGCAATGATATAGTTGCTCCCTTGCTTTGAGGCTTCCAAGTACCAGTCATGCAATCTTCGCATCATCGTTGGTAGATGCGGGAGCTCCTCAGGTCTGACGAGAGGCTTCCCGTGCTCGAATTTAAAGTCTAACTCAGCCATTTCGAACTGTACCTCATCACCTAAGTAATCACCAAGAGTGAAACCAGGATCAGCGGCCGCTACCCCCGGATCATTAGCGATATCGGTAAACACCTTGAGCGGGGGGCACGTTTGGTTTTTCTGTTCGCCGAGCTGGGGAATTGTTTTCCCCCTTGCACTACTGCTACTTCCCGACCGCTGTTGTGGATCTCTATATGACTTTACAATAGAGCGGTCATAGTTTGATAGCAGCGGAGGCGGCGGTGATTTTGTAAGGTTTTCTAGCAAGCGCCTCGCTTTTACCGGATCTATTTTCTCCGTTGGATCTGGACGGGTCGGTGCAAGCTGGTGTTTCACGTCGGCAGCCACGATCTCCTTGGTTTCCTCCTCAGTCATGTCGTATGGTAACTTGGCAGGAGCCTTCTTGACGCTACCTGCTCTGGATTTCTTCGCTGTTGTACTACTAGCCGCCGGAGCAGCGGCGGATCTCTTCCGCCGGGGCTGAGGCGGCGGAGGAGGCGGAGTCAGCTGACGCGGCGGATTCTGCTGAGGGGCCTCCTTTGGCGGAATCCCGCTGACGCGGCGGAGACAGCTGAGGCGAAGGAGTGTGCTGACGCGGCGGAGACGGCTGAGGCAGCGGAGACGGCTGAGGCAGCGGAGATAGAGCTGGACTGTGAGGAGTCTGCTGAGGGGCCTCCTCTGGCTGAGTCTGCTGATGCGGCGTCCAGTGTGGAAGCACGATGTGTTCCTTTCTCCATAGAACGGTAGTCCTTCTGGCATCTCCCAGATGAGTCTCCCCTTCACCTGTGGGGTACTCAAGCTCCAGCTGCTCAAATCCGTTGGTAACTTCATCCACCCCGACAACAGCATAGCCATCTGGAATCGGAGAGCAATGGTAAGTTCCATCAGGTACACGAGGTAAGGCATAGCGGACCGCCACCTTCAAGGATATGTTCATGCATTTCGCATGTAGATCACAATGTTCCCTCTCCGTGATATCATCCACGGGGTAGCGAGGAGCCGTGATATCAGGCCGAACGAGCTCCGTGGAAGCCACGCTGCTTTTCCGCTGAGATGGTGGGGTAGCTCCGTGGGCAGTATCGAATGAAGGATCTTCGTGCCGCTGAGATGATGGGCCGGTAGCTCGCTGGCTGGTAAGTGCCTCTATTTGCTTCTGCTGCAACGCTACTATTTCTTCTACCTTCTGCAGCCGGTCTGCATCCTGTTTCTTCTTTCTTCCTCAGCTTCTGTAAGTGTCACTGCTGTCGGGAAACCCAACCTTCCACGGAACGGAGCCTGATGTGCCTCGTGTTCGTCCAGGGTGTTCAGGATTCCCGAGGGCGCGTGTCAGCTCGTCCTTCTCTCTGTCGGGATGGAACTTCCCCTCCTGCACGTACTTCATTGCAGCCTGAATGGCTTTGACGGGTGTTGCAAGTTGAGCTTTCGTATAAACACACTTCCCTGTTTCTGGGTTCAAAGTTCCCCCATGCCCGAAGAACCAAGTCCATGCTCAAAGCTGCAACCGGTTCTATGCGCAGTCTTCATGACTGTGTTCTTTATATGGAGAAGCGGCGTCTCTCCGAGAAAGATGTGGCATACCCGGTTTTCGTGGCCAAGGTGCCAGAGGGCAGGGGCTTTGTTGATAGCACCATCGGGCGTATGATCATCCTGCGGTTTGATGACATCTTCGCTATGTTTAACCTTTATCCGCTGCACTACACCTTCATTCGGCTCTTTTCGCTGAGTATGGAGATGCGGATCATTAGAGACCAGACCCCGGACATCGTGATAGTCGACCCCTTATACATGCGTGCCAAGAACTTGTGCAACGCTGGGGACCGGCAAATCGCGAGTTCATACCTCGAAGGCGTCATTCTGGCGAACCCAGATAAGGATAACTTCCTCATGACTTATTTTTCCGAGTAAGTCATCAACTCACCGCCCCGTAACATATGATGGGTATTTTTTTTTCTAACATTCCGTGTTTTGTGCAGTGACACACATTGCACACTCATCCTCTTCAGCCCGAAACATTCCATGGCCACGTATTTTGACTCGGAGCGTGAGTCGAAGAAAGACTACACAAATATAAAGAAAGTCCTCGATGATGCTCTCCCCGGCTACGCCAAATCTGGAGGCACCTTCAAGAGGGCAATGCGTAGGTACGGCAAGCACGTGTTCACCCACGTAACGACGTTCCCCTGCGTCAAGCAGCCGACTGGCAGTCAGAAGGATGCCTACTACGCCCTCCATCACATGCGGGCGATCGTACGGAACCATAATCACCTAATGCTACCAAACAATCTCAAAGAATGGGCCGCACGCTTGTCGGAAATCCAGGACGAGGACATCAGACTAGAATTCTTTCGCATCCAGTCGGAGTTGGCCGAAATCATCTCTGAAGATGTCCTTCGTACCTCGGGGCAGTTCTACCTCAAAGAACAACCGTCCAACAGTGTTATAGAAACAATCCTAAAAATGCAGGCTGACGACTACCGCACATTCATGACCATGTCGGTAGACGGCGGCTTCATCCACGCTCCGGTCGCTGAGTCGAGTCGTCCAAAGTATTGATGGTATGTAGTTCAAATATCGATATCGATTAGTTTGGACAGTCGTTCAACATATATTTAATCGATGCTATTTATTAGTAGGACCATGAATCGCGCTATTAATGTGTTGCTTTTCTCTTTCGATCCTTTTGTTGCATATTTATATATTGCTTATGTATTGTCTGTTGTTTGGCTTGTGCATAGAGATGCCGTCGTATGTCGTGTACAAGGGTAAGGTTCCCGGAGTCTACGACGACTGGGAGGAGTGTCGGAGACAGGTTCACCGTTTCAGCGGTAACAGTTACAAAGGGTACACCACTAGGGCGGAGGCGGAATCTAGATACGCCCGCTATCTAGCGGGAGAGAGGAGGGAGCGTTGGAGGAACCGGATGAAGACCAGTTTTCATCGCGATGATGCTCATCGTGATGACCGCATATGTGATGATAGTTTAGATGATCGATATCGACTTGTAATGTGAAGACAAACTTGCTACTCGCGGTCTCGAGACTTATTGTAATGTTTTATCTTTGTTCGGTCTTTTGAATTCGGAGACTAATATGATGAATTGTATTCAGAGACTAATCTTCTATTGTATTCGATGAATCTGCTGTTGCTGTGTGGTGCTGTCTATATTCTGTCCAATAATACATTTTGTAACCTGTGCAAAAATCAAAAAAGTAAAAAAAATAAAAAACCTAATATTCATACTAATGGCGCACCACGCCACGGTGCGCCATTAGAATGCCAAAGGATACTAATGGCGCACCACCCCACGGTGCGCCATTAGAATGCCAAATATACTAATGGCGCACCACCCCACGGTGCGCCATTAGTATGCCAAAGCACCTGGGTAAATATGGCCCCTGGGAGGCATACTAATGGCGCACCGTGGGATATACTAATGGCGCACCTACGGTGCGCCATAAGTATAACAGATACTAATGGCGCACCACAGGTGCGCCATTAGTAAAAAATACTAGTGGCGTGGTACTAGTGGCGCACCAGTAGTGCGCCATTAGTAGGCAAAACTGGTGCGCCACTAGTAGGCCTTTTCCTAGTAGTGCCAGAAGAGTCACGAGGAGGCGACAAGCCTGGAGGGCGCGCCCAGGGGGGTAGGGCGCGCCCCCCAGGCTTGTGGGCCCCTCGTGGCACCTCCTGACCTAATTCCAACTCTATAAATTCCAAAATATTCCCAATATACCAGAGAGACAGAAGAGAAAATCTTTCCGCCGCCGCAAGCCTCTGTTCTTCCGCGATCCCTGGAGGCCTTTTCCGGTACTCTGCCGGAGTGGGAATCGATCATGGAGGGCTTCTTCATCAACCTTGATGCCCTTCCGATGATGTGTGAGTAGTTTACCACAGACCTACAGGTCCATAGCTAGTAGCTAGATGGCTTCTTCTCTCTCTTTGATCTTCAATACCATGTTCTCCTCGATGTTCTTGGAGTTCTATCCGATGTAATCTTCTTTTGCGGTGTGTTTGTTGGGATCCGATGAATTGTGAGTTTATGATCAGATTATTCATGAGAAATATTTGAGTCTTATCTGAACTCTTTTATGCATGATTATTATAGCTTTGTATTTCTCTCCGATCTATCGATTTAGTTTGGCCTACTAGATTGATTTGTCTTGCAATGGGAGAGGTGCTTTGTAATGGGTTCAATCTTGCGGTGCTCAATCCCAGTGACAGAAGGGGACATGACACGTATTTGTATTGTTGCCATTAAGGATAAAAAGATGGGGTTTAATCATATTGCTTGAGTTTACTTTGTCTACATCATGTCATCTTGCTTAAGGCGTTACTCTGTTTCATACTTAATACCCTAGATGCATGCTGGATAGCGGTTGATGGGTGGAGTAATAGTAGTAGATGCAGGCACGAGTCGGTCTACTTGTCTCGGACGTGATGCCTATATACATGATCATTGCCATGAATCCGTCATAATTATTTGCTTTTCTATCAATTGCCCAACAGTAATTTGTTTACCCACCGTATGATATGTGTTCAAGAGAGAAGCCTCTAGTGAAAACTATGGCCCTGGGTCTACTTTATCATATATAAAAACCTAAAAATACCTTGCTGCAATTTATTTTACTTTTATTTTAATTAGTATTTTAGTTTATCTATTTACCTCGATAAGATTTAATCCTTGCAAATAACCGATAAGAGGATTGACAACCCTCTTATTTGCGTTGGGTGCAAGTGTTTGCTCTTGTGTGTGCAGGTGCGCTTAATGGAATTTTGCTTGGTTCTCCTACTGGATAGATAACCTTGGTTCGTAACTGAGGGAAATACTTATCTCTACTGTACTACATCATCCTCTCCTTTTCAGGGAAATACCAACGCAGACTAAAAGTAGCATGGAATAACACGTGTTTTTGAAAAGAACATGCCGTATTGATTTTGTTTCGCGAGGTCCTTCAGAGGGTACCCCCGAAATCTCTTGAGAGAGAGAAAAGAGAGAAAGAAAAAAAAGAAAAAGGGAAAGTAGGGTGGTGTATGTACAGAGGTGAGTAGTTTTCGGAGTTTCAACCATAGAAACGTCAGAGTAGCGCCGCGTTCCAGGGGTTGGGTTCTAAACGCCCGTCCTCTGGGTCTTGAATTCGGTACGCGCCTCCGGTGAGGACCTGGTCGATGATAAATGGCCCATCCCACTTAGGGGAGAGCTTGTGCGTCTGCTTCTCCGGATAAAGCCGCATGACGAGGTCTCCTTTGTTGAAGTCCTTTGCGCGAACCTCCCTACTGTGGTAGCGGCGAGCTTGTTGCTGGTAAATGGTAGATCGTGCCCGAGCGACATTGCGTTCCTCTTCTAAGGCGTCCAAGGCATCCTGCCGATCTAACTCGGCCGGATGCTTTTCGTACATGCGTACCCGAGGTGCATCGTGTATGATGTCGCAAGGGAGCACTGCCTCGGCGCCGTACACCATGAAAAATGGAGTATACCCAGTGGATCTGTTTGGTGTGGTGCGCAGACCCCATAGAACGGAATCAAGTTCCTCTACCCATTGCAGTCGGCCTCCTTGAGGGAGCGAACTAGCCTAGGCTTGATTCCACTAAGGATTAGTCCATTGGCGCGTTCTACTTGCCCGTTTGACTGCGGGTGATATATGGATGCGTAGTCGAGCTTGATGCCCATTTTTGCGCATCATGTTTTCACTTCTTTGGCCGTGAAGTTTGTCCCGTTGTCTGTTATGAGACTATGGGGGATACCATAGCGGTGTACTACCCCAGAGATGAATTCGAGTACGTGGACTGCACCGGTCGAAGTTACTGGTTTTGCTTCGATCCACTTAGTAAACTTGTCCACCATGACAAGTAGGTATTTATTTTTTCTTGGCCCGCCCTTGAGTAGGCCGACCATATCTAACCCCCAGACCGTGAAAGGCCAAGTGATAGGGATTGTGCGGAGAGCCGCAGGGGGCATGTGGCTTTGTTTGGCGAATACCTGGCAGTCGGGGCAGCGCTGTACTAACGCAGAGGCGTCGGCGCCCGTGGTTGGCCAGTAAAAACCAGCTCGGAAGGCCTTGCTGACCAAGGTTCGAGCAGCGGCGTGATGTCCGCTCATGCCGGAGTGAACCTCCTGGAGTAATAATCGTCCTTCCTCTTCGGAAATACATCGTTGGAGGACGCCCGTGGTGCTTATTTTATAGAGTTCTCCCTCATGAACCTTATAGGCTTTAGATTGCCTTACGATCCGACGTGTATCGGTTTGGTCTTCGGGGAGCTCTTTATGGAGCAGGTATGCGAGGAGCGGCTCGGTCCATGGTGCAATGACTGCCATAATTTCGTGTGCGGAAGCTGTTTTCTGGACAACCAAGCCGCCCACTATATCTGGCCCTTCTTCGTCTTCGGACGAGGAGGGCTGTTTGATGTCATTTGATTCCGACGTTCCCTTGTCGTCTTGCCAGACTACGGACGGCTTAAAGATCCGTTCGAGGAAGGTGTTTTCCGGGACTTTTTCCCACTTAGCGCCCATTCGGGCGAGTATATCTGCGGCTTGGTTACTATCTCGTGGTATGTGATGAAATTCAAGCCCCTCGAACCTGGCCGAGATTTGTACGACGGCATTCCGGTAGGCTGTCATCTTTGGGTCCTTTGCGTTGAATTCGCCGTTAACTTGTGAGATGGCGAGGTTGGAATCACCTCGGACCTCAAGACGTTGGACACTCATGGAGACTGCTATCCGGAGTCTGTGTAACAGGGCTTCGTATTCTGCCGCGTTATTGGAGTCGGTATACATAATTTGTAACACATACCGAATATTGTCCCCTGTGGGTGAGGTAAGCACTACGCCAGCCCCTAGGCCAGCAAGCATTTTGGAACCGTCGAAATACATGGTCCAATGCGAATAAGTGCTATATTCTCGAGGGAGCTCGACCTCCATCCATTCGGCCACGAAGTCGGCCAACACTTGAGATTTAATAGCTCGGCGTGCTCGGTAAGTTATTTCAAAGGGTAGGAGCTCTATGGCCCATTTGGCTATGCGCCCCGTTGCATCCCTGTTGTTGATTATGTCACTTAATGGGACATCGGATGCCACGGTTACCGAGCACTCTTGAAAGTAGTGCTGAAGTTTTCGGGATGCCATGAAGACGTCATAGGCTATCTTTTGATAGTGGGGGTAGCGTGTTTTGCACGGGGTTAGGACCTCGGAGACGTAGTAAACGGGTTTTTGTACCCGGAACTTGTGACCTTCCATGTCTCGTTCGACCACGAGTACTGCGTTGACCACCTGGTTTGTGGCCGAGATGTATAATATCATCGGCTCGCATATGCCCGGCACCGCTAAGATAGGATTGGTTGCAAGGAGAGCTTTAATGCCTTTCAGAGCCGCCGCGGCCTCCTCAGTCCATTTGAAGGTCTTTGTCTGTTTTAAGAGTCTATACAAAGGTAAGGCTTTTCCCCGAGTCTTGATATGAAGCGACTTAGTGCCGCCACCCATCCTGCCAGCTTTTGTACATGTTTGAGCTCTGTTGGTAACTCTAAATGGTCCAAGGCTCTTATTTTTGCTGGATTGGCTTCAATTCCTCGGCTAGAAACGATGAAGCCGAGGAGTTTGCCGGTTGGTACTTCGAAGACACATTTCTCCGGGTTGAGCTTAATTTGATACTCCCGTAAACTGGCAAATGTGTCGCGGAGATTGTCTACCAATTGTCCGACGTGTTTGGTTTTGACAACCACATCATCTACGTAGGCCTCGACGGTCTTCCCGATGTGTTTCTCCAAGCATGATTGAATCATGCGCTGGTATGTGGCGCCGGCGTTCTTTAGTCCAAAGGGCATCATATTGAAGCAAAACGGCCTGTAAGGCGTGATGAATGTTGTTGCTGCCTGGTCAGATTCTTTTATCTTAATTTGATGATATCCTGAGTAGGCATCCAAGAAGCACAGCGAATCGTGCCCGGCTGTGGCGTCCACAATTTGGTTAATTCGCGGTAAGGGGAAGGGGTCCTTGGGGCATGCTTTATTGAGGTCTTTAAAATCGGCGCAGAGGCGCCAGGATTTATCCTTCTTTGGTACCATGACCAAATTGGCAAGCCAATCGGGGTGTTTTATGTCTCGGATGAATCCGGCTTCCAATAATTTGGCCAGTTCCTCGCCCATTGCTTGACGCTTGGGTTCAGAGAAGCGCTGAAGTGTTTGTTTGACGGGTTTGTAGCCTTTCAATATGTTTAGATTGTGTTTCGCAAGCTTGCGGGGTATCCCCGGCATGTCCGAAGGGTGCCAGGCGAATATATCCCAATTTTCCTTAAGGAAACTACGTAGAGCCTCGTCAATCTCTGGATCGAGGTTCGCCCCTACGGACGCCGTTTTAGCTGGGTCCGTGGGGTGTACTTGGAATTTGACTATTTCATCGGCAGACCTCGGGGTAGGGGTAGGGGGTCCCGAGCTGTGGATCTCGGACAGATGGTAACATGAACAAAGAGACGATGTTTACCCAGGTTCGGGCCCTTTTGATGGAGGTAAAACCCTACGTCCTGCTCTTGTTTATATCAATGGAGATGTATCAAGTACAGAGTTGATCTACCTCGAGATCGTAAGATATGTTCTAGTTCTAGGGCTAGGTGAATGAGATTGTGTTGAAGTCCCTTCTAAGGGCTAACCCCTTTGGCTTATATACACGCCAGGTAGGGTATCTAGGGTTACAAGGTCGGTATCTTGGCCTGGAGGCAGCAGGAGGAGTCTTGGAGCATACGTCAAGTCTTCGGCATATGTAGTCCCGATCTTCTCCCTAGCGCACGGCTTCCGGAGTCCATCTTAAGGAGAATGAGGGCCCACTGGCCTAGCCCGAGGAATATGGGCCGGCTAGGTTAGTACCCTCTGGTCTAGGACACCATCAACAATTATGACGAACTGAAAGAGAATTATCAAGTTCTTCAATCCACAGAACCCGATAAGCCGTTTCTGGCTTGCACCATTGCCTAATTCGGTTTTTCTCTTCTGGTTAAGCACATACTGATTGTAATGATACTCTGCCTTCTCTCTGCTATTGAACGAGTCGTTGGAGCTGCCTTCGTAACGAAGCACTTGTTCATTGCATTCAGACCATGAATCGTAGACTCCTGGACACCTACCTCTGTACACCGCATACCACTTCATCTACAAAGAAAGAGAAAAAGTGGCAGAGAAATAATGCAAGGTTAAATAGCACATCATACATAATCCACGTAAGCATTAATCACTCATACAATCAAAAGCATCGCAAGTGGCCATCCAAGTCCATATCAGCAGCTACATAACTATATCACTAAATCAATGTCAAGCTATGTAGGTGGACTACTCCGAGGTGTAGTCGGTGAAACCAGTGATCGTGGATTCAAAGCACGTGGGGGCATCCCCCACAGTGGAGGACCAAGCGTCGTCGGGAATGATGGTCGGTGGACTCAATGGCACCGGGTCGTCACTCTCCTTACGTGGTCGGGCCTTGCTCTCCTTAGTTGGCGGATTCTTCTTGGCCAGATCCTCAAAATACTTTATTAGGATCAGCTGCGGGTTCTTCTCAATGAGCGCCGCCAAGCGGTCCTCGGCGCGCTTCTCCTTGACCGTAGAGTCAACCCTACTGGAAGCTGCGTCGTCGGAGGAAGCCATAGCCGTGAAATCGATCGCTGCTAACACCTTTCATCACACAATGAAAAATAACATAAGAATCAAACATCAAAGATTACTTCTAAGCAAATTTATCATGGTGGACACTCTCACGGATATTTTGACTTTCGGTGATGGTCGAGCTGGGCGAGCCCATCATGCGTTATCAAGGTATAACAGGAAGAGCTCACCCAGATCGACCGTCATCGTCAAAATTCGATTTTTTTTCCTCCAAGAACAACTCTCATCGACTGTCGGTGATGGTCGCTCTTTCTCTGCTCCTCCTGCTTTACAAAGTTCACAGAGGAAGAGCGATCCCCTACGACAACAGTCGGTAACATCTCTCATCTGCGATTGACACCTCGTTGGCTAGCGGCGGAGGTGTGCGAGGAGTCCGTCCCCAAGCAGCAGTTGGACGTCTCCTCCCTGCCGTTGCTCAACACCGATCTCGAGACGAGGGATCTCTTTTGCCGTCGAGGCCTTCTGCACTGGTCCCCAGCGCCGACTTCTTCCTCTTCGGCTGGACCGGGAGCGCAACCACCCAGTGAGCTCTTCCTCCTCTTACCTCTCTCTCAAATTTTCTAGGGTTCTTGGTCTGAATCTGAATATACAGCTCGATCTTGATTTCTTGGTTATGTCTTGTATTATTTTTATTGATACAAATTGTTGCAACAAATTTTTCTTAGACTGGAAGTAAGTTGTTACCCCATGCTAAAAGTGAGCTATATCTCACTGCAGGTTGTATGAGGTACTTTGGTTACTCGGGATTATTGCTACATGGATACTTTGTTGTATTTCAAAAAGGATCCATACCGGCGATTTTGCAATGTAAGACATTCATATGAAATTTTCCATGCATTTTTCGTTGAAGGAACAATATCTCTACCATTGATATTAATAGGAAAAAGGAGTAAGGTCTTTATGCACGGGAAAAAGCAAGATTTCCTGAAGTTGCAACAACATAATCTATAGTTTGTTGGTTTCTTTCAAATAATGTGCAATGATCTTTCCTTTAAAGTTCCAATCTTTTGATTTTAGGACTGTCATTGATAGATAATATGACAAGTTATTTTCAGCTGTGATATTAGAGTGTCGTTTTTGCAGTTCTCGTATTTTATTAGCAATGAGTAGTAACCTTATATTGGTATATGTGTATCACAAATAAGATCTATATTCTTTATCTCGAAGGTTGTGCAGTATCACCATGTAACACACATATTCTGCATGCCGCTGGTCATGATGGCGCTTGCCAAGCATAGGACGGCCATGAAGTACAATCTCAGCTCGCTCACGTTCATCAGCTCCAGTGGCACGCCGGTCCGCGGATTAACTACAAGTGACAGCAATATTAACCGTGTTAGTTAGAAAGGCTATAGACTTTTTGGCGTCTTGTTGTTCTTATGTACTCCAAGTCACTCATTTTGGGACGGAGGGAGTAGGGCTTATCTTTCTTGTCATTTCTCCAAATTCAATTTTGTGCGGTACGTTTTTGTTCTTCATCCATATCCTTTGATACCACCAAACAAGAGCTTTATATGGATGGATACTTTTTTAATCTATCTGTTATGTGTTTATTATAATGCTCTGCAGAGACAAATTGTTTTCCCTGAGCATATCTCCTTTTATCAATTGTTTATGACTACAATGTACTTTTATATTATTTATTTGTTGTTTTTTTCAGCTGACTGTTGCCCTGTAAAGGATATCAGTGCTACAATTCATTTTTAAGGAGGAACTGGGCTGCGGCCTCTTGCTGTAAAAAAATAGCTATTTTTTTATCTTCTCCTTTGTTTATTTATGTTACTGGTATGCTGGTTATGTTGTCATGAATACAACGGATTTTTTGTTTTTCAACTGCAATTGGCAAGGAAAGTAGATGGAGTGTCGATGTCATATTTTCCCCAGAATAATAGCTATATCAATTGTTGTCTGGTTCTGCCTATATAATCGGAAGCTCGACGTTGTTGCATTGCATACATCTTCCTACGGTTCTCTAAAAGTGTTCTATATATCCTTATACTATCAAAGGTGTGTTGGTGACCCCCGTGACGTGGTGAGGAGTATGGTAAGCCACTTTTGGGCATGTTGTTCCTTAATATTTTAACTGTACAAAACACATGTGAGTCATTATGTAGGCTTTTAAACACATTTCCTCAAGTATGATGCCATTCTATTTCTTATCTTTTTTTTTTATTAATTATCATATACTAGACATGGACATATCTGATGCAATTATGATTTATGAAAGAAGCAAACGAGAGTGGATACTTGTCACTATATGAATGGAAACCAAACTCAATACATTTTTTGTTCGTGGCAACGCACGGGCATTCAACTAGTACTATTTTTTTTGAGACAAAGCTAGTACTAATAAGTCGGCAACATTCCAGTACTCCCTCCGGTCCTTTTTTCTTTGCGTCTAAGTTTTTTCCATTTTCCCCGCAATGGTTTGCGCCTAGCGTTCTTTTGGCTTGTCTTTCCAACTGTGCCCCTAGCTTTCCTATTGGCTTGAGCTGTCAACGGGCTCGAAACTGCTCCAAAGTCCAAAATAATACTCCTCCTCTCCCGCCCACGTCCGGGGCAATTCGGGCGGTCTGCGAAAACACACCTCCTCTCCCGCCCACGCTCCCGCTCCCGCTCCCCGCCACGTCACCGATCCTCGCCATCTCTCCTCATCCACTCTCAGCCATCCATCTCCATCCGACGGCTCACAGCCCACATTACGCGGATCGCTCCCATCTCCTCCCCGGAGAGCTCGCAGCTATAAATCCCCCACACGCCACCGCAATCCACCACACCACCACCGCCGCAACAACCACCACCAGCAACACACACAGCAGCCAATCCAAGCTCGCCGGAGACAGAAGCGAAGATGTCCGGCCGCGGCAAGGGAGGGAAGGGGCTGGGCAAGGGCGGCGCCAAGCGCCACCGGAAGGTGCTCCGCGACAACATCCAGGGCATCACCAAGCCTGCTATCCGTCGTCTGGCGCGCAGGGGCGGCGTGAAGCGCATCTCGGGGCTCATCTACGAGGAGACCCGCGGCGTGCTCAAGATCTTCCTCGAGAACGTCATCCGCGACGCCGTCACCTACACCGAGCACGCCCGCCGCAAGACCGTCACCGCCATGGACGTCGTCTACGCCCTCAAGCGCCAGGGACGCACCCTCTACGGATTCGGCGGCTAGGCCACTCGAATCGACCCCCCACCACCAGATTGGTACTAGTACTAGCTAGATATGGCTGTGTAGTGTTCATGGGCTTCGGTGTAATGGCCGCATCTCGCTGCCGTATGTCGTGGCCTTGGTTGTTGTTTGGATCTAGTCCTGGGATGGAATGGAAATTGAAGTGGTTTATCCTTGAATTCTTCCGCAATCTCGCACTCTGTTGATTTTGATTTATGTGCGTCGTCAGATGTTACTAATTTCCCATTGGTCTCTTGCTCTGTAATGGTCTGCCTCCCCAAATGAATCGTATTGGCTTCAGTGTAAGGTTGATTCGAACCATCCCTGCAGTTTTTGTAGTTTGCCTTTTCTCCAAATCCACGGCTGTTAACACATTAACTTGTGCTCCGCCAATTGAACCAAGTTTCAGATAAGAGATGTGCTGCCAATTTCAGACCTCTGAGTGTCTGACCTGAACATTTGAACTATCATGGGAAGCAGCTGATTTTTGTGTGTAATTTTTTCGAAAATAGATGTTGGCCATCTGGTGCTTCTTTTAATAATTGTGATAAGAGGCAGCCGATTTCTTTGGCCGAACATAGATTTTTGACTACCTAACCCAACTTTTTGAATCATGATAAGCAGCAGTTGATTTCGTTTGCTGAAAATAGGTACATGAGCTGACTGCAGATTGAATGCGTCTGCAATCAGTTGCTCTGTCAATGTACAGTAGGCACATCTTACCAGTGCGCTCTCCAATTCCCCATTGTTGTTTCGCTCTGTAATTCCCCGCCCCCAAATCTAAGCGTGTTTGCTTCAGTGCACCCTGGATTCGAACCAAATCAAATACTCACCGTGTGCTACTAACTTGCTGACCTGTACATTCGAATTGTGATGATGGGGAGCTGCTGATTTTTTATTTGGGGCTTTTTGAAAATAGATATTGGCCATCTGATTTGTGATAACACGCGGCAGATTTCTTTGGCTGAACATGGATTCTCTACTACCTAACCCAACTATTTAAAATTTGAGTCATGATAAGAAGCAATTGATTTCTTCTCTTCTTTTTTTTTTTTTGCGGGAAGAAGCAAACTGATTTCTTTGTCACAACATACATATGAGCCAAATTCAGATGGAAAAAAGACATGAACTGGGGGACATCAAGTTGCAAACATTAGGCTCATGGTGTCTGGGTTTGCTTTACAGCTACCCATGTAGTCATGTATCCAAGGTTTTTTATTATTGCCTTAATGCTGAGATATCAGCCTCAAATGATAAAAGGAGGTGCATAAACATGTAGTTAGGGCATCTCTAACAGATCCTCCATCCTAAATGTCCAAAATGTATCTCTTATCTCACTTCTTTATTTTTTTTAAAAGATTAAACTTTCCTTCTATCTAGGCATGTAGAAAATCACTTAAAACTTAATAAAAAACACACATTTATTTTAAAACTATTTTGAACTAGTTAATTACATAATTAAAGAGTCCATGTCTAGGGAAAATCATACCGTACGATTTAACAATACAAAATCCCCAAGACTCATATTTGTACTTGTGGGTCACGATTACTTGAAGTGGACCCGGACTCACACTTGTACTTGTCGATCCGAATGACTCGAGTGGTATTTGTGGTCAAATCATACTATACCAATGAATATGTCTGTTTTTTCTTCTTCTTTTTTGCATTTTCAGATCTACAGGGACATATGTTTTAGAAATAGAGATGGTTTTGTACCATTCGCAAAAGAAAAGATATGGTTTTATACATTCTAGGTGGCATTAAACGTTAAGGAAAAGAAAAACATCTGCATGATGTCAAATGTATACACGCACGACAAGACTGAGATTTGCGACTATTCGTCCGATAGCAAACCCTAGCAACAACGCTCCATATTCATCCGCCGCCGCCATGGTACTTGGACTTTGATGGAGGAACAACCCTGCTATTTCCCTACATAAAAAAAAAAATCAATGACACAGGCCCCGACTAAGGGCCTAGGCGGGAGGGGTGACAACCTATGGCCCATGCCTGGAGGGGGACCTAGGAGCTCTTATTTCTGCATAGAAGGCCCATAGGCTGGTCAGTGTTTGACCATGTAGGAACGCTCACGAAGGGAGCTCCTATTCCCAGCGTGGGTCGACGGATAGCGAGCAATCGCGTACCTTCGCACCCCCCACGCGCACTTTGGGCCTGCCCACTGAGGGGTTGGGCGCCCCGGTTTCCTTTTTCATTTTCTCCTTATTTGTTGTATCTTTTTTTCTGTTTTTGTTTTTTATTTTCTTTAAATTCAAGATAAAAAAGTACCGAATTTCAATAATGATTCACGAATTTGAAAAATGTTCATGGATTTTAAGAATTGTTCACAAATATGAAAAATGTTCTCGAATTTTGATTTTTTTTTCATGAATTCAAAAAATGTTCATGTGTTTCGAAAAAATCTTTGCAGTTTTTCTGGCAAATTTGTAAAAATGTTCATGATTTAAAACAATATTCGCAAATTCCAAAAACATTTGTGAATTTGAAAAAATGTTCATGACTTCCAAAATGTTCACAATGTCAAAAAATGTCACAAATTTGTAAAAAACATGTTTTCCGGTTCAAAAAAAATACGAATTTCAAATAATATCGAAAATTCAAAAATGTTCACGAATTCAAAAAATGTGCATGATTTAAAAAAACGCGATTCAATTATTTTCCACGAATTTGAAAGATTTTCGCAGAATGAAAACTAAAAAGAAAAGATAAAATGAACATGGAAAAAAGAAAATAAAAAAAGAACAGAACGAAAAAAGACGAAAGGAAAAAAACTTTTTGGGAATGTTCTAGAACCTTCCGTTTTTTCTTTTTGAGAAAATGGTCTAGAACATTCCCAAAACCGAAAGAGGGAGCCTGCCCTACTTGGGCTGGCCCAAAATTCAGGTAGCCAGGGAGAGAGGTGCAGGTTTGGTCGACAAGTGTCTGACCTACGCGATAAATAGGAGACGCCGCTCACGAATATCCAATCGCCGCCATTGCCTTCACGCCCTATGCTTCCCTGTCGCCGCCGCTGCCTAGGATCGCTGCCGGTTGCCGTCGTGGCGTATTTGCTACCCTTGCATCGCCCTAGCCGGTTGGCATCGTGTCAATCCCGCTACACATACCACGAGTGCAGCCATCGCAGGAAACCTGCCGCTCAGCACTAGGGGACAAGGTCAGCCTACGATTTATGCGATGCTTTTGTCACTCAGTATTAGGATTTGCTGAATCGGTTGTACTGCTGGCTGACTAATCACTAATCACGTTTGGCTAGCATCTATGGATTAGTACGTGGTGGTTTTAAGTTTGTAAGTAGCTGCTAATGAGTTTTGCTTCGGTACACCCCTCTAAATAATTCTAATCCCTATTCCCCCAGTGGATCAAATACGAGATCATAACAATCTCAACTTTTTTTTATTGAAGGGGTAACCTCTAATCTCCATCTTTAAACTGCATTAAAATTTGCAAACTTTTCTAAGGGGTGTACCGAAGCAAAACTCTCTGCTAATTAGTCCTCGTTATTTGAAAGACTAGTTCTGTTCATTGTAGCACTGCTGGTGTGGTAATTGATCTAGTGTTAAACACTTAAACTCATCCAATTGGTCAAGTCATTGTTTTATTTATTTGCTAGTCTAGGTAAACTCTATTGCCGAATCAATTTGAAGTAAAGCTGCGTATAGTTTCAGTTATTTTAACTAGCATGTTACACCTAGCACATCTCATTTGCTCTGATTGCTAAAAGCATTATAGAATTATGTAATTAGTATTCATGTTTTGCCCATCGGCCTCTGTTCGCACTCGATGACGGCCGCACAGTGGCATGGCATTGTGAATACGCATGATTTTGCATCAAGAAATGCCCATTGAAACTTATTTTTTAAGCACTGGAAGTTCTTCATATGAAATTAGATACATATATGTATATACATCTATATACATTATATATAGTCGTAAGGGCCCATGTCGTGACTTCCCCCTTTTTTTCGATAAAGGGCATTTTTATTAACTCATAACGCAGCATCAAGAGGATACAAGTCATGATGAGTAACACCCGACCTCTGCATAACTAGGATGCACACGGCCAACACAAACAGTCTGAAAGAAGATAAAAAGCTGACATATCGACACTAGTAGAGTCAAATAGGACCGTCACTATGCCTATGTCGAAGGAGGTGATGGGCCGATACGAAGGTTATGCTGCCATCCATGTTGGGAAAAAACCTCCATAGCCACTCGCTCCAACTGCGTACACACCGCCTTGAATAGCGGTTGGAACTCCGTACGGTGAAGCATAGACCACGTACGAAGCGATTGCGTACAGCGGAAAATAACCTGCAAAGGAGAGGAGTTTTTGTCATTAAAAATCAGATCATTTCTACATAGCCAAAGCGACCATAATAAGGCATACGCTCCCACCCTTATTAGCGTTTTGAACCTACAAGGAATACCGTCCAACCAATGACCAAAAATATTGGCAACACCTGTGGGCGGATACATATTATACGCTATTTGGATGATTGACCATGTAGAACGCGCAAACTTGCACTGGAAAAAAAGGTGTCTGATTGTCTCGTCATGAGTACAAAAGCTACACTTCTTACTTACTTGCCAGTTGCGACGGGCGAGGTTATCTTTGGTGAGAACCACTCCCCTCCGAAGGTACCACATGAAGATCTTAACTTTTAGTGGAATCTTGGACTTCCAAATTTTCTTATTGTTATCCACTGGGATCTCTGAATGCATGAGCGCACGATACATAGAGTCGACAGTGAAGGACCCAGATGTAGAGTCGTGACTTCCCCCTAGGGCACTAAAAGATATAGAGCCGGCCCTATTGATGTTTACAAAACTCTTCTTAATTTAAGCTAGGACATGTAGATCTATCATGTATAGGGAACAATGCAACTCCTTTTTTTGGTTTCCAATAATCGTCATTAACCAAACTTTTGTTAACTAAAGCTAGGCCATGTAGGGTGGAATCAGAACATAGATTTGACTTCTTTTTTCTTCAAATTTTCCCATATGATTGACATGTATCTGTTGTGGTGTGCCTCTTATCAGCAAGCATCACCTGCCACGAATTCTTCGAGGTAGAAAAGTGGGATTACTGAGTCACACACTCCTACAATACCGAAGCCGCAGAAAGCACAGGTACATATAAGCCCAAAAATAAGTCTAGTACGATATGGAATTTCGTTGCCAAAGAAAAAAAGTTATGAAGCTTCTATTTTTTTCCCCCTCATCTGCTAATGTTAGGATGCATCACCCGTCATGGCTTCTGTAAATAAAGGGCCAACGGCTAGAGAGAAGGTATCAAACACTATAAGCTGCGGTCAAAGGGCGCACTCTGGGGTCATCCACGTGGCGATTTTCACTGTGCTATGCGCGGCTCGCTATTGGGCGCTTTCAGCGAGAAGAGAGAGGGGCCACCTTGAAGGCGGCTTTCCCCTTTCCTTTTCCTCTCAGCACGCAACGCCCCCAACTCCATGCCCCGTCAAAAAAAGCCCCCAACTACATGTCGGCCACCCCAAATCCCGTGGAGATCGCGCCGCCCGCCGCCCCCCCACCCCCCCCACCCCCCCACACCAGCACCACAACATCTTCTCGGCGGCGGCGGCGGCCGGAAGTGGACGAGCGCTACACGGGCGCGCTGGGGCTCTACCTGCACCCGGACTGCCGGACATCGACCTCAAGAAGCTGTGTGGGCTCATACTCAAGGCCAAGCTCACGCCATGCTACCCAATGGATCGATAGATAGAGCGTCGCGGGTGGAGAGGTGGCCGGCCGGTGGAAGGGGCAGCCTCTCGATTATTGGTTCTCGGAGGTGCGACAAAGACGAGGAAGAAGCCGGGCGCCTGGTTCCCCGCGGTTCGTGCTGTTCCTCTCCTCCATGCCCCCTCTCTAATCTGTTGCGCCGTGATCCGATCTGTCCGTGCTCACGGCGGATGTCGGTTCTCGCACGGTGGATCTCACCGTTGATTCGCGCTTTGTTTCTCTTCTTGTGGTCCGTTTCGTCGCCAAAGCGCTGCCCGGGTGGAGACGCGGAACGGCTGGTGTTCTTCGCGAACGAGCTTTTGATTTGTCTAGCTAGTGAATTGATATTGTTAGTTTCTCGCATCAGGTTACCAACACAATTGGCAAGGGCTACAATCTGATGAAATTCCTCCATGAACAAAGCTTGAGGAACCTGAAGTCTGCAGTACTTCAGTCCCAAGGCCTCCGATGCTTGGTTTCAGATGATTGCAACAAGTTGCTGGCTCTTGTCGGGGCTGAAAAAAGGTAAGCAGTGACATTTTCAGGCAATTTAGTTTAACTAGCGATGCTTCTCTTTCTTTCTACCTGTAATTAATACATGTACATAAATGTCTGTCGGACTGATCTTCAGTTTAGATAGGCAAGCAAGCACCACTGTACGCAACAAATAAAAGGCAAGAAAGCAATGCATATATCCACAACAAGGAATTGGTCTCCAGCGTTTTGCTGCTCGTTTGGTTCGTTTGACTATAGACATAGATGTAATGCTCCAAACGAAGCAATACCTTCTAACTCCAATACTATGCTTTTTATATGACAAAAAGAATTTTTAGGACAATACCTTCTAACTACATAATCTGTTTTTCCTTTTTCCCAGTTACACTCCGTGGGAATTATGCTGTGTGTGTGTGATATGCAGGGAGCAGTTTAAGGAGTCTGCTGCAGATGTTGCTCGGTTGTGGAAACCTGTGCAGAGATCCCAAATGGCACAACTTGAATCAGCATTTCTCGAGGTTGAAGTCTGAACCCACACATCAGAAATACTCTAAAGAAGCAGCAGCATCCAGTGTGCAGTATCTCAGTTCGTTTGTGGTGGATGGATGGAGAAAGGGAGGGAGGTGAGCTGAGATGGACTCGGTGGTCTACCGCGTTTGGTTTGTTTGGGTGGAAAGATTCTTGACCACTGACTCATAGCTGATGCTGACTTGTGATCATCTGGCAAGGAGGTCTCTCTGGCAAGTCCAAGATGGTGTCAAAGAAGCAATCTATTGTGATGTCCTTTGTTGCAAGCTGTACTCGGTCCTGTCAGTACTTATCTTGCACCACATTAATTAATCACATTGAGTTTTGATCTTTATGTCATCATATCTATTCTCTTGGTGCAAGTAGGCGCGAAAGGACTAATGCAAGACAATCTTGACATGATTTGCACTGTAAGATTGATGGACCAACTATTTTGAGCAACGTTGGAGAATTTTTTAGAGGGATACCCTTGCGTGATTTATCATGTTGATGTCATGAGCACAGCTCCAGTCATGCTACTTTCCTCGTGGACAAAACTTTGCTCAGGTAATGTTCGTAACCATTTAATTGTTGGGTACTTTTACATGGCACTTTTTTTATAATGATATGGGCATGTGGCTTTTGCATAAAGAAAGGGCTCGTTCGTTCATGGAACTTGGGGAGATACAATCTTTGATATATGAGCGTCTTAATTTTTTCATCTTCTTGTGCTGTACCATTTGAAACTACATACTTCTTGTATAAAGTACTTACCATTTAATGGACTTGTGCAGAATCTTGTGTGCCGAAAGAACCTCATAATTGATAAGAGCATTCACACAGCATATGTCTAGGAAATCAGATCAGCGCAACATTTCATTTCCATAGAAAATCAATATTTTCTTGGTTCTTCGTATGAGGGGCCATCCTATGTGAATTCAGGTTTGGGGTTCTTCCTTTGTATCCTATCTGAAACTTGGAATATTGATTGTTAGCCATAGCTTAACTTCCGCAGTTGCTTGTATATCTTTCTTTCTCAAGGCATCACCCATGAGCCATGTTTCCCTTGTTTATTTGTTAGCATCAAAAGCAAGCTCCAGCTTGTATGTATGCGAATTTTTAGGGGAGTCGGCTGCTACTTCTCCACATATACTTAAAAAATTGCATGTTATTAGGTGTTGATATCTTGGTGGCACAATGGCGGTGGCACGATCTCCCATCAGTGATGAACTGCCGTGCGGGTGGGTGATCTCGAGGGACAAATCAGGTAACAGCGTACCTATAAACAAACTAATTTTATGGCCCTACTTTTTCAGAAAACTTATTAAATATTCCGAAAATCAGGATGCTACATATAGTGCCTTTCTGTGGTCTGTAGCAAAATAATGCTCTTATTTTTCAAATGTATGTACTAGCGGGGGTCATACAGGTGTATAGAAAAACCTTATTTTGGATACGCCCGTATTGAATGTCTTGATCTTTGTCTGCCTTCCTGTTATATGATGCCATTTCTTTGATTATACATTTTGGAAGAAACCTTCCCAAATGCCTAAACAGGGGCTCTTGCTTTGTTTATCAGTTGCTTAATTACATTGCAGATGTCAGTACTTTTGGGTTAGTCCCTTTTTCTTTGTTCTATGTTATTTTACTTATGTGCCATCTAGAGCTCTTGATTATTGTACTGATCTCACTGCAACAACACTTATAATGAGTTTTAGTCCTGCACATTCTGTTTTACATGTGTACATAATTTATGCTTTCGCATGCATTTCATTAATGCTACCTTTTGCTTAGATATCTATTTTTCTTTCACTGGAAGTTATTTGTGGCATTCATATAGATAATATAAATTGCTTTGCTTATATATCATGTGTAACGTTCTTTTCTCTTTAGCCTTCGCGTTGTTTCTATAGCCTGCATTTTGACCTTGCTAATTTGTTGCAACACTGCCATTAATGTAATAGGAGTCTAAGGACTGGTTCATCCCATTTCAAGCGCAAGGCAAGGCGTCGCTTCTCGCTCACTATTCATTGTCTCTAGATGCACCGTCGACGACTATAACCCCGCCGGCTATACATAGAATCCATGTACCATGTTTCCTATCTCTGTAATACCTTTCAAGTCTGCCTTAGGACGCGAGGAAGTATGCCTCTACTTTTGGAGGCTGCCATGTGCCGTCCGTTGCTTTTGTACCACTACCAATCTACCATCGCTCATGTAACCTCTACAAGTACATTCTCTGAGTGTGTTGCTTTTGCACAACTCTATCTTAAAGTTTCAGTTAGGAACTTGCACGTACCAGTACTAAATATGCATGTAGTGTGATGGAATAACACCCCGTGGTACAAACAAGAAAGTAGAAGGGGCAAGTCCCTACCTGGCACCGCCCCAAATTCCTCTCAAGAGGCCTGCAATGGTGGCCCCCAACCACTAGTGTATATATTATTTCATTGAAAAACAGCACATGTACGTAATAACAACTTGTCACGCTACATTTTGCCTCTGCTTACTTTTTTGCAATTTATCTAATTATTATGGTATATATTTTTCTGTTAACAACTTGTCACACTACATGGTCTGCTATCAAGGTGCTATTTATGACTTTATTTGGAAAGTCTTGGATGGCAATCAGAGGGAAAAGATTGCAAACCTACCCTTAAGGGGTTATTACTACATCTATGCAATATTCAAATTCGTCCAGTAAAGAAACTAGCTGATGCTTTCAATACAGAAGTTGAGGTATTCGTTGTCAAGAAAACAAATTTTTTTAGGCAAACAGAAAACAGTTAACGATAAAGGTAGATGACGTAGTTAATATCATGGGCCTGCCTTCAGAAGGTGAGGCACCTGAAATTAAACGAAGGCATGCACACAAGACGATGTCCGAAAGAAAACAGAAACAAGCCAAACTGTTCGCTGCATACAAAGAACCAAAAGAGCGAGCAATTAATTACAAAGGCCAGGTGCAACAAATAAAAGAAAACAAAAGATCTACAGATGAACACTTCATGAGAAGGCTCACATTGTCCGCAATCAGTCGCCTACTATGTCCAACTACAAAGTCAGAAGTCAGTTCAGATTACATGAACCTTATGTTGAACAAGGAAGATATAAATTATATAAATTGGGTAAACCTGACCCTTATCACCTCGTTGAGAGCATAAAGCAGTACAAGAGCAATAAACAAGAAATCTTGTTGCTAACCTCGCTCTGCACAATATAGACATAGATTACTCTCCTCTTTAGAAGCCTTTGATTTAGTTCTAGGAAGGAGAAGGTGGCAAAGAGGGAGAAGGCCTGCTTTGCGGAGGGAGATGTATGCTACATGTCCACTACCACAAAATTGAGATTTAATTTCTTTACTACCACATACTAACAATTCATATTGTATTTTTCGAAGTAGATTATTGAGCAGCTGATGAGTGACGTGGAGTATGTACTACACAGATCTTTGCATGCTAGCAATGAAGTACGCACAATCTGAACCCTAGTTATTTGCATTTTCATACTACAGAACGTATTAACTGTATTCATCTTTCTAAATGTAGGGCTGCATATTGCAATAAATTCATACAACTATGCAAGTAATAGACCATAAAACCACCCAAAAAGAATACGCGGACAAACATAAGTACTTCAAGTCACTTTTTGATGGTTTAACTGACATTAAACTCAATACAAATCTGACCAACAGAACTCTACTCTGTGTTGTCAAGTGTTTAGAGGCAAATCCATATTTACAAATGCACAATTTTATCTTGCAAATTGTTGTGTGAAAGAAAGCACCCTTATTTCCTAGGCATGATAATAGATCCAACATACGAGATGAAGAAATTTAGGTTATTTAAAAGATACTTTACTTATATATTAGTGTGGCTTATTGCATGTTAAACACTCGTTCTCTTTTATGTGCAAGCCTTTTTCTAGGAAGGGTGACAAGTGTGCATGTCATAAGGGACCACACAGAAGATAGGATGAAGACGAAGAGAATCTACCGAATGTAGGGGAACGCGACAGAAAACAAAAAATTTCGGTACAACGAGCACGCCCAGGACCACTATGAAGACTGCATGCAAGGTTTCGATCCGATCGTTACCGACTCGTAGCACAGCGGAAGTAGAGTCGATGTAGATCGTCGGTGCAGATCCCCGCAGCTAGGATTTACAACCTCCCAACCGCGAGGATGTACTCCCTCATTTGCCCCTCGGACAGTCCCTCGGACATCCCTCTGGGAGGCGGTCGGACAGTCCCCCGGACGGTGTCACGGACAGCCCTTCGGGAGGCACTCTCGAACTCGGACAGCCCTTCGGAAGGACCCTCGAACAGCCCCTTGGGCAAAAGATCAAACGTACGACCTCTCTACGGGGTTGCACACATACGGTGTCATCTATCCGGCAGGGCTTCGCCGTCCAGAACTAGTTCCCACCGGAACCCAGACAGCCTTTCGGCTCTACGAAACTATTTCGCGGGGAGGGAGAGAAGAAGCCAGATCATTGCAATGGCATGTGTATGTGAGAAATGAGTGAGTGTGGAGAGTGCCTCTCCACCTCTATTTATAGGAAAACCCAAGGGGTAGGGTGGCTCCCAAAATACCAAAAAACCCATCACATGGATTCTCCACAAGGGTAAAATGGGAAGGCTAGAGGAGCACCATGGATGGGCTCCTCCTTGGCCGGCCAACCTCATGGGGCCCCCCCAAAGGGGGTTCCTTAGTCCCCAAGTTCTTCTAGAAGCCTTTTGGGAAAAGCCCTAAAAGGTGGATTTCCATAAAGTAGCCCCAAAATCACTTTCATTATTCACGGAAATATTTTTCCGCGACCGTTAAATCCGAAAATATTTCTGTGGGTCTTAGAACAATTCCATTACCCACTAAAATGATTTTGGACGCGTTCCGAAACAATTCCGGATTAGTGATTTTCATCTGCGAAAAGCAACTAAACCGGTTCCGGCAGCTCCAGAACATTTCCGGTTTTTATCTCCGAAAAATCCCAGAAGTTCCCAGAACAATTCTGGCACCCTCCAAGAATTTCCAGGCGTGTGCCGAAACCAATTTGACTTAATGGTATACCCTGAAACAACTTTTCAGTTTTACCGAAACTATTCCGGTGTTCTCTCTCCGGAACTTTTCCGTTGTCTCCGAAACTTTTCCGGTGACTTTCTCTCAGACTCCCTGTCTAGTATTCAACAGATAGATGACCCTTAAGCGTGTGACCCTATAGGTTCGGTGAAGTATAGACATGACCGGAACACTTTCCGATAAATGATCAACATCGGAGCCGTGGACACCCATATTGACCCCTATACCCACACGAATAAATATTCGAGTGAACCTCCAGTTGCCGTGTGCTATTCTTGTTGCTTCGCGATATGTTACAAATACCCGAGGTGAGATTTATCGGCATCCCCGTGAATCAACAACTTGTCCACTATGCCAGTTACCTCGTTACCGGTTTTGTTCTCTTTTCTCGTTCCCGTGTTCCGGCATCCCTGTGATCAAATCACAATGTGTCTGGCCAGACGATGGTGGATACCGTAACACCGAGAGGGCCCAGAGATATCTTTCCATCGTCGGAGGAGCAAATCCCAATCTTGAGCTATCAAGTCCCTTGACACACTTTTCCATGAACACGTAAGCCGTCGTAATAGCCACCCATTTACGGATGACGTTTAACAAACCCCAAAGTTCATGAAGCAAGCATGAAGAAACTCAACACTCTCATGGTCTAAGGAATTATGCAAACGTTAACTTTCTCTGTATTATTAACCATTAACTTGTGACGAATGTATCTCATAGCATAACATCAATTCGGGTCGATTCAACACAAATGTTCTTCTAACATTGTGCCCTCAAAGTTGCCGGCATAGTCATGCCCATGATTAGGAAAATAGAACCATCATGCAACACTTGAGCTAGTCTTACATGCCAGATTAGGAATACATTTTACCGTTTATTATTCCACACGTGCATATGAGTTTTCCTCCAAGCCTCGTGGTTATTGTAGACTCGAGAACCATAGCAGTTATAGCACGGAATATAAACTTAATTACGAACATGGGGATAAATAATAACATTTATTATTGCCTCTAGGGCATATCTCCTACAGACTCCCACTTGCACTATCGTCAATAATCTAGTCAATGCTAAAACACTTTACACCTATGGCATACCGGTGTAAAATATGCTTCGCTCGTGGTATAGCCTGATGTCTAACGGATCTAGAAATAACTAGTCATTATGTATTACCTCTAAGAGAGCGAGGTTGCCAACAAAATTTCTTTGTTTATTGATCTTGTACTGCTTTAAGCTCTCAATGAGGGATAAGTATCACAGTTTCCCAATTTATATTGTTTATATCATTGTCGTCCAACATAAGGTTCAGGTAATCTCAACTGACTTCTGACTTTATAGTTGGACATAGTAGACGACTGATTGCGCACAATGTGAACCTTCTCATGAAGTGCTCATCTGGAGATCCTTTGTTTTCTTTGATTTGTTGCACTAAGCCTTTGTAAGTAATTGCTCGCTCTTTTGGGTCTTTGTATGTTGCGAACAGTTTGGCTTGTTTCTTTTTTCTTTCAGACTCAGTCGTATTGTTTGCATGCATTCGTTAATATCAGGGACCTCCCCTTCCGAAGGCATGTCCATGATATTAACTACATCCTCTGCCTTTATCTTTAGCTGTTTTCGTTGACAATGAATGCCTCAACTTTCTATATAGAGTACAAATTTAACACTTGCAGAAAATCATACTGATAGATTTCCCCCTTTTTTCTTTCTATGGAGTGCCCAAATGCTTTATCTCAACGACTTGTGTTTTGTCATGTAGAATTCAGCACGTCCTGTCATTCCAATCACGTGTTTTGCTTTCCTATTTATAAGTTCTGACAAAGTCCTACAATCCAAAGAGGACCTAGTCTTATTTCACATTACTAGGAAGAAATTATTTGGCTCGAGCTACGTGTCGACCGACGGCCGACTGATCTTTGGGAAAAATCGCCTGGGTCGCGAGTCATTGAATCTGTCCCATGTAGTCGTTGGATCATCACAACACGGGCCATGTTGTGGTCACTCATTGCAACATGGATCATGTTGCGGTCACCACCAACTTGCCTGACGTTGCAAACACCTGGGCCTTTGATCACCCATTGCAATATGGACCATGTTGTGCTCACCCATTGCAACATGGACTATGTTGCAGTCACCTCTAGCTTGCATGATGTTGCAAAAACGTGGCCCTTTGGTCACCAATTGCAACATGGATCATATTGCAAAGCCTTTTGCAACGTGCCGCAAGGCATCGAGGATAAGCAGCAAACTTCCAGAGCGAGTGACGGAGTAGAGTACGAGCGCTCACACTCATACTCCTGCGATCGCTTCATCGCCCAGAGTTACAGAAAGTCTAACTTTCTGAGATGGACCAAGGTACGAGTGCTCGCACTCATACCCCGGCTCGTACTGTGAAGCTGCCCTGACAAACAGAAGGTTCAATTTTTCAAGACAGACTACGATCGAGCCGCTCGTGCCGTGGGTCATACTGAAGGCACAACCCGAAGTTCAAACCAACTCAGAACAAATGACAGACCAAGGGATGAGTGTGGCCGCTCGTACTGTGGGTCGGGGTTTCGATATTTCTCACGTCTTTCTAATGCTAATCCTTCGAGAAAGAAGAAAACTTGTTTTTACTGTTGATCTGCAGAAATAAATATATTTGGAAAGAAACCAACCAATATCCTGACAAAAAATCCTCAAAAAAAATCCTGACAAATGAAAATATTTGGAGCACCTTTCTCTTTTGGCAAAAATCCAACAGAGCAACCAGAGCGCAAGATGGCGCATGGTACGAGTGCTCCCGGTCGTACCGTGCGGCACCCAAACCGCTCGACCGCTACCCAACCGCTCGCTCGGCTCGCCTTTTTGTGCTCGTTCCTCTGTTGCATGCTTCCTTAGGGGAAAAAATACTACCTCTACTTAGTGACCTAAAACATCTTATATAAGTTTACGAAGGGAGTAGATATCAGTTTTTGTGTTAGTTGCTAAAAAAATTGGTGAAATAAAAAAAGTTAGTGAATTTTGAAATATTCATAAATTCGAAAAGTTCTCATGAATCTCTACTCCTAATGTCTCGCTTGATAGGCTAGCCTCCACGGTTTTTTTTCGTCCCCCACTTTCGTCTGGTTTTTTTTTGTCTGGTTTATTTTCGTCTCCCCTCCCCCGCCCACGCATCCAACCCCGTCGACAGCCGCCCACCGATTTTTCCAGTCGAAGCCAATACCCCTACGATAGAAAAACCGATGGAGAAAACCAACCAACGCTGGCCCCCCCTCCCTGGATCCAAAATCCCTAGCACATCTCCTCGCCTCTCGATCCATGGCGCCTCGATGCGGCGGCGGCCTCAAGATCCGGCAGCGTTGCCTGAGCGAGGGCTCCGTGCGGGCCAGCGTCTTCTCGGATCTAGCAACGTCTTCTCTTCTCACCCTGCTGCCGAGCTCGTCCGCCTCACCGTGGCCAATGATCGCGTCTGATGTGGCCGCGTTCCTCTCTGGACGGCGGCGATGATGGAGGGAGCCACTGGCGCTGGCCAGGCTCCAGACCGATGGACACGCCTGTTCGCCGCTCCTCGGGGCCAGCCCCTCCCGCCGCGCCGGATCACGCATCGGCTTCGAGACCCCTCGGGAATGCCGCCAGTGCAGGAGGCGTCCGTGACAGTGCGGGCTGGGGACCGAGCGGCTGGGCATGTCGCGTCCAGGGCTTGGTCGGGCTGGCGTGAGCCGCCGTCGCTGAATTTTTGGCTGCTTGGCTACATGTCGCTTCAGATTTGGTACTATCCCCATCTCCAGTGGCGGAGCTACCGCCCGGCCACCCCGGGCACTTGCCCGGGCTCGCTGTCCAGGAGACTGCGTATGCAGGTGATAAACAATGGGGCAAATCCCACTATGCATCGTGTTTTACCCGGGCAAGATTGCACGTGAGCTCCTACCAAGCAGTACCGGTCTAATTAACTACGCCTAGTAAGTGCACTCCTTGACCAAGCTTAATGTTCAGCAGTGATCCTTCTTCCAAAACAATTAGTAGTACTTCTTGAGAGGAAACAACCGCTCATAGCCCTGTTCGGCACGACTTACATCCTCAGCTACTCGTCGTCTCGTGCCCTTTCTTCTGATTAGGTAAGATTTCGCTAACTAACTTTCAAGATTGATGCATTTAGGACTTAAATTAATTTATGAGGCGGTGGGATATATTTTACATGTCTTCCTCTTTTCTTACAAGCTCTCTATTTTGAGTATATTCACAAATCGCAACACTTAATGTGTATGTGAATTAGAAATTCATAATTTTTATCTTGTAGTGGAGACGGGGGAGGGGAGGGGCGGTTCTCGGGGAGGGGGAGTGCGCCTCTGTGCGTCGCAGATGCATAGTTTAAATAGCCGCGGCCATGCCAGGTGGTTAGCCCGATTCAATGCGGCGCATCGGCTGGAGTTGGTTCCTTGGGATGCAGCGTCCGCATTGAATCGGCGACGCCTGATAGGTCACGTCTGTCTACGCCGCCCTCCCGTCTGATCAAATCGCAACATCCATGTCGGCCGTTGCATGCTCTGGACTGGCATTAATACAGCGCGGGTGTTCAATTGAAAGCGCGAGATAGGCGGGAGGTTTTTTTTTGGTGGGCTAGATCGATCGGACGCGGGCTTGGGAATGATCCAGACGCCCGCAAGCCGCAACCCCCCCCCCCCCCCCCCCCCCCCCCCACACCACCACCACCACCAGCACCACCATGTTTGTCTTCGGTTTGCGAGAGAAAGCACATCCGGACCACTCAACGGACCAATACAGGACTGTGTTGAAGGACTTTCGTGGTCTGAAAGTATGTGGATGGTTTAAGAATCGGCGTTGAAGATGCCCTTAGACTCAAACTTGCCCAGGCTTCACAAAAGTTCTGGCTCCGCCACTGCCCATCTCTCTCTCAGAGACACACACCACGCTCTCTCCGTCAATCTCTCAGTGTCCGCGTGTGCTTGCTGACGCAGGTGTGATGCGCCGCTGACCGCTGTTGTGTGTGCTTGTGACGATGCTGCCTGTGAGTGTGCTTTTTGCCGCTGTCCTGCGTGATTCTTGGTGCCTCGAGGATGAGAGGAAGCCACCCAGAAAATGGCCAGAAGGAAGCACCATATGTGCATGTGTGCTCATATGTGTTAGAAGGTGAGTTTGTGCTTCTAATTTCCTGAACATTCCTATTACAAACAGAAAACAGTTATTGTTGGTGATAATAATTATTGGTGAACATTGTTATTGGTAAACCTGCAAACCTGCATGCTGTCGATCCGCCTCTCCTTCCTGTTGCAACTATTGATGAACATTATTATTGCAATTTTATCCTAATTTATGTTCAGCTATTACCAGGTTCTTTGATTGAATCCTAATTCAAACTTCTAACATACGCAATACTTTTTGTGCAATTATAAGATGATGCATACTCCGACAGTGCTTTGGCCACATTATAAAAAAGGTAAATCCATCATTGTGGAGATGTCAAAGTCATCACAAAAACAAGCATCTGAACTTTCTTTTTGGAATGAAACAAAGATGTAGACTAACAATATCATGGGTTTTTTTTTACATCAAACAATATCATGGGTTGGTTCAGGTATATATCACCAGTATAACAATCTATTAACCATAGCAATTGGCACTTTTTTTAGCTACTCTCAAATGCTTCTCTATTTTAAATACCTATTGAATGTTGTCACAATCACCCTATTTCCGCCGCACTGAGGGCTGTGGCAGGAAGGAGCCCACCGTCGGCATCGCCCATGGCCGAGAAGACCGAGGACGCCGAGGACCCAGCGCCCTCAAGTACGATGGCGTTCTTTCTGTTGCGACTTATGGTGATGACTGAGGAGTTTTGAGATCAATCTTGATCTGCATATGACCGTGACCGGGAGGCGAACCCGGTTGCGCTTAGAGACAATTGATTAATGGAGATCCTCTAGCCACCGAGCTCCTAAAGGACAGCTAGGCAAGAAATCCACGCTTGTCCATACGGCTTGCCGTTTAGGCCGAGCAACCTCGTGAACTTTGACCCCATCATGCAGTAAGTATAAATAGTTTATAAATTAACTAAGTTTTTAGATTGGATATTCTTCCACATCTATGTATATTTTTTCTTACTGCAGTATATATCTAACACTAGAAAATGAGTTGTTGAATAATTTTTACTAATAATCATTGGTCTATAGGACAAGGACTCGGCGGATGATTCCTCCTCGACTTTCTACCAGCTGCGCCCTGACTGCGTCCACAGCATCCCGACACCATGTTCAAGACCAAGTTCTAACCCACGTATCCAATCTCCCTCCATGGATCTTGCCTCTCATTGACCAAGAGCAACAATTCAACTCAATTTCAGATTTACAAAAGAGATGGACCTAGAGCAAACAACCTGTGAGGCTTGGTTGGTGTACATCGACAACGTTGTATGGTGGTGAAGTTTCTTCACTTCCCCTGGCCAGACGCTGCATGCTCTGCTCGCTGAAGGTGCCCGTTGTTTGTGTTTGGATGTTGTTGTTGCCGTATGTCAAGGTATCACTAGTAGAAAACAGGGCATTAGTCCCGGTTCCTAAGGGCCTTTAGTCCCGGTTCTGCAACCGGGACTAAGCAATCGGGACTAAAGGCCCCCACTTTTAGTCCCGGTTGTGTTACGAACCGGGACTAAAGGAGCTCCACGTGGCCGCTGTGGGGCGCCCAGGCAGGAGGACCTTTAGTCCCGGTTGGTAACACCGACCGGAACTAAAAGGCAGCCACGCGTTAGCACCTGCCAAGCGCTGGGGTTTTTGTTTTTTTTAAATGAGGGGTTTAGGGTTTTGGAGGGTTTAGGGGTTTCATATTGTGTTTACCATTCAATTCTTTTACATTTAGCGTTTTCGTTTTTATTTTACGTTTTCCATTCAACTCGACGCTAACTACTACATATAGCAATGAAGGAAGCATTACACAAATCGTCATGAATATAGAGAGAAGTGACCTCTCTTTCTCCGTGCTTGGTCGAACAACAAGTTTTCGTATATCTATTCGACGCCACTACGTATAGTACACGTTCATGCATATATACAATGTAACATCTCTTACGATCCCTAATATCTAATTACCAATATTCACTACCAATTCTCGATGGTATACTCTGGTTTTAGCTATGATCTCTTGAAGGAAGAATCCCGCCAATTCCTCTTGAATTGCTCGTATGCGAGCCTTTGGTACGAGTTCGTCCCGCTTCCGTTCGATCTAATTTAAAGAAGGAGGTCAATATATATATATATATATATATATATATATATATATATATATATATATATATATATATATGAATGAAACTCAACACAATTGATGGTAATAAAATAAATCTGTGAATATTGTTTACGTACTTCAAGTTTTTCAAAAAATCTGCCCGTCTCAGAGGTCGTCTGGCGAATGAACTCGCAAATGTAATATCCACATAAGTTATTCCCGGATCCCTGCCTCGAGCACTTTACGAGAATAGAGTTCAATCAAAATAATAATCAAGCATGATAGTGGTATTGAAACTAGAATCAAAGAGATGCGCAGAACTACTTACACTGAGTTGTTCAAATCGCAGCTCCTCTCTCCATTCACCCCTAACCTGCTTGGTGAACTCTTTCCAAACCCTGCCCGGCAAAGAAAATGAATAAAGGAGTTATTAATTACTTGATATCAGGAAATGAACGATAGTTGCCGATATAGTGCGATAATGATTGAAATTATCTCTGGAGCATATCACGCAGGTCCGCCCACATCTTAGGGTCTTTATGTAGCGAGTCCATGAACTTTTCCTGCGTCAAACCGAATGACTAGCAGAATAAAGTGGAACCTGCGCACGCATAGCTCATCAATTACACTTAACATCGAGTAAGCGAAACAGAATGATGTGTACAAGACAGTATAACACTCACTGGAAGTTGTAAGGAAATAGTATTTCCCTTTTGTTTTGTTGTTCAATTAACGCCCTTAGCAAGATCTTCTCTGTATCCTTGGCGTTCCATTTTACCGTAGCTTCATGAATAGTATTTGGGTTAATGAACCCAATGTCATAGATTTGTCCTCTTTTGCATTCGAGGATCTTCTTTCTGCATAATATATATAGTGAGGATAATTATACATGCAATGAACGAGCTGAGCTAGAGACTTAATTACAGAAATGATACTTACAAACAATAGCAACTGACGATAGATTTTTCGATGACGTCTTGATTGTATAACTGAAATAATTCTTCAAAATCAATGAAAATCTCCTCGTCTCCATTGAAGTAATACTCATCTTTAATTCCCGCAATGATATAGTTGCTCCCTTGCTTTGAGGCTTCCAAGTACCAGTCATGCAATCTTCGCATCATCGTTGGTAGATGCGGGAGCTCCTCAGGTCTGACGAGAGGCTTCCCGTGCTCGAATTTAAAGTCTAACTCAGCCATTTCGAACTGTACCTCATCACCTAAGTAATCACCAAGAGTGAAACCAGGATCAGCGGCCGCTACCCCCGGATCATTAGCGATATCGGTAAACACCTTGAGCGGGGGGCACGTTTGGTTTTTCTGTTCGCCGAGCTGGGGAATTGTTTTCCCCCTTGCACTACTGCTACTTCCCGACCGCTGTTGTGGATCTCTATATGACTTTACAATAGAGCGGTCATAGTTTGATAGCAGCGGAGGCGGCGGTGATTTTGTAAGGTTTTCTAGCAAGCGCCTCGCTTTTACCGGATCTATTTTCTCCGTTGGATCTGGACGGTTCGGTGCAAGCTGGTGTTTCACGTCGGCAGCCACGATCTCCTTGGTTTCCTCCTCAGTCATGTCGTATGGTAACTTGGCAGGAGCCTTCTTGACGCTACCTGCTCTGGATTTCTTCGCTGTTGTACTACTAGCCGCCGGAGCAGCGGCGGATCTCTTCCGCCGGGGCTGAGGCGGCGGAGGAGGCGGAGTCAGCTGACGCGGCGGATTCTGCTGAGGGGCCTCCTTTGGCGGAATCCCGCTGACGCGGCGGAGACAGCTGAGGCGAAGGAATGTGCTGACGCGGCGGAGACGGCTGAGGCAGCGGAGATAGAGCTGGACTGTGAGGAGTCTGCTGAGGGGCCTCCTCTGGCTGAGTCTGCTGATGCGGCGTCCAGTGTGGAAGCACGATGTGTTCCTTTCTCCATAGAACGGTAGTCCTTCTGGCATCTCCCAGATGAGTCTCCCCTTCACCTGTGGGGTACTCAAGCTCCAGCTGCTCAAATCCGTTGGTAACTTCATCCACCCCGACAACAGCATAGCCATCTGGAATCGGAGAGCAATGGTAAGTTCCATCAGGTACACGAGGTAAGGCATAGCGGACCGCCACCTTCAAGGATATGTTCATGCATTTCGCATGTAGATCACAATGTTCCCTCTCCGTGATATCATCCACGGGGTAGCGAGGAGCCGTGATATCAGGCCGAACGAGCTCCGTGGAAGCCACGCTGCTTTTCCGCTGAGATGGTGGGGTAGCTCCGTGGGCAGTATCGAATGAAGGATCTTCGTGCCGCTGAGATGATGGGCCGGTAGCTCGCTGGCTGGTAAGTGCCTCTATTTGCTTCTGCTGCAACGCTACTATTTCTTCTACCTTCTGCAGCCGGTCTGCATCCTGTTTCTTCTTTCTTCCTCAGCTTCTGTAAGTGTCACTGCTGTCGGGAAACCCAACCTTCCACGGAACGGAGCCTGATGTGCCTCGTGTTCGTCCAGGGTGTTCAGGATTCCCGAGGGCGCGTGTCAGCTCGTCCTTCTCTCTGTCGGGATGGAACTTCCCCTCCTGCACGTACTTCATTGCAGCCTGAATGGCTTTGACGGGTGTTGCAAGTTGAGCTTTCGTATAAACACACTTCCCTGTTTCTGGGTTCAAAGTTCCCCCATGCCCGAAGAACCAAGTCCTTGCCCGTTCGGTCCAGTCCAATGTCTCTGGATGGATCCCTTTATCAAGCAGGTCGTTCTCAACTTTCTCCCACTTAGGCCGGGCAGCCTTGTAGCCACCTGACCCCGTAACGTGGTGATATTCCTTCTTTGCAGCATTTTGCTTATTTATATTTGACCTTTTCTTACCTGCCTCCGATGTCTTGTACTCCACAAATGCGGGCCAGTGATCTTTTAACTTCTCATCTGCTCCGGTGAATGTTGGAGTCTTCCCTTTCAGGACATACTTTTCGTGCAATCTTTTCTTCCAGTTGTTGAATTGTTGGGCCATCTTCTTAAGAGCCCACGCCTTGACTTTTTGCTCCACCTCTGGCGGTAGGGTGAAATTTGTCATGAGCGTATTCCAAAGCTCATCTTTGGATCTATCGTCGACATAAGAAACTCCATCCGCCTTTGGCTTATTCCATTCTTGAATGCTGATCAGGATGCTGTCCCTAACAACAACTCCGCACTGACTTATAAATCGGTCTGCGGTCCGCTTGGGAGCAGTCGGTTTGCCATCTGCAGCGAGTTCTTCGATCGTGAACCTTTCATTCTCGCCCAACCTTTTCTTCGGGCTTCGTCTCTTTATAGAAGTTTGGCTCGATCCGGAGGGCTAAAAGAAGAAAGAAGCGTTAATATATGTACATACAAATCAATTAATGCATCTAGTCAGCAGAGGCTTAATTAATATACCTCGCCGGACTTTGCAACAGTTAAGGCTCCAACACCGCCGGAGCCGTCATCTTCTCCCTCCATTCGATCACCGGAGCCGTCATCTTCTCTTCCCTTACCATGGGAGTCGTCGTTGAGAAACTGTGAGGTGATATCATCATCTCCGTCGCGGATTATTTCCCCCAACATCTCTTCTTGTTCTAAGTCTCTGTCGTGTTCCATAGTTTCTGCAAAGACTTGCAAGTTATTTCAATGTTATAAACAAATTATTAAAACAAATTCACATTTCCATGTCTATTTGCATCTTGATTAAAAAAATCACATTATTAAAACAAATTCACATAATATCACTAATACATCTCGAATAATCCAGTTAATGCAATAATATTATCATATAATATCACTAATACATCTCGAATAATCCAGTTAATGCAACAATAATATCACATAATATCACTAAACATCTCGCCCAATCAAACTGGATGTCGACTCCCGGTTCCTGAGCCGCGGGCGGTGAACACCCAAAGAGAAGGAACCATCACAGGATCATAGCTCGGGTGAGATCCCTAAAGAAACTGCCAGGTATTGGAGAAGCTATCGTCCAACGCAACCATGTAGCGACGGAAGTGCTCATCCTCCTCCCTGACACGGCGACGTACCACCCTCTCGGGGGCCGGCTCCCTCTGCACCGATAGTGGCCCACGCGACCGCCACCAAAGAAGCTCCGGGTCGACGACGAGACCTCGATTCCTCACCAAGCTGCGCGCTCCGGAAGGTAGCACCTCCCAGTGCCAGCCCGACGGAGCCCAGTCCCGGACATGGCGCCTCTCAAACTGGTTGTCGCCACCGAGTCGACGACGAGGATGCGGGCTGGGCATCGTCGCCGAGAACAAATTCCTATGAAAACAAATCAGGTCTATTTCTCGTTCATTGTGAGACGTTACTCCGGCTCGCCTTTATTTCATTGTTTGCATCAGATTTCTTTAATTTTTCTTTTTTTCTCTCACCACATGTCTATATTTTTTATACACCTATCAAATACACGATTCACATTTTTTATAATATATGTTTTAATACCAATTTTTATTCATACACATTGTACATTTTTGTATACATCTAAAACATTTTATACACATCTAAGTGATTAACTTTTTTCAAATAAATATCATTGAATTTTTTCTAGTGACAAAAAAAAAAGAAGAGGAGGTGAAGGGGGATTCGTAGCTCACCCTAGGCTGTAGAGGAAGTAGTTGATCAGCGGAGGGAAGATCGAGGACCAACAGCTCCGACGTCGATAAACACTCCTCGGAGATGCAACACCACAAATCTGTAAATTGCACCGATTTAAAATTTTAGACCATCACATATCATATAGCTTTTAACAACATCTCAAATTGCAAAATAAGCTTCATCAATTATTTACTACATATTCGCATGAGAAAAATAGCTCCAAAAGTATCTTCTCAAATTACAAAATGGCAAATAATGTATCTTATGAATCAACATGACCTAACACTAACTTGATCAACATCCATCCATCCATCATTAACTTGACCAACATCCATTCATCAATATTTTACAAACTAAGTTTCAAAAAAATTTGACCAACATTCCATCCATCCATCCATCTATGAATCTAAAAATATCCATGCATCCATCTAACACAAATTCATCCTTGCATCCATCCACCTAACAAACAGTAGTTAACAGTAGCAAGAAACTGAAAAAAAACATGAAAAAAAATGAAGAATGCTCACCGGCCGGGGGTCGGAAGAGGGCGTCGTGGGCGCGGGTGCAGCGGGTCACTCCGGGGAGATGCGACACCACAAAGTCTGCAAATTCCACCGAGTGAAAAAAAATAGATCATCACATCACATACAACATTGACACATTATCCATATACTTCAAATCCTAAATTTTCTCAAGTGTTAATTTCTTTTGCATTTTTGTTACATTATCATCATACCTTCACATTGTAATCCATAGCAAGAGCAAGAGCAAGATCAAGATCATCATCATACCGTCACATTATCCATACAATACCTAAATTCTAAATCCATAGCAATACATGATGCATCCATCTAATTACGTAACTATCATCATACATTTGCATTTCTTGCATTCTTGTTAATTATTATTTTTTTGCATTTTTTAAAATGAAACCATATGCATCAATCCATGCTGCATCCATCCATCTAACCATCCATCTAATTACATAACTATCAACAACAACAAAATTAAAAAAAGAAAAATAAAACCTATTGCTACAGAAATATGGATAGGGGAGGGGAATGTGCTCACCGTGGGGAAGGCCGGTGCGGGGGAGGGCAGGCACGGGGGGAGGGCTGGCGCGGGCGGTGGAGGGCTGGAGCGGGCGGCGGAGGACCGGCACGTACAAGCTCGGGCGCGCGGCGCGTGGAGGAGAGCGGCGGCGTCGAGGGGGCGCGCGCGCGTGGAGGAGCGGCGACGGTCAGCGGGCTCGGGGACGGCTTGGAGGCGACGGCGATCTCCGGCAGCCTGGCGGCGTCGTGGTGTGGTTCGACGTCTGGGGTTGGAGTGGAGAGGAAGGAGAAAACGCGGTTCAATACCCACAGCTTTAGTCCCGGTTGGTGCCCCCAACCGGGACTAAAGGCCTACCTTTAGTCCCGGTCCGAGCCACCAACCGGGACTAAAGCTAAATTTCAGCAGCCCAAAGGGCGCGAAACCCAGGCCTTTAGTCCCGGTTGGTGGCTCGAACCGGGACTAAAGGTAGGCCTTTAGTCCCGGTTGGGGGCACCAACCGGGACTAGATTATGTTTAGCTCTTTTAGTTTTATACCTTTTTCCTTTGTTTTAATTATTTTAGTTTATGTTTTCTTGTTAATCTTTTGCCAAATTATATTATGTTAATTCTAAGTTAATATTATTTTGATCATAACTAGAGTTTTATAAAAGCTTTTTAGTTGATTCTTTTTGCTATTGAAGAATATTATGAAATACTTTTTGTTAACCTAATAATGTTATATTTTCTTTTCTGTTAAGTTATTAGTTTAGTATTTTGTTTTGTTTTTGTTAACCGAACGGGTTCAAGCATACGTACATCGTAATGGTAGATCTCCTTGTCAGTGACCCGCACGAGGAAATGGTTGGCGCGGACGCGGCACCTCTTCCCGATGGTCCCGAATCCTGCCCGGGCCCCTCCCTCGGCCGCCGCCGCCACCACCACCACCGCCCCGACCGCGGCCACCTTCCTGCGCCTCGGAGGACTCGCCGCCGCGGCCGTGGCCGCCCCGCCTGCCACCTCCGCCTCGCGCAGACATGGACAAGCTAGGTCCGTAGTCCGTACCCTACGTAAGGAGTTGGCAGTGGAGAGCGAAGCCTCTTTGGAGCTGAAGCGGCTTGGACGTTGCTATATAGAAAGACTGAGCGACGGGCTCGTGGGAAAGAGAAATGCCGATGGCATGTGGGGCCAGGCACACACGAGCCCGCGTGTCAGGGACCCGGAGCGACAGGCGCCTCGGTACGCGCGTAAAGCTGAGCCGGAGCGGCGCCATGGACGGACCGGGGTCGTCGCATCGCATTCTCCTATTACTCCTACCTCTCGCGCTCGCGGAACGAGGAGATCTTTGTAGCCGGCACGCGGAAACTCACTAGAGAAAAAGTCTTCACTTTTTCTTCGCGCGCGGAAACTCACTAGAGATCGAATTATATTATGTTAATTCTAAGTTAATATTTTTTTGATCATAACTAGAGTTTTATAAAAACTTTTTAGTTGATTCTTTTTGTTATTGAAGAATATTATGAAATACTTTTTGTTAACCTAATAATTTTATATTTTCTTTTCTGTTAAGTTATTAGTTTAGTATTTTGTTTTGTTTTCTATTTGCTTTTTCTTATTGTTTTCTTTATTGCTTTATTCATTGATTGTATTTTGATTGCTAGAATGCTTGCTAGAGTGAATGCTTATATGAATGCAATGTTTGATTATATAGATTTTCATCAGATAGTGACAAATAGTTCTATCAAGTTATTTTTCATAGGTACCATTGCCAGTTAATACATCGCCTTCATGTAACTGTAGTGATTCTAGATCAAAGCCATCATCAGAATAGTTGTGGAGCATAACTATGGCTTTCAACCCAAAATCAAAGGTGCAAATTATTCGGTTATATTGTATATGCCGAACAGTTACTTGAGCAATCCTACCATCTGATATGTTGTCCTCGGTTTCACCAGAAAGCAACCAGAACTCCTCTCGTCTGGACTTGGCTCGGCATAAGGGGTCCTCCGATCAGAGAAACCACAAGGTAGGGGTGGAATCTTGCAAAACTTGGGATTTTCCAGCTATAAGTCCGGAAACTCACTAGAGAGAAAGTCTTCACTTTTTCTTCGCGTGTGTCCCTTGCTTATTGCGCCGTAACCATGGATAATCTTCATCATTTAACAAGATGCTTGGGTCAGTCTTCACTGTGAAGGGAGGAATTTCATGAAACTTTTTATAATCTTCTGACATGTTTATCTTGTCCTCCACTCCCACGATGTTTCTTTTCCCTGAAAGAACTATGTAGCGCTTTGGCTCATCGTATAATGTATTCGCTTCCTTATCTTTTCTTTTTCTCGGTTTGCTAGACATGTCCTTCACATAGAAAACCTGCGCCACATCATTGGCTAGGACGAATGGTTCGTCTGTGTACCCAAGATTGTTGAGATCCACTGTTGTCATTCCGTACTGCGGGTCTACCTGTACCCCGCCTCCTGTCAGATTGACCCATTTGCACCAAAACAAAGGGACCTTAAAATCACGTCCATAGTCAAGTTCCCATATCTCCTCTATGTAACCATAATATGTGTCATTTGCCCTATTGGTGTTTGCTGCATCAAAGCGGACACCACTGTTTTGGTTGGTGCTCTTTTTATCTTGGGCGATCATGTAAAATGTATTCCCATTTATCTCGTACCCTTGAAAAGTCAATACAGTCGAAGATGGTGTCCTGGCCAACAAGTACAACTCATCTCCAATAGTGTTGTTACTCATGAGATGTGTTTGCAACCAACCGTCGAAAGTCGACATGTGTGCACATGTAATCCAGTCGTCAGACTGCCCCGGGTGTTGGGAGCGTACAATATTCTTGTGTTCATTGATATACGAGGCCACCAAGGTAGAATTTTGTAGAACTGTGTAGTGTGCTTGCGCCCAAGAATGCCCGTCCCTACATATTATTGCTTTCGGTGCTAGCGTGCCTTTTCCACTCAGTCTCCCCTCATGCCGCGATTGAGGAACACCAATCGGCTTAAGGTCAGGAATAAAGTCAACACAAAACTCAATAACCTCCTCTATTTCATGGCCCTTAGAGATGCTTCCTTCTGGCCTGGCACGGTTATGAACATATTTCTTTAAGACTCCCATGAACCTCTCAAAGGGGAACATATTGTGTAGAAATACAGGACCCAGAATGGCAATCTCGTCGACTAGGTGAACTAGGACGTACGTCATAATATTGAAGAAGGATGGTGGGAACACCAACTCGAAACTGACAAGACATTGGACCAAATCATTCTGTAACCTTGGTAGGATTTCTGGATCGATTACCTTCTGAGAAATTGCATTGAGGAATGCACATAGCTTCACAATGGCTAATCGAACATTTTCTGGTAGAAGCCCCCTCAATGCAACCGGAAGCAATTGCGTCATAATCACGTGGCAGTCATGAGACTTTAGGTTCTGGAATTTTTTCTCTGCCATATTTATTATTCCCTTTATATTCGACGAGAAGCCAGACGGGACCTTGATACTGAGTAGGCATTCAAAAAAGATTTCCTTCTCTGCTTTCGTAAAAGCGTAGCTGGCAGGACCTTGATACTGCTTTGGAGGCATGCCGTCTTTTTCGTTCATACGTTGCTGGTCCTCCCGTGCCTCCGGTATATCTTTTGTCTTCCCATACACGCCCAAAAGGCCTAGCAGGTTCACGCAAAGATTCTTCGTCACGTGCATCACGTTGATTGCAGAGCGGACCTCTAGGACTTTCCAATAGGGTAGCTCCCAAAATATAGATTTCTTCTTCCACATGGGTGCGTGTCCGTCAGCGTCATTCGGAACAGATTGTCCGCCAGAACCCTTTCCAAAGATTGCTTTTAAATCCTTGACCATATCAAATATATCATCACCAGTACGGGGGACAGGCTTCTTCCGGTGATCTGCCTCACCTTTGAAATGCTTGCCTTTCTTTCTTAAGGCATGCTTGGTCGGAAGAAATCGACGATGTCCCAGGTACACATTCTTCTTACATTTGTCCAAATATATACTTTCAGTCTCATCTAAACAGTGCGTGCAGGCATTGTATCCCTTGTTTGTCTGTCCTGAAAGGTTACTAAGAGCAGGCCAATCATTGATGGTTACAAACAGTAACGCTCGTAGGTCAAATTCCTGCTGTTTGTGCTTATCCCACACACGTACACCTTTGATATCCCACAGCTGTAAAAGTTCTTCAACTAATGGCCTTAGGTACACATCAATGTCGTTGCCGGGTTGCTTAGGGCCTTGGATGAGCACTGGCATCATAATGAACTTCCGCTTCATGCACAACCAAGGAGGAATGTTATAGATACATAGAGTCGCAGGCCAGGTGCTATGATTGCTGCTCTGCTCCCCAAAAGGATTAATGCCATCTGCACTCATACCAAACCATAAGTTTCTTGCGTCATCTGCAAACTCCGGCCACTTTCTCTCGATTTTTCTCCACTGCGACCCATCAGCGGGTACTCTCAACATCCCGTCTTTCTTACGGTCTTCTTTGTGCCATCGCAACAACTTGGCATGCTCTTTGTTTCTGAACAGACGTTTCAACCGTGGTATTATAGGAGCATACCACATCACCTTGGCAGGAACCCTCTTCCTGGGGCGCATGCCCTCAACATCACCAAGGTCATCTCGTCTGATCTTATACCGCAATGCACTGCATACCGGGCGTGCATTCAAATTCTCGTACTCCTCACCGCGATTTTATAGAGGATGCAGTCATTAGGGCATGCATGTATCTCCTGCACCTCTAATCCTAGAGGGCAGAGAACCTTTTTTGCTTCGTACGTACTGTCAGGCAATTCGTTATCCTTTGGAAGCTTCTTCTTCATTATTTTCAGTAACTTCTCAAATCCCTTGTCAGATAAACTATTCTCTGCCTTCCATTGCAGCAATTCTAGTGTGGTACCGAGCTTTGTGTTGCCATCTTCGCAATTTGGGTACAACCGTTTTTTGTGATCCTCTAACATGCGATCGAACTTCAACTTCTCCCTTTCAATTTCGCATTCTCTCTGTGCATCAACAATGACCCGGCGAAGATCATCAGCGGGGACATCTGGTGCCTCTTGATCTTCAGCTTCCCCCGTTGCAGTATCACCGTATTCAGGGAACATAGGATAGTTGTCATCATCCTCTTCTTCTTCATTGTCTTCCATCATAACCCCTCTTTCTCCGTGCTTGGTCGAACAATTATAGTGGGGCATGAAACCGGACTTAAGCAGGTGGTAGTGAAGGGTTTTCGAGGAAGAGTAATCATTCATATTCTCACAGACAACACATGGACAGTACATAAAACCATTCTGACTGTTTGCCTCAGCCACATCGATAAAATTATGCAGGCCCGTAATGTACTCGGAAGTGCGTCGGTCACCGTACATCCATTGCCGGTTCATCTGCATTATATAATTAAGTATATCAAAAACCATTACAGAACATCATGAATAGAGAAATGACCAAATTAATACAAGTTCATCATCACATTAAAACCAAAGTACAGTAGTGATCAAATGTTATTACTGCAAAAATAAATACATAAAGTTCATACATAGTTCTCATAAAACAACATACAACTATCTAGAGCATCTAATTAAAACACACATTGAAACTAACATACAACTATGTAATACATTTAAATGCAACAACAAATGCGATCAAAATCGCAACTAAGGTAACAATTGATCCAACAGCATAATGATACCAAGCCTTTTTATCAATGGCATATTTTCTAATCTTTCTAATCTTCAAGCGCATTGCATCCATCTGGATCTTGTGTAGATCGACGACATCGGCAACATGCAATTCCAATTTCATCTTCTCTTTTTCAATTCTTTTCAATTTTTCTTTCAAATAATTGTTTTCTTTTTTAACTAAATTTAACCTCTCGACAAGAGGGTCGGTTGGAATTTCCGGTTCACATACCTCCTAGATAAAAACATCTAGGTCAAGTTGCTCGGCATAATTGTCATAAACACTAAATGAAACAAATAGTTATAAAAGATAATATACCACATCCGAATCATAGACCGGACGAGAGCCGACGGGGGCGGATATCAAAACCATGGCACTATATAATAACAAACAATAATACAAGTAAAAAAATTATACAAGTAGCTATCTAAATCATACAAGTAAGAATTTGTTCTTTTAAAAAAAAGATAAGAACAAGAGGCTCACCACGGTGGTGCCGGCGACGAGATCGGCGCGGGCGATCGACGGCGGTGAGGACGGGGACGGGGACGGGACGACACCCTACACATGTGCAAACTAAGAAGTTAATTTGAGCTCAAATTGTGCATCTAAATCAAATAAACTCCCACATATACTCCTCCACTAAAACCCACAAACCACTCTACTTCTAGAGCATATGAAATGAGCTAAACTAGCAGTGAGAGATGAAAGGATGAAGTTGCTAACCTTTTAGAACACTTGGATAGGTTGTGCACCGCCAAATCTAGACAAATCTTGGGGAAAATGGAGCTTGGAGGTCGAGCTTGGAGGAAGAACAGAGGAGAAAGCTTAAGTGTGGCTCGGGCATTTCATCGAACACCTCATGTGCATAAGAAGTGAGAATAGAGTAGCACACACACCTCCCACCTTCCACGGCCAAAAAACAGAGGAGAGGGCGGGCAGGGGCGAGGATATATATAGGCATCTTTTTAGCCCGGTTGGTGTCTAGAACCGGGACTGAAGACTAACCTTTAGTCCCGGTTGGAGACACCAACCGGGACTAAAGGGAGCGAGGCCCTTTAGTCCCGGTTGGTGTCTGGAACCGGGACTAAAGGTCCCAGTCGAACCGGGACTGATGCCTCCCGAGGCCCGGCCGGCGTCCTAGCCGCTCGAACCGGGACTGATGCTCACATTAGTCCCGGTTCGTAACATGACCGGGACTATTGCTCTAGCCTGGCCAGAACCAAAGCCCTGTTTTCTACTAGTGTATGTAGCAGCAGCTTTTGTTATCCTTTCCTCATCAGCGATTGTCAAAATTTATCATGTGGGCAAATTTATTTTTTGACTGTAGTATGAGTACAAGGTTCAGAGAAGTTCGGTCATTCAGTATCTCACAGATTGTCTAGGCTTTCAATTTAGGAGATGATTTGGAAGCTCAACATAGAAAATTATTTAGTCTAATGCAGATTACATATTAAATGCCTTTTCAAAGCAAGTATGGAAGGAAATGTGGTGAGCTCTCCATGAGAAAATTTAATATAACAGTTTCTTTGACTTGAAGGAATATTTGTAGATTTTAATCTATAGAAAGTTTGTGGGTATCATCTTGGCAAAATTGATGCTCTTGACGTCTATTATTAATGGACACTTTTATCATTCTAGATATCATTTTATGCACTTCACTGAGAAGGTTTTCTAATAGTTGAGGAGGAGCTCATGATTCCGAGCTCGGCTCTTCCTGACTAGCTCGTCGCCACGCTCGCAACTGCGGAATCATAGGCACGAAATGCTTCAGGGTGTCCGCCAAAGCCCGTGTCATTGATGCACCTGTCATCGATGCACGGCGAGGGGGACTCGGAATCTGGCGATTGCTCCGTTGCGAAGCATGCGATGTTAAGAGAAAAGAGGGAGACTGCACCGGAGGAAAGCGAAGCATGGTAGCAGGTCTGAAGATGAGAGCATGTTCTCTTTTAGCAAAGGATCAATGTGTCTATTTTGTCATCCCGTTGCAACGCACGGGGACCTTTGATTTGATTTAGTTTTATCTTCTACTGTAGATAGGGAAATATGGACACTAAATATCCATTTCTTAGGTGTCAACCTGGTACTTTAGGCTGTATGGTACATGGCAGAGTTCTTCTAGCTACTAATTCAGGTAATATGATTCATATCTTAGGCACTTTGCTTTAAGCATAGTTAACTAATAGCAATGACATTGCCATATATGAATGTATGAACAAAAAAAAGGAGGTACAGTAATGATTTCGCATATGCACTTTCCCTACAACCTATGTCGAGGGTACCTACTGTAATGAGTTTGCATATGAACTTGATAAAAATAGTACTGCTACCTTGAATTTGTCAAAGAATAATGCCACTAAATTGCCAGCCATTTTGGATCTGTCATCTTTTTCCCCACTAGGGCGCTTCCTTAAAATTTATTACTTTAGAGACATGGGGATCCTCAAGTTAACACACTTGATTCTTACTGCTTCTTATGCATCCCTGAACTTCAGTTAAATGTGTGATTATCTGGATATTTCCTATACTTTATCAAGTGTAGGGTTCTGAAAATAAGGACAGACATTTGTTTCACCTTTTGTAGTTCATCATAATAGCATATGATTTAAAAAAATGGCAAATTGCCAAGTACAGTTCTGAAGCGGAGAGTTACTTATGTTTTTTTTTATTCATGAATGACATGATCAAGGAGTCAGGTGTGAAAATGCTTTATAAATCAGGTGAGACAACATGCTGAAATTTTGTGGCGATTGGTGAAGGAAAGAACTATGTACTCTTGTTTCAAGTAGACTTCGTCGCCTTATTCTTAGAGTCAGCTTCACCTCCCATAGTTATATTCTTGACGTGAATATTAGTGCCCCCCCCCCCCATTTTATGTTGTTGAAAATGGCAATCGCTTGATCTTTGAATCATGCAGCTGCCTAGCTACAAATCTTAATTGTGGCCAAATAAAACGTACTGATATATCCAAATATTGTGTATCCCGCTTGTAGAATTTGTTCCTATTTATCCCGTGTCATTTTTACATATGGGGATCTGGTGTTTTGCGGCATCTCAAAGTTTAGCTTTTTAAAGTGATATATTGTACATATCGGAATTTTGTGTTGTGCCTCAAAGTTTGCCCTTTTACAAGTAATATACTGTGTATTTTGTTGATGCTTTGTTGCTGAGATATATTCTAAGTGATAATCATACATTTCATGTTTGCTCCTCTATGTTAGGAGAGGAATGAAACTATGGTTGAATTCTAAATATGATATTATGCAGCATGACCAAAATATCACATCTTATTAATCCCTTTCTCTTGGCAGTGTGCTACATCTGGTCGCTCAAGGCCAAGGAGGTGATGAAAGGCTTCTTGATAAGTTTTTAGCTCTCTGATTCAAATCCATGTAACTTGCGAGATGATGGCATAGTATTATGAGACATTTTATTTGCATTTGATTAAATTTCGTTCCCTTAAAGAAATATAGTGCAATGGAATTAAATTTTAGAAACAACTGCTGGTTACTGTTATTTGTGAATTCTATTTAACCCTTCACAATTTTTAAATAGTTTAGCTTGTGCTTGCTTAACTGTCTATCCGCATATATATACAATTCTTTTGAAATTTGTTCTTAATAATTTCTCAAATACAAAATCTAGGTCGAAGCTATGCTACAGACTAGGTGGTAATAATGGCCATCATTTATATGTTTGGAAACTACTAATAATCCACTTGATCATCTCAAGTAACAAACTACTGACTAATTAGCCATGCATCGAGAAAAGTAGAAGTTGTTCATCTCAATAAAAATATATCCTAATTACCATATTTATTTATTTAAAAATGGTTATATCCTAACCCCACGCCATTTCCAACAAAGCAAATATCATTGCATTTTGTTTCTATTGGTACTTTGGATAAGTGTGGGTGGACTTGATAATTGACACGAGGAAGCTGCTAAAAGCAGGGGCTCTAATCAACAGCAAGGATCTTCTAATGGTTTCCTGCTGGTTTATCCGGTGGGAGTGTTGAAGCATTTTCACGAGGAAAAAACGAGATCCCCTTGCTCACTCATCGATGAGCATGAGGATGATAGTCGCAAACTCCATTGCTCGGGAGGATCGCGCACCGACGCCAAGTTCATAAATGGACTTGATCTATGTCCGGCAGTGTGAAGCTCAACAAGGACACTTCGTTTCACATTGATGGAGGCAATGGGCCCTATGGGCTATTCTTCGTGACTCATTTGGGGGCTTCGTTGTTGCTTCATGCAGGTACCCAGTCAAGGTTGGACATTCCATCGATGGAAGCTGAAGCATTACTGATGGGCTTGCAGTTAGCAGAAAATTGGACATCCACTCCCTTGCGGTGGAGAGACTCAATGAAAATTATTCAAGCCGTGAAGAACCCATCGGAGTACCGCACTTCAGGGGCGGTTGTTCACTTATGATTGCCGGAATTTGATGACAAGCTTTGGAAGGGCGAGGATTATGCACTGGGGGCGAGAAGCAAATGTAGATTCACATGAACTTGCTCGATTTTGTTTTATTGAGAGGGCCTGAGAGGTCTAGGGGAACCACCCCCCTTATTTCCCGGTTCCAGTTCTTGTAAAGGATATGATAATCATTTAAACAAAGTTATCAAACTTAAAAAAAAACAATAAGAATCTTCGACTGCTGAAAAACAGTAAGGATTTGCACATTTGTGCTTGATCATGAAGTAAAATGGACCACAAAGGGACATTTTAACTTGTTTTATTGAGAGGGTCGGAGAGGTCTAGAGGGATCATCTTCCTTGGCCCGTGATAATACAAAAGGTGTATTTATATATATGTTTGTTTTTACAGAGTATGAGGGAGATGGAGATGAATTATGTCGACGTCCAAAAAGAATAGTTTGAAGACCCTTGGATTTTTTTTATGGCAGCGCACGGGCACCTTCCAAAGATAAGGGTCTTCAGGTGATGTCTTATGGCAGTGTACGTGCACCTAACATACTAAATTCAGCTTTGACCTTGGAGACGACCTTAATCATTTGTTTGATTCATTTATATGCATGCATTTTAGCCCGTAGCAACGCACGGGCGTTCTACTAGTTTAAAAATTGTTCCTTAATTTAGGAAATGTTTGCAATTTTAAAATGTCCATGATTTTAAAAAATGTTCACAAATTGAAGAAGTTCACAAAATTCGGAAAATACAAATAAAAAATGTTCAGAAATAATTTTTTTATGAAAATGAATCCAAAAAACCAGACAAAACGCGAGTGAAAACCGAATAAACAAACACATAAAAAATATCGGGAAGCTTCACAAAACCTGTTGAAATAGAATCTTTACACGAGCCAGTCACTTTTTTTAGGGGGTAAACCAAGTTTTATTAATCAAATGCCACAGAGAGTGGAATACATCTCGGATCGTGGGGTTGCCCAAGCCACACATGGTGCCCCTGACCTAAAAAAAATGTGAAAACTTGGCTAAACTATGCGTTTCTTTGTTCGACTCACGACTCTCGAAAATAAAATTACACTAAACATAGATGAACGATGCTAAATCTCCCTAATGATATCTCCCTTGATTGCCGTGAAGGATATCTCCCACTACTTGCTTAGAATCTGATGCAACTACAAAGCTTTGGAAGAGTAGTTCTTCAGCCAAGGAAAGGGCCTTCCTGCATGCGATTGCTTCTAGCGTTGCACGATTATGAACACCATGAATTACCAGTGATGAGCCAGTCCCCTTTTTTTTTGAGGGTATGAGCCAGTCACTTTTTTTTTCTTGAGGGGAATGAGCCAGCAACTTAAAAGACCTGTTTCGAAGCTGCCTCGGCCAACGGACTAGAGCTGTCAACGGGCTCGAAGCTGCTCCCAAGGCCCAAAACAATAGTCACACTCTAGTCCGGGGCAATTCGGATGGCCCAGCTACTCCCTCCAATCTTTCTCAAAAACAAAAAAAACACTACTCCCTCCAGTACATCCGGAGAAAACACACCTCGTCCCCGCCCACGCCCACGCTCCACGCCACGTCAACGATCCGCGCCACCCCTCCTCCCCCACTCTCAGCCATCCATCTCCCATCCGACGGCCCACACCCCGCATCACGCGGATCGCTCCCTTCTCCTCTCCGGAAACCTCGCAGCTATAAATTCCCCACACGCCACCACCGTTCACAACACCGCACCGCAACAACCACCACCAGCAACAGCCAAGCGAAGCTCCCCGGAGAGAGAATCGTCGAGGATGTCGGGCCGCGGCAAGGGAGGGAAGGGGCTCGGCAAGGGCGGCGCCAAGCGCCACCGGAAGGTGCTGCGCGACAACATCCAGGGGATCACCAAGCCGGCGATCCGGCGTCTGGCTCGCAGGGGCGGCGTGAAGCGCATCTCGGGGCTCATCTACGAGGAGACCCGCGGCGTGCTCAAGATCTTCCTCGAGAACGTCATCCGCGACGCCGTCACCTACACCGAGCACGCCCGCCGCAAGACCGTCACCGCCATGGACGTCGTCTACGCGCTCAAGCGACAGGGACGCACCCTCTACGGATTCGGCGGCTAGGCCGCGCCGGTCCAGTCGATTCCACCTCGCCCCGTCAGATTAGTATTCAGTAGCTAGCTATGGCTGTTCGGTGTTCATGGTCTTTGGTGTAATGGAATGGCCGCATCTCGCTGCTGTTTGTTGTTTGGATGTACTGCTAGCATGGAATGGAAATCTCAGCATTTTACCCCCGAATTCGTCTGCAATCTCTTGCTCTGTTGTTCAATCTTATCAGCGCGCTTTGTTAAATCTTATCCTGTCACTGTAATTTTAAGCTCCCAAATCGATCTCGTTGGCTTCAGTGTGCACTAGATTCGAACCACCCTTGCATTTCTGTATGTCAGCTGTCCAATGCCCACCATGAGCTGATTCAAAACTCAGATGTAAATCCCTGAAATAGTCTGTGCTTTCTTCAATTCCATGGTTGTTACTACATTATTAACTTGTGCTCTGCCAATTGAAGCAATTTTCAAATAAGAGATGTGCTGCCCATTTGAGACCTTGAGTGCCTGTCCTGAACATTTGAACTGTTATGGGAAGCATCAGATTTCGAAAATAGAAGTTGACCATCTGATGCATCTTTAAACTGCGATAAGAGGCAGCTGATTTCTTTGGTTGAACATAGTTTTTTGACTACCTGACCTGACTTTTCTGAATCATGATAAGCAGTTGATTTCTTTGGCTGAAAACATATATCACCTGATTGCAGATGGAAAAGATGAACCGGTGTGGAGATCAAGGTGCAGATATTAGGCTCATGGTGAGTGGGTTTGGTTTACAGAATCCCATGTTGTCATGCATCCAATGATCTTTATTATTTCCCAAATGCTGAGTTTTCAGTCTTCCTGAAATGATCAAACGAGTATAATGATCTATGAACAGCTAGATAGAACTTACATCTGAAGAGCAGTCTAGAAACTGTATTGAGATTAGGATATTTTTCTATTTTGCGATGGCACAGCAGCACCAGTCGTGTACATTTTGCAACTCATGGACATTTTGAACATCAATAGAGATGATTCACTATCATATTGGCACCATAGCATTTCAAATTAATATTTCGGAATTGAATTTGATAAGTTTCAGACCAACCGAGTTTCCAAAACTGAACCATACTGGAATTTCTTATATCTACTAATTGAAGGCACCAATGGAGCCTCCACTTCAATTCTCGGAAATCACATAAGACTAACCTTAATATCTTAATTGTAGAGTCCTAGAAGATTTCTTATATCTACTGCTCACCCATACATGTTCATTACATTGCCTAGCTACTAATTAAGTACTACTCCACTTACATATCAGAGTAAGTAGCAATGTACAAAGATTCACCACACCCTTGTCTTCGTCATCATCATCATCATCGAAGTCATCATCAACTTCTTAGCTACCATATACTCCCTCCGTTCCGATTTATAGTGCGCCCTCGATTTCCGTGCGACAACTTTGACCGTAAATTTAACCAACAAGACCGACTGCGGCGGGAGCAAAAATTATACATGTATAATTTTTGCTCCCGCCGCAGTCGGTCTTGTTGGTTAAATTTATGGTCAAAGTTGAACCTCGGAAAACGTGGGCGCACTATATTTTGGAACGGAGGGAGTACTTATTTTTGGTCGTTGTCGTCATCATCATCAACTTCTTAGCTACCATATACTTATTTTTCATCGTTGTCGTCGTCATCATCATGAGCATACTCTGCAACTTATGTAGTTATCTACCCCTGCTGAGCGACATGGCTTCCACCAAGCATGCTGACTTTCACTTGACGAAGTGTCTCACACGCTTCGCACCTTATCTTCTGAAATAATTAACCATAGCAAACATTGATGTTATAGGTTCTGAATTCATAACGTGTGCACGGTAGTTGCAACTTGCAACAAGCAAATTTGTTGTGCACCAAGTAAAAGTAATTTCCCAGGTTATTCACAAGCAAGCATATACGTACAACAGTATGATGCAGCAGATATACATGCAGGACTAGCCACTTTATTTGCTGATCAATTACCATCAATTTACTGTTTAATATCAGGTCATTTCAATGGGTGTTGGGCTAGCTAGCTGCATGCTGTACATGGAACTATTGGTTGCACTACAACCAATCATCGGCAACAGTTTAGTGTTAATCTAAATTAAGCACTACAACCAACATCCCTCCTTGCTGATCTACTAGCTACACAATGACAGTATGGTCTATTTGACTAGGCAAATGACATTCTTTCACCTGCACAAAACATAGTTCTTATTTCTGTCGAATGCACTTTCTGAAAACAGAGCAGTACCTGGCTGTCGACACCGAATTCGAGCCTGAGCTGCAGCTTGTCGGCGACGAAGACGAAACGGAAGGTGAGAGACTCTCTGGCGTTGCCGCGCAGAAACGAGAAGGTCCTCTTCCACCACGCTTCGCAGGGGACCCTCGGCGCGGCCACCGGAGCAGGCAGGCAAGCTGCAGCGGAGCCGACAGCAATGCCATCCGTGGCAGCGGCAGCAGCAGCTGAAACATGGCTGTGAGGAGGAGATGCGCTGCGGGTACGATCTGAACCTGCGTCATCCAAGGTGGCTGACGGGCTAATCTTGCGCTCCCTGTCGTCCCAGAGGATAACTGAATCTGAAGAACGTGTCGGCTGGTTACAGTCCAGCGTCTCCGTCTCCGTCTCGCACTGTCTCTTCTGCACAACACACAACACACACGCGAAGAAAAGAAGCCCCGCGTCGTCCTCCCTGGGCGGCACGGGGGAACCCTAGCCACCGCGCCGCCGGGAGGCCTCCCCCGCCAGCTCCCGCGTCGCCGCCGCCGGAGGGCTGGCCGGCGAAGCCGTGCCCGGCCCCGGGATGGCGGCAGCGGGGCGGATTCGTTCGGCTCTGCGCGCCTCTTCCCCCCTCCCCCGAGATCCCTCCATGGTGCCGCTCGGGTGGCCGTCTCCGGCGGCTGCGCTCTGTCCGGTGGATGCTGCGGCGTCCTCAGCCGTCGTCTTCGTCGCAGCGCTGCGCGCTCCCCCGCCCCCCGCCCCCCGCCCCCACCCGCCAGATCCGATCTGGTGCGTCCTTGGGGTGCTCCCCTCCGGCTGCTGCACCTCCTCCGCCGGTCCGGTGCGGCTGCTCGGCCTCGGCTACTCCCCCCGATGTTTCCTGCCCCTCCCCCCGGTGCAGCTTTCTCCTCCTGCTGCTGCTAGTTGAGAGCGCTCGGGTCCCTTGGGGAGTGGCAGCCGGGCTAGCCGGGTCTTGGTTTGGCTTCGCTGCAGGCCGTTCCAAGTCCCCGACGGCGCCTCCTCCGAGCTGCGATGCCGGCTTTTGCGATTTTGTGTGGTTACGGTGTTCTTGGCGGGCGGTTGAGGCCTCGCGGCGGACCTTTGCCGGCACTACCCGGTCCCGACAGCCATGGACCTGTGTTCTCCGGTGTCCGCGGCTTGCCGGCGTCCTCTGCCGGTGCGGTGGTGCCGGCCCGGTGCTCCGATTGCTGCGTCCTCTCCGGTCTTCGGATCGCCGGCGCTTCGGCGGCTCCGTCCCCGGCAGCTTGGAGCTGCGTCCTCCTTCCGGTTCCTGGCTTGCCGGTGGTGTCGGTCGTTATTCAGCCCTCCGCGTCGGCTCTCTCTACCCCGCCGCCTTCCCGGTCCACCTTCTTGCCATGCCGGGCCCAAAGCTCGCGTTTTTTGATGGCGCTCGGTGCCACCCTCTGACGGCAGACGCAGCCCCACCCCACCCTTCTGTGGTGGTAGTCTCGACTTGCGGACTGACTTCATCATCTTCGGACCTTGATCTGGCGGCAATGGGATTGCTCGGACTTATGCCAGGGTGAAATCCCTGCTCGGCTTGCCGGCGCTGGCAGCGCGGCACTTGCGGGTGTCGTTTCCCTTCTTGGAGGCGCTGTCATGGCTTTTATCCGCGCCCCTCTTCAAGCATCGGGGAAACCCTTGGTCCGGTTCTTCGGATCGGATGGCGGCGGCGTAATCACGTCGCTCACCTTCTTGAAGGCGCTATCTTGCTGGCTCGCGGCGTCCTCGGTGTTGGCTTTGAAGATGTTCGTCGTCCAATCAGTTTTAGGCTTAGTGGGTTTAGCTGTGGTTCTTCTTCTGTTCGGGCTACCATGTCCACGCCGATTTGCGTTCGTGCCATGAGTTGTACCATCGTTGTACTCATTTCTCTTCTTTCTATCAATGAAAAGATACGCAAGCTTTGCGTATTCGCGAAAAAGCTGTTCTTGTTCTTCTCTGGGCAGGGGATGCCGAGACCACCATCCAGCGGCAGCGTGGCAGGGGTGGTGGATTCTAACTCCTGGCACCCATCGTTAAGAAGATCGGCAGGCGCTTCCTCCGCCGGCAGATTGAAGTGCTGGGACATGAAGGTTGCAGGATGAGGAGGGTGAGGTGACGGTGGGGACTGTTCACTCGTGGCGGCCGGGACAACCTGAAGCAGCGGCGGCGGCGGGATTGGGCCTGGAGCGGCGGCGTAGGTGGATGCGGTGAGCGACACGACTTCCCAGTCGTTGCCGCCGTCTGCAACGTCGGCCATTTTCTTCTTCCGTTCTCCTGTCAGTGGAAAGATAAGAGTACAGAGGAACAGAGGCGCTCGCTGTCAGATGGATAGATCATGTGAGCAGACGAAACAACGGCTACGACAGCAAGTAAGGGAGGAAGGAATTTGAGGTCGCACCTGCAGCGTCGCCGACGAGAGTGTTTCAAATCAAAGTGATTGAATCCTCTAATCGATGGTTACAGGATGCCATTTATACGGTCTGGAGGGACACGACGGTTCGAACAAGACGTCGGTTCCAGACCGGACGCGTCCGTGCGGGAGGCAACCGCACGGCGGTTGGGCAAGGGGAGATTTCCCCTAATTACAAATGTAATTAATCTTAACACTCCCCCTAATCTACGCTTGACCATGTAGAATCGTCTCACGATCATCCAGGTAGGGCTATCATCTCAAAAGATTCTTCTCCAAAAAGTTCTTCATGAAAACTTGATGAGAACCTGAAACATAAACTCACAAAGAGATAGCATAATGTGATGTCATAAAATAAGGATATCTCAAGAAGAGACTCCCCCTGACACCTGCAAGTCCCTAAGTCGTCGCATACCAATTCCATGAACATATTTCTGGAATGTAGAACTTGGTAGAGACTTGGTAAATAAATCAGCAAGGTTGTCGCATGATTTGACTTGCAGGATGCTTATTTCCCCGCTTTTCTGAAGATTATGGGGAAAAAACCATTTAGGAGAAATATGCTTAGTGATATTACTCTTAATATATCCTGTTTGCATCTGTGCAACACAGGCCGCATTATCCTCATAGATAATGGTGGGTGATTCTATCGCACCAATTCCACATGACTGTTGTATGTGGTTTATCATTCTGCGAAGCCATACACATTCACATGATGCTTCAAATAATGAAATTATTTCAGAATGATTGGTAGATGTTGCCACCAGAGTCTGTTTTGAAGACTTCCATGATATAGCAGTACCACCATGTAGGAACACAAAGCCGGTCTGAGATCTGGCATTATGGGGATCAGACAAATAACCGGCATCTGCATATCCAATCATATCAGAGTCCAGATTTCTCTGGAACTGGAAAAATAGGCCAAGATCCTTTGTGCCTTAGAGATATCGAAAGATATTCTTCACTCCAGACCAATGACGTTTGGTGGGAGCTGCGCTATGTCTAGCAAGTAGATTCACTGCAAATGCAATATCAGGTCTTGTGCAATTTGCAAGATACATAAGCGCTCCAACGGCACTGAGGTATGGAACTTCAGGTCCCAACACCTCTTCTCCATCATCCCTCGGTCTGAACGGATCTTTCTCTACGTCTAGAGATCGAACCACCATAGGAGTTTTAGATGGATAGGATTTGTCCATATTGAATTTCTCCAATATTTTCTGGATATAGGCAGCTTGGTGTACCATGATTCCTGAGGGAAGGTGCTCAAGTTGAATACCTAAGCAAAATTTGGTTTTACCCAAATCCTTCATCTCAAATTCCATCTTTAGATGATTGCGTGCTTCATCAATGTCTGGTGTGTTGCCAATGATGTTGAGATCGTCAACGTACACAGAAATGATGCAAAATCCTGTGGAGGATTTCTTGATGAAAACACATGGGCAATCAGTGCTATTGGAGTAACCTTTCTGAAGAAGGAACTCACTGAGTCGGTTGTACCACATCCGTCCCGACTGTCTTAAGCCATACAATGACTTATTCAGCTTTACACAATACATGTTGCGTTTTGCACTGTTATTCGGGATAGAGATTCCGTCAGGAACCTTCATATATATGTCCGAATCTAGTGATCCGTAAAGATATGCGGTCACGACGTCCATCAACTGCATGGATAGACGATTTTGCACTGCCAAAGATATAAGATATCGGAAAGTGGTTCCACTCATTACTGGAGAGTATGTCTCATTGAAATCAATGCCGGGTTTCTGCGTGAAACCTTGTGCTACGAGCCTTGCTTTGTATCTCACCACCTCATTGTTCTCATTCCGTTTCCGGAGGAAAACCCATTTGAATCCCACAGGGAAAACATTGGGAGGTGTAGGTATTGCTTCAGTGAATACCTTTCTTTTGTTAAGCGAGGCAATTTCTGCTTGGATTGCATCCTTCCATTTAGGCCAGTCGGAGCGCCTTTGGCACTCGACGATAGACCTTGGATCATGATCAGTGAGAAGGGTATCTGCAATCTTTTCAGCAAAATATATGTCAACAGTCGTAGTCTTACGGTCAAATGATTCTCCAGAATCAACATAGTTGATGGAAATTTCTTGCACCCCTAGAGACTCTTCGTGATTTCCCAATACGATTGAGTCTGGGTGTTCCGATGTTCCAGCCAGTTTGTGCACACTGGAGCTGGGTTGTGGAGGTTGCCCTTCCACTGGGTGTATACTACCCATCAGGTGTTTGTCAACGTTGAGTTGACCTGTATTTACTGACTCCGAGGATTTTCTCCTCGATTTCCTTTGCTGCTTGCTAGAAGCTAGTTCCAGGTCAGAGGCCATACTACTCCCCCTCTTTTTAGGAAAAGGGAGTTGAGTGGTTTTTATTGGTACCTCCACTCTTTCTGGCGCGTTTCTGGCCGGATTTAAGGATTTTGTCACACCTTTCAGGTCAGTAAATGAATCTGGCAGATTATTTGCAAGATGTTGCAAATTAATGATCTTCCGAACTTGAAGTTCGGTCTCATGGGTACGTGGATCAGAGGATGAAATAGCATGAGCATTCCAATCAATTTCCGGGCATTCTTTCTGGTACTTGAAATCTCCCCCTAATGCCGGAAAATGTTCCTCATTAAATATGCAATCAGCGTGACGGGCTGTGAACAGATCCCCAGTTAGGGGTTCCAGGTACTTGATAATCGACGGCGATTTGTACCCCACATAGATCCCCAACTTTCTGTGTGGGCCCATAGATGTCCGCTGTGGTGGTGAGATCGGGATGTATGTAGCACATCCGAACTTACGCAGATGGGAAATGCTTGGAGGATTTCCACGTACCAATTCCAGAGGGGAAGAACTGTGATATGCAGTTGGCCTCAATTGTATCAAGTCAGCAGCGTGTAAAACGGCATGACCCCAACAAGAGGTTGGCAAGTTGCAATTCGTCAACAAAGGTCTTGCAATGAGTTTAATCCTCTTAATCAATGCTTCAGCCAAACCATTTTGTGTACGGACATATGGAACAGAGTGCTGAACTTCAATCCCCAAAGCCATGCAATAATCATTGAAAGCACGTGAGGAGAATTCTGCAGCGTTGTCCATTCGAATTGTCTTAATTCGACTTTCAGGATAATGGGCTTGCAACTTAATGACTTGCCTCATTATCTTGGCAAATGCATGGTTTCGTGTGGATAGAAGACACACATGTGACCATCGTGTAGATGCGTCAATCAGAACCATGAAATACCGAAAAGGTCCAGATAATGGCTGAATGGGACCACAAATGTCTCCTTGAATACGTTCAAGGAACTGAAGTGGTTCAGCTTGTATTTTGAGGTGCGAGGGCCTCAAAATTAGCTTTCCCGTGGCACAAGATGTGCACACAAAATCAGAAGATTGAGGAAATTTTGACTCAAGCAAATTATGACCAATGGAATTGCTAGTAATTTTTCTCATCATCCCTATTCCAGGATGGCCTAGGCGATCATGCCAGGTTTGGAATGCGTTAACATTCTGAAAAATTACTTTGTATGCAACATGTTCCACGGGTTTGATGTACGTATAGTACAAACCAGACGATAGAGAAGGAATTTTCTCATGTACCTTTTTGCCATATCCGTGATCTTTAGTAAAGAGTAAATACTCCTCTTTGTTGTGTTCATGGGTTTCAATATGAAATCCATTCTTACGGATATCTCGATAACTGATCAGGGTACGTGATGAGTCGGGATACAATAAAGCATCCTCAATCGTCACTTGTGTACCACTTGGGAGGGTGAATATGGCACGTCCAGTACCAACAATCACTGTATCGCGTCCAGCGATAGTTAGAATATCTCCATTCATCTTTTTCAGAGTTTGGAAATATTTCATCTCCCTCAGTATGGAGTTTGTGGTACCACTGTCCACAAGGCATAATTCCTCTTCCATCGGATTGTTCCCGTAGAAAAACTATATAAAACGAAACAATTTTCAATAAGAAAACCTTATGTTAATACATAGAATACAATCTTATTATATCAAATGTGCTGATACAATATAATATAAAGACAACAACAAACTTATGTTCTTATTACAATCATCACAAATGGACATAATTAAGTAGATCACTAAGGAGGTCGAGGGACTAGTCAAAGTCGCCAAACACATCGTTTGAGGTGTACTCAAGCAACATGGCCTCCGTTTCAGCAGGGTCCTCAAGTGGATAAGGAATCATGGCGTTGCTCGGTCCAGGAGGAACATCGTGCGAAGCACCAGCTCCATTTTCGCCATGTGGATGAAGGTTGAAGTTGGCTTCAAACCTTTTCCCTTGAGGTGCTTTGCGTCCCTGAGATTGCTGGTACAGCATGACCAGATGCTTGGGCATTGAGCACTTTTCAGTAGAATGCGTGTAGCATCCACACTTGTTGCAAAGCTTGGATTTATCAAACTTGGGCTTTGCAGTGCCTTTTCCCTTGCCCATGTTTCTGAATTTTCTGTTCCCATTGCGCTTGTGCTTGTGCTCAGAATTGGAATGTTTACCTCGAAAGGTACCATTAAACTTCTGTCTATTCGCGACATTCAGATGAACTTCAGGTAAAGGTTGTGCCCCAACTGGGCGTTGAGAGCCATTCTTAGCGAGTAGCTCATCATGCTTTTCAGCCTGAAGTAACATGTGAATAAGCTCGGAATAGACAGTGTAGTTACGAGCACGGTATTGTTGTTGGAGGATCCTATCTGAAGGGAGCATAGTAGATAAAGTTTTCTCTATCTTCTCCCCCTCAGTAGGTTCCTTCTCACAAAAACGCAGTTTGGAACATATCTTATGAACAGCATGATTGTACTCACCAATGGATTTGAAATCCTGAAGGCGGAGATGTGTCCAATCATGGAGTGCTTCTGGCAGGACTACTGCCTTCTGCTGTTCATACCTCGTTTTGAGGGCCAGAAACAGAGTACTAGGAGATTCCTCCTGTAAATACTCAGACTTGAGATCTGGATGAATATGGTGCCTTATGATGAATAAAGCAGCATAGTTCTGCTGTTCTGTCAGCGGCGTGGCCCCAGCCGGGAGAGGAGTCTCCGGGGGTTGTATTGCACGCGCTATCCCACGGGACGCAAGACTGATCTTGATGTCCATAGCCCATGTAGGGTAATTGTGGCCATTGAGGGCAAGCTCCTCAAACTCTTTGGCAGTCATATTTGCCTACATGGAGAACCAGAGATAATTAATTTACGGGTGGTAAATTAAAAACCATCATGGTTGAGTAATAAGAATGCAAAAATTTGATACTCAAGTGTAAACTTGAAAAATTCTCAACCTTAATTGTGTGAACATAACACTTTGAAGATCACTTAGATCTCACAGTAATAGGCTGCATGGCCATTACTTTGTGTATGCTACAATTTTGATATGAGGAATACACGTTGAAGGTAATCGCTTGTCGAGATTGACAAAGCGTAGACCTCACAGTAAGAGAGGATAGTCTGCACATGTGCAGTAGATCACAACTCATTACCTTGTGATTCCAAATAAGACGAGGGAGAAATATTCAAAAATTTGCAAGTTTGATATGCGAGAGAAGCTGATCTCAATCGCAAAAACATGTTCGAGAGATATGTGGTAAACACATGGAACATGTCATTCTTCCCAGATGAAATCCGGTACTTTATTTATATTATCAATTCTTTGCATAATATAAACACACCTACTGATAATTACACAAGTCTTAACATAGAATGAATCTAGAACAGGACTGAAATGTAAGTAGTAGTCAATCTAAGTACTAAACAGTACTAAACATAGTCTAAAACTGCACAAATACAATAATTAGTGCTAGACTAATAAAAAACAGAGAGAAAACAACAGCCGGCCGGAGTCAACACGGGCGCCTGGGCCTGGACAGCCTTTGGCCGACCCACTCCAGCGACCGCATATGAGCGAGGGAGGGAGCGAGCGGTTACGGATAAGGCTCGGCCGCCCCGCACCACTCACCCGCCCCTCGACTTCCTCGATGCAGCGCTAGGAGAGGAAACTGCCAGCGCCATCTGCTCCACTCCGGCGGTCACCGGCGCACGACGGAGGGAGTCTCCTCGTCGGAGGAAGAGGCGACCACGACGGGGTCGGTGCGCACTCCACGCGGCAGGGCGGGAGCGAGGCCAAGGCCTGCCGGATCCCACGAGCCGGCGCGGCGGCTGATGGCGGCGACGGCGCGCCCGAAGAGGCGGCCGAAACGCCTCTCCGCGCGGCTGCCGGATCCCATGTCCATCTCCGGCTGGGGCGGAGCAGTTGCGCCGATGCCCTCCATCCCGGCACCGAGGCGGACGACGCCGGAGGCGCCGGTTGGCGCCGAGATGAAGGCGAGCGCCTCCTCCGCGTCCACGACAGTGCGCATAGGCACGGGGACGTAGCCGGGCGGGCCGCCGGCCTCGGCTGCGGGCGTCGGCGTCGGCGGCGCAATCCACTCGGCCGGCGGAGGAGGGGGTGGAGGCGGGGACCCAGGGGGCGGTGCGGGCGCGGCGGCGGCGCTCGGGCCGGCTGCGAGCCACGGGTCAACCCCCCTGGTCACGAGCGGGACGTGGTGAGCACCGTGTTCAGTGCGTCCGGCAGCGCGGTGGCCGCGTCCAGCGGCGCGATGGCCGCGTCCGGCGGCGCGGAGGCCGCCAGGGGCACCACGTCCAGCGGCGCTGCGGCCGAACCGGCGGATGGCTTGCATCCGACGACGGTGACGGCGGAGGCCACCTACTCCATGACGGCGACGGGCAATGAGGCGGCTCCGACGGCCGTCCTCGCGGATCAGGCGAAGGAAGAAGGAGACAAGGCCTGGCATCTAACCGGCGGCAAGGAACTCTCTCTCTTCTCCTCTTTCTCTGTTCTTGCTCTCGCTGGCTGTTCTACGTGCGTGATAACGTGTTTCAAATCAAAGTGATTGAATCCTCTAATCGATGGTTACAGGATGCCATTTATACGGTCTGGAGGGACACGACGGTTCGAACAAGACGTCGGTTCCAGACCGGACGCGTCCGTGCGGGAGGCAACCGCACGGCGGTTGGGCAAGGGGAGATTTCCCCTAATTACAAATGTAATTAATCTTAACAGAGAGAAGCGATCGGAGGGAAGGAAGCAGAGCAGAGCAAACAAGGAGAAGAAGTGGATGTGGATAGGGACGGACGGTTCGCGTGCGTGGTGTGAGCAGTTGAAAGAAAGAAATCCCAAACTTATTACGCCTCCGACATGGTTTTTTTTTTTTTTTTGAGTGGTCGCCTCCGACATGGGTGACACAGGCCATCCATCTCGCTGGGCCCAACACATCTAAAATGACATACTAGAATTTACATGCCCAATATTTACAACAGATCTAAACGTGCTTTAATAAAGGGAAATGATTCAAATCACCCGACCGATAACAACGCCTGCGTCCGTCAGCTCCATGGCCATCGGATCGGGAGCAACATATTACCTAGACTAGTTTTCGCAACTGAGCCGTTGTTGCAATCCCTTCACCGCAACAAGTGATGTGTTGCGGGATCTGGATCTGAATCCTCTCATGCTCTCCCGAGCTCCCTGTCAAGCCGACGTCTCCATGCGCTGCTCCGACCGCCGCCACCGCTGCTCGCCGCCGGCAGCATGCAGACGAGGCCGGTGACAAGCACGCCGACGAGGTCGCCTCTCCTCGTCTCCCTGTGTCCGCTCGCGGCCAGTGGCCATGGTCGCTCGAGCGCGCATGCCGGATCTCTGCTCCGGCCGCCGTCGCCCAGCTATGCCGCTCCGGCCCCATGCTGCATCGCCTCCACCACCACCACTATCGCATACGCAACACCTTTCCCCCCTTCCCCAACAAGACCGAGCTTCTGCTCAAGGCCATGGCCGCAAGCAATGCAACACAGTGACTTTCTACAACAAGACATTTGTTGCAAAAAAAATTGCAGCAAGAGATCTGTTTCAAAAAATATTCTGCAACAAGACCTTTGTTGCAAAAAAAAAAAAATCTACAACACAACCTTTGTTACAAATATTTCTGCAACAAGACATGTGTTGCAAAAGGTTCTCGCAACACGGCTTCTGTTGCAAAAGTGACAACGCCGCTAGACGGGGGATCGCGTCAGATCGGACGGCTCGTAGACCGGCGGATCCTTTTAAAAGATCTGCCGGCCGACGCGTAGCATGGCCCTTTAATAAAAGGAAAACGCTTGCGTTCAGCCGGCTGATGTGCGCAGGACATCGTCTGCCTGCGCTGCCGTCCGATTAAACCTGATCTTACGGTGCGGCAATCCACCACGTGCGATTGACACGTGCCCAGATTGCAACGTCATTTGTGTTTCTGAGACATCGTCATTGTTGCAAAGGCGAGTTTCTGAAACATCGTTGTTGTTGTTGCAAAGACGTGTTTTTGATAGATTGCACGCGCCTAGATTGCAATGTCACCAGTGTTTCTGAAACATCGACGTTGTTGCAGAAGCATGTTTCTAAAACGTTGTTGGAGAGGCGCGTTTCTAAAACATCATCCTTGCTGCAGAGACACGGATCTGCGAACTCACGGGATTGCAACATCACTAGTGTTGCTGAAACATGGCCAATGTTTCAATGCTTACCGCGTCACTGATGATGCACGAGGCAAGGGGGACATTGTGGGCCGCTTGATTATGGTTGATCTGACGGTGGGGGAGACGGCGGATAACTCCAAGTTATCTATCGGGTGACGCGTAGCACGGCCCTAAAATAGGTGTCGTAGTTTTAATTTAGGATATGCTTATTATATTAGAGGTAGTTTTATACAATATGAGTACTGCCGTGAACCGAAGTGAGCATAACTCAGAGGGTTAGTTCCCTTATGGAACCAGCCGGATCAGGGTTCAAGTTAGACTTGACATTTTATTTCAGGATTTTTAATGATATTTGTTCAGCGGAAAGGGTGTGCGTGCGTGCCTTCGCATGTTTGTGGGCATATTTTCGATTGTGATGTGCTAAAAAAGGTGCTACCACGAAGTGGGCCCAGCAAGTCAGTATTTGCCCAAGTGCGCCAAACCACCGGTTGTTCTCACTCTCTGCTTCCATGCATGCATGCATGCCGATGCCTGTCATTTCCCTCAAACCGCAATTGCATCGCAGGCTATTTAGTTTAGTTTCATTCAGATTGATCAACATGCTGGCGATTAAATTTATTTGAGGAAGAAAAAAACATCTTAATTTCATCTTGGTAATACCACAGAGGCACAGACAGCACAGCAAACTTCTTCGATTCTTCGCTCGATCATACTCCTACTCATCATCATAACCACCGGAAAGATTAAAATCCATGGCCACGTCCATGCTAGGCAACGCAATAACACAGCCGATCAGCTTGTGCATGCGTTTTCAGATCCATCCTCGACCCACGGGCTAGTAGTCGTCGTCGCCGCCGTATAAGTCCGCCTCCACGCGCTCCTCGAACTTGTTCTCCACGTAGCTCGACCCGCCGGCCAGCGCCAGTCCGCCCAGCACGCCCGCCGCCGCGCCCACGGCCAGGCCCGCGCCCATGCCCATCCCCTTCTTCTTCTTCCCGCTCTGGTAGACAGCCCCGCCCGTCGGGCCGTACGCCGGCGCGGCCAATCCGTACCCTGCCTAAGCCGGCGGCGCGGCGCCGTAAGCCGGAGCAGAGGAGCCGTACGCAGCCGCCTGAGTCGGCTGCGCGGCGCCGTAGGCCGGTGGCACGGAGCCGTACGGAGCTGCTGCCTGAGGAGGCGGCGCGGAGGAGCCGTAGGCCGGGTACCCTGCCGGAGGCGCCGCGGCGGCGTACGCGCCGTAGCTTCCAGCTCCAGCTGCGGCGCCGTACGCGCCAGCACCAGCGCCGTACCCAGCGCCATAGGTGTCGCGGGAGGAGCCGACGTAGGGGCCGGCGGGCGCCGGGTACCCCGCCGGTCCTTGCTCGTAGTACCTTGACGGCTCCTTGACGGCGACGCGGACGTCAAGCTTCCCCTGCGGCCTCCCCGAGGGCCGCTTCAGCCTGAGGCTTCGGGACGCCTTGCCCCCGACGCCGGCGTCGTCGAGGACGTCGCGGAGCGGGAGGCGGGCGGAGCCGACCAGAGGCTTGACGCCCTCGGGGGCGTTGGCGTGGACGACGTCCAGGTAGAGCACGGCGTCCTGGAGGCGGCTGGCGGGGGGCAGCGGGACGAGCACCTTCTCGTCCCAGGCCGGGTTCTCGGCGTTGTCGAGGTCGACGCGGGTGGAGCACCGATCCAGAGGACGGCGTAGGGCTTGAGGTCGCCGTTGCGCCAGTTGACGTTCTTGAGGTCGCGGGCCGAGCCGACGGTGACCTCCACCTCGTACCGCGAGCCCATCTTGTTCTTGTTTGTTCTTCTCGGGCGGCGAGGCGATGAGGCGAGGTAGGACTGAGAGGATGGGCTGAGGAGTGAGGAAGCCGGTGGGCGGTGGCAACGGCATAAATAGCCGCGAGAGAGAAGCAGTGCGCGGGGCGGGGCGGGGCGGGGCGGCTCGGGCTGGACGCGCATCGACCGGTGAGGGGAGAGGAGGGTGCCTGCCGTGTTTGACTGAGACGTGGGCCCGGCCTCTTTCCTTTGGATATGAACTCTTCAATGCATTTCTCGGTGTGGAATGTGTGCGGTTGGGTCAATGGTCTTCTTCTTTTCTTCGGATGGCGACGGAGTACATTGTCATGACATATTGGCATATCTTATCTTTGTTTCTACGTAGATTACTTAGGATCGAAGGGATTGCAGTAGATTTAATCAGATGGCATGCAGATATTAAGGAGTAGAATGAATGAATGGCTATCCGAATTGGATTCCTCCAAATTAAGTGTAGGAATTAAGGAGTATATTGAATGAATGGCCATCTGAATTGGATTCTTTGCAAAATTAAGGCCCTTTTTAATTGGGAAACGTTTCCCTTCGGACGGCCGACGGAAGATTGGGCCGGTCACCCTCTACCACGCTTTCGTGTTTTGTGGGTCCCACGCGACGAGAGCCGAGTCCGACCCCATTTTCCCTGCGTCTTCTTCCCGTCGACATGGATCTTCTCCGCCCCCCACCGCTGCAACGCATCGTGCCCACGAGGCCTCCGCCCCCACTGCTGCAACCTGCATCTCATCGGTGCGGCCTCCGTCCACACCTGCATCGAGCCCTTACCGCTGCAGCCACATCTCGCCGGAGAGGTTTCCGTCCACCCCGCGGCAATATACCCACGTGCACGGCCGCCTCTTATCCTGTGACGCCCCCGACTCAGTCGTGCACTAATCATACACGCAAATGCGCACGATCATGACCAGGGACTCACGGGAAGATATCACAACACAACTCTAGACACAAAATAAAATAATACAAACTTTATATTACAAGCCAGGGGCCTCGAGGGCTCGAATACATAAGCTTGAGCACAAGCGTTAGCGGAAGCAACATCAGTATCTGAGTACAAACATAAAGTTAAACAAGTCTGCCTTAAGAAGGCTGAGCAAAACAACGACATTGGATCGAAAAGGCGCATGCCTCCTGCCTGGGAGCCTCCTATCTACTCCTGGTCATCGGTCTCCACGTAGTAGTAAGCGCCACCGGAGGGGTAGTAGTAGTCGTCGACTGGGGCAGCTGGCTCCGGGGCTCCGTCGTCTGGTCGCAGCAATCGGGTATGGGAAAAAGGAGAAGCAAAGCAACCGTGAGTACTCATCCAAAGTACTCGCAAGACTTACATCAGATCTATTCTATGTATGCATCGGTATCAAAAGAGGGGGCTGTATCTGTGGACTGGACTGCAGAAATGCCAGAATAGAGAGAAGGCCTAGCCTATCGAAGACTAGCATCTTCAACGTCTTGCAGCATTAGAAGAGTGCAGATTAGCATAAATTTAGTAGTAGCAACAAGTTGTAACAACGCCCAGAGATCCTTCCTCGACTCCCCGCGAGAAAGCGATCCCGGAGCCAACATATTATTAAGCAACTCAAGTATCCATTTCTAGTTGTAGAAGATCGGGATATTTTCCGAGCGTCCTGTTACCGTGGACACAACTATTCGAATAGATATACTTCCCTGCAGGGGTGCATCAACTTACCCAACACGCTCGATTAACTCTGGCCGGACACACTTTTATTGGGTCATGCCCAGCCTCGGCTGATCGACACGCCGTAGCCCTACCTAGGCTCAACAGAGAGGCCAGCACGCCGGTCTACATCCTAAGCGCTCAGGGGTCTTGGGCCCATCGCCGCTTGCACTCCTGCGCATTGCGAGGATGGCCGAGACCAGACCTAGCCCCTGTATACACACGCAGGCTTTCGCGGTCCACCCGGGCGCGTGCCGCTCAACTGCTGACGTCTGAAGAACTTCGGCTGATACATACGACGCCGAGTGCCCATACTATTCCCGCGTGCTGGTTAGTGCGAAAAGGCCAGAGGCCTACTCAGATGCTCCCGAATCAAATAAAACAGAAGCTGATGCTGAATTAACAAGAGGAGTACCCTTCACAGTAGCACGCTGGGCTTAAGCTTTATTCAGATCAACATAGTAAGCTTGACCTCGACCAAAAGAAGGTCTGGCATTGTTGTTGCGGGGCTGGTTGTTACCGCGGCCATTACCACGGCCAGCAGAGGGAAGTGCAAGCTGATTCTGATCCTGAGGGCATTCTCTAGCGGGGTGACCTGGACGGCCACACTTGAAGCAGAGCCCATCATTGGGACGGGGAGCAGGAGCTCGAAGCAGTGGAGCCTGAGGTCTTGGCTGCCCCGGCGGTGGAGGAGGCAGACGAGGTGCAACATAAGACGGCATTGGGGCAGGTTCATCTGGATGGTACATGCTGTGAGGAATCCATATGCGACGCTTCTGCGAGGACGAGCCCGAAGATGAGCCCTCATCACGGGTGCGCTTGAGTGTGTCCTTGTGTTCCTTCAGACCAGTCTCAACCTGAATGGCCTTGTTCACCAGGGTGGCGAAGTCGGTGAAGTCTTGGACAAGGAGTGCAAGCTTGATATCAGGGTTGAGCCCTTCACGGAACTTCTCCTGTCTGCGAGCATCAGTAGCGATGTCTTCCTCAGCATAGCGAGACAAGTCAAGGAACTCCCGCTGATAAACTTCCACAGTCTTACTGCCCTAGGTAAGGTTGCGGAACTCACGTTTCTTCCGGTCCATGATTCCCTGAGGAATGTAGCGGGCACGGAAAGCAGCCTGGAATTCCAGCCAAGTGATGATCGTTCCAACTGGCAGTGTGCGTCTGTGGCTGTCCCACAGTTGAGCAGCGGGACCCTTCATAAAGTAAGATGCAAAGGTGACATAGCTGTCAGGGGCAACATCGGCTGACTCCATCTCATAAGTAATATCACGGAGCCAGTCATCAGCATCAAGAGGCTGAACAGAGTTGCGGAATACAACAGGGTTGAGGCACATAAAGTCTTGGAGACTTATTGGGGGAGGCTGCTGGTTAGCATTTGGACGAGGGAACTGATTCATAATCCCTTGCATGAATTGACGATTCATTTCAAACTGTTGCATCATTGCAGCCATATAGTCTGGCGATGGTGGATTGTTGGCACCACGGCCACGACCTGCGGGTCTAACCATCCTGCTAAAAATTAACAAGGGTAGTTTAGCAACGAGCAATTGCAGAAGTATGGAGTCATTTATTAAGTAACATGCACAACAAAGGAAATGCAATAGATACAACACAATAGTCAAACATGACATACATATCCATACATAGATTCGGTTACAAGCCAACGGTAGAAGTTCGGAAGGGAAAGCTAGACACACTAGGCGGCACGCAGGCACGCGGTGGAGAGATACAATAACGAGACATAGCAAAGGTTACATCATCGTCGGAGAAAACCACTGGAGCGAGGAATCTGCAAGTGACAACGCAGGGTGCCCTCGATAAAAGTATCCTGCAGTCCGTGACACTGTGAAGCAGAACCTGGCCCACGACTCAAGGAAGGGTTAATTCAAATCTCCGGGTGGATGTGATCATGAGAACCTAGAGTAGAGTTAGTAAAATCTTTAACCCGAAAGGATGAGAGATCAGAGTCCTAGAGTAAAGGTGAGGAATAAAAGATCCTAAACCCATCCACTGGCGACGTGGGCCCGTAAGCCACACATCCATGTTAGTAAAACAGTTTTCCAAAGACTAGACTCAACTTCGGCCAAGGAGTTGGAAAGGGCCTTCCTACAGGCAGTCGGCTCTGATACCAACTTGTGACGCCCCCGACTCAATCATGCACTAATCATACACGCAAATGCGCACGATCAAGCCCAGGGACTCACGAGAAGATATCACAACACAACTCTAGACACAAAATAAAATAATACAAGCTTTATATTACAAGCCAGGGGCCTCGAGGGCTCGAATACATAAGCTTGAGCACAAGCGTTAGCGGAAGCAACATCAGTATCTGAGTACATACATAAAGTTAAACAAGTCTGCCTTAAGAAGGCTGAGCAAAATAACGACATTGGATCAAAAAGGCGCAGGCCTCCTGCCTGGGACCCTCCTGTCTACTCCTGGTCGTCGGTCTCCACGTAGTAGTAAGCGCCACCGGAGGGGTAGTAGTAGTCATCGACTGGGGCAGCTGGCTCCGGGGCTCCGTCGTCTGGTTGCAGCAATCGGGTATGGGAAAAAGGAGAAGCAAAGCAACCGTGAGTACTCATCCAAAGTACTCACAAGACTTACATCAGATCTATTCTATGTATGCATCGGTATCAAAAGAGGGGGCTGTATCTGTGGACTGGACTGCAGAAATGCCAAAATAGAGAGAAGGTCTAGCCTATCGAAGACTAGCATCTTCAACGTCTTGCAGCATTAGAAGAGTGCAGATTAGCATAAATATAGTAGTAGCAACAAGTAGTAACAACGCCCAGAGATCCTTCCTCGACTCCCCGCGAGAAAGCGATCCCGGAGCCAACATATTATTAAGCAACTCAAGTATCCATTTCTAGTTGTAGAAGATCGGGATATTTTCCGAGCGTCCTGTTACCGTGGACACGGCTATTCGAATAGATATACTTCCCTGCAGGGGTGCACCAAGTTACCCAACACGCTCGATTAACTCTGGCCGGACACACTTTTATCGGGTCATGCCCGGCCTCGGCTGATCGACATGCCGTAGCCCTACCTAGGCTCAACAGAGAGGCCAGCACGCCGGTCTACATCCTAAGCGCTCAGGGGTCTTGGGCCCATCGCCCTTTGCACTCCTGCGCGTTGCCAGGACGGCCGGGACCAGACCTAGCCCCTATATACACACGCAGGCTTTCGCGGTCCACCCGGGCGCGTGCCCCTCAACTGCTGACGTCTGAAGAACTTCGGCTGATACATACGACGCTGAGTGCCCATACTATTCCCGCGTGCTGGTTAGTGTGAAAAGGCCGGAGGCCTACTCAGATCACATATCCTAACCCATTAGTGTGTTGGGAGCTCGCGGTGACGATCAGTGCTCCACGATCTGTGGTCCCGTCGCCCCGTCTCGTGGGCTTACGGCAAGGGCTCGGAATGCCCGGCCGTGCCATGTAATTATCTCGCGGGTACCCTCAAGGTCAACCCGACTTCCCAAGAGACTGTCGGGAACTCAGGTCCACCTCTACTGGGGTGGTACCGCCTGTCCCTTCAGTCCCACAACAATAGCAACAGTAAAAGGGGCAACAGGTAATGTAACAGTGTGTTTTATCATCAAGGGGGAAAGTCCGAGGAATCACCCTCGATGGACTCCCACTCGATGTATCCGTCAAGGTGAACTTGGAGGAATCACCCTCGATGGGTTCACACTTGAGGGGTTGCACGACAGAGGCATCATCGGAGGTGGTGAAAGAGGAATCACCCTTGGTAACCCACAACCGACTAGCTATACTACAGAGGCAACATCAGGAGTGAGATAAGAGGTATCACCCTCGTCACTCGATATTAGCTCTGCAGAGTCGTGCAACTTAGGGGGTGTGCGGTGATGTGCTGGTCTCAGCCCATCGATCACATAGATCGGGGCACTGGTAACAAAGCGGGGCAACTAGGACAAGGATGAGGGGCCACAGATGGTTCACTAACCAACCTATACTAAGCATTTATGATAGCAGGTAAGGTATCAATAACAACTACAAAAGCAGGTTATGCATCAGAATAGGTATTATCGGAGCAACAACTGTAGCAATTCTAATGCAAGCATAAGAGGGAAAAAATAGGCGATATAGACATGATCAAGGGGGTTTTGCTTGCCTGGAAGCTCTGCGGCAAAAGAGGGGTCGTCGGTGGTGTAGCAGTCCTCAGGGGCTACATCGGTACCGGGATCTACCGGAGAGAAGAGGGGGAGGAAACAGATGAATACACAGCAAACAAAAGCAATACAGAGCATGACAACGCTAAAATGCAGTGCAGGGGTGACCTAATGCGTCTCTACGCAATTTTAGGAATTTTAGGATTTAAGTTGAAATTATTAGCCGGTATGTATGCACTATTCATCTACCGGAAACAGACGAAAAGTTGCGGGTTCACCTACGTAGAGGGTCCCGGCATGAAAACAGATGGCACGATTGGATTCGTGGGATTTTTCTGAGCAACTTTCATGTAGAAAGTTTTTCCATCCGAGCTACGGATTAATTTCTACGAATTTACGAAGATTTAAACAATATCCAGAAATTCCTGGAATTATTTAATTCGAAAATATTTCAGAAATCCTATTTGCACCCAGTGGCTGCCTAGCGAGAGAGGCTGACATGTGGGGTCAGGGGCCCAGTTGACTTAGTCAACTGCCCAGTCAGCAGTCAACTCTGTTGACTGTTGACCTAGTAAAACTGGCCAGTGGGGCCAGGGTGTCAGTGACTCAGAGGCTAACTAATTTAGTTAAACTAATTAAACTACTAGCGGGGGCCACTTGTGAGTGTGATTAGTAGTGTATTAGCACTAATTAACTAGCTGATACGCGGGACCCACCTGACCGAGACAGAGGGGGAACAGTGCGCGCGTTGACCAAAGTCAACGTGGTCAACGGCGGCCAGGGGGCTCACTGGCAATGACCCAGGTGGGCCCCAGGCCGTGCCACGCTGGCGGCCGGCGCCGGAGCTGCTCCGGCGAGCCCCAAACGCGGCGACGCGACCCGGCCAGCGTCGGATTTGCTCTACAGGGGGCCAAATCACGTGTTTTTGGGCTCGTTCGAACGGCCACTCTGTCGCGCGTCGAACTACGGCGTCGGTTAGTGCGGGGGTGGCCGGCAGGGGCGTCGGTGATGACGCCGGCGGCGGGGAGTTTCGAGAGCTCCGCGGAAGCAGCAAAACAGCGCGCGCGCGAGCAGTTAGAGAGGCTCGGCCGCACTACGAGAGTGCCCCGAGCACAATGGCGTGCTCGGACGGCCACGACAGCGATGGGAACAACGGCGGCGAGCACGACAGCGGAGCAGAGCTCCGGCAATGGCGGCGCGACGCGCACGGCTAGCTACGGGCGAGGCAACAGCGCGCGGACGGGGAGGGAAGGGGCGGGGCTCACCTAGCAGGCTCAAGGTGGCCCGGCGACAGGTTAGTAGCAGCAGGGTGGCCGGAGCGGACGGAGCTCGCCGATGGCCGAGGCGAAAGGGGGCGGCTCGATCCGCGGCCTGCAGCGCTCCCCAGCTGCAGCGGCTTGCCACAGGATATGAGGTCGAGCGCGGCAAGGCCTCCGGACACGGCGGAGGGAGGCGGGGACGACAGTCGCCGCGGCGGAGACGAACGGTGGCGAGGCGTCCAGGGGGAAGGAACGAGGGCCGGCCTTATCCTGCGCCCAACTGCCCCGGCGCCGTGGCGGCTGCGGATGGCGCGGCGAGCTACTGGCCATGGCGTGGGCGACACGGCGGTGGGAGCAGGTAGAAGATCCTGTTCCCGCGTGCTGGGCCGACTGGGCCAGTGCCAGGTAAGGCCTCGCCCATTTTTCCTTTTTCCATTTTCTGTTTTCCCTTTATTTATTAAACAAAGAGAGAAAAGGAATTATTTGGGCTACCAAAACATTTTAGAAAAATGTGGGACTAAGCCACATAATTCCTTTGTGATTTATGGTACTGCCACAAAAAGTTTGGGGAGCAACTGAATCCAATTGGATTTTTCACAAATAAAATAGCATTTAAAAATGCTTAAATGGCACTGTTTTAATTGCTATATCTCATATTAGCAAATAAGTGATGTTGTTTTCCTGAACAAACATTTGTTATGGAATTTTTGCTAAAAGATGAACTATTTTGCAGCAATTTTTGTGCAACTTCAAATTTCACTTTCAATCCAAATTTTAATTTGAAATGGAATTTGAAATGAGATATAAACCAATGATGATCAAGCACTGTAAATCAAGATGACTTGGCACTGATCATTAGGGATTACTGTAGCTCATTTCTTAGGGGTGTTACAATTCTCCTCCTCTAAAAGAAATTCTCGTCCCGAGAATTTAGGAGGTGGAAGGGAAAGAGATCGGGGTATTCCTGAAAGTTCTTCTGGAAATACCTCTTAGAAGTCGCGAACGACTGGAACGTTTCAATTCTTCAAATTTAATGCCGTGCATGTATGCAAAAACTTTTGGCATGAATGAGTACGATGCTCCCAAATCAAATAAAACAGAAGCTGATGCTGAATTAACAAGAGGAGTACCCTTCACAGTAGCAGGCTGGGCTTGAGCTTTATTCAGATCAACATAGTAAGCTTGACCTCGACCAAAAGAAGGTCTGGCATTGTTGTTGCGGGGCTGGTTGTTACTGCGGCCATTACCACGGCCAGCAAAGGGAAGTGCAAGCTGATTCTGATCCTGAGGGCATTCTCTGGCGGGGTGACCTAGACGGCCACAATTGAAGCAGAGCCCATCATTGGGACGGGGAGCAGGAGCTTGAAGCAGTGGAGCCTGAGGTCTTGGCTGCCCCGGCGGTGGAGGAGGCAGATGATACGTCTCCAACGTATCTATAATTTATGAAGTATTCATGCCATATTTATGACAATTCTATATGGTTTTGGTATGATTTGATTAGAACTAACCCGGACTGACGCTGTTTTCAGCAGAACTACCGTGGTGTTGTTTTTTGTGCAGAAATGAAAGTTTTCCAAATGAGCTGAAACTTTTTGGAGATTTTTTATTGGACAAATAAAAAATATTGGCACCAAGACCCACTGGAGGGGGGCCACCCAGTGCCCACGAGGCACCAGGGCGCGCCACCCCCCCAGGCGCGCCCTGGTACCTCGTGGGGCCCACGTGGCTCCGTTTCGCGTGATTCCAACGCTGAAAAATCATATATATTCAGAAACCCGCGAAAGTTAACCTAGATGAGTTTTTACGCCGTCGCAAGCCTCTGTACGAGAGAGATGCCATCTACAACCGTTTTCCGACACCCTGCCGGAGGGGGGAAGGCATCACCGGAGGCCATCTTCATCATCCCGGCGGTCTCCATGACGAGGAGGGAGTAGTTCACCCTCGGGGCTGAGGGTTTGTACCAGTAGCTATGTGTTTGATCTCTCTCTCTCTCTCGTGTTCTTGAGATGGCACGATCTTGATGTCTCGCGAGCTTTGTTGATATAGATGAATCATATGGAGTTTTCCCCTCTCTATCTTCTTGTGATGAATTGAGTTTTCGCTTTGAAGTTTTCTTATCGGATTGAGTCTTTAAGGATTTGAGAACACTTGATGTATGTCTTGCATATGGATATCTATGGTGACAATGGGATATTCACTTGAGTCACTTGATGTATGTTTTGGTGATCAACTTGCGGGTTCCGTGACCTTGGGGATTTATGCATAAGGGTTGGCACACGTTTTCGTCTTGACTTTCCGGTAGAAACTTTGGGGCACTCTTTGAAGTTCTTTGTGTTGGTTTGAATAGATGAATCTGAGATTGTGTGATGCATATCGTATAATCAAACCCGTGGGTACTCGTGGTGACATTGGAGGGCCTAGGTGACATTAGGGTTTTGGTTGATGTGTATCTTAAGGTGTTATTTTAGTACGATCTCTAGGGCTGTTCGTGACAATTAATGGGGATGGCTCATAAGATTGATCGGGAAGGATAACTTTGAGGTGGTTTCGTACCCTACAACAATTTCTTCGTTTGTTCTCCGCTATTTGTGACTTTGGAGTTTGTTGCACGTGAGGGATTTACATATGATTCAACTATGTCAACAATGTTGAGAGATTGCACTAGTGAAAGTATGAACCCTAGGCCTTGTTTCTAAGCATTGCAATACCTTTTTTATGCCCGTTTACTATTTGCTACCTTGCTGTTGTTATATTTTCAGATTACAAAAACCTATATATACTATCCATACTACACTTTTATCACCATCTCTTCGCCGAACTAGTGCACCTATACAATTTACCATTGTATTGGGTGTGTTGGGGACACAAGAGATTTCTTGTATTTGGTTGTAGGGTTGTTTGAGAGATACCATCTTCAACCTACGCCTCCCACGGATTGATAAACCTTAGGTCATCCACTTGAGGGAAAATTGCTACTGTCCTACAAAACTCTGCGCTTGGAGGACCAACACGAGTCTACAAGAATAAGTTGTGTAGTAGACATCAAGCTCTTTTCTGGCACCGTTGCCGGGGAGGTGAGTGCTTGGAGGTATATCTTTAGATCTTGCAATCAAATCTTTTAGTTTCTTGTTTTATCACTAGTTTGGTTTATAAAAGAAAACTAAAAAAAATGGAATTGAGGTTGCCTGATATTATTCATCTTTATAATGTCTTTCGTGAAAATGATGGAAAGGAAAATTGTGCTCAATTGATAGAAGAAGAATTCAATAAAATGTTTGGCATAAAATATTTGAATGATGGGCATGATTGCAATGTTGCTAGTATGAATTCTTTGAATACCCATGATGCTAATGATGTGCAAAGCTACAAGCTTGGGGATGCTATGTGTGATGAAGATGATATTTTAGTCCCCCAAGTTTTGATGAGAAAATTTATTATGATGATAACATGCCTCCTATTTATGATGATTATATTGATAAAAATGGATTCGGAGAGGTCACAACTTTATTTAATGATGATTCCACTACTTTGGAAGAGGTTTCAATTGACTATGATAACAAAGTTGCTATCTATGATGATTATTGTGATGATATGTATGCTATAAGGAATAATAATAACCATGAAACTTGTCGTCATGATTTTAATGCTCAAATTGATTATGCCAATCAAGTATCTCATGATAGTTATTTTGTTGAGTTTGCTCCCATTATTATGAATGAAAAGAAAATTGCTTATGTGGAGAGTAGTAAGATTTCTATGCTTATGTATCATGACAAGAATGCTTTTTGTGATGGATATATTGTTGAATTTCTTCATGATGCTACTGAAAATTATTTTGAGAGAGGAATATATGCTTCTACATATTTTAATAATATCAAGTTTCCTCTTTATGTGTTGAAAGTTTTGAAGTCATGCTTGTTTTGCCTTCCTATGCTAGTTGATTCTTGCTCCCATAAACTATCTGCTCACAAAATCCCTATGCATAGGAAGTGGGTTAGGCTTAAATGTGCTAGTCATATGCCTCATGATGCCCTCTTCGTGTTTCAATCCTTTACTTCTATGAGTGCATCATTCAAAATTATCAAGCCTAGCTAAAAGGCTTTAAAGAAAAGCGCTTGTTGGGAGACAACCCAATACTTATACCTACTGTTTCTGTGTGTCCACATGATTAATCTACTGTAGTAATCATGTTTTATATGTTTTCTTTCAATAAAGTGCCAAGTAAAACCTTTGGGATAGTGTGGATACTTGTTGATTCAATTCTGTGCAAAAACAGAAACTTTTGCCTCCAGTGTTTAATTTCCCAGATTTTACTGGAGCATCAAAAAATTCTGAAATTTTGACACAGTATTTATATGCAAATTTTTTACGTTGTCCTAATTTTCCAGAATTTTTAGAGTTACAGAAGTGTGGTAGTTGCTCAGATCATTACAGACTGTTCTGTTTTTGACAGATTCTGTTTTCAATGCATAGTTTGCTTGTTTTAATGTTTCCATAGCTTATATTATGAGATATAAATTGTGGAAATGATAGAATACAGTAGGAATTATATGGTAACAATTGTGAATCTTGTCTTGTACAGTACCTAAGTGATGATTTATTCTTTATCATACTAATCGTTCTCACGAAGTTCCGTTAAGTTTTGTGTGATTGAAGTTTTCAAGTTTTGGGTGAGATATCGATATGAGGAGAATAAGGAGCGGCAAGACCCTAATCTTGGGGATGCCCAAGGCACCACAAGGTAATATTCAAGGAATACCCAAGCAACTAAGCTTGGGGATGCCCCGGAAGGCATCCCCTCTTTCGTCTTCAACATTATCGGTAACCTCACTTGGAGCTATATTTTTATTCGTCACATAATATGAGTTTTGCTTGGAACGTCATTTTCTTCTGTTGATATTTTTTTTCTGCTATCAATAATCATGTTTTGTATCTTTTAGTTCAATAAAATGCCAATTATAGCCTTTACCATGCTCAGTTTGCAAGTTCATGTGTTGCTGTTTGAAAACAGAAAGTTTTCTGTTATGTCCAGAATATTCCTGAATAGTCAGAACATGATAAAAATCTGAAATTTTTACACAGTAAGCATGAATGAGTTCTATGTCACATGGTAATTTTTCAGAATTTTTGGAGTTAGGGAAGTATGGATTCTTATTCACCTTTTACAGACTGTCCTGTTTAGGCAGATTGCTGTTATGTTTGCATTGTTTGCATATGTTGGCTTGTTTAATGATTCTATTTGAGGATAGGAGTATTAAATATGCAGAGGTATTTAGTATTCAGTGTTTAATTATAATTTGTTTGATTTTCTATAGTAGAGAATGTTAAGGTTTTGAGTTGATTTATACTAACTTATCTCACGAGGTCTTGTTGAGTTTTGTGTGGATGAAGTTTTTTTTTAGATTTATAGAAACCGTGATATGAGAGGAATTAAGGAGACACAAAATCTCAAGCTTGGGGATGCCCAAGGTATCCCAATATAATATTTCAAGAAGTCTCAAGCAACTAAGCTTGGGGATGCCCCGGTAGGCATCCCACCTTTCTTCTTCAACAACTATCGGTCAGTTTTGGTTGAGCCTAAGTTTTTGCTTCTTCACATGATATGTGCTATTCTTGGTATGTAATTTTATTTTGTTTTCTTTGCTGTTTGAATAAAATATCAATATCTGAAACTTTTTAAATGAGAGAGAGTCCTTACATAGCTACTTAATTGTTTCACTACTCATTGATCTTCGCTTATATATTTTGGAGTAGTTTGTCATTAATTCTCATGCTTCACTTAAATCTTTTTGAGAGTTAATAATAGTAATGGTAATTTGCACAAGATGATGAATATTCGAGAGGGATATAATAAAAACTTTCATATAGATCATTTGATATGATAAGTGTGATTCCTTGCAATGAAAATAATGAAAGAGATCATATGCTAATCTTATGGAAAGTAATGACATTACATAAAAGAAAAGTATAAGTGGTAAAATTTATTGGAGGTTAACAAGCATAGCATTAGTAAATGATGCAATTCATGAAAAAGTTAATAAGGGAAGAGAAGATTCACATGCAAATATACTATCTTGGACATCTTTTATGATTGTGAGCCCCCATTAAGTATTTTATGTCAAATTGTTGACGTTGGACAAGGAAGACAACGTAATGAATTATGTTTGTTCATATTCACATAGAAGTTATATTGTTATAGATCCTCCAACATGTGGTGCTTGCCCAATATCTTTGCTAGCCAAAAATCCGCACCAAGTAGAGATACTACTTGTGCATCCAAAACCCTTAAACCCAGTTTCTTCCCATGAGTGTCCACCATATCTACCTATGGATTGAATAAGATCCTTCAAGTAAGTTGTCATCGGTGCAAAAAGCAATAAAAATTGCCTCTAAATATGTATGATCTTTTATTGTAAGGGAAATAAGCGTGGTACGAACTTGTGATGGTAAAGAAATTAAAGCGACGGACTGCATAATAAAGGCTGCTATCACAAGGGGCAATATAATGTGACGTTCCTTTGCATTAAGGGCTTGTGTATCCAAAAATAAAAAGCGCATGACAACCTCTGCTTCCCTTTGCGAAGGGCCTATCTTTTACTTTTATGCATTTACTTTTATGTATTTATTTTTTATGCAAGAGTCAATAGTGTTCTCCTCTACTTCCTTTTTATTTTTCTCTTTTGCAAGCATCATGTGGTGGGGAAAGATCTAGGCACATATATCCAGTTGGATATGAGTGATCATGAGTTATTATTGTTGACATCACCCTTGAGGTGAATAAGTTGGGAGGCGAAATCACAAGCCCCTATCTTTCTATGTGTCTGGCTGAAACTTTTGCTCCATATATATGTCGTGAGTGTTAGCAATCATAGAAAACTAAATGATGGTTGAGTATGTGGACTTGCTAAAAAGCTCCTACATGAGACCCTTCCCGAAAATATGATGAATTGCAATTGCATTGTTGACTAGAATAGTTTGTTAGTTTCCAAGAAAGTTTATGCCTTATACTTCATTGTTGTAATGAATTGTTACTTGCTCATGAGAAGTTTTATGATAATAAATATTGCTGTTATAATAATGATCTTGCTTTGAATCATTCAAGTCCAATGTCCATGCTATAAAAGAAAAGATTATATGATGATTATGATAGGTAGCATTCCACATCAAAATTTATGTTTTTAATTGCTACTTTATCATGATGACTTTTATGAGAGAAAGTTACTGTTATGATGCTAGGAAAAGTGATTGAAATTATCATTGATCAAACTTATGCACTATGCTAGCATTCACAGTTCATAAATTATTTCTTTTATCATTTACCTACTCGAGGACGAGTAGGAATTAAGCTTGGGGATGCTGATACGTCTCCAACGTATCTATAATTTATGAAGTATTCATGCCCTATTTATGACAATTCTATATGGTTTTGGTATGATTTGATTAGAACTAACCGGACTGACGCTGTTTTCAGCAGAACTACCGTGGTGTTGTTTTTTGTGCAGAAATGAAAGTTTTCCAAATGAGCTGAAACTTTTTGGAGATTTTTTATTGGACAAATATAAAATATTGGCACCAAGACCCACTGGAGGGGGGCCACCCAGTGCCCACGAGGCACCAGGGCGCGCCACCCCCCAGGCGCGCCCTGGTACCTCGTGGGGCCCACGTGGCTCCGTTTCGCGTGATTCCAACGCTGAAAAATCATATATATTCAGAAACTCGCGAAAGTTAACCTAGATGAGTTTTTACGCCGCCGCAAGCCTCTGTACCAGAGAGATCCCATCTACAGCCCTTTTCTGGCACCCTGCCGGAGGGGGGAAGGCATCACCGGAGGCCATCTTCATCATCCCGGCGGTCTCCATGACGAGGAGGGAGTAGTTCACCCTCGGGGCTGAGGGTTTGTACCAGTAGCTATGTGTTTGATCTCTCTCTCTCGTGTTCTTGAGATGGCACGATCTTGATGTATCGCGAGGTTTGTTGATATAGATGAATCATATGGAGTTTTCCTCTCTCTATCTTCTTGTGATGAATTGAGTTTTCCCTTTGAAGTTTTCTTATCGGATTGAGTCTTTAAGGATTTGAGAACACTTGATGTATGTCTTACATATGGATATCTGTGGTGACAATGGGATATTCACTTGAGTCATTTGATGTATGTTTTGGTGATCAACTTGCGGGTTCCGTGACCTTGGGGATTTATGCATAAGGGTTGGCACACGTTTTCGTCTTGACTTTCCGGTAGAAACTTTGGGGCACTCTTTGAAGTTCTTTGTGTTGGTGTGAATAGATGAATCTGAGATTGTGTGATGCATATCGTATAATCAAACCCGTGGGTACTCGTGGTGACATTGGAGTGCCTAGGTGACATTAGGGTTTTGGTTGATGTGTATCTTAAGGTGTCATTTTAGTACGATCTCTAGGGCTGTTCGTGACAATTAATGGGGATGGCTCATAAGATTGATCGGGAAGGATAACTTTGAGGTGGTTTCGTACTCTACAACAATTTCTTCGTTTGTTCTCCGCTATTTGTGACTTTGGAGTTTGTTGCACGTGAGGGATTTACATATGATTCAACTATGTCAACAATGTTGAGAGATTGCACTAGTGAAAGTATGAACCCTAGGCCTTGTTTCTAAGCATTGCAATACCTTTTTTATGCCCGTTTACTATTTGCTACCTTGCTGTTTTTATATTTCCAGATTACAAAAACCTATATCTACTATCCATACTACACTTTTATCACCATCTCTTCGCCGAACTAGTGCACCTATACAATTTACCATTGTATTGGGTGTGTTGGGGACACAAGAGATTTCTTGTATTTGGTTGTAGGGTTGTTTGAGAGATACCATCTTCAACCTACGCCTTCCACGGATTGATAAACCTTAGGTCATCCACTTGAGGGAAAATTGCTACTGTCCTACAAAACTCTGCGCTTGGAGGCCCAACACGAGTCTACAAGAATAAGTTGTGTAGTAGACATCAGCAGACGAGGTGCAACATAAGACGGCATTGGGGCAGGTTCATCTGGATGGTACATGCTGTGAGGAATCCATATGCGGCGCTTCTGCGAGGACGAGCCCAAAAATGAGCCCTCATCACGGGTGCGCTTGAGTGTGTCCTTGTGTTCCTTCAGACCAGTCTCAACCTGAATGGCCTTGTTCACCAGGGTGGCAAAGTCGGCGAAGTCTTGGACAAGGAGTGCAAGCTTGATATCAGGGTTGAGCCCTTCACGGAACTTCTCCTGTCTGCGAGCATCAGTAGCGATGTCTTCCTCAGCATAGCGAGACAAGTCAAGGAACTCCCGCTTATAAACTTCCACAGTCTTATTACCCTGGGTAAGGTTGCGGAACTCACGTTTCTTCCGGTCCATGATTCCCTGAGGAATGTAGCGGGCACGGAAAGCAGCCTGGAATTCCAGCCAAGTGATGATCGTTCCAATTGGCAGTGTGCGTCTGTGGCTGTCCCACCATTGAGCAGCGGGAACCTTCAGAAAGTAAGATGCAAAGGTGACATAGCTGTCAGGGGCAACATCGGCCGACTCCATCTCATAAGTAATATCACGGAGCCAGTCATCAGCATCAAGAGGCTGAACAGAGTTGCGGAATACAGCAGGGTTGAGGCGCATAAAGTCTTGCAGACTTATTGGGAGAGGCTGCTGGTTAGCATTTGGACGAGGGAACTGATCCATAATCCCTTGCATGAATTGACGATTCATTTCAAACTGTTGCATCATTGCAGCCATATAGTCTGGCGATGGTGGATTGTTGGCACCACGGCCACGACCTGTGGGTCTAACCATCCTGCTAAAAATTAACAAGGGTAGTTTAGCAACGAGCAATTGCAGAAGTATGGAGTCATTTATGAAGTAACATGCACAACAAAGGAAGTGCAATAGATACAACACAATAGTCAAACATGACATACAGATCCATACATAGATTTGGTTACAAGCCAACGGTAGAAGTTCGGAAGGGAAAGCTAGACACACTAGGCGGCACACATGCACGTGGTGGAGAGATACAATAACGAGACTGTGGCACCCCGGCTCAGAGAACCGATTTACCAGTGTTTCCAACCCAGAGATCATGTCTTCTCGAAACACTCAACAACTTGGAACAGAACATAACTGAACTTTATTAAGATATCTCGAGTACAAGCTCATAATTTACATCGATAGCGAGGCCGGAAGCACTGCAGGTGCTGAGAACAATATCCAAATTTTTTATGGAACATGGCAGGGCCTCGATACTACTGGGTAGTCTACGGCGTAGCGGAACATAGCGCGGGAAACTCCATCCACAGGGACACTGCTGTGGACACGGCCTAGTTAGCGTAGCACGAACCTTCGGGACCTCCGTCCTCGGCTTCTCCTGCATCTGGCATGATACACCAGGTGAGTACTTGGAATGTACTCGCAAGCCCATGACAACCAAAACAATGCAGCAAACAATAGCATGGCAATTAACCAGATTAAGAGATTAGGTTGCTCACTTACTGGTACCCAGTACCAACTTACTCTCATCTGGGTTGTCCCACAACCCTCGGAATGCTCACAAGCCACAGAGCACTTCCGAACATAAGACAAGTTCTTCCATCATTATTATTATTATGGTGGACCATCCTAGAGAGGCCTAAACGGACTGTCCAATACCGTGGATGCGGCTATTCGAATAGGTTTTACACTCTGCAGAGGTTGCGCACTTTACCCACACCATGGAGTACCTGGCCTCGTGATCCCATTCGGGTGGACCGGTGGTGCTCCAACGAAACCTGCCTGACCCGTGACCCCTCTATCATACCACCGACAATCATACCCTCCCAGGGTCATGTCCTGGGTGGCCCCTGTGTCACCCCGTGACACCTGCCACCGTCGTGGCCAAACAAACTGTCCCAAACGGGGACGCCGGCAAAACTCAACTGGGCTCACATGATAATGGTTGTCTACCTGATCAGGGCAGCACGCATGCATAACCCTCCCTAGTTTGGTGGTACCGATAAAAGAGCACAAAGCCAGACCAAGTCAAGGCCGTCCCATACTGGCAAATGTGGCTGCACGGAAAAGTCCGGGTAGGTGGCTATTGATCAACAACTAAGTTTAATATAGCCAAGCATTTAACCAGTATGGATATTTATCAAAATAATTTAATATGGCAGTAGCTAAGCAATTAAATAATTTACTAGGAATTTAGCACATATTAGAATAATGCATGAAATTCAATTAAATAACCAACACTATTGAAATGCTTCATGCAATGGATGACATGGCTTGCCTTGCTCTGTTGGGTTGTCCACAAACTCCCGGGCTTCAAACCCAAAGTTATTTCCCTCTGAAAATATTTTTAAAAAGCAATTGAAAATGTCATATGCTACTGTTTTGAGCACCAGAAATTCTGTGAACATGGGAAAAATACCAAATTTGGCCAGAAAATAGAGGAGCTCAAGACAAACCAGATGCAAAAAGAATCAATTGATTTGGACTTATGGTTTAAAAGTTATGGACGGTCAAAGTTCTGGTAAAAATCTGGAATTTAATTAGAAAATCAGAAAATCCACAGCGGGCCACGTCGAAGGCGTATTTTGCCCAGGCGCCTCGACTTACCGCTTTGGCGCGCGCGAGTGAGTCACTGACGTGCGGGCCCCGCGGTCAGGTTTAAACAAGGGGAGGAGGGAACAGAGAGGGAGTGGAGCTCCGGTGACGCTCGCCGGCGACACAGACGGCGGCGAGGTCCGGTGAGTAGCGGAATGGAACGAGCGCTCGGAGACGAACCAGCACGTACCCATGGCTTGGCGAACGGTGGCCGGACGACGTCATCCCCTTCTTCTCCGGCGGCGGCGGGTCTCGGGGGTCGTTCGAGACGGCGACTCCGGCAGCGATTCGACCGGGCAAGGGCTTGGGCGTGATCAGGAGGATGAGCTGAGCTCGATGGAGTAGTCAGTGGAGCTCGGGGAGGAGTGAATCGGCGGGGAGGCAGAGCTCGGGTGGCGGCGGATCTTCGGCGAGGTTTGAGGCCAGAGGGCCTCTCGGCCGTGGCTCGGGCTCAGGGAGGACGATTGGGAGGAGGAGGAGTGGGTTGATGAGCTCGGGAGAGGCCGGGGAGGGCTATTTATAGGAGGGGGAGGAGCTTGGCGATCTCTCTGGAATGGCCGGGACTCGGGCCACGTCGCCGGCGTCGCGACGTTGAGCTGGCTGGCCGGGAGCGGGCGACGAGACGGGAGAGGGCAGGGAGGAGTAATGGCGGGCAGTGGAGGCTAGTAGAGGAAGACGACTCGCCGCACGCCACAGTGCTGGCACGGGCGACACAGTGCCCGCGCACGTGGTGGCCGGCGAGGGCGATTCTGGCGAGGGGAAGGATCGGGAGAGGGTTACGTGGACGGCATCGACGAAGTCGGCACCTCAGGACATCAAATGGCAGAGCGAAGCCACTGGAATGACCTCGGCCGTCGTCGGCGAGGTGCAGAGCACGCGTACTGGCATGCCAGTACCGTGCTCACCACGGGAGGTGATGTCTCGAGGCCGTCCAAGTCCAGCTCACTGTGTCTAGGGCCTTCTCCTTTGGTCATCTAGTGCCTCTGCATGCTTGGTTTGGCTAGGTTCACTCTGCTGTGAAGTGTAGCTTCAGCTACAGTCTTTGACAGCAAAGTTGAGAGAGATCTAGAGAAGACATAAGCTGGGGATGGAGCCAAAGGAGATGTCTGGGGTGATCTATGTTGGAAGGACTCCAATCTGACCAAGTTTGAGAAGATTTGATCAAGATTTGGATATAGTTCATGTACAAGTGCTGTACTGAACCAGAAACAGAGATGAGCTGGATGCACTCATCTGGTTGATCTCCTGGGGCTGAAATTTGGTGTGGCAGGGTTATTTGGTGAGGAGAAGATGCCATAAAAATTTCAGCTCAATTGGATACCTCTAGCTGGTACTTCCTTCACAGAGGTTCCAACTGAACAGAAACTTGGCAGAATGTTGGTGATGAAAATTTGTACTGAACAAGATGATATTGTTGGATATTGTGGAAAGATAGGTTCCCTATTATCTCAGGGAATTTTCTGGGAATTAATTGAGTAGGGAAAATATGAGCTCCTTCACAAATGACCAGTACTGTCCAGGGAGCAAATGGAGTTTTCTGGACAAAATTTTGTACTGGGCCATGAGATGTTTTTGGAGATTGTGGGAGTAGATGATGACAATAAGGTCTGGGATTAATTTGGGATTTTTCTGATCACCAGAACTATAGGTTGCTGTGTAACCCATAGTGATGACAAATTTTCCCAAAGGAAGAAAATGAATATTTGAGAGAGATAAAGAATTGGAAATTGATCCAGATGATGAGTGACAAGATTTTGGCAAGATGCTGAGGGCTTTGGATCACTAAGAGGAATTCATAAGTCCAAAGTCAACTGAAAAGGTTCAAAATCCAACCAGATTGCAAATAAAGCCAGAAAGACTTCGAAAAGAAAAAGTTGCCAAAAACCAGGGTGTCACAAACCTACCCCCCTTAGAATGAATCTCCTCCTCGAGATTCGGTTGCTCTGGGAACAAGTGTGGATAGGCTGATTTCAGAAAATCCTCTCTTTCCCAGGTAGCTTCTTCCTCAGTATGGTGATCCCACAGTACCTTGTAAAACTTAATTGTCTTACTCCTGGTAGTCCTTTCCATCTCATCCAATATTCTGACAGGTCTTTCCTCGTATGTCAGATCTTCGGTCAATTCCAGCTCACTCATATCTGCCTGTTTGATCGGAGGTGCAATGCACTTTGTCAATTGTGATATATGAAAGACATCGTGAACGTCTACCAACTCTGGTGGTAACTCTAGCTGATATGCCACTCTGCCTCTTCTAGCCATGACTGGAAAGGGTCCAATATACCTCGGTGCAAGCTTTCCTCAGGTGTGAAACCTTTTTATTCCTTTCATGGGGGCTACTCGGAGATAGGCATATTCTCCGGGCTCAAAAGTTACTTCCCGATGCTTCGGGTCATAGTAACTCTTTTGACGGGACTTGGCCGCTCGAAGACGCTCCTGAATATCCTTGACTTGTTTCTCAGCCTCGAGCATCAAATCTGTGCCGAAAATATGGCTGTCTCCTGTCTGAGACCAATTCAAAGGAGTGCGGCATTTCCATCCGTACAGAGCTTCAAACGGTGACATCTTGAGACTTGACTGATAGCTGTTATTGTAGGAGAATTCTGCACAAGGTAGACTATCCTCCCATTTGGGTCCATGGGCGAGAGCACATGATCGAAGCATATCTTCCACTATCTGATTCACGCGTTCGGTCTGTCCATCTGTCTGTGGGTGATATGCCGTACTATGCCTTAGCACAGTCCCCAGGGCTTGATGCAGTCGCAGCCAAAATGCTGAGGTAAACAGGGAACCTCTATCTGACGTGATAGACTTGGGTTTTCCATGAAGGCTGACTATCCGGGACATATAGAGATGTGCGAGCTGATTCTCGTTGAAAGTGGTCTTTACCGGAAGGAAGTGAGCCACTTTCGTAAGTATGTCTACGATGACCCAGATAGCATCATGGCCTCTTGTGGACTTGGGTAGTCTGACAATGAAGTCCATGCATATGTCATCCCATTTCCATTGGGGAACTGGTAACGGTTGCAGTAGCCCAGTGGGTTTCTGATGTTCAGCCTTGACTCTGTTGCAGATGTCACAACAGGCGACATAGTATGCTATGTCTCTTCTCATTCCTGGCCACCAAAAGGTTTCTCGCAAGTCCTGGTACATTTTTGTTCCTCCCGGATGGATAGAATATGCAGATTCATGTGCCTCTCTGAGTATTTGCTATCTCAAGCTGTCTTGATCAGGCACACATATTCGGTTCTCAAACCATACAGTGTCCTGATCGTCAATTCGGAAGGACTTGGCCTTTCCTAGCGGAATGCGCTCTCTGATCTCTTGTATTTCTTGGTCTGATTTCTGAGCTGCTTTAATCTCTTCCATAAGTGTCGGGGTAATTTCCATTGTATCCGGGCTGATTGGGCCGCATAACACCATATTCAGCTTGGCAAACTCTTCTCGCAGCCTCGGATGCATTCCCTCCATGAGTGCATTGAGGGTACCTTGCTTTCTGCTGAGGGCATCGGCGACCACATTGGCTTTTCCCGGATGATAATTTATCCCAAGGTCATAATCCTTGACCAATTCAAGCCATCTTCTCTGCCTAAGATTGAGATCAGGCTGAGTGAAAATATACTTAAGACTCTTGTGGTCTGTGTATGTTTCACATCGCTGCCCAATGAGATAATGCCTCCAAATCTTCAATGCATGAATCATGGCTGCCAGTTCCAAATCATGAGTGGGATAGTTCTCTTCATGAGGTCGTAGCTGTCTGGATGCATATGCCACAACCTTTCCTTCTTGCATTAAAACGCATCCGATTCCACGCCTGGAAGCGTCACAATATATGTCGAAGCTCTTGTGAATGTCCGGAAGAACTAAGACAGGGGCGGTAGTTAGCCTCGTCTTTAATTCCATGAAACTGCTGTCACATTCTTCCGTCCAGGAAAACTTGTGGTTCTTCTTCAGCAATTCTGTCAGTGGCTTGGCTATTTTTGAGAAGCCTTCGATGAAGCGACGGTAGTAGCATGCCAATCCCAGAAAGCTACGGACTTCCGTTACCGTGGCTGGGGTCTTCCAGTTTAATACCGCGGTCACTTTACTGGGGTCGACGGCCACACCTTGTTCTGACAGAATATGTCCCAGAAATCCCACCTCTCTTAGCCAAAATTCGCACTTGCTGAATTTGGCATACAAGCGATGGGTCCTTAGTCTTTCCAGGACAGTGCGGAGATGTTGCGTGTGCTCCTCTTCATCTTTGGAGTAGATGAGAATATCGTCGATGAAGACTACCACAAATTTGTCCAGAAAGTCCATGAAGACCTTATTCATCATGCTCATGAAATATGCTGGAGCATTTGTCAGCCCAAATGACATGACTGTAAATTCATACAGACCATATCTGGTAGTAAAGGCTGTCTTGGGGATATCCTCTTTTCTGATCTTTAGCTGATGACACCCCGTTCGGAGGTCAATCTTGGAGAATACCCGGGCTCCGTTCAACTGGTCGAACAAGTCATCAATGCGGGGAAGCGGATATTTATTTTTGATGGTGACCTCATTCAGTTGGCGGTAGTCTACGCACATTCGTAGGCTGCCATCCTTCTTTTTGACAAACAGCACGGGTGATCCCCATGGTGAAGTGCTTGGACGAATATACCCTTTCTGTAATAATTCATCCAACTGTTTCTTCAATTCCACCAGCTCTGGGGAAGGCATGTGGTAGTACTTCTTGTATATTGGAGCAGTTCTGAGAACAACCTCAATAGCAAATTCTAGTTCCCGATCAGGTGGCATTCCCGGTATCCCTTCTGGAAATACGTCCGGAAATTCACTGACTACCGGAATCAGACTTATGTCCGTAGCTGTGGCTTTGAATGCCATTCCTTTCTTTCACATCACTCTGCTGGCAGTGAATTGTACTGTTTGGCCTGCCGGGTTAACCAGTGTCACTTTCCTGGTGGCACAGTTGATACACACCTGGTGTGGTACCAACCAATCCATTCCCAGTATTATATCCAGTCCCGGGGATTCAATGGCAACAAGAGTGGCTGGAAACTTCACATTGTGTATCAAGATTTCCAGATTCTTGTATATCACATTTGTTCTGAGCATGGAGCCAGGGGATTGTACCACCATGATTTTGTCCAAAAGAGAAGGAGAAAATTTGTGCAAGGTGGCAAAACTCCGCGAAATAAACGAATGAGAAGCCCCAGAGTCAAATAAAATTATTGCAGGTATGTTGTTAACAGAAAACATACCAAGGACCACCTCTGGTGCTTCGCGGGCTTCCTCAGTGGAGATATGATGGACTTAGCCGCAATAGAAGTTCGGATTGGGGCGGCGTCCAACACTGTTGACTTGTGGCTTGAAGTCGGATGGTGGCTTCCCATTTCTTGCGGGGCATTGCTTGGAGTAGTGCCCGCTCTGGCCACAAGTAAAGCATGTGTTGTTGCGGCGGCAATCCTCCAGCACTGGCTGTTTGCCGAAGGTCTTGTCCTGGCTGACAGGCTTGTTGTTGTTGTTGCCATTATTCCAGGCAGGCTTGTATTCAGATGAACTTGGTTGCCAAATACGTGGCTTCTGCACAAACTGCTCACGGTTGTCCTTCTTGGGTTCAAACTTCCGCTTGTGATCATTATATCCTGACTTATGCTCTCGTTCAGCTATGAAGGCCTTGTTTACCAGAGTCTGGAAGTCAGGAAAGTCCAGCATACAAAGCTGACAGCGGAGGGTATGATTCAGCCCTCCGAGGAATCGGTCAATCTTCCTTTCTTCGGTGGACACGTCATGGGTAGAGTACCGTGCCAGTTTATTGAACTTGTTCAGATACTCACCCACTGACATATTCCCTTGAGTGAGAGCCAGAAATTCCCTTTGCTTCACCTTCATTATGCCAGTAGGAATATGATACTTGCGAAATGCCTCTTTGAATTTTTCCCAAGAAATATCTTCTCCAGAAGGCCATAGCATTTTTGTGTTGTCCCACCATATAGCTGCTGGTCCTTCCAGGTAGTGTGTAACGAAAGGAACCTTATCTGCCTCATCACAGCGGGCTATGTCCAATTTCTTTTCCATAGTCCTCAGCCAGTCATCAGCTTCCATCGGATCCACAGCTTGACCAAAACTGGGTGGCTTGGTCCGCTGGAAATCAGACAGCTTAGAGTGTGTCCCATTGTGGTTGTTCTGACCCACCATAGTCTGCATACTTTTCAGAAATTCCATAAGATCTTGGTTTCTTTTCTCTTCAAACATTCTCATAATCTGATCAGAGGTTGGTGTCTGTGGGGGTGGAGGTGGCAAATCTTCTGGTGGCTGTCCTGCTTGTCTGGCGGATCGACGAATGGGAGTTCCATCGCCGCCTTGAGTACTACACCTCTTCATCCTAAATTTTGTTCCCATTACAAAATACCGAATCGATGAGGAAAAGCAGGGTAGTGTGACACCAGAAAAGAAGCCAAATAAAAAGAGCGAATAAAGAAAGCAACGTAATTATACAAGGCAACCCAACATCATACATGACAAGCTAGTAGGGGAATGATCATGACTAGACTGCTCAGATGGCAGTTGACATATGCAGGGATGCTATGATGCATGCACTGAAACTCAAGCCTCCGCTCTAGTGACGCCGGTGGCACAAACACTGGTACACTGAAGACTCCTCGTCGTCTGACTCTGACTCGGAATCTGAGGTGATGATGTGCACCTCGGCCTCCAGATCAAAGGAAACACGACGACGCTGACGGGAAGGTTCTCCCTCAGAAGGAGAAGAAGCACGATGCCGCAGCATCGGAGCAGCTGGAGTAGCTAGGAGTGAGGCCCACTCTGACGGGGTCTCACGTCGGCTACCAGACGAAATGCCTGGCGGTCCGAACGAACTAGAAGGAGTGTCGGAAGACGGGATGGGTGGAGTGTATATAGGTGAAAACGGAGGGGGAGGAGGAGACTGTGCTGTCGCAACAGCAACAAGTGCCTCGCGAGCAGAAGTCAGCTCCTCGGCTAGAGAAGTGATCATACAGTAACTGGCGTGCAGATAGCGAGATAAAACACCAGTAGCACGATCACTCGCCGGATCAACGGGTGCGAAAAGGACTCGCCCTGTCGTAGGCGACAGGGTGGGTAGTGAAAGAAACCTGGATGAGTCTGCATCTCGACCTCGTGGAAGCGTAAGTCAGTGAGAGCCTCCATCGCAGCAAACTGGATCACCAACTCCGGAGTAGAAGCAGTTCCGCCCTTGGAAGAACGGGAGTAGCTGCCGATATCTGAACTCGTAGTGAGAAAGGCTTCTGCGCGATACTCGAATACTGAACCAGCGAGCTTCTCTCGAAACACCTGGAACACCGGGTCTTCGCCGTTGGGATACAGCCGAAGCCAGACGTTACGAAGCAGTACTGGAAAAGTGAATGGTGCCGGCTCATGATTGTAGTGGTACAGAACTGGTGCCATCTACACTCATCAAACCAGCGGTTAGCACAATAAGAACTATATGCATGCCACGCAATGCAGCAATCAAATGCAACAATCAGATGCAGCAAGCAAGACACACCAAGACTCTAAACTACTCGCGGTTCTAGCGCAGGGTTAACTAGGGTGTCCTACAGTCAGCCTGGCTCTGATACCAAGCGTTGTGGCACCCCGGCTCAGAGAACCGGTTTACCAGTGTTTCCAACCCAGAGATCATGTCTTCTCGAAACACTCAACAACTTGGAACAGAACAGAACTGAACTTTATTAAGATATCTCGAGTACAAGCCCATAATTTACATCGATAGCGAGGCCGGAAGCACTGCAGGTGCTGAGAACAATATCCACATTATTTATGGAACATGGCAGGGCCTCGATACTACTGGGTAGTCTACGGCGTAGCAGAACATAGCGCGGGAAACTCCATCCACAGGGACACTGCTGTGGACACGGCCTAGTTAGCGTAGCACGAACCTTCGGGACCTCCGTCCTCGGCTTCTCCTGCATCTGGCATGATATGCCAGGTGAGTACTTGGAATGTACTTGCAAGCCCATGACAACCAAAACAATGCAGCAAACAATAGCATGGCAATTAACCATATTAAGAGATTAGGTTGCTCACTTACTGGTACCCAGTACCAACTTACTCTCATCTAGGTTGTCCCACAACCCTCGGAATGCTCACAAGCCACAGAGCACTTCCGAACATAAGACAAGTTCTTCCATCATTATTATTATTATGGTTGACCATCCTAGAGAGGCCTAAACGGACTGTCCAATACCGTGGACGCGGCTATTCGAATAGGTTTTACACTCTGCAGAGGTTGCGCACTTTACCCACACCATGGAGTACCTGGCCTCGTGATCCCATTCGGGTGGACCGGTGGTGCTCCAACGAAACCTGCCTGACCCGTGACCCCTCTATCGTACCACCGACAATCATACCCTCCCAGGGTCATATCCTGGGTGACCCCTGTGTCACCCCGTGACACCTGCCATCGTCGTGGGCAAACAAACTGTCCCAAGCAGGGACGCCGGCAAAATAACTCAACTGGGCTCACAGGATTATGGTCGTCTACCTGATCAGGGCAGCACGCACGCATAACCCTCCCTAGTTTGGTGGTACCGATAAAAGAGCACAAAGCCATACCAAGTCAAGGCCGTCCCATACCGGCAAATGTGGCTGCACGGAAAAGTCCGGGTAGGTGGCTCTTGATCAACCAACTAAGTTTAATATAGCCAAGCATTTAACCAGTATGGATATTTATCAAAATAATTTAATATGGCAGTAGCTAAGCAATTAAATAATTTACTAGGAATTTAGCACATATTAGAATAATGCATGAAATTCAATTAAATAACCAACACTATTGAAATGCTTCATGCAATGGATGACATGGCTTGCCTTGCTCTGTTGGGTTGTCCACAAACTCCTGGGCTTCAAATCCAAAGTTATTTCCCTATGAAAATATTTTTAAAAATCAATTGAAAATGTCATATGCTACTGTTTGGAGCACCGGAAATTCTGTGAACATGGGAAAAATACCAAATTTGGCCAGAAAATAGAGGAGCTCAAGACAAACCAGATGCAAAAAGAATCAATTGATTTGGACTTATGGTTTAAAAGTTATGGACGGTCAAAGTTCTGGTAAAAATCTGGAATTTAATTAGAAAATCAGAAAATCCACAGCGGGCCACGTCGAAGGCGTATTTCGCCCGGTCGCCTCCACTTACCGCTTCGGCGCGCGCGAGTGAGTCGCTGACGTGCAGGCCCCGCGGTCAGGTTTAAACAGGGGGAGGAGGGAACAGAGAGTGAGCGGAGCTCCGGCGACGCTCGCCGGCGACACAGACGGCGGCGAGGTCCGGTGAGTAGCGGAATGGAACGAGCGCTCGGAGACGAACTAGCACGTACCCGTGGCTTGGCGAACGGTGGCCGGACGACGTCGTCCCCTTCTTCTCCGGCGGCGACGGGTCTCGGGGGTCGTCGGAGACGGCGACTCCGGCAGCGATTCGACCGGGCAAGGGCTTGGGCATGATCAGGAGGATGAGCTGAGCTTGATGGAGTAGTCAGTGGAGCTCGGGGAGGAGTAAATCGGCGGGGAGGCAGAGCTCGGGTGGCGGCGGATCTCCGGCGAGGTTCGAGGCCAGAGGGCCTCTCGGCCGTGGCTCGGGCTCGGGGAGGACGATTGGGAGGAGGAGGAATGGGTTGATGAGCTCGGGAGAGGCCGGGGAGGGCTATTTATAGGTGGGGGAGGAGCTCGGCGATCTCTCTGGAATGGCCGGGACTCAGGCCACGTCGCCGGCGTCGCGACGTTGAGCTGGCTGGCCGGGAGCGGGCGACGAGACGGGAGAGGGCAGGGAGGAGTAATGGCGGGCAGTGAAGGCTAGCGGAGGAAGACGACGCGCCGCACGCCACAGTGTCGGCACGGGCGGCACAGTGCCCGCGCACGTGGCGGCCGGCGAGGGCGATTCCGGCGAGGGGAAGGATCGGGAGAGGGTTACGTGGACGACATCGACGAAGTCGGCACCTCAGGACATCAAATGGCAGAGCGAAGCCACTGGAATGACCTCGGCCGTCGCCGGCGAGGTGCAGAGCACGCGTACTGGCTTGCCAGTACCGTGCTCACCACGGGAGGTGATGTCTTGAGGCCGTCCAAGTCCAGCTCACCGTGTCTAGGGCCTTCTCATTTGATCATCTAGTGCCTCTGCATGCTTGGTTTGGCTAGGTTCACTCTGCTGTGAAGTGTAGCTTCAGCTACAGTCTCTGACAGCAAAGTTGAGAGAGATCTAGAGAAGACATGAGCTGGGGATGGAGCCAAAGGAGATGTCTGGGGTGATCTATGTTGGAAGGACTCCAATCTGACCAAGTTTGAGAAGATTTGATCAAGATTTGGATATAGTTCATGTACAAGTGCTGTACTGAACCAGAAACAGAGATGAGCTTAATGCTCTCATCTGGTTGATCTCCTGGGGCTGAAATTTGGTGTGGTAGGGTTATTTAGTGAGGAGAAGATGCCATAAAAATTTCAGCTCAATTGGATACCTCTAGCTGGTACTTCCTTCACAGAGGTTCCAACTGAACAGAAACTTGGCAGAATATTGGTGATGAAAATTTGTACTGAACAAGATGATATTTTTGGATATTGTGGAAAGATAGGTTTCCTATTATCTCAGGGAATTTTCTGGGAATTAATTGAGTAGGGAAAATATGAGCTCCTTCACAAATGACCAATACTGTCCAGGGAGCAAATGGAGTTTTCTGGACAAAATTTTGTACTGGGCCATGAGATGTTTTGGAGATTGTGGGAGTAGATGATGACAATAAGGTCTGGGATTAATTTGGGAATTTTCTGATCACCAGAACTATAGGTTGCTGTGTAACCCATAGTGATGACAGATTTTCCCAAAGGAAGAAAATGAATATTTGAGAGAGATAAAGAATTGGAAATCGATCCAGATGATGAGTGACAAGATTTTGGCAAGATGCTGAGGGCTTTGGATCACTAAGAGGAATTCATAAGTCCAAAGTCAACTGAAAAGTTTCAAAATCCAACCAGATTGCAAATAAAGCCAGAAAGACTTCGAAAAGAAAAAGTTGCCAAAAACCAGGGTGTCACAGAGACATAGCAAAGGCTACATCATCGTCGGAGAAAACCACTGGAGCGAGGAATCTGCAAGTGACAACGCAGGGTGCCCTCGATAAAAGGATCCTGCAGTCCGTGACACTGTGAAGCAGAACCTGGCCCACGACTCAAGGAAGGGTTAATTCAAATTTCCGGGTGGATGTGATCACGAGAACCTAGAGTTAGAGTTAGTAAAATCTTTAACACGAAAGGATGAGAGATCAGAGTCCCAGAGTAAAGGTGAGGAATAAAAGATCCTAAACCCATCCACTAGCGACGTGGGCCCGTAAGCCACACAGCCATGTTAGTAAAACAGTTTTCCAAAGACTAGACTCAACTTCGGCCAACGAGTTGGAAAGGGCCTTCCTACAGGCAGTCGGCTCTGATACCAACTTGTGACGCCCCCGACTCAATCGTGCACTAATCATACATGCAAATGCGCACGATCAAGCCAGGGACTCACGGGAAGATATCACAACACAACTCTAGACACAAAATAAAATAATACAAGCTTTATATTACAAGCCAGGGACCTCGAGGGCTCAAATACATAAGCTTGAGCACAAGCGTTAGCGGAAGCAACATCAGTATCTGAGTACAGACATAAAGTTAAACAAGTCTGCCTTAAGAAGGCTGAGCAAAACAACGACATTGGATCGAAAAGGCGCAGGCCTCCTGCCTGGGAGCCTCCTATCTACTCTTGGTCGTCGGTCTCCACGTAGTAGTAAGTGCCACCGGAGGGGTAGTAGTAGTCGTCGACTGGGGCAGCTGGCTCCGGGGCTCCGTCGTCGGGTTGCAGCAATCGGGTATGGGAAAAAGGAGAAGCAAAGCAACCGTGAGTACTCATCCAAAGTACTCGCAAGACTTATATCAGATCTATTCTATGTATGCATCCGTATCAAAAGAGGGGGTTGTATCTGTGGACTGGACTGCAGAAATGCCAGAATAGAGAGAAGGCCTAGCCTATCGAAGACTAGCATCTTCAACGTCTTTGTAACGCCCCGGACACACCCGCCGGTGGTCGTTACTCCTGGCGGGATCTAGACTAGCCCCACAGATCTATACTAGTCTTTCCTGCGCACTTTGTCCTCACTCGTGCGCACCCGGGAGCAACTTCCCGGTCGGTCACCCATCCTGAAATTACTCCAAGCTGAGCACGCTTAACTTTGGAGTTCTGTCTGAATGGGCTCCCGGAAAAGAAGGAATTCCTTATTGATATGAGTAGTCTATCATCCCAATTAAGCCAGGCTATCACAGTCTTGCAGCATTAGCAGAGTGCAGATTAGCATAAATATAGTAGTAGCAACAAGTAGTAACAACGCCCAGAGATCCTTCCTCGACTCCCCACGAGAAAGCGATCCCGGAGCTAACATATTATTAAGCAACTCAAGTATCTATTTCTAGTTGTAGAAGATCGGGATATTTTCCGAGCGTCCTGTTACCGTGGACACGGCTATTCGAATAGATATACTTCCCTGCAGGGGTGCACCAACTTACCCAACACGCTCGATTAACTCTGGCCGGACACACTTTTATCGGGTCATGCCTGGCCTCGGCTGATCGACATGCCGTATGTGACGCCCCTGCTCGACCGTGCACTAATCATACACGCAAACGTGCACGCTCGAGATCAGAGACTCATGGGAAGATATCACAACACAACTCTAAACTCAAATTTAAACATAAATCTTCATATTACAAACCAGGGGTCACGAGGACCCGAATACATAAGTCATACACACAAATGATATCTGAGTACAGACATAGTTAGTCAAGTTTGCCTTAAGAAGGCTAGCACAAACAACGACACTAATCGAAAGGCGAAGGCCTCCTTCCTAGGGCCTCCGAACTACTCCTGTCGTCGGGGATCTCCACGTCATAGTAGGCTCCTCCGGGGATCTCATGCTCCTCGGCTCCGTCGTCTGATCGCAGCAATCAGGTATGGGGAAAAGAGATAACAAAGCAACCGTGAGTACTCATCCAAAGTACTCGCAAGACTGACATCAGAACTATACTAAGTATGCATCGGTATCAAAGGAATGGGGCTATATCTTTGGACTAAACTGTAGAAATGCCAGAACAGAGGGGGAAAGGCCTAGCCTATCGAAGACTAGCATCTTGAAGCAATCTTGCAGCATCAGAAGAGAGTAGAACAAGATAATATATAATCAATCATATTTAGCAATGCCCTGGGATCCTTCCTCGACTACCCTGTGAGAAAGTGATCCCGAGAGCAGTAGTAACAGTTTAACATTGTAATAGTATCCATTTGTAGTTGTAGCAGATCAAGATACAACTCTGAGCGTCCTGTTACCGTGGACACGACTATTCGAATAGATAACTTCCCTGCAGGGGTGCACTACTGTTACCCAACACGCTCGATCACATCTGGCCGGACACACTTGCTGGGTAATGCCCGACCTCGGGTAATCGACACGACACAGTCCTACCTAGGCTTAGCAGAGTGGTCAGCACGCCGGTCTAAATCCTAAGTGCGAAGGGGTCTTGGGCCATCGCCCTTTGCACTCCTGCACGTTACGTGGCTGGTCGAGCCCCAGGCGCGACACTGTATACACAAGTGACGTAACCAGCCCACCCCAACGATCAGCCCGCATCTCTAAGCTGTGACATCTGAAAAGCTTTCGGCTGATACATACGACGTAGAGGGTCCCATAACCATTATCCCACGTGGTGGTAGTGCATATAGGCACGTAGCCAACTCAGCTCAAAAACCCAAATCCTTTAAGCATGTTTAGTAACTCGTGGAGACGAACAGGATCCCTGTCGCTCCGACTTGGTAACACACGGACCACGACCAGGGACCAGGCCCACCTCTCTCCTAGGTGGTCTCCACCTGCCCTGTCATTCCGCCATAATATCACTCGCGGGTGCTCTTGGAGCCGACCTGTCTTTAATGTTATTCTCTCGCGGGCACTCTTGGAGCCGGCCCGACTTAGACAGTTTAAAGTATTGCATTATGTAAACATTTCCGTGATCATCACCCAGAGTGATCACGGCCCGATAACAAGCATGGCATACAGACAAGAGTGAGGTGCCAGCTAATGACATAGCATACCTAACTAAGCATCATAGGATAGCAGGTAATGTATCAATAGCAGGCGACGAAATCAGGCTATGCATCAGAATAGGAGATATCGGAATACCAACAGAAGCAATTCTAATGCAAGCAGTAGAGAGAAAGAGTAGGCGATATCTGGATGATCAAGGGGGTTTTGCTTGCCTGGAAGCTCAGCTGAAGGGGTCTGGTCGTCGACGACGTAGTCGTACTCTACAGTGTCATCGGCAGTCTCGGGGTCTATCGGGAGAGGAGGGGGAAGAAACAATAAATACGCGGCAAACAATGCAACAGGGATGCATGACATGTCTACATGCTGTGCTAGGGGTGCTCTAATGCAGCACTACGCGAGTTAGTCGGAGCGGGAAATTATCCGGGAGTGTTCTCCCAGCTCCGGGTGACTATCGGTACACTGAACCGGAGGGGACGGTTCCATGTTCAGTATGTTAGAGGGGTGTGGCAGGTATGCGGGTGGCATATTCGGATTCTTCTTATTTTTTTGATCATTTTTCATATATAAATTATTTTCATCCGAGTTACGGATTATTTTATATGTTTTTTCAAAGTTTTATTGAATTTCTGGAATTATTTTAATTATTAATTTCGAATTATCCAAAACAGTAGTAGGTGACATCAGCATGACGTCATAGTGACATCAGCAGTCAAACCCGGCTGGGCCAGGTCAAATCTGACCAGTGGGTCCCACTGGTCAGTGATTGATTAATTAAACAGGGTTTATTTTATCTAATTAAGTTAATTACCAGCTGGGACCCAGTAGTCAGTGACTGTTTAGTATTTAACTTAATTAACAGATTAATTAACAGTTTATTTATTTATAAAAACATTTTATTACATGTGGGGCCCGCATGTCAATGGCTGGGCCAGCCCAGTCAACAGGGTCCACGGGCCCGCATGTCAGCCTCACAGGGGAGATGTCTACTACACAACTTATTCTTGTAGACTCGTGTTGGGCCTCCAAGCGCAGAGGTTTGTAGGACAGTAGCAATTTTCCCTCAAGTGGATGACCTAAGGTTTATCAATCTGTGAGAGGCATAGGTTGAAGATGGTATCTCTCAAGCAACCCTGCAACCAAATACAAGAAATCTTTTGTGTCCCCAACACACCCAATACAATGGTAAATTGTTTAGGTGTACTAGTTCGGCGAAGAGATGGTGATAAAAGTGTAGTATGGATAGTAGATATAGGTTTTTGTAATCTGAAAATATAAAAACAGCAAGGTAGCAAAAAGTAAACGGGCATAAAAACGGTATTGCAATGCTTAGAAACAAGGCCTAGGGTTCATACTTTTACTAGTGCGATCTCCCAACATTGTTGACATAGTTGAATCATATGTAAATCCCTCACGTGCGACAAAGAGTTCACTCCAAAGTCACAAATAGCGGAGAACAAACGAAGAAATTGTTGTAGGGTACGAAACCATCTCAAAGTTATCCTTCCCGATCAATCTTATGAGCCATCCCCATTAATTGTCACGAACAGCCCTAGAGTTCGTACTAGAATAACACCTTAAGATACACATCAACCAAAACCCTAATGTCACCTAGGCACTCCAATGTCACCATGAGTACCCACGGGTTTGATTATACGATATGCATCACACAATCTCAGATTCATCTATTCAAACCAACACAAAGAACTTCAAAGAGAGCCCCAAAGTTTCTACCGGAAAGTCAAGACGAAAACGTGTGCCAACCCTTATGCATAAATCCCCAAGGTCATGGAACCCGCAAGTTGATCACCGAAACATGCATCAAGTGACTCAAGTGAATATCCCATTGTCACCACAGATATCCATATGCAAGACATACATCAAGTGTTCTCAAATCCTTAAAGACTCAATCTGATAAGAAAACTTCAAAGGGAAAACTCAATTCATCACAAGAAGATAGAGAGGGGAAAACTCCATATGATTCATCTATATCAACAAAGCTCGCGATACATCAAGATCGTGCCATCTCAAGAACACGAGAGAGAGAGATCAAACACATAGCTACTGGAACAAACCCTCAGCCCCGAGGGTGCCTCCTCGTCATGGAGACCGCCATGATGATGAAGATGGCCTCCGGTGATGCTTTCCCCCCTCCGGTAGGGTGCCGGAAAAGGGCTGTAGATGGGATCTCTCTGGTACAGAGGCTTGCGGCGGCGTAAAAACTCATCTAGGTTAACTTTCAGGGGTTTCGGAATATATATGATTTTTTGGCGTTGGAATCACACAAAGGCAAGTTCTATAGGACGGCGGTTTGACCCGCAATGTTGTATGGCGCTGAGTGTTGGCCGACTAAAAGGCGACATGTGCAACAGTTAGGTGTGGCGGAGATGCGCATGTTGAGATGGATGTGTAGCCACACAAGGAAGGACCGAATCCAGAATGATGATATACGAGATAGAGTTGGGGTAGCGCCAATTGAAGAGAAGCTTGTCCAACATCGTCTGAGATGGTTTGGACATATTCAGCGCAGGCCTCCAGAAGCCCCAGTACATAGCGGACGGATAAAGCGTGCTGATAATGTCAAAAGAGGCCGGGGTAGACCGAACTTGACATGGGAAGAGTCCGTAAAGAGAGACCTGAAGGATTGGAGCATCACCAAAGAACTAGCCATGGACATGGGTGCGTGGAAGCTTGCTATCCATGTGCCAGAACCATGAGTTGGTCGTGAGATCTTATGGGTTTCACCTCTAGCCTACCCCAACTTGTTTGGGACTAAAGGATTTGTTGTTGTTGTTGTTGTTGTTGTGGAATCACGCGAAGAAGGGCCACAGGGGGCCCACGAGGCACCAGGGCGTGCCTGGGGGGGGGGGGTGGCGCGCCCTGGTGGCTCGTGGAGCCCCTGTGGGTCTTCTGGCCTCCTCCCGAAGCTTCTAGTGTTTATCTTGGCCAATAAAAAATCTCCAAAAAGTTTCATGGCATTTGGACTTCGTTTGGTATTGATTTTCTGTAAAACAAAAACAGGGCAGAAAACAGCAACTGGCACTGGGCACTAGGTCAATATGTTAGTCCATGAAAATCATATAAAAGCCATATAAAAGTGCACCAAAATCATACAAAACTATAATAAACATGGCATGAATACTTCATAAATTATAGATACGTTGGAGACGTATCAGCATCCCCAAGCTTAATTCCTGCTCGTCCTCGAGTAGGTAAATGATAAAAGAAATAATTTATGAAGTGTGAATGCTAGCATAGTGCATAAGTCTGATCAATGATAATTTCAATCACTTTTTCTAGCATCATAACGGCAACTTTTTCTCAAAAAACTCAACGTGATAAAGTAGCAACAAATTTTTTGATGTGGAATGCTACCTATCATAATCATCATATATTCTTTTCTTTTATAGCATGGACATTGGACTTGAATGATTCAAAGCAAGATCATTATTATAACAGCAATATTTATTATCATAAAACTTCTCATGAGCAAGTAGCAATTCATCACAACAATGAAGTATAAGGCATAAACTTTCTTGGAAACTAACAAACTATTCTAGTCAACAATGCAATTGCAATTCATCATATTTTCAGGAAGGGTCTCATGTAGGAGCTTTTTAGCAAGTCCACATACTCAACCATCATTTAGTCTTCTATGATTGCTAAAACTCACGACATATATATGGAGCAAAAGTTTCAGCCAGACACATAGAAAGATAGGGGCTTCTGATTTTGCCTCCCAACTTATTCACCTCAAGGGTGATGTCAACAATAATAACTCATGATCACTCATATCCAACTAGATATATGTGCCTAGATCTTTCCCCACCACATGATGCTTGCAAAAGAGAAAAATAAAAAGGAAGTAGAGGAGAACACTATTGACTCTTGCATAAAAAGTAAATACATAAAAGTGAATGCATAAAAGTAAAAGATAGGCCCTTCGCAGAGGGAAGCAGAGGTTGTCATGCGCTTTTTGTTGTTGGATGCACAAGTCCTTAATGCAAAAGAACGTCACGTTATATTGCCCCTTGTGAAAGCAACCTTTATTATGCAGTCCGTTGCTTTTATTTCTTTACCATCACAAGTTCGTACAACGCTTATTTCCCTTACAATAAAAGTTCAGATATATTTAGAGGCAATTTTTATTGCTTTTTGCACCGATGACAACTTACTTGAAGGATCTTATTCAATCCATAGGTAGATATGGTGGACACTCATGGGAAGAAACTGGGTTTAAGTGTTTTGGATGCACAAGTAGTATCTCTACTTGGTGCGGATTTTTGGCTAGCAAAGATATTGGGCAAGCACCACATGTTGGAGGATCTATAACAATATAACTTCTATGTGAATATGAACAAACATAATTCATTACGTTGTCTTCCTTGTCCAACGTCAACACTTTGACATAAAATACTTAATGGGGGCTCACAATCATAAAAGATGTCCAAGATAGTATATTTGCATGTGAATCTTCTCTTCCCTTTTTAAATTTTTCATGAATTGCATCATTGACTAATGCTAAGCTTGTTAACCTCCAATAAATTTTACCACTTATACTTTTCTTTATGTAATGTCATTACTTTCCATAAGATTAGCATATGATCTCTTTCATTATTTTCATTGCAAGGAATCACTCTTATCATATCCAATGATCTATATGAAAGTTTTTATTATATTCCTCTCGAATGTTCATCATCTTGGGACCAAATTCATATCTTGTGCAAATTACCATTACTATTATTAACTCTCAAAGAGATATAAGTGAAGCATGAGAATTAATGACAAACTACTCCAAAATATATAAGCGAAGATCAATGAGTAGTGAAACAATTAAGTAGCTATGTGAGGAATCCCTCTCATTTAAAAAGTTTCAGATCTTGATATTTTATTCAAACAGCAAGCAAAACAAAGACACAAACAAGTATAGCACACATTATGTGAACAAGTAAAAACTTGGGTTCAATCGAGACTAACCGATAGTTGATGAAGAAAAATGATGGGATGCCTACCGGGGCATCCCCAAGCTTGAGTGCTTGATACTTCTTGAAATATTAACTTGGGGAGCCTTGGGCATCCCCAAGCTTGAACTCTTGTGTCTCGTTAATTCTTCTCATATAATAGTTTCCCTAAGTTTCAAAAACTTCATCCACACAAAACTTGACAAGAACTTGTGAAATATGTTAGTATAAATCCACTCAAAACCTCGACATTCTCTACTGTAGCAAATCACTAAAATTATAATTAAACATTGAATACTAAATGCCTCTGCATATTTAATACTCCTATCCTCAAATAGAATCATTAAACAAGCCAACATATGCAAACAATGCAACTATAACAGCAATCTGCCAAAACAGAACAGTCTGTAAAGAGGGAATAAGAATCCATACTTACCTAACTCCAAAAATTCTGAAAAATTTCCACGTGACAGAGAACTCATGTATGCTTACTGTGTAAAAATTTCAGATTTTTATCATGTTCTGACTATTCAGAAAAATTCTAGACATAACAGAAAACTTTCTGTTTTCAAACAGCAACTCATAAACTTTAAAATTGGGCATGGTAAAGGCTATAATTGGCATTTTATTGAACTAAAAGATACAAAACATGATTATTGATGACACAAAGCAAATATAAACAGAAGAAAATGACGCTCCAAGCAAAACTCATATTATGTGACGAATAAAAATATAGCTCCGAGTGAGGTTACCGATAGTGTTGAAGACGAAAGAGGGGATGCCTTCCGGGGCATCCCCTAGATTAGACGCTTGAGTCTCCCTTGAATATTACCTTGGGTTGCCTTGGGCATACCCAAGCTTAGGGTCTTTCCACTCCTTATTCTCCTCATATCGATATCTCACCCAAAACTTGAAAACTTCAATCACACAAAACTTAACGGAACTTCGTGAGAATGGTTAGTATGATAAAGAATAAACCATCACTTAGGTACTGTCCAAGACAAGATTCACAACTGTTCGCATATAATGCCTACTGTATTCTATCATTTCCACAATTTATATCTCATAATATAAGCTATGGAAACATTAAAGCAAGCAAACTGTGCATTGAAAACAGAATCTGTAAAAAACAGAACAGTCTGTAATGATCTGAACAACTACCATACTTCTGGAACTCTAAAAATTCTGAAAAATTAGGAAAACGTCAAAAATTTGCATATAAATACTTTGTAAAAATTTAATAATTTTTTGACGCTCCAGGAAAATCTGGGAAATTAAGCACTGGAGGCAAAAGTTTCTGTTTTTGCACAGAATCGAATCAACAAGTATCCACACTATCCCAAAGGTTTTACTCGGCACTTTATTGAAAGAAAACATATAAAACATTATTACTGCAGTAGCTTAATCATGTGAACACAAGAAAACATTAGGTATAAATATTGGGTTGTCTCCCAACAAGCGCTTTTCTTTAATGCCTTTTAGCTAGGCATGATGATTTCAATGATGCTCACATAAAAGTAAAGAATTGAAACACAAAGAGAGCATCATGAAGCATATGTTCCTATCTCATAATAATTTTCAGTAGCATCATGAATGGATTCATCAATATAGCTATGACATAAAGCATTCTTTTCATGATCCACAAGCATAGGAAATTTATTACTCTCCACATAAGCAATGTTCTTCTCATTCGTAATAGTGGGAGTATCATATGAAACTTGAATACTAAAAATTGTTTCCACATTAAAAGAGTAATGTTTAGTAAAAGGGTATTCATAATTATGACAAGTATTATAGATATAATCATCACTACTCTTTATGACATAAGTATCATCACAATAATCATCATAAGTAGGAGGCATGCAATCATCATAACAAATTTGATCATTCAAAGTAGGGGGACTAAAAAGATCATCTTCATTAAGCATAGCATCCCCAAGCTTGGGACAAACATTAATTGCAGCAAATAAATTCTCAAACATTTCATTCTCATCAAACATAGCATCCCCAAGCTTGTGGCTTTGCATATCATAAGCATAATCACTTTCATCATTAATAGTATGAATAGCACCAATACTATAACAATTATCATCATAATTTTCCAAGTTGGTGCCATAAAGATTTTCAAGATCATAAGAAGTATCATTATCTTCCCAATCATAATCATCATAATGAGTAATAGGTATAATAAAATCATCCTCAATAATTCCTTCGGACATTGTGCCATAAGACAAAGAAGCAATATCATCATCAAGTGTATCATCTTCCACAATTATTTTTGATTCATTCTCATGAGGCACAACAATAATAGGAGCAACATCATTTGGGAGGGATACCTTTTTACCTCTATTCTTTCTTCTTTTCTTCTTCTTCACGACATCATGTGTGGGTTTAATCAATTTTTCCGTGCACTTTATTGAAGAGATTGGTTGAATAAAAAACTCCTCCTTGTTACCTGATTCATCATAAGAAAAAATAGGAGGATATTGGGAAACCTCTTCCCCTTCATTTGTATTCTCTTCATCTTCTATTTGTTTTCTTGTCTTTAATTAATTGGCAATGTAAGGATTCTCAATGCAATTTACCGCACAATACTTATAAATTTCCTCTAGATCAAAATCAAGAAATCTCTTGAGATTATATTATGGAATATCCCTAGTTATACGTTTCATTTCTTCATACCCCAGAAGCAGACTAAGTTCATTATGATGCGCAAGGGTAATCAAGTTATCACAATTTTTGGACACGATTCGATCATGAAACAATTTGCATTGGACATTTAAATGACCACGTTCATTGCAAAGTTCACAAGGATGGCGAGAAAAATTAAATCTTTCAGCACAATCATCTAGCCTCTCTTGCAACCCTTTAGTTTCTAAATACTTATGCCTCTTACAAAATCTATTTTCCCTTTTTGGTATGCATTTGCACTCCCAATTCACTCCACAAAAATTGACATCCTTATAGGAGACATCATTATCATGACTAGTGCAATCATCATTAGTATTATGGATATTCAAAGAATTCATACTAGCAACATTGCAATAATGCTCATCATTCAAAGATTTTATGCCAAACATTTTATTGAATTCTTCTTCTATCAATTGAGCACAATTTACCTTTCCATCATTTTCACGAAAGACATGATAAAGACGAATAATATGAGGCAACCTCAATTCCATTTTTTGTAGTTTTCTTTTTATAAAACCAAACTAGTGATAAACAAGAAACTAAACGATTCGATTGCAAGATCTAAAGATATACCTTCAAGCACTCAACTCCCCGGCAACGGCGCCAGAAAAGAGCATGATGTCTACTACACAACTTGTTCTTGTAGACTCGTGTTGGGCCTCCAAGCGCAGAGGTTTGTAGGACAGTAGCAATTTTCCCTCAAGTGGATGACCTAAGGTTTATCAATCCGTGGGAGGCGTAGGTTGAAGATGGTATCTCTCCAGCAACCCTGCAACCAAATACAAGAAATCTCTTGTGTCCCCAACACACCCAATACAATGGTAAATTGTATAGGTGCACTAGTTCGGCGAAGAGATGGTGATAAAAGTGTAGTATGGATAGTAGATATAGGTTTTTGTAATCTGAAAATATAAAAACAGCAAGGTAGCAAAAAGTAAACGGGCATAAAAATGGTATTGCAATGCTTAGAAACAAGGCCTAGGGTTCATACTTTCACTAGTGCGATCTCCCAACATTGTTGACATAGTTGAATCATATGTAAATCCCTCACGTGCGACAAAGAGTTCACTCCAAAGTCACAAATAGCGGAGAACAAACGAAGAAATTGTTGTAGGGTACGAACCAACTCAAAGTTATCCTTCCCGGTCAATCTTATGAGCCATCCCCATTAATTGTCACGAACAGCCCTAGAGTTCGTACTAGAATAACACCTTAAGATACACATCAACCAAAACCCTAATGTCACCTAGGCACTCCATTATAACCACGAGTACCCACGGGTTTGATTATACAATATGCATCACACAATCTCATATTCATCTATTCAAACCAACACAAAGAACTTCCAAGAGAGCCCCAAAGTTTCTACTGGAAAGTCAAGACGAAAATGTGTGACAACCCTTATGCATAAATCCCCAAGGTCACGGAACCCGCAAGTTGATCACCAAAACATACATCAAGTGACTCAAGTGAATATCCCATTGTCACCACAGATATCCATATGCAAGACATACATCAAGTGTTCTCAAATCCTTAAAGACTCAATCTGATAAGAAAACTTCAAAGGGAAAACTCAATTCATCACAAGAAGATAGAGAGGGGAAAACTCCATATGATTCATCTATATCAACAAACCTCGCGATACATCAAGATCGTGCCATCTCAAGAACACGAGAGAGATAGAGATCAAACACATAGCGACTGGTACAAACCCTCAGCCTCGAGGGTGAACTACTCCCTCCTCGTCATGGAGACAACCGGGATGATGAAGATGGCCTCCGGTGATGCTTTCCCCCCTCCAGCAGGGTGCCGGAAAAGGGCTGTAGATGGGATCTCTCTGGTACAGAGGCTTGCGGCATCGTAAAAACTCATCTAGGTTAACTTTCGGGGGTTTCTGAATATATATGATTTTTTGGCGTTGGAATCATGCGAAGAAGGGCCATAGGGGGCCCACGAGGCACCAGGGCGCGCCTGGGGGGGGTGGCGCGCCCTGGTGGCTCATGGACCCCCTATGGGTCTTCTGGCCTCCTCCCAAAGCTTCTAGTGTTTATCTTGGCCAATAAAAAATCTCCAAAAAGTTTTGTGGCATTTGGACTTCGTTTGGTATTGATTTTCTGTAAAACAAAAACAGGGCAGAAAACAGTTGGGCACTAGGTCAATATGTTAGTCCATGAAAATCATATAAAAGCCATATAAAAGTGCACCAAAATCATACAAAACTATAATAAACATGGCATGAATACTTCATAAATTATAGATACGTTGGAGACGTATCAGCCACATGGGCGCCACGTCGGACGCCGGCGTCGGAGTTGGCTCCGGCGAGCCAAACACGGCGGCGCGCGTCGGGCGGTGGCCGGAATTCGCGCTCCGGCGACCATTTGGCGCGCGGAGGGGTGCGTTCGAATGAGCGCGGAGAGGCGCATCGCGTGGTGGCGGTGGTCTGCTCGGAGATCGCCGGAATCGATGTCGGCGACGAGCGGAGGCGGCGGCGTTCTCGGGCGAAGCTCGGGATCGGCGATGCAGTGCGCGCGCGAGCGATGCGAGGAGCTAGGCGGGGTCTATGGTGCGCTAGGAGCACGCTACAGTGGTCGGACGAGGCCGTAACGGCTCGAGAGCATGGCATCGGCGGCAAAGGTGGCGGGCGGAGCACGAGCACGGTGGCGAGCAGTAGCAGCAGCTAGGAGTCCAGAAGGAGAGAGGAGAAGTCGCTGCTGCTCACAGTGGCCCTGTAGAGGAGCAAAGCGAGCTCGGGGAGGGGTTGGTGGCGCCGGAGTTGCGGTGGCCGTAGGAGGAAGACGGAGTCGTCGGGCTCGACTCGGTGGCTCCCGGTTCCATCGAGTGGCTCCAGGAGGCGTAGCAGTCGACGGCGGTCCCGCCGAACTCGGCGGCGAGGCGAGAGGGGCTCAGTGGACGCGTGATCTACGGGGGGCGCCGCCATGGCTGCGTCGGGTGAGGTGAGGGGAGCGAGGGAGAGAGGGGGGGGGAAAAGATCTGGGGCTGTCCCCGAGGTCCACGGCGTCGTCCTTATCCCCCCCAGGGGTCCCTGTAGCGACGCGGTTGGCGAGCGGGCGCGGCTGCGACGGCGACCGGCTCGGGCGCGGGCGTGCGCGGGAGCGATAGGAGGAAGGAGGTGACAGGAGGTGGGCTGGGCTAGCGCTGTAGCACTAGAGCCCATAGGCACAGTAGGTCCTTCTTCTTTCTCTTTTTCTTTTTCTGTTTTATCCCTTTTCTTTCTGTTTTGCTAAATGTTTGGCCACTATTACACTTTTGTAAAATATGTGACTTATCCACCTAAATACAGTGCAATATCTAGCACTGCCATAAAATGGTTTGGAGGTAATTTGATTTCATTTGAATTTTGGATTAATTAAAATAGATTAAACTTTGCTGATTTGTTACTGTTTCATGATGTTAGAGTCATTTAATTAATTCATTTAATGTTGACTATAGTTTTATAATTGCCTTGGGAATATTTGCAATATTATGAACTATTTAGTTCCTAGATTTGAACAACTTTTAAATTCACTTTAAATTTGAATTCTCAATTTGAATTTGGAATTTGAAATGAGATATGACTCAAATGATGATCAAGCACAGTTAATCATGATGACTTGGCTTAATACATAGGGATGTTACAATTCTCCTCCTCTAAAAGAAATTCTTGTCCCGAGAATTAAGAGGTAGGCTGAAAGAGAGCGGGGTATTCTTCACGAAGACGATCCTCGCGTTCCCAAGTGGCTTCATCTTCAGAATGATTCGACCACTGAAATTTAAGGAACTTGATTGCCTTCTGACGGGTTCGACGTTCAGCTTGATCAAGAATGCGGATCGGATACTCTTGATAAGAAAGATCCTCTTGCAGCTCAAGCATTTCATGATCCACTGCTCGGATAGGATCCTTGGAGCAGCGACGGAGTTGTGACGCATGAAAGACATCATGAACTTGTGAAAGGTTCGGCGGCAATTCCAATTGATATGCCACTTCTCCTTGTCTGGCGAGGATACGGAACGGGCCAATGTAGCGAGGAGCTAACTTGCCCTTGATTCCAAATCGATGAGTGCCCTTCATCGGAGTAACACGAAGGTAAGCTTGTTCGCCAGGCTGATAGACCATTACCTGGTGTTTTCGGTCATAATTGCTCTTCTGACGAGACTGAGAAGTTTTCAAATGTTCGCGGACAATGCGGACTTGTTCTTCGGCTTGTTGGATAATATCCGGTCCGAAGAGTGATCATTCCCCAGTTTCTGACCAATTTAGAGGGGTTCGACACTTACGTCCATATAGAACTTCAAAGGGTGCCATCTTCAAACTAGCCTGATAGCTATTGTTGTAGGAGAATTCAGCATACGGGAGAGATTCCTCCCATTTCTTAACGAATGAGATGACACAGGCTCGAAGCATATCTTCAAGCACTTGATTGACTCGTTCAACTTGTCCCTGGGACTGGGGGTGAAAAGCGGTGCTGAAGGACAGATGAGTTCCCATAGCTTCTTGGAAACTGTTCCAAAATCTTGAGGTAAAGAGGCTGCCACGGTCTGAACTGATCTCCAACGGAACATCATGGAGTGACACAATTCTGGAAACATACAAGTCTGCTAACTGACTAGCAGTGATTATCTCCTTGGCTGGCAGAAAGTGGGCAACCTTGGAGAATCGGTCAATGACGACACAAATAGCATCATGACCCTTCTGCGATCTGGGAAAACCAGTAATGAAATCCATTTCAACTTTGTCCCACTTCCATTCAGGAATAGCAAGTGGTTGCAGAGTTCCAGAAGTCTTTGATGTTCTGCTTTGATGCGACGGCAAACGTCACACTCAACCACATAACGAGCAATGTCTCGCTTCATATCAGGCCACCAGTAACTCTGTCGAATGTCTTGGTACATCTTGGTGCTACCAGGGTGAATTGACAAAGGTGTATCATGTGCTTCTTTCATGACATCCGAGCGCGAGTCCAGATTGTGCTTTCTGGGGACCACTAGGCGGCCTTTGAAGAACAAGGCACCATCGTCATCAACAGTGTAGAATGAAGAATTTCCCTGGGAGAGGTAGCGCTTAATCTTCTCGACTTCAGAGTCATATTTTTGCCTAGTCTTGATGTTGCGCTCGAGGTCCGGTTCAACAACCAGGGTATTAAGATAACCCTGAGGAACAATGTGAAGGTTCAACTTGCGAAGTTCTTCATAGAGAAGGGGTTGTGCTTGCTGAACCGTGAGGTTGTTGCAATAAGACTTGCGACTCAAAGCATCGGCCATTACGTTAGCCTTGCCAGGGGTATAAGAGATATCCATGTCATAGTCGGCTATTGTCTCGAGCCATCTTTGTTGACGGAGGTTCAAATCTGGTTGGGTATACAAATATTTCAGACTTTGGTGGTCCATGTATATCTCGCAACGATTAACAAGAAGGTATTGTCGCCACAGCTTCAGAGCATAAATAACTGCTGCTAACTCGAGATCATGTGTTGGATACTTATCTTCGTGAGGACGCAACTGACGAGAGCCATAAGCAATCACTTTGCGCTCTTGCATTAGGACACAGCCTAATCCTTGACAAGATGTGTCACAATATATCACAAAGTCCTTGCGGGAATCAGGGGGAGCTAGCACTGGGGCAGATGTCAACTTATCTTTAAGTGTCTGAAAACTTTCTTGGCACTTTTCCGTCCACTCAAACTTCTTGCCCTTGTGAAGCAAATCAGTCAGTGGCTTAGCAATCTTGGAGAAGTTCTCGACGAAACGGCGGCAATAGCTAGCAAGACCGAGAAAACTTCTGACTTGCTTAACATTCTTCGAGGGAGTCCAGTCAAGAATAGCCTGAACTCGTTTTGGGTTAACAGCAATGCCATCTTTGGAAATCACATGACCAAGATAGGTCACCTCGGATAACCAGAATTCACACTTGGAAAATTTGGCATACAGTTGATGTTCTCGAAGTTTCTCCAATACAAGCCGAAGATGTTCGGCGTGTTCTTCTTCATTCTTGGAAAATATCAGGATATCATCCAAATAAACCATGACGAATTTGTCGAGGTAGTCCATGAATATATAGTTCATCAACCGAGAAAAGGTTGCTGGGGCATTAGTTAATCCGAAGGACATGACGGTGTACTCATATGATCCATAACGAGTAACAAAGGCGGTCTTCGGAATATCCTCTTTACAAACTCGGATCTGATGGTAACCCAACCTTAAGTCGAGTTTAGAGAACACAGAGGATCCAGCAAGTTGATCATAAAGATCGTTGATCCGGGGAAGTGGATATTTGTTCTGGATTGTTGCTCGGTTAATAGGCCGATAGTCCTGGACCAATCGGTTCGTTCCATCCTTCTTCTTAACAAAGAGAGAAGGTGCTCCCCAGGCAGAGGAACTTGGACGAATGAAGCCTTTACGAAGCGATTTGTCGATCTCCTCCTTAAGTTCAAGGAGTTCATGCGGCGGCATCTTGTAGGTACGCTTAGCAATAGGGGTAGTGCCTGGTTTCAAGTCGATGACAAATTCAACGGCTGAAACAGGGGGTATTCCTGGAAGTTCTTCTGGAAAGACATCCGGAAAATCGCGAACGACTGGAACGTTCTCAATTCCCTCAAGAGGTGAAGCGTTCAAAGCATTCAGAGCATATATCTGAGCTTCGGCATTCTGGATAACTCAGGCGGTGTAGTTCACTATCTCGTCGGAGGGGTGAAGGAGCTGGACGACTTTGGTGGCACAATATATTGAAGCAATGTGAGCTTTCAACCAATCCATTCCCAGAATGAGGTCTATGGTGGAAGTTTTCAAGATGATGGGTGAAACAAGGAAGTCTAATCCTTCGATTTCAACAGTGACATTGTGTGCCATCATGGTGGTTTGACACTGGCCTCCAGGGGTATGGACAACTATTGGTAGGTTCATCTTATGAAATGCAATGTCATGTGCTAATGCAAATGCTTCTGTCATGAATGAATGCGATGCTCCGGAATCAAATAAAACAGAAGTGGGTAATGAGTTAACGAGAAGGGTACCCATCACAGTTTCAGGTTGATCCTGAACTTCTTCAATATCGACGTGGTAAGCCTGTCCACGACCGTAAGCAGAAGGCCCGGTATTATAGTTGCGGGTCTGGTTGTAACCATGGCCATTTCCACGGCCAGTAGGAGGAAGTGCCAACTGATTCCGATTCTGGCGGCAGTCTTTGGCAAGGTGCCCTGGGCGGCAACACTTGAAGCACAGACCATCTTCAGGACGAAGAACAGTAGCATTTGGCAGAGCAGCTTGAGCTCTTGGCTGTCTCGGTGGTGGAGGAGGCAGACGGGGTGCAGCATAGGAATGCCTTAGCGCAGGAGCAGCTGGACGATACACGTTGTGAGGAATCCAGATCCGACGCTTTTGTTCTGAGCTCGAAGATGAGCCAATGTCACGATAGCGCTTCTGCGACTCCTTATGCTCCATCTGAGCGGTCTCAACCTGGATAGCCTTGTTCACCAGAGTGGCGAAGTCGGTGAAGTCATGAACAACAAGTGCAAGCTTGAGGTCTGGGTGGAGTCCATTTCGGAATTTCTCCTGTCTATGAGCATCAGTGGCAATGTCTTCTTCGGCATAGCGGGATAGGTTAAGGAATTCCCGTTGATAAACCTCAACAGTCCTATTGCCCTGAGTGAGGTTGCGAAACTCCGTTCTCTTCCGGTCCATGATTCCCTGAGGAATGTAACGGGCACGGAAAGCAGTCTGAAACTCGATCCAGGTAACAACTGTCCCAGTAGGTAGTGAACGCCTGTGGGTGGACCACCATTGATCAGCGGGGCCCTTCAAGAAGTAGGATGCAAAAGTGACAAGGTTGTCAGGGGCGACATTGGCAAATTCCATCTCGAAGGCGATGTCGCGAAGCCAGTCATCAGCATCCAGTGGCTGTTCAGAGTTGCGGAAAATAGTAGGGCTGAGACGCACAAACTCTTGCAGAGTTATTGGGGCAGGTTGCTGATTCTGAGCATTCTGGTTCTGTTGTGGAAACTGAGCCATGATTCCAACCATGAACTGGCGATTCAGCTCAAATTGCTGCATCATCGCTGCCATATAGTCTGGCGGTGGTGGCTGTTCGGGAGCACGGCCACGACCACGACCACCTGGTCTAACCATCCTGCTAAAGATTTAACAGGGGTAGTTTAGTAAAAACAACTGCAAGTGTTTAGAGACAAACATGATGTAACACGACAATGAATAAGTAGTGCAATAGATACATAACAGTAGTCAATTAAGACATATAGATCCATACACAGAGTCGGTTACACGCGGACAACATAAGTTCGGAAAATTAAAAGCTAGACATACTAGGCGGTGCGCAGGCACGCGGTGAGGAAGACAACAACGGGACATAGCAAAGGCTACATCAACGTCGGGGAAAACCACTGAAACCAGGTAACTGCAGGTGCTGACGATGAGTGTCCATGGCAGAAAGGTCCTGCGCTCCGTGAGCACTCTGATGCAGAACCCGATCTCGAACTGGGAGGAGAGGTCCACGTGCGGGTGTGTGACCCCCAGCAGCAGGCCAAACGATACCTGCAGGCATCTAAGTCCTACGCGGGTAAAGGATGTACTCTGGATGTATCCCTGCCTAAACAGCTGGTAGCAACTGTGTCATAGCATCGTAGAGACATGCTCGAGTGGCAAACAACTCGACGGCAAGAGTCCGGACAGTGCGATCCAGAGCCTGAGTGCACTGAATCAAAACCTGCGGGTCGTATCGACGTCGCTCGTAAGGGGCACAGACAGCTGTGTAGTATCCGGTATCATCTCAAGCAGGGGCATACGGGATGTATCAGAACTCAGAGTCATCCAAGCGACTATGCTCACCACGAAGACGTGCGACAACAGAATGGGCAGCGTCATGGACTGCCATTTCAATCGTCACGCCGATACCGTGAAAAGTGTACAACTCGGTGACGGAGTCGTTCCACTGATCAAAGATACGAACATCGGTATGGTACTGCTCCTGGTTGAACTCGCGGAAATCCTCGTAAACCATGTACTCGGGGTACCAGCGGTAGCCCAATCTGGTCAGGAGGGCGATCAGGATAGCTGGAAAACCAGGCGCATCACGAGCCCAAGTCCGAAGTACAAGCTGCGTCGCAGGGCGCGGCGGAAACAAGCGATCCATCTGATACAGAGGAAATTTTAAGATTGTCAAATGACAGTGAGTGAATTCTTGCATCGTGCATTTGAGGAAATAAATTGCAGATAATCAAAGCTCCGGGTGGACGCGATCACGAGAACCTAGAGTCAGAGTTAGTAAAAATTTACCCCGAATAGAAGAGAGAGTAGAATTCCCAGAGTAAGGAAGAGGAATAAAAGATCCTAATACCACCCATTGGCGACGTGGGCCCGTAAGCCACACAGCCATGTTAGTAAAATAGTTTTTCAAAGACTAGACTCAAGTTCGACCAAGGAATTGGATGGGGGCTTCCTACAGGCAGTCGGCTCTGATACCAGCTTGTGACGCCCCTGCTCGACCGTGCACTTATCATACACGCAAACGTGCACGCTCGAGATCAGAGACTCACGGGAAGATATCACAACACAACTCTAAACTCAAATTTAAACATAAATCTTCATATTACAAACCAGGGGTCACGAGGACCCGAATACATAAGTCATACACACAAATGATATCTGAGTACAAACATAGTTAGTCAAGTTTGCCTTAAGAAGGCTAGCACAAACAGTGATACTAATCGAAAGGCGAAGGCCTCCTGCCTAGGGCCTCCGAACTACTCCTGGTCGTCGGGGATCTCCACGTCGTAGTAGGCTTCTCCGGGGATCTCCTGCTCCTGGGCTCCGTCGTCTGATCGCAGCAATCGGGTATGGGGAAAAGAGATAACAAGCAACCGTGAGTACTCATCCAAAGTACTCGCAAGACTGACATCAGAACTATACTAAGTATGCATCGGTATCAAATGAATGGGGCAATATCTTTGGACTAAACTGCAGAAATGCCAGAACAGAGGGGGAAAGGCCTAGCCTATCGAATACTAGCATCTTGAAGCAATCTTGCAGCATCAGAAGAGAGTAGAACAAGATAATATATAATCAATCATATGTAGCAATGCCCTGGGATCCTTCCTCGACTACCCTATGAGAAAGTGATCCCGAGAGCAGTAGTAACAGTTTAACATTGTAATAGTATCCATTTGTAGTTGTAGCAGATCAAGATACAGCTCTGAGCGTCCTGTTACCGTGGACACGGCTATTCAAATAGATAACTTCCCTGCAGGGGTGTACTACTGTTACTGTAGGATCGAAAGTATGTCTAGAGGGGGGTGATTAGACTACTTGACCAAATAAAACCTAACCTTTTCCCAATTTTAGTTGTGGGCTGATTTTAGCAATAGTACATGTCAAGCATCACCCTACACATGCAATTCTAAGAGTATAGCAGCGGAAAGTAAACAATTGCATATGTAAGTAAAGGAGGGGATCGGAGATTTCAAACGCAATGAAGGCACGGTGGTTTTTGGTGTGGTTCCGATAGGTGGTGCTATCGTACGTCCACGTTGATGGAGACTTCAACCCACGAAGGGTAACGGCTGCGCGAGTCCACGAAGGGTCCACGAAGAAGCAACCTTGTCTATTCCACCATGGCTTACGTCCACGAAGGACTAGACTCACTCGGGGTAGATCTTCACGAAGTAGGCGATCTCCTTGCCCTTACAAACTCCTTGGTTCAACTCCACATCATGTTGGAGGCTCCCAAGTGACACCTAACCAATCCAGGAGACACCACTCTCCAAAAGGTAATAGACTGTGTGTTGTTGATGAACTCCTTGCTCTTGTGCTTCAAATGATAGTCTTCCCAGCACTCAAACAACTCCTCACAGATTTGGCTATGGTGGAAGAGGGATCAACTTGGGAAAGGCTAGAGATCAAGATTCAAATGGTAGGAGTGGAATAGCTTGATCTCAACACATGAGTAGGTGGTTCTCTCTCAGAAAATGTATGGTGGAAGTGTGTGCACGTTCTGATGGCTCTCCTTCTTGAGAAGGAGGTGGTGGAGGGGTATATATAGCCTCCAAACAAAATCCATCCGTTACACACTTTTGACCCAACTCGGTGGCACCGAAACGATAATCTCGGTAGCACCGAACTGTGTAAAAGATATGAACTTTAGGAATCTCGGTGGGACCGATACGAACAACTCGGATGGACCGAAGTGCAATGGCTAGGGCAAACCTCATCTCGGTGGCACCGATTGCATCAACTCGGTAAGACCGAAGTGAAGCAATAAGGCAACAGAGAGTTGGCAAGCCATCTCGGTGAGAACGATTTGCAAAATCCGGTGAGACCGAAGTAAGTGCAAACGATTACAGAGAGTTGGCAAGGCCATCTCGGTGAGACCGAGATCCATTTCGGTGGATCCGATTTGTTAGGGTTTTGGCAGTGGCTAAGTCTTGGATGAACTCGGTGGGGCCGGATAGAGAATTTCCGTGGGGCCGAGTTGGAATGTTGGTTTTGGACATATTTAGTTAGAGAGGATGGTTGAGGGTTTAGGATTACTGTCACTAAGCACTTGAGCAAAAAGACCATTAAGCAACACCTCATCCCCTTTTAATAGTATTGGCTTTCCTATGGACTCAATGTGATCTTGGATCACTAAACCAAAAATGTAGAGTCTTGATCTTTTGCCAATCGTTGTCCTTAGCATTTTGAGGGGTCCACGTCTCTAGTCCATGCCATGCCAATCATTGAACATCCTGAAATCTTAATCTTGAATGGACATTAGTTCAATGAGATATATTTTGTTAAGAATTACCAAAACCACCAAGGGAGCAAGTGTGCTTTCAATCTCCCCCTTTTTGGTAATTGATGACAACATATAGATCAAAGCTTCGACAAATGATTAAATGAATGAAATACATCGTCGCTTTGAGAAGTGTGTGATAAGCAAGAGCTCCCCCTAAATTTGTGCATTATTAAAAATTTGCGTTTGAATGCAAATGCACAATCGATTAGGCTTATGGGTCACTCTTCCATGTCACATACAACTTGGTGGAGCGCACAAAATGATATGATTGGAATAGAAAGCACGCATCACCAACATAAGTGAATGATCATACAGGATAATGATAAAGATAAGCATAGATCATCACAAGATGCATAGTATGATCAACCAACATAGTATCTCACAAGCATAAACGACAGAATATCTCACAAATACTGTAGCAAGCACACACATAACAAAGTACCAACAAGCTAATAAGTAGCAAAAGAACTCGAGCAAATCTAAGCAGAACACTCTCTCTCGAAGCCTATGATCTATACAAATTCTTCCCCTTTGGCAACAAGTACCAAAAAGATCAAAGAGGTATGGGACTAATCGGCACTCTAGGCACGGTCCTCCGAAGCTCCTGAAGGCGATCTCCTGCTGGCAGCTCCAGTGTGCGTAGATGGCGTTGAGAGAAGAGCATCCGCGAAGGCTTCTGCAGATGTCTGTGGGGTTGGTGGAGTAGAGACCTGAGGTGGCACTGTGGCAGTAGCAGCTGGTGCAGATACTGTGGTCCATTGATCCACAACTGGTATTGCAGCAGACCTGGCTGCTCTGGGCACTGTCTGAAAATGCTCTGTGGTTGGTCTGACATCTCCACTGTCATCTGATGGGGCTGTCATGACAACATCAACATCATTCTGCAGCTGCTCCACTGTGGTCTGAATCTCCGTCACCTTGACATCTAGATCATGAAATTTAGTCTCAATAATCCGCTCAAAACTAGCCTGGGTCTGGGTGAGGTTGGCCAAACTTCGCTCATTCCTCAGAGTGGCTTCAAGCAGATATGTCATTTGGTCCTTGGGTGTCTTGAGATTGGCAATTGGAGCATTTGGAGCTGATGCCTCCTGAGCTGCTTTTGCTTCTTTGGCTTTTCGGATCTTCTCTTGGGCTTGTGCTGAAGTGGGATGCGAAGGATCCATCACTATCACATTGTCCTCAAACTCTGGACGGAGTGGCAAGTGCTCTCGATCAAGAAGGTATGTGCTGGTTCCAACCTGGGAATTGATCAATATCTAAATATGTGGAGCATATCCGCACGATCTCTTCTGATCTGCTGCAGTCCTCTTGATAGTCTCTACTATCAGGCTCATCACCTTGAATTTATGAGGTGTGTCAGAAAAATGCAGCAAGTTGATGGAGTGGCCACGAATCATTTTGTCATCTCCTGACTTGGGTAGCAGAGTGTACCGCAAGATGGTGTTCGTTGTGGCTAATCCTGGGAGCAGATGCTTCACTGATCCAAGTTTGTGAGTCTCAAGGTCTTTCTCTGGAATTGCAGTATACATGTTCTTCATGGAGTTGTGATCCATCTTGAGCTTAGCATAGATATCTATGTCATCATCCTCTTCCTTGGGAGCACCAAGAAAACTTGCCCACTCAGAGATGGTAGACTGGTATCTTATACCCTCAGTCATCCATATAATGCGGCCATCTGGATAGAAGTGTGCTGTTGAGTAGAATTGCATGACCATTTCCTCATTCCACTCTGTCAACTTCTTTCCAACAAAGTCATCAACACCTGCAATCCTGAAGCTCTCATGAACATGGGGAAAATAATCTTTATTCTCATCAATGTATTCCCAATCCACCCATTTCATGTCACTAACTATGGGCTTCTTATCAAGCAACACTGTCTCATAAAAATCTTGTTGTTCACGAGTGTGAAAGCGATAATCACACGATGTCTTCCTCCTTGCAGCATAAGGATCAGATTTCCACCACTGACGCAGTCCTTTATCCTTCCTCAGCATCATGTTCTCCGCAACTGGGTGTGCATTGTCATGGTCTGGTATCTTTGGCTTCAATTTTCTGAGCACTAGTGGCTCTTCATCAACATTTGACTCAGGCACTGGGGCCTTGTTCTTTTCAGCAGCTGATATGTTCCTGGTTGATCTCTTTGGTGCTGACACCTTAGGCTTGGACTTGGGGGCAGAAGTCTTGATTGCATCAGACATAAGTTTCTGAGACTTGGCTGGAGGTGCAGTGGCTGCTGGCTCCTCCTCCTCATCAATCATCATGGAGGGTCTGCCAATCACACGGGCAGTAGTTTTCCTTACTCTCTTCTTCTTGCCACCTGCAGCTGGTTCTGTGTCACTAGGCTCTTCAAGAGTGAATTGCATAGTCTTGTTTGGCACTTTCCTCACATCAGTCCTCTCTTTGAAAGTTGATGGTTTGGTGATGTACTCCTTAGCAAGCACTATTCTCTTTTTCTTAGTTGCAGCTTCACTTGCAACAAAATCTTCATCCTCACTGTTTGAGGTTTTCTTCTTCCTTGTTCTGGTTGCAGCTTTAGGAAGATCTGGAGAGCTCCTCTCTCCCTCATAGAAACTTTCTGTAGGGCTTGACCCTTCACTCATTTCTGTCTGCTGTTCAGATCTGTTCTGACTGTCACTGCTGTCTGACATCTTCCTAAGCTGACCCTGTGAATACATAGGTATGGGCAGAGTAGATGAGTCATCACAAAAAGTAGAGATTTTTCATAAAATTTGAGTTCAACTCTTAGTTTCAAGTTTTCATAGGATGCATTTCGGATGGACCGAGTTGATCATCTTGGTGATACCGAAGCACACTACAGAAACCTTACACTCCACTTCGGTCAGACCGAGATGGGGTTCGGTGACTCTGAGTTGCTAGGGTTTCACTGAGATTTACTTTCGGTCTCATCGATACATACAACTCGGTGGCACCGAGATGTACTAGTGTTATGGCCAGAGGCCAAATCGGTAGGACTGAAAATTTTGAATCAGTCGGTCCGAGATGCATTCGGCGGAAACTTAAACCTACAATTTTTACTCGCATCTAATCTACGGAGTTTGTAGTGTAACAGGAGTTCTCAATCCGTGGCATGAATTCAGGCAGTCCAATCATGCATTGAATCGGAAAAGGGAGCACGAGAGGGATCGAATCTCACCCTAACTCGGTGGAGATCCTCTACGGCGGTAACGGCGGGGCAGATTGCTGTTGACGGCGGCGGAATCCGGCGGCGAGAGCGCGCTGGAGACGACGGCGAAGTCCGAAGACGAAGGGCGACGGCAGCAACGGGGAGCGGGAACGAGTGAGGTCGAGAAATTTCAACCGTTCGGTCCGCGCGATATATATACCCGTACGCTGTCGGTGGCGCCGAGTTGGACAACTCGGTGGCACCGATATGTGTAACTGCACGCAGGACAGCACATCGGTGGCTCCGAAGTGGTTCAACTCGGTTGCACCGAGATGGAAAACCTAGATCAATCTAAGTGATTTCCGTTGGACCGAGTTTGAGTGAATTGGTTCGGCCGAAATTAGATAGAAGGTTTTGGAGGTTCAGCCCTTTCAGATCGGTGGCTCCGAGTGCTCCTCACCCGGAGGGTCCAAAAATGACTTGTTCAATTTTTGTAATGCAGCAAGAATAGAATTTGAGACAAGAAAGCATAGATAGCTAGAGAAGGTACTTAGGCATTCTTGTACATCCACTTGGCCAGAAAAAGCAAGACAATCAAAACAACAAATGGATGTCCTCGAATACTGAAAACATGCAAACCAACATGCTCACACAATAAGATAGCAAATGAAATATGTGTCAAACATGCACAACCAATTCTATCATCTATCAAGCAATGGTGATGACTAGGTCATCTATATATGAGTATATTGACTTAGGAGCCAAATGAGAACATTTGATCATAGGTCATACTCATCGTTTAAGCACAAGTGAGATTGCCACTTTTTCATAAAGCATTGATGTGTTCACACCATTAGAGTTGCTTTAGCTCAATTGTTTAGAGCAAAGCTCCCCCTAGATGTGATATCCCCCCTAAGAAGGATGAACTAACCTTGGGTTATGTCGATGATGACTTCATGTAGATGTTGAAGATGTGGATGCTCAAAGTTGATGTAGATCATCAAGAGTTGGGAGCAATCCTTTAGAGTTTTGTGCTTTCAATACCTACATGGGTTAGTCCCACACAAGGAACATACAAGGATATCCATAGACATAGAGTGGAATACACATATGATGATGTCCATGAATGCATTGAGTACCTTGTCCCTTGCCTTACCAACAAGAGGGTTTGTGACTCCATGAACTAGTGCAAAATGTGGAAGTTGGTTGCACGAGTCCTTGCCATAAAGAATATGAGTGAAGTTAGTTGGCGGAGTCACCCTCAAGAACTCTCTAGTTCTTCTTCTTTTGGACCCACATCAACTTGATGGGAATCCTTGGAGTTGTAGTAGCACTTGATGAAGTTGAACTTGATGAAGTCTTGGGAACCCACTTGACCATGGCTTGAGGAGCTTCTTCAAACGAATCAATCTCTTCTTGAAGCTTATCCTTGCCTTTTAGCTTGTGGTCTTGTGGTGGAAGATCTTCTTGAGCTTGTGTTCCCTTGAAGGAAGTAGGATCATACTTCTCTTATTGAGGAACAAACTTCATCTTGGGGTATTGATCTTCTTCCCACTCAACTCCATTGGCATTGAACTTTTGTTCAAAACCAACACCTTGGTTCTTCCGGTGCCTTCCTTGCTTGCGTACAATTTCCTCAAATTGCTTACTCCCGGCAAGACTCTTGTAGACACCTTTTTCTATAAATCCTTTCAATAGCACATTTTCTTGCTCAAGTGTAACTTGGCTAAGAGAATCATTAGTGGAATCAATAGAACTACTAGAAGCAACAACATTGGATTTAGCATTGTTATTGTTACTACTAGATGTAGAACCATTTTTACCCTTGTTGCTAGTTTGCTTAGGTTTAACTTGTGGCATAAAGGTAGACACGAGTAAATGCTTGGCAAGATATGAAGAACTCTTCTTTCGAAGATCATCATTGATAGCTTTAAGAAACTCATGCTCTTGCTCTAAATTTAGCTTCTCGAAGTGTAGCTTCTCATGAGTTCTTAGAAGTTCTCTATGATCCTCTTGAGTTGTTTCATGAGCTAACTTAAGAGCATTTAGTTCTTTAGTTAGATGCTCAATCTCCTTCATAGCATTGTCACTCGTTTCCTCTTGACTATCATGATTACTAGCATTTTCATTATAGCTCACATTACTATCCTTGTCAACAAGTAAATCATCATCACCAAGCAAATCATCTTCATCACTATTGAAATCAAGATACTCGGGGTGTGATACCTTGGGGCCTTTTGCCATGAAGCATCTTCCAATTCCTTCATTTGGTGAGTCAAATAGATCATAGGAGTTGGATGACACAAGAGCAAGTCCGGCAATACCTTCATCTTGACTATAGTCAGAGTTGGAGTGATAACTTCTTTCGGAGTGGTTGTCGGAGTCGGAGCCGGAAACCCATTCACCAACATGAGCTTGATATCTTCTTCTTGTGTAGCTCTTGGATGACTTGTCCTTCCTCTCCGAATCCTTGCTTCTTCGAGAGTGTCTTCGTTCATAACGATCATCTCTACTCCTTCTCTCCTTATGAGGTGATTCATCTCTTCTATGTCTCCCTCTTGATGATTTGTCTCTTTTCTTGTAGGGAGCCGTACACTCATTGGAGTAGTGTCCGGGCTTCCCACAATTGTAACAATTACGGTCACGACTTGATGATCTTCTCTCATAATGTCTTGAGCTAGAGCTTCTTTCTTTCCCTTTGTTCTTGTAGAACTTGTTGATTCTTTTCACCATTAGGCTAATCTCTTCATTGGATACTAGCTTGTCACTTGGAGTTGTTGGAGCATCGGTTGAGGCTTTGTAAGCACCACTTGATTTGTTGTGCAGCTCTTCTTTGTCCTTGAGTGACATTTCATGAGCAACAATCCTTCCAATGACTTCCGTGGGCTTGAGATCTTTGGAATTTGGCATCATTTGGATCAATGTGCAGACGGTATCATATTTTCCATCCAAAGCTCTAAGTATCTTCTTGAAGATGAATTTGTTGGTCATCTCTTCACTTCCTAAGCCGGCAATCTCATTTGTGATGAGAGCAAGCCTAGAGTACATCGCAGCGACTCCTTCACCATCCTTCATCTTGAACTTGTCAAGTTGACTTTGAAGCACATCCAACTTAGATTCCTTGACGGACTCGGTACCCTCATGCATATCAACCAAAGTATCCCAAATTTCCTTTGCATTCTCGAGGCGGCTGATTTTGTTGAATTCTTCGGGACATAAACCTTTGAATAGAATGTCACAAGCTTGAGCATTGTATTGCAACATCTTCAATTCTTCCGGGGTTGCTTCACGATCTGGTTCCTTGCCATCCTCAAAGAAGTCACCTTGCAAGCCAACACGAACAACAGCCCAAACGGCGGGGTTATGACCAAGAATATGCATTTTCATCTTATGTTTCCAACTAGCAAAGTTTGTACGATCAAAATATGGACCTCTACGGTGATAGTTACCCTCACTAGACGCCATACTCTCCTAGGTTGTGAAACCAAGGCTATGACCACCAAAGCAATGGAAATCAAGGCTTACGGAGACCAAAGCTCTGATACCACTTGTAGGATCGAAAGTATGTCTAGAGGGGGGTGATTAGACTACTTGACCAAATAAAACCTAACCTTTTCCCAATTTTAGTTGTGGGCAGATTTTAGCAATAGTACATGTCAAGCATCACCCTACACATGCAATTCTAAGAATATAGCAACGGAAAGTAAACAATTGCATATGTAAGTAAAGGAGGGGATCGGATATTTCAAACGCAATGAAGACACAGTGGTTTTTGGCGTGGTTCCGATAGGTGGTGCTATCGTACGTCCACGTTGATGGAGACTTCAACCCACGAAGGGTAACGGCTGCGCGAGTCCATGGAGGGCTCCACCCACGAATGGTCCACGAAGAAGCAACATTGTCTATTCCACCATGGCTTACGTCCACGAAGGACTAGCCTCACTCGGGGTAGATCTTCACGAAGTAGGCGATCTCCTTGCCCTTACAAACTCCTTGGTTCAACTGCACATCATGTTGGAGGCTCCCAAGTGACACCTAACCAATCTAGGAGACACCACTCTCCAAAAGGTAATAGACGGTGTGTTATTGGTGAACTCCTTCCTCTTGTGCTTCAAATGATAGTCTTCCCAGCACTCAAACAACTCCTCACAGATTTGGCTCTGGTGGAAGAGGGATTTGAGTGGAAAGCAACTTGGGAAAGGCTAGAGATCAAGATTCAAATGGTAGGAGTGGAATAGCTTGATCTCAACACATGAGTAGGTGGTTCTCTCTCAAAAAATGTATGGTGGAAGTGTGTGCACGTTCTGATGGCTCTCCTTCTTAAGAAGGAGGTGGTGGATGGGTATATATAGCCTCCACACAAAATCCAACCGTTACACACTTTTGACCCAACTCGGTGGCACCGAAACGATAATCTCGGTAGCACCGAACTGTGTAAAAGATATGAACTTTAGGAATCTCGGTGGGACCGATACGAACAACTCGGATGGACCGAAGTGCAATGGCTAGGGCAAACCTCATCTCGGTGGCACCGATTGCATCAACTCGGTAAGACCGAAGTCAAGAAATAAGGCAACAGAGAGTTGGCAAGCCATCTCGGTGAGACAGATTTGCAAAACCCGGTGAGACCGAAATAAGTGCAAACGATTACAGAGAGTTGGCAAGGCCATCTCGGTGAGACCGGGATCCATTTTGGTGGATCCGATTTGTTAGGGTTTTGGCAGTGGCTAAATCTTGGATGAACTCGGTGGGGCCGGATAGAGAATTTCGGTGGGGCCGAATCGGAATGTAGGTTTTGGACATATTTGGTTAGAGAGAGTGGTTGAGGGTTTAGGAGTACTGTCACTAAGCACTAGAGCAAAAAGACCATTAAGCAACACCTCATCCCCTTTTAATAGTATTGGCTTTCCTATGGACTCAATGTGATCTTGGATCACTAAACCAAAAATGTAGAGTCTTGATCTATTGCCAATCCTTGACCTTAGCATTTTCTGGGGTCCACATCTCTAGTCCATGCCATGCCAATCATTGAACATCCTGAAATCTTAATCTTGAATGGACATTAGTTCAATGAGATATATGTTGTTATGAATTACCAAAACCACCAAGGGAGCAAGTGTGCTTTCAGTTACCCAACACGCTCGATCACATCTCGCCGGACACACTTGCTGGGTAATGCCCGGCCTCGGGTAATCGACATGACGCAATCCTACCTAGGCTCAGCAGAGATGTCAGCACGCCGGTCTAAATCCTAAGTGCGAAGGGGTCTTGGGCCATCGCCCTTTGCACTCCTGCATGTTACGTGGCTGGTCGGGGCCCAGGCGTGACACTGTATACACAAGTGACGTAACCAGCCCACCCCAACGATCAGCCCGCATCTCTGAGCTGTGACATCTGAAAAGCTTTCGGCTGATACATACGACGTAGAGGGTCCCATAACCATTATCCCACGTGGTGGTAGTGCGTATAGGCACGTAGCCAACTCAGATCAAATACCCAAATCCGTTAAGCATGTTTAGTAACTCGCGGAGACGAAGAGGATCCCTGTCGCTCCGACTTGGTAACACACGGACCACGACCAGGGACCAGGCCCACCTCTCTCCTAGGTGGTCTCCACCTGCCCTGTCGTTCTGCCATAATATCACTCGCGGGTGCTCTTGGAGCCGACTCATCTTTAATGTTATTCTCTCGCGGGCACTCTTGGAGCCGGCCCGGCTTAGACAGTTTAAAGTATTGCATTATGTAAACATTTCCGTGATCATCACCCAGAGTGATCACGGCCCGATAACAAGCATGGCATACGGACAAGGGTGAGGGGCTAGCTAATGACATATCATACCTAACTAAGCATCATAGGATAGCAGGTAATGTATCAATAGCAGGCGACGAAATCAGGCTATGCATCAGAATAGGAGCTATCGAAATACCAACAGAAGCAATTCTAATGCAAGCAGTAGAGAGAAAGAGTAGACGATATCTGGATGATCAAGGGGGTTTTGCTTGCCTGGAAGCTCAGCTGAAGGGGTCTGGTCATCGACGACGTAGTCGTACTCTGCAGTGTCATCGGCAATCTCGGGGTCTATCGGGAGAGAAGGAGGGGGAAGAAACAATAAATACACGGCAAACAATGCAACAGGGATGCATGACATGTCTACATGTTGTGCTAGGGGTGCTCTAATGTAGCACTACGCGAGTAAGTCGGAGCGGGAAATTATCCGGGAGTGTTCTCGCAGCTCCGGGTGACTATCGGTACACTGAACCGGAGGGGACGGTTCCATGTTCAGTATGTTAGAGGGGTGTGGCAGGTATTCGAGTGGTATATTCGGATTCTTCATATTTTTCTGATCATTTTTCATATATAAATTATTTTCATCCGAGTTACGGATTATGTTATATGATTTTTCAAAGTTTTATTGAATTTCTGGAATTATTTTAATTATTAATTTCGAATTATCCAAAACAGTAGTAGGTGACGTCAGCATGACGTCACAGTGACATCAGCAGTCAAACCCGGCTGGGCCAGGACAAACCTGACCAGTGGGTCCCACTGGTCAGTGACTGATTAATTAAACAGGGTTTATTTTATCTAATTAATTTAATTAACAGGTGGGACCCAGTAGTCAGTGACTGTTTAGTATTTAACTTAATTAACAGATTAATTAACAGTTTATTTATTTATAAAAACATTTTATTACACGTGGGGCCCGCATGTCAGTGGCTGGGCCAACCCAGTCAGCAGAGTTGACTGGGTCAACCCAGTCAACAGGGTCCACGTGCCCGCATGTCAGCCTCACAGGGGAGGCCACGTGGGCGCCACGTCGGACGCCGGCGTCGGAGTTGGCTCCAGCGAGCCAAACACGGCGGCGCGCGTCGGGCGGTGGCCGGTATTCGCGCTCAGGCGACCATTTGGCGCGTGGAGGGTTGCGTTCGAACGAGCGCGGAGAGGCGCATCGCGTGGTGGCGGTGGTCTGCTCGGAGATCGCCGGAATCGATGCCGGCGATGATCGGAGGCGGCGGCGTTCTCGGGCGGAGCTCGGGATCGGCGATGCAGTGCGTGCGCGAGCGATGTGAGGAGCTAGGCGGGGTCTACGGTGCGCTAGGAGCACACTACGGTGGTTGGACGAGGCCGTAACGGCTCGAGAGCACGGCATCGGCGGCAATGGCGGCGGGCAGAGCATGAGCACGGCGGCGAGCAGTAGCAGCAGCTAGGAGTCCAGAAGGAGAGAGGAGAAGTCACGGCTGCTCACAGTGGCCCTGTAGAGGAGCAAAGCGAGCTCGGGGAGGGGTTGGTGGCGCCGGAATCGACGCCGGAGTTGCGGTGGCCGTAGGAGGAAGACGGGGTCGTCGGGCTCGACTCGGTGTTCCCGGCTCCAACGAGTGGCTCCTGGAGGCGTAGCAGTCGACGGCGGTCCCGCCGGACTCGGCGGCGAGGCGAGAGGGGCTCAGTGGACGAGTGATCTATGGGGGCGCCGCCATGGCTGCGTCGGGTGAGGTGAGGGGAGCGAGGCAGAGAGGGGGGAAAAGATCTGGGGCTGTCCCTGAGGTCCACGGCGTCGTCCTTATCCCCCCCAGGGGTCCCTGTAGCGACGCGGTTGGCGAGCGGGCGTGGCTGCGACGGCGACCGGCTCGGGCGCGGGCGTGCGCGGGAGCGACAGGAGGAAGGAGGTGACAGGAGGTGGGCTGGGCTGGCGCTGTAGCACTAGAGCCCATAGGCACAGTAGGTCCTTCTTCTTTCCCTTTTTCTTTTTCTGTTTTATCCTTTTTCTTTCTGTTTTGCTAATTGTTTGGCCACAATTACACTTTTGTAAAATATGTGACTTAGCCACCTAAATACAGTGCAATATCTAGCACTGCCATAAAAAGGTTTGGAGATAATTTGATTTCATTTGAATTTTGGATTAATTAAAACAGATTAAACTTTGTTGTTTTGTTACTGTTTCATGATGTTAGAGTCATTTAATTAATTCATTTAATGTTGACTATATTTTTATAATTGCCTTGGGAATATTTGCAATATTATGAACTATTTAGTTCCTGGATTTGACCAACTTTTAAATTCACTTTAAATTTGAATTCTCAATTTGAATTTGGAATTTCAAATGAGATATGACTCAAATGATGATCAAGCACTGTTAATCATGATGACTTGGCATTATGAAAAGGGTGATCACTGTAGCTTAATACATAGGGATGTTATACCGTAGCCCTACCTAGGCTCAATAGAGAGGCCAGCACGCCGGTCTACATCCTAAGCGCTCAGGGGTCTTGGGCCCATCGCCCTTTGCACTCCTGCGCGTTGCGAGGACGGCCGGGACCAGACCTAGCCCCTGTATACACACGCAGGCTTTCGCGGTCCACCCGGGCGCGTGCCGCTCAACTGCTGACGTCTGAAGAACTTCGGCTGATACATACGACGCTGAGTGCCCATACTATTCCCGCGTGCTGGTTAGTGCGAAAAGGCCAGAGGCCTACTCAGATCACATATCCTAACCCATTAGTGTGTTGGGAGCTCGCGGTGACGATCAGTGCTCCACGATCTGTGGTTCCGTCACCCCGTCTTGTGGACTTACAGCAAGGGCTCGGAATGCCCGGCCGTGCCACGTAATTATCTCGCGGGTACCCTCAAGGTCAACCCGACTTCCCAAGAGACTGTCGGGAACTCAGGTCCACCTCTACCGGGGTGGTACCGCCTGTCCCTTCAGTCCCACAACAACAGCAACAGTAAAAGGGGCAACAGGTAATGTAACAGTGTGTTTTATCATCAAGGGGGAAAGTCCAAGGAATCACCCTCGATGGACTCCCACTCGATGTACCCGTCATGGTGAACTTGGAGGAATCACCCTCGATGGGTTCACACTTGAGGGGTTGCACGACAGAGGCATCATCGGAGGTGGTGAAAGAGGAATCACCCTCGGTAACCCACAACCGACTAGCTATACTACAGAGGCAACATCAGGAGTGAGATAAGAGGTATCACCCTCGTCACTCGATATTAGCTCTGCAAAGTCGTGCAACTTAGGGGGGTGTGCGGTGATGTGCTGGTCTCAGCCCATCGATCACATAGATCGGGGCACTGGTAACAAAGCGGGGCAACTAGGACAAGGATGAGGGGCCACAGATGGTTCACTAACCAACCTATACTAAGCATTTAGGATAGAAGGTAATGTATCAATAACAGCTACAAAAGCAGGCTATGCATCAGAATAGGTATTATCAGAGCAACAACTGTAGCAATTCTAATGCAAGCATAAGAGGGAAAGAATAGGCGATATAGACATGATCAAGGGGTTTTGCTTGCCTGGAAGCTCTGCGGCAAAAGAGGGGTCGTCGGTGGTGTAGCAGTCCTCAGGGGCTACGTCGGTACCGGGATCTACCGGAGAGAAGAGGGGGAGGAAACAGATGAATACACAGCAAACAAAAGCAATACAAAGCATGACAATGCTAAAATGCAGTGCAGGGGTGGCCTAATGCGTCTCTACGCAATTTTAGGAATTTTAGGATTTAAGTTGAAATTATTAGCCGGTATGTATGCACTATTCATCTGCCGGAAACAGACGAAAAGTTGCGGGTTCACCTACGTAAAGGGTCCTGGCATGAAAACAGACGACACGATCGGATTCGTGGGATTTTTCTGAGCAACTTTCATGTAGAAAGTTTTTCCATCCGAGCTACGGATTAATTTCTACGAATTTCCGAAGATTTAAACAATATCCAGAAATTCCTGGAATTATTTAATTTGAAAATACTACAGAAATCCTATTTGCACGCAGTGGCTGCCTACCACAGAGGCTGACATGTGGGGTCAGGGGCCCAGTTGACTTAGTCAACTGCCCAGTCAGCAGTCAACTCTGTTGACTGTTGACCTGGTCAAACTGGCCAGTGGGGCCAGGGTGTCAGTGACTCAGAGGCTAACTAATTTAGTTAAACTAATTAAACTACTAGCGGGGGCCACTTGTCAGTGTGATTAGCAGTGTATTAGCACTAATTAACTAGCTGACACGCGGGACCCACCTGACCAAGACAGAGGGGGAACAGTGCGCGCGTTGACCAAAGTCAACGTGGTCAAAGGCGGCTAGGGGGCCCACTGGCAGTGACCCAGGTGGGCCCCAGGCCGTGCCACGTTGGCGGCCGGCGCCGGAGCTGCTCCGGTGAGCCCCAAACGCGGCGGCGCGACCCGACCAGCGTCGGATTTGCTCTACAGGGGGCCAAATCGCGTGTTTTTATGCTCGTTCGAACGGCCACTCTGTCGCGCGTCGATCTACGGCGTCGGTTAGTGCGGGGGTGGCCGGCAGGGGCGTCGGTGACGACGCCGACGACGGGGAGTTTCGAGAGCTCTGCGGAAGCAGCAAATCAGCGCGCGCGCGAGCAGTTAGAGAGGCCCGGCCGAACTACGAGCGTGCCCCGAGCACAATGGCGTGCTCGGACGGCCACGACAGCGACGGGAACAACGCCGGCGAGCACGACAGCGGAGCGGAGCTCCGGCAATGGCGGCGCGACGCGCACGGCTAGCTACGGGCGAGGTAACAGCGCGCGGACGGGGAGGCAAGGGGCGGAGCTCACCTAGCAGGCTCAAGGTGGCCCGGCGACAGGTTAGTAGCAGCAGGGTGGCCGGAGCGGACGGAGCTCGCCGACGGCCGAGGCGAAAGGGGGCGGCTCGATCCGCGGCCTGCAGCGCTCCCCGGCTGCAGCGGCTTGCCGTAGGGGATGAGGTCGAGCGTGGCAAGGCCTCCGGGCACGGCGGAGGGAGGCGAGGACGACAGTCGCCGCGGCGGAGACGGACGGTGGCGGCGGCTGCGCTAGGGAGAGAGAGGGGAGAGCGAGCGAGCGCTGGAGAGGGTGAGAGGGAGTGGCGAGGCTCCAGGGGGAAGGAACGAGGGCCGGCCTTATCCTCCGCCCAACTGCCTGTTCCCGCGGGCTGGGCCGGTTGGGCCAGTGCCAGGTAAGGCCTCGCCCATTTTTCCTTTTTCCTTTTACCATTTTCTGTTTTTCCCTTTATTTATTAAATAGAGAGAGAAAAGGAATTATTTGGGCTACCAAAACATTTTGGAAAAATGTGGGACTAAGCCACATAATTCATTTGTGATTTATGGTACTGCCACAAAAAGTTTGGGGAGCAACTGAATCCAATTGGATTTTTCACAAATAAAATAGCATTTAAAAATGCTTAAATGGGACTGTTTTAATTGCTATAGCTCATATTAGCAAATAAGTGATGTTGTTTTCCTGAACAAACATTTGTTATGGAATTTTTGCTAAAAGATGAACTATTTTGCAGCAATTTTTGTGCAACTTCAAATTTCACTTGCAATCCAAATTTTAATTTGAAATGGAATTTGAAATGAGATATAAACCAATGATGATCAAGCACTGTAAATCAAGATGACTTGCACTGATCATTAGGGATTACTGTAGCTCATTTCTTAGGGGTGTTACATATCCGCGATTTCCCAACGCACCATCTCCAGCTCCGGCGGCGAGCTACATACTTTGCAAGACGGCGAGGTACAACCGTGAACGTATGGATGCTGGAACCAACATCTGGTTTTGCTACAACCGGCAAATCCAGAGCTGGAACCAACATGTGCTTTTGCTGCATCGTCTGGAGTGTTTTCTGCAGCGACGACGGCGGACTTCCTCATTTGTTGCAACCGACAAGGCAAAAGCTTCTACCGATGAACTTTTTTGTTACCACGACAACCGGCGGAAGTAGCGACGAGGAGGGGGTTCAAATCAAATGATGTGTTCCTGGCAAAGTCAGAGCTAGAACCGGCTTTTGGTATTGCTACAACCGGCTAACCGAAAGATCGAGAAGATAGGTCTAGTGGGGGGGGGGGGTTGAATAGACACTTAACAAGGCAAAGATGCAGTTTTTAGTTTTCTTGATTGATACTTAGGCAGATTTTAGCACAAGTTAACACTACAAAAAAAGGCACTTCCGTGATATTATGGCCCGAACGAAAAAAAATTCTGTCATGGATGTGACACTTCTATGACGATAATTGTGACAAAAACATGTATCATCATAGATGTGGTGGGTTTCTACTTCTATGACAAAAGATTATAACAGAAAATGAGCATTTCATCCTAGGCGGGCCGGAGGTGGACCTGCATGACATTCTTTTGGTCGTCCATGACGTAAAAAAATCGTGGTAGAAGTGAGGGCAAGGAAATATTCGAGGAGTTCCCGGTATATGGTGGGTGGTCGGGCCCGAGCGATGCAGTGGTTTTCGCGTTTCTCTCGTACGCGCGCGTGTGTGCGAGCGTGTTCGCTAACTGAACCCAAGCTAGGCGTTCGCTTACTGAACCCGAGCGATCGATCAATCCCTCGCACTACGTACTGAACCCGAGCGATCGAGCCCACTACGTACTGAACACGAGCGATCGAGCCGTGTCGTGGTTTTGTCACGGCAGATGTCCTCGTGAAAGGACTTAGTGGTGAGACCATCGCAACTAGGTGGTCGCTTGAACGGGGTTGGTCGGAACCGAGAGACGCGAGTTTTTACCCAGGTTCGGCCCCTCGCGATGGAGGTAAAAGCCTACATCCTGCTTGATTGATATTGATGATGATCATGATCTCGATTACAAGGGTGCTATTTTGCTATCTCTAGTCTCGAGAGCTTCTACTTTGTCTGTCTATCCCGACTTGTCCCTCTTGGGGTGCCTTGCCCCTCCTTATATAAGTTGAAGGGGCTGGCTTACATGTAGAGTCCTAGTAGGATTAGGACTGGTCTATTTTCTATTAAAAGTCGAATCCTAGTCCGGGTCTTGCTTCCCTTGATAGGGAACTTTCCTCGTTTTGGACCTTCTCCGCGAGCCGGCCCATTGGGCTCCCCTTAAGCCGGCCTCCTGCCGGGTCTCGCCCTGGGCCCTTGGTCTCTCCTTGTTATCTCGCCATAACCCAAAATATGAGATGACCCATAGAGCCTCCTCACTCTTGGCCGGGTCAAACTTATGGCCGGGTCATAACCGTGGGGAATATCCCCAACATTAGCCCCCAGTTTAGCTTGAATTTATTCATGCTAAGCTCCTGAAATAAGAATAACTATTATGTTAAAGGACCGGCTTGTTCAAATAGCCGGCTCATTCAATGGACCAACTCCTGGAAAAATCCAGGTTTTCTTGTCATATCAATATTCTGGCTTCACAATCAACTTGCTGGCACTGACTCCTCGCAGAAAAATAATCCATCTGATGTTGAGCCGATTTTCGGTGTTTCAACTTGATAAACATTTTGGAAATAAAAACCCGTCTGATGTTGATCCAGCTTTCAATCCTTTGGCTCGATAAAAATAATAGAAATAAGAAATCCGTATGATGTTGAACCGGCTTTCCGGGCCTTTTTATGAACAGTTTGGAAAAGATAAACTTTGCAAATTTCTCCACTAAGAATATGATGCCCGGTTTGCTCAAAACTGAGAACTTGAAGGTGTACCTCTCTTATATCCATATTACCTGTAGCCCTCAAGTCTTAAGAGGGGAATGTAGTGAAAGCTTAAGACTTGCTTTAATATAAATGTTGCAACTTTGGAGAAATCCGGGTTGTTCGTTTGAGTCACCAGTCATAAACTGAATGTTTTGCATTTCACATATGTAGCCCCCAAGGGTCGGCTCATCAGTATATGATGGGCCGGGTCTTCAATATGGACCTTATGATCTGTTTAAACAACTGAACGCTATAGCCCCCAAGTGTCGAGTTGTCTTGCCTGCAGCAACCTGGGACTTGAACTTAGCTTTTGATGTTTGTAAGTGTATGGCTGCAAATAATGTAGCTCCCAAGGGCCGGTTTAGCTGTTCTCATCAATCTAGAACTTGAACTATCTGTAGAGTCAAGGACTGTAGCCCCCAAGGGCCGAGTTACTATTAATAGTGAGCCGGGTCTTCAATGAAAGTACTTTTAAAATGACAATGCATTAGCCCCCAAGTGCCGTGGTGCATGCTTGCAGCGACATGGGACTTTCATACTGAATGTACTCTTGATTTGAATAATGTAGCCCCCGAGTGCCGGGTCGTGTGCCTGCGGCGACTCGGGACTATTCCTTCCATTGTAGCATAAAATCAGATCCACCGTAGCCCCCAGGACTCAAGGAGAAAACCAAGCAAAGCCGGCCCAAAACAAGTCTTGAAGACCCGGTGTTCGACAATTGTGGAGAAAAACTTGCCTGAGTCTGAGGGACAGTTTGTCTGGATGATGTTGTTGGGTACTTTGCATATCAACGCTGAATTTGTTTCGAAATCCATCAAGAGTGCTGCCTTGCATAACACTTCATATTTCATTGCCTTTAATAAATCCAGTTGCCATGATATCCTTGTTTGAATTTTGTTCTCTTGTGCAGCATCTGAATAACCCAAATTGTGAATTGCCACTGGTAATTTATTAAACCCTGCTCCTTACTGTAAGCCAGCATTTCGGATTTTAAAAAGAATAGCCATCTCTCTGAGCCGGCATTGAAAAACCTCAATCATATAATGCTGGTTCTGATAAACCATGATGGAGATCCGGTTCTCAATTGTAAGCCGGTTTTGTAGATATAGTAAATATGTACCTGCAATTTTTTCAAAATCGGCAATGATAGCCATGTTATTTGAAACTGGTTTTGATAAACCATACAAGACCCAGCCATTTGGCTATCAAAGATTTGTTTGTTCCTGCAGAGTTACAATGTAACCCGGTTTGAAAACCGGCTCCTGCGACATAAAAAAATATAGACATGTATATATGATGCATTGTATGATTATGCAATGTATGATGATGGAATGTATGATGATGTATATGTATGATAACAGAGTATAAAAATGCCGGCTTTCGTGGCACGACATAAGACCGGCTTTCGAGGCTCGAGTCATGGTTTCGCTTCCTGTGGAAGCAGGCTTTTTGGCCTCTTTTGGATTGTCCTAGCTCTCTGAAAGCCGGCTCTCACGTGACCAACTGACGTTTTAACTCTGATGAATTCAGTGTCACCTTTGTGATTGACTCATCAGGCGTACGCCGGGTCACCTTTTTTGGAGTAGCATCTTGCTAGCAGGCAGGGTTAACCAAGTATATTTTCGCTTGTCGGTTTATCCTTGCTTTCTGAAAGCCGGCTCTCACACAACCAATCGAGCGTTTTAACTCCGACGAATTCAGGGTCACCTTTGTGATTGACTCATCAGGCGTACGCCGGGTCATTTTTTTAGGGAGTAGCGTCTTGCTAACAGGTAAGTTTAACCAAGTTATGTCATCTCGCCGGGTTAAAGGGTTTTGTAAGCTAAACTCGATGAGTTGGAAGCCCCCAAGTAACCATATGATCATGGAAAAGCTCAGCATAGGATATACAGGAGACAATGCTGCTACTGCAAAACATCTGGGGTCCAGATAAGCCGGCTTTATTCCATTGATCATTATTGAGCAGGATACCCATGTTTAGACTGCGCATCATGGCAACTAGTCTTCTTTGGTAACCTTTCTTTTCACCAATATGGCAGGGTACCCATGTTTGAACTGCGCATCATGACAGCTAGTTCTCTTGGGCAACCTTTACTTTTTGGCCAATAAGGCAGGATACCTATGTTTGAACTGCGCATCATGGCAGCTAGTCCTCTTTGGCAACCTTTACCTTTTCGCAAATAAAGCAGCAGTCCCTGGGACCGGGTTGTCTTCCCTTCAACGACCCAGGGTTCTTGTATCGGCCAAATCCGCCGAGTCATATCTGTGTAACCCCCGAGTCTTAAGTCGACTCGAGGAGCCGGCTTGAGATTCTTTGTACTTGGATGTGGCATAAACCGGCGTATAGTTGACAGCTGAAAACTGGAATTTATCGAAGCCGGAGGCGATGTGGCGAGTTGATGATCTTGCAGGGACGTTTTTGTCCAAAGTGATTTCGTACGCCTCTTGGTCTGGCTCTCCTGGCTCCTCCAGGGCCGTTTTCTTTTTTCTTTGCTGGCTTTGAATTGCCGGCTCAATCGGTAGCCGGCTCACCTAGGTTTTCCAGAGACGGTTCGTTTGTGGCCGACTCTCCTGTTTCTTTGATGTGCTGAAGCAGATCGGACCGTGGGGATGGCAGACCAATGCGCCTATCCATTGGGCAAAACGGCGCGGGTGAAGGCTGATAATAGACATATATTTCTTTTTTGCTCCAGCTTGTCGGAGTAGACCGGGCTGCCGTGGCGGTGGCCTGCGCGTGTCCGTTAGGCGGCTCGTACGGGCGGGCGCGGCCTCGGCGTGCTAATGTAGACCAGACCGCGGGGGCGGCGGCTTGCACGCGTCCGTTGAGCAGCTCGTGCGGACGGGCGCGGCTCCGGTGTGTTAATGTAGACGCGGGAGTCGACCGCGGCATTGGAAACCGGTGCGGACGTACGAGTCGGCTGCGGCATTGTAGTTGAGCAGATGTACGTGTAGACTGATCTGATGGTTTATTGCTCCATGAGTTGTTGCGGATGACCGATGAATTTGCCGGCTTTCCCAAGGTTGTCCCATGCCAGGTTATCCCGCGCGATTGTTCCCTGGCTCTTCTTCATCCGGTCAATCACGAGCATCTCGATCCCTCAAGAGCTCCCTCCAAGAACGTAACACCACCGTGCGCTGGCCCCACGGTGGGCGCCAACTGTCGTGGTTTTGTCACGGCAGATGTCCTCGTGAAAGGACTTAGTGGTGAGACCATCGCAACTAGGTGGTCGCTTGAACGGGGTTGGTCGGAACCGAGAGACGCGAGTTTTTACCCAGGTTCGGCCCCTCGCGATGGAGGTAAAAGCCTACATCCTGCTTGATTGATATTGATGATGATCATGATCTCGATTACAAGGGTGCTATTTTGCTATCTCTAGTCTCGAGAGCTTCTACTTTGTCTGTCTATCCCGACTTGTCCCTCTTGGGGTGCCTTGCCGCTCCTTATATAAGTTGAAGGGGCTGGCTTACATGTAGAGTCCTAGTAGGATTAGGACTGGTCTATTTTCTATTAAAAGTCGAATCCTAGTCCGGGTCTTGCTTCCCTTGATAGGGAACTTTCTTCGTTTTGGACCTTCTCCACGAGCCGACCCATTGAGCTCCCCTTAAGCCGGCCTCCTGCCGGGTCTCGCCCTGGGCCCTTGGTTTCTCCTTGTTATCTCGCCATAACCCGAAATATGAGATGACCCATAGAGCCTCCTCACTCTTGGCCGGGTCAAACTTATGGCCGGGTCATAACCGTGGGGAATATCCCCAACAAGCCGTTTGCTGCTAATTGAACCCGAGCGATTCCTTCGCTGCTAACTAAACACGAGCGACCGTTCCCCCGTGCGAGATGTAGCCGGTTGGTTGCCTCTCGATGAACAACCCGTTGCTGCCGCGCGCGCGATACGTAGAACGAGTCGAGACTTGCATCGATCGAGCCCCTTGCGCGAGACGTGGTGAGTTGACCTAGCCGGTTGGTTGGCTGTGGATGAACAGTTCCCGTTGCTGCCGCCCGCTCGTACGCCCCGCCCCATCCGGTGGGGGTTGGGTTGAACAGGACCCCCGTGGTAGTAGGCGGCTGGCGCTGGATGAACAGGATCCCGAGGAGGCCGTGCCGCGGTACGCCACACCCCAGCCGATTGGAGCTGGATGAACAGGACCCCGTGGGGGCTGGAAGAAGACAACGGTGGATGAAAAGTAGCTGGTGGAGGCTGGAAGAAGTCAACGGTGAATGAAAAGTAGCGCGTGGAGTCCCGTTTTGCGGTACGCCACACCCCTCTCTATTTTGTCCAATCTCTTCTTTTAATGTGGGTTTCTGCACATCGTTAGATCTTACAAGTGCTTCCCATCCGAAATCCCTGAATAGTGTGTGCTTTCTCCAATTCCATGGCTATTACTACATTATTAACTTGTGCTCTGCCAATTGAAACAATTTTCAAATAAGAGATGTGCTTCCCATTTGTGACCTTGAGTGCCTGATCTGAACATTTGAACTGTCATGGGAAGCATCTGATTTTTATTTTTTGCTTGTTTTCGAAAATAGAAGTTAGCCATCTGATGCATCTTTTAATTGCGATAAGAGGCAGCTGATTTCTTTGGTTAAACAGCTAGTTAGAACATACATCTGAAGAACAGTCTAAAAACTGTATTGAGATTAGGCTATTTCTCTATTTTGCGATGGCACTACAGCACCAGTCGTGTTCATTTTGGAACTCAAGGACATTTGAACATTAATAGAGATGATTCACTGTCATATTGGCACCTTAGCATTTCAAATCAATATTTCAGAGTTCAATTTGGTAAGTTTCAAACCAACCGAGTTTCCAAAACTGAACCGTACTGGAATTTCTTATACATATAGAAGAATCAATAGAGATGATTCACTGTCATATTGGCAACTTAGCATTTCAAATCCATATTTCAGAGTTCAATTTGGTAAGTTTCAAACCAACCGAGTTTCCAAAACCGAACCATACTGGAATTTCTTATACATATAGAAGAATCAATAGAGATGATTCAGTGTCATATTGGCACCTTAGCATTTCAAATCAATATTTCAGAGTTCAATTTGGTAAGTTTCAAACCAACCGAGTTTCCAAAACTGAACCGTACTGGAATTTCTTATACATATATAGAAGATTAAAGGGGCTAAGCTAGCCCGCGTCTCCTTCAATCCTAGTGTTACGCGATGCATCTCCCTAGGCCGACACGTGTTCCCTAAGGTCTGATTTTTCTTCTTTTTTTAGTGTTTACTGTTGATTTTTTTAACACGATACGATCAAAGTCGCTCACATACATAAGCATACACTCACCCCTATGAACACACACACACACTAAACCTGGGCATGGGCAGCCCGGCCCGAGCCCAGCCCAAAAATCCTGGCCCGGGCCGGGCTTGTCACTCGGGCCGGGCTCGGGCTTTGATTTGCTGCCCTGTGTAATATCCGGGCCGGGCTCGGGCTTCAATTTTCAGCCCGAAATTAGCCCGTCCCGGCCTGGCTGTAGCATTTGCAACACAACTTCGTAAGGCCTACCACACTTATCTACGGCTGAAGGCCAAGCGACCACTGATGGCCCATCCCGCACACGAACAAAACCCCACCCCCACACTCTCCAGTTCCTAACCCTAGCCGCCCCAACCATTCCTCTCCCAATCTGACCCAGCGCACTCTCCCCCTCGTGGCCGACGACGCCGCTCACCTCCCCTCCCGCCGGCAACGGCGTGCTATGCTCCCCTCCATCCTCCCATGATTCTCCTCTTGTGACTTTAGATTCAGTGCTCTCTGTCTCGCTTGGTGAAGCCATCAGCGCTACCCCGACCCTCTGCTCCGGCGACGGCCAATGCGACGAAGCTCCTCCGACGCGGGCACGCGGCGTAGCTTCCTCAACCAGCGCTGCTCTGTAGAATCTACGCAGCACTCCCCATGATCCCAACTTCTCGATTCGTGGTGCTTGCTTGCTGGTTTGGTGCGTGCTTGATGTGCTGATGCATGCGTGTTGGATCTTGGATGTATGTGCGCTAACACATGGTTGTAATCGATTCTGATGTGTGTGCAGCACACATGTATTTCTTCTTATTTGTTCTAGAGATTGATTCTTGGCTGTGTATGTGCATGTATAGCATATGTATTATGTACGTATAGGTAAAAACATGATTTTTTTTATAGCTAAAACGTGGCATATGTGATTATCCGCCGGCTTTCGGGCCAAGCTCCGGGCCTCGGGCTTTTCCATCGGGCCGGGCTCGGGCTTAAATCTAGAGAGTAAATCGGGCTTTGGGCCGGGCTCGGGCGTGAGATTTGCACCTCGGGCTTTTGTAAGCCCGGAACCCGGCCCGGCCCGATGAATGCCCAGGTTTAGCGCACACCATATCCCTATGAGTACCTCCGAGAGACTGAGCCGCCATAACATCTTGAGATTTTACAAAGTCACCACAAACGTCTCGCAGTCGACGGGAACGTCTCCTTCCACTAAACGAACATCGGCGGAAGCCTGAAATAAATTAGGAATAATGCGAGCACAAATGTCAAGTGTAGGACTTGGACCCTGGTGGGCTGGGGATATCACTGTCCTTCTAATCATTCAACCACACGTTGGTTCGCTTTAATGTTGAAAAATTATGTGTTGTGTTCACTGCTACTGGGTAGGTTAGTTTACAAAAAAATATCTCGATTCAGGCCCAACGCTCTTGGTAGGCTGTTCGCGAAAGGTCCTCCACCGTTGCCTCCTCTTTCTTTTTTACTCTTCCTTTCTTGAGTCCAGATCAAAAAAAATTAAGAGCCGGTGTTGCGTCTCTCTGCTCTTCCCAGGCTCTCTCTCTCCTCTCATACTTCTCTTTTTTTCGCCTCCTGGCCCGGCCAGCGCTGTCTCCCGGGCCACCTGGATGTGCCCACCATCGGCGCCAGCCACACGGCTGCGCTCGGCTATTTGTCGTTCTCATCGTTGAGGCTGCGTTAGGGCCGGCTCCGGGATGGACGCGGAATGGGGAAGGGAGTCTGCGACGACACGCATCAAGGGTAGTGGCAGCCAATGGTGTGCTCTCCCCCATCTCTGTCCTAGGGAAGACGCACAACGGCGGCGGCGTCGCATCGATGGCAGCGGCCGAGCAGCGTTGCACCTTTGTTTCTGATTTTTTTTTTAAAGCACATACTGTATACATAATGATTTATTTTATAGGTTCCACCTGATTTCTATGTCCCAGCCTTTTATGAAGATGAGCTGAATCTGATGAACGTGTTAACCGTAAGTGAAACACCTTTAGCATGTCTTACAGTGCTTATACGGATGAGTAAGACTTGATGCTCTTTCTGTGCTAACTCACCATTCTATCCACAAATCATATGATTGCCATATAACAAGGTTTGTTCTTAAATTTGTTGTATTCTCCTTCATTCAACCAGTTCCTTTTGATTCAGACAAATTTATCTGAAATAAACACCTCTACCTGTTTTTTTTTTTGTCCTTTTGAACTGTGACAAAATTATGATAACTGCAGCTCTTAACAGGTATAATGCAACTTTGGTGCTTTGCGTAGGGATGTTGCCACACTGCATATATGATCATCTTATTTGGATAACCAACACTTAGATTAGTTGCTGATCCTGAGAACTAAGATATATGTCGTTTTAGAGATCAGTGAGATACTAATAGAGATGCAAGCCTAGAACCTTAAATTCAACTTCCTCTCACAGTTGGCTTTTAATGCAATTAAGAAACTCAGTTGTAAGTTTTTCTTAGCTTATTCTTTCATGATTCCGTTTTCCCTTGCAGTTGCGGGCACACACATCTTTCACCTTCATGTGGACAAAATAAATCTGCATCAGGTGATAAGAGGATGGTACGATGGAGACTTTGGTGAAGGCTATTGAAGTCTGCCCGCTAAGTCAAATGTACTTTTCAAATTCATCTTTTTCTTCCTTGGTGCCTGATTCCTATCCTAAAGCCATAAATTCTCATCAACTCGGCTTCCTTTTTATCATGTAGACTTCTGGGGATAACTGGAAAACTGTATGGATATATGGAGCTAATAAGATAGTTCAATCTGCTGTTTTTCTCTCCAAGCACGATGATCACCGCTTTGTGGAAGTATGCATAGCCAGAACTCTGGACAACAACATGCTTTGTGGTACAGGTATGCAACTCCATTTAGTTTTCTTATTAGATGACGTCAAACTAGAGAATACAGAGAAATGCTCTCTATGGATGCTTTTTTTAGTTGTTGAGTTGCTCAGCCCTACCGAATTGGTCCAACAATAGTTTGAACTGACCATGTTTTGTACATCTTTTCTATGGCATCATATAATTTTGATCAACATATGCATCTTATGTACTAGGAAAATTCTTTTCACATGAGACTTGAGTTCCTGCATAATAAATGACAATATTTTTTGCTCCGCTCAATATTTTCCTGACATTGCAAAAATGACCATTAGTGCAAAATCTTCTTTGCATTATTGTAAAAATGGCACTCTGCACGGTGTTGGAAGTTTTGTGTGCAATTCTAAGTATTTGATTCAAATTTTATCTGTCTGTTTCCACTTTGTTAGGTCATTTTTATTTTGGATTTTCATGCAAAAATTTCTTTGCATTATTGCAAAAATGACATTAGTGCAAAACCTTCTGGGTTGGAGGATCTTCTTCTTCCAGCTGCGCCCACAGATTTGGACGCTTAAAACATGGAGTCATTTTACATTTTGATTGAAACTGCAATTCGAAAAAAATGAAATCCTTGCTGTAGTGCGAGTAGCTATTGGTACTCTTTTCTGGTATGTACATCTGATTGCTATTCCTTGGGCTTAGAAATTGTTATCAGGGCAATACACATTTTTACTCAGCTACTATTCATACATATACCATGATTTTAGTTTCTCAAATTATAATTATAATTCCAGTTTGTCTGTAAAAACTGTTGAGGGGAAAATTTATCTTAGTCTTCCAGTATATTTTTCTTTGTTTTGCTGCTATATATATTTATCGCACTTAGGTTTAAATATTTTGTAAAGTGGTGTGCCAGAGAAATGGTTTCTTTGTTCTTTGATGAGTTCTCCAGCTGTTTTATTTGACACCACATGTCTCAGTTACAGTTGATCAGTTCAATCTGTGTAACCACTTGATATGTCTTCCTTTTGATTTTTATAACTATTGAAACCCTTCAGGGAACAGATGTGCAAACTGTTTGGCAATATGAAATAAGTTCACTTTTTGTACATAAATTTTTGGTAATTTACCAGCTGATCAAAACTGATTCTTTCAAATGTCAAAACTACCAAAGGTGCAACAATCAATTGAGTTTGCACGTTTTAAATACATTTCCCTGCTCTCTAAATGAATGATAGAGAGAGCCAATCGACTGGCTACTCCACTAGGAGAATGAACAGATGCCCGCCATCCAAAAGACACTTGAATCCCGATTGTGCCGTGTTTTCCAACTCCCAACTCCTCTCATCCAAAAGACATTGTTTTGATATCACTATCTTACTGTAATAACAATTCTACTGTCCAATGGGTGTTCTATTTACAATCTCCCCTCTATTTTTTTTGTGATTCTTGATTGCCTCCGTTTCATTTTTAACCAATTTTCTGTAGGTATCTTTCCTAGAATTGTATTTGTCTATCTTACAACAAATTAGCCACTTCATTTCGAATCGCCATGTCCACTATGAAGCAAACCTGACTTATCTCCAAAATGGCAGTAGTTAATTTCTGCAATTTAGCCAACAATGGACTTGCCCAGGCTTCCCGTCGGGCGCGGCGTGCCGCCGTGCCTTTTCCCTGCTAGTATCTACTAATTGGAGGCAACAATGGAGCCTCCCCTTCAATTTTCGGAAATCACATAAGGCTAACCTTAATATCTTAATTGTAGAGTCCTAGAAGATTGAAATCTGAAGTCAGAGTCATAGCAAGATGGAATTAACCACCTGGCCTGGCCAGATGATAGTTGCATGCTGCCAGTTTAAAACCAGTACTTCAGAAGATTGAAATCTGAAGTCGGAGTACTTACTACTGCCACTAATTAAGTACTACTCCACTTATATATCAGGGTAAGTAGCAATATAGAAAGATTCACCACGCCCTTTTTGTTGTCATCACCATCAACTTCTTAGCTAGCATACTTAGTTTTTTCGTCGTTCTCATCATCAGCAGCATACTATGCAAATTGTGCAGTTATTTACCAACAGGGCTTCCACCAAGCATGCTGACTTTCACCTGACCAAGTGTCTCGCTCGCCGTGCAGCTTATCTTCTGAAATAATTAACCATAGCAAACATTGATGTTATAGGTTCTGAATTCATACGGTGTGTACAGTATTTGCAACTTGCAACAAGCAAAGGTTGTACAACAAGTAAAAGTAATTTCCCAGGTTATTCACAATCTAACATATATGTACAATAGTATGACTGAGCAGATAGGCATACAGGACTAGCAACTTAATTTGCTGACCCATTACCATCAATTTACTCTTTACTGTCTGGTCATTTCAGTGGGTGTTGGGTTAGCTAGCTGCTGTCCATGGAACTCTTGGTTGCACTAAAACCAATCATCGGCAACAGTTTAGTGTTAAATCCAAATTAAGCAGTAGAATCAACATCCTGCGGAATGATAATATAGCATGATCTATTTGACTAGGCAAATGACATTCTTTCACCTGCACAAAACATAGTTTTATTTCTGTCGAATGCACTTGCAGAAAACAGAGCAGTACCTGGGTGTCGACACCGAATTCGAGCCTGAGCTGCAGCTTGTCGGCGACGAAGACGAAACGGAAGGTGAGAGACTCCCTGGCGTTGCCGCGCAGAAACGAGAAGGTCTTCTTCCACCACGCCTCGCAAGGGACCCTCGGCGGTGCGGCCACCGGAGCAGGCAGGCAAGCTGCAGCGGAGCCGACAGCAATGCCATCATCTTTGGCGGCAGCAGCAGCTGAAACATGGCTGTGAGGAGGAGATGCGCTGCGGGTACGATCAGAACCTGCGTCATCCAAGGTGGCTGACGGACTAATCTTGCGGTCTGTGTCGTCCCAGACGATAACTGAATCTGAAGAACGCGTCGGCTGGTTACAGCCCAGCGCCTCCGTGTCGCTCTCGCAGCTGTTCTTCTCCGGGCTGGGGATGCCGAGACCACCATCCGGCGGCAGCGTGGCAGGGGTGGTGGTTTCTAACTCCTGGCGCCCACCGTTAAGAAGATCAGCAGGCGGTTCCTCCGCTGGCAGATTGAAGTGCTGGGACATGAAGGTTGCAGCAGCAGCAGGAGGAGGAGGTGACGGTGGGGACTGTTCACTCGTGGCAGCAGGGTCAACCTGAAGCAGCGGCGGCGGCGAGATTGGGCCTGGAGCGGCGGCGTAGGCGGACGCGGTGAGCGACACGAGTTCCCAGTCGTTGCCGCCGTCGGCCATTTTCTTCTTGCTTTCTCCTGTCAGTGGAAAGATAGAGTAGAGGGGAACAGAAGCGCTCGCTGTCAGATGGATAGATCATGTGAGCAGACGAAACAACGGCTACGACCGCAAGTAAGGAAGGAATTTGAGGTCGCACCTGCAGCGTCGCCGACGAGAGAAGCGATTGAAGGGGAGGATGCCTCGCTTCGCTTGGGAACGAAGCAGAGCAGAGCAGAGCAAACGAGGAGAAGAAGTGGATAGGGACGGACGGTTTGCGTGCGTGGTGTGAGCAAAGAAATCCCAAACTTATTACGATCCGACATACTCCCTCCATTCCATAACATAACGTAGTGCATCCGTGATTTTCGAGATTTAAATTTGATCATAAATTTAACCAACGTTTTTTTTATTTAAATTTGACCATAAATTTAACCAACGTAATATAGTTTTTGCTCCCGCCGCAGTCGTCCAAGTTGGTTAAATTTATGGTCAAACTTAAATCTCGAAAAGTGCGGACGCAATACATTATGGAATGAAAGGAGTAATATTTTTTTAGAATCATTACCACATGACATGAGTGACACACGCCGTCCATCTCACTGGGCCCAAACATATAAATTACTCCCTCTGTGATCTCTACTCGGAGTTGTTACGCACGGTTTATTTTCGCCTTCTCCTCCATATCCCACCACCAACCTTCCATGCTGGTTTTCTTATTACATCTGTTTATTTTTCTCTCCCTTCTTTCCTTGTAAACCAGCACTTTCTTATAACATACTCTCTTCATTTCGAAATATATGACGTTTAAGAAATTCTCCGACTAGGTGAAAAATGAGAAAAGACTAGGTTACCCCTCGTCCAGAATTTGAATTCCTCCCCTTGTCTCCTACCTCCCACCTCCACCTCCGCCCCTCCTCTACCGCCCCCTCCTCGCCCTCTGCCCAGATCCAACCAGCTAGCAACTCCGCCATTTGCCTCCGCCGCCGGTAGTTCCAGCAAGCAACAAATCCGCCCTCCGCCTCCACCTCCGCCCCTCCTCCGCCCTCTGCAACTCCAGCTCCAGGCAGAGGGATGTGCTCCAGCCAGCTCCAGGCAGAGACACATGCTCCAGCCAGCAGCAGCAGGTGCTCCAGGTAGAGGCAGCAGGCTCCAGGCAGCAACAGGTGCTCTAGGCAGCAGTAGGTGCTCCAGGCTGTAGCAGCGTGCTTCAGGCAGCAGCTTCAGGTAGCCAGCAACAGTGCACCAACTCCAGCCAGCAGGAGGCTCCAGCTCCAGCCAACAACAGGTTGTAGAAGTAGTGTTACAGGGGTGAATTCCATGGAATTTGATCTGAATTGTACTCCTGCCGGAGAAGAGGGCGTACCTGGAGGTGGCCATGTCGATCCTGGTGCTTTCGACATGGAAGTAGATCCTGGTGAGCACTCCATGAACATGCATTCAATTACTCCAGGAACATGCATTCAAATAGAGAGTACTCCATGAGTATGATCATGTGAACACGTTAGCATTCAGGAACTTAAAACTGTCTAAACTGTCACAAGTCTTAGCATTCAGGAACATGTTGCAAAAGTCTTGGAGTAAGCAACATTTAGGAGTAAGCAACATTCAGGAGTAAGCAACATAAGCAACATTACTCCTGTTTAAATTTAAACAACATAAGCTTCAATTTACTCCATGATCAAACAAGTTTCAGGAGTACTCCATGATCAAACAAGTTTCAGGAGTACTCCATGAGCAACATTCATGGAGTATTTCAGTTTACTCCATGATCAAACAGTGGAGTATTTTAGTTTAGTACTGGAAATAGTAACAGTAAACTAAAAATATTAACTATGTAGACAAGTTTCGGGAATATTAACCGTCTAAACATGTTAGCATTGAGAACAAGTTACATAACATGTTAGCATTGAGAACTGTCTAAATAGAGGAGTATTAATTGTCTAAACAAGTTTCGGAACACGTTACACTAGTAGAAAACCTACCTTTGATCCGGAGCATTAGTCCCAGCCGGGTTTGGGCCAGGGACTAATGTGAGCATTAGTCCCGGTTCCAACGGCTAGGAGCGGACAGGGGCACGGCCCCCTTTAGTCCCGGATCAAATGGGACCTCTAGTCCCGGTTCGTGATACCAACCGGGACTAAAGGGGTTGCGGCAGGCTGGGGCCCCTGCGAGCCTCTTTAGTCCCGGTTGGTATCACCCATCGGGACTAAAGATAGACCTTTAGTCACGGTTGGTATCACCAACCGAGACTAAAGATATCCCTATATAAAGCTGCTTCGTCTAGCCCGAGTCCAAGCTTCTCCTTTCTCTCCTCTCTGTTTCCTTCCCCTAGCTCGAGCTCATCCTCTATTTTTGCCAAGATTTGTCAAGATTGGAGGCACCCCATCTATCCAAGGGTTCTAAAAGGTTAGCAACTTCATCCTTTCATCTCTCATTGCTAGTTTAGCTCGTTTCATGCTCTATAAGTATAGTGATTTGTGGGTTTTAGTTTGGGAGTAATTATGTGGGAGTTTATTTGATTTATATGCAATTTGAGCTCAAATTAACTTCTTAGTTTGCATATGTGTAGGTGTGGTTTACTTAGTGCCTTCCCGTCCCCGTCCTCACCGCCGTCGATCGCCTGCGCCGTCCCGTCGCCGGCACAACCTTGGTGAGCCTCTTGTTCTTATCCTTTTTATAAAAAAAATCTTATTTGTATGATTTAAATAGTTACCTTATAATTTCTTACTTGTATGCTTGTTTGTTATATATAGTGCCATGGTTTTGATATCCGTCCCCGTCGGCCCTCGTCCGGTTTATGATTCGGATGTGGTATATTATCTTTTATAACTATTTGTTTCATTTCATGTTTATGACAATTATGCCCATCAAGTTGACATAGATATTTTTATCTAGGAGGTATGTGAACCGGAAATTGCAACCGACCCTCTCGTCGAGAAGTTAAATTTAGTTGAAAAAGAAAACGATTATTTGAAAGAAAAATTGAAAAGAATTGAAGAAGAGAAGATGAAATTGGAGTTGTATGTTGCCGATGTCGTCGATGATCACAAGATCAAGATGGATGCAATGCGCTTGAAGATTAGAAAGATTAGAAAATATGCCATTAATAAAGAGGCTTGGTATCATTATGATGTTGGATCAATTATTACCTTAGTTGCGATTTTGATCGCATTTGTTGTTGCATTTAAATGCTTTAGCTAGATAGTTGTATGTTGTTTTATGAGAAGTATGTATGAACTTTATGTATGAACTTTATGTATGAACTTGTATTAATTTGGTCACTTCGATGTTGTGTAATGAAGATGAGCCGGCAATGGATGTACGATGACCGACGCTCTCCCGAGTTCATTAATGGCGTGCATAGTTTTCTGCGTGTGGCTGAGGCAAACAAGCGGAATGGTTTTATGTGTTGTCCATGTGGTGTCTGTAAGAATGATAGGGATTACTCTACCTCAAAAATCCTTCACAGCCACCTGCTTCAGTCCGGTTTCATGTCCGGCTATAACTGTTGGACCAAGCACAGAGAAAGAGGGGTTATAATGGAAGACAATGAAGAAGAAGTGGATGATGACAACTATCCTAGGTTCCCTGAATACGATGGTGCTACAATGGGGGAAGCTGAAGAAGAGGCATCAGATGAGCCCGCTGATGATCTTGGTCGGGCCATTGCTGATGCAAAGAGAAACTGCGAAAGTGAAAAGGAGAGGTTGAAGTTGGAGCGCATGTTAGAGGATCACAAAAAATTGTTGTACCCAAATTGCGAAGATGACAAGAAAAAGCTGGGTACCACACTGGAATTGCTGCAATGGAAGGCAGAGAATGGTGTATCCAAGGGATTTGAAAAGTTGCTGAAACTGATAAAGAAGACGCTTCCAAAGGATAACGAATTACCCGACAGTACGTACGAAGCAAAGAAGGCTGTCTGCCCTCTAGGATTAGAGGTGCAGAAGATACATGCATGCCCTAATGACTGCATCCTCTACCGCGGTGAGGAGTACGAGAAATTGAATGCATGCCCGGTATGCGGTGCATTGCGCTATAAGATCAGCCGCGATGACCCTGGTGATGTTGAGGGCGAGCGCCCCAGGAAGAGGGTTCCTTTCAAGGTGATGTGGTATGCTCCTATAATACCACGGTTGAAACGTTTGTTCCAAAACAAAGAACATGCCAAGTTGTTGCGATGGCACAAAGAAGACCGTAAGAAAGACGGGATGTTGAGAGTACCCGCTGATGGGTCGCAGTGGAGAAAAATCAAGAGAAAGTGGCCGAAGTTTGCAGATGACGCAAGGAACTTATGGTGTGGTATAAGTACAGATGGCATGAATCTTTTTGGGGAGCAGAGCAGCAGTCATAGCACCTGGCCTGTGACTCTATGTATCTATAACCTTCCTCCTTGGTTGTGCATGAAGCGGAAGTTCATTATGATGCCAGTGCTCATCCAAGGCCCTAAGCAACCCGGCAACGACATTGATGTGTACCTAAGGCCATTAGTTGAAGAACTTTTACAGTTGTGGGATATAAAAGGTGTACGTGTGTGGGATGAGCACAAACAGCAGGAATTTGACCTACGAGCGTTGTTGTTTGTAACCATCAATGATTGGCCTGCTCTTAGTAACCTTTCAGGACAGACAAACAAGGGATACAATGCATGCACGCACTGTTTAGATGAGACTGAAAGTATATATTTGGATAAATGTAAGAAGAATGTGTACCTGGGGCATCGTCGATTTCTTCCGATCAGGCATCTCTTAAGAAAGAAAGGCAAGCATTTCAAAGGTGAGGCAGATCACCGGAAGAAGCCTGGCCACCGTACTGGTGATGATATATTTGATATGGTCAAGGATTTAAAAGTAATCTTTGGAAAGGGTCCTGGCGGACAATCTGTTCTGAATGACGCTAACGGACACGCACCCATGTGGAAGAAGAAATCTATATTTTGGGAGCTACCCTATTGGAAAGTCCTAGAGGTCCGCTCTGCAATCGACGTGATGCACGTGACGAAGAATCTTTGCGTGAACCTGCTAGGCTTCTTGGGCGTGTATGGGAAGACAAAAGATACACCGGAGGCACGGGAGGACCAGCAACGTATGAACGAAAAAGACGGCATGCAACCAAAGCAGTATCAAGGTCTTGCCAGCTACGCTCTTACCAAAGAAGAGAAGGAAATCTTTTTTGAATGCCTGAGCAGTATGAAGGTCCCGTCTGGTTTCTAGTCGAATATAAAGGGAATAATAAATATGGCAGAGAAAAAATTCCAAAACCTAAAGTCTCATGACTGCCACGTGATTATGACGCAATTACTTCCGGTTGCATTGAGGGGGCTTCTATCGGAAAATGTTCGATTAGCCATTGTGAAGCTATGTGCATTCCTCAATGCAATTTCTCAGAAGGTAATCGATCCAGAAATCCTACCAAGGTTACAGAATGATTTGGTCCAATGTCTTGTCAGTTTCGAGTTGGTGTTCCCACCATCCTTCTTCAATATTATGACGCACGTCCTAGTTCACCTAGTCGAAGAGATTACCATTCTGGGTCCTGTATTTCTACACAATACGTTCCCCTTTGAGAGGTTCATGGGAGTCTTAAAGAAATATGTTCATAACCGTGCTAGGCCAGAAGGAAGCATCTCCAAGGGCCATGAAACAGAGGAGGTTATTGACTTTTGTGTTGACTTTATTTCTGACCTTAAGCCAATTGGTGTTCCTCAATCGCGGCATGAGAGGAGACTGAGTGGAAAAGGCACGCTAGGAAAGAATTCGGTAATAAGTATGGACGGGCATTCTTTCACTCAAGCACACTACACAGTTCTACAAAATTCCACCTTGGTGGCTCCGTATATCGAGGAACACATGGATATTGTACGCTCCAAGAACCCGGAGCAGTCTGACCCCTGGATTAAACGTACACACATGGCGACTTTCGGTGGTTGGTTGCAAACACATCTCATGAATAACACCAGTGTTGGAGATGAGCTGTACTTGTTGGCCAAGTCACCATCTTCGACTATATTGACTTTCAAAGGGTACGAGATAAATGGGAATACATATTACACAATCGCCCAAGATAAAAAGAGCACCAACCAAAACAGTGGTGTCCGCTTTGATGCAACAAACAACAATAGGAAAAAGGACACATATTATGGTTACATAGAGGAGATATGGGAACTTGACTATGGACGTTCTTTTAAGGTCCCTTTGTTTCGGTGCAAATGGGTCAATCTGACAGGAGGCGGGGTAAAGGTAGACCCGCAGTACGGAATGACAACAGTGGATCTCAACAATCTTGGGTACACAGACGAACCATTCGTCCTAGCCAATGATGTGGCGCATGTTTTCTATGTGAAGGACATGTCTACCAAACCGAGAAAAAGAAAAGATAAGGAAGCGAATACATCATACGATGAGCCAAAGCGCCACATAGTTCTTTCAGGGAAAAGAAACATCGTGGGAGTGGAGGACAAGACAGACATGTCAGAAGATTATGAAAAGTTTGATGAAATTCCTCCCTTCATAGTGAAGACTGACCCAAGCATCCTGTTAAATGATGAAGATTCTCCATGGTTACGGCGCAATCATAAGCAAGGGACACACGCGAAGAAAAAGTTTTATACCCCAAGATCCCACTCTAGGATGTGACCAGCTTCACCGTCATCACTTTCTCTCTAGTGAGTTTCCGGACTTATAGCTGGAAAGTCCCACTTCGGACAAACCGGAGGGAATCTTTGTAAGAGTTAGGCTATATATGTGTTTTGGGTGTTCCTAGGTGGACTCCGGAGCGTCAGAATCCAACCAAAAAAGCTAGGGCATTTTGGCATTTGAAACATGATTTTTGAATAATTATTTATTAAGTTATGAATTTTCAATTATTCTTGTCCTTTTAGTATTTTAATTATAGTGGCTGTCCAGAGAAGTAAAGTGAGGGTTTTCACCCCTCAATTATTGAGCTATGGAAGAGAGAGAGTTACTGGAGTACAATATGACTAGCGTGAGCTCTGGTAAAAATTTGAGCTAAAGGAGAATCCATTTGGTACCCCAATCATTGACCACAAGATTTTGGCAGAAGGTGTTTGATGATGAATAGAGGTACTTAGAGGAATCCAATGGCTTTGGAATTTAACAGGAATGAGCTTGGTATCAATTTGAGCTAGGGTGCAAATTTGTAGCTCATTTGAAGAACTTGGCAATATAATGTAAATATTTCAAACCCTAGAAATGGGCAGAAATGGTTTTGACAAGCTTTGATCAAGTTAACTTGTTCTCCAACTTGTGCCACTTGATGGGGGTGATGCTCATGACCATCTGGCAATGTGGTAAAAATTTGAGATCAATGGGAGAAAGTTGCCAATGTAACTTTGTCAAACCCTAGAAATGGGCAGAATTGGTTTTGGCATACTTTGACCAAGCTAATTTGTTCTCCTTGATGCACCACTTGGCCTAGATGAATATTTAGACCATTTTAGCAGTTGTACCAAGTTTGAGCTCATTTGGACATGTTTAGCAATGTAAAGTTGCTCAAACTAGAAAATGGATAGAGATGACAAGCTAGAATTTTCTTGGAATTTATGGTGAATATTTCCTTTGTAAATATTTCAAAAGCTTGAAAGATCCAGAAAGGGTAATTGAGGGTTTTGACCAATATTTTGAACATGACCATGTGTTGAAACTCTTATATATGGACAAGTTGAATCTGTCAAATAATTTCTTCAAAATGAAAATTAAAACTCCTCATGTTGACTAACAGAAACATAATATAATTTGGCAAAAGAATAACAAGAAAACATAAACTAAAATAATTAAAACAAAGGAAAAAGGTATAAAACTAAAAGAGCTAAACAGAATCTGTTTTTGATTAAAACACCTATTTAAAATATCCTAAAATTCCCAAATTGAACATACTGATAAAACACACTAATATTAAACAGCAGGAAAAAGAATCACTCAAAAATCTATTTTTAAACTAAAGTTATTCACAAACTAGTGATTCACACAAATTTCAAAGAATTCAAATTTAAACTATTCAAATTTGAAAACTACTGGCACTAACAGAAAGTTTATAATTTTTGTGACCTAAAGCAAAAAGATTCACTCAAAAACTCTAAATATTCTAAGAGTTTTACCTAAAGTTTTCTACACAAAAAGAATCACTTTAAAAAGACACCTTTAGTCCCGGTTGCAACCACCAGCCGGGACTAAAGGTTCCTTCTCCCGCGCGGAATTTGGGCCGCCGAAAAGGACCTTTAGTCCCGGTTCGTGGCTGGAGCCGGGACTAAAGGTTGGCCTTTAGTCCCGGTTCGTGGCTGGAGCTGGGACTAAAGGTCGCAGCTATATAACTGGTGTCCCGGTGCCAGCCACCGCCCGGGAGAAGGAAACAGAACCACGCCGCCAGGCCGCTCGTCTTCAACCTCCGACCGACGAGATCGCCTCCGCCGCCCCGTTCGCTCCGGTCCTCCTCTGAGCTCGCCATCCGCACCGTTGGAATCGTTGTGAGCCTCTTCCTCGAACCCCCCTCTCTGTTTCCTCTGTCGCATGTCGTAGCCGTCGCACCACCTGCGCCCAAACCCGCCGCCGACACTCCGGTGACCATTTGGTCCCGGGCGCACGTCCAACGCACGCAACTCCACGGCCACCGTAGCCTCGACCCCGAGCTCACCCGAGCTCCGGCAGCCGCCTGGGTTGACGCCGGTGACGTTTCCGGCCACCCCAGCTAGCCCCGCTTGTCCCGTTCGATGCGCACGGGCTTGGGCTTCACATAGATGGCCTCGGCCGTCCATTTGGACGCCGGAGGGTGATTCCCACAGCTCGCCGCCGCGTCTGTCCCCGCCGGCGTCAAGTCGCCGGTGGGTTTGACCCCTTTTGACCGGGGGTTTGACCATCCCGGGTCGCTGACATGTGGGCCCTGCCCCGGCTAATCTTTAGTTTAGGTTTAGTTTAACCCTAATTAACTTAGTTAGTGACTGAGTCACTGACCAGTGGGCCCCACTGGTCAGATTTGACCAGGGGCAGTCCAGTTGACCTGCTGACGCAGTGGTGACCTCATGCTGACGTCATAATCCTATTCTGGCGAAATTATATTTCAGAAATGATTTATAAATTCCAAAAAATTGTTTAAACTTCAAAAATTCATAGAAAATTAACCGTAGCTCAGAATGAAATAATTTATATATGAAAAATTATCAGAAAAATTCAAGGAATCCATCTGTAAAATTTTCATGCATGAAAAACCAACTTATACTTGCTGTATAAGTGAAAACATCTAAATGGCATTTAAAATGGTTCAAATGGACTTCATTGCACTTGTTGCTAGTTGCATTAGCACAATCCACAACATCATATTATATGGAGTTTGAAATTTGAATAAGACAATTTGAATAATTGGCATTTGAAATACCTTATGTGGAGTTTGAATAAGACAATATCATACCTCGCACCCAGCCGCCTACCTCCCTGGATTGCTGTGTATTGATTGCATCTCCAATATTGTTTTTCTCGATACTATGATTCAGTTTTTGCTTATTGAATGCATTCTAATTGTTTTATCTTTCTTCTGGATTAGTTAAGCTATGGACGATAGCGGCAGAGACCATGAAGAGGATATCATCTTCGACATGATACGCTCCTCCCAAAACCAAGAGAATGAACCAGATGACGGCTCACAATTTCTGAACGACTCTGGTGAGGGACTTGAGGAAGAACCAAGAGACGAAGGGCAAACAAACAATGATGGCGAAGAAAATGTTAGATAATTAACAAAGTCCGGCGAGGTATATATATATTAGGCCTCTGGTGATCATTAGATGTATTAATTGATTTGTATATATATATTAACGAATCTTTCTTCTTTTAGCCCTCCGGATCGAGCAAATCTTCTAGAAGGGTACGAGGCCGGGCCAAAAAGTTGGGCGATGGCATAAAGTACAACATCGATGAAGTCGCAGAAGATGGCGAACCGATTGCTCCTATACAGAATGCCCGTACATTTATAAATCAATGCGGAGTTATTGTTAGGGACAACATCCCGATCACCATTCGAGAATGGAATAAGCCAAAGGAAGATCGAGGAGTTAGTTATGTTGACGAAAGATCGAAAAATTTGCTTTGGGATACGCTCATGTCACATTTCAACCTACCAGAGGGTTTCACAGATGGCCAACGGTTGAAAGTCAAGCAGTTTGCTCTTAAGAAGATGGCCACACAATTCCAGACCTGAAAGAAAAGATTATACAGCGACTACCTCAAGGCAGAAAGGAAGACTCCAGAATTCACTGGAGCACTAGAGAAGATAAAAGATCACTAGGACGTATTTGTGAAGTACAAGGAATCGGATGAAGCTAAGGAAAGGTCGACAAAAAATAAGATAAATGCTGCGAAAAAAGAGTATCACCATGTTCTGGGGACAGGTGGCTACAAGAGAGGCGTGCCTAAGTGGGAAGCAACTGAGGCCAAGATGCTTGCTGAAGGGGTCATTCCAAAAACAGCGGATTGGCCCGAGAGGTCCGGGAATTGGTTTTATGCGCATGGGGGAAAGTTGGACCCAGCGACAGGGGAGATTATTGAAAAGGCAGATTTTAAAACAGCCTCAGACGCTTTACTTGAAGCAATAGAAGATGCTCGAAAGGGGTTGTTCCAGCCCGAGAGATAGAATGACGAGCTTACACGCGCCCTCGGGAATCCTGAACACGGAGGACGAACACGAGGCAAAGGCGTTGTTCCGTGGGTTCAGGGGTTTTCGGAGTGGAATGACACTTATAGAAGCCGTCAGAGAAAAAAGAAGCAGGATGCAGACCGGCTTCAGAAGGTAGAAACAAAGAACGCGGAGTTGGAACGCATGTTAATGCGGCAGCAGGAGCAGATCGACACAATTAGCCAGCAAAGGGCGTCTCCGCGGCAGGAGCAAGCAGATCCAGCATTGGATAGTACCGTCCCATCTATGCGGAAAAGCAGCGTGGGTTCCACGGGGGTCTGGACCGATGATGCATTGCTGGCTCGCTACCCCGTGGATGATATCAAAGAGAGGACAAGTTGTGAGCTACACATGAAAATGAAGAACATATCCATGAAGGTGGCGGTCGGCTTTGCTTTACCGAATGCACCTGAAGCAACCATCCATGGCAATCTAATTCCAGCTGGCTATGCTCGTGTTGGGGTGGATGAAGTTCTGTCGGGATATGACTCACTAGAGCTTGACATTCCTGGAGGTGAAGGGGAGCAGACACTGGGAGAAGTCATATGTGGTGTCATTGTATGGAGAAAGGAATGCATCGTGTTTCCAAACTCGGCGCCAAGGCCACCGACTCCTCCGAGTAGCAATACACCTCTAAGTCCGCCGCGTCAGCCGACTCCACCCCACCATGAGACGGAGCCCAGCGCGAGTCCGCCATATCGATCTCCACCACGTCAGCCGACTCCACCCCCTATGTCCCAGCAGCAGGGCCAAAAGCGGAAGAGAGCACCAAAGAAGAAAGCCAACGACGAGCCTGCTGCCAAAAAGAAGTTAGCTTACGAGATGACTAATGAGGAAACCAGAGCGGTCGTGGCTTCCGAAGTGAAGTCCCATTTTGCACCGAAACCGCCCCCGCCGCCAAAGGAGATAATACCTGCGAAAACCGTAGAGCACTTTGTGGAACTTCTAGAGCGAGCCCCGGCACATGTGCAGAATAGGCCATCAGACTATGAACGCTCTATTAGGAAGTCATTGTTGGGGAACGTTGCATGGAAAACAAAAAAAATTCTACGCACACGCAAGATCTATCCATGGAGATGCATAGCTACGAGAGGGAGAGTGTGTCTACGTACCCTCATAGACCGTAAGCGGAAGCGTTAGAACAACGCGGTTGATGTCGTCGAACAACTTCACAATCCAACCGACCGAGTACCGAACGTACGGCACCTCCGCGTTCAGCACACGTTCAGCTCGGTGACGTCCTCGACTTCTTGATCCAGCAAGATGGCGAGGTAGTGGATGAGTTCCGGCAGCACGACGGCGTGGTGACGGTGATGGTGATGCTATCTCCGCAGGGCTTCGCCCAAGCACTGCGAAAATATGACCAAGGGAAGGAACAGTGGAGGGGGGCGCCGAACACGGCTAAGACAATGTTGTGTCTCCTTTGGGGCGCCCCCTCTCCTCTATTTATATATGTGTAGGGGCTTGGAGTAGAAGGAATAGTGCCACGTGAACAGTAACCATGAATAGTACACATGTGGACTTGGACTCCAAAGTCCAATCCTATTCCTACTAGGACTCTCCCTTTTTCCTTCCCTAGCTGCGTGGGCTTTTGAGGACTTGGTGCGCCTGGCCCAATAAGGCCAGGGCGCCTCCCCTTAGCCCATGCCAGCCCTTGGGACGTGGTGGACCCACTTGTGGACTTCCGGACCCCTCCGGAATCCTCCGGAACCTTCTGGAAGCTTCCCGGTACAATACCGAAAAAAACTGCACCTTTTTCCGGAACCCAAAATATGACTTCCCATATATAAATATTTACCTCTCGGCCATTGCGAGACTCCTCGTGACGTCCGTGATCTCATCCGGGACTCTGAACAATATTCGGTTACCAATTCACATAACTCATATAACACTATATCGTCAACGAACGTTAAGCGTGCGGACCCTACGGGTTCGGGAATGATGTAGACATGACTGAGACGCCTCTCCAGTCAATAACCAATAGGGGAACCTGGATGCTCATATTGGTTCCTACATATTCCACGAAGATCTTATCGGTCGAACCGTAATGACAACATACGTAATTCCCTTTGTCCGTCGGTATGTTACTTGCCCGAGATTCGGTATCTCCATACCTAGTTCAATCTCGTTACCGGCAAGTCTCTTTACTCATTCCGTAATACATCATCCCGTAACTAAATCCTTAGTCATTTTGCTTGCAAGCTTCTTATGATGTGCATTACCGAGAGGGCCCAGAGATACCTCTTCGAAACACGGAGTGACAAATCCCAGTCTCGATCCATGCCAACTCAACAGACACCTTCGGAGATACGTGTAGAGCATCTTTATGATCACCCAGTTACGTTGTGACGTTTGATAGCACACAAGGTATTCCTCCGGTATCCGGGAGTTGCATGATCTCATGGTCGGAGGAACATGTATTTGACATTCAAGAAAGCAGTAGCAATAAACAGAACGATCATATGCTAAGCTAACAGATGGGTCTTGTCCATCACATCATTCTCCTAATGATGTGATCCCGTTATCAAATGACAACTCATGTCTATGGTTAGGAAACCTTAACCATCTTTGATCAACGAGCTAGTCTAGTAGAGGCTCACTAGGGACACGGTATTTGTTTATGTATTCACACATGTATTTAAGTTTCCGGTCAATACAATTCTAGCATGAATAATAAACCTTTATCATGAACAAGGAAATATAAAATAATAACAACTTTATTATTGCCTCTAGGGCATATTTCCATCAGTCTCCCACTTGCACTAGAGTCAATAATCTAGATTACATAGTAATGAATCTAACTCCCATGGAGTCTTGGTGCTGATCATGTTTTGCTCGTGGAAGAGGCTTAGTCAACGGGTCTGCCACATTCAGATCCGTGTGTACTTTGCAAATTTTTATGTCTCCATCCTTGACAAATTCACGAATGGAGTTGAAGCGTCTCTTGATGTGTTTGGTCTTCTTGTGAAACCTGGGCTCCTTGGCTATGGCAATTGCTCCAGTGTTGTCACAAAAGATTGTCATTGGACCCGATGCACTAGGTATTACACCTAGATCGGATATGAACTCCTTCATCCAGACTCCTTCATGTGCTGCTTCCGAAGCAGCTATGTATTCTGCTTCACACGTAGATCCCGCCACGACGCTCTGCTTGGAACTGCACCAACTGACAGCTCCACCATTTAATATAAATACGTATCTGGTTTGTGACTTAGAGTCATCCGGATCAGTGTCGAAGCTTGCATCGACGTAACCCTTTACGACGAGCTCTTCGTCACCTCCATAAACGAGAAACATGTCCTTGGTCCTTTTCAGGTACTTCAGGATATTCTTGACCGCTGTCCAGTGATCCACTCCTGGAATACTCTGGTACCTCCCTGCCAAACTTATGGCAAGGCACACATCAGGTCTGGTACACAGCATGGCATACATAATAGAACCTATGGCTGAGGCATAGGGAATGACTTTCATTTTCTCTATATCTTCTGCCGTGGTCGGGCATTGAGTCTGACTCAACTTCACACCTTGCAAGACAGGCAAGAACCCTTTCTTTGACTGATCCATTTTGAACTTCTTCAAAACTTTGTCAAGGTATGTGCTTTGTGAAAGTCCTATCAAGCGTCTTGATCTATCCCTATAGATCTTGATGCCCAATATATAAGCAGCTTCACCGAGGTCTTTCATTGAAAAATTCTTATTCAAGTATCCCTTTGTGCCATCCAGAAATTCTATATCATTTCCAATCAACAATATGTCATCCACATATAATATTAGAAATGCTACAGAGCTCCCACTCACTTTCTTGTAAATACAGGCTTCACCGTAAGTCTGTACAAAACCATATGCTTTGATCACCTCATCAAAGCGTATATTCCAACTCCGAGATGCTTGCACCAGTCCATAGATAGATCGCTGGAGCTTGCACACTTTGTTAGCACCCTTAGGATCGACAAAACCTTCTGGTTGCATCATATACAACTCTTCTTTGAGAAAACCATTAAGGAATGCAGTTTTGACATCCATTTGCCAGATTTCATAATCATAAAATGCGGCAATTGCTAACATGATTCGGACAGACTTAAGCATCGCTACGGGTGAGAAAGTCTCATCATAGTCAACCCCTTGAACTTGTCGAAAACCTTTCGCGACAAGTCGAGCTTTGTAGACAGTGATATTACCATCAGCATCCGTCTTTCTCTTAAAAATCCATTTATTCTCAATGGCTTGCCGATCATCGGGCAAGTCCACCAAAGTCCACACTTTGTTCCCATACATGGATCCTATCTCAGATTTCATGGCCTCAAGCCATTTGTCGGAATCCGGGCTTATCATAGCTTCTTCATAGTTCGTAGGTTCGCCGTTGTCTAACAACATAACTTCCAGAACAGGATTACCGTACCACTCTGGTGCGGAACGTACTCTGGTCGACCTATGAAGTTCAGTAGTAACTTGATCTGAAGTTTCATGATCTTTATCATCATCTTCCTCTCTTATTGGTGTAGGCATCACGGGAACGGTTTTCTCTGATGAGCTACTTTCCAATTCGAGAGAAGGTACAATTACCTCATCAAGTTCTACTTTCCTCCCGCTCACTTCTTTCGAGAGAAACTCCTTCTCTAGAAAGGACCCATTCTTGGCAACAAAGACCTTGCCTTCGGATCTGTGGTAGAAGGTGTACCCAATTGTTTCTTTAGGGTATCCTATGAAGACGCACTTCTCCGCTTTGGGTTCGAGCTTATTAGGTTGAAGTTTTTCACATAAGCATCGCATCCCCAAACTTTAAGAAACGACAGCTTAGGTTTCTTGCCAAACCATAGTTCATACGGTGTCGTCTCAACGGATTTAGACGGTGCCCTATTTAATGTGAATGCAACTGTCTCTAATGCATAACCCCAAAACGATAGTGGCAAATCGGTAAGAGACATCATAGAACGCACCATATCCAATAAAGTATGGTTACGATGTTCGGACACACCTTTACGCTGTGGTGTTCCAGGTGGCGTGAGTTGTGAAACAATTCCACATTTTCTTAAATGAAGGCCAAACTCGTAACTCAAATATTCGCCTCCGCGATCAGATCGTAGAAACTTTATTTTCTTGTTACGATGATTCTCTACTTCACTCTGAAATTCTTTGAACTTTTCAAATGTTTCAGACTTGTGTTTCATCAAGTAGATATACCCATATCTACTCAAATCATCTGTGAAGGTTAGAAAATAACGATACCCGCCGCGTGCTTCAACATTCGCATACATCAGTATGTATTATTTCCAACAAATCAGTAGCTCGCTCCATTGTTCTGGAGAACGGAGTTTTAGTCATCTTGCCCATGAGGCATGGTTCGCAAGTATCAAATGATTCATAATCAAGAGATTCCAAAAGTCCATCCGCATGGAGTTTCTTCATGCGCTTTACACCAATATGACCTAAACGGCAGTGCCACAAGTATGTTGCACTATCATTATCAACTTTGCATCTTTTGGCATCAATATTAGGAATATGTGTATCACTACGATCGAGATTCAACAAGAATAGACCATTCACAAAAGGTGCGTGACCATAAAAGATGTTACTCATATAAATAGAACAACCATTATTCTCTGACTTAAATGAATAACCGTCTCGCAATAAACAAGATCCAGATATAATGTTCATGCTCAACGCTGGCACCAAATAACAATTATTGAGGTCTAAAACTAATCCCGAAGGTAGATGTAGAGGTAGCGTGCCGACGGCGATCACATCAACCTTGGAACCATTCCCGACGCGCATCGTCACCTCGTCCTTAGCCAATCTTCGCTTATTCCGTAGCTCCTGTTTCGAGTTACAAATATGAGCAACCAAACCAGTATCAAATACCCAGGCGCTACTGTGAGCATTAGTGAGGAACACATCAATAACATGTATATCAAATATACCTTTGCTCACTTTGCCATCCTTCTTATCCGCCAAATACTTGGGGCAGTTCCGCTTCCAGTGACCAGTCCCTTTGCAGTAGAAGCACTCTGTTTCAGGCCTGGGTCCAGCTTTGGGTTTCTTCGTGGGAGCGGCAACTTGCTTGCCGTTCTTCTTGAAGTTCCCCTTCTTTCCCTTGCCCTTTTTCTTGAAACTAGTGGTTTTGTTAACCATCAACACTTGATGCTCCTTCTTGATTTCTACCTCCGCTGATTTCAGCATCGCGAAGAGCTCGGGAATTGTCTTCTCCATCCCTTGCATATTATAGTTCATCACGAAGCTTTTATAGCTTGGTGGCAGTGACTGGAGAACTCTGTGAATAACACTCTCAACCGGAAGATCAATTCCCAGCTGAGTCAAGTGGTTGTGGTACCCAGATATTCTGAGTATGTGTTCACTGACAGAACTGTTCTCCTCCATCTTACAGCTAAAGAACTTGTTGGAGACTTCGTATCTCTCAACCCGGGCATTAGCTTGAAATATCAATTTCAGCTCTTGGAACATCTCATATGCTCCGTGGCGTTCAAAACGCTTTTGCAGTCCTGGTTCTAAGCCGTAGAGCATGGCACACTGAACTATCGAGTAGTCATCAGATCGAGCCTGCCAGGCGTTCACAACGTCTGCAGCAGCTCCTACAGCAGGTCCATCACCTAGCGGTGCATCAAGGACATAATTCTTCTGTGCAGCAATGAGGATAATCCTCAAGTTACGGACCCAGTCCGTGTAGTTGCTACCATCATCTTTCAACTAAGCTTTCTCTAGGAACGCATTAAAATTCAACGGAACAGTAGCACGGGCCATTTATCTACAACATAGATATGCAAAGAAACCATCAAGACTAAGTTCATGATAAATTAAGTTCAATTAATCAAATTACTAATGAACTCCCACTTAAATTAACATCCCTCAAGTAAACTAAGTGATACATGATCCAAATCAACTAGCCCATGTCCGATCATCACGTGAGATGGGATAGTCATCAATGGTGAACATTTCCATGTTGATCATATCTACTATATGACTCATGTTCGACCTTTCGGTCTCCAGTGTTCCGAGACCATGTCTGTACATGCTAGGCTCGTCAAGTTTAACCCAAGTATTCTGCTTGTGTAAAACTGGCTTACACCCGTTGTATGTGAACGTAGAATCTATTACACCTGATCATCACGAGGTGCTTCGAAACGACGAACTTTAGCAACGGTGCATACTCGGGGAGAACACTTTTATCTTGAAATTTAGTGAAGGGATCATCTTATAATGCTACCGTCGTTCTAAGCAAAATAAGATGCATAAAGGATAAACATCACATGCAATCAAAATATGTGACATGATATGGCCATCATCATCTTGTGCTTTTGATCTCCATCTCCAAGGCATCATCATGATCTCCATCGTCACCGGCTCGACACCTTGATCTCCATCGTTGCGTCGTGGTCGTCTCGCCAACTATTGCTTCTACAACTATTGCTAACGCATAGCGATAAAGTAAAGCAATTACATGGCGCTTGCATTTCATACAATAAAGAGACAACCATAAGGCTCCTGCCGGTTGCCGATAAATTACAAAACATGATCATCTCATACAATAACGTATATCACATCATGTCTTGACCATGCAAAAACAAGTTAGACGTCCTCTACTTTGTTGTTGCAAGTTTTACGTGGCTGCTACGGGCTTCTAGCAAGAACCGTTCTTACCTACGGCACAAAACCACAACGGTGATTTATCAAGTTTGTTGTTTTAACCTTCAACAAGGACCGGCCGCAGTCAAATTCAACTCAACTAAAGTAGGAGAAACAGACACCCGCCAGCCACCTTTATGCAAAACAAGTTGCATGTCTGTCGGTGGAACCGGTCTCATGTACGTGGACATGTAAGGTTGGTCTGGGCCGCTTCATCTTACAATACCGCCGAATCAAAATAAGACGTTGGTGGTAAGCAGTATGACGATCACCGCCCACAACTTTTTGTGTTCTACTCGTGCATATCATCTACGCATAGACCTGGCTCATGATGCCACTGTTGGGGAACGTTGCATGGAAAACAAAAAAAATTCTACGCACACGCAAGATCTATCCATGGAGATGCATAGCTATGAGAGGGGGAGTGTGTCTACATACCCTCGTAGACCGTAAGCGGAAGCGTTAGAACAACGCGGTTGATGTCGTCGAATAACTTCACGATCCAACCGACCGAGTACCGAACGTACGGCACCTCCGCGTTCAGCACACGTTCAGCTCGGTCACGTCCTCGACTTCTTGATCCAGCAAGACGGCGAGGTAGTGGATGAGTTCCGGCAGCACGACGGCGTGGTGACGGTGATGGTGATGCTATCTCCGCAGGGCTTCGCCCAAGCACTGCGAAAATATGACCGAGGGACGGAACTGTGGAGGGGGGCGCCGCACACGGCTAAGACAATGTTGTGTCTCCTTTGGGGCGCCCCCTCTCCTCTATTTATATATGTGTAGGGGCTTGGAGTAGAAGGAATAGTGCCACGTGAACAGTAACCGTGAATAGTACACACGTGGACTTGGACTCCAAAGTCCAATACTATTCCTACTAGGACTCTCCCTTTTTCCTTCCCTACCTGCGTGGGCTTTTGAGGAATTGGTGCGTCTGGCCCAATAAGGCCAGGGCGCCTCCCGTTAGCCCATGCCAGCCCTTGAGACGTGGTGGACCCACTTGTGGACTTCCGGACCCCTCTGGAATCCTCCGGAACCTTCTGGAAGCTTCCCGGTACAATACCGAAAAAAACTGCACCTTTTTCCGGAACCCAAAATATGACTTCACATATATAAATATTTACCTCTCGACCATTCCGAGACTCCTCGTGACGTTCGGGATCTCATCCGGGACTCCGAACAGTATTCGGTTACCAATTCACATAACTCATATAACACTATATCGTCAACGAACGTTAAGCGTGCGGACCCTACGAGTTCGGGAATGATGTAGACATGACTGAGACGCCTCTCCGGTCAATAACCAATAGGGGAACCTGGATGCTCATATTGGTTCCTACATATTCCACGAAGATCTTATCGGTCGAACCGCAATGACAACATACGTAATTCCCTTTGTCCGTCGGTATGTTACTTGCCCGAGATTCGATCGTCGGTATCTCCATACCTAGTTCAATCTCGTTACCGGCAAGTCTCTTTACTCGTTCCATAATACATCATCCCGTAACTAACTCCTTAGTCACTTTGCTTGCAAGCTTCTTATGATGTGCATTACCGAGAGGGCCCAGAGATACCTCTCCGAAACACGGAGTGACAAATCCCAGTCTCGATCCATGCCAACTCAACGGACACCTTCGGAGATACCTGTAGAGCATCTTTATGATCACCCAGTTACGTTGTGACGTTTGATAGCACACAAGGTATTCCTCCGGTATCCGGGAGTTACATGATCTCATGGTCTGAAGAACATGTATTTGACATTCAAGAAAGCAGTAGCAATAAATAGAACGATCATATGCTAAGCTAACGGATGGGTCTTGTCCATCACATCATTCTCCTAATGATGTGATCCCGTTATCAAATGACAACTCATGTCTATGGTTAGGAAACCTTAACCATCTTTGATCAACGAGCTAGTCTAGTAGAGGCTCACTAGGGACACGGTATTTGTTTATGTATTCACACATGTATTTAAGTTTCCGGTCAATACAATTCTAGCATGAATAATAAACCTTTATCATGAACAAGGAAATATAAAATAATAACAACTTTATTATTGCCTCTAGGGAATATTTCCATCAGTCATATCAGGAACAAATGCAGCAGTCGAGGCGTACAAGTAGTAATAAAAGCGGGAAAACAGTTCCACAGCTCGGAGAACAGGCAATGCAATCGATCCCCCCGCTCAAGGTGATTACCGATAAGGTAAACGACGCTGCTAAAGACTTTGGTATCAGTGTTGATCAACTCCTAGGCACCGAGGAAGTCCCCATGGCTGAATTAGCATGGAAATATGTCCCCGGGAACCCTCTGGTCAGACCTGAGCAGGTCCCGCATCTATCAACACAAATGCAAAGATTGTATGAGTGGTACATGAAAGAAGTAAAGAACGGGCGAGAGATGCGCATGGTGAAAGTCAAGGAAGAGCATTGCTTCTATGAAAACGAGATAATGATTGAGTTTCCAGAAAATTTTCAGTTATACAATCAAGACGCACTCGACAAATCTATCGTCAGTTGCTATTGTCTGTAAGTGATTTCTTTATGTAATTTAAGTCTCTAGCTCAGCTCGTTCATTGCCTGTAATTATCCTCACTATATTCTTTTGTACGCTATTATGCAGAATGGAGATTTTCGAGTGCAAAAGAGATGGAATCTATGACATTGGGTTCGTTGACCCATATATCATTAATGAAATTATGATACAAAACCACGCCAAAGACTCAGAGGAGAACTTGCTAAGGTTTATGAAGGAACTAAATACCAGAACAAAAATACTTTTTCCTTACAACTTCAAGTGAGTGTTACTGTCTTGTACTACAAATTCTATTTTGCTTACTCGATGTTAAGTGTAGTTGATGAGTTATGCATGCCTGCTTATATAAACGTGTGCGCAGGTTCCATTGGATCCTGCTAATCATTAGAGTTGACGCTGGAACTGTTGAAACCCTGGACTCACTAGGTAAAGACCCTCGAGAATACACCGGCGTGGTTTTGATGCTCGACAGGTAATTTCAATCATTATCGCACTATATCGGCCTCTTTCATTCATTTCCTGATATCAAGTAATTAATAACTCCTTTATTCATTTTTTTTGCCGGGCAGGGTTTGGAAACGGTTCATCAAAGATGTTGTCGGTGAATGGAAACTGAAGCTGAAATGGCGACAGGCCAAGGTAATTAAGTAGTACTAGCTAGGTCCGCGCATCTCTTTAATTCTAGTTTCAATACCATTATCATGCTTGATTATTATCTGATTGAATTCAATTCTCGCAAAGTGCATGAGGCAGCAACAGGGGACTAATTTATGTGCATACTACGTTTGCGAGAACATTCGCATTACGACCGAATGGCGCAGAGATGTAAGACAACTTCGGGTACGTAAACACTATTCGCAATTTTTTTATGATGATCTAATATATATACACACAACTAATATATTTATATTGATCTCCTTCTTTAAAGATTGACGAGATGCGGGATAAGCTCCTACCAGAGAACCGCATACGAGCAATTCAAGAGGAAATTGCGGGATTTTTGCTTACGGAGGTCATATCTGAAAGCGGAGAATACCATTGCACCTAATGCCTGCATGTAATGATCTGCAAATTGTAGGAGAAATTGTATATACCAAATTGTATATATATATATATATGTATGGTCGTACGAGAAATTATATGATATATGTATGGTCTTACGAGAAATTATATTATATATGCATAACGTGTACAGTATGTAGTAGCGTAAAATATGTTTGAAATGAAAAAGAATTGAATGAAAAACACAAAATGAAAAGGAAAAATAAACCATAAACCCTAAACCCTAAAACCCTAAACCCCAACACAAAATCATTAGTCCCGGTTGGTGTCACCAACCGGGACTACAGGTCCTTCAGCCCCCGGCGCTAGCTCGCGGCCACGTGGAGGGGCCTTAGTCCCGGTTGGTGTCACCAACCGGGACTAAAGGTCCTCCAGCCCCCGGCGCGCGCTCGCGGCCACGTGGAGGGACTTTAGTCCCGGGTCGTGGCCAACCGGGACTAAAGGGTGGGGGCCTTTAGTCCCGATTTAGTTGTCCCGGTTGGTAACCCGGGACTAAAGGTCTTTTCCAACCGGGACTAAATCCCGTTTTTCCACTAGTGTTAGCATTGAGTATTAACTGAAAATATTACTCCTGTCTAAACAAGTTAACTGTCTAAACAATATTTCATGAGTAGTTACTGTCTAAACAAGTTTCAGGATTAGTTACTGTCTAAACAAGTGTAAACTGGAACAGTATTGCATGTGCATTAACTGAAAATAATACTGGAACAGTGTAAATAGTATTGCATATGCATTTCAGGAGTAACTAGAATAGTGTAAATTTAATATGCAAGTAACAATTACTACTCCATAATACTCCATTTTGGAGTATTCGGAGTATTATGCAAGTTTACAATATTTGCAAGTTTACAATACTTGCAAATTTACAATATTTATAGTAAATTTTGCATATATTGCAAAATGGAGTACTCCTCTTGCGAGTTTACACCATTTTGAGTGGAGTACAATATTTCTTGGTCCAGTATTTTGCAAGTTTACAATATTTGCAGTAAATTTTGCAAGCAGAGAGTAATATTTTTCTTTGTTGTATTTCTTGTTGCAGGTGTTGAGCAAGCATTTAGAAAAAGGAAAACCCTCGATGACCAGCAAAAATATGCTGCTTATGTGGCATTGTGTATGAGCATAGGTGGCAAGTTCAAGAGAAATGATAAGAGTCATTGAAATTTTTTCCAGGCAGATGTCAGGAGTATACAAAGAATTTGGTAAAAGGCAATGGAGCAAATTGCACAAGGTTTGGAGGTGGATGTTTCAAATCAGAAAAAAGGAAGATGTGGAAGAAAGACTAAAGACATCAATCTGGAGCAAATCGCTACAATCCCACTCAATAAGAGGTCTACCATCAGGTCACTAGCTTGGCCATTGGGATGTAGCCCTACCACACTATACAGAAAGATCAAGCTGAAGTTGATAAAGAGGCATAGAAATTCCGTGAAGCCAGTTCTAAAGGGAAATAATAAGAAGGATAGTCTGAAATTTTGCATGTCAATGCTTGATGAGAAAACTAAGGAACTGCAAGGCCTATATTCAACGCTATGCACAATATTATGCATATTGATGAAAAATTGTTTAACATGACTAAGAAAAACAAGACCTATCCTGCTGGATGATGAGGAAGATCCTATGGGATCTATACAAAGCAGCAACTATATTGGAAAGGTCATGTTTCTAACTGTTGTTTCTAGACCAAGGTATGATAGTGAAGGAAATGAGACCTTTTCTAGAATAATAGGTATTTGCCCATTTGTAAAAGAAGTTCCTGCTCAGAGGAGAAGTGATAATAGGCCTAGAGGGACAATGAAGACAAAGTCAATATGCAAGTGATGAGAGAGTTCCTAATAGAGAAGGTGTTGCCAACAATACAAGCTGTTTGGCCTGAAAATGATGTCGGGCAGACCATCTACATACAACAGGACAATGCTAAGCCACACATCTTGTCTAATGACCCAGAATTTATAGCAGTTGTTACCAGAATTAAATTAGACATTAGACTAATACAATAGCCTGTAAATAGTCCTGATTTGAATGTGCTTGACCTTGGGTTTTTCAACTCATTAAAATCTCTGACAGATTGTCTAAGCCCTAAAAACTACAAAATCTTATTAAGGGTGTGCTGGAGGAATTTATGTGTTCACATAGTTTAGCGTATTTGAATAAAAGAATCTTTTAAAGAGCTCTAACCTAACATATTTAAAAAGCTCAACGCACCGAGAATCCATGAATTACCACATCGACTAGTCAAACACGTCTGAAGTCACTTAATACAAAACATTCCATCTTATTTATACTAAACACTTTTAGTTTTTCATCAGGAATTGCTTGTTATTAGCGTGTATTGCATTACCAAAACTGGCAACATATATCACTGTTAAATATCAAGGTATATCGTACTCGAAATATAATTATAATACCCAATTACAAATATACATGCATTAAATTCAAAAACAATATTTTGTGACCGAGTTTGTTTGAGACATTGTTTCCTATGGAGAAAAACCTTTTATTCAAATGCTTCTCTAAGGTCAAAGCAAAATAATAATTCCAAAATCACATTATTCTCTAGATTAGTTTGTGTCACTTATGTGTTCACATATACTTTAGTATATTTAAATATCTTGTAAGGAGATCTAAAGTAACATAATCAACATATATCTTGATAAATATATCTGGACGGTATATACTTGATTAATTGAGGTATAAATAAATAGAAAGCTCTAGAAGGTTTGAGATCCCTACAAGTTGCATGTCCTAGAATCGCTAGCATTATCAGTTTCTTTGTCATTCATAGCAAAAAAATGAATAGTGTGCTTTTCTGATACAGCGTTATAAACCTACATATAATATGTTATAATATCACAAAGTTACTCTTAATCTGTAAATCTTTATTAGAATGTTCCGAGTTGTGAGCATATGCAATCAAGAAGCAACCACAATTATTAATTTATTGTAATATCTTAGAATTACTCTCGTGTTGTGGGCTGGACCAGCCGCGCGGTGCACACATGGGCGTATGGTCCTAGTAGCACATGGCCACACGGAGCCTGGTGGCAGTGGGTTGATACCGACACCGACCTACGGGTCGTGGGGAGGGGAGTGATCATAAGGTGTTCAAAGAAATGCCTCATGAAGGTTATTCTATTGGACATACAACTCGCAAACAACATCTCCAAAGATATTGCTAGGGACTTTTTTGCAAAATATCATAACTGACATTAGTGCAGAACCCCTTATAGGATTTCCTTTTTAGTGTCGTGCAAAAAAATTCCTTACCTTGTTTAGTAAGTATGTTGACCGTGACTAACGACTTCAATAGACTCTCAGAATGGATGTTGGAAGGTTCCTTCACACTAACTTTGAGGAGGAGGATTATCATAGATGGGTTGCACTATTGTTAGAAATGAGTGCTTTCCAGCTTAATCCAGGGGAGGGCATCGTCATTTGGCGTATTGTGAATTCTAGGGCTTTAAGTAAAATATGATCATGAGAAGGGAGGCCATTGATATCAAGAAGAGTTTTTTGGGAGGGGTGGGTCAAGATTCCCATGAAGATAAAATCTTCATGTGGCAACTGATGTTAGATAAGCTTCCTTCTAGACTTTAAGTGCATAAGAGGAGGGTCCGAGGAATGGTTTGTGTGTGAACTTCCTCATATGCGGACAATATGTTCTTCGAAATTGCTTGACAGACGATACTTGACGCCTGATCTGTGGACAACACTGGCTTGGCGTTCAAATCCCGTGCATGCACGCTCGCGCTAGCGCTGCCATGTAGGATCGGGCTGCAAGACGAAGCTAATCGGCGGCGGTGGCCGGTGGGTGAGGTGGAGGGAGGCGACGGCGACGAGAAAATCGGTCAACGATAGATAAAGTTAAGTGCCACTGCCGTTTTGTTCCTCTCCTCTCCTCCTCATTTGCGCCTTCTCCTATACCTATAGTCGCGGCGGTGCCCGGCGGTGGACGAGGGCAACACTGCGCCGCACCCGGTCCTTATCTACTCATACTCATGGTTCCCATTCTCTCTTTTCCTGCCTGACGCTTTATTTATGCTCGTTCTCCCCTATCCCTCTCTCTCGGTTGCTTTGCTGCCTGCCCCTGTTTCACCTCCAAATCTACTCATCGGGAGATGGATTCCGTGCGGTGAGAGGCTGGTAGGGGTGCTCGTTTAGCACATGATTTTGTTCTCACTTTTGATTCTTATAAGCCTTTTGGACTTAGGTGATCATTGGTACACGATGCAGGTTTGACGCTGTTGTTGATAATCATCCATACCTATTCTGGACGAAGTACACACATGTACACGCAGCTTTTTTTGATCCTTTGCATATCAAAGCACGAGTACATATATCACAGTCGTCTGTAAATACCTAAAGTTCTTTGCTTCGTGAGAAATTGACCATTGGTAATTTGTGTTCACTTTTTACTTGTATGTGTGCGAATTTATGACTTGAATATTTTTCCTACTAGGCTTCATTCAGACGATGGACTGTCTTGTCGTGTCCTTTTGGGATTTAACCAACTGAAATGAAACCAAGATACAGTTGCTGCTGCACTTATGAGCAAATTGTACAGGGGAAAGACAGGCGGCTGTTGCAGAACAAGGGAAGGAGTAGCAGCAATCTGTTGTTTCAGTTGTTTATGTGCGCTGAAGATTGTTCATGCCCTTATCCTGAAGAAAGAAGGCAAAATAATCCATAACTATTTCTTGATAATAAAGTACATAGACATAGATATATAGCTCATTGGCTCCATCACGTTAGTTTGCAAAATAATCCATAATCATATATTGTTGTGGATAATTTTGCTATTAACAGTTATATGGATCCTTGCAGACTCAAGATAGATTCTAGATATACCTGGAATATGTTCATCCGGGTTCAGTTAATAAGTGCAATAGTCAACATTGTGGTGCCATCACAGAATACGTTGTCCACAACTTCACCTGTCATATCCTTAAGGGTCTTGATTTCCTACAGAGCCAAAAAAATATGCATAGGTAATGTTTCTTTTTCGTTGTTTGATTTTTTATCTGATAACGATTTGCCGTTCGCTGTTTCCTTACTTTCTGAACCTAATCTTTTTGTTCTGTTGTTTACATTACCTCTTATTTTTTTCTTGTACAAATTGTCAGATTGCTTTGTCCTATTTTACCCATACAAATGGTTAAGAACTCAGCAAGTACTTCCCTTTTGTATGATGTAGATGCTAAGAATTCGCTCTTCAGTTTTGTAACAAAAATAGTACCCAAAGTTTATAGATCTTTATTTCTTCTTGTCGATGACTGATTTCTGCACATATATTTACTGCAGATCTGTGCGGCCGCCGGCTTCCTCTACGGCTCGCTGGCCTCGTCGGTGGACAGAGGGGACAGCTGCCTCTCGCCGCTCTGAACTGCAGGACTCGATGGATGGATGTGAATGTGAGCAACCAAGCTATCAGGTGAGCATAGCTTCGTATGGCTCTTTTTTCTTTTTGAACTGGTCAATCCGTGATTCTAGGAGACTTACATTGTACTTTTTTATCTCCTATTTCTGGGCTTGCTTTTGTTAGGTAGTCAATCGAGGACCAGATGGGTATGACTGCAATTGGGTTTGTTTTGGCATCTCTTTCCAACAGGTAGTCATGCTAATTAAATTCAGAAATGTGTTGGATGTCTCTAATCTTTGCAGCTTCATGGTGTAGGATAAAAAAATGGCATTAGCCCAACAAAAACTGTAATCTGCCTCTCAATTTCTTCTAATTCTAAAGTATAGCACCGAATCGAAAGGGAGATTCGGGCAACTTTCGGGTGTCTGGGTATGTATTTGTATAAAATGTCAACTGAAAATGGCTTGGTTCCTTTCAAAAAGACTGAAAATATCTTACTAGATAGTAATGTTTATACTTGTGGTGGACTATCAATCCTTCAAGTTAGATGAACAAATTTATCTGTTGAAGAAAAAGTGATATTGGTAACTATGTGACATATATGCAAATCCAAGTTGGCATAATGGAATATAGATGGACACAATATTATCCATCTCTATTTAGCTTGTCATAAAAATGAAATTATTTGCTAGCTAGCTATTTCTTTTACTGCTAATTTTCTTTGCTTTTATCTTATCATTTTTGGAATATTACTTCTACATGCCAAGAGAATATGCAGTATATAAGTTTTTGATGGAAATATACCCTAGAGACAATAATAAAGTTGTTATTATTTTATATGTCCTTGTTCATGATAAAGGTTTATTATTCATGCTAGAATTGTATTGACCGGAAACTTAAATACATGTGTGAATACATAAACAAATACCGTGTCCCTAGTGAGCCTCTACTAGACTAGCTCGTTGATCAGAGATGGTTAAGGTTTCCTAACCATAGACATGAGTTGTCATTTGATAACGTGATCACATCATTAGGAGAATGATGTGATGGACAAGACCCATCTGTTAGCTTAGCATATGATCGTTCTGTTTATTGCTACTGCTTTCTTGAATGTCAAATACATGTTCCTCCGACCATGAGATCATGCAACTCCCGAATACCGGAGGAATACCTTGTGTGCTATCAAACGTCACAACGTAACTGGGTGATCATAAAGATGCTCTACAGGTATCTCCGAAGGTGTCTGTTGAGTTGGCATGGATCGAGACTGGGATTTGTCACTCCGTATTTCGGAGAGGTATCTCTGGGCCCTCTCGATAATGCACATCATAAGAAGCTTGCAATAAAAGTGACTAAGGAGTTAGTTACGGGATGATGTATTACGGAACGAGTAAAGAGACTTGTCGGTAACGAGATTGAAATAGGTATGGAGATACCGACGATCGAATCTCGGGCAAGTAACATACCGACGGACAAAGGGAATTACGTATGTTGTCATTGCAGTTCGACCGATAAGATCTTCGTGGAATATGTAGGAACCAATATGAGCATCCAGGTTCCGCTATTGGTTATTGACCGGAGAGGCGTCTCAGTCATGTCTACATCATTCCCGAGCCCGTAGGGTCTGCACGCTTAACGTTCGTTGACGATATAGTGTTATATGAGTTATGTGAATTGGTAACTGAATATTGTTCGGAGTCCCGGATGAGATCCCGGACGTCACGAGGAGTCTCGAAATGGTCGAGAGGTAAAGATTTATATATGGGAAGTCATATTTTGGGTTCCGGAAAAAGGTGCAGTTTTTTCAGTATTGTACCGGGAAGCTTCCAGAAGGTTCCGGAGGATTCCGGAGGGGTCCGGAAGTCCACAAGTGGGTCCACCACGTCCCAAGGGCTGGCATTGGCTAAGGGGAGGCGCTCTGGCCTTATTGGGCCAGGCGCACCAAGTCCTCAAAAGCCCACGCAGCTACGGAAGGAAAAAAGGAGAGTCCTAGTAGGAATAGGATTGGACTTTGGAGTCCAAGTCCACGTGTGACTATTCATGTGGTACTGTTCACGTGGTACTGTTCACGTGGCACTATTCCTTCTACTCCAAGCCCCTACACATATATAAATAGAGGAGAGGGGGCGCCCCAAACAGGCCACAACATTGTCTTAGCCGTGTGCGGCGCCCCCCTCCACAGTTCCGTCCCTCGGTCATATTTTCGCAGTGCTTGGGCGAAGCCCTGCGGAGATAGCATCACCATCACCGTCACCACGCCGTCGTGCTGCCGGAACTCATCCACTACCTCGCCGTCTTGCTGGATCAAGAAGTCGAGGACGTCACCGAGCTGAACGTGTGCTGAACGCGGAGGTGTCGTACGTTCGGTACTCGGTCGGTTGGATCGTGAAGTTGTTCGATGACATCAACCGCGTTGTTCTAACGCTTCCGCTTACGGTCTACGAGGGTACGTAGACACACTCTCCCTCTCGTAGCTATGCATCTCCATGGATAGATCTTGCGTGTGCGTAGAATTTTTTTTGTTTTCCATGCAACGTTCCCCAACAGTGGCATCATGAGTCGTGTCTATGCTTAGATGATATGCACGAGTAGAACACAAAGAGTTGTGGGCGGTGATCGTCATACTGCTTACCACCAACGTCTTATTTTGATTCGGCGGTATTGTAAGATGAAGCGGCCCGGACCAACCTTACATGTCCACGTACATGAGACCGGTTCCACCGACAGACATGCAACTTGTTTTGCATAAAGGTGGCTGGCGGGTGTCTGTTTCTCCTACTTTAGTTGAATCAAATTTGACTGCGGCCGGTCCTTGTTGAAGGTTAAAACAGCATACTTGATAAATCACCGTTGTGGTTTTGTGCCGTAGGTAAGAACGGTTCTTGCTAGAAGCCCGTAGCAGCCACGTAAAACTTGCAACAACAAAGTAGAGGACGTCTAACTTGTTTTTGCAGGGTATGTTGTGATGTGATATTGTCAAGACATGATGTGATATACGTTATTGTATGAGATGATCATGTTTTGTAATTTATCGGCAACCGGCAGGAGCCTTATGGTTGTCTCTTTATTGTATGAAATGCAAGCGCCATGTAATTGCTTTACTTTATCGCTATGCGTTAGCAATAGTTGGCGAGACGACCACGACGCAACGATGGAGATCAAGGTGTCGAGCCGGTGACGATGGAGATCATGACGATGCTTTGGAGATGGAGATGAAAAGCACAAGATGATGATGGCCATATCATGTCACATATTTTGATTGCATGTGATGTTTATCCTTTATGCATCTTATTATGCTTAGAACGACGGTAGCATTATAAGATGATCCCTTCACTAAATTTCAAGATAAAAGTGTTCTCCCCGAGTATGCACCGTTGCTAAAGTTCGTCGTTTCGAAGCACCTCGTGATGATCGGGTGTGATAGATTCTACGTTCACATACAACGGGTGTAAGCCAGTTTTACACAAGCAGAATACTTGGGTTAAACTTGACGAGCCTAGCATGTACAGACATGGTCTCGGAACACTGGAGACCGAAAGGTCGAACATGAGTCATATAGTAGATATGATCAACATGGAGATGTTCACCATTGATGACTATCCCATCTCACGTGATGATCGGACATGGGCTAGTTGATTTGGATCATGTATCACTTAGTTAACTTGAGGGATGTTAATTTAAGTGGGAGTTCATTAGTAATTTGATTAATTGAACTTAATTTATCATGAACTTAGTCCTGATAGTCTTTGCAAATTATGTTGTAGATCAATAGCTCGCGTTGTAGCTCCCCTGTTTTTGATACGTTCCTTGAGAAAGCTTAGTTGAAAGATGATGGTAGCAATTACACGGACTGGGTCCGTAACTTGAGGATTATCCTCATTGCTGCACAGAAGGATTATGTCCTTGATGCACCGCTAGGTGATGGACCTGCTGCAAGAGCTGCTGCAGACGTTGTGAATGCCTGGCAGGCTCGATCTGGTGACTACTCGATAGTTCAGTGTGCCATGCTCTACGGCTTAGAACCGGGACTACAAAAGCGTTTTGAATGCCATGGAGCATATGAGATGTTCCAGGAGCTAAAATTGATATTTCAAGCTAATGCCCGGGTTGAGAGATATGAAGTCTCCAACAAGTTCTTCAGCTGTAAGATGGAGGAGAACAGTTCTGTCAGTGAACACATACTCAGAATGTCTGGATACCACAACCACTTGACTCAGCTGGGAATTGATCTTCCAGTTGAGAGTGTTATTGACAGAGTTCTTCAGTCACTACCACCAAGCTATAAAGGCTTCATGATGAACTATAATATGCAAGGGATGGAGAAGACAATTCCCAAGCTCTTCGCGATGCTGAAATCGGCGGAGGTAGAAATCAAGAAGGAGCATCAAGTGTTGATGGTTAACATGACCACTAGTTTCAAGAAAAAGGGCAAGGGAAAGAAGGGGAACTTCAAGAAGAACGGCAAGCAAGCTGCCGCTCCCACGAAGAAACCCAAAGTTGGACCCAAGCCTGAAACTGGGTGCTTCTACTGCAAAGGAACTGGTCACTGGAAGCGGAACTGCCCCAAGTATTTGGCGGATAAGAAGGATGGCAAAGTGAACAAAGGTATATTTGATATACATGTTATTGATATGTACCTCACTAGTGCTCGTAGCAGCGTCTGGGTATTTGATACCGATTCAGTTGCTAAATATTAGTAACTTGAAGCAGGAGTTGCAGAGTAACGGAGACTAGCTGAGGGCGAGGTGACGATATGTGTTGGAAGTGTCTCCAAGATTGATATGATCAATATCGACACGCTCGTAATACCTTCGGGATTAGTATTAAACCTAAATAATGGTTATTTGGTGCTTGCGTTGAGCATAAAACATTATATCTGGATATTGTTTATTGCAAGACGGTTATTCATTTAAGTCAGAGAATAATGGTTATTCTGTTTATATGAATAATATCCCTCGTGATCATGCACCCTTGTGAATGGTTTATTCTTGTTGAATCTCGATCATACTGATACACATATTCATAATATTGATGCCAAAAGATGCAAAGTTGATAATGATAGTGCAACATACTTGTGGCACTGCCGTTTAGGTCATATTGGTGTAAAGCGCATGAAGAAACTCCATGCTGATGGACTTTTGGAATCTCTTGATTATGAATCATTTGATACTTGCGAACCATGCCTCATGGGCAAGATGACTAAAACTCCGTTCTCCGGAACAATGGAGCGAGCTACTGATTTGTTGGAAATAATACATACCGATGTATGCGGTCCGATGAATGTTGAAGCACGCGGCGGGTATCGTTATTTTCTAACCTTCACAGATGATTTGAGTAGGTATGGGTATATCTACTTGATGAAACACAAGTCTGAAACATTTGAAAAGTTCAAAGAATTTCAGAGTGAAGTAGAGAATCATCGTAACAAGAAAATAAAGTTTCTACGATCCGATCGCGGAGGCGAATATTTGAGTTACGAGTTTGGCCTTCATTTAAGAAAATGTGGAATTGTTTCACAACTCACGCCACCTGGAACACCACAACGTAATGGTGTGTCTGAACGTCGTAACCGTACTTTATTGGATATGGTGCGTTCTATGATGTCTCTTACCGATTTGCCACTATCGTTTTGGGGTTATGCATTAGAGACAGCTGCATTCACGTTAAATAGGGCACCGTCTAAATCCGTTGAGACGACACCGTATGAATTGTGGTTTGGCAAGAAACCTAAGTTGTCGTTTTTTTAAAGTTTGGAGATGCGATGCTTATGTGAAAAAGCTTCAACCTGATAAGCTCGAACCCAAAGCGGAGAAGTGCGCCTTCATAGGATACCCTAAAGAAACAATTGGGTACACCTTCTACCACAGATCCGAAGGCAAGGTCTTTGTTGCCAAGAATGGGTCCTTTCTAGAGAAGGAGTTTCTCTCGAAAGAAGTGAGTGGGAGGAAAGTAGAACTTGATGAGGTAATTGTACCTTCTCTCGAATTGGAAAGTAGCTCATCAGAGAAAACCGTTCCCGTGATGCCTACACCAATAAGAGAGGAAGATAATGATAAAGATCATGAAACTTCAGATCAAGTTACTACTGAACCTCGTAGGTCGACCAGAGTACGTTCCGCACCAGAGTGGTACGGTAATCCTGTTCTGGAAGTCATGTTGTTAGACAATGGCGAACCTACGAACTATGAAGAAGATATGATGAGCCCAGATTCCGACAAATGGCTTGAGGCCATGAAATCTGAGATAGGATCCATGTATGAGAACAAAGTATGGACTTTGGTGGACTTGCGCGATGATCGGCAAGCCATTGAGAATAAATGGAGTTTTAAGAGGAAGACAAACGCTGATGGTAATATCACTGTCTACAAAGCTCGACTTGTCGCGAAAGGTTTTCGACAAGTTCAAGGGGTTGACTACGATGAGACTTTCTCACCCGTAGCGATGCTTAAGTCTGTCCGAATCATGTTAGCAATTGCCGCATTTTATGATCTGGCAAATGGATGTCAAAACTGCATTCCTTAATGGTTTTCTCAAAGAAGAGTTGTATATGATGCAACCAGAAGGTTTTGTCGATCCTAAGGGTGCTAACAAAGTGTGCAAGCTCCAGCGATCCATCTATGGACTGGTGCAAGCATCTTGGAGTTGGAATATACGCTTTGATGAGGTGATCAAAGCATATGGTTTTGTACAGACTTACGGTAAAGCCTGTATTTACAAGAAAGTGAGTGGGAGCTCTGTAGCATTTCTAATATTATATGTGGATGACATATTGTTGATTGGAAATGATATAGAATTTCTGGATGGCATAAAGGGATACTTGAATAAGAATTTTTCAATGAAAGACCTCGGTGAAGCTGCTTATATATTGGGCAGCAAGATCTATAGAGATAGATCAAGGCGCTTGATAAGACTTTCAATGAGTACATACCTTGACAAGATTTTGAAGGAGTTCAAAATGGATCAGTCAAAGAAGGAGTTCTTGCCTGTATTGTAAGGTGTAAAGTTGAGTAAGACTCAAAGCTCGACCACGACAGAAGATAGAGAGAGAATGAAAGTCATTCCCTATGCCTCAGCCATAGGTTCTATAATGTATGCCATGCTGTGTACCACACCTAATGTGTGCCTTGCCACGTGTCCAAAGGGGGTACAAGAGTGATCCAGGAGTGGATCACTGGACAGCGGTCAAAATTATCCATAGTAACTAAAGGACTAAGGAAATGTTTCTCGATTATGGAGGTGATAAAGAGTTCGTCGTAAAGGGTTACGTCGATGCCAGCTTTGACACCAATCTAGATATCTCTGAGTAGCAAACCGGATACGTATAATGGAGCAGTCATTTGGAATAAGCTCCAAGTAAAGCGTGATAGCAGCATCTACAGTATGACATAAGGATTTGCAAAGTACACATGGGTCTGAATATTGCAGACCCATTGACTAAAATTCTCTCTCACGAGCAAAACATGATCACACCTTAGAACTCTTTGAGTGTTAATCACATGGTGATGTGAACTAGATTATTGACTCTAGTGAACTCTTGGGTGTTAATCACATGGCGATGTGAACTAGATTATTGACTCTAGTGAACTCTTGGGTGTTAATCACATGGCGATGTGAACTAGATTATTGACTCTAGTGCAAGTGGGAGACTGATGGAAATATGCCCTAGAGGCAATAATAAAGTTGTTATTATTTTATATTTCCTTGTTCATGATAAAGGTTTATTATTCATGCTAGAATTGTATTGACCGGAAACTTAAATACATGTGTGAATACATAAACAAATACCGTGTCCCTAGTGAGCCTCTACTAGACTAGCTCGTTGATCAAAGATGGTTAAGGTTTCCTAACCATAGACATGAGTTGTCATTTGATAACGGGATCACATCATTAGGAGAATGATGTGATGGACAAGACCCATCTGTTAGCTTAGCATATGATCGTTCTGTTTATTGCTACTGCTTTCTTGAATGTCAAATACATGTTCCTCCGACCATGAGATCATGCAAGTCCCGAATACCGGAGGAATACCTTGTGTGCTATCAAACGTCACAACGTAACTGGGTGATCATAAAGATGCTCTATAGGTATCTCCGAAGGTGTCTGTTGAGTTGACATGGATCGAGACTGGGATTTGTCACTCCGTGTTTCGGAGAGGTATCTCTGGGCCCTCTCGGTAATGCACATCATAAGAAGCTTGCAAGCAAAGTGACTAAGGAGTTAGTTATGGGATGATGTATTACGGAACGAGTAAAGAGACTTGCCGGTAACGAGATTGAACTAGGTATGGAGATACCGACGATCGAATCTCGGGCAAGTAACATACCGACGGACAAAGGGAATTACGTATGTTGTCATTGCGGTTCGACCGATAAGATCTTCGTGGAATATGTAGGAACCAATATGAGCATCCAGGTTCCGCTATTGGTTATTGACCGGAGAGGCGTCTCAGTCATGTCTACATCATTCCCGAACCCGTAGGGTCCGCACGCTTAACGTTCGTTGACGATATAGTGTTATATGAGTTATGTGAATTGGTAACCGAATATTGTTCGGAGTCCCGGATGAGATCCCGGACGTCACGAGGAGTCTCGGAATGGTCGAGAGGTAAATATTTATATATGGGAAGTCATATTTTGGGTTCCGGAAAAAGGTGCAGTTTTTTCGGTATTGTACCGGGAAGGTTCCGGAGGATTCCGGAGGGGTCCGGAAGTCCACAAGTGGGTCCACCACGTCCCAAGGGCTGGCATGGGCTAAGGGGTGGCGCCCTGGCCTTATTGGACCAGGCGCACCAAGTCCTCAAAAGCCCACGCAGCTAGGGAAGGAAAAAAGGAGAGTCCTAGTAGGAATAGGATTGGACTTTGGAGTCCAAGTCCACGTGTGTACTATTCACGTGGTACTGTTCACGTGACACTATTCCTTCTACTCCAAGCCCCTACACATATATAAATAGAGGAGAGGGGCGCCCCAAACAGGCCACAACATTGTCTTAGCCGTGTGCGGCGCCCCCCTCCACAGTTCCGTCCCTCGGTCCTATTTTCGCAGTGCTTGGGCGAAGCCCTGCGGAGATAGCATCACCATCACCGTCACCACGCCGTCGTGCTGCCGGAACTCATCCACTACCTCGCCGTCTTGCTGGATTAAGAAGTCGAGGACGTCACCGAGCTGAACGTGTGCTGAACGCGGAGGTGCCGTACGTTCGGTACTCGGTCGGTTGGATCGTGAAGTTGTTCAACGACATCAACTGCGTTGTTCTAACGCTTCCGCTTACGGTCTACGAGGGTATGTAGACACACTCCCCATCTCGTAGCTATGCATCTCCATGGATAGATCTTGCGTGTGCGTAGATTTTTTTTTTCCATGCAACGTTCCCTAACAGTTTTACATGTAGATCTTGCTGATGTTATATCATGCATTTATGTGCTTTGTTTTTTTCCCGCAAATAATAAGAAATATTTTAGTGATCTGAGTGTTTGCTCATGTGGTAGTTCCCAACTTCTCCAGGATTAAGAAACCAAAAGATGAATCTGATACAAAGGTATGCCATTTTCGTGATTTATGTTGTGTTGTTTAGTTGCTAAATTATTTTCTTGATTTGTTGAAGGAGCAAAAGAAAATAAAGATGGGATTTGGTATCAAGAATGATGAAAAGAAGGATGCTGGGGTGAAAGAGAGAAAAGACGAACTGTCTTTTCCAAGACAAGCTTCGCAACAAAGCAAAGCAAGAGCAGTCCCCACTGAAAATGTATGCTCCTCTCTCCAATGCATATTTTCTGCAGTGTGCTAGCGAATACAGAGAAAGTGAGTCCACGATTCTATAAATCTTTTGATCAACTTTTTTTGGTTTGTGATACTGCTGCATTTATCTTAAACAGGGGTTAGCATGTTCTTTCTATCTCGAGAATTAGAAGTTCGATGAAACTTTGATGTTGTGTCATATCAAATTGTAGTTCAGTTGGTATAAATTCGGCATTAATTTTATTGGCCGTTCGACCACTTGCTAATCTAAAACGTTGTCCTCTTTGCCAAGGCATGTTTCTCCTGAATCCCAACTGAAATAGTGTCTACAATATCTTTGTGTTCATATCTGTTTATCCATTTAAAGTCATATTTGGGGTATCTCAGAAGACTCAAATTAGATTGATTTATTGAAACTGGAGGATGGTCGATTTGCTTAGGAGTAACAACTGAAGGGTAATGCACTTCTTTGATATTGAGTTGTTTCTTGAACACAGATCCTTGGGAGAGGAAGAGTTTCTATTGCGGGCAAGGAATCGGATCTTCACGTGACTACACATTCATTCAAACAAGGTGACCCATACTTCCTTTTATCTCCCTTGCATTCTTGATTTGGCTCACCTCGACTCCCATCCTAGCTTGCTCTTTTGGGTTCATGTAGTTTCGTTGCGGGGCAGTGAAGAACTAAAATAGCTGAAGAGAACATTAGGAGGTGATGCTAGAAGCTTGCTTCTGTGCTACCTGCTGTTATGATTCGAAGGAATTTGCATGTTCTCACTGAAACGGAAAAAGAAGCACTATGGTGAGAGTTGACTAAATGTAGAGTTTTGAATCCCTTTACTATAGTAGTTTAAATATTCTTTTCCTGAGCCAGTGATTAATCAATGCTAAAGCTGCTCCGCATATTAGTAAAAAATATATTATATTTTAATTGGAAAGTATAATTTCTTTACGGAACCAGATCGATCAATGTTGAATTAGCTTCGAATATTTTGTTGAAGTTCATTGAATCACTTGTCTGAATCTTTATACCAACTATAATTGTTTCAGTATAAATAGGAGAGTGGAAAGGGCGCCTCTCACCTAGCACCGCCCCAACTTCCTCTCAGGCGGCGCCACCGGGTGGCGCCCCAACCGCTAGTGATAGTAATGGATCACCCTTGTAGCTCAGCTGTGGGCCCTTTGGAAGTTGTGGAACAAAATAATTTGCGACTTGGAATTTCCATTCATCCCGTTGATTACTTGTTCAACACTTCGATCTACTTGCAGCAATGGATGCAACTTTGGAAGGGGAGGATGTTGGTGGTGGTCAAGAAGATCGTTTTATTGATTCTAGCACAAATCACCAACATGAAGACGACCATGGAGGATGCTCCGAAGCCAAGCGGCATATTTTTTAAATGGAGGCAAAAGATTTGTCTCATCCGTTAAGCAGAGGAGAGTTGCCCAGTTAGCGGTGCAGGATAGATGTCACCTAGTGTGATCTTTTTGTTGGTTTGATGTTGTGTTGTTGCGTGCCATTCCTTGTTAGTGATCTCAATTGTGTGAATCAAGATGACAAGATCAACCAAAGACCTAAAGAAGCTTCCACCAAGCAAGAAAAATATTAGTGATGCTGAATTGAGATAATCAACATCTAATCTTCAAAATCGGAAATCCTACTTCCACATCATCCAGTTAGTAAGTCGATGTCAACGACTGGATGTGATTTTTCTAAACCTTTTGCATTTGCTTCGACATTGATGCAATATACTCTCATTTATTTGATTGCAATATTGTATCTTTTGGTATTTGAAGAGAATACCAGAAATTATTTTTGATGCAATATTGCAATATACTCTCATACAAATGTACAATTGAAATAATGACTAAAGTTTCAAATTATCAGAAATTATTTTTTTGAAGAAAATTTAGAAAACCTTTTTCAAATGTTTGATTTTGAATTTCATTACGTAATGATTTCAATTAATTTTGAAATGTGTTTTCACTTACTTTCAATACAATTTAGTATTATTTCAATACATTTTACAAAAATCTCAAATGCGTCTTCAACATTTCCAATGCATTTCCATGGCTGCCGCCCTGCCCCCTACTATAACTTTATTAGTGGTATACGTAACTAAAGTCATGTGTCATAACAAGTGTTAGAAATTTGAGGCGTGAATCAATCTATCAAGGACAAGCAATCACACAACATGATACCGGACATCGGCTACATTCTCGGGGCATGACTACGACGCTCCTCCCCTTGTACTAAATCATATAGTACTACAGCGGGTCGAGGCCATCACACATGGTCTCCAACCACCCGCCATTGCGGGTTCGACCACCCCTAACTCTAGCTTATAAGATGATCTAGTACTAAAAGTTGCTGTAGCTAAACAGTTAGCGACCTCATTTGCTTCTCTATAACAGTGATTAAAAGCAACATGCTCAAAATCATCATCTAGCTTCTGATGATCTCTGTCTACCTACTTACCGGCTTATGTCTAGCCTGTTCAGCTACCCCAGATGTCTTTATAGAATAGGAACGGGTTATACAATTCCACTTAAATACATCATCATCCGCTAGTTACAAGTCTAATTATAATTTTGATATATATATTCAACACATATTTTAACGATAAGATGCACCGCATATTATTTCCCAGGCAGGCAAACTCAAGATGTCAAGAAATGAAATAGAGTATCTATCTGCCAGATTTGTACACGTAGAGACCAGCCACACGGAGTATGATCAACAAAAAGATATTCACGGTGTGATGGAATAAACGCCCCAAAACTGATTGGCTCGAGCATGCATGTCAGAAGGAAGCAGATCGGGTGGAAGCAAAGGCCGGCCTAGTCTTGTCAAGATCCGTGCCGCTCGACAGCCTCCTCGTCGCCGGCGCTCCGCCCTTGGCCGCGGCATCTCCCGTCTCAACGTCTACGCGCACCTCAGCAGCGTCGTTGTCCGGCGCCTCGACGTCCGCGCGGCACAGCGGGCACGTGGAGTTCCCGCGGAACCACGCGTCGATGCACCCCACGTGGAACCGGTGGCCGCACCGCGGCAGCGCGCGCGCCTCCTCCCCGCGCTCGAGCCCCGCGAGGCAGACCGCGCAGTCCCCGGCGCCGTCGCCCGCGGCGACCACGGGGAGCGCGCGGAGCACCGCGGGGTCCAGCCCCCGCGGCGAAGGTTCCACGCCGCCGGAGATGGACGGCAGGCTGTGGCGCAGACGGAGGCGGTCGCGCGAGCGCCGGCGCCGTGCGCCGCTGTACGCGTGCAGCGCGACGAGGGCCAGGAGGACGCCCGCGAGCGCCCCGGCCGCGGCGACCAGGAGCATGCCGGCGACGGCATAGCTTGACTGATCCCCCATCTGATCGGTGCGCACCTCGGGCAACGGCATCATGTGAACTTGCTCTCTCGGGAAGCCCCCGGGGCGTGCAACGTCGCCGCATGGTAGCGGCGGCGGGCCTTTGGTGCTGGCGCGTGGGCCGTGGCCGTCGTCGACGCCCATGGTAGATTTTACGTAGCACGCACCAGAAACAAACAAAAAATATTGCAACTATGACTGCTTTTTGATTTAGGCGGCTCGTTCCGGAGCAGTGTGAGGTTTTCGTTGGTGCAACTCCATTACTTATACACGTATAAATAAATATAAAATATGACTAAGATGTGGTCGCTAATATGTAAAATTATTACGTGCTGTACTGTTTTTCTTTTGGCAGGTCGTGCGGGGCACGCTCTGAAGACTGACTGCCCGTACGTGGACGTAAGCCAAATGGACGGCACCGATGTGAAGCTTAGCTTATACAGTGATAGTGATTAGGCGCGTACGACTATGATCGGAGATTCGGAGTTGACGAGCGAGTGATGAGTCGTCTTTTTTTCTCTACTTGCAACTTCCAAGTCTTTTCTCCCTCCGCGACTTGGACTTTTGGAAAACAAAGTTCCAGAGGACGGTGTCAATGGAGACCAGTGCATGCTATTCACATGGGTCTATGTGAGCGGGCAGACAAAACTCCATGCCCCGCTACTTGACGCTATATTTTCGGTTCAGGGAAGCACTTTCATCTTGCAACAACTGACAAACATAGTACAAAAGAATGAGAAAAACTCGCTAATTTGCCGGTCCGCAAGCCAACATACTTATTTACCTTTTGTAGCTAGCCAGGCGAGAGTTGATCCGCCATCTGTATGCAACCCTCTTGGTTTTCATCTTCTGACTAGAATGGTTGGGCGCACTTTGTTGTACCGTTGGTGTTGTTGGTTTTTTTTTAAAGAATTACTCATTCTGTTTTAAAATATAAGGTGTATTACTTTTTTAAAAAGTCAAATATTTTAAGTATGATCAAATTTGTACAGAAATATATCAAATCAGTATGATTACATTCATCATCAAATGAATTTTCATACTTTTTATGTTTAATATTGTGGATCTCGATATATTTTCTCTGAACTTGGTCAAAGTTAAAAAAAATTGACTTTCCAAAAAACTAATACCCCTTATATTCTGGAATGATAGAATATTTAGTTTGACGGGTGGGGGAGATGATGGAGTGTGTTTTATTTTTATTTATAATGCTGTGATTTGATGGGCCTTTCGTGGTGTGGTTTTGTGTTATCCGCTAACCAACATATATTATGTGGGGAAATTTTGGCGTAGGTGACTGCATGTACTATATTGATACTACAGTATCACATGGTGGCACTTCTTTTTTCTAGATGGTGGGAAGGCGCGCGGGATTGATATATTTTTATAGGCCGGTTGCTGCTGACTGATTTGAAAATTCGTTGGCCCAGTCAAAATCATAAACCAAATTTAAAACTGAATACCTCAATTGAATGAAAGAGCTTCACAATTAGGGAACAAATGAAATTAAAAAAAATTGAATGGGAGAGCTCCTTGAGAAACTTTTGACCCGGTCAAAACTGGGTGACCCAATTCTAAATTGAAGACCTCAATTAATTGTGAGGCCTTAAAAATTAGGAAGCATAGTGTATAATAGTATAATAGAATTAAGTCAGAGAGCTTTGAGAAATTGTTGAGCCGGTCAAAATCTGGTGACCCAATTTCAATTAGAGACCTCAATTGAATGTGGGCTCTTTAAAACTAGGGAGCATGGTGTTATAGAGGATTATCATCGACAATGTGAATGTAAATTTTTACATAGCTTACATTACTACCCAAGCTGCTTTATATGCTCATCACCAATATATTGCAAGGTTCATCGGTAGTCAATTTACCGAATCATCAGTGGCCAATGGTTTTGAAGCACTCGATGGGCAATGCCTTCATTTTGCCTGTATCATGCAATGGAATAGTGAAAGCACTAATACAAAAGCGGAAACTCTGTCTAATACTATATCTTAGCTTGTGCACAATTTCCATACTCCTAAACTCATTATAGCAATAGCTTATGGGGTACTCCCTCTCTAAGGAAATATAAGAACGTTTAGATCACTACTGTAGTGATCTAAACGCTCTCATATTTCTTTACGGAGTGAGTACTATTCTACACTATCTAAACAGACCAAAGTTACTAATACCATTACCAAAAAACTCTGGTATGGTTCAGTTTTGGAAACTCGGTTGGTTTGGAACTTATCAACCTCGGAGTAGTTTCAAATGATATGGCGCTAATATGATAGTGAATCATCTCTATTGATGTTTAAAGGTACATGAGTTGCAAAATGTAAACGGGTGCTGCTACTGTGACATCGTGAAATGAAAAATAGCCTAATCTCAATCAAGAAAAAAAAATAGCACGCTATACAAAATAGCGCCGCCCCTGAAAATGTGCTATTAGCGTGCTATAGCGTGCTATTAGCGAGACATTATACACTGATCAATTTAGCGAGACAATTCTCTACACGCTATAGCGTGCTATTAGCGGCGCTATAGCGCACTATTTTTTTCAGTGATCTCAATACAGTTCTCCGCACTGTTCTCCAGTTGTAAATTCTACTCCCTCCGTTCCACAATATAAGAGCGTTTTTGACACTACATTAGTGTCAAAAACGCTCTTATACTATGGGACGGAGGGAGTAACTAGCTGTTCATACATCATTGTACTTGTTTGATCATTCCAGGAAGCCTGAAATCTCAGCATTCAGGCAATAACAAAAAAAAAAAAAAAAACTTGGATGCATGACTACATGGGTAACCAAGCGCGGACACCTCAGCATTCAGCATTCAGGTAATCGTTCTGTGTTTGCATCATGAGCTCCACTCCAGTTCATGTGTTCCAACTTCCAACTGCATTCAGTTCATACCTGTTTTCAGCCCAACAAATTAATTCCTTCTTATCGTGATAAAAAAAAGATGGATCAGGTCGTCAAAAATCTATGTTCGGCCACAGAAATCAGCTGCCTCTTATCCCAGTTAAAAGATGCATCAGATGGTCAACTTCTATTTTCGAAAACAAGCAAAAAAGAGACCAGCTGCTTCCCATGACATTTCAAATGTTCAGGTCAGACACTCGGGTCTCAAATGGGCAGCACATCTACTATTTGAAACTTGGTTCAATCGGCAGAGCACAAGCTAATAGTGTATTAACAGCCATGGAATTTGTGGACATTTGACAGTTGACATGGTGAAATGCAGGGATGGTTCGAATACTGAATCCAACACGATTGATTTGGGGACAGAAATTACAGCGCCAGACAATGGGAAATGGAGAACGCACTGATAAGATTTAACAACAGTGTTTGGATGTACTAGGACACAAATTCAGGGGTAAAACGCTGCAATTTCCATTCCATCCTAGTACATCCAAACACAGAACACTGAACAACAAATAGCAGCGAGATGCGGCCGTTACACTGAAGATAATGAACACTGAACAACCATGGCTAGCTACTAATCTGGCGGCGCTAGGTGGAATCGACTGGACAGGCGCGGCCTAGCCGCCGAATCCGTAGAGGGTGCGGCCCTGTCGCTTGAGGGCGTAGACGACGTCCATGGCGGTGACGGTCTTGCGGCGGGCGTGCTCGGTGTAGGTGACGGCGTCGCGGATGACGTTCTCGAGGAAGATCTTGAGCACGCCGCGGGTCTCCTCGTAGATGAGACCCGAGATGCGCTTCACGCCGCCCCTGCGCGCCAGACGGCGAATGGCCGGCTTGGTAATGCCCTGGATGTTGTCGCGGAGCACCTTCCGGTGGCGCTTGGCGCCGCCCTTGCCGAGGCCCTTCCCTCCCTTGCCGCGGCCGGACATCCTCGACGCTTCTCTCTCCGGCGAGCTTCGCTTGGGTGTTGTATATGTTTAGCTGGTGGTGGTTGCTGCGGCGGTGTGGTGCGGTAGGTGGTGGTGGCGGGTTGGAGATTTATAGCTGCGAGGTTTCGGGAAGAAGAGGGGTGTGATCCGCGTGATGCGAATGTAAGCCGTCGGATGGGAGATGGATGGCTGAGAGTGGGGAAGATGGGTGGCGCGGATCGGTGACGTGGCGGCGCGCGGGGGCTTGGGCGGGAAGAGGTGTGTTTTCTCGGGATGTACTGGGGGAGTAGACTTCACGTGTATTTGGACCTTGGGAACAGCTCGTTCACAGCTCAAGCCGACGATAGCTTTCACGTGTATTTCCTATTAGATTCAAAAAAACAAAACGTGTATTTCCTATTTGGCGCTCAGCCAACACTGAACACTCTCTCTTTTTTTTTTTTTTTTGGAAGCCGGCTCATGTAAAGATTCCCTTTCAGCAGGTTTTGTGAAGGTTTCAGATGAGTTTTCTTCTATTTCCGTGTTTGTTAATTTGGTTTTCACTCGGGCTTTTGTCTAGTTTTATTTTGTTTTTAGGGTTGCTTTTATAAAAAATTGAACATTTTAAAAATTTACTTTAAAAATGATCTTTTTTGAAGTTCACACACATTTTTCAAAATCATAATTTTTTTTAAAAAATGTGAACACTTTTAAATTTGTGAAAAAATCATGAACACTTTTTAAGCCTTTTCTCCCTCCGCGACTTGGACTTTTGAGGGGGGGGGGGGGGGGGTCACAAAGGGCGGTGGCAATGGAGACCAGTGTGAGAGCCAACGCCGCAGTATTTGAAAACATTGTCTCTTTGTCTTACTGTTTACGTTTGTGCATGTGAACAGGGAGACAAAACTCCATGTCCCGCAACTTGATGATATATTTTCGGTTCCAACGGAAGCACTTTCATCTTGCAACAGCCTGTAGTCATACAAAACAATGAGCAAAACTCGCTAATTTGCCTATCTGCTACCCATATACTCTCTCCGTCCCAAAAAGCTAGACACATCCGTACCTAGACAAATCTAAGATAAGCCTACACATCCGTACCTAGACAAATCTAAGATAAGCTTTTTGGGACGGAGTTAATACTTATTTAATTTTTGTAGCTAGCTAGGTGAGAGTTGATTCGTTGTCTGTATGGCTAAACAATCCTCCTACTTTTTCTTCTTCTTCCTATTGTCATTGACAGTATAAGGGTTATTTTTTTGCTGACAATAGAATATTAGATACAACCAGATATATTATGGTACCTGAACTCACAAACATAAAAATGATCCTAAACAAAGGACCTATGACTATATGCCTTTGAAATTTTGCCGGAGCCACAACTAAATTTGTTGTCATTGCACCACCATAGCTTTCACCGACAATGGACAACATCGAGAAATCCAGCCATTAAAGTACCGTCGACGTCCTATATAGAGAAAAATTGTCGCAATAGTACACCGTCGCGTACGATGGAGATCGGTAATGTGCCAAGCATATCAAGGGGTGATGAGTCCAATTTTTGCGTTGTTTTCGCCTCTTATTTCGTTCCGTATCCATAGGATTTTACCGCGTTTGCGCACCTCTTTTATATGTTTTCACCAGGTTAACACTTATGGAAGTATATTGGAGTTTAAGGAAAGAACGTCAAGAAAGGGTGACAAAATCACGTCAATCAGTGTGAAGAATTATTAGCTTAAAAGAATAAAGCATTGGGGAAGGGAAAGGAGCTGCGTAGAAGCCACCAAAGCGCTCGATGTCGCACGGTACGAGCACGCGCCCTCGTACCACATGTTGTAGCCGCCGCCTGGTCAACCACTTACCCATGTGAGCAGATCTTGAATCAGAGACACCTAGACACCAGTAAACTCGTCCAGAACGAAGAACCCTAGCCCCGAAAGGATTCCGAAGGGGGAATTGATAGAGGGACTCTGCCACCACATCGAGAGGACATCGTCATCGTCCATCGTCACCATCACCATCACATCTCCATCTCTTTGTAATACACTAGTCGGTGTGGGTTCACTTTTGTATTACTTTGACGCTATCCCTATGTTCATCATGATTCATCCTGCAATGTTTACGACCTCGATGTGTGAGTAGTTTCTCTAGTTCTTGGGGATATGGAGGAACCCTGATATGTTTAGGATTGAATGATAGTAGGATTTGACATCCTCTTTATATGTTTATATTAATGATCTTCTCGATGTTGGATGAAGTCGACCATCCAATATTTGCCACCTTTGGACGAAAGGTCATTACTATTGGTGTGAAGGTGGGAAGCTGCGGTCGGTAGTGACAGTGCTTATCTCCCTCCTTCCCGGATCATTGCAATAGGGGATCAATGGAGACCGTCCTAGCTGCGTCCATGGGGATGATATGTCTCTATCGTATCTACTCTTTCAAATACTTTTGCTCTTGTTTTGGACTCTAAGTTGCATGATTTGAATGAAACTAATCCGGACTAGCGTTGTTTTCAGCAGAACTTACTTGGTGTTATTTTTGTGCAGAAATAAAAGTGTAGTAAAACGTATCCTCGTCAATACCAGATTCGTTCGGCTACGCTGATCAACCTTCTCAATAAAATTTCGCTTAATAATTTTTGTGTGTTCCAGTTTATATACCGAGAAAACAGCACGCGTTGTACTTGTGAAGCGGCTGCGTGCGTTTAGCTCTTTGCGCCCAGCCCTCCTATGTAGTCGACCTCGCCGCCCCATTCATTGTAGCTAGGCGATGTGGGACTAATCGAAGTGTTGTTTGCTACAATTGAACCACTATGAGTCTCCCTGCTGAGTTTATTTGTTGGAACCAGTGTTTTTTTTGCTGGAACTAGCAATCTTTTTTGCTACAATCATTTTTGTTTTGCTACAAATGAACCACTTGGAGTCTCCCTGCTGAGTCATTTTTGTTGGAAGCAGTGTTTATTTTTGTTGGAAATAGCAATCCTTTTTGCTACAAATCAACCACCGGAGTTCTCCATGTTGAGTTTTTTTGCTGGAACCGGTGTCTTTTTTTGCTGGAACCTGGTAATGTTTTTTTGCTTCAACCGACCACTAGGACTTCTTGTCTTTTCAGGTATGTTGTTGATGGACAAGACCGTCCAACTCGACGACCGCGGCGAGCCGAAGGCGGTTACGCTGGGATGCTGCAATCATGGCGGCTGCACGCTGGATCGGATCGGTGTAGAGGCATCCATGCTGACCGCGCCCTGAGATTTCTGGCGGACGTGATGCAATTCCGACGCCCATGTGCGGGACCTCGTCGGGTACGGCGTTGTGCCTGTGGGGGAGCGAGCGGTGTGGGGGAAGAAAACGATGGGTATGATACGTCTCCAACGTATCTATAATTTATGAAGTATTCATGCCATGTTTATTATAGTTTTGTATGATTTTGGTGCATTTTTATATGGCTTTTATATGATTTTTATGGACTAACATATTGACCTAGTGCCCAGTGCCAGTTGCTGTTTTCTGCTTGTTTTTGGTTTTCCAGAAAATCCATATCAAATGAAGTCCAAATGCAGCGAAACTTTTTGACGATTTTTTCTGGAAGGAAACAGACCCAGGAAGCTTCGGTGGAGCAGCAGAAGACCCACAGGGGCCCCACAAGCCACCAGGGCGCGCCACCTGTCGGGGGGATGATCCCCGGGTAGGCAACGGAGCCCGGATCCCCCTTCTTTTCAAAACATCGGGGCAGGGCAAGCCCCTCAACCCAGCTGGCCCGAGCGCCGGCTCCCCAGCGCGAGCCGGCTCGGCGTGGCGACCCGGCCTAGCCGGCTGGCCTATGCCGGCTGGCCGCTAGAGGACAACTCTCACGACAAGACCAACATGGCAACAGCGCCCCCTGCGCCCCCGCCCGGGGCGGGCGGTGTCCGGGCGGCGCGATCCTGTTGCTAGGCGGCGCCGACCGCCCTATGACGAACGACAAGACCTGCCACAGTGTCGCGCTGCCGACCGAGCCCGTGCCCGGCGCACCCGGCGCACTCGGCGCACCCGGCGCACCCGGCGACCCTCACCGCCGGCTCCTAGACAATGACACCAGGGCCCCGCGCCTGGGCATCTTTACCATTGTAACCCTAGGGGGGTCGATCTATAAGACCCCCCAGGAGGCCTCCATGCAGAGGGGTTCACTCTCTCTAGGTTCAGCTTCTTTGGTAGTACACACACACCCACACTCACAGGAGAGGCCGGACGGCGGCCTAGCCCCTTCTTCCTCCTCCGCCCACACAGCTCCAGGAGCAACCTTGTAGCCCTTGTGCTTTCCATACTCCATTCGACAGGACTAGGGGTGTTACCTCTCCGGAGGGCCCCGAACCTGGGTACGTCTCGTGTCTCGCACTTGCTCGTGCCAACCTCGCCTCCAAAACCCACCGGCGTCCTCTCGTAACCCCACCTTTTTAGCCATCTTATGGCATCTGCCGTGAGAATACCACGACAGTTGGCACCCACCGTGGGGCTGCTCGCGGCGCCGGCCGAAGTCAAGTTCCGGACGAGGCCCTTCACCAGCTCCGGCGAGCGCATCGTGCACGGTTTGGCCCGTGCGCCTCGCACGGCCTACCCGGCCGGCTGCAGCGCTGCGCCGAGCGCGGACGTCGCCTGCCCCGCAGGCTGCCTCGTCGTCCCCTTCGACGCGCTGCGCGTTTTCGTCGCACTCGTCCCCGACGTGTTTCCCAGCGAGGTGCGCAGCTTCGCCGACTCCCCCGTCCCCGTCGACCGCGCCGTCTCCGACGACGTCGCGGCTCTCTGCGCCCGCACGAAGGTGCTGACCATCGGCGCCAGCTCCGGCTCCCCGCGCAGCAAGGAGAAGGCCGCCGCGGCCGCTGCTGCCGCGGCTGCGGCTCCGCCACGCCGTGCCGACCCGCTCCATGAGACGATTCGGAGCCTACGAGCCCCTATCACGCCCGACGCTGACACGGCTGCTGCAGCGGCTCAGCTGAACGAGGACCGCCAGCATCTGATGGTCGAGGCCATGGAGCTCGTGGCGACGCGGCGCCGGCTGGAGTCCGCCCAGCGAGAGTATGACAGCGCCCACGGCTTCACGCCGGCCGCCGCCGAGCCCAGCCGGGTCGCGGAGGTGCGGATTCATGGGGGCGCGATCGGCCGTGAGCTAGGCGCAAGCCGGCCCGTCTACGACACCCCCGTCAAGAACATGCGCGCGGCGCAGGCCGTCATGGCAGATCTCGAATTCCTGGAGGGCGAGGAGCTGCAGCAGCAGCAGCAGCGCATCCGCGACCTCATCGCCGCGGCAAATGAGCAGCAGCAGCGATTTGACCCGGCCCAGCCATCCGCCTCCGCCTCAGGAAAAACCGGGAACCCGGAAAGGGCCCTTCGGGATGCGCGGCAGACGTCTTCCCACGCCACTAGCGCGAGCCGCTCTGGCCGGCACCGGTCCGGTCGGAGCCGGCACAATCGTGCCACAACCGCTGGAGACGGCAACGCTGGCGAGACGGCCGGGTTCAGCCGCCGGAGCCCCCCATGCAGCCGTCCCCGGAAGCCCCTGCGCCCCGCGGTCCCGTGGCGGAACGGATCGGACCCCGCGGTCCCGTGGCGGACCGACTCGGCCCCGCAAGCCCTACGACGAAAGCGACGCCCGTCACCGCATCGACCGGCTGGCACGCTCCACGGCCCTGGAGGAAGAGAGCTCTGTCGGCCCGGCGTGCTTTGGGCCCCGCATTCGCGAGGAGCCCTTCCCCAAAGGCTTCTCGTTGCCCCGCGACTCCCCCAAGTACAACGGCGCCACCAAGCCGGAGGACTGGCTAACCGACTACACCACGGCTGTCGGCATAGCCGGCGGCAACCGGCGCGTGGCCGTGCGATACGTTCCCCTCATGCTGCTCGGCTCGGCCCGGACGTGGCTTAACAGCCTCCGAGCCGACAGCGTGAACTCCTGGCTGGATTTCGAAGACGCGTTCATTCGCAACTTCACCAGCACCTACAAGCGCCCCGGCAAGCCTCGCCAGCTCTCCATGTGCGTCCAGAAGCCGGGCGAACCCCTTCGCGACTTCCTCACGCGGTGGACGGAGCTGCGCAACTTCTGCGAGGGGGTCCACGAGGTCCAGGCCATCCAGTACTTCATCGACGGATGCCTGGACGGCACTCTGGTCAAGCACCGGCTGGTGTGCGACGAACCGGAGACTCTGGCAGAGCTCATGGCCGTGGCGGAGAAGTACGCTACGGCCGACTCCGCGATGAATGTGAAGATCACGATCGACGCAGACGGCAAGCTCCTCCCGGCCCAGCCGGCTCCCCCCAAGCCGGCTGGCGACAACAATCAGCGCCGGCAGGACAACAACAACAACAGCAACAACAACGGCAAGCGCAGGAACGACCAGCAAGCGCCCCGCTACGACAACCGACAGGTCGCCGCGGTGGAAGGGGAGCAGCCGGCTGAGCAAGGCTCCAGCCAGCGCCCGCGCACCGGCAAGGCCGCCTGGCAGCCCAAGCTAACCTTCGAGCAGATGCTCGACGCCCCCTGCAAAAACCACAGCGGCGCGAAGCCGTCGACGCACACGCTCCGGCAGTGCAGCTTCACCCAGCGTCTGTTGAAGGGCAACCTTCCACCCCCGCCACCCGGAGCCGGCCCGCAGCAGCCGCCGCTTCCCCCGCCTCCGCCGCCACCCTTTCCCGCGCCCGGATGCGTCCTACGTCGTCTTCACCAGCGAGGCGGATGACAAGCACGCCAAGCGCAAGCATGTGGCCGAGGTGAACGCCGTCGTCCCCCCGGTTCCCCAGTACATGCACTGGTCCGACCGGCCGGTGAGCTGGACCCGGGAGGACCACCCGGCCGTCATGCCCACGCCTGGTGGCTACGCCCTGGTGCTCGACCCCACCTTCATCTCCGAGAAGCGCACCTGCCGCTTTTCGCGGGTGTTCATCGACGGCGGCAGCAGCATCAACATCCTGTACCGCGACACCATGACCAAGCTCGGCATCGAGGCACGACAGCTGGAGCTGACCCGGACGGTGTTCCACGGCATCGTGCCGGGTCTCTCCTGCTCTCCGATCGGCCGGATCCGGCTTGACGTCCTGTTCGGCTCCAGCAGCCATTTCCGCCGCGAGCCGATCTGGTTTGAGGTGGTCGACCTGGCCAGCCCCTACCATGCGCTGCTGGGCCGGCCCGCGATGGCCAAATTCATGGCGGTCCCCCACTACGCCTACCTGAAGTTGAAGATGCCGGGTCCCAAGGGCCTCATCACCATCGTCGGCGACTACAAGAAATCCCTCGAGTGCGCCAAAGCCGGCTCCCAGCTGGCTGAGTCGCTGGTCATCGCCGAGGAGAGGCGCCAGCTCGACCGGATCGTGGCGCTGGCTAGCGCGTAGCCGGCCGTGCCGACTCCGCCCAAGCAGGACGCCGACGAAGCCTCCTTCAAGCCGGCCAAGGACACGAAGAGGGTCCCACTCAACCCGTCCGACCCTGGCTCCAGCAAGTACGTCGTCGTGGGCACCGGCCTCGACAACAAATAGGAAGGCGAGCTCATCGATTTCCTCCGTGAGAATCAGGATATCTTCGCATGGTCTCCCAAAGACATGCCGGGTGTCCCGAGTGAATTCGCCGAGCACAAACTTCACGTCCGCAAGGACGCCAAGCTTGTCCGACAGCCGCTACGCCGCTTCTCCGAGGAGAAGCGAAGAACCATTGGTGAAGAGATCGCTCGACTGCTCAAAGCCGGGTTCATCATGGAAGTGTTCCACCCCGAGTGGCTGGCCAACCCAGTCCTCATCCTGAAGAAAAATGGCACCTGGCGCATGTGCATCGACTACACCAGCCTGAACAAGGCATGCCCCAAAGACCCGTTCGCTCTGCCCCGGATCGACCAAGTCATCGACTCCACAGCCGGCTGCGAGCTCCTGTCCTTCCTGGACACCTACTCCGGCTACCACCAGATCAAGCTGGACCCGGCCGACGCCCTCAAGACGTCCTTCATCACGCCCTTTGGGGCGTATTGCTACATCACCATGTCGTTCGGCTTGAAGAATGCCGGCGCCACCTTCCAGCGCTGCATGCAGAAATGCCTGCTGCCCCAGCTCGGCAGAAATGTGCACGTCTACATCGATGACATCGTGGTGAAGACCAAGCAGCACCTTACGCTCCTGGCCGACCTCAAAGAGACCTTCGCCAACCTGCGCCGGTTCCAGATCAAGCTCAACCCGGAGAAATGCGTCTTCGGCGTGCCGGCTGGCCAACTCCTCGGCTTCCTCGTCTCGGCACGCGGCATCGAAGCCAACCCGGAGAAGATCAAGGCAATCGAGCGCATGCGCAAGCCGACCCGGCTGCGCGACGTCCAGAAGTTCACCAGCTGCTTGGCCTCTCTCAGCCGGTTCGTCAGCCGGCTGGGGGAGAGGGCCCTGCCCCTGTATCAGCTGATGAAGAAGACGACGGCGTTTGAGTGGAGCGACCAGGCGGACGAGGCGTTCCGCGACCTCAAGCGCATGCTGTCCACCGCACCCATCCTGGCCGCGCCGGCTGAGAAAGAGCCGCTCTTGCTTTACATCGCCGCCACCTCCCGGGCAGTCAGCACGGTGCTGGTGGTCGAGCGCCCTGAGGAGGGCAAGGTGCAGCCGGTCCAGTGACCAGTGTACTTCCTGAGCGAGGTGCTCTCCGCCTCCAAGCAGAACTACCCCCACTACCAGAAGATGTGCTACGGCGTATACCTCGCCGCCAAGAAGCTGAGGCAGTACTTCCAAGAGCATACCATTACCGTGGTGAGCACGGCCCCCATTGGCGAGATCATGGGCTGCCGGGATGCATCTGGCCGGGTGGCCAAGTGGGCCATCGAGCTAGCCGGCCACACGATCCTCTACGAGCCCCGCACCACCATCAAGTCCCAAGCACTGGCCGATTTCCTCGTCGACTGGACCGAGACCCAGTACCTGCCGCTGGCGCCCGAGTCGACTCACTGGCGCATGCATTTCGACGGCTCCAAGATGCGCAATGGCTTGGGAGCCGGTATCGTGCTGTCCTCCCCCAAGAACGATCGGCTGCGGTACGTCCTGCAGATCCATTTCGCCGCCTCCAACAACGTCGCCGAGTACGAGGCCCTCGTGCACGGCCTCCGGCTGGCCAGGGAGATCGGCATCTGGCGCATCCTCTGCAACGGCGACTCGGACCTGGTGGTGCAGCAAGTTTCCGGCGACTGGGACGCCAAAGACGCCAACATGGCCAGCTACCGCTTCCTGGTTCAGCAACTCTCCGGTGGGTTCGACGGTTGCGAGTTCCTCCACGTCCCACGCGCGGACAACGAAGCAGCTGACGCCCTGGCCAAAGTGGGTTCCACACGGCAAGTCATCCCATTCGGCGTCTCCCTCGAGCACCTGCGGAAGCCGTCCATCAAGCCGTCTCCCGAGTCGGAGTCCATCTTCGTCCCGGACGACCCCGACGCGCCCCCACCCGACCCTGGAGTTTCCGGCCCAAGCTCAGGGGCTGCCGGCTCCAGCTCAGGGACTGCCGTCTCCGGCTCGGGGGCTGCCGGCTCCGACCCGGGGGCTGTCGGCCTCAGCTCGGGGACTACCGGCTCCAACTCGGGGACTGCCGTCTCCAGCTCGGGGGCTGCCGGCTCCGGCTCGAGGGTTGCCGCCCCGGATCCCATCCCGGCGGCCATCCTCACGGTGGTGATGGCGCCGTCATGGGCTCAGCCGATTCTCGCCTTCTTGGAAGACGGCGACCTCCCCTGCGACGAGACTGAAGCCTGGCAAGTGCAGCGGCGAGCGTCCGCCTACAGCATCATCAACCATGAGCTCGTCAAACGCAGCACGACTGGCGTGTTCCAGCGCTGCGTCGAGCAGGACAAGGGGATCGAGATCCTCCTCGACATCCACCAGGGCGACTGCGGGCACCACGCCGCCTCGAGATCCCTGGTGGCCAAAGCTTTCCGCCACGGATTCTACTGGCCTACGGCCCTGCAAGACGCCGAGGAGCTGGTCCTCAAGTGCGAGGTCTGCCAACGCTTCTGTTGGGAGACGTAGTAGTAAATCAAAAAAATTCCTACGTGTTCACCAAGATCTATCTATGGAGAAACCAGCAATGAGTAAGGGGAGAGTGAATCTTCATACCCTTGAAGATCGCTAAGCGGAAGCGTTACAAAGAACGCGGTTGATGGAGTCGTACTCGCGGCGATTCAAATCGCGGAAGATCCGATCCAAGTGCCGAACGGACGGCGCCTCCACGTTCAACACACATACAGCTCGGGGACGTCTCCTCCTTCTTGATCCAGCAAGGGGGGAGGAGAAGTTGAGGGAGAGCTCCGGCAGCACGACGGCGTGGTGGCGGTGGAGCTCGTGGTTCTCCGGCAGAGCTTCGCTAAGCGCTACGGAGGAGGAGGAGGTGTAGGAAGGGGGAAGGGCTGCGCCAAGGGAAGGGTGTGTAGCTGCCCTCCCACCCCCACTATTTATAGGGGGAAGGGGAGAGGGGCCAGCCCCCTTAGATCCATCTAGAGGGGGAGGCGGCGGCCCCCCGGGGGGCGGCGGCCCCCCCGGGGGGCCGCGGCCCCCTTAGGGTTCCCAACCCAAATACAGCCCATTAGGTCCTCCGTGGCAGGTGGACCCTCACGGTGGACCCCCGGAACCCCTTCGGTGGTCCCGGTACAATACCGATAACCCCGAAACCTTTCCGGTGACTGAAACTGGACTTCCCATATATAAATCTTCACCTCCGGACCATTCCGGAACTCCTTGTGACATCCGGGATCTCATCCGAGACTCCGAACAACTTTCGGTAACCACATACAATTCCCATTACAACTCTAGCGTCACCGAACCTTAAGTGTGTAGACCCTACGGGTTCGGGAGGCACGTAGACATGACCGAGACACCTCTCCGGTCAATAACCAACAGCGGGATCTGGATACCCATGTTGGCTCCCACATGCTCCACGATGATCTCATCGGATGAACCACGATGTCGGGGATTCAATCAATCCCGTATACAATTCCCTTTGTCTACCGGTATGATACTTGCCCGAGATTCGATCGTCGGTATCCCTATACCTTGTTCAATCTCGTTACCGGCAAGTCTCTTTACTCGTTCCGCAACACATCATCCCGTGGCTAACTCCTTAGTCACATTGAGCTCATTATGACGATGTCTTACCGAGTGGGCCCAGAGATACCTCTCCGTCATACGGAGTGACAAATCCCAGTCTCGATTCGTGCCAACCCAACAGATACTTTCGGAGATACTCGTAGTGTACCTTTATAGCCACCCAGTTACGTTGTGACGTTTGGCACACCCAAAGTATTCCTACGGTATCCGGGAGTTGCACAATCTCATGGTCTAAGGAAACGATACTTGACATTGGAAAAGCTTTAGCAGACGAACTACACGATCTTGTGCTATGCTTAGGATTGGGTCTTGTCCATCACATCATTCTTCTAATGATGTGATCCCGTTATCAACGACATCCAATGTCCATGGTCATGAAACCGTGACCATCTATTGATCAACGAGCTAGCCAACTAGAGGCTCACTAGGGACATGTTGTGGTCTATGTATTCACACATGTATTACGGTTTCCGGTTAACACAATTATAGCATGAACAATAGACAATTATCATGAACAAGGAAATACAATAATAACCATTTTATTATTGCCTCTAGGGCATATTTCCAACAGTCTCCCACTTTCACTAGAGTCAATAATCTAGTTACATTGTGATGAATTGAACACCCATAGCATTCTGGTGTTGATCATGTTTTGCTCGTGAGAGAGGTTTAGTCAACGGATCTGCGACATTCAGATCCGTATGTACTTTACAAATATCTATATCTCCCTCCTGAATGTAATCACGGATGGAGTTGAAGCGGCGCTTGATGTGTCTTGTCTTCTTGTGAAACCTGGGCTCCTTGGCAAGGGCAATAGCTCCAGTGTTGTCACAGAATAGAGTCATCGGGCCCGACGCATTGGGAATTACTCCTAGGTCGGTGATGAACTCCTTCATCCAGACTCCTTCCTTTGCTGCTTCCGAAAGCTATATACTCCGCTTCACATGTAGATGCCGCCACGACACTTTGCTTGCTGCTGCACCAGCTGACTGCCCCTCCGTTCAAAATATACAGGTATCCGGTTTGCGACTTGGAGTCGTCCGGATCTGTGTCGAAGCTAGCATCGACGTAACCCTTTACGATGAGCTCTTCGGCACCTCCATATACGAGAAACATGTCCTTTGTCCTTTTCAGGTACTTCAGGATATTCTTGACCGCTGTCCAGTGTTCCGCTCCGGGATCACTTTGGTACCTCCCTACCAAACTTATGGCAAGGTTCACATCAGGTCTGGTACACAGCATGGCATACATAATAGAGCCTATGGCTGAAGCATAGGGGATGACACTCATCTCTTCTCTATCCTTTGCCGTGGTCGGGCATTGAGTCATACTCAATCTCACACCCTGTAACACATGCAAGAACCCCTTCTTGGACTGATCCATATTGAACTTCTTCAATATCTTTTCAAGGTATGTGCTTTGCGAAAGACCTATGAGGCGTTTCGATCTATCTCTATAGATCTTAATACCTAATATGTAAGCAGCTTCTCCAAGGTCCTTCATTGAAAAACATTTATTCAAGTAGGCCTTTACACTTTCCAAAAGTTCTATATCATTTCCCATCAGCAATATGTCATCCACATATAATATGAGAAATGCTACAGAGCTCCCACTCACTTTCTTGTAAATACAGGGTTCTCCATAAACCTGCATAAACCCAAACGCTTTAATTACCTCATTAAAGCGAATGTTCCAACTCCGAGATGCTTGCACCAGCCCATAGATGGAGCGCTGGAGCTTGCATACTTTGTTAGCATCTTTAGGATCGACAAAACCTTCCGGCTGCATCATATACAGTTCTTCCTTAAGGAAGCCATTAAGGAATGCCGTTTTGACGTCCATTTGCCAGATCTCATAATCATAAAATGCGGCAATTGCTAACATGATTCGGACAGACTTCAGCATCGCTACGGGTGAGAAAGTCTCATCGTAGTCAACTCCTTGAACTTGTCGATAACCCTTAGCGACAAGCCGAGCCTTATAGACGGTCACATTACCATCCGCGTCAGTCTTCTTCTTAAAGATCCATTTATTTTCAATGGCTCGCTTATCATCAGGCAAGTCCACCAAAGTCCACACTTTGTTCTCATACATGGATCCTATCTCGGATTTCATGGCTTCAAGCCATTTGTTGGAATCCGGGCCCGCCATCGCTTCTTCATAGTTCGAAGGTTCACCGTTGTCCAACAACATGATCTCCAGGACAGGGTTGCCGTACCACTCTGGTGCGGAACGTGTCCTAGTGGACCTTCGACGTTCAATAGTAACTTGATCTGAAGTTTCATGATCATCATCATTAACTTCCTCTCCAGCCGGTGTAGGCTCCACAGAAACAACTTCCTGTGCTGCGCTACCCTCCGGTTCGAGTGGAGGTACAATTACCTCATCAAGTTCTATTTTCCTCCCACTTACTTCTTTCGAGAGAAACTCTTTCTCAAGAAAGGATCCATTCTTGGCAACAAAGACTTTGCCTTCGGATCTGAGGTAGAAGGTATACCCAATAGTCTCTTTGGGATATCCTATGAAGACGCACTTTTCCGCTTTGGGTTCGAGCTTCTCAGGTTGAAGTTTCTTCACATAAGCTTCGCATCCCCAAACTTTTAGAAATGACAGCTTAGGTTTCTTCCCAAACCATAATTCATACGGTGTCATCTCAACGGATTTATACGGTGCCCTATTTAAAGTGAATGCGGCAGTCTCTAATGCATATCCCCAAAATGATAGCGGTAAGTCGGTAATAGACATCATAGATCGCACCATATCCAATAGAGTGCGATTACGACGTTCAGACACACCATTTCGCTGAGGTGTGCCAGGCGGCGTGAGTTGTGAAACAATTCCACATTTCCTTAGGTGCGTGCCAAACTCGTGACTTAAATATTCTCCGCCACGATCAGATCGTAGGCACTTTATTTCCTGTCACGTTGATTCTCTACCTCACTCTGAAATTCCTTGAACCTTTCAAAGGTTTCAGACTTGTGTTTCATTAAGTAGACATACCCATATCTGCTCAAGTCATCAGTGAGGGTGAGAACATAACGGTAGCCACCGCGAGCCTCGACGCTCATTGGACCGCATACATCGGTATGTATTATCTCCAACAAGTCAGTTGCTCGCTCCATTGTTCTAGAGAACGGAGTCTTGGTCATCTTGCCCATGAGGCATGGTTCGCACGTGTCAAATGATTCGAAATCAAGAGACTCCAAAAGTCCATCAGCATGGAGCTTCTTCATGCGTTTGACACCAATATGACCAAGGCGGCAGTGCCACATGTAAGTGGGACTATCGTTATCAACCATACACTTTTTGGTACTCACACTATGGACATGTGTAACATCACGTTCGAGATTCATCAAAAATAAACCATTGACCAGCGGGGCATGACCATAAAACATTTCTCTCATATAAATAGAACAACCATTATTCTCAGATTTAAATGAGTAGCCATCTCGCATCAAACGAGATCCAGATACAATGTTCATGCTCAAAGCTGGTACTAAATAACAATTATTGAGGTTTAAAACTAATCCCGAAGGTAGATGTAGAGGTAGCGTGCCGACGGCGATCACATCGACCTTGGAACCATTCCCGACGCGCATCGTCACCTCGTCCTTTGCCAGTCTCCGCTTATTCCGCAGCTCCTGCTTGGAGTTACAAATGTGAGCAACTGCACCGGTATCAAATACCCAGGAGCTACTACGAGCGCTGGTTAGGTACACATCAATAACAAGTATATCACATATACCTTTAACGTTGCCGGCCTTCTTATCCGCTAAGTACTTGGGGCAATTCCGCTTCCAGTGACCGGTACCCTTGCAATAAAAGCACTCAGTCTCAGGCTTGGGTCCATTCTTGTTCTTCTTCCTGGCAACTTGCTTACCGGGCGCGACAACAGCTTTGCCGTCCTTCTTGAAGTTCTTCTTACCCTTGCCTTTCTTGAAACTAGTGGTCTTATTCACCATCAACACTTGATGCTCCTTTTTGATCTCGACCTCCGCTGATTTCAGCATCGAGTACAACTCAGGAATGGACTTCTCCATACCCTGCATGTTGTAGTTCATCACAAAGCTCTTGTAGCTAGGTGGAAGCGACTGGAGGATTCTGTCAATGACCGAGTCATCCGGGAGATTAACTCCCAGCTGAGTCAAGCGGTTGTGTAACCCAGACATTTTGAGTATGTGCTCACTGACAGAACTATTCTCCTCCATCTTACAGCTGAAGAACTTGTTGGAGACGTCATATCTCTCGACCCGGGCATGAGCTTGGAAAACCAGTTTCAGCTCTTGGAACATCTCATATGCTCCGTGTTGCTCAAAACGCTTTTGGAGCCCCGGTTCTAAACTGTAAAGCATGCCGCACTGAACAAGGGAGTAATCATCGCAGCGTGACTGCCAAGCGTTCGTAACGTCTTGGTCCGCTGGGAAAATGGGTGGGTCACCTAGCGGTGCATCGAGGACATACAATCTCTTGGAAGCTATGAGGATGATCCTCAAGCTACGGACCCAGTCCGCATAGTTGCTTCCATCATCTTTCAGCTTGGTTTTCTCTAGGAACGCGTTGAAGTTGAGGGTGACATTAGCGTTGGCCATTGGATCTACAATATAGATTGTAAAAAACATTTTTAGACTAAGTTCATGATAATTAAGTTCACATAATCAAATTATTTAATGAACTCCCACTTAGATAGACATCTCTCTAGTCATCCAAGTGATACATGATCCATGTCAACTAGCCCGTGTCCGATCATCACGTGAGACGGACTAGTCATCCATGGTGAACATCTCTATGTTGATCGCATCTACTATACGACTCATGTTCGACCTTTCGGTCTTCCGTGTTCCGAGGCCATGTCTGTACATGCTAGGCTCGTCAAGTCAACCTAAGTGTTTCGCGTGTGTAAATCTGGCTTACACCCGTTGTATGCGAACGTTAGAACCTATCACACCCGATCATCACGTGGTGCTTCGGAACAACGATCCTTAGCAACGGTGCACAGTTAGGGTGAACACCTTTCTTGAAATTTTATTGAGAGATCATCTTATTTACTACCGTCGTTCTAAGCAAATAAGATGTAAACATGATAAACATCATATGCAATCAATATAGTGACATGATATGGCCAATATCATCTTGCTCCTTTGATCTCCATCTTCGGGGCACCATGATCATCACTGTCACCGGCACGACACCATGATCTCCATCATCATGATCTCCATCATTGTGTCTTCATGAAGTCGTCTCGCCAACTATTACTTCGACTACTATGGCTAACGTTTAGCAATAAAGTAAAGTAATTACATGGCGTTTATGATTGACACGCAGGTCATACAATAAAATAAGACAACTCCTATGGCTCCTGCCGGTTGTCATACTCATCGACATGCAAGTCGTGAATCCTATTACAAGAACATGATCAATCTCATACATCACAATGCATCACATCACATCCTTTTGGCCATATCACATCACAAGGCATATGCTGCAAAAACAAGTTAGACGTCCTCTAATTTGTAGTTGCAAGTTTTACGTGGCTGCTATAGGTTTCTAGCAAGAACGGTTCTTACCTACGCCAAAACCACAACGTGATATGCCAATTGCTATTTACCCTTCATAAGGACCCTTTTCATCGAATCCAATCCGACTAAGGTGGGAGAGACAGACACCCGCTAGCCACCTTATGCAACAAGTGCATGTCAGGCGGTGGAACCGGTCTCACCTAAGCGTACGTGTAAAGTTGGTCCGGGCCGCTTCATCCCACAATACCGCCGAATCAAGATAAGACTAGTAACGGCAAGCAAATTAACAAGATCGACGCCCACAACAACTTGTGTTCTACTCGTGCATAGATTCTACGCATAGACCTAGCTCATGATGCCACTGTTGGGAGACGTAGTAGTAAATCAAAAAATTTCCTACGTGTTCACCAAGATCTATCTATGGAGAAACCAGCAATGAGTAAGGGGAGAGTGAATCTTCATACCCTTGAAGATCGCTAAGCGGAAGCGTTACAAAGAACGCGGTTGATGGAGTCGTACTCGCGGCGATTCAAATCGCGGAAGATCCGATCCAAGCGCCGAACGGACGGCGCCTCCGCGTTCAACACACGTACAGCCCGGGGACGTCTCCTCCTTCTTGATCCAGCAAGGGGGAAGGAGAAGTTGAGGGAGAGCTCCGGCAGCACGACGGCGTGGTGGCGGTGGAGCTCGTGGTTCTCCGGCAGAGCTTCGCTAAGCGCTACGGAGGAGGAGGAGGTGTAGGAAGGGGGAAGGGCTGCGCCAAGGGAAGGGTGTGTAGCTGCCCTCCCACCCCCACTATTTATAGGGGGAAGGGGAGAGGGGGCCAGCCCCCTTAGATCCATCTAGAGGGGGGGGGGGCGGCGGCCCCCCGGGGGGGCCACGGCCCCCCTTAGGGTTTCCAACCCTAGGCGCCTTGGGCCCTTGGGGCGGCTGCTCCCCGGGGGGCCGCGCCCCCTTTAGGGTTCCCAACCCAAATACAGCCCATTAGGTCCTCCGTGGCAGGTGGACCCTCACGGTGGACCCCCGGAACCCCTTCGGTGGTCCCGGTACAATACCGATAAACCCCGAAACCTTTCCGGTGACTGAAACTGGACTTCCCATATATAAATCTTCACCTCCGGACCATTCCGGAACTCCTCGTGACGTCCGGGATCTCATCCGGGACTCCGAACAACTTTCGGTAACCACATACAATTCCCATTACAACTCTAGCGTCACCGAACCTTAAGTGTGTAGACCCTACGGGTTCGGGAGGCACGTAGACATGACCGAGACACCTCTCCGGTCAATAACCAACAGCGGGATCTGGATACTCATGTTGGCTCCCACATGCTCCACGATGATCTCATCGGATGAACCACGATGTCGGGGATTCAATCAATCCCGTGTACAATTCCCTTTGTCTACCGGTATGATACTTGCCCGAGATTCGATCGTCGGTATCCCTATACCTTGTTCAATCTCGTTACCGGCAAGTCTCTTTACTCGTTCCGCAACACATCATCCCGTGGCTAACTCCTTAGTCACATTGAGCTCATTATGACGATGTCTTACCGAGTGGGCCCAGAGATACCTCTCCGTCATACGGAGTGACAAATCCCAGTCTCGATTCGTGCCAACCCAACAGATACTTTCGGAGATACCCGTAGTGTACCTTTATAGCCACCCAGTTACGTTGTGACATTTGGCACACCCAAAGTATTCCTACGGTATCCGGGAGTTGCACAATCTCATGGTCTAAGGAAACGATACTTGACATTGGAAAAGCTTTAGCAGACGAACTACACGATCTTGTGCTATGCTTAGGATTGGGTCTTGTCCATCACATCATTCTTCTAATGATGTGATCCCGTTATCAACGACATCCAATGTCCATGGTCATGAAACCGTGACCATCTATTGATCAACGAGCTAGCCAACTAGAGGCTCACTAGGGACATGTTGTGGTCTATGTATTCACACATGTATTACGGTTTCCGGTTAACACAATTATAGCATGAACAATAGACAATTATCATGAACAAGGAAATACAATAATAACCATTTTATTATTGCCTCTAGGGCATATTTCCAACAGCTTCAGCAAGCGCAGCCACCAGCCGGCCTCAGCCCTCCAAACCATCCCGATCACATGGTCTTTTCCGTTTTCACTCTGTGTCTATGCACTTCCCCGTTTTCAATTCTCCCGCCGAGTCGGCGTAGCCGGCTCGGGGGCTAGCCGGCTAGACCGCGCCTCGCCATTTTTCCTTAAGTCCATTCCGAAGCGTACGAACCGCCAAAGCCCTCTCCTCGCCAGCCACAGCCGGCTCCCGGCTGTCCGGTCGGCAAGAGCCAAAGGCCGAAAGCATCGTCACGCGAGAACGGCTAAGGAGGAGGGCCTGGCTCGGCCAATCCGGCTCAACCCGCCCTCTCTCACTAATTCGCCGCATGACCGGCCGCGCGCCAGGCGGTTTCGCCGCCTGCCGCCAGCCGGCCCAGTGGGTGTTTCGCTCGCGCTCAACGTCCGAAAAAGCCTAAGTATTGTGCGTCCCCTCTCAAGGCCGAATCCCCGTCCTAGCCACAGTCCGCGACCCGGCTGTCCAGCTAACGGGAAGGAAGCCCGAAGACAAGACAAACAAGAAAAGGCACAAGGCCGAACAGCAAAAAGTGAAATTGCCTGCAAAATTTATATATAGCAAAGGCCCTCGGCCACAAGTTCATTACATGGAACTACACCCCCAGTGGGTGGACTTGCTACCTAACTAAGTTTGAGTACAGGAAAGACGAAAAGAAAAAAGAAATCCTAAGCAGCACCCACGTCGTCTCCGGCCGGCGTCGGTTCAGCCGAGGTGGACGCGGTTGCCGGGTCGGGCCTTGTGCTCTCCGGCCTCTCGATCGTGGCGTCGTCCTCCGGGTCGGCCTCGTCGTCGGCGTAGGCCCCCGTCTCGGCCGAGCTGCCGTCCAGGTCGTTCAGCAGCAGGTCGAACTCATCGGCGGGGAGCTCCTCGCCGTCCTCCATCCGCTCCAGGACGAACTCGTCGTACGGAGCAAACGATGCCAGATAGCTGGCCTGCCCGGCGATCCGCTGCGCCCTCGCCGCCAAGTCGTCCTCCGCGCCGGCCCGCTGCGCCGCCAGGCGGTCGAGGTCCACGCCCGGATACCAGGACACGACGAAGCGCAGCGCCGTCTCCGCGCCGGCCCGGGCCGCGGAGGCCCTCCACGCGCCGAGCCGCTCCATGCCGGCTTCCAGCCACCGCGCCAGCCGGGTGACGCTGTTCGGCACCACCGCACTCGGCCAGAGGCCGCTCGCCATGCCCATCCCGGCCTCGAACAGGCGGTGCATGTGCCCCTCCACGGCTCGAAGACGGGCCTCGCAGGCAAGGACGATCTCCGAGAGGCTCCAGGCGGCGCAAACGTCGATCTCGGCCCCTGTCGCGCACAGGTCCGCCCGATGGGTATACACAACCGCATCGGCCGCCTCCTGCGTCTCCGGGAAGACTCCTGGCAAAGGAAGGGAACAAATCAGTCAAAAAAAGCAACTTGCCGGCTACGCCAGCCAGACCAAAGAAAAGATAAGCACTTACGGGCGAAGGTCTCGTCGAGGTGCTGCGCCTCGCCCAGCATCCCATTCTCCCGTATGGCCGACGCGCGAGCCTGGGCCTCGAGATCCTTCTCGAGCTGGGCGATCCTCCTGCCGGCGTCCGCCAGCTCCTCGGCCCCCTTGCCGCGCTCCTCCGCCAGCCGGCCCAGCTCTGCCTGGTGGGCATCCTCCGCCTTGGCCTTCTCGGCCTCCAGCCGATCCACCTCGGTCCGGAGGCGGTCGTGGTCGGCGACTGCAAGATTGCGCCGCAGGCCGGCTTCGGCAAGCCGGCTTCGGAGACCCGGCACCTCGGCCACGGCGGCTGCGTGACGAGGTCCCAAGTCAGATGCCGGAAGCAAAGATTAGAAGAAGACAAAGCTATAAGATTCGACCCGGCTGCTTCGCAGTCCGGCCCGAATCTCGAGGGCTACACCCAGTGGGTGCGTTGGCGGGCCCCCACTGGAGAAATGCAAGACGTACCTTGAACCCGGCACAGCTCCTCTTCCTTGGCGGCGAGCTGGGCTTTGGCCTCACGGAACCGCTCCCGGAGCCGGCTGTACACGCTGGCCCGCAGGTCATACAGATGCTGCGCGCAGATAGAGGATTAGAAGAATGCAAAAGACAAGCTATAAGATTCGACCCGGCTGCTCTGCAGCCCGGCCGAACCTCGGGGGCTACACCCAGTGGGTGTGCTGGCGCGCCCCCACTGATTCAACAACGAAGGCAAGCAAAGAGTGAAAACTTACTGCAATCGCCTGCTCCACCCTCCACGCCGCCTCCTGCTCTTCCCGGACGAAGGCCTGCAGGCGCTCGCTCCGACCACGAAGCTGCGAGCGCAAGGCATCCACCGCGTCATCCTCCCGGGTTCGCGGCCCGACCACGACCTCGCTGGAGCTCGCCCACAGCTGCTGGATCGCGGTCCCGGCGCCGGGTCCGCTTCCACCCGGCCGCTCAGAGTTCGTGGCGGTTTGGGGCGGCACGACCACCAGGGTACCGGCGTCCCCGGTCGCGGCCTCCGGGGCCGGCGTCAGCTGCACTTGGCCGGATGGCGCGGAGTCCGCCTCGCGCCTCTCTCCGCCGCCCTCGCCTCCTCCCGCCGGGTCGGCCCGGGGCGGCGTGTCCACGACGATGGTCTCATCGACGTCCGACTCGCCGTCGGCCGGCTCCGTCCACCCCTCCGGCTCGCCCGCTCCCTTCGGCTGCGGCTCGATGATCGTCACCGCCGGCGCCGAGCCCCTCTCCATCTCCGGCCAGGCCAGGTCCGCGGTGATCCTGGCCCGCTTCGCGGAGGCCCTCTCCCACACCCGGGTCGAGGCCTCCACCATCTCTTTCTCGGCCGCCTCCCGATCCCGCCAGGCATCGCGCGTCGCCGCGTCGGGATCCCGGCCGGACTGATGAGCTTCGAGCTCCTCCTCCACGGCCCGATCCGGCTCGCGGTCGACGACGCTGCTCCGGGTTTTCCTCCAGACGGCCTCGCCCGCCGCGGCCTCCGCTGCCACCACCGCCAAGTCAAGGGCGGACCTGTGCACGGCAGGCTTGTCACGGCGAAGGCATAAGCAAGAAACAAGCAAGAATCAGAAAAGGACAAAACACACTTACCCAATGACCTTGGGGACCTCCCGCCTCTGGCCCTCCGACGGGGCGAGCCGGCGCTTCTTCTTAACGACGGCCCTCTCGCGTGCCGGACCCGTCGCCGTCGGCCGCTTCGCGAGCGGCCTCGCCTCGACCGCCTCCTTCCCATGCGGCCGGCTGACGGACGCCGCCGCGCGGGCCGGCCCGGCACCGGCCGCCTTTCGCAGCCGTCTTGGGGGGTCGACGCTGGCGTCCTCCCCAACCGAGGGCGCTGCACCGCGGGCATCGGTCTGGGCCTCCTCGTCGTCATCCGGCCAGTCTCGCAGTGGATCTGGGGGCGGAGACTTACCCGCATTCCGCGACCCGCCGGCCGCGGCATCAGCCAGGCGCGCTTCGACCGCCCCTCCTCCGCCTCGGCGCCGGCCTCCTCCACGTCCGAGTCGGGCAGGTCGGCCAGCAAGATCTGGGGATTCGGCCCGTCGTGATTCCGCTGGCTGGCGAATAGCTGCGGCCCTCCCGCGGCGTCAGGACACAAGAATAACGTCGAAGCGGCAAAAAATAAAGACCAGGGACTCACCGCCGGCGCCGGGTTCCCCCGATGATAGGGCTCCTTCCCGAAGCTCCACCCCTCCTCCTTCAACCCGGCCTTGGAGATGTAGTTCTCCCGCTGGGCGATCCCGGCCGGCGTCAGCTCCTTGGTCGACATCCGGGTCGGGTCGTGCCGGCCGCTCATGTCGCAGATCCGGTGTGCCCGGCGCTGCAGCGGCAGCACCCGGCGGGCGATGAAGGCCGCGATGAGGTCGGCCGGCTTCAGCCCCTCGCGACCCGTCATCTCCCCGACCCGGCGGCAGATGTTCACCATCTCCTACGGTGGCTTCTTGGGGCAGTAGCCCCAGTTCGGCTTCTCGAGCGGCGGCCGTCGACGAAGGGCGGAAGGTTGATGACGTCCACTGCCGGGTCGGCGTTCCGGACGTAGAAGAACGTCGTCTGCCACTTTTTGGCCGAGTCTTCAAGCGGCAGCTTGGGAAACGGCCCGTTCGGCTGGCCGGTAACCACCGCTGCCCCGCAGTCGGACATGACGCCGGCCGACGCCCCCTGTTGCTTGAGGAAGAACATCTTCCCCCACACCTCCACAGTCGGCAGCAGGCCGAGGTAGCCCTCGCAGAGCGTGGCGAAGCCGGCGACCTGCAGCACGGCGTTGGCGCCGAGGTGATGCGGCTGCAGCCCGAAGAAATCGAGTAAGGTGCAGAAGAAAAGACTCGCGGGAAGGCCGAGCCTGCGCTCGAAGTGAGAATAGAAGACGATGTGCTCGCCCGCCTGCGGCCGCGGCACCCTCTCCGGGCCGGGCGCGCGCGCGACCAGTGCCTCCGCCGGCGGCAGCCGCTTCGTACGGCGGAGGTACCGAATGTTGTCCTCGGTCGTAATGGAGCCCTCCCAAGAGCCTTTCGGCAGCGCCATTGGAGGGCTCTACGGGCGTCGAGATACGGCGGTGAAGAGGAGGAGGAAGGGAGAGCTGCGCGCTGCGGGCCTCTGGTCGCGGTGCGCGGCGACGGGCGCGGGCAAGGCACGCGGTGGCGGCGCTTCGCTCGGGCATGGCGGAGAAGAAGCAGGAGTAGAGGAGAAGCGAGGGGCGGGGGTGTGTGCGGGAACGTTTCCGCCACACTCTCCCCCTTCTCATTTATAACCGCGAGAGACCGTGGGGGAGTGGGATCGTTTGCGCCCACGATCCCCACTCCCCCGCACTGTGCGCGCACGTTCCCCATGCGCATTTACTGTGCGGGGAAGCGCAACCGCCAAGGGTCGCCGCAGTAAATCCCTCGCACGCGGGCCGAGGGCGTGTCATGGCGGGCCCGGACCGCAGTCGCGTCCCGTCGCACGTATGGGCTGGCAGGCCTCGCCCGCCGAAAGGCAGCACGTGGCGGTCCGTCGAGCTGCGGTGGGCGCGAATCGTCGTGCAAAGCAAGACTCGTCTGGCGGAGGTTTCCGTTTCCCGCCCAGGCCGGGGTGCCACGACCCGGCCTCCGAAAGCCGGCACCCAGCGTGTGTTCCCGGCGTCCGCTGCCGCGTTGCCGACGCGCGCATGGACGGAGCCGCCTAGCCGGACTCCAGCACTTCATCAACGAACCAGCTCCACAGGGGGGTAAGCTGCGAAGGCCCTCCTGCCTGCAGCCGGCGAACCTTCACAGCTTCGGGGACTACTGTCGGGGGGATGATCCCCGGGTAGGCAACAGAGCCCGGATCCCCCTTCTTTTCAACACATCGGGGCAGGGCAAGCCCCTCAACCCGGCTGGCCCGAGCGCCGGCTCCCCAGCGCGAGCCGGCTCAGCGTGGCGACCCGGCCTAGCTGGCTGGCCTATGCCGGCTGGCCGCTAGAGGACAGCTCTCACGACAAGACCAGCATGGCAACAGCGCCCCCTGCGCCCCCGCCCAAGGCGGGCGGTGTCCGAGCGGCGCGATCCTGTTGCTAGGCGGCGCCGACTGCCCTATGACGAACGACAAGACCTGCCACAGTGCCGCGCTGCCGACCGAGCCCGTGCCCGGCGGACCCGGCACACCCGGCGCACCCGGCGGACCCGGCGGCCCCACCGCCGGCTCCTAGACAATGACACCAGGGCTCCGCGCCTGGGCATCTTTACCATTGTAACCCTGGGGGGTCGATCTATAAGACCCCCCAGGAGGCCTCCATGCAGAGGGGTTCACTCTCTCTAGGTTCAGCTTCTTTGGTAGTACACACACACCCACACTCACAGGAGAGGACGGACGGCGGCCTAGCCCCTTTTTCCTCCTCCGCCCACACAGCTCCAGGAGCAACCTTGTAGCCCTTGTGCTTTCCATACTCCATTCGACAGGACTAGGGGTGTTACCTCTCCAGAGGGCCCCGAACCTGGGTACGTCTCGTGTCTCGCACTTGCTCGTGCCAACCTCGCCTCCAGAACCCACCGGCGTCCTCTCGTAACCCCATCTTTTTAGCCATCTTATGGCATCTGCCGTGAGAATACCACGACACCACCCCCCCAGGCGCGCGTTGATGCCTCGTGGGCCCCCTGTGGCACCTCTTTGCGTGATTCCAACGCTGAAAAATCATATATATTCAAAAACCCCTGAAAGTTAACCTAGATGAGTTTTTACGCCGCCGCAAGCCTCTATACCAAGGAGATCTCATCTGAAGCCCTTTTCCGGCACCCTGCCGGAGGGGGGGTCATCACCGGAGGCCATCTTCATCATCCCGGTGGTCTCCATGACGAGGAGGGAGTAGTTCACCCTCGGGGCTGAGGGTATGTACTAGTAGCTATGTGTTTGATCTCTCTCTCTCGTGTTCTTGATATGGCACGATCTTGATGTATCGCGAGCTTTGTTAATATAGTTGGATCATATGGTGTTTCTTCCCTCTATATCCTTGTTGTGATGAATCGAATCTTTTCCCTTTGAGGTTTCGTTATTGTCGGATTGAATCTTTTAGATTTGAGAACACTTGATGTATGTCTTGCATATGAATACCCGTGGTGACAATGGGGTATTATATTGATTCACTTGATATTAGTTTTGGCACTCAACTCGCGGATTCTCGAGGTGACATTTGGGGTAATCTATGCATAGGGGTTGATGCACATTTTCATTATCTTTTCTCCGATAGAAACTTTGGGGTGCTCCTTGGAGTTCTTTGTGTGGATCGAATATTATGATTATGAAGTTGTTTGATGCATATCGTATAATCAACTCACGGATACTTGTGGTGACATTGGAGTATCTAGGTGACATTAGAGTTGGTTGATGTGTATCATATGGTGTTATTTTAGTACGAACTCTAGGGCTGTTTGTGACACTTATAGGATTAGCTCAATAGATCGATCGGAAAGGATAACTTTGAGGTGGTTTCGTACCCTACAAAAAATTTCTATCTTATGTTCTCCGCTAATAGGAACTTGAGAGTGATTCTTTATCGCACGTTGAGGGATGGTTATATGATCTAATTATGTTAGCATTGTTGAGAGATTGCACTAGCGAAAGTATGAACCCTAGGCCTTATTTCTAAGCATTGCAATACCGTTTATGCTCACTTTTGTTACTTGCTACCTTGCTGTTTTTTATTGTTCGCACTACAAAAACCTATATCTACTATCCATACTATACTTGTATCACCATCTCTTCGCCGAATTAGTGCACCTATACAATTTACCATTGTATTGGGTGTGTTGGGGACACAAGAGACTCTTTGTTATTTGGTTGCAGGGTTGTTTGAGAGAGACCATCTTCATCCTACGCCTCCCACGGATTGATAAACCTTAGGTCATCCACTTGAGAGAAAATTGCTACTGTCCTACAAAACTCTGCGCTTGGAGGCCCAACACGAGTCTACAAGAATAAGTTGTGTAGTAGACATCAGTGTACAGCGTTGTGCCTGTGGGGGAGCGAGCGGTGTGGGAGAAGAAGACGACGGTCGGGTGGCTGTGCGCTATTGGGCCGGTCGACTGCCACCCTTTGATATTGGCGCTGTGTTTTTTTTTACTTTTGTCTACTAGATGAGTAGGCTGTTTTTTTATGTTAACCATGGGTGAGTAGGCTGTTCGTCTAAAGTTGCTAGTGTTCTGCAACTCCTGTCGGCGAGTCCGGTCCAAAGTTGCGGAGCGGGAGCGAGCGTGGGCGTAGTCGATCACACACAAGTACAGAAAAGTAGAATTGACACAGAGATGTAGGGGTAGAGCTCTCTTTATTATTATTCATTGATCAATCGTTTTGTACAAAGGGTGCTCTCCTCTATATATAACTAGGGGTGGAGGGATAAGTGCCCACTTTACGTTAAGTGGGGGAAACGTTGGTCAAAGGCTGGAGCATTGGCCAAGTCGGGCCGCAACCGCTCCAACCGGCCCGTTAGTTTCCCAACACTCCCCCTTGGGCAGTTATCCGTATATCCATGCCTCAAAACTCTGAAAAACCCAGTGGAAAAAATATGGAGAAAGAGCGCATAGTATACGTTGTTGTATTGCACGAATTGCCTCGTCAAAAACCTCGTGTGAGAAACATCAGGAAAACTCTCACAAGGGAAAAAGAGTACAATCCACTCAACCATCAAGTTGAGTACTCGATCATCGGGATCGAGATTTTAACGACGAGTTTGTGAAGTTTCTCCCCCTCAACCTTGCATCTCTCTAAGTCTCATCATACCGATTCCACGCACACACACCTCTCGAAGGATGATGTTGGTAATGATTTAGTGAACATATCAGCAAGATTGTCACAGGACTTAGTATGCAAAATTCTCACCTCGTCCAACTGTTGCAGCTCATGTGCATAGAAGAATTTGTGACTAATATGCTTTGTGAGGTTACTCTTCACATAATCCATCTAAACTTGTGCAACACAAGCAGCATTATCTTCATAGATAATGGTAGGGGTTTGTACGGTGTTCAGCCCACACGTCTGCTGAATGTGGCCGATCATCTGCTGAAGCGATACACATTCTTTTGATGCTTCGAATAGTGCCATGATTTCCGAGTGTTTCGTGGAAGTCGATACAAGAGTTTGCTTGGACGATTTCCAGGAAAACGTAGTTCCACCACAAAGGAAAACATACCCAGTCTGTGATTTGCAACTACGCGGGTCCAATAGGTACCCAGCATCGGCATAGCCTATAAGAGATAGGTCTTGATTCCTTCTATAAAATAGCCAAGATCTTTGGTCCCTTGCAGGTAACGGAAGATGTCCTCGACGCCTTTCCAGTGTCTCTTGGTAGGCTCAGAACTATACCTAGCAAGCAAATTGACGGCGAATGCAATGTCCGGCCGTGTACAATTTGCGAGGTACATGAGTGCTCCAACTGCACCCAGGTAAGGAACCACTGGTCTTAGAGTTTCCTCCCCCTCTTCCTTAGGCCTGAACGGATCCTTGTCTGGCTGTAAAGATCTCCCGACCATCGGGGTCTTACTCCCGACCATCGGGGTCTTAGAAGGATATGCCTTGTCAAATCCAAATCTTTCCATCACCTTCTGGGTGTAGGTCGACTAGTGCACTAGAATCCCATCAGGGGAATGTTCAAGTTGCAGACCTAGATAGAACTTGGTTTTACCCAAATCATTCATCTCAAATTCCGACATCGAGTAGGAACTCGCTTCCTCAATATCCTCAGGTGTACCAATTATGTTTAAATCGTTCACGTACACCGAGATTATATAGAATCCATCTTGGGATCGTCGTATAAAAACACATGGGCAATCTTTATTGCTCGTGTAGCCCTTCTGATGAAGGAAATCGCTTAGACGATTATACCACATCCTACCAGACTGTCTGTTTGCTCTATCATGGTTCGGAACTGGGATACCTTCGGGAACCTTCATGTATATGTTCGAATCCAAGTTACCATATAGGTAAGTAGTGACAACATCCATTAATTTCATTTTCAAGTCCATATTTATTGCCATTGAGATCAAGTATCTAAAGATAATTCCATCCATGACCGAGGAATAAGTCACCTCAAAATCGACACCTGGTTGTTGAGTGAACCCTTGAGCGACGAGCCTTGCTTTGTACCATACTGCCTTGTTATTTTCATCTCTCTTCCGAACAAAAACCCACTTATGGCCAACAAGGCGTATATGGGGACGAGTTAGATTAACCGATCCAAACACCCTCCTTCTGTTGAGAGATAATAATTCAGCAATAATTGCCTCCTACCAATCTTTCCAATCCGACCTTTTGAGCGAGAGTGTTAGGTTCAAGGTCAAGATCTATGATTGAGGCAATTTTCTTGGCAAAGTTAATGTCGACAATTACCGTTGCTCGGTTCATGGACTCTCCCGCATTCATATAATTTATGGCCATTTTGTCATGGAGCGCATCTGGCGCAAACACTTGCTCTACCAAATTTCCCATTCTGGGAGCAAGGTCCTTTAGCTTTCCTGCGCCGATGTGTGCGCACACATCTCCGCTGGATGTTTCCTCTATGGGAAAGTTTAAGTCCGGAATTTCGTGCACTGAATTTTCCGTACTTGTGCCAGGTCTCAACTGGCTCCCCGTTTCACTTTGGGGCACTTTGGCGACAGGCTGTGATAAATCTCTCTTATCCTTTTTCACCAGGCATCCCCGAGTACTTGGGATTTGAGAAGCCGGATTTCTCGTCCTTTTAGGCCTATGCATAGGAGCGGGTATACCATCATTTTATTCGGTATTTCAACCCTTTCCGGTGCATTGCACACATGCACATGCGACTTTGTCATAGTCTTTAAGTCACTAAAGTAAATGGGCAGTTGATTTGCTAATGACTACAAATTCTATTATCTTTTTGGACTTCACTCGCTGTCTTAGCAGTGCGCGGGTCATGAGCGTGGATTCTCGTGGCTTGCCACGTGATTTCTCGACTTTTAGCATCAAGGGGTTGATTCTCTCCCCGTAAAGTCGGGAAAACATCCTCGTCAAAAATGCAATCAACAAAATGAGTCGTATGACAGTCACCTGTCATGGGGTCCAGATACCTAATTATCGACACAGTCTCATAACCAACGTATATCCCCGACTTACGGAGCGGGCCCATTGCTGATAGCTGGGGTGGTGGTATTGGTACATATACCTGGCAACCGAACCTACAAAGGTGGGAAATTTTTGGTGCCGACCCTTGCGCAGGCTGAACAGGAGAGTCGATGTTGTAGGCCGACAGTCTAAAGTTGATGAGATTGGCCACGTGTAACACTACGTGGCCCCAACAATGTAGTTGGTAAATTACAACCCTGAAGGAGCAGTCGGGCAATGAATATAATTATTTAAATCAATGCCTCGGTAAGTCCATTTTGTGTATGAACTTGAGGTACCGAGTGCTCAACTTTGATTCCCATTGCCATGCCATAATCATCGAACGCCTTCGAACTAAATTCTCCGGCGTTCTCCATTTGAATAGACTTTATACGATAGTCGAGTAAATTATTCCTCATTTGTATGATCTGAGAGATCAACTTTTGCAAAGGCATGGTTCCGTGCTGACAGCAGGCAAACACTGGATCATTTAGAGGAAGCATCGAGCACCATGAAGTACCAAAACGGCCCCCGTGAGGGCAGAATTGAACCGCATATGTCCCCTTGGATACATTCTAAGAACGCGGGGATTTCATCCTTCACTTTGACGGAATGACTAACTTCCCCATGGCGCATGCGGAGCATACAAAATCATCGAGATTCGGGAAGCTTTCCACGTTAACAGTATGACCATGCAAGTTGTTAATTATATTTCACATCATCCTAAGTTCGGATGGCCTAACCTATCGGCCAGAGGCAGAAAAGTTCAGAGCTTCTAAATAGTCTTAAGGGTAATGTACACAGGCGGTGCTACTATTTTAGTTTAGTATAGCCCTGTGTCGAACGGAGGAAGCCTTTCGATAACATGTTTATCATTTGCATCCCGCTTGGTGATGAGTATACACACTTGGCTATAGTCATCATCGGTCTCAACGTGGAAACCATTAGCGCGGATGTCTTTAAAGCTCAAAAGAGTACGAGTCGACTTCGGGTACAACAATGCATCATTAATGATCACAGTTGTCCCCATAGAAAGTATGAAGGTGGCTCGTCTGGAGCCAAATATGTTCGAACCGCAGCATGCGATTGTCATAATAATTCCCGAAGATTTTTAATAGACTCAAAGTACTTAGTTGCTCGTAAAATGGTGTTAGTGGTACTGCTATCAACAAGACACATTTCCACCACTCGGTGCCACACGTGTTCTAAAATATGACATCTAACTAATATAATGTAGCGAGGAAGGAGCTACATAAATAATAAGTGCACATATTTCAGAACATAACAGGCTATCATAATTAAATAAAGGAATAAATGGATGAATGCAAACATCATCCAATCGCCAAGTGATGAATAAGGTTTTGCTCTAATAGAGTACAACCCACAAGAGATGAATGTATCAATTTAATCTAGGGATTATAAACAAACGGGAAACCAAGAGAGTAAATGAGGGGCCATTTACTCTAGTCTAGATGTCAAGGCGGCTAAGCATCTCCACATAGTAGAGCTTTTGTCAGGATAACATCACCATCGAGTTCGTGTGTCGGGGGGGGGGGGGGGGGCACCAATAGCTCTACCGTGGGCACCTATAAGGCGCTCCCGTAGGAGCCGACCGCGCTACCCCTAGACAATGTAGACACACCAAGCAGTTGCACAACAATGGTTCTACTCCTCCTCTCCATGGGGACAAACAATGTGCTCCAGCCTCTCGAACCACTTTGTGAGAGCGATCTAAAAGGCTAGGGCACTTCGTTCTGTCATGTACGCATTTTGCAGGGTACCACGGAGGTCGAGTTGAAGAAAGTGCAACAACCGAGCATTCAACCTAGGAGTGGTGGGGACCATCTGGTCTTCAAGCCTATCGCCCCGAGTCATTCAGATTCGAGGACAGCCTCCACGTTGAATGACAAGGTGGGGTACCCTAGCCCATACACTGTCCGCGCATTCACCCTAGGAGTGGCGAAGACCATCTGGGTCCACAAGCCTATCGCCCTCTAGGGTCACTCGGACCCGAGGATTATCTCCACGTCGAATGCTCGGTGGGGTAGTAGAACCCCTTATGGGCAAAACTCGATGGACTCCCGGTTTGTTGATTCCGGCCATCAGCGATTATCAAGGGGTTACATCGGGTAATCCATGACGTAAAAGCGATGAAGATACATTTTATTCATCAAAGTGACGTTCCGATATTTATGACATACTAAAATATGCATTACATAGCGATTAAAAGTAAGCAACAATTAATCTACAACAGTAAAAGCATATAATAAAAGCATGTACATTAAAATAGCATGTAGCTAAAACTGACACGTCCAGGGCGTTATACGCAAAATAATTCAGCAGGAATAAAGTTGTGTACAAATACAGCAGTGTTTTTGCTGCAGTGGCCGTCGGCCCATCTAACACCTCGCGCAGCACCCTTTTTTTTTAGTTTCAGGGGTACCGCTCGTACCGCCCAGCCTACCTTGGCTGGTTGAGCCGGCCCACCAGAGGCGACGCTAGGGGTTGAGCCGCAAGCGCTCCAACCGGCCCGTTAGTTTCCCAACAGCTAGATGAGTAGTCTGTTTTTTTTTCTGTTAACCATGGGTGAGTAGGCTGGTCATGTAAAGTGTAATAGAACGAATCTGGACGTATCGTCGTCAATAACCAGATTCGTTCGACTACGCTTTAGAGGACCAAGCTTCTCTTTTTTTGACGGGTTAGGACCAAGCTTCTTAATAAAGCTTCGGTTAATAATTTTTGTGTGTGGTTGTCAGCTTATAGACCGAGTAAACAGCACGCGCTGAACTCGCGAAGCGGCTGCGTGAGTTTGGATCTCGCACCCAGCCCTCTTATGTAGCCGACCTCGCCGCCCCATCCTTTGTAGCTAGGCGATGTGGGACTAATCAAAGTGTTGGAGCGGGCATAGGTCAGTCGTTGGGAGAGCCTTGTTCTGTACAAGTGTGGGCCTTTGGTGGCTTGCACCTAGGTTCTCAGCCCACGAGAGGGCTAAGGCCGTCCTGACTTTGGACGCTGCCACGCGCGGTTCCTTGACCTGGGGGAAAAGTTAGCTCCGTTTTGGAAAAGCTTTGAAATAAGCCGGCTGATTTCAACGCTCGTGTCCGCCGCGCGGACCGCCGTCTGATCGCTCGAAACAAATAACACCATCATTTCTTTTTGCGGAAAAATAACACCATCATTAATGCCTAGTAGCGGCGTTCGAAAAACGACGTTACCGGCACCGAGCCCAGACGTTACTAGCAGATAAGTGTTACTACTAACACGGGCTGCCAGCGCCACTAACGTGACAACTTTAACCGCGCTGGTTACTGACACCGGTAGTAATATGGACATCAGCGGCGTTGAGTTTAGGACGCGCCGCAACGGGCAATCCTAGTAGTGACGTCAGACCTGCGTCGACGCCATGAGTGAAAGATAGTTTTAGTCACGTTTGTTTTGCACGACGCCATTGATACGGTAAGTATTAGGTCCTGATTGTTTGGGCTTTTGCTTCTGCTTTTACAGCTTTGGAGCTTTTATGGCTTTTGATGAATCAATATAACAATATTTGGCTCCAAATGCCCTAAAAGCTCCAAAAACACCTATTTAGGAGCTTTTATGGCTTTTTGGCCAAAGTGAAAAAGCTGCAGAAGCAAAAGCAAAAGCCCAAACAAACAGGGCCTTAGTGGCGTCCTTCTTTTGTCTACCTCATTCACTGGATGGTTTATTACTAGCGTCTTGTCACCTGTACACGCCTATAGTTCTATTTAGCACACCCTCCGCCCCGTATTACTTGTCGTAGAAATGAATAGAAATGGATATATCTAGAACTAAAAATACATCTAGATACTTTCAGTTTCGCGACAAGTAATTTCGGACAGAGGAAGTATTAGAAAGTATATTCCCCCCTTAAAAAAATCAGGGTGCTTATCAAAATTATACCCCAAGAATCACAATATATCATGCACATTTAAAAAGAAGTACCTTAACAAAACATTCAAAGCATGTGCGCACGTGCATATGCATCTTAGAAACAGAATAAAGTCTAGTAGTGATCGATCATCAGTGTCGACAAACGTTAAGAGAACCCGAAATGTATTTTTGTGCACAAGCACAAGAGAACAAGAAATGTATTTTTGTGTGCAAGCACCTAAGGCATCTTCATTATCGTCTCCCATCTAGCACTGGCTTCGGTTTTTGTAATCAGAACTACTGGGACGACGTTCAACGTCTGCTATTGCGGCAAATAATGTGACGCCCCTGCTCGACCGTGCACTAATCATACACGCAAACGTGCACGCTCGAGATCAGAGACTCACGGGAAGATATCACAACACAACTCTAAACTCAAATTTAAACATAAATCTTCATATTACAAACCAGGGGTCACGAGGACCCGAATACATAAGTCATACACACAAATAATATCTAGGTACAAACATAGTTAGTCAAGTTTGCCTTACGAAGGCTAGCACAAACAGCGACACTGATCGAAAAGGCGAAGGCCTCCTGCCTAGGGCCTCCGAACTACTCCTGATCGGCTGGTTCAACCCAGTAGTACCTGCCTCCGGGACTCTCCTGGTAGTAGTCTCCTGCGGTGGCGTCTGGCTCCGGGGCTCCATCGACTGATTGCATCAAGCGGGGAAAAGAAATAACAAAGCAACCGTGAGTACTCATCCAAAGTACTCGCAAGACTGACATCAGAACTATACTAAGTATGCATCGGTATCAAAGGAATGGGGCTATATGTTCCGTATGTTAGAGGGGTGTGGCAGGTATGGAAGTGTCATATTCGGATTCTTCACATTTTTCTGATCATTTTTCATATATAAATTATTTCCGTCCGAGTTACGGTTTATTTTATATGATTTTTCAAAGTTTTACTAAATTTCTAGAATTAATTTAATTATTAAATTCGAATTATCCGAAACAGTGTCAGATGACATCAGCATGACGTATGCATGACATCAGTGGGTCAACCCCAGCTGTTCAGGTCAAACCTGACAGCTGGGTCCCACCTGTCATAGACACAGAACTAATTAGGATTAAATTTAAACTAATCCGAGTTAATTAGCGGGTGACCCCACATGTCAGTGACTGGTTAATTTAATTAATGAAATAATTAGCATTTTATTTATTTCTAAAAATGTTTAAACGGGGTGGGACCCTCGTGTCAGTGACACGGGTGCCCAGTAAGCCGAGTTGACTCGGTCAACTGGGCCCGCGGACCCACCAGTCAGCGTCACAGAGGCGGGCCAGGCTGTGCCACGTCGGCGGTGGCCGGCGACGTCGTCGGAGTTACTCCGGCGACCATTTTCACGGCGGCACGGCTCGGACAGCGGTCGGATTTCGCGCGCGCGAGGCGGCGTTCGAAAGAGGGGAGCGAGGCGCGTCGATCTGTGGTGGTCTCGCGAGCTGGGATGGCCGGAGTGGAGCGCTACGTACGTCGACGGCGAGCGGCGGCGCGTTCGGGCGAGCTTGGATCCGGCGACTACGGGCACGTCAAGGGCTGCGAGCGGGCGCGTTCGGCTGCTGCGAGTGTGCTGAGCACGATGCCATGCTCGGTTGAGCATAACGGCGACTAAATGGACGGCGACGAGCTCGTCGGCGGAGGCGGTTTCGGGCGGCGATGGCAGCGGCGGCTACGGGCAGCTAACGGCGACGAGAGAGAGAGGAGAGGAAGCAGAGGCTCACGATGAGCCTGTAGAGGTGCAAAGGTGGGCGCGGGGAGGGCTCGAGGCGACGAATCGACAGCGGCGACGCGGGCGGCCGTAGGTTGAAGATGACGACGCCGGCGACGTTGCAGCGGCTCCGAGCTCCAAGTAGTCGGGGCAGAGGACGTAGTCGAGGTCAGGGAACCGATCTGGCACGGTGAGGCGGCGAAATTGTGGCAGTGGCTACGCGGACGCGCGGTGGACGGAGAAGGCAGCGGCGGCCATGGCGGGAGGGGAAAGCAGGCGAGCGAGGGGAGGGGAAAATATCTAGGGGGGGACGGCCTAGGGTTTCCAGGGGGGCCTTCTTATCCTCTCCGCCCTCCTGTAGCAACGCGGGAGCTGGCCGGGAGCGAGCGACCGCGCGCGTGAGCAGTAGGAAGGAGGAGGACGAGGTGGGCTGGGCCTGGCGCGGCTGACTAGAGCCCAGGTGCGACGACCTTTTTCTTTTTCTTTTTCTGTTTCTGTTTTCTCTTTTCTTTTCTGCCTTACAAAATGTCTGGCCTCCATTTCAATTTTGTAAAATATGGGAATTGTCTATTTAAATACTAGGCAATATACCTCACTGTCAGAAAAAGGTTTGAAGCCTAAATGATTTCATTTGAATTTTAATTAAATAAAAAGATATTAAATATTGCTGTTTAGTACTGTTTTGATGATGTTAGAGTCATCTAGGTAATTTAGGTGATGTTGTTTTTCTTAACATAATTAGTTATGGATTATTTGCTATTTAATGAACATTTTAGTTTCCAAATTGGAACAACTTTTATTTTCACTTTTAATTTGAATTTCAATTTGAATTAGAATTTGAAATGAGATATGATGCAAATAATGATCAAGCACTATTAAGCATGGTGACTTGGCATTATCAAAAGGTGATCACTGTAGCTTAATTACATGGGGTGTTATAATTCTCCTCCTCTAAAAGAAATTCTTGTCCCGAGAATTAAGAGGTAGGTTGAAAGAGAGTGGGGTATTCTTCATGAAGACGATCTTCGCGTTCCCAAGTGGCTTCATATTCAGAATGATTTGACCACTGGACTTTAAGGAATTTGATTGCCTTCTGACGAGTTCGACGTTCAGCTTGATCAAGAATGCGGATCGGATACTCTTGATAAGAAAGATCCTCTTGCAGCTCAAGCATTTCATGATCCACTGCTCGGATAGGATCCTTGATGCAGCGACGAAGTTGTGACACATGAAAGACATCATGCACTTGAGAAAGGTTCGGCGGCAATTCCAATTGGTATGCCACTTCTCCTCGACGGGCGAGAATGTGGAACGGGCCAATGTAGCGAGGAGCTAACTTGCCCTTGATCCCAAATCGGTGAGTGCCCTTCATCGGAGTGACACGAAGGTAAGCTTGTTCGCCAGGTTGATAGATCATTACCTGGTGTTTTCGGTCATAGTTGCTCTTCTGATGAGACTGAGCAGCTTTCAAATGATCACGGACAATGCGGACTTGTTCTTCAGCTTGTTGAATAATGTCCGGTCCAACGAGTGATTGTTCCCCAGTTTCTGACCAATTCAGAGGGGTTCGGCACTTACGTCCATAGAGAACTTCAAAGGGTGCCATCTTCAAACTAGCTTGGTAGCTATTGTTGTATGAGAATTCGGCATATGGGAGAGATTCCTCCCATTTCTTACCGAATGAGATGACACAAGCTCGAAGCATATCTTCAAGCACTTGATTGACTCGTTCAACTTGTCCCTGAGACTGGGGGTGAAAAGCGGTGCTGAAGGACAGATGAGTTCCCATAGCTTCTTGGAAATTGTTCCAAAATCTTGAGGTAAAGAGGCTGCCACGGTCTGAGCTGATCTCCAGCGGGATACCGTGAAGTGACATGATTCTGGAAACATATAAGTCTGCTAACTGACTAGCAGTGATCGTCTCCTTGACTGGCAGAAAGTGAGCAACCTTTGAGAATCGGTCAATGACGACAAAGATATCATCATGACCCTTCTGCGATCTGGGAAAACCAGTGATGAAGTCCATTTCGACTTTGTCCCATTTCCATTCAGGAATATCAAGTGGTTGCAGAGTTCTAGCAGGCCTTTGATGTTCTGCTTTGATGCGACGGCAAACGTCACATTCAGCCACATAACGAGCAATGTCATGCTTCATATCGGGCCACCAGTATCGTTGACGAATGTCTTGGTACATCTTGGTGCTACCGGGGTGAATTGACAAAGGTGTATCATGTGCTTCTTTCATAACATCTGAACGAGAGTCCAGATTGTGCTTTCTGGGGACCACTAGGCGGCCTTTGAAGAACAAGACACCATCATGATCAACATGGAAGAACGAAGAATTTCCCTTGGAGAGGTATTTCTTAATCTTCTCGACTTCAGAGTCATATTTCTGCCTCGTCTTGATGTTGCACTCGAGGTCCGGTTTAACGACCAGGGTGTTGAGATAACCCTGAGGCACAATGTGAAGGTTCAACTTGCGAATTTCTTCATAGAGAAGGGGTTGTGCTTCCCGAACCATGAGGTTGTTGCAATAAGACTTGCGACTCAAGGCATCGGCCATCACATTAGCCTTGCCAGGGGTATAAGAAATATCCATATCATAGTCAGCTATTGTCTCAAGCCATCTTTCTTGGCGGAGGTTCAAATCTGGTTGAGTATATAGATACTTCAGACTTTGGTGGTCCGTGTATATCTCGCAACGATTACCAAGAAGGTAATGTTGCCACAGCTTCAGAGCATAGATAACTGCTGCTAACTCAAGATCATGTGTTGGATACTTATCTTCGTGAGGACGCAACTGACGAGAGCCATAGGTAATCACTTTGCGCTCTTGCATTAGGACACAGCCTAATCCTTGACGGGATGCGTCGCAATATATGACAAAGTCCTTGCGAGTATCTGGGGGTGCTAGCACTGGGGCAGATGTCAACTTATCTTTAAGTGTTTGAAAACTTTCTTGGCACTTTTCCGTCCACTCAAACTTAACGCCTTTGTGAAGCAAATCAGTCAGTGGCTTAGCAATTTTAGAGAAGTTCTCGACGAAACGGCGGCAATAGCTAGCAAGACCGAGAAAACTTCTAACTTGCTTGACATTCTTCGGGGGAGTCCAGTCAAGAATAGCCTGAACTCGTTCTGGGTTAACAGCAATGCGTGGGCAGGTAGTCAAAGAGGTTATTGATGATAACACAGATCAGCGAGGGGCAAGGATGGCAGTGCTCACTATGAATTCAATTAACATCTCGAAAGAAGTCAAAATGTTGACGCTGATCACGACACATTTTGCCGAGAGGTTCCAAAAGTGTCAAATGACAGTGTGAGAAGCATATGATAGTATTGGAAAGAAAAAGTTAAACAGACCAATGGAAAAGAAAAGGTGATTATCAGATTAACCAGTTCAAATGAAATGATTAGTTTCAGATAATCCAGCTCTCCGGGTGAATGTGATTACGAGAACCTAATGTCAGCGTTAGCAAAATCATTTAACCCGAAAGGAAGAGAAATTAGAGTCCCAGAGTATGGAAGAGGAATAAAAGATCCTAATACCACCCATTGGCGACGTGAGCCCGTAAGCCACACAACACTGTTAGTAAAATATATTTTTTCAAAGACTAGACTCAACTTCGACCAAGGAATCGGAAGGGGGCTTCCTACAGGCAGTCGGCTCTGATACCAACTTGTGACGCCTCTGCTCGACTGTGCACTAATCATCATTGTTCAGGAAATCGGTAACTGGTAGCTGCTCGGTCGGCTTGGGAGTAGCGATTAATCGGTGAATCGGCCGATTAACTGGATTAATCGGTTGATTAATAAGGAACCTGCGAACAAATTATAGTTTTTTTATGTATTATACCATACTCTAATGCTCTCAGCTATGTAATATACTAAAATATGCTACTACTTGGTCAAACCCTAGGTATTGAGAAGCGAGAGGGCGATGGGAGAGGTTACGAGCCAAAAATTTGGGCTTTCTTTGCCCACAAGTTAATGGGCCAGCAGCGATTAATCGGCCTGACAACCGATTAATCGGTCTGATAGGCAAGTTAATCGGCTTGACAAGTTAACACGATGAATAGGTGCTATTCGAGTCGGCCACCCAATGAGTAGCGATTAACTGGACCATTAACTGATTAATCGGACGAATTCTTGAACAGTGCTAATCATACACGCAAATGTGCACGCTCGAGATCAGAGACTCACGGGAAGATATCACAACACAACTCTAAACTCAAATTTAAACATAAATCTTCATATTACAAACCAGGGGTCACGAGGACCCGAATACATAAGTCATACACACAAATAATATCTAGGTACAGACATAGTTAGTCAAGTTTGCCTTAAGAAGGCTAGCACAAACAACGACACTGATCGAAAAGGCGAAGGCCTCCTGCCTAGAGCCTCCGAACTACTCCTGGTCGGCTGGCTCAACCCAGTAGTACGTGCCTCCGGGACTCTCCTGGTAGTAGTCTCCTGCGGTGGCGTCTGGCTCCGGGGCTCCATCGACTGATTGCATCAAGCGGGTATGGGGAAAAGAAATAGCAAAGCAACCGTGAGTACTCATCCAAAGTACTCGAAAGACTGACATCAGAACTATACTAAGTATGCACCGGTATCAAAGGAATGGGGCTATATCTTTGGACTGAACTGCAGAATGCCAGAATAGAGGGGGAGAAGCCTAGCCTATCGAAGACTAGCATCTTGAAGCAATCTTGCAGCATCAGATGAGTGTAGAACACAGTAGCATATAGTAGTGGTTATACAATAGCAATGCCCTGAGATCCTTTCTCGACTCCCTGCGAGAAAGCGATCCCGAGAGCAGTATTAACAGTTTAATATTAAATCAGCATCAATTTGTAGTTGTAGTGGATCAGGATACAACTCCGAGCGTCCTGTTACCGTGGACACGGCTATTCGAATAGATAACTTCCCTGCAGGGGTGCACTACTGTTACCCAACACGCTCGATCACATCTGGCCGGACACACTTGCTGGGTAATGCCCGGCCTCGGGTGATCAACACGACACAATCCTACCTAGGCTCAGCAGAGAGGTCAACACGCCGGTCTAAATCCTAAGTGCAGAGGGGTCTTGGGCCATCGCCCTTTGCACTCCTGCATGTTGCGAGACTGGCCGGGGCCCAAGCGCGACTGTGGAAGCACCACAGACGTAACCAGCCCACCCCAACAATCAGCCCGCATCTCTGAGCTGTGACGTCTGAAGAACTTTCGGCTGATACATACGACGTAGAGGGCCCCATTAAACCATTATCCCACGTGGTGGTAGTGCGTATAAGGCCAGCGGCCTACTCAGATCAAATACCCAAATCCGTTAGGCGTGTTTAGTAACTCGCAGAGACGAACAGGGTTCCTGTCGCTCCGACTTGGTAACACACGTCGCGCGGGTGCTCTTGGAGCCGACCCGTCTTTAATATTATTCTCTCGTGGGCACCCTTGGGGCCAGCCCGACTTTAACAGTTTAAGTAATGCAATATGTAAACATCTCCGCGATCATCACCCAGAGTGACCACGGCCCGGTATCAAGCATGGCAAACGGACAAGGGTGAAGGGGTCACAGATGGATCAACAGCATAGCTAACTAAGCATCATGGGACAACAGGTAGGTATAACAGCAGGCGACAAAATCAGGCTATGCATCAAAATAGGAGCTATTGGAATAACCACAGAAGCAATTCTAATGCAAGCATAAGAGAGAAGGAATGGGTGATATCTTATGATCAAGGGGGTTTTGCTTGTCTGGAAGCTCAGCTGAAGGGGTCTGGTTGTCGACGGCGTAGTCGTACTCTGCAGTGTCGTCGGCAGTCTCGGGGGCTATCGGGGGAGAAGGAGCGGGAAGAAACAATAAATACATGGCAACAATGCAACAGGGATGCATCACACGCCTAAATGATATGCAGGGGTGATTTAACGCATCTCTAATTATTTTAGATAATTTAGGAATTTATTTGGATTTATTTTATCAAGGTCATGCACTATTCATTTATCGGAAACAGGCAAAAAGTTCCATGTTCCGTATGTTAGAGGGGTGTGGCAGGTATGGAAGTGGCATATTCGGATTCTTCACATTTTTCTGATTATTTTTCATATATAAATTATTTCCATCCGAGTTACAGTTTATTTTATATGATTTTTCAAAGTTTTACTGAATTTCTAGAATTAATTTAATTATTAAATTTGAATTATCCGAAACAGTGTCAGATGACGTCAGCATGACGTATGCATGACATCAGTGGGTCAACCGCAGCTATTCAGGTCAAACCTGACAGCTGGGTCCCACCTGTCATAGACACAGAACTAATTAGGATTAAATTTAAACTAATCCGAGTTAATTAGCGGGTGACCCCACATGTCAGTGACTGATTAATTTAATTAACGAAATAATTAGCATTTTATTTATTTCTAAAAATGTTTAAACGGGGTGGGACCCGCGTGTCAGTGACACGGGTGCCCAGTCAGTCGAGTTGACTCGGTCAACTGGGCCCGCGGACCCACCAGTCAGCGTCACAGAGGCGGGCCAGGCTGTGCCACGTCGGCGGTGGCCGGCGACGTCGCCGGAGTTACTCCGGCGACCATTTTCACGGCGGCACGGCTCGGGCAGCGGTCGGATTTCGCGCTCCGACCACCGTTTCGCGCGCGCGAGGCGGCGTTCGAAAGAGGGGAGCGAGGCGCGTCGATCTGTGGCGGTCTCGCGAGCTGGGATGGCCGGAGTGGAGCACTACGTCGACGGCGAGTGGCGGCGCGTTCGGGCGAGCTTGGATCCGGCGACTGCGGGCACGTCAAGGGCTGCGAGCGGGCGCGTTCGGCTGCTGCGAGTGTGCTGAGCACGATGCCGTGGTAGGTTGAGCATAACGGCGACTAAATGGACGGCGACGAGCTTGTCGGCGGAGGCGGTTTCGGGCAGCGATGGCAGCGGCGGCTATGGGCAGCTAACGGCGACGGGAGAGAGAGGAGAGGAAGCAGAGGCTCACGGTGAGCCTGTAGAGGTGCAAAGGTGGGTGCGGGGAGGGCTCGAGGCGGCGAATCGACGGCGGCGACGCGGGCGGCCGTAGGTTGAAGACGACGACGCCAGCGACGTTGCAGCGGCTCCGAGCTCCAAGTAGTCGGGGCAGAGGACGTAGTCGAGGTCGGGGAACCGATCTGGCACGGTGAGACGGCGAAATGGTGGTAGTGGCTACGTGGACGCGCGGTGGACGGAGAAGGCAGCGACGGCCATGGCGGGAGGGGAAAGCAGGCGAGCGAGGGGAGGGGAAAATATCTCGGGGGGGGGGGACGGCCTAGGGTTTCCAGGGGGGCCTTCTTATCCTCTCCGCCCTCCTGTAGCGACGCGGGAGCTGGCCGGGCGCGGCTGCGACGGCTAGCCGGCGACGGACGCGGTCGGGCGCGAGCGACCGCGCGCGTGAGCAGTAGGAGGGAGGAGGACGAGGTGGGCTGGGCCTGGCGCGGCTGACTAGAGCCCAGGTGCGACGGCCTTTTTCTTTTTCTCTTTTTCTGTTTCTGTTTTCTCTTTTCTTTTCTGCCTTGCAAAATGTCTGGCCTCCATTTCAATTTTGTAAAATATGGGAATTGTCTATTTAAATACTAGGCAATATACCTCGCTGTCAGAAAAAGGTTTGAAGCCTAAATGATTTCATTTGAATTTTAATTAAATAAAAAGATATTAAATATTGTTGTTTAGTACTGTTTGGATGATGTTAAATAAAAAGATATTAAATAAAAAGATACAAAATTCCGTATCTCTATCTACTGCCGAAGCGGAATACATTGCCGCGGGATCATGTTGTGCTCAATTACTATGGATGACACAAACTCTTAAAGATTATGGTGTGCATGTGAGACATGTACCATTACTTTGTGACAATGAGAGTGCTATTAAGATAGCACACAATCCCGTGCAACATTCTCGAACTAAGCATATTGAGGTTCGTCACCATTTCATTCGAGATCATGTTGAGAAAGGTGATATTGACCTTAAACATGTTCGTACTGACAAACAATTGGCGGACATCTTTCCCAAACCCCTTGATGAGAAAGTGTTTTGTCACTTGAGAAGTGAATTGAACATTATTGATGCTTCAAACGTGAACTAGAGGTTCATGTGGATGCATACAAGGGCATGAGCATTCTTGACTAATCCATGATATCTTTCATGATCATTTTATATCTTGGACATATTGCTCCCTTGTATGGAATCTAACCTTTTGTAGGTACTTGGACAAGCTTCATGTCACAAGATTGCATCTCACTCTTATCTTGAGCAATCTTGTATAACCCAAGTATCAACAATTGATGGAGTAACAAGGAACAAGACAACCTAAACATATCCTTTGACAACATTTGAGTTATGCTTCATTCTTGTCATTTTGGATACACATGTTGTTCCTTGCAAATCTAACCCATGTAGGAAGATGAACTACAAATGATAGGATAGCTCCAAACTTCAATTCATGAGCATCCACTTAAAGTTCAACTACATGATGGACTTCACCAAATACCAATGTAAGTTCTCACATCTTAGAGAAGCTTTACTCAAAGACATGAGCTAAAGCAACTCAACAAGATGTGAATACATTGAAATGTTTAAAAGAAAAATGGCAACCCCATTTTGAGCTTAACGATGAGTATGACCTATGATCAAGTGTTCTCACTTGACTCCTAAGTCAAAATACTCTAACATAGTGACCTAGTCGCCGACCCATCTAGATGAAGTTTAAAAAAAAACAAAAAAAAACTTCATCTAGACGTTTCTTTGCTTCTTTTCTGTTTCTTTTCTTTTAGCTTGATTCGCAGTTAATTCATTGCAAATCCTTGTGTAAATTCCTTGCCTAGTGAGCTGAGTTGACAAAAATTCCATTGCACCAAACTCGGTTCCACCGAACTGTCTCAACTCGGTGTCACCGATTTTGACTGCTCTAAGGAATTTTCTATCAAATTTTCCCTGAGTTTATCTGCTCCAGCTCCACTCAATGACTCTTATCCTCTACTTGCATCTAGATGTGTTTCTCAAGGACCAAACCCACTTAATCAATAACCTTGAAGACCCTTCTTGGAAATTGATGTCAAAGGGGGAGAGAGGAATACATCAAAGCTTAAGCTTATCTATTCAAACCAAAAGATGCACCTTACAAGAGGAGAGAATGTTACATGTTTCTTTTAGGGGGAGAGAAACATGATAAGTTTGTTCTTTGGTTGTTCTAGTTTTCTCACCCTACCTACTCCAAATATCCATGTCAGATTCAGGGGGAGAGGAAGTTCTTTAAGGGGAGACACCTATTTCTTTTGGGGACATGTCTGCTTCAAAGAAGTATTCACCTAGTGATACTCTCTTCTACATGTCATCCCAATCTTGGTTTCTTGTTGATCTTGTGTCTTTTTCTTGAAGAAATTATCTTGTGTTATCTAACCCTGTTTTCTCAAGTGTATTTCTTCAGGTACTTGATCAAGAACTTCAAGGTAAGTATATGCATCACACTCATGTACATGGTTGACCTCTTGCTAAGTATATATTGTTTGCAAGGAGAAAATCTTGTACATGTGGATACTCTAATGTCATACATATATTGCTCTGATGCATATAGCCAAGATACATGTTGCATGTATATTTCCCATAAGATATCATCATTTTATATGCACATCTTCAGGGGGAGTTCAAGGGAGCTCATACATGTTACATGTTTCCTTCAAAGCTTTCATACATACTTCTGCTATATCTGTATTTGAAGCTTTGATGTATGTTGTCGTCAATTACCAAAAAGGGGGAGATTGAAAGCACATTTGCTCCCTTGGTGGTTTTTGTAATTTATGCCAACATACATGTTGTTGGACTAATGCTTTTATCTAGTGAATTTCAGACAAGTTCAACAATGGCGTGGCATGGACAAGAGGACGTGGAACCCCTTCAAAATGCTAAGGACAAGGATTGGCAAAAGATCAAGACTCTACATTTTTTGTTTAGTGATCCAAGATCACATTGAGTCCATAGGAGCCAATACTATTAAAAGGGGATGAGGTGTTGCTTAATGGTCTTTTTGCTCAAGTGCTTAGTGACAGTATTCCTAAACCCTCAACCACTATCTCTACCCAAATATGTCCTAAACCCAAAGTCCAACTCGGCCCCACCGAAATTTCCAATCCGGCCCCACCGAGTTCATCCAAGACTTAGCCACTGCCAAACCCTAACAAATCGGATCCACCGAAATGGATCTCGGTCCCACCGAGATGGCCTTGCCAACTCTCTGTAATCGTTTGCATTTACTTCGGTCTCACCGAGTTTGCAAATCGGTCTCACCGAGATGGCTTGCCAACTCTCTGTTGCCTTATTGCTTCACTTCGGTCCTACCGAGTTGATGCAATCGGTGCCACCGAGATGAGGATTGCCCTAAGCCATTGCACTTCGGTCCATCCGAGTTGTTCGTATCGGTCCCACCGAGACTCCTAAAGTTTATATCTTTTACACAGTTCGGTGCTACCGAGATGATTGTTTCGGTGCCACTGAGTTGGGTCAAAAGTGTGTAACGGTTGGATTTTGTGTGGAGGCTATATATACCCCTCCACCCCATCCTTCTCAGTAAGTAGAGCCATCAGAACGTGCCTACACTTCCACCATATATTTTCTGAGAGAGAACCACCTACTCATGTGTTGAGATCAAGATATTCCATTCCTATCATTTGAACCTTGATCTCTAGCCTTTCCCAAGTTGCTTTCCATTCAAATCCTTCTTCCACCATAGCCAAATCTGTGAGGAGTTGTTTGAGTGCTGGGAAGACTATCATTTGAAGCACAAGAGCAAGGAGTTCATCAACAACACACCGTCTATTACCTTTTGGAGAGTGGTGTCTCCTAGATTGGTTAGGTGTCACTTGGGAGCCTCCAACCAGATGTGGAGTTGAACCAAGAAGTTTGTAAGGGCAAGGAGATCGCCTACTTCGTGAAGATCTACCCCGAATGAGGCTAGTCCTTCGTGGACGTAAGCCATGGTGGAATAGACAAGGTTGCTTCTTCGTGGACCCTTCGTGGGTGGAGCCCTCCGTGGACTCGCGCAGCCGTTACCCTTCGTGGGTTGAAGTCTCCATCAACGTGGACGTACGATAGCACCACCTATCGGAACCACGCCAAAAACCACCGTGTCTTCATTGCGTTTGATCTTCCATACTCTACCCCTTTACTTTCCGTACTATTGCATGCTTTACTATTTCCGCTGCTCAATCTCTAGATATGCATGTGTAGGAAGTATTGGAGTGATCTTAACTTGTGCCAAAATCTGCCTAAGTTCCAAGAGAAATTAAAAACTGCTAATTTGGCTGGTTAGGAGTCTATGCACCCCCCTCTAGACCTATCTCCTCGATCCTACAGGAGCAGTAAGCAGTTTCAAACTTTAATACCATATTCTTGGTTCATGCACATCTGAATCTTTTGCCGCGTCGCCGAGTTGATCTTCCGGGCGAGCGCGATGGTTGGATCCTCTAGCACCTCCACTACGTCCTCCATCTTCGGCAGGCTCTCCTCCGATTCCCCGCGGCGGCGGCGCCGACGAGAGGGAAGAAGAGAGTGGGAGAAAAGGGCGGGAGTTGGGTGAAGAGCGGCGGGATGGAAGAAGAGATTGGGGATTTTGCTGCGGAAACAAGGCGGACAGCTACAAAAGCGCGGGCTCCGCCTGCCTTTTGGGTGGGTCGGGAATGTCGGAGTCCTACATATCTGCTGTCCAGACTCCCGCAAAAACCCTCACGTTCGGTTCCAGTTTGCCAGAAAACATGATCCGGACCGCTCGGCGGACCGACACAGGACCGCGTTGGAAGACACAACTCGTCCGAACCATGCGGTCCGGATGTATGCGGACGGTTCGAGGCTCGTGGTTGGAGATTCACTTAAATGATGTTCATTTGGTTTTCAATGTATGCCGCGGCATCCACGATGACCACGCAAGACGGAGATATAGAGTGAAATTGTTGTGCCGTCCCACGACCGGCTAAGAGCATCTCCAACAGACGCGCGGTCGCGCGGCGCGCTAAATTTTTTTTGCAGCGCCGAAATAACATTTTAGCGCGCTCGACAGGTGTTTTGCTTTAGTAGAAGCGCTATATATTGCGCGTCGCAGATAGCGTCCAGCAGGCGCACTAAATTACAGCGCGCGCGCCTAGCACAAACAACATTTCCCATTCAACATAGAACCAAGAAGATCAAACACACATAAAATAAATCAACAATAAATAGTTCCATTATTATTACAACTCAAATAAATAGTTTATTTTTCAATACAACAAATAGTTCATGAACAATGCAACAAATAGTCAACAGTACAACAAACATACAACATCAAACTAGTTTTGTCGCCCATTCCATGACCACCACTCCTCGACTAGATCCTTTTGAAGGTCATCATGCGTTTCGGCACGTCGAATGGCATGATAGGAGGCAATAAAGCGGGCCACCCTCTCAGCCCTCCTCCGCACTCGCACGAGACGTCCCACCAACTCATACTGAGAATAGTCTAAATCTTGCCCACGCTCATTCTCGATGATCATGTTATGCATGATCACACAAACGTTCATGATGTACCAAAGGATGTTTTGATCCCAAAATCTAGCCGGTCTTCTCACAATAGCAAATTGGGCTTGCAAAATACCAAAAGCTCTCTCCACATCTTTCCTAGCCGCCGCCTGAGCATTGTGGAAATCAAGATTTTTCTTACCTTGCGGTGCCGTCAACGGCTTCACAAATGTTTGCCACGTTGGGTAGATGCCATCCGCAAGATAGTAGCCATAGTTGTATGTATGACCATTTGCTACAAACTCCACCGATGGAGTTTCACCATTTGCAATCCTATTCATGAGTGGTAACCGTTTAAGAACATTGATGTCATTGCAAGATCCAGGCATTCCGAAAAAAGCATGCCAAATCCAATTCTCCTGATCGGCCACCGCTTTAAGGATTATAGTGGAACCCTTTTTCTGGCCGTGGAATTGTCCATGCCATGCCTTAGGACAGTTCTTCCAACTTCAATGCATGCAGTCTATTGAGCCAAGCATACCTGGGAATCTGCGAGCTTTGTTCATCTCCAAAAGCCTTGCGGTGTCTTCAGCATTGGGAGCTCTCAAATATTCCGGATCAAACACTTGTACAATTCCAACTGCGAAGCGCTTGACACACATGCTGGCTTGACTCTCACCCATGGTCAAGTGGTCATCAACTAGATCCGCCGGAATACCGTATGCCAACATACACAAAGCGGCTGTTACCTTTTGAAAGGTGCTATGCCCGAGTTCTCCGGCGGCATTCCTCCTTTGCTGAAAAAACCGATCATGGCTCGCCAGTTTCTCCGCAATGTGTTTGAACAACTCGATGCTCATCCTAAAACGGCGCCGAAAGTAGGACTCGGGGTATATGGGATTCTCCACAAAATAGTACCTCATCAATTTGTTGTGGGCATCGATCCTGTTCCTCCACAATTTCTGACGACCGATAACCGAACCACCGTGCTTCCGCTTTTTATTGACGTGCATAGCTAGGATCATTGCGATGTCCTCCTCCTCTTGAAGATCAAATTCTTCATCGGAAGAATCGTAGGACGAACTCATCTACAAAGTTGAATTTAAACTAATTTAAAACTACAAACAACATGCACCAAATTCATCTACAAATATAAAGTTAGCAATATATACCTTGCAAGCGTTTTCAAACACCTTGTGGGCGCCGAGCTGCAAACGGCCGCCGGGCGCTGTTCGTCGGAGTAAGCGGCGGCGGCGGCGCTCGAGGGGCGGCGGCGAGGAGAGAAGGTGGAGGAAGCAGCGACGGCGCGCTGGTGATAAGCGGTCGCAGCGCCGACGGGTCGCCGGAGCGAATGAGGAAGGTGCGGGCGGAGGTGCCAGCGCCTGGAGGTTTCAGATCCGGGCGCACCAAATAAGCAGCGCGCGCGAGCGGACGCACCAAATAAGCAGCGCGCGATGCCGTTTTTCCCAGCGCGCTGAACCTACTTTGCCGCGCGCGGGATTTTAGTGCGTCTGCTGGAACGCCAGTTTTGGTCGCGCGCGCGTAATATAGTCGTTTTTTCCAGCACGAGGCTAATCTAGCGCGCCCGTTGGAGATGCTCACGGCATCCCTCCAATCCTACATTCCTACCTCATCCACAGGAAATTAAAAATTCAAAATTAAACTATACTAATCATGTTATCCTGTGTCTAATCCCTTCTTCCCCGCAGCTACGCTCCGTCAAAGGCACGGCGAAGAAACCACCAACCACAAATCACACGCCAAAAGCCAAAAGTGGGGAAGAGGAAAGACAGCATCGCCGCCGCGGAGCAAATCAACCAAGCAGCCGGCGACGCGGCCGAATCGGAGCAGTCTCGCCGGCCGTCCGTCCCATCGATCCCCTGCTCGGCCCCGCTCCGCCGCCCCCGAGGAACCGATAGGGTCCATTTCCCTCCCGGCGATGGCGTCGTCCGCGGATCCGTGGGTGCGGGAGTACGGCGAGGCGGCGCGCCTGGCGGACGACGTCGCCTCCATGGTCGCCGACCGGGCGGCGCTCCCGCAGTCCGGGCCGGAGGTCATGCGCCACACCTCGGCCATCCGGCGCAAGATCACCATCCTCGGGACCAGGCTGGACAGCCTCGAGGGGATGCTGGCCAGGCTTCCCCCGAAATCCATGTACGTTTCGCTCCCTCACCCTACCCTGCCCGCGTCCTTTTTCTCTGCTTACCAGCTCTGAAATGCATGGAAGAGGGATGATTGATTGGTGGTCGATTGCGGTGCCTATTGTTCCTAGCTAGTCACCTCATGCAGATTCAGTCAGCGTTTTGTCCTAGAATTCAACACGCGTTAACTAGAAATGATACTGTGATGGTGTAGGAACCTAGTGGACTTGTATAAATGCTGTCGATACCATTTCAGCGTAACCCTAGAATCAAAATTCAGCCAGTTTCCCACCGTTTCACAATTGGCGATGTCATGTACACTTTACACCAATTGTGCTTCGCCTGCGTGGGTCGGAGAGTAGTTACAGAGAGAAAGTGGACATTGATTAGGGATCATCTTATCTCTTATTCGCAGTGGTACTAAGTAAATCCATACATGCGTGGTGATTCATTTCTTACGAGGCACCATTAGGAGTAGTTTACCCTGCTAATATGTATGCTTTCTACGGTGGTATGTGTGATATATGGTGTATGCTGGTTACTTTTGTACAGGCACTAGCACCAATTTATCAATTATCACAATCAGTTCTTCATGGTATTGAGATATCTTTCATGTGTATGCTGCTACACAAGAACTTCTCTTGATGCATTTCGAAATGTATATCTGTTAATTAAAAAAAATCCACTTATAAGTGATATTCCATGTTGTGCAGCACGGACAAGGAGCTGCATAAGCGCCGAGACACGCTTTCAAATTTGAAATCTAGGGCAAAACAGATGGCAGAAAGTTTCAACACGTCGACCTTTGCCAACAGGTGTGTTCTGCATTTTTGTAACCGATGCCACCGACGTGATTAATCTTTTTAAAAGAAGGCTCGTCAATGCTTTATCTTGTTAAAATCTTTTCAGGTGCATATTCATTAAATTTCTTATATGTATCACACATGTGATTTTTCACAATTCAGGGAGGATTTGCTTGGTCAGAGTAAGAAAGCTGCCGATGACATAAGCAGAGTAGCCGGGTTGGATAACCAAGGGATTGTTGGCCTTCAGAGGCAAATCATGAAAGGTACTAATGTATGTATGACATACTATTCACGCCGCCGTGACAATGAAGTGTTGTGGCGATGTCAGAGTGGTTGGTTACTGGATGTGATGGCTGGCCTGTCGCCTTCCATTTCCACCACTCAGGCAGATACATCAATGTGGTCGTGACATGTGGAGAGGAGTTTAGGGTGATGTTCAGTTTGAAGTGTTGTCTTTATGACTGGTCAAACAGTAAAACAAGACATTGCTGTTCCTCCTTTGCCTCACAGTGGATATGCCAAATCCATTCCTCTCCTCTCCATTTCATTGGCTTGAGTTTCTGGTGTCAAACATACAAATTCAGAAGTTACCAGTGGCCCTTGCATATATTCCGATTTCTCTATTAGGATTCATTCAGTTGCTTTGTTTCGAAAGAAAATGGTGAACTTAAATCGTTGCATTTCTACTCAAAATATATGAAGAGCTATTTGTGATGAAAAACGCAGTCCATATTCCACGTGGTTGTTTATCTAAGCTTGCAATTTGCTTGTATATCTACAGTTGGCTACAAATATTAGCAATTCACAAGAGTGATGAACAATGGACAGTTGCCTAATTCATTGATACTGTCTGGCACAACAATTTGCAATTTGCAGAACAAGATGAGGGTCTTGAGAAGCTGGAACAGACAGTGCTGAGCACAAAACATATTGCGTTAGCAGTCAATGAGGAACTTGACCTGCATGCAAGACTGATTGTTAGTTTCTTACTACAATGCCACTTGTTTCTTTGCTCTCTAGACTGTGTGTTCACTGGCCTATCTTCATGATTGCAGGATGACCTAGATGATCATGTGGATGGTACAAACTCGCGTCTTCAGGTTTTTTTTCAGACCCTTCATGTGGATGACCTCGAAGGAATTTTCAACGCTGCTTGATACTAATATATTTCATGCTTTGCACGAATTGAATTTTGACTCAAAACCCTTTCTCATGCAGCGTGTGCAAAAGAGGCTTGCGGTTCTGAACAAGCGCGCCAAAGGCGGCTGCTCCTTCATGTCCCTGCTGCTGTCCACCGTCGGTATAGTGATGCTTGTGGTTATTGTCTGGCTCCTCATGAAGTATCTGTAACCTCTGCCCAACTCAAATCAGTTTCAAGTGTGCAGTCTTTCAAAGATGATATGGTTACTTCCCTTTCGCCATCATTTTGGCGAGAAATGGAAAATATGTATGCCACATGTGCCCTTAACGGGTTGAAATGTGAAGTTCAGACTTTTTTGTATGTCTGCGTTATATGAGTTCAGACGTCTTCTCCTATACTTCATTGTGCTGTATTACAGTCAATTACGCACACCCTGTGCTTAGGAATACATGTTACGCTTTGGATGAGACGCGGTCAATATAATTAAGAAATTTCTAGCGATATCAAACGTAGTATGTACAAACTAAAACCCTAAAATTGGCACTTAATAACAAAACTATTCTCATATGAACAGTCTAAATAGTTTAGTGCATATTAACAGTCGAAATTCAATAAATTTCGTACTGTACTATTTATTACTCCCTCCGTTCCAAAAAGATTGTGGTTTTAGTTCAAATTTTGAACTAAAACCACGACAAGTGTTTTGGAACGGGGGGAGTAAGAATTAGACAACAGTTCAACATTTCATTGAACAAACTCATAATATGTTGGCAATGGAATATTACATTCAATTGTGTCAAAGTCCACACTGAAATGCTACATTCAATCGTATCACAAATAAGTTGACGACTGAACATTACGTTCAATCGTGTCAAAAAACCAGCAACCATCGAAAGCCGCAGATATCATTCTGATTCTACCAATTCATCACCAACAGAGGACAAAAACCGGCCACTCTTGACATACATCTAGCATCTAAACAGAGGCTGCAAACACCATTCTGATTCTATCAGCCTTTGTCATCTCCCATCGCCGCATCTCCGAGTCGCAAAGCGCAAGAGTTCCTCCCGAACATGGACTTCTGTTGGAACGCTTTATGCTGTACTTTGTTCATCTGTGGCAATAAACGGTGAACACTATTGCCAAACCCACACTGCTGAATAGCTTAGCTCCAATTGATTCTCCCGTGGGATTCAAAAGTTACCTGATTCTCTGCTCCTGTTCTTCGATATCCTCGAGCAGAACATGAACATCAGCAGGAATGTTGATAGCATAAAAAGCCTAAAGTAGGTTTTTAGCTCCTGCATTCCGAGGTCAAGGCCTTCAAGTTTCCCATTTTCACCACTGCTCTTTTGATCCATATTTCTCTCCAAAATCTCTCCTCCCATAGGGACCCAGTTATCCAGTGCTCCTTGGGATGCTACTTGGCCATCAGGTAGGGTTCGCAGCCCTTCCTCGAAAAGAATGAGAAACGCCATGCACCATTTGTTAATGACTCTCTGGAAAGGAAAACTCTGATGTCAGACATATGGCCAAAAAACTATGTATACATGACTAGATGTGCAGACCCTAGATTTGCGTACATCAAATGTTATCTTGTCAACAGGGTTGAACATTTTGAAGCAGTCGTCGGTGGATGCTTTCTCATCTCCATATATCTGAATACCAGCAAAGTGATGAGACATGTTATGTCAATACAAGTTCATAATAGTCGCAACAGAGACAACAGATTAACGTACCTCAAATGTGAAAGGCATTGGCACCTTCGCAATGTCATACAGATAATCAGTTGTAGTCCCATGTGCAAGGTACCTAGCAAGTGATGGAATAAAAAAGCATTAGTACATTTCCTTCGTTGAAGGCTTAGCATAATAACCCTCTTGGATTCACATAACTTGAGCAACTTGTGAGATGTTACATACCCTACAGCTCCACCACCTGATCCAACTAGGCAGCTGTCTTGGAAATTGCGATGGTTCAAATTCTCTAAAACTGACCTCATCAAGTGAGAAGGCGCTCCATCTGGTGTAGTATTCTTGTGGTCATATGGCATAAATAATGCCTGTAGTTGAACAGAAGAATGAGAGAATGTGTAAAAGCAATAGGCATTGACCAAAACTTATTTCTCTAGGTTTCAATACCACACATGAGATTGCTACTAAAGACAGTGATATGTTAGGCCCCTCCCTCCGCTTGATGAACAATTGATCAAACTTTATGTTATAGCTGCAGAACGCAAGAGCTGCATTACCTCCATTCCAGAATGCACATTCACCCAGATATGTGGTTTAAATGACTTGGATAGTTCTTGCATGATCTGGGCCTCAGGTTCGCTGAAAGGAGCAGTACCGGGATCCTCCTCAAATGGGTTATAATCCTGCAATACAGGAAAAATGTATAAATATAGTGCATAAGATTGATGCTGTGCACATAAGTAAACTCTGCTGATCAATCAACCAATCAACCAACAATGAACATGCATGGTAAAAAGATAAAGGTGCACTTGCTCAAAGTGTACACAAGATCAGCAAATTCTGATTATCCAACATGACAATAAGAAAGAATATACAGGGTATCAATAAAGCACCATAGCTATACTTGGTCTATCCGCTCCAGATCTGCAAAAAAATCTGACTTTCAATTCAACTTTAGTGTTCCTGAATGTCAATCAAACAAGCTCTTCTAGGGGTAAATTACACAGGTTCGCTAAGTAATACCACACAAAAAGAAACCACAAACTGTGGAAATTAACATAAAAGACTTCAATCATTCAAGCTTGCATCTAAGATGTATTTTATAGAATCAACATATTTCTGAACTCAAAAGGAGTCAGGCTTTCCTGGTGCACAATGATAATAGATAAACCGCTTTGACACAAACCTTTTCCTTCTTTCCCCAATCAACGCTCCAATTTCTGTTAAGATCAACCCCTCTTCCTGTGTAAGAAAAGAAGAGATAATATAGTTGGCGCATGAGCTGCTTCATGTGATGGATTTTTAAGAAAAAGACAATCACCATTTCTCCTATCACAAATCTCCCCTGCTTCGACACGCTTGCGGCCATTAAAATTTTCCATTGGCACCACCTAAAAAGTTTAAAGGCAACTTTAGAAACCATTATACCTCCTGAGTTCGAGAAATGACCCATTACTAATACGAACATAAGTAATAACACGAGAAAGAGGTGGATGAGGGGAGAAGGCAGACAAATATGAATGAAGGTAAAGAACACCACGTAAGCACACGCTTGTTTTTCTTTAAACTAGGGCTAAAAATACATGATTTTGATTTTGTAATCCTTCAAAAAACACTTGGGAGAAACATACTTCACAAACATATTCAAAAATACTGTGAATTTTGTTATTGGTATAACTTTGAGTGAATAATAATGCTTACCAAGTTACCATAGTGCAGGAATAAGTTAAGGTACGTAAAAGACAACTAGCGCACTAACATTTGAAAATGCGAGCAGATCAAAGTAAAGTTTGATTTCAGAAAGCATGCATAAGAACAATGCCGAAAAGAAATGAACCAAATATCTCAATATCAAAATTCCTTTTTCAAAGACCAGACCACCCTCAAAAGCCAAAACTATACTAATTCGGTGCAGCGCAGCAGAACAGAAAGCACAATTGCTTCCTATATAATATTACTTATGCATTCCAGGGACTGAAGATATAAACTAAGTTGCAGAAGGACTAACTTTGATCACAAGATGCTCCAGAATTTTCTCAAAGGATGATAGATCCACACCGGCAATTTTGCGCTTCTCCGTCAAAATGTAGAGCAGACTTAATGCAAGTTCAGAGGTGATAAGTTCTCTGCCATGCTGCCCAAAGCTCTGGAAGACAATGAACCTTCTGTCAAAACCACAAGGCATCAACAACTTAATTTATGGAACAGCGTGCCAAAATGTATATTCAAAATTATGTTTTCTTTATGTTGTAAGCCCACTACTCCACCGAGGTGAGGGAGTTGAGAACAAACAAGATGAATGAACCGAGCAGACTTGATCTCGTGACGTTGGATGATACAAGAGGCTAAAGCTAACTAACTGGGGCAGAATGAAGCTTATGTTTGGGGGAAAATGCTGAGAGATATCTGTTGGGAACTAACCAGAAGGATTTTAATCTTCGAGCCATCATGTACGGTTTTCTTCACATGATTAAAAGTAACAACGAACATCTCTGCAGAATACCCTTTGTTACTAGCTCTTACTGTATCCATCTGCAACAGTTAATAAAAGACGGCGTAAAAATGCCACTTAATACCGAACCAAACCGGCCAATAACAGCTGAACAATGACAGTTAAGCCACTCACAGTCAACCTATCCGGATTCCGAGCAACCAGGGCCTTGATCTCACTCAGAAGAGTATCACTGTGGAGAAAAAGAAACAGACACAGTTAACCCAACGCTTAAGCGTGGCATGGAAAGATAAAAGCACACAAAATTGGCAAAAGTCAATGCAGCAAACAAAACAGAACACCCCCCTGGCCTTCTCTTTTTCTGGACAAAGGGCATTTCCCCCAAATCCATCAATGAAATCAGAACTGCACTGGTGCTGTGCACAACCATAGCCAATAGCTCCCATCGACTAGCTAAAATGACAGACAGGGGTTGCAATTGCAGTCAGTGACAGTCTGATAGACGTATCTTGTTGAAGGTGGACTATGACAGCGCAAACAAAATTTTGCCATACTGCATCGATCCCTAATCAACTAGCAGACGAGGTTGGAGGGCCGAGCCACGCGCCCATTTTAACCAGCAGCCGGTGCATTAGACTACAGCGACAAGAAGATGGTCGATTCCAGCGGCTACCAGCTGACACAGACCTGGCGCCGGCCGCCGGGTGGCGCGTGTAGGCCGGCCGAGACGGAAGGAGCAGCTACCGGAACCCACGGGGCAGGGCAGCAGGGATGAGATGCGCGCCGTACCTGGAGCGGTAGAGGTCCCGCGAGATCGGGGTGACGGAGGCCGGGATCTTCCTGGCGGCGGAGGAGGGGGGAACGAGGGCGGCAAGGGCGAGGGCGAGGGTCAGGGCCACGAGCCGGCGGGAGAGGGTCGGGGGCGGCGCGGAGGGCGCCATCTCCGCCGCACGGCACGGCCGGCCGGAGCTGAGCCTGAGCTTTCTCCCTCGCTGGCGATTCGCCCGCGCGCGCGCTCAGACTCGCTCCCCGTTCTGCCTCGCCCCTCTTCTCTCTGTCTCGCTCGTGTTCCGGCAGGTAGGAAGTACGATACGAGTGATTGATTAACCAGCGGTGATTAATTTGTTAAATTTATAGTAGTATTTGGATTAGTGGGAGCATTAGCAGTGGCTTTCGGCTTCTAGCGTGTAATAAAGCGCGCCTTTTTTTGTCAGCGTGTTGGGCTCGTGCGCACCAGAGCTCACACCACCTCCTCACTCAAACACACACACGCTGGTCACCATCATTGGCTGGGTTGGGTTGGGTTTGATGCCATTATGCAATCTTTTGCGAAATTTGATAATGATCTTAGTGAAATGAGATGGACTGGTTAGGCATTGTGGTCCATTGCGCACCCGGATCTGCACGCGGTAAAAAATGGTTATAGTATGCGGTCGTTCGTTGGGACGCGCGAGGATGTACGGATGCGATAGTGTGCACCTTGCTCCCCGGGGGGGGGGGGGGGGGGGGGGCTTGACCTTTCGGCGAGATAGGTGTAGGGTCCAGTGGCTTTGCTAGGGCTATGCGATTGGAGCGAAATGAAATGTAACGGAAAGTTTTGGTATCATGATCCAACACACACCAAACGTGCGCGTAAAAAATCCGATTAGTCTATGATGCGCATGAGATTGTGGCGAGCATTGTTGTTCAAAAGTGACTAGGTGTGTCGTAATCTAAGGAGGGGTGATGTTGGAGAGGAGAGCAACAATATATCCAGCAATGTGGTTGGCCATATGGTTTAAGGTGGCAGGAGAGGGAGGTCCAACAATGTCTGTCAGTGATAAGTCTCAAACGTACCTATAATTTTTTTAAAGTTTTCATGGCATTTTCTTATTAAATCATGCAATGTTTTAACTCTATTTTGAACTAGTCTATTGACAAAGTGTTAGAAAGGCGTTAGGAAGGCCCGTTGCATATTTATGTGTCTGTCAATTGCAGGACCTTCTGAAGCCCATGAAAATACCTAAACAAATAGAGGTACAAAGCATCATGACGGAAGGACACCTATCGAATATGAGAGAATATCACATGAAAACCAAGTTTCAAAGAAAACTTCATGGAAACCAAATTTGAAAGTTTCAAAAAAAAACTAAAAAAACACTAGATGTTAAGAGGGTGATGTTATATTGCTATGCGAAATTCCAAGTTCAAACACATTATCATTTACGAGTGAAAGGATTGGTATGGTCGACTAGAGGAGGGTGATTAGGCGACTACCAAAATTCTAACTTCTTTTGAATTTTAGGCTCAATAAAATAATAATCTGTCTAGATATGCAACTAGGTGGGCAACCTATATGACAAGCCTAACAAGAAACAAGTGCTAGCAAGAGTAAACACAAGATAATAACTAGCACAAAGTAAAGGACCGAAATAACCGCAAGTGGAGTCGATGGAGACAGGGATGTGTTTCGGAAGTTCCCTCCTTTGGGGGAGGTACGTCTCCGTTGGAGGGGTATGGAGGCACAATGCTCCCCAAGCATCCCAAGGACTCACACTATTTTCCTCACGCCCTCGCACAGTGCAAGGTGTCATGGATCCACTAGCGGTGCCCTTGAAGGCGGCAACCAGGACCTTTACAAACAAGGTTGGGGCTCTCTCCACAACTTAATTGGAGGCTCCCAACCCCACCACGAAGCTTCACCACAATGGATTGTGGCTCCGTGGTGACCTCTTCCGTCTGGGGTGCCCAAACACCCAAGAGTAACAAGTTGATGTAGATGTAGAAGCCGGGGAATGCAAAACGGTTTGGTGAAAGTGTAGATCGGGCGAATCTCCTCCTATCCCCAAAGTATGAGGGAGTTTGGGTT